>CM060471.1:16375347-17632847 GCA_030544235.1 Lepturacanthus savala | reverse complement strand
TAGGGACATGGCGTCAAACGCAGGACGGCACAGGACGGCACGGCTTGGCACGGCAGGGGCGGGGGGGGGGGACCTCTCCTCCTCAGCCACGAACACTGACAAGGTACAGACTCCTAGTGCACTGTTGGCACTACTCCCCGGGGCATACCGCCTCGGCACATACACCTGCAGGAAAGACAACTTTGATTAAACACAATGCTGGCACACACACACACAATATACTGTATAAACATATTATTGATGTACTAGCAAAATTCTCTGACATAGGAAAGCATTAAAGAGTCCTTGACTACAAAGTCACTCAGCTTTGCACTGGCGTAGAGCAAGGGAAGCTGCAGGCGATGGGAAATACAGAAAATCAGTGAATCTCTCACACACACACACACACACACACACATACACACACACTTAGTGACAAAGTGCCCCATTTGCTCCAAAAGTGACAAAGCTTCCATGCTCTAAAAGCTCCACTTTTATCCCGTTTGAAGTGCATTTTCTTTCACTGAAGAACGCTCATACACAAATCTGCGGCTCCATCTGAGTTGTCATTCCTCACATTCCTTATTGATGCCGATGACATTATCTCGACTCAGACAATGAGCGAGCTACCTTTCCGCCCCTCAGAGCCATTTTGAAACAAAGCGAGCGCGGCGGCACTTATTCATCTGACAAACGTTGATCTGAGCAAATGCAGAAAGGAGTTGATAGAACTTGGTGGAGGAAAGATTCATCATCCGACAAAGCTGAGCTGTTGAGCTGATGTGCTGCTCCTGAAGGTTGACAGACTGTCATGTAATGACACATCCAAGCCAATAGAGGGTAGTTAAAATCTACTCAGAGAGAAGCGCACGTCTCACTCCTACCTTGATACAAAATGTAGTGTCAATTCATCATCCCCTCCTTCTTCTCGGAGCTTGGATTATCACAGTGTCAAAAATGCATTTCTAACAAACACACACACACACACACACACACACACACACACACACGGACACTCTTAAGAACGCTTATTTGTACCACAATTATATCTGTTAACCTAATTTCAGATTTCAACAGTTTTAAAGAGAAATTGGAGCGGACTAAAAATGTTAGGGGACAAAGACTTCAATTCAATATTGCTGACAGACACGCAGGCAATTATATGTACAGACGCATCTTTGTTAAGAGAGAAAACAGAGCACCAAGCTCCGGCTGCATTTTTGTTTTTCACTGGAAGTGCATAAAGAGTAGAGCAGAGATCAGCATCTCGGTGTATCAGACTATAATTACTGCAACACAACAGCGATTAAATGTGGCACCGAAAAACTCAAATGCCACATCACGCTCGTCCAGGACCAGAGCCAGGGGGGCCTCTCCTCTCAGAAAGTGCTGAGACCACAGTGGCGCTTCTTTCTGCCAAAAAGCGTCAGGACGAAAACCGTTACTTGATGTCTTCATTTCATCGTAATCAGAATATGAAAGAAAAAAAAACGTAAGGTTAAGAGTTTAATGCGGATGTGAATCCAGGGGGGTGTCAAACATGGATGATTTTGCAAAGCATGAAAAAAAAAAAAATTGGACACACTTTGTTGCATTTTCCAAGGAAAACGATTTGAAGTGTGCTTGTTCAAGGAATAAAAGATCTGGCTCCTGTTATCAGACTCATCATGGCGAACAGAGCCTTTGATTTGTAAATGGTAAAACGCCCCGCCCCCCCAGTAGCCTTTAGTTTGTGTGGTGATGTCGGCAAGAAATTCCCAACAAGTTGTTTGAATCCTAAAGAAGTAGAATACTATATTGTTCAGTTCCAATCTACATGTGAATAAACACGTTGTGCCTTTTGTAAATCCACTGTCATCTACAAACACCGCACATGTAACACCAGTAGACTAAATATGAACACATAACAGACATAATATTGTTGAAATTGCAGCCATTTCTTCATAAAGTTTTCAGTTTAGTAATTTGAAAAGTATTCAGAGTGTACTTATTTTTTTTTACAATTTGGAGGTGTAGTTATTTATGCAGTATGTTGTTATGCAATGGTTGTGCTGGTCCGGCCCTTTGAGATCAAATTAGGCTGTGTATGGCCCATGAACTAAAACGAGTTTGACACCCCTGTCCTGAGCACTCAGTGTAATCTGTGAGAATTGGCTGGTTAGGTCCTGAGCTCAGGGCCAGTGTGGGTGTTTTTGAAATGTGACATTATCAGGACATCTCTTCACATATGGGAGCATCACAGTGGGGACAAAAAAAATAGACTAATCAGTTTACACTTAAGGAGAAATCCACTATGGAGACCTAAAAATCTCAGAGAAGTACGGCTTTTATGTTCGACATCAGCGGTTTGGCCATTTGTCTCGACCTGTGTTGCCTGTTTGCACTTCATTTAATCACTTTTGACAACTGTGGCACATGCAGGCCCCAGCAGGGCATGAGTGTGACTGCAAAGCAGTTTCATACAGTCAACATCTGGCGTAAAGCAGTGTGTGCGTGCGCGCGCCACACAACATAAGGGCAAAGTTAGACATTCCAGAGCAGCGGCTGAGCTCCAACACAAACGTTCATGTCGCGCCGTCATTTGAAGCTCGTTAAAACCGCGAGCAGAAATGCCAGCGGTGCGGCCTGATATGTTATCAAGACAACTCGTTTGCATCGGGACAAAATGTTTGATCGGGCTGCCAATAACCTGAGAAACATTCCTGTGGCCTTCTTAACAAAGGTGGTGAAGGAGAAGGCCGTAGGCGAGCAAACGCGGATATTAAAAAAAAAAAAAATGCATATGTTTTATGAGAAAGGAAATGCGTAGACCTTGAGGATACATACAACGTGTTTGTTTACTCGGACTAGTGGATGATTAGTCAATAGGCTAAAAGAGATCCAAATAAAAATACAAATCTTAGCAGAAAACCTCCGCAGGGCACCTTTAACAGCATTTTCATGAGAAATCGGTTTTCTGTAATCAGGGGTGATTTGGATGTGTGGAGGGAGGCCACACACACACACACAAACACCAACACACACACACAAGGGGTCACCTCCAGGGTTGCTTTCCAAGGCAGCACTGTGGCTCCAGTATGTTAACGGGCTGCTTGAAGGCCTCACTTGAATTATTTCAGTTCTTCTCTCCATCCCTCCTCCTCTCTTTTCATCTGTCCATCTCTCTGTAGTGCTGCTGCCTCTGAGGTCTCTCTCACAGAGTCATCAATCACCGGGCTCTCTTCCAACGTCGTCCGTGTGTGTGTGTGTGTGCGCGCGCGCATGACATAAAGAGCGAGAGTGACAGAGAGGGAGGGAAGTGGAAGGGAAAAAAAAAAAAAAAAAAGAGCGCTCACAGAGGCTAACGAGATCCACACAGAGGCCAAACCATCCCCGATTCTTCTTATCCCCCTTTCTCTCTCTCTTATCCGCTTTTTCTCCCGCGCTCATTTCCGCAGCCAACTACAAGCAGAGTGCAAACATAAGAAACTGACTTTTTTTTTAAAATACAAGCCAAGCATGACACCAATACTTGTGTCACAGAGGAGCCATTTCTCTGCAACAAAACGAAACGCTGAAACAATGCCGGCAGTGAAACGAGAAGGGCCTGAAGGGAAGGGATTTAGGCGGCGGTTTCTCAATCCAAACACAAAGGGCATATGCCTGAATCTCAATATTTAAGAGGCATTAAAAGTCAGATGATCGATAAAACTCTGGGCCTCGCCCACAGCTCATTGAAAGAGAAAACATTTGTGTGCAAAAGGCCGAGACAAACGTGGGAATGTGGTAAATGTAGGGTTTAATATCTGACACCCAATCACAGGCTCAACACACTTCGCACACTGGACCTTAAAACAAGGACTCCAGGACTTCCAAGAAGTTGAAGTCAAGATTATACAGTCACTGCCCACACACTAATTCAAATCAGCCAATCAGACAAGAGGCTCATTAGAGAGACACAGAACCACCTGTTATTTCTAGAGCTCCAAAGAGAAACTTGAGAGAATTGATGTAAAACTGTATTGAGATGATGACACAAATTAATCCCGGGGAGGGATATCAAAACTTCAACTAAAACCCCAAGAAACAGTGTAAAATATGGGACCTTTAAAGGAATTTATTCCCCCCCCCCCATTTCAGGGAATACTTTAATTAACTTTCTTTCTGAAAGTTAAAGATCGATACCACTTATATCTGTATGCTGAAAATAGATCCTCGAGAGAGATCCTCTAACTTAGCCAAGCATATGGCTAGGAGTAACAAAATCCAAGAAATAGTCCAGCACTAATGACTCATAATACCATAAACTGACATTTTTACACCTCGCTTTTTGTGCAGATTTATCAAACAAGGTGTAGCGTGTTAATTACTAAGTTTAAGAGCTGATGGCAGGCAGCCATTTTTACTTTTAGCGAGCCTTTTTTACGTTAGTCTTTATGCTAAGCTAAGCTAAGCAAAATCGTCACAGGCTTTGGGAACTTGTAAGGGACATTTTACCTTATAGTCTGAGCTTTTTTATCTGTACAAGTTAGATTTAGACATATTTGTATTGATGTAAAGTATATGGGCATTGAAACAAAAATAAAATAGCAATTCACTTCAAGTAAACACAAACAATGTTTGAACAGGGCATAGAATGAAGTAAAGGAACTTTTATAGTACTACCCCTCCTTAGTTTTATCTTTTTTAAATCATTGATCATCAGAGTAATAATCTGTACAATAATAAATAAATAATCATCTCTCTCCGAACACTTAGACATTAAGCATTAAACAAGCAAACATATTGTCGCCCTATTAAAATAATGGCCTAAGTCATTGTTTTTGACAAAAGTTGATGCTACCACTTCTGGTAAAATCAACTTAATCCTGAGGATCACAGTCTCTATACTCAGTAGGACAATGGCCATTTTATTTTTTGCTGAAGTCAAAGTTTCTTTTGCCAAAGTCAGGATATAATGTCAATTTAACAAGCTTCCATGTTGGCGGCTGCTTCAAGAAACAGCGTGATTCTTGAATCAGTGTCTACAGATCAGTCATAGGCTATAGGATATAATTTCTTTTTATAGTTCAATAAATATACAGCCAAATATAAAGAAAGAAAGGAAGTTCTGGGATCTTCAGTCCATTTAACATGTGTCATCATTTCATTGAAACTTTTACAATTTGCTTTTTTCAAAACATAGCCATAACTGTTGGAAATGAGTTATGTTCAATAAAAAACAGGCAAAGACGACCTGGGGAAATGATGAAAAAGGGATCTGCCTTCTAACCAATTTGATTTACCTGGCGTTTGTTTCATTTAACTCCAGGTGAGTTTGCACTATGGAATAAAAGGACAGTTTAAGACAGGTTTAAAGTTACCACAAGTCAAACTACAATGTTCAGAAATTGGCCTGAGTCACTTTATTCTTTAATGTTACATAAATGACACAATGTTCTGTGTCCGCTGTCATCCATTGTCAAGGCCTTTTTGATTGAAACAAATAAAAAAATATATATTCACTGCATTTGCTAATGTTTTTCCAAAAACTTGAAACTTGATGTCTTAAGGCCATTATTTTAATAGGGTGACAATATTAAACATTAGCATGAGAGATTGTGAAAAGCCCAAAGTCAAACAGAGTTAATTTGCAACAGCATCTACTTGTAACCCAATGACATTTAATGATGACGCCATAGTTATTGCAATCCATCTTCCTACTAAGAGACAAAGGCTAACAGAATTGTCTCCGGCGTGATTAATTGACTTTGGCGAAGTAAGAAAAAATAATTTGGTTTAGTAAACAGATAGGAGCAGCGCTGGTGACAGCCTCTCATTAGACAGCAGTGATTACTTACTTTATTAGACACTTGTGGGAGAGACTACTGATCTGAGGCGCTGTCGAAACAATCGTTACATTTACAGTATCGCTCGAAATGTGTTGACACGGAACCCGTGTGATTTGGAAAGAGTCGAGAACAGGGAAGCGGTTTGTTTGCGGTTGTTTTTTAAAGACGGACAGATGTTTGGACAGGAGGCGGATTGTTAAAAAGCCAAACTGGAGACAGAGGGAGAGACAGAGTGCTGCCTATGAGAGCGTCTGTGGGCGAGTTTGAGAGATTGAATAATTAAAAAGGTCAGGCTACCTGCCTGCTGTGTGTCGCTTCACACACGCACGCTGCACACACACACACGCGCGCACACAGCTCTGAGAGTGGCACAATGCACACGGGGGCAAAGACTGAAGAGACAAGTCATTTGGGGGACTGATCGTTTTCCCTCGAACACGGTGTAGTTTGTGAACTAATTGGGTGAATCCATAATTAATTTGCTGACATTAAGCCTTGGGGTCTGCTCCAATAATTCTCTACTTTCTAAGGATGTGAGAAGAAGTACTAGTGAAGCCTCGGGCTCACAGCTAAAGGGGGGAAACTCTTGTTCTGATGCTTCAGAGTGCGGGTTCTGACATTTAGGGGGGGAAGATATCTAACGGCAATACATTTCCACGCTTGTCAGTTAACTGTCAATACTGTGCGGGTTGCTTTAATGGAGGCTGAGGGCTTTTTTTTTTCCCTCAATGAAACACATGGATGAATGCAGAGATTCCATACTGAACATGTTTCCCATCCACATTAAAAACTATGTAACATAATATCCACAGGCAAGAAAAAAAAAAAAAACATCAGTGCAGCTGAGCTAAAGAGATGCTGTGAGAAGAGTTCCCACGGTCTTAGTTTATTAAGGTCTTTTTAGACTTGAAAGAAGATTGACCGAAAGGAATACGTAGCTGAAAGCACCCTGCAGATCGAAACATTTAACCGCTTCAAAAATCACAGGATTTCTGTTTAATTTCATAAAATCACATCATTTCGTTCTGAAGAAACAAGGCACAGTTTCTATTTGTCAGCGCAAGCAGCAACTTAAGCTCAAAGCAGCTGGATTTTCCTTTGACTTTCATTTTCAGATTTCACTTTGCACCGTTTTGACTCAGTTCCTGGGGTGTTTAAGCAACATATTTCAGTGCCAAATGTTAAAGATATGATCAATAATGGCCTGTTTGTTCCTTTAAAAAAAAAAAAAAAGAAATGCCAAATATTTCTATGAAATTTGGCACAAGGTAGTAAAGCCGTGTTAAACGAACACAATTTAAGGCGTCCAGAAGAAAGTGTGTGAAAGTCAAAACAGCATCTCCAGCTCAGACGAGCTCGCTGGGGGTCTAGTCCAATCAGATCGCGGCTCATTCGTAAACAGCCTCTCAACAGCTGATTGACGTTTAAATAGCCTGTCATCTTGTTGGTCCCGCCTACGTTATTTAAACGTTTACCGTTCATATATCTTTGCTATTCTTTCACGAGCTACTGCACCATTTGTGAAACAAAAGCAGACAAATGCTGCGCGTGTACCACAAATAATTACACCTATGTTTGATTTCAGCAGACTGAACATTTACGATCATCAATTACGATCATACGAGTCCCAGGTTCTGAGCTCATTTCTATATTTGCCAACAAATTATGAGGAAAAATACGACCAGTTGTTAGACTAAAATAATATCCATCATAGTAAAAAGATCCATAGTTTAAAATAAGTTAGGATTGGATGGGAACAGGCTTGTTTGAATAGTACTATGCAGCCATAAATGCTTATTGTACCACATCAATGTTTTACAGCCAACCCAACCACATTTTCAGCATGTGGCAAAAGTACAGAAACCGCATGTAAATCACCGGGATTTAATCAATCATCAGAGGGAATAAACTCTAAAAAAAATTCTTGGACAGTGTCGCATCCTCACGGAAAAAGAGCGCTTGAACTCATTGTAGTGAGTGATTAAATGATGACTGAGGTTTTTTTTTCATATACAAGCACAAGCAGACTGTGGCAGGATATTTTTATCTGCATTGGATGGACATTTAGGAAGATTAAGATTATCTAACTGGTTATTTTTAGTAAGCTGCCAAATTATATCTCATTCCGGGAGGCTTTAGATGAAATCTTTCAATGTGCTGTCAAATGCGCTGCAGCTCTCGAGTCTCTGTTTATCTTAGTTTCTTTCCCAGCTGATGCTACAACCTCTTTGAACGTCAACGTAACATCTCAATGCGAGTTCTGTGGTAATCCTTGCCAAGACTGTATAAAAAAGGAAAGAAAAAAAAAAAAACAACACACTTGCTTTAAAGATAGAGTTGGATAACTTCAGCAGTTACTTCTCCTGACTTAATTTCCCACAGGAGTTTTGACAGGAAAATTGAGGAGAGACAACTGTTAAAGTTATCTGACAGTGTGCAGCAGGAGAGGGGGGAGAAAAAAGAAAAAAAAAAAAAAAGCACAGCAATATCCATCCCTCTTACAGCTGATTCCTATCAAAACCCGGCGCTCAGAAAACCTCTTCGGAGACTCCAAACGGAGGGGGAACCTCCTCAAAGCGAGTAAAACTTCTCCCTGAGATGTTATATTTTCACCCAAAGAGGCACACTTCCCCGGGAAAAAAAAAAAAAAAAAAAAAATACCCACGATACTCTCAATTTCCCTTAGAAATAACAAACATACGTCTCAATGACAAGGCTGTTTATACTATTGATATTGCAATCCATTATTACTCGCTTGTTATGTTCTTCAAAAAAAAAAAAAAAGCCTCTGTTTTCTTTCCACTCGAGCCCCAGTTGAACAATGGAGCCCATTTTTCCCCTTTCAGATTCTGGAGTTCCTCCAGAGGTAAATCTGTCAGCGCGGGGCCAAAACAAAGAAAGAGAAAACAGGAAGGTGTGGACACCCTGCAGCACCAGCCCGGCTCTACTATTAATATCAACTTACATGCACGGATCTTCAGCATCCCAGGCAGAGAGGCGGGGGGAGGGGGGTGATTTCCATGAACTGAGCGAGGCCCGCGATAGCGTGGGCAGGTGACAGCTTGACACAATTTATATTTAGTTTGATAATCACGGGAGACTGAATGCGTTTGAGTTGTTCATCTTGATAATTTAGTCCTGAAAATATAAGAAAAAAAAAGGCAGGCTAAGATACCGTAGCCCACCTTGTGCTATTTACATCCAATCAATAAAACTTGTGTTTCTCAAAAGATCCAGAGGCCGAGGGTTATCAGCGCGAGCCGCAGCTGAAGCCAAAGCTGAAAACATTTCCCTGCACAGGAAAAAACGCCTGCGGTGTGCCAACCTGATGAGCGGAGAGAGAGAGAGAGAGGAGGCGTGGCCCCGACTCTGCGAGGGTGAGGTAAGAACCGCGCTGCGCCACCGGCTTGGTGTCAGCGAGGGGCCGGGTTCCGGCTCAGACGGCCTGCCCGGGTCCAGCCGGCTTCGGCTTGGCTCCCTCCGGGTCCTTCCAGGAAAAAGGCAGCGTGATTCAGAGCTTCCTGGTCCAGGAGAATGAGGTGCTTCCATTCCCCTCCCCCACCCCGAATGTGCCCACACACACACACACACACACACCAACACAAATACATCGTTCAGCCCACTCCCTGTGGAACGGTGAGACAGCCAACTCTGTGCTGTACTTGGGCTTACATTGGGAGGAGGCCAAGTCAAACAATGTGTTGATAAAGTCCAGAGCGGAGAGCGGTGAGAGGAACACAGGGAACGAGCATGAGGGGCCGCGCCGCGCAACACGAGGACGGCGATTCACACAGCCAGGGAACGCTCGCGGGATAATTCCAGTCTGTTACAACTTTGTTTTGATTCTCATGGTTTTGGCCGGCGTTTCCATCTGTACCAATAACATTGTGTTCGCGGGGTTAATTGCGTACGGTGGAGACTAGAAGGGCAGTCTGAGAGCGCCTGGTCATTCTTCTATCTGACATGTATAATGCAAGAGCTGTGGTTAGGTTTCCAAAACTATTAGTATTGCGCCTAAACGGATCACCAGGGAAGAGCGCTGTGAACTGCTCACACTATTAACATTCCGTTGGCCAGCAGGAGCCACTAACAGTTTGGGTAAAAACAATTGTGTAAATTTAAAAAGGTGGGATCCAGCCCAAAACTTAATGGGTTTGCCCATTGCAAATTGTACACCCCACCATCAAGTTTCACAAAAACACAAAATCAGCCAAGTTATTTTTTTTTTACATATTTTTTTCTTTTAAATAATTTGTTGAACCCAAGCTAGGAGATTTTTTGTTTCCTGAAAGGAGCGGTAGGCAGCAGCAGTGCCACTCCCGGAAATGACTGGGTGATTTAACTCATCTAAGCCTAGATTTTTTTCAATGATTTCATGCATATGTCAGTTGAGTCACTAACAATCGTGATATGCATCTCTTTTTCCCAATTTTGTACTCTTTTCTTTACAGAAAAATAGCATTTCAATGGCCATTATAGTTGCTGCTTAGACCTTTTGTCTAAGTTGTCTACTATCATGTCTTTAGAAAAAAAAAATTCCAAGTATAAAATTCCAAGTATAAAAGGAGGCAATGGGTTCATTGGGATCATTTTGACAGGGTTTGAACCCACAACCTCCCAGTCAGGGCGGACACTCTACCACTAGGCTAATGAGCTCGGTATTCAGAGTTTAAAAAACAGACAAACTGAACCAAAAAAAAAAAAATCCTTGCAAAAGTAAAACTGATCTGAGGATTATTTCACTTATTTTCAATTTTACTTCAAGGTAAAGTGGTTTATATAAAACTGGATAAACTGTTGCTTCTTTTTGCGACCTGCCTGATCTTTTTTTTTGTCCCTTTGGACTTTGTTGTAGCCATGTCGACACGTTCTCAGATCGAAGCGATTACTTTGGCAAGTACAATGTCATCAGAACTGCTAACTGATACAAGGATGGCCAAACCAAACAAAATGACATTGCAATGAACTGGAATTTTCCTTTACGGTATGGCGTCGGCTGTGTGGTTCCTCTGCTCCCTCGGCGCCGTTTAACTGGCTGTATTTTAGAGAGCCGGAGCCAATAACTGACTTTACAGGAGAGCTTTTTATCCGAGCAACCTCTGACGGGCTCACAACGCAGGGTTGGACTCTCTCTTTCTCTCTCCCTTTACCACATCCTATCATCTCGGTCTCTACTAATGCAGCATGCTTCAAGGGACCAGGATGAACACACACACACACACACACACACACATATATATATATATACACATATACATACACACAGACACACGAACAGCTCAGTCAATTAGTCCTGGCCCAACCTTGCAGCTGAGAGATAAATGGTGTGGAGTCTCAGCAGGCTTTTTGCGCGAAGCTGTGCTCCTTGTTCGCCGTATGTAGAACAGCTCTCTGGAGGACAGCTAGCCCCTCCACCACGAAGAGACATGGTGAGCGTGAAAGCTGAGGAGGGGCTCAAAAGTGCTCAGGCTTGTATTAAAATATGACCGCGAGGACCCTCAATTCCCTAATCGGAGCTGGCCTGAGAAGCAAGACGAAGAGAAGGAAAGGAGGAGGAGGAGGAGAGGTGGGGAGGTTCTGTTTGGGGTGTAAAGGTGCGTACAGAATTTCAAGTCGATCCACATACGCCTCGTTAGCCGTTTTGTGCAGTCGAGCCGTAAAACATCTGCTGAAAGAGATCGGATACGAGCTGGCAGATGTTTTCTGGGGGCAAAAACTGAACTAAATGTGGCCACTTAAATGTGAGAAAGACCGGTTTCTAAAGCTCAACAGCAAAAAGGCCATCTTTCGGTTGGCAAAAATTATGGCCAGAACTCCGTTACTTGTGTTACTGTTGCCTCCTGCTTTCGAGGATACAGTCTGTTTTACTACAGCCAAATTCACAACTTTGTCGGTTTGAGCTACAAATTTTTCAGTTTGAGTCATCACACACCGTGAAATGGAACATTGTGTAGTTTCTGGCAGCTTCTAGTGAGGAGGTGCAACTAACCGAGTACCCCAAACAGGGAGGAGAACTGATGGTGGCTGCAAAAAAAACAAAAAATCTCTAGACTCATTGTTTGATTTGTCCATTCTGGGCTACTGTAGAAACATGGTGATGAAACATGGCGGGCTTCACAGAGGGAGACCCACTCCGCATTCATCTATAAAGCAAGGAGCATCTGTGTCTGTGGCTCAGGTATCTCTCTGACTGTCAGTTCAACTTCAGCTTTAGGATATAGCCTGCGCATGGCACAATGGTGTGGATTCTTTTTTTGAATAGATATTTAAAACATCTTTATCATTAACAGTTAAAATGTTAGATGCTGTTAAATCTTACACACCTTTAATGATGACTAGTACTATATAATTTGGTAATCACAAAGAACAATGACATCATGAATGCTGCACAACAGGTGTAGTAGTACTGTAGTTTCCAGAAGTTCCACCGTTCTCACTGCCTCCACCTCTACCCCGCATTTTCAAAAAGCTCAATTTTTTACCCGGAAAAGCTGTCGGCTTAGTGTGGATGGGAGTCCAAAGGCCAGAGAAACGGTTCACCTTTTCAGGTTTACCCCGCTTACTGTGGCTGTGGTCTCAGCAGGGGGAGGCCCAAACAGAAAGCCTCACCTCCATCGGTGTAGTAAATCAAGTGGCTAAGCTGCATTATCTCCAACAACATGACAATCCTTTTAACACCTTGACATACCCCGGTAACAAGGGAGCCCGTTGACACGTTATATATGGCTCCCACCCCTCACTAACTTTTCATGGGATGTCAATCCTATCGGGCGCACACACACGCGCGCGCACGCACAACTTTAAATGGGCCTCCGACGCCGGCGAGCCGGGGTGGATGCAGGTGTTTGTGTTTATACGAGTGCAAGAGCCCCTCCATTGACAAGAGAGGAAAACACCCACACACACACACACACGTACGTACACACACACACAGCAAGGTGAAAAATTACAGTGGGGGAAGTGCGCCTGGCCTGGCGGATTAACTGCGGAATAAAAGTGCTGATGGGCAACAAAAGAGAAAAAACAGCTATTCATCACCCTGGCACAGGATCAAACTCACACACTTCTCAAATGCCCTCCTTGAGTTATTGTGCAGCGTGGCTCTGGTGGCAGCTCCACAGATAATGCTGCCCTACCTGAATTGATTAGAGTGCGGATGCATCCTCTCTTTCCAGAGATGGAGTGCATCCCTGCATCTCCTCAATGCTGAAGTAGAGGAAAATCTTTTAATATGTATTTAACAACTCGACTGAGTCCCCCTTCCCCCCTTCCCTCTCCCTCCCGTTCCCGCTTCACGAGTGGTTTTTGGGAGATGATCAAACATGCAGCCGGGTTGCGGTAATTTTCTCAAACAAATGCAATCTCTGTGCCGTCGCCGTTTCTGCTGCTGCTGCATTTCTCTATACCTGGGGGAAACAAATTGGGGCATCTGTGTGAAACTTAAATCACTTTTTACACTATTAGCTCTGTTCTGCTATTACGCTTCATACACTGGTACACACGTCTCATTTTTTTTTTGTTGCTGTTATGCAATAACTGGAGTCGTACAAAGAGATGGGTAAAAGATTGAAGGGAAAAAAAAAAAAAACAACAACCAGGTTTTGGACGATGGTGTTAGAAAATGCTGTCAAAAGCACTGCTGCAAAACCTCTCATAGTTATTCAATGAGGTTTAGAGCTGCCAAATACTCCAGCTTCTCTATATTTTCTGGTTTCTATGACAGTAAACTAAATAACTTTAGGTTTGCGGACCATTGGTCTGAACACAAGATTTTGGAGGACATCATCTTCATCTTTGGGAAAAAGTGACCTACATGTTTCACCATTTTCTAGCATTCTATCAGCTCATTGGAAAATGAATTGACAGATTAATCAATGCCTCTATCTGGTGATAGAAGTGTTTCATTATGTGATAAAGCCACTGCAATCTTGATCCAAAATCAAGGACTTAGACTTACTAAGCATTTTCATACATGTCACAGAACACGAAAGAATGTTAATTGCTCAGTTGTATTATGCAAAACACTTGTATATCTTTTGCATTTGTTCTGTTTTTCCACAAATTTATTCAAATTCTTCCTTTAATTTGTCACTCGTATCTCATTTGATTGCCTCCAGATGATTGACATGCAGTAAAGCTGCAATTGACGATTTCCATAATCCATAAATCTATCAAATATTTATTCCTGAATTATAAATTTAACCATGTCAAAAAGTAGCGGAGAAAAAACAGTCTATCGCAAGTTCCCAGAGTACAAACTGCAAATTGCTTGTTCTAACAGGCCAAACCCCAAATATGTTCAACTTACAGTGATGTAAAACAGACAAAAGCAGCAGATCCTCACATTCGAGATGCTGGAAGCAGTTAATATTTGGCTCTTTTTTTTTTCTTCTTCTTCTTGACAAATTAACAATCTGAAATCTTTGCTCTACAAGCTGCCATCTGTTCCCATTTAGTGTTTTCTCTCGAACACCAATCAAAGCGCCATTTTATCAACAATCTGAGCATCAAAGGGAGCTAATAAAAACCATTAATACGACTATAATGTCATCAGCTTTATCGTCTGTATATTATCAGAGCTCGAGCACAGAGGCTATTTAAATGCATCAAGTCCACACTTGTGTGTGAACAGGATACGTAAAGTGTGTGTGTAAAAACAACTCAATGAGATCCTCCAAGGCAGTGCATAGTGCACAGCCCGACACAACAGGGAGGAAATGCCATGTAAAAGGATGAATCACGGGATTATATCCACAGTGAAGATACACTGACCGCCTCAGGGTTTAGGTCAGTTGTGTTGTCTGAGCAGTGCAACTGATGCTCCCGAAATAGATACCATGCATACAGATTTAAAAAAAAAATACTACCATTTCTATATTCCACAAAAATCAGATATCCTTCATTTTTTGTTTATTGTTTCCAATAATGAAATAGTTGCTGTCAGAGAGTTCTTTGTCCGCTCTCGATCGGGCCATGAGAACAGGCGGTGGCCTCCATTTCAACTCGCCGGGTCACGGGGGTCGCCACGCCTTTTAAAGAAGAGAAAAGCCCTTGTCACCGCGCTAGGTTTCTCTCCTGTCTGCCACAAAATGTCTCCTGACACAAAAGCCACTCGTATCAGCGCACTCCCGCAGCCAACAAACATGACCTCCTTTTTTTTTTTTCCTCCCACTGCTAAAAACGATAAAAAAGGAAAAAACTTTACTCACCTCTACCTTGCCAACTGAAATGAAATAAATAAATGAAAACAATATGCTCTGCAACTCTGCCAGACCACAAACAAGGCGTTTTTTTCTTTTTTTTCCCCCCTCTCTCGCTCTCTCTGCTGGTAATTTCTGCCTGAGATCATTTCCATGTTAGAGTTAAGGTGACGGCTTCAACTTTATACCGAGTTGTGTTCAAGGCCTGGAGGGAAAATGCTTTTCACTGTTTATCTTTGGCTGGTCTGTGCCAAGGCCTGTGAAACACTGCAGAAACCTAATGCTGCCGCTTCTCGAATCTGCAGGGGAAAAAAAAAAAGCGCTCTCAAAGTGATGCCAGGTCTTTGAACAGTGAAGCTATAAATGTGCAAAACCAGAGTTTCTGCACCACAATGGGGTTAATTATACCTTTCTGCTTGAAGTACACTTGTAATTCCAGATGACTTGATGGAATTTTCAGGCTCTCTAACCACAGTTTCTTTTACATTCTTATACACTTATAATCAAATAGTTCCAGTGAACTGAGACCATTCGATAGACAGTGAATTAATAAACAATGATTTTGGTAATAGGATAATCGTGAAAAATTATTCATCAGGCAACAATGCCAAACATTCGCAAGTTCCAGCTTCTCAAATATGCAGTTTTGCTCTGTTGTGTATCACTGTGGATGAAATAGTGAAAGAGTGTTTGTTGGGGGGGGGGGGGTGAGAACAGCAAGTTGAAGCCATCACCTTGATCCCTGCGAGCGTCTGCTGGATCTACTTGACCTGAATCGGAAAATAACTGACGGATTAATCTATAATGCAAATAACCATTAGTTGCGGCACTAGATTTCAGTCAGTTTAGTGGACACTACGGGGTGTATTATGCTAACAGAACTCATAATGTCTTCTGAGGTGTGACCCTATCCATCTGCTACCACAAGCAACAATCCCATAACACACACACATTCGCACACACACACACACACAAACACCACCCCCACTCACCACACACAGAGGTCTACCCGGATTAAATCAAGTGCATGGAGAGCAGGGCCCCCTTTACCCTGCAGAAGCCACTTCAATAGCTGCTTTACTAGCCTGCATTTCCCCCCAATTATAAAAGCACAAGGTTTAAGTCAGCCGGGAGGTTGGGGATGGCCCCATGTGGGGATGACCTCTGTGAACTTGGGGATGGGGGGCGAGGGCAAGACGTGACCGCAGGGCCAGGAGGTGACAGTCTAGGCTTAGGGGTGGAGGACTGTAGAATTTGCTGCTGTTTTGTTTTGGGTCTTTTTTTTTTTTTTCCTCAAGAGAAAAAAAACCTGAAGTTGCAGGAAATACAGCTGGGAGTGGACACTTTTAGACAAATTAACTTCCAGAGTAAGTAATGGAGAGAAATGGGAGGGTGGGGGGGAGGGCAGGAGGGAGGAAGAGAGGAGGATAGAGGGGTGGGGACGGTGAGTAGAGTGGGTGACAGGCAGGACAGGAGGTGTGTGTGTGTGTGTGTGCGGGGATGGAGGAAGGGAGGCTACAATCTCTGCACAGAAAATTAACAATTCCACACCGTGCTGTGTCTGCACGACATTAAATGCATGAATTATTGTGCAGAGCAGAGCTGAATTAACTCTATATATCAAGCCGAGTCCAAATAGTTCAGGGGTGAGGGGGCTGTGTGCCTCAGCTGATGAGGGGGAAGGGGGGGGGGGGAATAGCGTGGGGAGGAAGAGGGGAAAAATAAAGTAACTCAACATTTCTATCTCCTCCCATTAAAGTTAACCACTTCTCTCTCTCCAGAGCCATAAAGCTGTCAAACAGACCTCTGATTTATTCTGCCCTTGCCCAGGCTCCTGTCCTAACTATCGCCTGCCTCCAATTAATTTTTTTTCTGTTGCTCTCCATCCCTTCCCTGTAAATGTAATGAGATTGCAGCACCGAAAACTGCTGACTCCCGTTAATGCGCAATTCCTTAATAATTCCGAAAGCCGGCTGCAAAAAAAAAAAAAAAAAAAAAAAAGCTGAAGGGGAAGATGCATGCTCGCCCCAATAATAGCAGTTTAAAGACGTGCGGTTTCGTTTTGAGATGTATTTAACATTATCCGTTGCAACGCCCCCACCACCCCACCCCCTGCATTTGCATTTTTTCAGACTGACCGAAGCTCAAACCTGGCTCGGGTAAACACCGACTGCAATGCGCGAAAGACTCTTTGTGACAAACACAATCCTCAGATGTGATCGGTGATGCATCCAATTGTCCGCCTACTCTTCGCCCACTCAGCCGGTCCTTTTCAACACAGGCGGAAATGTGTTTTAAAAAAATATATATATGTAAGCTGCTGTAAAGAGAAGGGGAAGTCCAGAGGAAAAAAAAAAGGAAAAAAAAAGCACTTTTCAGTATTTACAATGCTTGCGAGCTCGTCGCCTGTCGGGGTGAGATCAGATAGGGGGAAATGGTCGCAGTAATTGCATTTGGAAGATACAGCATCCTAATCTGCAAACAAGGTCAACAACGAGGGGGCTAATTGAGTCAAGATTTTAATTACCCCAATCATATCTTTCAAAAGTGTCCAGGAGACGGGGCTGAGACGCTGCCGATCGGCTGCAGCGATGGCGTGATTGAGTTGCGCGCTGACCGTTACGGGTGGGCTCCAGGTGCGTGGAAGGAGGTATTAAATTGACTGTTTTGGTCAAAGCGCAGAGTGCAGCTGGCAGGTGTTGGTGTGGAGGGACTTTATTACCCTATAAACTATCTGAGACAATTCACTAACGCCGTCTTCTGTGGGCAGCAAAAGCCCCTGATTCAATTACTGGTGAGACTCGACATGGAGGGCCCTCGGAGACCGGAGGGGCTCGACTCATTGTTCTTCATGTCACCTTCCCGAGCAGAGAGTGCAACGGCGAATGTTCTCACACTGCTGGAGCTGAAATGAAAGGAGAACGTCAGTTGTAACCCAGTACAGCAGCGTAATACCCGGCAATCTGAAGATTGATACGTTCTCACGGCCGACTAATAACTCCTTTGTCAGTGGAGGGGGGGGGGGGGGAGTGGATTCGAGCGAGATGTGGTGAGTGATTGACATGTTTGGGACAATTAGAAGTTCAAGGAAGCAAGTGTTTCCTGTTTGTTTGTTTTTTTTTTCGTCCCGTTTGTGTATATGGAGAAGATTCATTAGGTGTCTGCATGGAGGATTTGAGGTCTGCGGCGCGAGAGGGACCCAACCGAAGTGAAGCATGTCAAATTAGGAAGGAAAAAATCAAACCGCTGCTACTGGGACTCATTAGAACAAACACAGCATTATGTAGTGTGTGTGTGTGTGTGTCTGCCTCTATGTGCGTGTACTAATAAAACAGAGTAGAGTGGGGTTGTGTGGTTTCAAGTTATTTTCATCATAGCAGTTTGTTTTATGAGGCACCGAAGCTGAGAGACTCTCCAAACAACTTTAATGAAAGTGAGGATCCGGCGGCCTCATGGGAACAAGAGTGCTAAGCTGATGCTCCAACAGAATAACCGACATGGTGCAAAATTAAAAGTATCAGATGACTTTAGGAAAATACCCAAGTTTCAAGGCTTATGAAACAAACAAGGACACAGTGTCATTAATGCAAAGTAGGGGTGTAGCGGGACTCAAAACTCACTTCAGTATGTACCTCAGTTTTGGGATCACACTTCACCTTTTCAGTATATTTGACAATTTAGTCTTTTAGTTTGAAAAATTGAAAAAAAAAAAAACATCCAACAATGATATTTACATGGACACTAATAATCCGACTAATGACCTTATTCTAAGGAAACTACTACTGTGTATACATGAAATGTCCATTTATAATTCCTATTTCCATGCTACAGACTTTGATTAATGACTTTTCTGGTGAAATAAAACTTTTACTTCATATATTTTACTATAAAAAAAGACATGATTTCCCAACAACAAACCATTAAATCATACCACTTTTAAACCAAATAGTGATTGTTTCCCGAAACTGATCAAATGTTTTTATCCGTGTGCATGTGTGCGACTTATTTTAACAGCAGCAGTCATCTTTTCCGCTCTAATTTTTTAACAAGCCGGAGTCCGGAAGCTGAAGTCATAAAGCAGTCGAATTGCATTTTTAAAAAATTGCTATGAATAATCTGATAGGACATCAGTCCAATTATATACTCTACTTTTTCACAATAATGTGAATACGATTAGAGAACTCCACTGTAATTAATTTGATTATTCCTTGCTCTGACTATGACCTTATTTGGTTTAAGCTAACCATAAAACGCTGTTTACATGGCAGTGTTTTAATCTGAGCATTGTCTTAACCCTTAGATGCATAAGTGGGTCAAACGTGACCCGGTGAGGTTGCTTTCCATCTTCTTTAATATCTTCTTCAAGAAAAGGTGTAATATTCAACTATTTGTCATCTTTTGATGATATGCCATTTTAATACACACATAAAATCAATGTTTTTCCAATGATCAGAACATCCAAAAAGTGAAAAAAAATACTTAATCAATCTTATGTGGACCAAAGTACAATACAAATTACAATACCAATGATCATTCTTTTCCAAACTTAAAAAAACATTGATTTTTAATACAGGTGATTCCCTGTCCATAGTCCTTGGCCTTAAAAATGACTGAAAGTTTATTTGTGCTGCAACGGAAAAGGAATAACAGCTTTGTGTTTCAGAGTCAGGAGACCTGCTGAAAGCTGTTTTATGCTGATTTATGGTCTAACTGTATATAAAGTAGTTCAGCAGCTACAACAGTAACATGCTGTTTACACACCGATGCTTCAGTATTAATAATCCCGTGATGTCAAACAACTATATATCAGAGGGACCGAATGACTACTTTTACTTTCATACTTGCACAAATGTTTCTCTCTCAGAGCGGCTTGTTACGACGCACCGTGGTGTTTGTGTGTGGTGCGACACGCCAACCATCACAGAGGGGAGGGGGGGGCAGGCAGATGCAATATCATTTCACTCCAGAGATAATGGAACATATTTTAATAATAGTGTTACGCGCTGTGTTACGAGTCTCTCGTTTGTCATTCTGACGGGAAGAACACTACAGGGTAACCATGGTAACCAGGCTATCTCGATTGAGGCGGCTAGCGTCCGTGAGCGTGACACCAACCTGCAGTTCCTCGAATGGCCTCTTGAGACTGGCACCATAAGTGAGTCAATCCCCATAGACCCCAATGTTAAAATGCTCATCTCCACGGCAGAAACAAACATTAACGGCCTGGTATATAAAATATGTTTGATCGCTATAGATAAGATATTAAAATTAAATTAAAGAGGTCTCTTATTGCATGTCTCCCATTACTGTATAATAAAAGGTGTCTATGCCACATATTGACTAATTTGACTAATCATTGAGCACAGCTACGGTGGTGAAGAAAACAGAGCGGCTGGAAGGAGGAGAATTACATGAATGTGCAGTGGAGAAGGTGAGGAGGAGGTTTCTCACCACAGCTGGCAACATGCTCTTTACATGGGCCACCGAGCATGGCAGAGAGAGCAAGATATAGGATGAGCTGCACGTGTGCGTGTCAAAGTGTGCGCTGGGTGGTCCTGTCTGATTCGGAGTAGGAGCTGGCTGTGAGCCAATACACCTTCTGCCTGAGTCACCTGGGACGCTTGACGTCTTTGTGAGCTTCGGTTGTTCTGTCCTGTCTGTCAAGGGGAGACTCGAGAACAGGACCCCACAGGGGAAGCAAGACACACACACACACACACACAGACACACAGACAGACACACACACACACACCTTTCTCACCTAATGCCTGAATGTAAAGAGACAAACATTTCCAAAAAATAGCTAAAATCTCCAGGAATTTGCAGACACAATTTGTTCCGTCCTGTCTGTCAAGTAGAGATTTGAGAACAGGACCCCACAGAGTAAGTGACAGAACGACACACACACACACACACACACTCTCATCTCATGCCCGAACGTTAAGAGACAAAAATTTCCCAAACCTACCTAAAATATATCTGGAATTTGCAGACATACAGAAACTCCCCTGTATTGACTTTGTGTCATAGATTCCTGATGCTTTGGCAATATTGTTGCTTTCACATTCATGCCAATAAAGCCGAACTGGAGCGGGAGAGAGTGAGAGAGAGAGCGAGCAAATTAAACACAAAGAGACAAGCAGGGAGAGCCCAGATGAGCTGGAGAGTCTAGTCGGTCAGGCAGAAGTGGGCCAAGCTGGTGTTGCACTCAGAGAAGATGACACACAAATAGGCTCCTCCAACTTGACTGAAGACGAGCTTTGCGCTTCACACTCCTTCACACACTTCACATCATCCCAAAAAAAAAAAAAAAAAAAAAAAAAAAAGCTTAACGCTGCAAACTTCCCTCTTCGCCACCCCCCCCCCCCCCCACTCCCCTCTCTGCATGTATACCTGTGATGTCTCCCCTCAACAGGCAGGGGAGGCGTGGCGCTTCCTGTCCCCGTCTCTCTAACTTCCCGCTGCCCCTCCCTCACCTCCCTCTCTCGCTCTCATTCCTCAGATCATTTCAAAGGGCCCTGGAGATCAAAGCTGGCCCTTCTTTTAAAATGGACAGGAATGGGGGATGTATTTAGTTAATCATTTATTTGAAATAGAAAAAAAAAAAAAAAAAAAAAAAAGACCCCACCCCTCCACTTTCCGTCTTGCCACTCGTCTCGCCTCCCCCAGCTATCCCCGTCCTCCTGAGGCTCTACCTGCCACCTCTACAGGCAGTTTTTTAATATGCAGGGAAAATAAGCTGGTCGTCCTCTTCAGGCGATGAATGGGCGGGAAAGGCCTAGGGAATACAGTTGGGCTACACAGGAACACTTGCCTCTGATGGATTAACCCCTCCTGCACCGAGATTACAAAGTGGTTGCTGCACACTGCGCCTTAGCCGGAATGTGAATCTTCAAAATGACAGACGAATCAGTAGACTTGATTTAGGTTGTTTGGTGAGCTATGCTTAAAAAGATATACTCGCTGCTTTTACTGCTCAGCGGCAGAGCAAACAATTCATCCGTCTTCCTGATCTGCACATTGTCTCCGAGAGATATTACGACAACAGACAATGTGGAGCAGCGCAAATCATTTATATTGAGATATTATAATACATAACACAGTGCACATCCTGTTCTAAATCATAATTAGTGTCAAAACACATTCTCGGAATGTGAGGTGAACACTCTGTCTCCCCCCCTGTGTCTCACACACACACACACAAATCTATCAGCTGACCGGCCTCCAGCAGGAGGGGTGACCCTGTGAAAGGCCTCCGTCACACTCCTTGCCCAGCAAATGGACTGAGGCCTGAGGCAGCTAATGGCATATTGAACCCACGGCAGCCTGGAGTGACATTTTTGGCCACAGGCAAAGGGAAGGCCCAGACGCACACATACACACACACATACACAAACAAAGCATAACAATGGTGTTTCTATAGTCTCCATCATTCTGACACTGCTTCCTAGTTATCCAATGATGTGTGAGCTGAGTGTGAGCTGCCTGCTAATACCATCTTCAGGCGTTAATTTTGTATGCAGTTGTGTTATGATACCCAAGTTTTAGCCAAGATCGCAAAACTAATTTCACGAAACTCCCCTAGTGTAATTTTTTTTTTTTTATAAAACCTTCCATTTAATTCACAAAGCAGTCAGGACTTACATGAGGTTGTGATGTTAGGTTAAAAATGAAACAAAAGCGATCATTTTTCACAAAGGGTTCAAAATAGTCACCAGCGGTGAGTACTTTTGACTCTTTGGCTGGTGAATGAAGTAGACCAACCAGCCACCCTGGCAAATAAAAAAAAAAAAAAAGAACTGAAATTATACACTGCCGAATGACTCAAGATACCATGTGGTGCGGATTGGATGTGAAATGTGTGTGATGTGTTTTTAATCTTTACGGTTTGCTTTAAGCACGTCCGGACGGTGCAGGGAGCACAACGAGCAGAGCGTCATGATTCCTCGGCAACAGAAACCCACTGCGACTATGACTGTGATGTGCTGCTGTGCGTCAGTATCTGCTCTATATCATATCATAACTGGATCTGGACTGAAGAATAACTGGGAGTGTGTCACGATTCTGTTTTTACACCGCAGGACAGGTTGACCAAAAAATAAAATAAAATAAAATCTGTCAAGGCTTAGTTCATACTTAAAATACAGTATAAAATTGACGTAATAGTAAAGATAGAACAGGTAAACATGGAGATTATTCAGTTTCCTTTAGTGAGGCTTACAGGCATCATTTTGTCAGCACTCAAAAAACACTGAAATCCAATATCCAGCCTAACCGATCATTTCCAAAAATCTAGGCCTGACATGGAGCCAAAAAATGTTGCTTTGCTCAGTACGGTCTGTCAGCGTTCCACAGTGTTTCTCTTGGAGAAGCTTCACTCTCTACACTGCTGCATGAGATGCTTGACAGGCGCTCTCCTTCACCGAGACATCAACAGGAACGCCGTCTCGCACCTGATCAGATGAACACGCCTCTCGCTGAGCTGTCATAAGCTTCCAATTTCCAAACTAGGGAAACCAATTTTGTTTTGTGAATACATTTGCGGCGTGAAATACTCCAGGGGACATATTCAAGGATGGCTATTCAATTCAACAGTTTTTTAGGTTGCTGGCCTCTTCTTGTGGTTTTGCGGCGCACGTTTTTTTGTCCATTTATTTCTCAATTAAATTTATGAGATGTCAGCATCATTGTTTATTTATTTTAAAATTACCTAGTGGCGTGCAAGATTTTGAGATTTCTGCTGGCATCCTTCTGGCGTCCTCTCAGGTACGCGCTGTCTGCAAGGCTGTTGCAATCTTAGCCATCCTTGGCGTTGCGTGAGAACACGCTCAAAAAAAAAAGGCTGAAAGTTTTGACAACCTTCCTGCAAGTCAAGCTCAATGTATCATCTGTGACTACGTTTTAGATATAGATGAGAGGGGAGAGCGTATCGGCCAGGGCAGGCCTCGCAGCCTCAGAGCCCCCGCAAGCCTGTGAAAACAGAGCTGCCATGATGTAGGCTTAAGGTTTCCCTTTCTTCTCTTTTCATTCTCTGACCTAGATGTGTATGTGTGCGTGCACTGGTGTAGATATGAGCTGTGTGTGTGCGTGCGTGCGTGTGGGTCTACGTGTGAATGTGTGCGCTGGGTGGTCCTGTCTGTTTCGTGGAAGGATCTGGCTGTGAGCCAATACCTTCTGCCTGATTCACCTGGGACGTTCTACATCTTTGGCGAGCTTTGGTTGTTCTGTTCTGTCTGTCGTGGAGAGACGTGAGAACTGGACCCCACATGGGGGGAGGGAGGGAGGGAGGGAGGGAGGGAGGGAAAGAGAAAGAGAGAGAGCAAATTAAACACAAAGAGACAAGCGGGAAGAGCCCAGATGAGCTGTAGAGTCTAGTCGGTCAGGCAGAAGTGGGCCAAGCTGGTGTTGCACTCAGGAGATGACACACATACAGGCTACTCCAACTGATACAAACACACACGCACACCCCCACACACACATACACACACACAGTCCCCTGGGTCCTGCTTTCCAACGCTGCATGCTGATGTTGTCAAAAACACAGCTCAAACATCAAGCTGACTAAACAAGAAAGAAGACGGCTTAATTTCAACGGGACGGGAGGAGGTAGGGCATGAGGGAGACGCCGCGAAATTACATGTCCTTGGCTGACAAAGCTAACCTGACAGTTGTTCCACCTCAAGTTCCAAAGTGAACTAAACTGCGTGCGTGCAGCTGCTCTCCTGTGAGTCTCCATCAGCTAAAGAAATATGTGACATTGATTTGGTTTTTTTAAACTGTTTAATTGTGCCTCTAAAATGTCACAAAATATGGAAAAAAAGACAATTTCCCAGTCCAAAGTGACATCTTCATAGTCCTTTTTTCCTCCTCATAACTAAAATATATATTTCATCTACAACGGAATGCGATTCAATCAATTAACAACACTGTTGTGATTAATTTAGTGTTTGATGTGGATAAATTGTGTTTGTCTTAGCAGTAATCATGAACAGAAAGGATGTCTCTTTATTTGAAAGGCCCTGACGTTATTTGCTTTCATGTATAATTCGGTTTCATCTCATATTTGCTACAGAAAAAAAAAAAAACTCAAACCAAATATCCTGGTGGGTTTGGTTCTTGTCGAGCCATTATAGCTCTCTGTGGGAGAAGAAAATATGTGAAGTATTGTGGTAGTTAATGAGGGTCATGGGAGCCAGAGGACAATGGCCGCCTCTTGGGCGCAGGTTAATGAAGCCATTCAGAGGGCGCCCGTTTTGGGCTTCTGCAGGTTAATTACAGAGCAACATACTGACAGGCGGCCAAGTTGATTTTATGCAAGGCTCACAGGTTAGAAAACTCACGCGTGGTTGTTAGCCTTCCACATTTCCGGGGGAAGCGGCTAAATCCTCCAAAACAGGTCGCGGTGTTGATGTATCCGAAGCAGGGCTCACAACCTTTGACAGCAGATTTAATCTGGCCATTCTTCCCTGTGGTCGACCTCTATCTCGACGCGTCGCCTCGTCTCACTCTGATAAACAGAATGCCAATTTGGGGCAAAGGGTGCCTTACCAACTGCACCCTTTGTGTTTGTCCTTATCGTTAGAGGAGGCCACCAAGCTGACATTTATCCATTTTTCACGGAGCCTTCCACGTGTACCCGACAAAAAAAAAAAAAAAAAAAAAGAAAACCGCCATTCTCCAGGAGTAAATTGCTGAGGAGAAATAACAACAAAAAATCAGCAGGAGAGGATTAATTGCAGACGCAATGGGAAGTTGGAGTGACTCGAAAACATTAATCCCTTAAATATCATTGTCAGATAAGCTAAATCTTTCTCAAAGACGCGAGTGTGGTTTGAGGCAACATTCGAATTTTATTTGGAGATAAACTCCTTCATTCTCGTCTAAAGTAATAAATCTCTCAAAGCTGCAGCATTGTGGCCACAGTAGGATGTGGGAAGTCGTCACATGATGCCTTAAGGTGATACCATTCCAAAACGATATATTTCAAGTAATTAACAGGATTTGTGTGCGTGTTACTGCTCCAGCTTCATGGTTATCCACTGGTCAGTCGAACTGTATAGTGACCCTGTGAAAACTAGAATAGAAGCAGAAGAGCATTGATAGAGAAACTCAAATGTGAAATGCATCAGAAGAAGCTGTGGCTTTTGTCGGGGTTTTTAAAAACAGAAGTGACTGAAATGAAAAATGTACAGCGGCAAACCAGCACGCGGCATCGGCAGTTACATAACCCGCTGCTACCCAACATGTCCAATTTGTTCAACGTACAGCGCGAGCTTGCGAGAGAACCTGGTAAACAAGGCCGCGGTACCACAACAACAAGGCAGCGTGGCCACATTCCCAACGGTCACACAACAGGGGCCCAATCAGTTGCCCCCGCCCGCCGACCAATCCTCGGAGATCGGCTCCTGGGTGGTACGGCCCGGGGATTGGGCCGTCTGGTCTCCGGCGGCAACCCCCGGTCCCGGCCCTAATGGTGCTGACTGATCACATTTCACGACAGGGCCAACGCAGTCAGCGGAGCAGAACAAGAGCAGAGCTGGTGGCCCGCAGCCCAGAGGCCCACTATAAAGCCCCAAAAGCCTGCTGTGCCGTAGCCATCCAGGAGAGCAGGCCGAGAGAGGAAAACTTACACTACACAGCTTTCCAACACAGAACCGATCTGTTAAAAGTAACGGTTTGGGGGATTTTAAACATACGTTTTCATGATAGATATGTTCTAGAGCTGCAATTCTAACACAATATTTAGCATCAAGAAAACAAGTGGGAATGCAAAGGCTCCTTTTTTCTTTGCATAACTGCTGGAGAAATCGCTCTGCAAGACGTTGGGATGAATGAAAATTGAAGATTTAGGGAAGTAGACCGGAGCTCTGATGATTAATGTGGCTTTCTTGTTTGTTTGTTTTTTGCATTTTTTTCCCGCCTCTAATTGATAGTTGGAAAGGCAGAGAGACAGGAAACATGGGTGGAGAGAGGGGGTATGGCATGCAACAAAGGTCTGCAGCTGGAAGCAAACTGGACGCTGCGGTTATGTGGTATGCGTCTACACCCGTAGGCTACTGAGGGGAGCCCCTTTACAAGTGGTTTTAAACCTCTTCCACCCGGCACTGCGAGAGGACAAAAATATCAATGAATGTGAATATTTATAGGCTGATTTCAGACATGAGAAGAATTTCCCCAGCAAATTAAATCCCTCGTAATCATTTCATAGTTTATTAAAATGATTTTTATTTCCTCGTGCATAAGTAATGATAAATGACAAATTTATTACAGTGCTCTTAAGGCGGAATAAGATGCCCATTAAATATCCCTCTGACTGTGTATTTAACCTTGGGCACGCTGTAGTCTTTCAACATTCAATTTAGATTTCAGCTGTGAACACGAAGCTGAAATTTACATTTTTCCATAATGAATTGCGTACCTGAAGGGGGGCTACACCACACACACACACACACAAGGACACACACAACGAAAATAAGAAATTAGCCAACAGATGCCTGCACGGACTCGCACCTAACAAGGGTTTATATTTGAATTCAACATTAAGCGTGGGGTCTAGGGGTCAAACACTTCATTTGTTGCTTTCTAGTGATTTTATATGTGCCAATTTATTTATCCATCTATAAAAGCAAGCAGTGGCTCACATGTGACTGTTTGTCAGATCAACCTCAGCTTTCAGAGACATAGCTTGCGAATGGCATGATGGCGTGTATCCCTTTTGTGGAACCTTTTGGATGTATATGCAAAACATTATTATTATCATTAAAAGTTAAGATTCATGGTGCACTGTCATTTTTTTTTTTTTAAAGCAGCCAACTCCTTTTTGATTCCCCGCCATAGCAGCCCTTTGCTGCATGTCTCCCCATCTCTCTCCCCCATTACTTCCTATCTTGCTACTGTATAATAAAAAAGGTATTTATGCCTCAAACAAACTTAAAAAAAAGTTAAAATCCCATAGACTTGTGTATTACAGTGCTAGTGCAGCAGTGGGTATCCTGCTACAGTGTAACGCTCTGTGTCACTGTGTCAAGACGCATTCACAGACCCTCAGGAAATCCCAGCACTATCACCTAACAGAACAGAA
This sequence comes from Lepturacanthus savala, assembly GCA_030544235.1. Taxonomy (NCBI): domain Eukaryota; kingdom Metazoa; phylum Chordata; class Actinopteri; order Scombriformes; family Trichiuridae; genus Lepturacanthus; species Lepturacanthus savala. Next base: position 17,604,777 of record CM060471.1, on the reverse strand, counting down.
TCTGGGCCTAAACTTATTTATTTATAAAACACATAATCGTAACACACCAAGGCTGTTACACTATACAGGACAGAGTACAAAGTAAGACATTTATCATGAGTCCGTACTTAGCCAATCAACACAACATTTAAAAAATGAAACATCGATGTCGATTAACAACCCAACTTTCAATATAAATTGTAGCCTTTTTCTTACAATAAGGATATTTGCATGTCTCTCCTTATCTTAATGTATGTCCATGTCTATGTACAATTTGTCTATTAAGACTATGTAACAGCCCAACATATCCTCATTTGGCAAACATAAAAAAACTACTTAAGCCACAACTCACCCCGTTTGGCCAAACATGAAAGATCTACTTAAGCTTCCACTTTTCTATAGGAATACAGTATATCCCGCAGACACTGCATTAGTTTATGTAAAGGAAAACACAAAATTTAAAAGTTAATGGAATACAATGCAATGAGGCTCTCGAATATCGATTCTGCTATAGATCAACTTTTCTCATGTAATATTATCCCCGCTGAGTCATCACACATGTCGGCATGATTTAATCTATTTTTTTCTAAATAAAACTCCTCTGCTTATTTCATGATTTTTTTTTTGTTGTGGGGGGTGGGGGACAAAAATCACATGTTCCAGATATTGAAGGGGACAAATTCCTGCTTCCCCACTACCCAAAAACCCATTATGTTTTCACTCTTTGCATTTCTATGCAGGATTATAAAGAGTGCCGAGTAACGCCTTTTCCACCACTTACGCACTTTTACTGCTTTATTTGAAAATAACCTTTTTTTCCCCCCCTCTTTCACAATCCTTATAAAATGCGCTGACAAAATTATTTACAAGCTGTAAATGCTGATGCATTTTTTCCCCCCTTTCACCAGTTAGCATACACACAGTACACCTCTATCGCTCGCTCGCTCGCTCTCTCTCTCTCTGAGTAGACAAACAGCCGTTACCTGCAGAAAGCATGGACAGAGATTTCACACTACGGGAGGCAATTTTCTATCAAAGATAAGAAGATAAGTGTCCCCAGCTGGAAGTTGGGAGTTTGGTTTGTTTACCTAAGAAAATGGACTCCCACACTGAACTTCAAATGAACCACATCTAATGGTGATACATCTGCAGAGAGCTTAAAACACACTGAGGGCTGAAAAATACTGGATGTCAGTCATCACAGTTAAATAGTTCCAGTCACATTATAGACTAACACACTATTGTAGCACACAGCTCCGCATCAAGATAAAAAATGATAACACCTTGTATATATTGTGCTTAGGGGAGAAAACTCTCCTGAGAAACCCATTTATTCTTGTATGTGTAACTGGGCCATGAAGGCAACATTTTGTAAACACAAGCCCAATTAAAACTTGTTTTTGCAATTAACTCTTGTTCTCCAGAGAAGCTGTATAAATATTCATGAATTCGCACAAGAATGTACACTAGATTCATGTTTTGGTTTTTGTTTTTTTTGCAGCACTTTTGTTTCGCCAAACAAGATAAACCGTGATATATCCGCGTGTATGCCGAGACAGGTGGCGATAAAAGTCGGAGGTGTTGGGTGACCTGAGCAACCGCCATCTGTCTCGGTCCATAAAGAATGAAAAGCACAGTATCAGGGTCCGAAATTAACGCCAGCCAAGTGCCAAATGTGGGTAGATTTTCTGTTTGGCGAGGCTGGGAACGCTATCTGCCACAATGTCTGTACCAAAATAGTAATGTAATAAAATATCTGGCACGGTGGCTTAGAGGAAATTACTCACAATTACTATTATGTTTACACTCCTGCCTACTTTCGGATATAAAGCCACTGAAGTACATTATGTACTGAAATGAGTGTGTATGTGACCCAAAAAGGGAATTTATTATTTTGGCCAGTATTAAATATGCTTGGCCGGAGGATTTTATTCATTTATATAATTTTTTTTATCTGCTAGTTCCTTTGGCAGGTGAGCGATTTATATACTGCAGTGTCCCAAATTAACGTTTTCAAACTGCACTGCAACACAAGAAGAGTGGAGAAAGGATAACACTAGCTCTCTAATCGCCCATGTCATTGTTCATATTATGGCAGAGAGGTCGTAGAACAGAACAGACATGTTAACAACAATTCTAAAACCACAAGAGCCAAGTTACATCCACGGATCTTGACTATCATACTCGAGACAGCGAGTGACGGTGTAATAAGGAAATAATTGGCGGAATAAGCGATTCAGCTTTCTAGCCTCTATATTTTCTTCCTTCTTCCACAAGCAAAACACATCGGGCTGACAACGCCAGAGCAAAGCAGATAATGCCAGAATCACTTTGGTCTAGGCTGGGATGTCTCAACCACCTTTGGCTGTATTGTTATGACAATGCTGCCAAATACAGTACAAATATGATATTTTCCCACAGTCCAAGGTAACATCTTCAGATGGTTTATTTTGTCCACCGAGCAGTCCAAATTCCAAAGATATATGACAGAAAAATCATAAAATCCGGCGAGAAGCTGCAAAAGCAGAAACTATTCTCATCGCCATCGGGTATGTTTGATACGATCGGCTATAAGCTGCCTACAGACATTCGTAGCACCCAGAAAACTGCTCTGGGATTTCATAAACCATGCCTTCAATTCCAACAAATGAAGGGGTGGTTCCCAGACTTTATCTCAATGGAGAGTGAGAGTAAATGTGTAGATTTCTTTTTCGCAAGTGCCTCGGTCTGGACCGCATCATTGTCATGCTCAAATGACGTTAAAGAACACCCCCCACAGGGGAACGACGAGTAATTGTCGATCGCCATGGCTCCGGTGCAGTGAAAAAAACGACATGAAATTCAAACTTTCTGTGGTAAAACATGCAGAGGAAAACGCTGGAGAAGCAACCGTGAGACATTTAACTACAGTACTGTAATCTTTTATTTTGAAACTGTAAGTTATACGGTCGTCGTACTGATTTAATAAAAGAATTTGAGCTTTGCTGAGCAAGATTTTTATCAGGAAGGAAGTAATCTCCTGTCTGAAATTCCCACCTGGTCTCAAATAAACAGCTGATCGGTGATGTACTTTGAAACAAATAAGTGTCGTGGCTATTATTTGGTCATTTATGATAGTCACATGTTAATTTAGCAACAGCTACCTCAGTAAAAGTTAAGGGGTACAGAGAATGCAAATCCGACTATTTTTTTTGTCAAGCTTATCCTACCTAGCAACAGTAACTAAGCTAAGGGGGAGTTAGAAAGGGTTGAATTGCTTTTGATGAGCACCTTTTTTTTTTTAAACATCTTATATAGCCTGAATAGTGATTCCATTAATTGAAAAAGTAATCAATAGATTTCACGATACCCAAATGCTACTATTTGCTCCAAAACAATCAGGTGGTATTCTGATGGATCAGAGAGTGTGCAGACAATACGCGCTAATACCCGACGTCTGCTACACAGCACGTCCAGGAGCATTTTCGCAAATAGACAAGAACGTAAACAAGAAATTCAATTATTGCTTTAGTCAGCCAGTCACGGTTTTGGCCAAGAAGATTACGAGAGCTCAGTCGCCAACTGTCATTCTTTATGTTGTCTTTTTGCCATCATAATTGCATACTTTATGTTCCCATCAAAAAAATAAATTAAAAAAAATTACATAAGGCACTAATTCAGATTTGTACGGCCTTTAGTGTTTCATAGCAGGAGATCCTCAGATCTGCTACATCCAGTCTTAGTGGGAACAGTAGGAGGCGTTCTAGCTGCAACAGGAAGCAATGACCCGTGATGGTGGAACTGCCACTCTCCGCAGGAAGTCACACGTTTCTTTCTCCTCCTTCGCCCGTACCTCCTAGTGATTAGAGGAACATCTGCAAACACAGACAGTCCTCGCCGCTTCCCTTTTCATAATTTACACACGCAAACTCCAGGAATCATTACCCAACATGAGCTCATCATTAGCACATTCATAATTCAGTGTAATGGATTATGTAATTGCTCCATTAATCAGGGGAGCCACCCCAGCATACTCTCCTATGCATTAGTTTAATCATGGGAAATGCCTCTGTTAAAATAGAAGCTCTGTTTGCAGAAGCGGAGTTGAAAAAGACTCTGCTCGGCACTGTGGGGAACCGCGGCCGACTGAAGTTTCAGACGACGCAGGGCCCCCGAGTCCTTGTGCTCCACCGGCAGACAGCTCCCCAATAAAAATGTGTCATGGCAGCGAGGCCAAATGAAAAAGCAGGCAAAGGGGCAAAATGCCTTTTAGGAAACTCAGCTCAGGCGTCACTTAAGCCACATAATTTACTGACGTTTGCAGGCGGGGGCGTCTGTGTAATGATGAATATTCCGGTAATACATGAAGCTGGAAGCGTCTGAAACAGATCACGCGGACGTGGAGGTGCCCGTCATCCGGTTCCAGCGGCTGGCACGACTTGCGAGGGCTCAATCCAACGGCGTCAACAGCTATTTGTCGAGGAAAGCAATCGAGGCATCTACGCAACCTCCTTCATTGCTATTGTTGGAAGCTCGGGATGAGACTCTGGTTGCAATCTTTTAGTATGCGAGCAGGAGCTAGGCGAGCAGGAGTGCGCTGAGTGCTGAAGAACTGTCGTAACTTGTTGTTATATAAGAGAGAAATCACTCCAGATGTACAGAAATGGCAGCGCACTTCAGTTATTTTCCTTGTCTGCTTTCCTCCCCCAGATTGTACTTAAGGCGATTTCTTTCTTACTTCTGCCTTGTTCCTTGCACTTGGAAGAGAGCGAGAGAGAGAGAGCCTGAAAAATGAAGATGTATTTTGTACTGCTGCTGCATATATAGTCCGGCATAAACCTCAAATCCAAATGGGACCTGTGTGATTGGTTCTTCAGTCACAACCTACACAAAAACAAACAACTAAATGGTTTGTGGTTACTGTCAAGATGCTGGCAAAGCTTCACAAGGTTTAGAGCCTGCTGCCAATAATGCAGCCTGAGCCAAACAGAGAGACGGAGAGACACGCACGGAATAAAAGATGGCCAGAAATGTCCCCCCCAACACACACACACACACACACCCATCCATTGTGAGAAATGCCCATGTAATGCTCGGAGAGAAAAAAAAAAAAAAAAAAAGAAGAGAGAAGAGCTTACGCATTCACCTCGTTGAAGTGACATTTAAATAAGCAGGAGCCATTTTCTTCCTCAATCCCTTCTTCCCTCCCCTTCCTCCCGGGTCCCTCTGTGCCACTGTAATTTGAAGCTGTCACAAACAAATCCTCCTCACAGACCTTTCCAAATGTCAGGTTCCGTCAAGCAGGATGAAGGGTCTCCAAAAAATCAGGCCCTTGGAAACTTTTGTCAGGAAAACAGAGGACTTGCGAGCGCGCATGCATATTTATGGGGCGCTCGCCATTCATTCCTCGCACGGTCGCTGGAGGAGAAGGGAGAGAACAGACTGAGCTGATGATCTGACAGTCAATGGACTCCAGTAAAAAAAAAAAAAAAATGTACCGCAACATCATTTACTTCTTAGTGGGAAAAATACTAAGGGAACTGGTGCAGGTAAAGGTGCATCAGTCCATAACTGGATCAACAGTGATTCCAAAAAGAATTTGAATAACTGTGAAATTGGTTGAATTTTGATCGTGATTTTGATTTACGTGTCCATCGATCTCCAAAATCATGTAATCGAGTTGAAACGATTTGCCGTTTTTCTTTACACGGTTTCTGCAATACTTTCGCACAGTGCGGAAGTGAAATGCAGAGGGAGAGCAGAGTTGTTTGGTTGAGAAAAACAGTCTGAAAACGTCTCTTATATGGGAACACTTTGGGTCCCAAGGATCTGACGAGGCGCAGAAGCACATGATAACGTGCAAGACGTGCTACAAGGTAACATCCATGACTTTTGGCAACACAACAAATCTGTTTCACCATCTGAAACGAATGCACTAACTCACTCGTGCTGAATAAATGCAATGTGTAACTCAAAAATAATCTGGATTTCAATATAGACCAAAATAATTGGGATAATGATTTTTTCTATGACCGAACAGCCCTTCGTCAATGCTTCAATGGAGGGAGCAATCAATAGAATACATGGTTACCAAAATAATCGATAGCTGCAGCAGATGTGTGGCTCCTAATGCTACGATCGGTTGGAAAAATACTGATTAACAAATCACAAACATCTCTTTAAATTAGTTGGACTGTTATTTAAAAAAAGTACAACCTACAATTTAGACCTAGAACTTTGTTAATGGAAGGCTGACATCGGAATATGTTTCACCAAAAAATGAATGCTGAAGCTAAAAATAAGATAAAACTCTCAACCCACATCGGTGCCCTTAAAATAAAGGGATACACAATAGGGAATCAGACTTGAAACCAGATGGAAATGTTGGACAATGATCATAAAGCCTGCGGTTTCCTCGGGGTCAAAAAAACATTCATTGGAAAGATACACTGGTATCTCTTTACACACACACTCCTTTCTCTTAACATAGACACAAGCTGCACGGGAATCTTGGCATAGGACGTTAGACAACTATTCAGTGATTATGCATTCAAATTAGACATCATTTTAATAACCTCTGGCACAAAGAAAGTTAACAAGAAACCGTTCTCGAGAGTCATTTCGCTGCCCTGAGTGTGAGGGAATGAGATGAGGGGAGAGCAAGAGGAGCTAATCAACTCTTACTCTTCAGTGGCATTTCATGCACTGTTGACTAGTTCGCTGTGCACAAAGGGCACTGGGCATCAATAAGTCAACACGCTGCTGGAGCGGGAGGAGAGGATCCAGACTTCCTCAGCCACGAAAAAAAAAAAAAAAAAAAAAAGGAGAGAAACGCGGGTCTTACGCGGAGTGCAAATTAAATTAAATTCATTTAATTTAATCCTGCAGATGAAGTGCTCGAGGGATAAAGAGTAAGTTAAAACGGCGAGCGTTAAAGGAAAAGTTGAATGCGGGGCCCTCGCAACGCGACCCGGTATGGATTGAGCTGCTAAAAATCTGCATTTCTTAAGATTCCTGAGTACGGGGATGGAAGGGAGAAAAAAAAGAAAAGAAAAAAGCTGTCCTCTCGCTGCACCTTGTATAAGCCGAGCCTATAGATTGGTGGGCGGGAGAGAGGGAGGTAGAGAGGTTAGAAGAGAGACGGGGAAGAGAAAAAAAAAAAAAAACGCCTTTTTTTCATTTTGAAGAAGTTCCTACTGCCATCTTCTTATCTGTGCCATCGCAGCTGCACATCGTGTCACCGTGTCCAGAAGGCCAGACTGATTTGGGGCTTTTTTGTTGTTGTTTTTTTTCTCCTCCCCCCCTTCCCCCACTCCCCGCTCCTTCTCTCCTCATTGCTTGCATCAGGCACAGGATCTGAGGCTTTAATATGGCTGCCAGTGAGGCAACAGCCATTTAATAACAATGCAATAGTTCCTCACAGCGGTAGTCCGGTGTCGCTCATCCACCCTGCCGTGTGCAGATGGTACATTGTCTGTGGTTTCCGAAAAACGTTCTCCTTTTTCCGAGATGTTTTTCCCCCCTCTTTCTTCCAACACCCCCCCCCCAAACACACTCACACGCTGCCCTTTCTGTCAGCAATATTTAACTCTCTTCTTGGTAGAAAAAACACACAATTGCTCCGCGGCCCATACGGTCTTCTTTCGTAACAGGTCAGCTGAAGTGCCCCCCTCCCTCCTCCCCCCCCCCCCCCTCCCTCCCTCCCGAGGTGATCCGAGTGTGCGTGCGTGCATGTGTGTGTGTGTTTGGCGGTAAGCCTCTTGCATGAGCCTCACCGCCTCCCGCGGTGGGGGACATCTGGAGGAGGCGTTACCGTGTACACAGAGAAAAAGAAGAAGAGTTCAGGCCTGAAATATCATCCTCCAAGGACATAACTGGCTTTCATTAACATACAAAAGGGCGGGGAGGAGAGGGGGGGGAATATGACGGCGGAGACGGAGCGCTAATGTTGCTATAAACCAGTCACCTTGCCAAGTTACCCTAAAACTCATCGGCTCCATCGGTGGCCCTTACCCCCGCTTGCCGCCGAGGCGCAATTAGGGCAACGTTCTGATGAAAATGACCGGTAATTCGGCGTAGAGGAAGGAGCTTTCCGAACAACCATTTTCACGAGGTGGATGTTCATTATGCGCCAGCAGGGAAGAGCCTCTCCTTAATAGAGTGCCAGCCATAAACATCCCTCATCATCACCGGGCCTGCCATTTGATCTCACCTCTGGGGGTTCTGCGCTGGGCATCTTCATTCATTTCTTCTGTGTTTCACTGTCTGTTTAATCAGTAATGGACTCTGCCCAGAGAGTTGTTAAAGGGGCGGGGGGAACAAAGTGAAAGTGCCCGACAGTCTGCCGCGGCTGTGATTAACGAGTGAATTAGAAAACAACTCCGGGTCACCTTCTTTAACGTCGTGATGGATGGTCCGACGCTTGGATCTGATAGTCTTTGTTATAGGTGAGCCGGCGCTCTGGAACGCAGGTGGAGTGGAGCAACTTTTCCATAAATCCGCGATCGATAAACAAACAAAACGTGGCTTGTAATTAACAACCCCCCCTCCCAAAAAAAAAACAAAACCAGAGATGCTTTATGGCTCCGGTAATAAGCGTCTCGCTGATGAGTGTGCATGCGACTGTGTCCGGCACTGTCTGTAAAGCCTTAGTTAGCGTTGCCCTAGTTCAGCCGCATATGTGCCATCTCTCCTGTCACAGGCAGTTTACAAGGCCGGGAATGAGGGTTGCCATCTGTCCCACCTCTATGGGGTGCACAGAGGGACGTTTTGCACAGTTTTGGCACGCCTCACTTCCTCTAATGCTGCACAAATGTTTAGAGACATTACATAAGCAATGAGACCTTCACCGGGATGGAGAGGGGGGAAACGGAGGTGGATATGTGGCGACAAGGAGGAAAGGGAAAAGCAAGAGAGAGCGAGAGAGGAGTGAGAAAACGAGGGAGAGCGCGGTCCCGGTCCTTTTAATTCTCTTGACTGCCGGTGCATTCAAGCCAACAATAGCACGGCGGGGCCGCGTTAGTGCTGCTGTATTGCTATAGGGTACAGGTAGAGGATACAATATGAAGCGAGAAGTCGGGTTTGAAGACCTTTCAAAACAACAAAACATGGGGCGGACACAATTGAGGCAGGGTTGAATTACTTTTCCACAGACGAAATTATGCTTGGCAGAAAAATTAGCGCCGGGGTACACAGTGTTCTACCACGTAAGTGAGCTGGAATGAAGTTGTACTTGATAACTCACGACAACACAAACAAAAAAGTTCAGGGAAGTTTCATACATAATATAATATAGATTATAACAGTTCCATCATCATATAGTACCTCTGAGGCAGGAACAACTGTTTTTTTCTTGCCAGACTTCACTAGATTACAGCTTCAAAAAAAATGTCTTTAAACCTTGGGAAACAAAAAAAAAAGTTATATTGCAACAAAGAAACAGTTTGCTTTGCCAGTACCATTTCATAATCGTGGTGATGATAAGGAACCGACGCTGTGGTGCAGTGAAATAAATAGCAAAGCCACATGTTGCTTGGATCACAGCTTAACAAAAGTTGGAAGTCGCTAGATGCCTGAAACTTAAGAGCCCCCCCTCCCCGACCTCTACTTTTAAAAATGCTCTTGTTTCACTTTGATGTTTGAGCCTCAACGAGCATGTGTTCACGTTCATGTTATATCTGCGAATACAAGCACGATATCTGACATCGCGACTTGTTTGGAAGCCAAACGCCAATTATGGCATTCACGAAGAATTGACTTCTCGATGAGACGTCTCCGCGTCTGAGCTGCTCAACATTTGAAGTGTGACATTTTGGCATATTGGATTATTGGAATGTTCAATGGTAGAGAAGGAGTAATTATCAGGAATTTTTTTAACAAGCTAATTTGACTTTTATCTGTAGAAAAACATTATTAGACACTGTTTATTATTCAAAGTGGTGTATTTTTATCTTAAACATGTCTGGAGTGTAGGGTTGGGCGATGGCCCTTTAATTGGCAGTTGACGATGTTTCCAGTGAATCATCGTGATGGACGATGATATCAGGAGGGGGTACGTGCTGAGAATTATTATTGGTGTTAGCATCAACCATACTGTCTGTTTAACCTGTTGAAGGGCGCTCTCTAAAAGAACTGCGAGTAGCTGTAACTGAGTAATCCGGGGTCGGTAAAAAGAAGAGGAGAGAAGAAGAAGAGTTATTTCCGGCTTGATTCTCACAAAGCATTATGGGAAACAAATATGGCCATTAGCGTCAATGCTAGCTGCAATATATGATAACTGATAAAAATTGGATCTACCCGTATGGACTTATTTTTCAAAGCCCCCTGAAAGTGATGAGTTCTGGGGTGGAGTTAGCTTTCAGGCTAAAAAAAACATTTAAGCAGCTGCAATTTACTGATCAAAAGTTACTCAAAGTTAAACGAACTGTGCAGAATTTCGCCGCCCACGACAACAATGGTTTCGATTGTCTCTGGCAGGCTACTTAAACTAGCATGCATCTTGGGTTGTCCATCAGGATCACGGATGTATTCTAAGACCTGGATATGGTACCGCCTCTCAGCAGCAACCAATTTTTCCCAGTGGCTGCTAGTGGTACTGCAACATAAAATGAGATTTTTTTTTTTTAATCAATTTATTTTTCGCAATTTTTAATGTTGTCAACAAAGTGAATTGAACGACTTCGATCTGGATGAACAGCAGACATTTTTCGTTCTGGTATCCAGTTCTTCCATCCATCAGAAGGACCCGACTGAAGCGTATCTTTAAATATGAGCTCTGTGTCAGACCGAGCTGCACTGAAAGTAATGACTAAATGCAAACAAAGAACAGTTACAGCAGGGGAAGGTGATACTGAGCTTTTTTTTGCTAAACCAGAAATGAAAAGGAACAGCAACCTGATGCACTGAGTGCATCACAGTGTCACGAGTGCGTATGTGCATGTAAAAGCAAGGGAGGGTCATCCCCAAGGGGGGAGTACACGATGAATGACCTGAAAGGGGTTTTAAAATACTACGACATGTTGCAGCCGGCACCTGGAGCGGCGTTCGTGTGCCATTTCCCCCTCCTCGCTTCCCTTCACACGGGAGTGGGATGAGGTTTCGCAGGAAAAGCCGGAGCGGTCGCCGTCACACAGCCGGGGCGCGCAAACGGAAAACAGACGAGGGGAGGAATTCCATTCCTGCACACATCCACTCCTCTGACACAACGGCAACATACAAAGCGAAAGCGGAAAAATCAATTTTCGAGCGTGCATACGTGCATGCTTACATTTACTTGCCCAACACCCCAACCGTGAACGGCCCACTCACGCTGTCGCAGTGTGAGAATTTTCCCAACTGTGCGAGTTGGCCTGTAACACTGATGATACAGACCAAGTGCTCGCTTTCAGGGACAAACTCTTTAACACCTGAATGCCTTTTCAACAGGCGAAGGTGAAAACGTACAACATCGTAATAGTGCAAATTAGTCATAAAAATGCCAAAAAAAAAAGACTTTTTGAAGGCAATCTGGATTCAATAAGTTAATAATTTGCTGACGCATGCAATAATTTACTTAATAATCGACGCATTGACAACTGAGACATGCTCACTAAACACACACACACTGCAGCGCTTAACAAATCTTAGCTAATAAAGAAAATAACTTCAATCTGGTTCATTTTATAACCCCTGGACACATACTAGCTTGTGCTAGTGTTGCAGCTGCTGCTCTCCGCTGCCCTTCTTACTCCCATAACACACACACATTTCTGTTTTTACATACTCATTTTATTATTCTCACACTGGCAGAAACGACATATATTTTTACTGTTTGCAAGATTTTTACCTTCTTCTGGACCAGTTAAACTGTACCGGTTAAACCGTTCGTTCATTTCGCCTGTATTGGAGACAGGAAAGCAGATAGCCTTTCATGCCGTAAATCGGGCCTCCATTTTCCCGAGAATTTGTACCTGGAGGCAGACAGAATTGCATAGTGAGGGCTTATAGGGAGCCAATCTAAACGATTATGGTGCCATTATTCTATAGCCATTATGCTGCGCCATCAACATTTACTTCCTAATGATAAAGCAAAAAACTTGTCTACTCCCCCTTTAAATGTGCCTTCTCTGCTTGTGGCTGCTAATTATTTTGTTGTCAGTTTTAGAGACGAGAAATTTGGAGTTGAGAATGCATGCGACGGACATATTTGAAGTGGAAAGCATTAGATAAGAGAAGTGATTTTAACTTATTTTAATAGTTTAGTTGGTTATCCTGATCCCTCACCCACAACCACAGAGATCACAGGTTGAACTTATCCGTTGATTCTCATATAGGAAAGAAGTGGGGAATCGTGTCGGTTCGGGTGCCTGCAAAATAGGATCAGTAATTTAAGGGTGCTCAAGTGACATCAGACAGCTATCTGTCAGGTGAGAAGACGTAACTGCCTGTCACATGGGTGTATGGCTTGTGGCCGTCTTCACCCTCCCCGGGCGGTCGCTATTTAGCAGCGGGGGAATTGGCCACACCAAATCGGGGTGACAGAAATTACTCAGAACGGGAAAGGATTAGTTAAAATTAAAGTCACAAAACCATATAGTAACAGTAAGCGTTTGAACTCGAGTCAACGTGCAGTCAGGCTGCCCTACAGGCCCTGTTATATGGCCAGGGATGAAGCCACAATATAGCAAAACAGGTCAATTTGCATACATTTTAACTTTTAAATTTACGCCTTCAACTCCACTTCTCCTTTTTTTCCAGCATTAGAAGCTGCAGGTCAAACTGCTGGAATTCGCTGTAAGCGGCGTGACTGAAGTGAGCGTATCCAATGTCCGTGTGCCCCATGATGTTCTGAAACATTCTGAGCGGTTCACCATCATTATCTGCGTCGCATAAAAGCCGAGTGAAATCTCACATTATTCTTGTTGTGTTCATGTTATCGAGACACCCACAACTGTCAAGGTTTCATGAATAACCCATTAAACATCGGCTACCACCTTATAGCCGGAGCCATAACGTACGCGCTGAAACTGAAGCATAATGGATGACGCTGTGGTTTCTGGTGTATTTTAATCGCTCTTGCCGTTGTATGTCAGCGGTTATGTTTGTTGGAAGTGTTAAAATGACAGTAGCTACAGTGGGGAGGAAATGGTACAAGTGATCCCCACACACACACACACACACAAAAACCCACAGCCCACCCACTCACTACCTATGTTGACCTCAATCACTGATTTTATCGCTTCCTTGTATTGCAGTGACAGACCATGTGGGTTTTTTTTTTTTTCCTCATGCATGTTCAAATGCGTCTATGCTAATGGCGCCGTATGAGCTGCGCCTCCTACGAAGACATTTGCGTTTCTCCAGATGTGCCGGGAAAAACGAGACGGACCCAACATCTTCATTAACTCGGCTGATATGCAGATACGCGGGGATAAGGCTGAGGATATACGGCGTGTGATAAAGTGTCGGGTACAGCAGGCGTCTTAGGCCCACTGTGCAGCAGAGGATCTCGCCGCTGTTACCATGGTGGTCTTTTTCCCCCCTCCTTCGTAGCCTGCCCTGCAATTAATGATGCACAGTGATTTTCCCGGAACCACCACCACCATCACCCCCCCTATCCTGTGTTTGTATGTATTTATGTATGTGTTTGTGCACGCTTGCATGTATGAGAAAAGGCTAATTTCCTCTACTGTGTACCAGAAGGATAACCGGCGAATTTGTATTCAAATAATGAGACGCGGGTCTGGGAATGATGGCGAATTTGTAAGCATGTGCCGTCTCCCGTAATTCCATTTAGTAGACCTGTAAACACTTATAAATGCAGGCAGTAGTTACGGCGGCGGCCCCCCTGCCCTCCGCTCTCATCAGCCTCGCGCATCTCCAAAGAAACCAAGGGCAGGAGAGGAGGAGATATTGCAAATCACATTATGGGACATGAAATTAATCCACCCTCCCCAAACATTTGGCCGTCACACAGTTTAACCTTGAAACTGCTTCTTTTTTTTTTTCTCTCACTCCCGTGTATGAGGACTTCATAAACCCACCCCCCCTTCCATAAAATCCAAAAGAACGAGTCTGACATTTACAACAATGGCTCTGCCGAGGTAATTATTCAATAGGATTCTTCACCGCGCTGATGATACGTTGTAATTTCATTTCACTTACGTCTGTTTCATAATGTAATACACAATTGAGCAGGGGCACTTCATGTCCCAAAAGACCACTTCCTCCTTAAGATAATAAAAGTCTTTTGTGCTTGCCTTTGAGAAATCCTTGGTGGATTATGGTAGTGCGGATTCAGGAGCACATCAATTAATATGCATTAAATGAAAGAGTATTAAGTTGTAAGAAAATAATTAATAACTCTAATTGCTGTGCCGCTGCGTTGCCCCAACGACATCATACCTTGCCGCTAATAAGACGCCAAGTTGCTGACACCTACAGGGGCCGAGGTACAAGCTTTGCTTGACCTTTTACATGGCTAAGAGACAAAGCACTTCCACTTTATTACACGGCCACCTTACTCTACCCTGATACTAATATGGAGTGGTACAAGATAAAAGCACAGAGTGATGGTTCCAGTACCAGCAGGAAAAAAAAAAAAATCCTATCTGCTAGCCAACACTGGAACCACATGAGTTTCAGCTCTGCTGGTTTCAGCCAGAATAAAAATACATCTGTTTGTGTTCGAGAATACTGTAGATCTCTTATGCAAGGCCCCCATATCGCTGGATCTTGTCCCTTTGTATGGCGCGGAGAATAGCGCTGGCGCAGGGTTCCACTTTCCCCCCGTTACCATGAAAAAGACATCCACAGCTCCAATTATCCTTTACCCCTGTGTAGCTCCGGAAAACACAATCGCTGCCACTGTCAATGAAATTATAGCAGTGGGGGAGTAAGCAATGACAGGGGGAAAATCTGATAGCAGCCCCCCTCCACCTACAACTCTACTTTCCTCTTTGCTGAAAAAATGAAGATGCAGAATGCCTCAGGAGGAAAGGAGAAGAAAAGAAATAGGAATGACAAGCAAAATGTTTCTTTGAGATATCTTTCCAATATACCATTTCTAAAGGTTAGAGGAGTTTTGAAGCCATTAGAGAGTAGCTACGGCTGAGCGATGGCGCCTTTAGTTGCTGTGAGTAGTGAAGAGACGGAGTACTTTCCACTGCGGCGCTCCGTTTTAAACTTATTCGCTATGTCCGAAAGGGATACGCGGCAAGAATTACGGTCTTGATCAGTTTACAGTTCTACCTCTGTGTTGGGGCTTTTTTTTGTTGTTTTTTTTCCTCAAAAAAAAAAAAAAAAATTACCTCGACTTTCAGCTAAATCAATCTTGCCTTTGGTTGGAGATAATGAGCGCGATTCGCCGGGTTTCAAATGAACACCGTTGCTCCCGGGCTCCTCAGCTCAACACAGTCGCATCATGCAGACACTTTTGAGGAAGGCAGAAAAAGAGAAGTCTTAGCCTTCAGAGACCAATTAAAAACACATATTCAAATTGACCTAAAAGAAGCACAGTAAGGCGTTCAATTTAGAGTGCTGCCCCATCCCTGTAGCTCTACTCCCGATCAGAATCATCCTGATTGTCTTCAACCCCGACAAACAAACAATCTCGACTCTGGAAAGAAAAACCCATCTCATCTCGGCAGGATCAAAGACAGTATTGAAGAGTGAGCTCCCACAGATGCACTAATTTCCACGTAACCCACGTTCACTCCTATTCAAAGGACGTGGATTTGCCAGCTCAGTAGCGCAGTATGCATACATTAGATGGTCCTTATTAAAAGCCATGGTGAATATTAGATCATTATCGACACCATCTCTGCTTTGAGACAGACTTGCTTTTTTTTTTTTACAAAGGAAATAACTTCACTGAAGATAGGGCGGTATTTGCTTTCTCGAGCTACTTCATAATGCTGTAAATATTGCAATTAACTTGTGTGATCTCTAAAATGTAAATATGTAGTTAGTAACCATAATAAAACTTCACCTACGGATTGTTTAGACAGAAAAAGTTATTATCACATAAAAAGGACTGTCAATCGAATAAAATATGTAATTGCAATCAGTCATGTAATCACAAATTAATTGCACAAAATCATTTTCTGAGGGTTAATACTCTTGTCAATATGGGGGTGGACAAAATCAGCTTGCTTTATGCAAATGTTTGCACTTAGTGTTGGAAATTCAGTTACAAAGCAGAACATGGCAAAGACTATCAGAAACTCTCACAGGTACAGGTATAAGGCTTGTTAAAAATATGCTGAAATCATAACTTATGGCAAAATCCAGCTCAACAAGCGACAGACGGGCCGACTGGCCAGGTTATATTATCCATTACTTCCAATCACTCCCTGGACCCTTCACTTCGAAAGCAAATCACACAACGTAATTGTGTCCAACCTCACGCGGGAAGAATAAAGGTTCACAAACCATCCCCTTGTGCGCTGGGATAAAAACGGGATAATGCAAAATAAAACAACCGATAAATAAAATGAGAAGGAAATGGCGGAACGAGAGGATAAGAAAGAAAATGACTTTTGCTCTTCGGTCAATATACATCCACCTACCTGCAATCCCAAAATTCAATATATACAGTACCTAAAATGGTATTGTTAACGTTGGACATAGTTTCGCTGTTTCCACTCTTTATGCTATGCTAGGTTAGCCTCTAGCTACTGGCGGTAGCTTCATACTTAGCATGACCGGAGCCTGACGACAATGTTCTTATTGAACTCTTAGCATGAAAGAAAACAAATATACTTCCTAAAATCTCAGCTAGCAAGCTAGTTAGTGAGTAATCAACCTTTTTTGAGGGCAGCCATATTGACATGAAATAGTAGGTGTACACCAGTGTTACCAGTAATACTAATTAACGTCAGGGGGCTATAAACAGAACCTTAATAAACATCACTGGCAACAGGGGCTGTAACGATACACCAACTCATGATTTGGCTTGTATCATAATTTTTGACCCACAGTTCAACACTCCGTTGCCAAAGAAACAGGACGCTCTCTTCAATGCGGCGTTCAGACCTAACTGAAAACGAATGTGTTAATGTGAAGCAAAAAAAATAAATCTGAGTAGTCCAACTAACTGAACTGATACAGTGTCGAACGATACAAGATACCATGATCACTTTTGTTCAATTTGTAAGTTCTACAGTTCACATTAACACGTCTTGGTTTTTCCACTCGGGTCCAAACGGCACATGGCACCACGAGCACAGCATCATGTTTTCTTGGCCACAGAAACAGACCGCGGCTTTGACTGTGACATGTTGCTGCTTTTTGTGGCCGTGCATCTGCTTGATATCATATCATGTGACTGGATCTGGATCATGGATGTATTATAGGGACATCCATGATCTGGACTGAAGGATAACTCGGGCTTGAAAGGGCGCGTCGTGATTCTGATAGCGTGGTTTCAATACACATATGGTTACAGCCCTATTAGCAACACTAGTTACTTACTAGTTCATGTCAATATGGCTGCCGTAAAAAAAGGTCAATTATCAACATTGTAAATGTTTCATTTCCTACCAGTTTAATATTTGAGCTCTAAATTATAAAGAAACGCTGGAAATGGAAAAGTGAAACCCAGGCAGCTCCTCTGCCCGTGCAGCACCATTCAGGATTTACAAATACAGCATGTCACAGATAACCATGACATACTGTACCATATTTGAGCCCACAGCCCAGCAGGTACGCAGCGAGTCTGAAACATGCTCCGTCTCGCTTCCCCAGCACTTCCAGGCAAGCTGCTCCAATAAATCCCTTCCAACGGTCGCTGGCGAGGGGAACTTTTTAACACAGAAACTTAGCAGCCACTGTTATTCACCCATGGAGCGAGAGTCTCCGGATGATGGATGGTAATAAATATTGCACGGGGCTACCAGAGGTCCTCAGAGACGTTCAATTGCCTTGAGTGATAGGGTGCTGCTCGGCAACACAGGAGATGATGGCAGAGGGCCGGCTCTTCCCGGGGTCGACTAACTGAGTCTGTTCAATTTCCTCCCTGGAAACACGACAGCCCCCATTCTAGACGATAACACTGTGTCACCATGTGGGAAGGTAAGAGAGGGTTTCCGTGAAATTATGTTGCCATCTCAACTTATGTATGACATGTTTGTGGGTTATGAATGAGGAATTGATTATCCTGAGGAAAAGGAAGAAAAAGAAAAAAAAAGAAAATAAAGAAATCCACTGCGGAGCGGTAATGATTGTGAATGTACCTGGCACGTGAGGAAAAAGGAACACTGCTTACTGTTCCGAGGACTTTCCTGCTGCACTTGTGACTGGAGCGGTTTAATGGGGCTTTTCTGACAAGGGAGCTCTGTTGTTGCCGAGCTGCCCACCATCTTAACTGCTTCCTTGACAATGGCCGACAACAGTGCAGATGTCCGAGCTGTGTGTGCACATCTGTAGCGGCCTTATATTCCTCCAGGCGCACACACACACACCCCCTCCTTCCTCATTCAATATGTACACACGGGCACCCATGACACAGACAAAGAGCTGTTTAACCAAGGTCATTCCCCAGTCAGCTTTCAGGCGTTGAAACTAATCCTGATTGTAAACTTCACTATAATTTCAGCAACACAGAATGGATTTCCTATTAGCAATCCTTACAGCACCCAGGTTAATAACTGTTGCTCTTCAACACACACGCCAGGAGGACAGAAATCATCTTTGTTGACAGGAACAAATGGCTGACACTGATGTTTTTTAACGATGAGTGATAAGATGTGACGATAGCGCTAGTTTATCATTAACATGTGTCCTGTTGTCATATTTTCACTGTAATCAGTGCATTAATTAGCCCAATAAATGTGTAAGAATTGAGTGTGTAATTAACAAGTTAACACAAGGCAATTAGCAGCTCATTCATAGACTGGTGGCACCCAACAGTGGCAGTGCACATAAGAAATCGGATTAGTTTTTAAGTTCCCACCAGTCCACTACTGCGCTAAATCCTTAATGTAAATATCTTTTTTTCCCACCATTAAAAATATATATATATTTGACTAAAAGAGAGTGGGAACAACAAAAAGCAGTTCTTCCTCCAGTGGTTTTTAAAGTTAAGTCCTGGAGCTTCGACAGGGATATCGCCCAAAACACAAGGATTCGCTTAAATCAAGCAGAAAGTGCGATTTTAATCGCTTTTGAGTCTACAAGGAAGGTCTAGGTGTTCAAAAATTACCGTGTCATGTTTCCAAAACAGTCAATCCACAGAGAAATGCACACAGCCAGTTTCAAACCTTAAAACGAGCCATCGCGACTTCTGCAAAGTTGCGACGTCACAACTACACCGGGCCACCGCCCACCGCCCGGTCACGGCCGTTCAAAACCAGCCAATCAGAGAGAGAGGCTCATTAATGCTCTGGAGCTCCAAGAGAGAAGCTTGAGACGATTTCCGGTATCTTGTTAGGTCCAATCACAACTTCGTATAAAACCCAAGAAAAGTAAAACTACCAAGAGGCTGCAAAAACCTTCACCATATAGTCCACGTGTTTCTACTGTAGCTTTGATTTGCAGATATGTCAAGGATTAGCATTTGCGGTAGGGGGGTTAGTGGGTGGGGGGGGGGGGGGGGTGTTCCCAGGGAGGAAATAGAAAAGAAAGTTTAGGAAGCCCTTTCCTCCTCCAGGAAAGCCATGTAAAAATAGTGCTTAAATACAGTCATGTGAAAGGTCAATTGCATGGTGATGCAGCTTGGCCAGCAGATGTGCTCCATTATGACTTAAGTGGAAGAAGAAGAAGAAGAAAAAAAAAAAAGAGGCTGTAGCAGCAGATTACACAGGATCTTTCACAACACTATTCTGCTTATAATAACTCAGTCAGGCGGGTCAAGTGTGAGGTATTAGAGGATTTATGGGCAAACAAGCCTCCGTAAAAACACACAACTGCCGACAACACACACTCATAAATGCACTTCCTATTTTCTTTTTTAAACCGACACACACGCTCCGTGCAGGCGGATGAATACCCTCGCAACACGTAAAAAGGTGATGGACACTAGAAAGGGGAGAAAAACGCGGGCTAGCGCGTGCCTACATTTGACAGTTTGCCCGTACGTGGTCAGAAAATAACGTCCCTCCGGTGTACGTTACAACCCACCCCGACCATTCCCCATCTTCATGGCGCAGTAAGGTGGACACACATGGTCAGAGCCGTGTGTATGCGGACCGACGGCGGCGGCCAGCGAACTCTCGTAACCGCTTTTTTTTTTTTTTTTTTTTTTTTTTGCGGGGAGGAGGAGGAAAAGAAGAAAAAGGACAAAACTGGGTTAAACGCGCGGAGGGAGGGGAAGAAAAGCGGTGCCGTTAATGCGGTCTTACCTGGATGAATGATGTCTAATAGCAAGTTGAGAAGCCGACTTTTTTCTTTTTTTTTTTTTTTTTTTTTTTTTTTAAGCACACGTCGGCGGCGGCGACAGCAGCATCATCCGCTTCGGTGAGAAAGAGAGATAGAAAAAAATGTTTCTTGTAAAAAAAAAAAAAAAAAAAAAAAAAAAAAAGATTTTGGAGTAATTCAGATTCCACCTTGTTGTTAATCCTCGTTGCGCAACAAGAAAAAAAAAACGCGGTTTCTTTTTTTTTTATCTTTAGGCAAGATGGGAAGAAACTACCGGGTTGAGAGGAGTGATATTCTATCAATGTGTAGCGGTCTTGTTTATTAAAACACAGCCGAGCGTAGACGCCGAGTAGGTGTCTGTCTAACTGTTCCACTGCTTTATTTTTTCCTCCCTCCCTCTCTTTCTCTCTCTCTCTTTGGCTGTAGTCACACTAACTCTTCTTTTTTATCAAGGCGGGGTCTTGGGTCGTTTAAACCAATGACATAAACCAAGAAGAAGAAGAAGAAGCCCCCTCCTCCTCCTCCTCCTCCTCTTCCTCCTCCTCCTCCTTCACCACACACACCTTCTGCTCACATGTTTAGCAAAAAAAAAAAAAATCAGATGGAGGGGGGGATTATTCTTAAGAATAAACGTATATTTTTATTTTAAAAGTGAGAGGATCTCAGAAGTTCACCCAAAATCACAAATCCCTTTAATCAAACCCATGCTTGATAGTTTTTTTTTTTATTCACAGCTATTTTTGAGATTTTCAAGCTGGCAACACAACATAGGTGGATTTTTTTTTTTTTTTTTTTTGTATTTGTGGTGTTGGCACGAGACTGGAAAATGACATTTTGAGAACTATTTCTTCCATTGGAACTACTTTTTTTTAATTTAAACTATTGACGCCGAGGTCTGCCTGGTAGCCACTGAGAGTTTTTAACAGTTTTAAACTATTTATATATAACAATAGGTAAAATTAGTATATGTAATGTGAAAGGTGTCAATACAGCTAACAGTGACTCTGCAGGTTCATTCAGCCCTATGGGGCACGTTTCACTTCTGTTTTTACTTGGCGTGCGACTTTATCTTCACACAATTATGTTCTTTTGTTCAGTTCAGCTTTGTCGAGATGGGTCACAGTAGAGATGGAAATAAAATTACTATCACGATTATTCAAACAATTACTTTTTAGTCACACAATTCAGAGTATGTGTATATGTGGGTCAGTGGCAAATAAAGTGTGGCAAGAAAAGAAAGTCAAAAACTTCTTAAAATAGAGAAGCGTTTATCAGATTTCTTTAAATGCACATTTGTTTTCATGTTTTTTTTGCTTAAAAGTCCATTTGTATCTTTTTTCTTTACAAAAAATGACAATTTTGTGTGTTTTTTTTAGCACAAATGTCAAAAATGTAAAAAAAGAATGATCAATTTTAAACATATAATCCACCTAGAATATACAACTTGTTGATAGCATGTGTTTTTAATTTTTTTAAACCTTTTTTAAGAGAGTTAAAGGATAAAGTTTTTAGTGTTACACCACATGGCGGAAATCGCGATTAGAATCCAATTAATTGCACAGCTGTAAGACAGAGTGAGAGAGAGAGAGATGCAAAAAAAAACCTTACATAGCCACAATAGAACTATAGGCATTATGATCACAGTATATTCATTTCAATTATTAGGCCACCATGTCGTTCCAACTCAGCGTTTTTGGTTCACCATTCGTCAGCATTGTTTCCAGACACAGGAGAAAGCTGTTTTCAGCAAACAATTAAACAAAAAAAAACTTTGATATAGTCTGACCACTGTGCACCATTTGCCCAGCACCGAACAGTGCACAGAGTTAACCACGAGTTGGTGAATCTAAAAAAAAAAAAAAAAAGTTTGCTGAAATCTCTTGCAAAACTTTGGCACAAAATCCAAAAATACAGACACCACACCAGATGACAGATGGAAACTAAACAAAATTCCACTCGCATACATATCTATCGTGAGGAGGCAGTAGTTTGAGAGAAGGATCTCCAAAAGTTGGCAAATAGAACCAAAACTGTCAGCATTAGATACAAGTGTTAGAAATAATAGAAAAAATGTTTTTGCTCTGTGTGTGAGTGTGTGAGTGTGTGTGTGTGTGTGCTTCAGCTGACCCGACACTTTAATAAGCTTATAATGTCCCCGCATGGAATTATGTGTCAGTGGTTCTCCATACTCGGCCTGCAGTGAATTTATAATGAATTAATATAACATAATACTCTGATGTTATACAAGCCTATGATTTAAATTGTACATATAATTAATAGTTCTCGTCTGAATGGAACCCAGATGGTGATGGTGCTGAATGAAAGCTCATAAAAGAACACAAGCCCAGTGAGTGCTGGCCTTATATTTGTAAGATGAGATGTAGTTATGTCTTTTATGTTCAATAAGTTCATGTGCAGGGAGCATTTATCAAAGAATGAGGCTTGTATTTATATGTATGGATATTGGTGATATTGGTGGAGTTCCTTTGATTTCTCTACAGTGATTATATCTGCAAGTATGAGGCTGTGGCTTCTGTAATGGCAGACAATTCATTTTAATAACGCTAAATATAGTTTGACTCATGTACATACTGGGACTCAACCATGCACAATTGATTTGACAAGACTAGGGACGCACATGACCCCTTTGTGAATGCACGGGGGTCACGGATGACATCACGTGATCGATTTTTACAGTCTTTTTTTTTTTTTTTTTTTTTTGGAACTTGTTGCACAAAGTACCATCATCGATCCACATCGTTTCATTAATCCATAAAGAGTTAGCCTGTGATGTAGCCTATATATGGGAGGCCCCCGCTACAGTTTTTCGAGCAAACCGCGGCACCTCGTTCACATTTCCTTTTTCCAAGCTCGAGCCTTCGCTCTCCGTGTCGCCTCTCTCTGTGAGGTCAAGAAAAAAAAAGGCAGCAGATTGTGTGAAACGCCTGTCAGGGAGTTCAATTATCTATATCCCATTTTCCACTTTTCATTTCTATATACTGCTTGGCCTCCATATGCCGCAGTATTGATCTGTCCATCAACGATTGTCCACCCTCCTCGGGAACGCCGGGCGTATGTGGGGGT
Organism: Lepturacanthus savala; assembly: GCA_030544235.1. Lineage (NCBI taxonomy): Eukaryota > Metazoa > Chordata > Actinopteri > Scombriformes > Trichiuridae > Lepturacanthus > Lepturacanthus savala. The sequence goes on along the minus strand of CM060471.1, from coordinate 17,581,401 downwards.
GTCGCGGCGCGCGGCACAAAAAAGTCAACTCCTCAACGGGATAATTATGCTGAAAATTGATGCGGCGAAATCGTATTCTTGTATCTCGCAGCCATGATTTTATTGACGTTTTGGGACTGATTGTATATTGTTTGCAAAAAAGAAAAAAAAAAAAAACATCAAGCATGATGTATAGCGTTCAAGAACTCTCAATCAAAGAAAAAGATTGCTATTATATAAGCGCAGCAGCAGCCGGATGACCCTTATGGCCCTTTTCTTCTTATGTGCCGCAAAAACTATGCACATGTTGAGAAACACAAAAGCGGCTAATGTAATCTATGTGAAGAAACAAGGAGAAAACTCTCCACTCCCACTGCTCATATGCTCTCTGAGAACATCCGCTGTTTTCTTAAGTCGTATCAAAGATTAGAATAATACGTAATATCCATCTCTCTCTTGTAATGTTTAATTAAATAATCGACCTTTCCATCTGACTTTAAAAGAGATATGGAACTGATGAAAAGGATAAAGATCAGAGTTTTTTTTTCTTTTTTTTTTTTTGTCAGCGTGATAAAGAAGTGCTGTATTCACTTTGCTTAACATGCAAAACCATAGCTGCATGTGATGTGCAGCACATCCAATCCTGCGCCGCATCAACATAAAACATCTCAATGGAGATGAAGCGAAGCCTTAAGGATCGGAGGGTATTTGCGCCGTCCTGTTTGAAGAGGAGGTGCCGGTTCAGCGTAGCGGCCCCCATCAGACCCCGCTCGCGTTGAACTATGACCCCAATCTCCATACTCACAAATTCACAGGCGGAGTTCACAGCGATTCCTCCACGGAGAGAGAGGGCTGAGCAACACGCTATCCACGCCACGGTCTCAAGAGATACATCTATCAATCTGCGGATGAATTATTGAAGGCACGGCACCCCCACCATGTTTCTTACATGGGCTGGAATTAGTGGCTCTCCCAGAGTACCAACGGCCGCTTCGCATTAGAATTCGAAGGGCGAATCAGATTTTTTGACGTTTTGCTCATACCGGGCGCGTAGCCATTTTTTTCTATTTGTCAATTCTCCTCTCATACCCCCTTTGGCACGCCGCTCCCCCCCTCCCCCTCCCCGGCCCTGCAGACTCTTCCCCTCCACGTTCTCTTGCTCAGGCTCTGTTTTCTCGGTAAGTTAGGACATTTTGATCTCTCAGGTTTGTGGTTGAAATTAGTGAAAAAACAAGGTTCCATAAAAGAGCACAGCACGCATCAAACGTATCTTCCCTGAATCTTCCCCGTCGGTTTACTTCAGCCTGTCCCGCCAGTGCCCCATACAATGCCGCAGCATTTGGGGTTGTTGCAGAGGTCAGTGTGCTACAATGACTTCACCCCCCCCCTCCCCTCAGAGGCTGAAACATGCCCAACATGCATGAAAACTGCACACACACACACACACACACACACACACACACACACACACTACTCCTTTTTGCTAATGAGGAGACAGGGCCTCACCGTTCAGGGGCAAAGAGAGAGGGGGGGGGGCAGCTCAGACCCCCAATGGGTTCGCTTGAACTTGTGAAATAGGATTGACACCACACTCAAAATGAGCTCCCGCCATGTAGTAACAGCAGACTGAAGCCCCCCAGGAGGCTAAGTTGAATCAATTCTCCTAATGATGTTTGTAATTTAGGAGGAAGATTATGTGTAGGAGATGCCTCGCAGAGTCAAGAGATAGAATAAACGCCTGAGAGAATCAAAACCTACACAGATTGTGGGAAATAAATATTCATATCATGGAGATGGAGTATATGCTGGTGCTTGTGAAAATCAAACGTCGTCTATTTGGCTGTTTAGTTCAAGTCAAACCACAAATCTTTGTAAGCAGTTATTTTTTTTTTATATCAAGATGTATGTCTGAAAGCTCCCTGAATGTTGAGCATTAATTTTCAACATTACATCGTAAATTTCTCACCGGATGACACCGGGCAATTTCAATCCGAACAGATAAATATTCAAGGTGCACGTCAATGTACGGCTTAACCTATCTGTGCCTGTCTTATTCATTTTGGCCTTACCAGGTGACTTCCTGAATGCTTTCGGGTCTCTGTTTAAGCTCTTCAAATCCAGTCAGAATTTCTGTGACTCACAGCAAAGTAGCATTGCTATTCTATTTTCATGGGTGACCAAGTTCGGAGATTACTGAAAGAGAATCTATGAGAAAAATACTCAAAATTAATGCAGCAGAAACTAAAAGATGTTGCATTTTTATATGTGCATTCTAACACTTGTCATCATACAGACAAACTTTAAAAGATTTCATCACCATGGTAGATTCTCCCCATAGTAAATTCACTGAGCTGTAAAATGGGTACACTGTCCCTTTAAGCAGTGGTGAACAAAATATTCGGAGGCTTTATGTCATTAAAAGTACTAATACCACACTGTGTTAATATGTTAGCAAGGTTGAGGTATTATGAACTACTTTTCAGTTGTTTTATTTCTAAAATTTATTTGACACATCATTGTCCTGCGAGAACAACATATCTATGGTAACCTTTCACTCACTTTCAGTTTCTAAATATATTATTTATCTGAAGAAGTAGGATCATTTTCTCAACTCAAGTAGGTGGCTATAGCACTCCTAACAGGGGGGACATTTTAGCCAATCACAAGGCTAAGCGTTCCTCAAGTCTTCATGGGAACAACTTACTGTTTATCGTCACACAGTGCGACGTAAAACAATGTCAGTAAGAAATGAGTTTTTCGACAGTCCAAACTCAAACTAGACTTGTGATTCTGCTGCATCAACAGTGACACAGAATTACCATAGCAATACTATTTTGCAAACAAATTCTGGCATTCAAGAAATCACCTGGTAAAGCATAAATTAAAAAAAAAAACTAAACAAAACTCTGGTTTCAGGAGCCCACGGCTTTAGTTTCATGTGGATGAAAGGCCTAAACATGCAGATAAACGCACTCTTTCAAAAAATGCCCGTATCGATGCCGACGGCAGCTTAGTTTATCACAAGCATTCCAAATCAACACATCTGGAGACATGTGGTTTTCATAGGACAGGAAGGGTAGGGAAATGTCTAATCAAAAAAAAGGAACTACAGCTGTCAGACAAAGTAGAACGTAGAATAGTAGTAAAGTAGTCTCAAAAGTAGTATCTGTTACGGTAACAGATTCGTTTTAAAGGTTATGATCTAACAGATGTTTTGTACCCCACCCCCTCGCCCCCGAGATTTGGCCCAGAGCTCTCTAGAGATGCTAATTTTGTATTCACCCTATGGGTGTACTGAAGCCCGCTTCCTGTGGGATGAGGATGTCTCTTGTTGCACGAGCTGATAAGTGCCGTGCATATGCACGTGTTTATGGTCGAGCGGGGCGTACACGTGCGGGCGACGTGCACAAATCCTTGATGTCATGCGGTGAACATTCACGCGAGAGCGACCGCACAGGAGGCATGGCGGCGGCGGCGGCGCAGGCACGACACGCATACGCAACACGTTGATATGATTGCTCCACAGGCTGCACACTGTTTTTTAGCCTGGTCATTAACTACGTATTTGAAGACTTTGTCAATAGGTGCCAAGACAACAAGGAGCAACATCACCCCCCCCCCTCCACTCCCCCACACCATGCTCGACACCCCCTTCCTCCATCCACTTGCCTTTCTTTCCCCTCATTAATATGGAAATGAGTCACTCATTGTTGTTAGTTGGGGAAGAAAGCTGTCATGTCTTTGGTGACAGGCTCAATGGACGTGTTTGGATTGCAGGGCTCGCTGTTTTCCGTGAGCATGTCTTATCTTTGTTTAGGCAGCGAATCAAAAATGTAAACATCACTTCATTAGCATCTGTCAGGAAGCTTAGCGCTATGATTTTTAATACACGGCTAAACCCTCTGAATAGGCAAACAGGCCTCGTTAGTCCGTTTCTTCTTTTATCTCCACTTTGTGTTGAAGTTAATTTCTCAAAGGGAAACTTACTTAATCCTCGGCGTCGACGAGCGCCATGTTGTGTAGCTCAGCTTTCCCCCCTCTGCTAGAACATTACAGTTGTTTGTCGGGAGTCTTTTTCTGCCCGTTGGTGATCAAGTTTCTTTTTAAAAAAAAAAAAAATCAAAAACAAAACAAAACAAGAAGACTGATTATTTTTTTTTACATTTTTTTGTCGGATGAACGTCTTCCTGCTGAAGAAAATGCAGACAAATGAATAAAACATAAATCACACGCACTAATCTTAACCTTAGAGAGAGATCAAAGAGAGCCAATCACCGGTGCTATCAGCGTCACACTTCATCCACTTCATCCTTGTTTTCTCCACACCCAGCATTTACTTCAAGTACACCTGCACGTTGTGGAGTGATGTTTTAATTTCTGGGACATGACCGACAGCGGGCAAGATTAGGTAAACGCAGCTACTTGTCGCAATTAAGTGCTTTGTTTGTGCCCAGGTTTGGCGGGTGCGGGGTTACATGCGCATCAGACCACAGAGAAGCCTCGATTTTCTGTTTCTCCGTAGGATTTCAACCCATCGCGGACTCCGTAGGCCTCATCATTGGGCTATTTTTGCAGCTGGGACCTCTTAAAGTTCATCACTGAGCCGGAACACCTCAATTGGGTCACATTTGGAAACAAATGTTCTCCCAAAGAGAGGCAGCGACACAGACATACAGAGGGAGTATGTGATGGATTTAAGTGAGTAAATGTCAGCTGCTCCTCAGGGAGGTATGTGGAATAATAGGCTGCGGTTGGCGCTGAACACTCTCGTGTCAGAGTGTCAGTTCAATCTGTGAGTTAATCTCGAACAAAGGGGGCAAAGACGAATGATTACATGCTTCTTTGTGTGCGATACAAGTTGTTGCAGAGCGTATTTAGCATTTTCATAGCGATATATTAAGAAAATCCATTGAAACGGATCGGAGATGAAAGCGATAATTCACAAAGAGGTGTCACGAAACACAAAAAGTAATGTAATCTAATGGATGGATGTTATTTTCTGTATCAGAGGAGAAGCTGTGTTCAAATGCTCACTTGTTTGACGGTTAACCCTTGGTTAGTCCTGTTTCTTTAGCTTAACTATTAGTGAGTAAAAAAGTACTGTCACTGTGGTTACTCGCAGTTTCATGCGACTGTGTTTGGTCCTTTGATCAAAAATGTTAAATAGTCAACGGTTGACAATGTATGGATGGAAGGAAATTACAAAGCCCATTATTCAATCTGTTGCTATGCCGGTAACGTTGAGCCAGAGCTAATAATTACACTTTGTAAACACCTTTAGCAAGTTGTGAATTTTTCACAGCTCTAATTTGTGTCCCTGGCTGTTTTCCTGCACCATGACAACACCAAGGTATCGTACCCAAGGTATCATGGGTATCGCAGTACTCAACGCTATTTATCACACAAAACTGATGTTGTTTACACAGGGACAATTTAAAAATTACTCCAAAATAAGGGAGAGGACGTAATCCTATAGACCTTTTTTCATGGCGGCTATATTGACATGAAATAGTAGGCGAGCACAGGTGTTACCAATCATACTAAGTAAAGTTGGGTTCAATTCATGTTGACTTAATGGAAAGGTTCTGCTGTGGAACGGAACCTCTAAATTAGTATCATTAGTAGTATCTGCTGTGGAAAAAAGGCCTATTGTACTGATTGGTTAAAGGGCGTCTCCACTCAAAATATGTGTATTTCTTCTTGTTCCTTCAGCTGGATGTTTGAGCTTCACTGTGCTGTGTTCCCTTCAATTATAATAATGAATTAATTCTAATTTGCTGAAAGTGGAAAGTGTATTTTAAAGGGGTGGGCTTACGAGCATGATTAGTATTACTAATAATTTGGAAGGCAATCGTGATCGAGTCGAGTTTGATGTGGAAACTTTAAGTCTCCAGCCGCTCAAACACTTAAGAATAAACTTTACGGTGGAGCAGGAGACATCTTGTGGTCAGCAGTTAAACCTCTGAAATTAAATTTAATTTAATTTAATATTCGCAGATTCTGTTATTCTCAATGAGTGAAAATGAGTAGACGGTATTTTAATGATTTTATGGTGGTAATTATACATATCCCAATGGCAGACAGACATCGCTGTTCCACGCAGGATATTTTTATATGTCTTAATACGTGTCTGGAGGGGATCTTTAAAGTTTAAAAAAGAAAAAAAGAAATACTCCAATGGTACCAATGGATTTCCCCAGCTTGGAACTCCATATCTTCACTTTAATTTACTCGCTGCTCTGAGGTGTCCCGTAATAAAACCGTACTGGACAGCTGACAACGGAAACAGGCGGGCTCTGGTTTTATGGCCGCAGTGAAAAGATTGATCACAGGTGTTGTTACGGGGGGCACGGTGGGGGCTTTAGGAAAAGATTTCACAACGCTTACACAACAGAAAGACATATGTAATCGTTGCCTAGGTAATCAGAAATCCATGTCTTTTGTCAACAAAGAGGCTTTTGTCAAGGGCTCATCGATGAGTCGAAGCCGCCATCCTGTGAAAACAATGAAACTCAGATGTAATTATGTACAAGAGTCTTCTCGGATAGCTTTCTCTCTCTCTCCCTCTCTCTCTCGTTAAAATCACTTCAGACTTTTGTGGCATTCCTAATTGTTTATTCAGAAGTTGTTCCAACTGCTGAAGTGCCTGTTTGTGTGAAACAAGGGAGAAGAGGTGGTGGTGGTGGGATGGATGTGTGTGTAATGTTGTTGTAATGTGCATTTGTATTCCTCTATCCATCTCCCTTTCTGTCAGAACAGTTTCATTTCCATGTCAGTGATTTATGTTCAGAGATATAGGAGAGAGCCTGTTAATGGGATATTTCCTTTGCTCTCCTCATGAACAACAACATGTCAAAATAAAGATAAAAACCCAACCCCAAATGCTTGCCGAGGGAAGGAATTAGGTCTTGTGGCAATATTGCGAGGGGGGGGGGAAATAAAAAAAAGAGCTTTTCCATCAAACCACTCTAAACTCATAAACATCCGAGCATCTTGGATTTGATGTGCATCTTCGCATTCTGAAAACACAAGGCTGTAATTGAAACAAATGCTTTTTTCAGTTCAGAATATTGTACGTTTGCAAGAACGCTGAAACCATTCCCGTGTCAGATGGAATGACAGACCAATATAAAATGCAAAAGCCATTTTGGGATATTGCCAATAAACTAAACAGCTACGCAAAATGCAATATGTAGCTTTTGATTCTCAGAATATTTTACTAGCAGAAATCTAGCAGTACAGGCTCAGCAGAGATGGGAATTGATATTCATAAGTAGGTTTTAATTAGTTAATAAGTTTTTTAAGCAAAAAAAAAAATCGTTAAGCTTATGTTGTTTTTATGCAACAGTAAGACCGCCATGTTGCTCTGCCATGTTTCTACAGTAGCCCAGAATGGACAAACCAAACTATGGTGCTAGAGAGAGAGATGCCGCGAGAAACTACACACTGCACCTTTAATGTCCTAAATGTTATAATATATATATATATTTTTTTGGTTTATTACATAAGCTACATATCTTTGGCTTTGTGAATATTGTCTTAAATCATTTAGAATATGAAAGGAATAAGGAATAAGTCTTTCTCTGGCTTCTTTTCATCTCCCTGTGTGTTATTTTCCTTGTGTTTTTTATGTTTGATTTTAACTTAGCAAATAGCTAAAGCCAGGGATGGAGGAAGTACTGAATTTTAGTACCAATTAAATGTACCAATACCCATGCAAACTATTTATTCAAGTAAAAGTAGAAGTACTACATCGATAATCTTATTTAAGTAAAAGTACTAAGTACTTTCTTTTAAAGTAAGTACTTACTTTCAAATATAAAAGTACAAGTACTCACACAAATGGGTTGTGACATTAAGATAAATAAAGCGGACATAAAAGCAGAGTACCTACCTGATTGGTTGGGTGTTGCAAACAATGCTGCAACACAATCAGGAGTCAATTTCCGAAATTTAAGTAGTAGGAGGTACAGATAACTGCCACAAAATGTCATAGAGTAAAAGTAAAAGTGCGCATTATTATTTTTCTTAAGTGAAGCATAAATGCAAAATAAAACAAAAAACAGGGGCGGAGCAACAAATTCAGGTGGCCCCTACCCCTGCAAGAAAAAAATATTTTAAAATAAACATGCATATATGGGGTTTTAAGGTACAATCAGATCAGATTATATCAATAACTGGTACCACCTGAATGGATGCGTTTGACCTAATTGTGCTGAAATACCGACATTTGTTGTTTGTACTAATGTTTAAAGAATGAAACCAATTAACTGGAGGGCCCAATTCATTCATTCATTCATCAAAAAACTACTTGAGCCCTGGGTAGTCAGGTCCACTTTCCCCCCTGACTACCAGGCCCATGCAGTCCACCACCGGCTAAAGCTCAAAAACCTAATTCAAACTCACTTTCTACTACTGCGTTTTGAGGCAGTTTGTGCTTCCCCTGCCTGACAGACTTAGGGGTTGCCGCATGTTTTTTTTCCTTCTTTTTTTTTTTTGAAGTTTTCCTGGAGGTGGAGTGGAGTGCCTCAGATGCTTGCGGGTGGCGCTGACAGACTCTGAAGTGGGTCGTCCACTAACCTCAGCCCCCCCCGGTGTACGGTGGGCCGGGGCCAGAGAGCGGAAGGAAGCGGCGGCGTGCTGAGACGTCGAGTCTGGTCTGGAGGTAATGGGCAGAAGGGGAGAGGAAAAAAAAAAAAGAGCCTTTGCCTGTGGCATGGCACAAAATGAATTACTGCCATCTTTCTGCTCCTCTGCCTCACAGTGAGAGTAGAGTCTGGAGGGCCAGATAACAAGGGCACAGAACCACAAACTAAAGCAAAATGGAGAACGGCCCAAGAAAGAAGAAAAAAAAAAGAAAGCAAATAAAGCTGTCTGGCAGAGTTAATATCATGTCATTTATGATGATTTGGCTGAACACATGATGAGGTCATTCTCATTTCAGAGTTAATGCCAGCCCAGACAGTGGAGCAGCGTGGTGGCAATGACTGGAACATTTTCTTTCATGTCTTAGCTCCCACTCTTCTCATTTAGAGCAAAAGGACGTGGTATGAGTCTTTTTTTCCAGTGGTGTGTTACAACACTTTTGGACCGAAGCGATAACACTGTCATATGCTTAAAAAAAAAAAAAAAAAAAGCAGGGTGGTCGTAGGGACATTGAAACCGAATCGTGAAAGATGCAGTCTGGCGTGCACAGACCGCATGTCATGGATCTTTCTCACGAAGCGGGTTTTTGGAAGACGATTTTTTAAATTAATTTTTTTCCCCATATGAGGATTTTCAAGTAAATAAACCACAAAGTCATCCAAGTTAAAGAACGAATTCTGCTACATCCTCCCTCCAACGTGTCAAAGGTCTGGAAAAACAGACGCCGCTTTGTTACCCTCTCGGCGTAAGCACACATCGTAAATCGGCGACTCCTGCCGCGACCCGTCACCTGCGATTTATAGACCCGGCTCCATATTTCATAGGCATCCGTGTTTTCTCCCTTTTCCGCCATGTATGCGCGCGCGGGGCGTCCGCGGCGTCCGTGGGGGTGATCCCGAGTAATTTCCAATAAACATGATTTAAATTTCCCCAGGGATCAATACGCCGCCGCCATGAATCTTGCGCTCTTTGATGCTTGTTTGGCCCGCGCCGAGCGTAGCCTCCTGCCCACCGGGTTTCGTATGTTGTGGTTACCGCGGTCAAGAGGATGCATGTAAGATGATATGTGCGACCTTAAGAGCATCCTGAAGAGGAAGTGCTGGCTAATCCTCGCCGGTCGATAAAAGAAGGTTCATCTTCGCCTGTGCATCACCGGGTGAGCCATTTCTCTTGCAGAATTTTTTTTTTTGCCTCCCTTTTAAACAGACACAGTTTTCTTCCTCTACTAAAAACAACAGAGAACCAGTGAATCAGCAGAGACCTTTTCATCGAATCCAATCTGAATATGTTTGGACGGGAACATGACTAGCCCCGTGCAGGAATAAGAAAAGCAGAAAATCTGGCGCATAATTAGGTCAAAGCATTAGAAAAATTGTCGAGTTGCATTTTGATTCATCTCCCCTGGCCCCGTTTGAACGTGTCACCTGCATGCGAGAGAGAGGGAGAGAAAGAGAGAGAGAGAGAGAGGGGGGAAAAAAAGCCTTCTTGAATCCATTGATGCCATTGTCTGGTATTAGATACAATCAATCTGGTGAGTGGGTGGGGAAGCAGGATGAGGGCCCCGCGGAGATTAAACAGAAGCCTCACCATGGTTGTTCCAAAAACAAAATAAATCCATTCATCCAATTAGGAGCAGTGGAATATTCCCAAAAAAAAAAGAAAAAAACAGAGTTGGACGCAAGAAGCTTCTCTACTAATTTGCGCTCTGCTTCAGACTGAATATCCTAATAGACTGGACAAGATTACAGGCCACATCAAAGTCTGCAGGACTTAAAAAACAAATAAGCCAGAGTGACTGGGTGGCACAGCGTATTTAAAGCGAGCTGAAAATATGCAAAATCGGGTACACAGTACACAGCGCCCGCATAATAAATCCTTGCAACTTGAAGCACGATTCAACAAAATGGACGGATCTTTCACACTTTTGTTCATATATTTTAACGATTATGACACAACGTCTCATCAGTGCCTTGCCAGCCTGATAGGAATCTGCTGTTCACCCTTTTGTGCACAAGGCTTAGGATGCGGTCTGCTCTATTTCTCCCTTCCTTGTTTCCAGTTTAGCCGTTCAACTTTGATTAACACCCAGCGCTCCCCGTCCTGTCGAGCAACTCCCTCTATTTGATGAATCTGCTTCCCTGCTCCTCGTAGTGTGTGTGTGTGTGTGTGTGTGCGATGCATGACAGCGCTCTCCCTTTCAAAATGCAGCTTTATTCCAGACGGGATGGTGGAAGCGGAGCAGGCGTGAAAAAAAAAAAAAAAAAACCTTGTGGAAAAGAAAAGAAGGCATGAATGCTATTTCTTTTTTGAACAGTGGTTTTCAGTGGCCTTCAATTGCAGTTCCAATGCGATGCCTGCTGGAGGGTAAACACACCAGGCACGTGTGTTTCAGGGCTCTGGATAAACTCTTAACCTGCGCTGGTGGCCTTGCACACACATGTCACACACTATTAGATTCTGCACTATGTCTCCTGTGAGCCATTTGATTTTAATTCACCAGTGGTCAGAGTGTCTGCTGTTCACCTTCCAGTCAAGTCGGTAATGGAAAGAGGCTTTGGGGTTTGGCATCAACATTTGTTCATACAGGAAAACCTCTTGTCTTATTGTATTTATTTATTTTTTAAATCTGATTAAAATGAATTGGTGAAATTACGCAATGTCAAGGGGAACAACTATTTTGATAATTGTGTTATGTGTGTTGCAACCAGAAGTAACAGCAAAGCAGGTTTTATTGTCACTGTTCCTGTTGAATTGTGGATCAAAAAGAAAAACAATCGCTTTGAGTCTGCATTTGACTCCAGTTAATTATTAAATACTATGATACTACACTGAATATATCTGGACTAAGGCTTGAAGAACTTTTTTAGCATTTTCTGACATTTCATATAGCAAACAACTAATTGATTATCTATCCATCCACCCATCCATCCACTTATCTATCTAAACTGTAAGTTTCATATAAGTACAGGATCATACAAGTATATATATATATATATATATGTATGTGTTTGTGTGTGTCAAATGTAACCAGCAAGACACCTCTCCTTTTACACCTTTTTTAAACGTATATATCAGAAGACAAAAGCTAGATGCAATAAAAAAAAAAACATCACAGATAGGCACAGTATAGGACAATGATTGTCCTGCCACCCAGAGAGCTGAATGGGGAGGTAGAGGTGGGGTGAAGGGGAGGTTGAGGGGGTTAGATGTGTGTGTGTGGGGGGGTCTGGGTGCACAATGAGTCCTCTGATGTCATGCTGGTGGTAATTTGTTCTGAAACAAGGAAGGGGAAATATTGCTGCGCTATCACTGCAGTGTCAAGCCTCACACTGCAGGACAGGTTTCGCTGACACGTCGTATCCTCTGGAAAAGTCTCAACACGGTGCTACAGTGTCGGGGGGCGGGGGGGGGGGAACACACTTAATGTACAGCCACTAGTCAGACAGACACTAACTTTTACTCCCTGACGCAAGCTGCTACGCAACACAATGAAGCAATAAGGCAATTAGAATAAGCTGCGCTGTGTCTCTCCAATCAGCAGCCCTTGCCACACCCCTGTAAAGGAGCCAAACAGAGGCAGCATCCAGAAATCAATGAAGTGCTCCTCATAAAGGGATGCTCAAATTCAAGTCTGTGCAATTTGTTTTGTGATAACTGCAGGCTCATGCATGCAATCAATAAAAGGGCCTCTGGCAAAAAAAAAAAAGGGGAAAAGGAGGTTGAATTTGTATTGATTCCAAGTCTGTAGCATGAAAGTACAGAATATGTGAGTATTTACCTTTGATTGTATGTGTGTTAAGATCAGCTTGAAAGCGCACTCCACACAAAAGGCAGATCCTAATGTACTCTGCTAAAGAGGAGTAAAAAAAAAGAGGAAATTGTATTGGGTAGAATGTTACAATACTGCCATGCATTCATTTGCCCCGCGGCTTGACCTTCTCAGACAACCATCCTACTGCTTTTTAAAGCACATAAATCACAGAACGGACTTGGCCGGTTGGCCGGTAATTGTGATTAAAATCATAACCTGCAGAGCTGGCCTCATAAAAGCTGGAGGAACCACCACCAACAACTTTCCAGGCAGGAGGTCATCGTCTAAATCTCCTGCTCCACTTACGCTACTTCTCCCTTCTCTGGTTTGAATTAAATAACGACCCCCTTGACTTCTTGCATTAATCTCTTGCAGATTAGCGAATGAATATGTAGTAGGGAATGTCAAGGTTGCCTTTACGTGTTTTTTTTCTTTTCACGCTATATATTTTATCTCATCCCTTTCCCCTATTTCTCATGAAAAGATTCTTGATTGATGCACCTTAATATAAAATTATTGCTAAAATCACATTGCCATATATATATATAAACACCAGGTGGATGTTGTTGGCTCTTCTTTGGATAGTAAAGCAATTTTTTTCATGCTTACATGGAATGTCATCTGTGAAGGATATGAGTCAATTAACCCACAGGGCACTGTTTTTGCCACCTCCTCCCCTCGTCACTCTATATGAAAAAAAAAAAAAAAAAAAAAAAAATATATATATATATATATATATATATATATATATATATATATATATATATATATATATCTGCAATGAGAAATAGCAGCCAGCCCTCCCCTCTGTGGAAAATCATTACACAATCTGAGAGAGAATAGAATATTCTGTGCCCAGGCTTGCCTTCTGTTATTGCACCATTAATAACTTTTGCTGCTGCCAAAGAGACAACACCAAGCTTGGTTGGAGAGGAGCCGGCTAATGCAGTCAGTAAATTAAAACCATCGGTGTTCCTTTTCATAAGACAGACCAATGCCTGTTGTCAGAGATTTGGCTTTTCCCTTATATATAAATATATATATATATATATATATATATATATATATATATATATATATATATATATATATATATATATATATATATATATATATATATATATTTCCCATCCGCCTTCACACTGCTGCCTTTAACCTCCCTGCAGGAACTTTTCTATACACACACAGAAATTATTCTCACAAAACACATGTAAAACGTTTCATTTTGAAAATTAATTGACACCGCACATACAATCAAGTTCCATAGGAATCACAACAATGTGGAAAGCAAAAGCCTTGAGACAGTTAATCTTGCCAATCATCTACCGCACACTCATTAGTACACTTGGCTTGATCAAAGAACCTTTCAAAAAAGTTTTAATGCTGTAATTAAAAGCAAATGCCACATAAGGCCTACATCCCATTAGCGCAGCGTGTTTATACGTACGATTTAATTATGTCGAATCTCCGGCTTCATTATGATGTATGGTTGTTATAGAAACTACACTTGCTGCAATAGGTTCTCTCGAATTTCATAATCCTGGCTTAAAGAACGTATAAATGATATGAAAATGGCTTTTATGGCCTTCATGAAAATTATAGGGGAACGATTTCGCGGGAGAAAAAAAAGTACATATACTGTATTATTACATATTCAAAGTATCAATCTGCTTCCCTTATATGTTCATAACAAAAGAAAAATAAACATCAGGAGTAATAACCAGGCTACATTTTTTGCCGGGATACCACAACTCCTAATCTGTGAAATTGGATGAATTTAAGTTGCCTACCAAATGGGATTAAATTGTATTGGCGGCAGTTTTTCTGAGAGGGGGGTATGTGTGAAAGGAATGGATACGCATGTTACAGTATTAAAAGAGGCCCCCATATATTTCACCCAGGAAACACAGTGGAGAGCATCCAGTGGGAGTCAATGGGCTCAGGGAGGCTGAAGAGCCAGCTCAAGAGAGAAGGCTTAACAAAGGCTGTGTGGGAGGGCTGCTGTACAGTGTGTGCTCATGAAGTGGAGCGCTGTCTCAAGTTTTACCCCCCCCCCCCCCCCCCCCCCCCGACTGCCAACGCACACGTGTAGCCGCACACCTACCACCCCTAGATACACCTAATCACCATGAAACGGCCTCCCTCTTCCTGCAATGTAATTCCGCGCACGAAGACAGTAAGACAATGTGAACTTAACCTCGCTAAATGCAAGTGGGCCCAAACTAAAGCACTTAAATAGTCGTTATAAGAGTGCAGAGCGCTGATATATTCTCGACGGTTCCTTGCTATCTGAGCCGCTGTGCCTTTAAATAACAGCAGGGTTTGGTAGTCTCACATTTTGCTGCTTTCCCAGTGATTATCGGAGAACTTGATGACGAAACAGTACTTTATCTCGACCTCTGTGGTGTCTGGCGAAGCAGATTGTTTTGGTTTTTTAGGTTTTTTTTTTTTTTGGAAATCTGCCTCAGATCTTTGCACATAACCCAGCACAAGAGATCTGAAAGGGGTTTCATCCGCGCCGCTTTGAATTACATTTTAGAAACTCAACAGAAATGATGTCTCGGTTGGTCTTGAACATGTCGTCAGCACTTGTCAAAAGGACTATTTCTTCATTAGCAAAGTAGTATTGATTATATTAGCACAGGGGGGTGGGGGGCAGAAATAAATCAAAGCTGAAACCCGAACTACCTGTATTAGGAGTACAGTACATGAGACTGATCAGTTTGAGTGAACTGGCCCTTTAATAAATCCAGAACATAAAAAAAAAAAAAAAATGGACGGATGGCATTAGGAGTACAATACATGAGACTGATCAATTTGAGTGAACTGGCCCTTTAATAAATCCAGAACATTAAAAAAAAATGCACCTTAACAAAAAAGGACCACACTTGATTTTTTTTTTTTCATTTCAAAACACTGAAAATGATTCAGCCCTTCATTCTGGGAGAAAGCAGCAGCTAATCCGAGCATCATAATTTGTAACACTCCATGCTTATTAGGTGGTATCTCAGGCATTATGGGCTGAAGTAATTAACTCGAGCCACCCAGGGGTAAAGGTGTTCATGGTACATATGAGGGCTAAGCCAGTCAAACTGGGGCTAATAATGAAATCAGATACAGTCCCTGTGGTGGGTCACGTGCTCCTCAGCCTGGTCATGGCTTGCATGAAATGCCCGGCTGTCAATTAAAAGGCTGCAACAAATAGTGAAATAACCCCGCAGTCATTTAGCCTGCTCTTAATGACACAAACCGCACAGGATCATAAAAAAAGGTTCTTTTTTTTTTTGCAGTTAATTCCGGGAGCTGAAAAGCGAAAATTTATAAATCATACTTTTTCCCTGTGTAATTTGAAGATGATTATTCTCACAATTCACATCCCAACAAATGGACTTTGTCTTGTGCAAGTGTCAAAAAAAAAGAGCACCGGCATGGGCAATGACTTCCAAAAATAATGAGTTTCTCTCCCTGACTTGATAATTGAAGATATAATGAGGGAGAGAGACAAGAGAGAGATGAGGAGAGACACAGAAAAGTGTGTGTGCATGTGTGTGAGAGTGCCCCATATTTTTTTGTCATAGCCCTGGGGGCGGGGCACATACACCCCCAGCATTGCAACCTACTTTTTATACCCCTCCCTGGAACAAAAAAGGGAGGAAAAAAAAAAAAAAGGCCCAAAGTGTCCTGAGCCCAAATCCAATCTGTTTCTCGTGACACCATTGTCACTTCCGTTCCGTGGCAGCTCTGAGAAACAGCTCTGCCACTTCCGTAAATATGCCGCTCTGTGTTGTTTGTCTTCATATACTAATGTTTACTGTGAGTACATAAATTGCTGCTAACTAAACATGTAGACATGAAGAGGAAAACAGACACACAAATCATGAAACAAAGGGGCGGGCAGCCTCCTCATACAGTAGATGCATTTGAAATATCCTTATCTTTGAGCCACATTAGAAATGATTATTTCATGCCGCCACATGTATGCTTTAATAATATAGTTGCTGCAGCTTAACGGCTTTTTGTTTAATATGAATGTTTTATCAACTCAATTCATATGAGAGACATATAAAAGTTAAATTATCGCGTTCATTTTTTTTTTTTTTTCGTCCTCCTGTGCCTTTCTTGGGGATGAAACTCCCTTGTACACGTATCCCATCCCCGCATCTGCATTGTAAATGAAATTGAACAAGGGCACAGCATTATGATGCAAATTAAAGACCTTCAAAAAGCATTCAAATAATGATAGGGAGTAGAGAACCAAGGAGGCATTTCGAAAAGTATTGAAGTTTTGCTTGGCTGCCTTTATGAGGCCCTCATAACCATATTCTAGCACTTCTGTCAACATGTTGATAAAATGCACGAGTCCCATTTACAAATGTTGTCTTCTGAGAGAAGGTGTTGTTTCCAAGCAAATATTGACTCATTTGAAGTAATTGTTTGTGCAACGAGTTGCTAAATTTAATCCACCAGTGCAAATCAACCCCTCCTGCAGCGGATGATTTTCTCACATCTTCTCACAAGATGATACTTTCATTGGGCGAATGTGTCTTCAGTGTTCATCTCAGACACAATACGAACGCATATATATCACCTCTCATTATGGCTGGTAGTTTTCGTTTCTCTAAGTGACAATGCATCTGCCAACTTCTCCATTTGGTTTCCTCTCTGGCATTAACAAAGTGTTTCTCACATGCCGACGTACAGATGGGTTTTTCTATCTCAAACTGTGAAGAGGATACATCAATGTTATGTTTGGCTGGCAGGTCTGATCTTTGCATGTTCTCATTGTGTTTGCGATCTGAAAGCTATCACCTTTAAATATTAGCTTTGCAGAGCTGAGATCATTTGAGGATGTAATGTTGCTATATAATTATCGGTGGAATGTGTAAAATGAGCAGAATACCAACATCTAGCGTCTCAAAAATAGTTGTAACACAAAGTAGCTACAAATTTCAACTAATCAATGCATTTTGAAATAGTCTTTAACATTAGCTCTGCTAACCATTATCAATTAGTGGCATGTCTAGGGTCATATAATGAAAACAAGTAACATTGTTGAAGAGGAATTTGACTGACAAGAAATTTTAGCTAAATTAGCAAGCAAGTTATCTTAACTTACAGAAAAGAAGAAAGGTCGCCAGTTTAGCGTGCGTAAGCCCGGATATACCGATCCTTTGTTGCATGCAAACTCACTTAAATTCACACTGATTGGCTTCCACGGACCCAAATGAAAGCCAATCATAAAACGGAGGAGGGTGCAGCAAGACTGTGATGCAACACAGAAGAGACTTTGCTGATAATTGCGGATCCAACATGGCACAGCAGAAATTTACCAGTAATTTACCAGTAATTTACCTTTCAATGCAGCCTTAGAATGTGTTCTAAGTAATTTAGAAGTTTATTCTAAAAAAAATGTGCTAAACTATTTCATCATCATCGGCTATCGGGTATGTTTGATATGATTAGCTATAAGCTACGTACAGACACATTTGACAGACATTCGTAGCGCCCAATAAATGATTCTGGGCTTTCATAAACCACGCCTCCAACACTAACAAATGAACGGACGGTTCCCAGACTGAATATCAGTCTACATTGATATGAGGTCTGCTGTTAGCCAGGCTAGCGAATGTTTCGACGCCATGTAAATCCTTCAGATTAATCCATCTAGCATACGCTTCACCAATATTGACTCTGGTTTTTGCTCTTCTCTGGTCACTCAGCTTCTGTGATTCATAACACGCCGTTTGCTTTGAAGCTGCTGCAGGACTTGCACACTTCCATTTTCACCCAGTAGCCTTGCTGTGCCAAGCATGGAGACCATATCTGGCAACTCGCAATGCCCCTGTCGCTTCACATTACATATATGTTTTTTCCAGAAAAGCTATACTTTTATTATGTCTCTCTAAAACCACTGTAGAAGTATTATCTTTTTAAAAAATAACACATCATAATAATAATACAAATTCTACATATGCAACCTTGAAAGGGCCAAAAGAGATATGAACCCTGAGCTCATTATAAACAATAAAAGTGCTCTCAATGAACGGCAAACACAGTTACACAGAGAACAAATTCTTTGGTAATTTTTTCCTCCATCAAGGGTTGTTTTTTTTTTGAAAGGCAAATACATATTGCATCATGAGAGATCCAATGGTAATCCAATTCAAATGAGGTTCAGGGCAGCCAGATTTTTCTATGAGTTGTGATTTATTGGTTTCAAAAACCCATTCCGTGCTCATCTCTCTGTGTACATGCGGCGCCTTTTGTTTACCGCAGCTATCATGTCTCTGTCAATCACGCTGGAGCCATGTTACTTTCAGAAAACACAATAAGCCGGTAAGACAGACCGAGTCAGCGAGAGGGAGAGACTAAACATTTCTCTTCTTTCATCTGTTTTCTGTCTCCATCCATAGCTCTCGGCATGAGGGTAATTGCTGCCAGCAGGTAACACATTCAATTAAACACCTTATTCTTGGATACAAGCAAAACATGTTTATTTCTTGATAGCGCCGATAGAATTCGGTGCATTTCAGTCTTTTTGAAAGGCACCGTAGAGGATGATTTTCCGAAACGGGAGTAAAACCATTCAAACAAGATCCGAGGCTTTTATTCAGCAGGAGCTGTATACTCCTTTAACAGTCAAGAGAAGCAATTAAAAGCTGGCAGAGGGTTAACTAACACCCAGTGGAGCAAAATCGATGAGCGGCATCCTGCTTGAACTAATCACAGTACTGAGAGTGAAGCCAGCCAGCAGACATGAAAAGTACAGGAGGCAATGACAGAGCTAATGGTTTGGAAAATGCTGCTGATGAATGAGAAGAAAAGGTTGTGACTCTGTCTTTACCCTCTTTTATTTACCTTGCGGCATGATGAGTCGCTCCTCTTGCTAAAGGTAACGTGGGGGGATGGTAACATGTGGCTAACATGGATGGAAGGAGGTGTACAGATGGATGGGTTTACATCGCCTTATGAATGTCACGGGTAGTAAAAGTACTCTGTTCTCTGAGTTAAGTAAAAATGCAAAAGTAATGGCAGCAAAATGCACGTGTCAAAATGATATTATTATACATAACTGTCACATATGATACACTTTTCTGGCTATTATCTTAAGTTTGGATCCTCCTGCCATGATATTT
Source organism: Lepturacanthus savala (assembly GCA_030544235.1). NCBI lineage: Eukaryota > Metazoa > Chordata > Actinopteri > Scombriformes > Trichiuridae > Lepturacanthus > Lepturacanthus savala. The sequence goes on along the minus strand of CM060471.1, from coordinate 17,561,829 downwards.
TTGCAATTCTAAGTAGAAAAATTCAACTCATTGTATTTTACAGTGCTTTCTGAAGCATCTCGCTGGAAAGCACAGGTTGTTTTTTGGTCTGTCTCATAAATATTCATGAGTCTCTCTTCTTCGTCCAATCGGAAGACTGAAAAAATAGTGGGTGTGAAGGTGAGGGGGGGCAGCAACCTCTACTGGCTGAGGGAGCTACCGCATGACATCACAAAGTCGAGGAAGTAAAAATGAGCCATGAAACGGCAAAGTTTCTAAATCCAGGCTGAATGTTTAATGTATGGGAGTTTTTATATAACCCCTCGACCTCATCTACAGTAAAAAAACATGAAAGTGACTATCATTGGAATTTTAGTACTATTTATTTATGTACATGTAAGTAGCATAATGTTTTCAAGGTAAATCTAATGTTAACTTGTTGGGTACTCAAAGGAAAAAATATCTACGTTATAAATTGATCATATAATAAACCGAGTAGAAAAGTAGCTCAATTTAAGTACAAATACAAAGGACAAAAATTGTATTTAAGGGCAGCACTTGAGTAAACGTACTTTCGTATATTCCACTGCTGATATTCATCACGACCAATGAAAGACATTCTTTCCTTTACCAGGTAACGCTAAAAAAAAAAAAAAACCTGGCAGTTGCTCCTACAGACATTAAGCGCCCGACTGTCATTCAGACACAATGGCTCCATACCATTTTCTTTAATCTCTTCTGTGTAAATTACTGCTTAGAGCCTGTGAATCACTTTTTGTTCTTCACTCGCCCAGCAGAGTAGCGCCGGCTATCATTTGGGGAGCAATGAGCAAGTTAATGAAACCTCTCAGCATTAACAAATAGTAACCTCGGAAGAATGTTCTATTTGCATCAGGTCATTGTTTGAAGCAAAAAAAAGATGAAGGCAGGAAAGAGGGAAGTGAAAAAAAATATATTAGTTTCCTATTGAAGACAGCGGTCTTGGCAAAAGAGTAAACAATGCAGCTCTGCATATACAGCTTGGAGACATCATGGAGCCATCACCATGGCAACCCCATTTCCTAGTCATATCTTTAATGAAAAGGTAATGAGAGAAACATAACAGTCCCAACTTCATTATCGGAGTAAGATTCAGCAATAAAAACTACATCAGAGCGTCTGTCATTTGAAGGAGCAGCGGCAGCACGTCTGCATTATACAACTCTTAGGAAAACAGACTTTGGTCATTGAGTAAAATTAAACACATGCCTGGTCAGCTGCTCATCAGATGGCAGAGCATTTGATATCTCATCATCCTTATCAGTCACACAAACACATATGTATATATATATGTATATATATGTATATATATGTATATATATATATATATATATATATATATATATATATATATATATATATATATATACAGTATATTTCACAGGGCTACATATTTAGATTAGTGTGTAGTAATATAATTTAGACTAAAGTGCTCAAAAGTATATAAAGTTGTCAGTTTGTTCCACTTGATCATTAAAATGCTGCATACAAATAATAATTCATCAGTATTTCATAAATAAAAAAATAATAATAAACAGAAGAATGAGAAATATAAAAGTGCATATGAAAGTGTGGTAAAATCCTGCAATGGCTTGTTTACATATATGTAAACAACACCCTCAAGACACACAAAAGTAAAATACAAATATAGAAAATTAGAAATGCATTATGGATGTTCTAAATTACACTAGAAAATAAGTGTAGAATTCAAGTTTACAATGCAGCTGTTTGATGCTGGGGAAGCGGCTAAAGGCCTATTTCTACCCTACGTAAAAGACGGACATGGGTACGTGTAGAAGGCTTCGCATTCCATTATGTTCATGCATACTCTGACAACAAACTGACTTTCAGCTAACAGCTTATGATTATGTATGAAATGGAGCAATATCACCGGAAAAAGTGGGGGCGCTATTGAGTTTATAGCCACCTTCCATAAACCTCAGGAAAGTGGAAGGTGGAAACTGGCACCACCATACCTCGAAATTCTCTATCAATGAATCTATCTTAAATGAGGATTAGTGGCCTCATGTTCCACTACTGTATTTTTTTCTTCTTCTATTGCAAAGTACACTACCATTCAAAAGTTTGGGGTCACTTTGAATTAACTTTAAGCTAATCAAAAATACACTCAATACATTGCTAATGCGGTAAATGACTATTCCAGCTGCAAATGTCTGGGTTTTGGTGCAATATCTACGTAGGTGTATAGAGGCCCATTTCCAGCAACTATCACTCCAGTGTTCTAATGGTACAATGTGTTTGCTCTTGCGTCAGAAGGCTAATGGATGATTAGAAAACCCTTGTGCAATCATGTTAGCGCATCTGAAAACAGTTTAGCTGGTTAGAGAAGCTATAAAACTGACCTTCCTTTGACAAAACCAAAGTTTGAAGGAAAAAATGATTTCAAATACAAATCATTATTTCTAACCTTGTCAATGTCTTTACTATATTTTCTATTGATTTTACGACTAAATATAGGCTTTAACGTGTGTGCGCTCATCAGACACTGTAACCCTCCATAGATCTGAGGGGAATGCTTCTTTCTCATAATTAGGCTCTCACTCACTTTCACATCATTTGACCCATTGTCAGCATCAAATACTGCAAACAGGTGCTTTAAATGAAATGGATTGCTAAAACATTAGTTATATGTATAAGCATTTCAGGATTAAAGGTACACTCAGTGAACAAACACAGTTAATAAATCTATTAGTCTAGCTCCCATTACCCTCTCCAGGAATACAGTGTTGAATGTTCATCAAACACATGGCTGCTATGCAGCAGCTAAAGATGTGCTTTTTCTCCAGGCGCTGTGTGTGTGTGTTCGCTCTCTTCACAGTCTAATTACGTACATATTTGACAACGGGGGATATTACATATGTGAGTGGATGGGCTAAAAAGAAAAAGAAAAAAAACAGAATTTAAAAATCCTCTCGGACAGTCTTTGCATTTTTTTTACAACACACATTGGGGGGGTGGGGGGAGGGGGTGGATCGTCTCTTTGCATTTTCTCACGAGAAGAATCTCTACATTCATCATGTTTGTTTAATTGGATATGACCTCTGGAACGGGTCGCCCTGCTGAAAACGAGACAAGCCCCGCAACCCCACCCACCCCCCACCCCGTTTTTTTTGTTCCAGCCCCGCAAGGTAAATATGCGGCACAATTTGAATCCCTGTCTCACTGCAGCAGTTTACCTTGTCGTCCTCTCCTCGTTATCACGGTAACCTTGTGATCTGGCAAATTTTTCAGCCGTAATGATGCGTGATATTCTGAAAGTAATTCTCATCCGCATGCAGGGGTGGAGGGGGGAGGGAGAAGGATCCAGCTGCCAGGTATCAAAGTAGTCTTTGGCCGCCTTCAGCGGCGCACAAAGTCCACTGCTCGCCAGCGTTTTCTCACCTCCTTCCCCCACCGCCCTCAGATGTCTTCCATGCATAATTAGGTTTTTATACCAAGATGGGGATTTTTAAAGCAGCATTGCTTATGATTATCTTTCTCTGAGAGGTGGGCCCTGTTGAAGCAAGGTCAAACTGATCGCTGTTATAGGATTGCCCAGATCTTAGCAGTGGGGAGATTTTTTTTTGTCTTTTCCTGACTCTGTTGCAACTTTAGCAATCTCCCTTTGAACATGCTGACCAAGAGCTGATCAATGATATCGGAGTCATGCGAATGTAAAGTCAAGCCAAATCTGTGGCCAATACGTTCAAGGGTGATTGTGCAGAGTGACTGAACTACTGTCTACGAAAGGCGAATTAACGCCAAAGCCGAAGAAGGTCCGGGAGAGGAAGAATGTACAGCAGAGGTCCGTCTGTATGAATACATTCTTTCCTTATTGTCCTCTCAGGCAGGAGGATCATTACTGGCTGGACACATGCTCTGGCAGCACCGGCCTTCATTATTATGCTGCAGCCGACACTGGTTTAACAAAGAGAAATTTGTTTAGCATTTGTTTATCTGGATGAGCAGAGTCTGGCGCTGGCAGCGACGGTAGCAGCAGAAGAAGGTGGATAGACACTCAAGTAAGTTGGCGGGTGCTCACGCTCACAACCCTGCAGCCCCGCCACCCCCCCCACCCTTACAGCATTCCCTCTCCACCGCCGTCACCCTCTCCCACTTCCCCACAGGTGCACAGCTTTTTCCTCCCTCGCACATCAAAGAGGCGCCGGCAGAGCGAGGGAACTGAAGTGCAGGGTGGTGCACTTTCCATCTTCAATTGTATCACGTATTCAAAAAGAAGTAGCTGTATTATTCATTTGGCCTTTTTATTCCCCAGGATTTTTTGAAGGCTAACCTTTTGTCCAAAACAAAAATGAACCCAGCCGAAGATTGATTGCCGTCCCCGAGGCTAATCAGTCCAGTGTTAACGTTCAGACAAAGTCTGGATACGATCTCTTGTTTTGTTTTCGGTTCACTCCCCGGCTAACGCTTGAACGTTCCTTGCAGGGTTCTATTCGGCAACCCGTTTTTTTGGTTCAACATAACATTATCAAAACACTAATAACCACATTTTTTATGGCATTGTAAGAATGTTTTGGTTCAACGTTATCTTCTCTGAAACGTCCTGGGAAGATTATTATCATGGGCACGGTAGTCGGGGGAGAAAAGTGGACCTGTCTACCCAGGGCCTGAGTAGAGAAAAGAGCCCATGAAAATATGTTTTTTTTTTTGATGAATGAATAATTTGGGCCCTCTAGTTAATTGGTGTCATAATTTAATATGCTGTCAAATATACTGATAACATCATGAGAGAATGAACTTCGTGCCACAGTACTATATTTGATATTCGAAGGGGGTCAAATCTTCCTGGTGTAGCCATGTACAGTAGCCTAAAATTGTAGGTATTTGAGCACAAGTAGGCAAAATGTATTAATTTAGGTGGTAAATTAAGGAACCAGTCATAAATATAATATGATATGATTGTAGTTTAAAACCACTGGCACCGGAATAAAGAGTGTATGTTTGGTGCTCATCAATATCAAAGAGAAAATGCTTTTAATGCAAATGTTGAAGGGCAGGTGAACGAGAAGTTGAGCGGCACCGATCACAGCCCTTGGGGTTCGCCTCAATGCGATGCGTAGTTAGGATGCGTATAAACTAGTATAGTATAAAAAGTATAAACTAGGCTGTGTAGAATGTACATGGCCCAGAATTTGGTGATTAAAATAACGCTGTTTTTATGTCAGGAAAACTTGCCACTTTAACATCTAGGGAACACTCAAGGAGCCTTTCGGGAAAAATTCAACTAACCTTCACAAAACATTCCTGAAACATTACCATCATATTTTCTGCGTCAGAAAAACATCAAGGGAACATTCCAATAAAAGATCCCAGACCCCTAAAAGGAACGTTTTGGGAACCAGATTCTGTTAGCTGGGACATTAACTGGAAAATTTGAGTTATCTACTTGTTCTAGGCACAAGATGCACAAGGTCACCACCTCCTCTGAGGAGTAGGTGTAGCAGCTCCGAGTTGTCTCTCTCTACTGCTTTGTTGCAGGGAGAGAGGGTGGGGCATTTGGCTCGTCCTTGACCTCCCCGTGAACCAAATACATCATCGTCTGTGGCTGAGGAGATTAAAATCATGCAACAATGGGACACTGCAGGAGCGAAACAGTGCCGGGGGTTTTCCTAAATACACGCAACACCAATCCGAAGCTTGTTTGACAGTCTTGTCTGCTCACAGTGGTGGTTTAATCTTACCAATGCATGTGAGAGAGGCAGAATCTATGCCTCTGTTTTGACACATTTCCTTATTCAGTTTCCTCTCAGGGCAACAAAGAGGGTCAGTGTTGAGTCAGACTTTTTTTTTTTCTCTCTTCCTCCCTCGAAGGATTTATGAAAACTCGGGCGGAGTTAAGAGATACGCGTCTTTGTGGCATCACCGCAATCAAACGTGCTATCCCATCATACGTCCAAGAGAGTGCTGTGAGCTGCACCCTTGTCTTATTACAGACAGCAGGTGCAGATGGTTAAAGACAGGTGCTCTGCGGGGAAAAAAAAAGGAAAAGAAGAAGACAGGAGAAAAAAAAAAAGAACAAGCACCTGGTCCCTCTGTTGTAGCAGTCTGGGGCTGCTCTCACTATGATTAGCTTTGTTACTCCAACAGAGCGCAGCGAGTAACAAGACCTACAACTTCATTAGGGCGGAGCACAGCACCCCTTCTTTTGCTTTTGTCCTACACTTGACTGCACTAAGTTAGAGGAGGACGGGGTTTCTGCGTGCGCCGATCAGTCTTTCATTAGGAGCCGCGGCTCTGTTCGTGGAGTGGCGCCTCTCCACAAGAATAGAGCTATAATCTGATGCATGTAACAGAGTACAATGTGCAGGCGCTGGGAAATTTCACAAAGACTTATGGAGGGGGAAAGTGAAAAGGAAAGACCCCGGGCCGCTGACCTGACAAGCAGCAATCAGCTCACTCCTGCAAAGAGTTTGTGTTGGGATCATAGTGGCTGTTCTGACCCCCCCACAAACTTAGTTTGACTTTTGTTTTTTTATAATCAACTCCTGCCTTCAGCACCTTCTCTTTTTCAGAGGGTGCTGCGGCGTATCTTCAAGGACGAGCGGAGGAAATGAGCCCTAATAGTGTGTTTGCATTGTCAGTGCTCGTATGCCCACAGATTTGCTTTATTCATGGCCTCACTTCATCTGCCAGCTAACCACTGAATAATTGAAGGAATTATCAGGCCAGGGGATCCAAAGCCCCTCAGAAATGTGTCATGCCCCTGAGCAAAGCCTGAAGGATAGAGAGAGAAAAAAAAAAGGGGGGAGAAAGAGGGGCCTCCTAATTCAGTGCCGTGTGTGTACAGCCGCGTAACACACAAGCCTATGGGGCTGCGTTCCGCCCACATACAAAGACGTACACACAAAGTTAAAACAGAGCTTGATGATGCCATAAATGGCAAGCTTTGACTGGCAGAATATCAATAGCTCATAACACCAGGAGCCCATGCATGTCAGATAAATTCACGATTCTCTCCAAATGCAGCTCTCTGATTTTCTTCTGTATCAGAACGGGTGTTTTTTTTTTCTTTTCTTTTTTTTTTTTTGATGTAGCGAGATTTCAGCATGCAGTTTGGCTAGTGTCCCCCCGTACAAAGAATGCGACTGACGCAACATTAATCTCCAAACAAAGGGGCTGGCACAACTACTCCGCACAATTTCAGGGCTATGAGGTGGCAACGTCAGTCTCGATTTCTCACTGCTCCTTCACGAGCTGTTCCACTTTCTCCCAATTCTCATTTAGATCAAGCGAAAAAACACTCCGGAAAAAGGAGGTGAAATGGTACCATTTAAATCCGTGACACACATGCACACAGGGGACCTCCCTCTCATTTTCTAAACAGAGAGTCATGTCAAGAACTTTTAATATTTGCCATAATAAGGTGTGACCTACATGGGAGGGAGCCAAAGCCCAAAACCCCAGCTCCCAGCGAGATTCCTGCCCACTGAGTATTCCGAAATGTAATGCAAGAACATTAAGGAGGAGAAAGCCTCCCTTCTTAAAGACATAATTCTCTCGTGGTTGAACACACAATGCTTCCTGGAGCACAGGTTAGAATGTGCACCACCTCGTTCAAGGTGAAGAGCACGATGCCGTATTTATTCTACATAAAAAAAACCCAAAGAAAAACTAAAAAATGTTACCGACACCAGCCAGGCGTTGTAACATAATATAATCTCTCTGACACTGACATATGAAATACATTCCTTAGCTGACATTCATGAATAATGGCAGCCGTTTGGAGAACCGTCTGAGGTCTATTTTCAAATAGGTTTTCTGCTGCGGAGCTGCGAAACGGCTATCCTGCTGTTTGTGTTAAGTGGGGAGATGTCTGGAAATGCATCTTTCATGAACACAGAACACAGTGACATGTATGTTTAACGGAAAACATATAAACACTACAGGGAGGAAGGGAGGGAGGAAGGAAAGACAAACGGGAGTAAGGGTGGAAGAAAGGGAGAGGGAGAGAGGGAGGAAAAAGGAGGATGGATGGGAGGTAGGAGAGGGAGGGAGGAAGGACAGACGGAGGAGAGGGAGGGTTAGGGAGAAAGGAAGGATGGAAGATGGGAAGGGAAAAGAAGGAAATAAAGGGAGAGAGGGAGGAAAAAGGGAGGATGATGGATGGGAGGGAGAATGGAAGGATGGAGGGAGGAAAAAAGGCAGGATGGATGGATGGGAGGGAGGATGAACAGACGGAGGGGAGGGAGGGAGAGAGGAAGGAGTAAGAAAGGAGGAAAGAGTAGAAAAAGGGAGGATGGCATATTGAGGGAGGAAGGATGGAAGGGAGAGGGAGAGAGGAAGAAAAAAGGGAGGGTGCAAAGAATTAAGAAAAAAAGGAGGATGGACAGACAGAGGGGGAGAGAGTAAGGATGGAAGGAAGGAGAGGGAAAGAGGAAGGATGAGAGGAAGTAAAGAAAAAGAAAGGGAAGGAGAGAGGGAGGAAGGGAGGGAAAAAGAGAAGATTTTAAGATTATAATTCGGCAACACACCTATTGACAAATCAAGGAACGAATACCTCATGTTGCAGCAGGATTTCGTCATGTTTCACAGGATGGAAACGTCGTACATTTTATTATTTTATTATTTTTTTTATTGCAGAGCAAAATGTGTCAACAATTTGTAAGGCAGCCTTAAGATAGAGTCTCTGGGTGAAAGTGTCACTCAGAGAATGTGAAAGGTTAACCTCTAGTTCTCTGTAGAGAGGGGGGGGGGAGTCTTGTTAGAAGAGAGAGAAGAACTCCTGGAGGCACCGAGCCCCCATCAACAGTCCAGCATGAACATTTCACCAGAAATGTCGCTGATCACCACTTTTTATTGAACAGGGGAACTGTGCGGATGCCCGACTACAGTAATTATACGGTTTGTCCAAGCTCAGCCAGAAACTCTGTGAAACCAAATCCAAATGCCTTTAGTCGGTCTGAGGGTTTGGCGGGATTCAGTGTTTTCTTGGTCCCAGATCTCAGCACATACTATTAATACAACACTAAGAAAATAAGTAATAAACCAGAATTACGCTTTCAGTGTAAACCGGGGGGCTGCTAGCAAGAGTTTTTACCGTGTGATCTAAGGTTGAGTGTGTTATGTGTTGAAAGCTCCCAAATGCAAAGATGCAGTAAATGCAGCCTTTTTCTGTCATCTCTCACTTTAAGCGTGGTGGTAGGATTCCATACGAGTCCAAGGTGTGAATGGTTTTTAAAACTCAGGCAGGCGATGGGGAAGTTTTCTACTGTAATGAAGTGTGGAAAAGATGGAGGATTTCTCATTTTTTTTCTCTGAGAACCCCGTTTTTTTTTAAATATCTACTGCAGTGTCTGTAGGAAGTATGTATTTCTAGAGAAATGTGGAAGCTTTGGCCAAATGAAGGTGTGTTGGAGTTTTACCTAGTGCGAAAAGACAAATTGTACATTGGATAAAACATGGACATATATTGTGTTATGGAGTGATATGAAAACACAGTTATTGTAAGAAAAAGGCTACAATTTATGCTGAAAGTTTGGATGTCAATCTATCAGTTTTGAATCTCTTTGTACTTTGTCAGGTGATAGTGCTGGGATTTCCTGAGGGTCTATGAACATGTCTTGGAGTAAGTAGGAATAGAGTAGTGGCTGAAGCAACATGAGGAGGAGCCGTGATGTGGAGCTTTACAATGTAACTAAAGTGCTGCTGCAGGATAGCACTGATGGGATTTTAACTTTTATTGATAATAATAATGTTTTATATATCCATCAAAAAAAAAAGTCCACAAAAAAGATATACACCATCCTGTCATATATCTGAAAGTTGAGGTTGATCCCAGACAGAGAGATATGTGAGGCACAGACACAGACATTCCTTGCTTTTATAGATTACTAAAAAAAAAAGACTAAAAAGTGTCCCACATATAAATACAGCCCAAACATATATTATGACAGTGACACACACACAGACATGTAAGACGTAAGTGTGACACCCTTCCCCCCTGTTAACTAAGGGATGCTCCCCCCCCTCCTTTTTTTTTTTTTTTACTTCAACCCCATCTGTTCCTCTGGTAGAAAAGAGAGGAAAAAGGAGGAGTAGAGAGAGGAGGGGGGGATGCTGAGGTGAGGAGAATTTAGCCGTAGGAGGGAGATGGATGGAGACGAGAAGGACAGCTGATGATGGCGGAGGTGCTGTGGCGGCGGTGAAGGAGCAGAGGGATTGGCGGAGGAGGAGGAGGAAACGACGAAACCCCAGAGCTTGAAACGCCGCTCCAAACATCCTTTGCACGGTGCGCCAGGTGCCTTTCGGTGGCTCCGGAGAGAATAAAGCGCTGCTCCTTTTTTTTTTTTTTTCAGCTAATTTTGGTGGAGGTGGTAACGGCAGCGTGCCATATTTCACTCGAGTGCATGAAGACGGGACTTGTGATCAGTGCATTAAAAAAAAAGGGGAGACACTTGAAAGTAAATGAAAAGATGCTATTGCTGCCGCTGTGCAAATTAACCAAAAGGCTCTAGGTGACAGCAGTAGTCCATTACTTCCCTCAGACTAATTAAAGAGCTGGATCACCCAAATTACAAAACAAAAAAAAAGAAAAGAAAAACAAATGTTTCTGTAAATGGAGGGAAGAAGGGGGAGTCGAGGCCCGGGTTTTTGAGATAACCGAGATTTCTGCCTCCTCCACAATACAATGTGGATAGATGGAATTTCATTCATGCACGGGACCACCACCACCAACACCCACCCACCCATTCCCCTCCCCTCCCCACCCATGACCTGCAGCTGCCACTCAGACTGACACCGCCATAAAGACCCTTGTTTTGTCTCAAAAAAAAAAGCCTCCAGCCCAAAGGTTAAGGTTCAGTTTGCTGCGGGTGGGGAGTTTTTTTTTTTCCCTTTCAGCAAATATGGAGGCAAATTAGTGGGCCGACTGTGTTTATTGAGCGGATTGCTTGTGGTATGACAAACATATCCGCCTCCACACCCACGCGATTTGTTTATCAGGTATTTAGTCGATACGTAAGTGCTGCATAATGCATGAGGCGACACAATACTTAATTACACTTGCATGATTTGGATTCCTCATTCAAATTAGTCTGTTTGATATGTGGACTATTCTCAAGAGGAGACACGTAATTACTGTACTATTTCCATTTGGCATAGAGACTCCTGCTTACATGTGTAACCGAGGAGGGATAAAAAGTCGGAGATACTTGTTCTGTCATCTGAAAAAACTGCTTTGAGTGCAGACTTACACGCCGTCACAGAGAGAGAGAGTTTTCTTCCTCTCCACGGTATAATGACTGCATGAAAGCCGGGGGTTTGTGAATTCCAAATCCTATTTACCTCTCCTCAACATTAAAGATCCTTAGTGAAGGAGCACTTTCCTTGAAACTTATTTGATGATAACGCTTTGAAATATTGATTTGAATGTGAAATTGAGAGGCAGTCGCGAGGGCGTCAGTCAGTGTTTTTCTCTTTTAATCTGAACTTCTTCATCTGGGGGAGGGGGGGAGCAGAGGAGGAGAAAGGGAGGTAGGAGAGAGAAACGCATGTAGTGGGAACATGTGTGTGTGTGTGTGTGCGGTTACATATGTGAATGTATGTTTGCAAGGCGTGTGTGCAGCTATGTGCGACTCCTGCTGAATGAGCTGAGCGACTGCTTTATTTATTTTTTTGAAGCACTGTAAACAAGCCAGAGCCTTGTTAACTATGCCACTCAGAGTTAATGTGCAAAACAACTTTCAACTCGCAATCCGCTTTTCAGGAAAGTCTTGAATTCCACGCTTATTACTGTGAAATAAATGCTGATCCACGCTCTACCTTAGCATGGCAGTGGAATTTCTGCCAGCACCTGCCTACCCCTTTCAGACATAGTGAAACAAAGCACCCCACGTGTGTATACCCGGGTAAATGAATTTCCATAACCTGTCATATTAGGAAAAAACACACACATGCATCAACACGTCAGTCAGCCTTTACCTATGTATGTGGAAACACATCTTCCTCCTCTTTAAACACGTGGCATGTTCAAGAATGAGCAGAAATGTGACCAGCAACAATAAATAGCACATGACCATTCACATACCATTGCATTTGTCCAAAAATGTGCTTCATTCAATCTGAATATGTGACATAACACTACTGCTTTGCCTCAAAGATGCTCATTATTATTTGAACACCTTAAATGTTTGTTTTTTTATGTTTGGATCATAAACTAACAAGCAACACTAAGAAACTGATCATTAACGGACAGTTAGTCACAGAATAAAGAAATTGACTGCTGTCCAGGGAGCTACTTCTATGTGAGGAGGTTGCCCTCTACTGGACATTTCTTTCTCTGAAAAATGACGCCGTATTGATGACAGAGGAGAGTTTTTTTTTTTTTTTTTATCAAAGTAGCAGCAATACTTTGATAGGGGACCAGAGGACTGCAAGGATCTGATCCTATCAGAATTCCACCTCCTGTGTAATATCCTGTTTTCACCATTTCAACAGTTTTAACCCTCTATTACATAGCGCTGCCATACGGCAACAGTTACTTTGGCTCAATATTGCTAAGCAGTAATATGAAATTCATGTTTTACTGTTTAGTTGTAAAAATAGTGTATTTTACTTTGAAGGACAAAAAAATAATCACATGACCAAGAAATCCTATTTTCACTCCTTTTTACATGGACTGACAAAAATCGTTTGAACCTCCAGGGCACATTTGTTGCAGCAAACCCAAATACCACATTTGGGCAACAAATAACATAAGAAACAACTATACCACAAAATTTGCATGTTGTTGCCATATGCCAACACTATGCGATATGTAAAATGACTAGAATACCAACATCTAGTGTCTCAAAATTGTCGTTGAAACGCAAAACGAAAATATCCAGCTGACGGGTTGCCAGGTTTGTCAAGCAATTAGCCATAGCTGCATCCAAAACCAATACCCGCCTAAGTAGTAGGCAAAAAAAAGAATCCACTTTCTAGAACATCACCTTAGCAGGATTTCAACAGGTAGGGAAACATTGCATTGTGCATAGGCGGAAATCCCCCCCAAAAGTCTTTGTAAGCACACAAAAAATATATATATATTTTAAATATTAAATTTTATTGTCCGTATGCTGTTTTCCAACGGGCCTAAGGTCAGCTAGTAGCTAGCTAGGTGGAAGAAACCAATCAAACCAATATGTAGAAGCCATTTATCTCACCAGTTCCAAATTTGTCCAAAATTTGTCCAGTTCCAAATTTGTCCAAAATCAATCATCAGTCTCTTTTAACAAGCTCTAAGGATGTAGGTTATCGTGGCGCCCCCCCCTTACTTCGAGTTGAGTAGTAGCTACTGGTTAGTAGGCAGTGCAATGAAACTGCAAATTTTAACCAATATTTTTAAGCCATATTTACATTAGCTCTGCTCTTAACGTTAGGTAAGTTAGCAACCGGGTTAGCTTAGCTTACCGATCAAGGAGAAAAGTTGCTATTTCCATGCACGTTTTGATGTGATTTTGACTCTAGTTTTTGCTCTTCTCTGGATATTCTGTTTCTGTGATTCATAAAGTACTTTTTTCTGGGGCTTCCGAAGCTGCTGCAGGACGTAGCCTTTCTGTGCTGAGCATAGAGACTGTATCTGGCAACTTGCAATGCCCCTGTTGCTATTGGCTGGTACGTGGAAAGATAAAGTCGTTGTCAAAAATTTTCAAATAATTAATTCACATATTCAACCTATGGGAGGGTCAACAAATTCGCAGATGAGTTTAGGAACAACAGTCATGTGTTTTCATGTGTCTTTGGTTAGGGAAGCAACTTACATTAAAATGCTGGTTCGCAGATTTGCACATTGTTTTTCGATCCTTTCTGAAGTTTTCTAATCCAACCGTTAAGTGCAGCATCTTTTCGGAAAATCTCTACCCCATATTCATAATGATGGTGACTGTTCTGTGCAGTTTATTATCCATGGTACTCTCAAAACAGCACAACAACCCTGCCTTACTTATGTGAGCGGCCATTTTGTATCACACAGCACCTTTTACCAATCAGAGCTGCTCTCAGGCTGGATCAGGAAGTGGATATTTTTTTTAAGGAAATTATTTACATTTTTTTAATTGTAATAACTGTGAAATGTATTATATTTTTGTAATTATTATTATACAATTGATGAACGTTGAAGTGTCATTTATTGCATCCATTTTGTTGTTACTTTTTTGCCAGACACAATCCATTTAAAAAAGTGACATATACCTTGAGGTCAAAAGGGTCAAAATGGATGTCAAGATGAGATTTACCCGCCTTTTGTCATATTACACAATCTAAAACTGTGTTAGACCTTTTCTGATGACAAGACACCTGGAAAATAAATGGATTTGAATTCAGTTGGTGGGTCATAATAAGGTGGGCGGTGAGGCAATATCTGGGTCCACCAGAGTGGGTTGCAGGAAGCGTTCCATCCTCTCGAGTCCTCTCCATGGCGACTGACCAATACTCTTGAAGTAATGGAATTGTTTATTCCTTTTCCTGATGAGGTTACCACTTCACCTGCTCTATTTCTCCAAGGACACAGAGCACAGACTTTCACAGCGCCTTGTGAATTCATAGAAGCGCACGATGAGTAAAGTAGAAGAAATTCTCCAAGACATGCATGTGACAAATAGGGAATTATTCCTGGCATCCTTCCCACAATGTGTGACTCAGAAAAAAAAAAACATTTCTATCACAAATCCGGGAATTGTTTGCTGTGTATGTTTTCTTTCTGTGAATAGATGGAAAGTGATATCATCCTTGAACCGGCTATTAATTCAACCCAAGGGACAGGACAGCAGGGAAAAAGGCAAGATTTCACAGATAAGAATCATAATGCAACACGCTATCTACATGCTGCGGTTTGTTGAACTTATCCCCTGGCGCGCACAAAGACACATTATTGTATGACACTCGGTTGAAAAAGATACCGGGCATGATTTATGCCTAAATTTTCCATCCATGAATCCACTTGAATCAGTAGCGCTGCGTTCATGCGTTTTATCGTCTTGGCAGAGTTAAGGGGGATTTCTGTTACATGAATGTGCCGAAAGGAGGACTTGTCCCTTTCTCCTTTTTTTTTTTTTGTTTCTGAAGTTCCTCCAATGTGGATAGTTGTGCCATGACACATGTTTTTGTCTCTCTGGGGCTTCCATCGGCATGACTGATCTCATTTATCCTTGCCGCATCCGAAGAGGCCCACGGTGTAGGAAAAAAGGAGCTTCAATAGCGGCGAAAAAAGCACAGATCACTGGGCTGTTGCGGTTTTTGCAGCCAGGGACTCAAATTTGTTTCCTATTTTTTTATATATATTATATTAAACGTGAAAGGAAGCACATGAGAACAACAGTATGCATTTAGGTTTTCTCTCCAGGCTGCTTCATAATGGAATAAACAGATGAAAAGCCTCCTCTACACTGCATTATCATATGTAGCCGATTCAATATTAGTCTATCAATAATTCCTGCTGAGCTGTCAACCACTCAGCAAATGTAGTGCAGCAAAGAAACAAATAAAAAAAAATGTGGCATATAAGATACATGAGCTCATTATGAATTACAGAATGTTTATTAACACTCTTGGTGTGATAAGAAAAAAAAAAAGGCCAGTCAATATTATAAAATGACTACATTTTTTAAGATGACTTCTACTGAGCTGAAGAAGCCAGTAATGATGCCTGATATTTATTCAGTAAAAACCCCAGATATACCATGATCATTATAAGGCGTCGCGGAATTTGAGCCCAAGAACACGAGATGCACATCTTCAGGAGGCAGAGACGAACTGGGGCGTTTATTTGTATGCTGTCAAGGCCTCTGCAGAAAGCGAAGCTCCTTCTGTTAACGCGAGCGCAGACTCATCATCTCATGAAATCGGTCTCTGTAGCTCCTGCTTACCCTGACATTTTCTTCCTTTGCTTGTAATTGATTTCTACTTCAATTTATTAATATAGCCTATGGAGCGCCTGGAGCACAACGCTAGTTATCTGGGGCCCACCAGGAGCTTAATCTCCTCCGAAGATGAGCTGAATTAATAAGAGCGTTCAAGTAACATATTGATTAACGAATCGATGTCTGTTTCTTTGCACCGTGTTCAGATGATTAGGGTAAAATGGAACAGCATTAAGTAATAAGACGGGCACCTTTTTCAATCACTCCGATCCAATCTAAACTTCAATGGGCTTGTTTTTTGATTGATAGCGTGTCAATCTTTAACCCGGGCGTTCGTAACGAGGAGGAATTCAAAAGACACAGATTGCTTAATAGATGTTTTCCGCCTCCTCCGGGGTTTTCATTTGACGAAGCTTTGACGGTTTTCTTTTCAGATCGGCCACGAAAAAAAGCTTGTTGTGCTCACACGTGATAGTTTGTTTTGTTGTTGTTGTTTTTTTCTACAGATGCAGGCAGCATCGAGGTAATTCAGAGGGAAGTGGTAGTTTTCATTCAGTGCAGATGTGCTTGCAGATAGTCGAGCCAAAGAGGAAGCAATAGCAAAAGGGCAAAGAGTGAGTCTGGCAATAACGCTGCAGTCCTCCCAGCAGCGTATAGTGCAAATAAAAGAGGAACAAATAAAAAAACAGATCTGTATCCTTATTCTTAATCCTGCTGATATGCTGTGTACATAATGTCCTTTTTTTTTTGACGAGATGCTTTCAATCTGTAACAACTCCTCTCCGTCTTTTGAATAAATCTCCATATTTATATATCCAATTGAGTTACTTTAACATGTTTCATATACAGATATGATACCCTCTGAGAAAATGCTCTGAGATGAGATGAAAGAGGCTTATCTCAGCTAATCAATATCAGGTGGTGAGCCCGGCTGTGTCTGTCAGGAGAATCCTTTTTTTTTTTTTTTTTTAAATCTTCAGACTTATGTTACAATGCTATATCTATATGTGACTTGATTTTATGCATGCTTTAATAATGCATAATCCTTGATTCATTTATGCATTCCTACAGATTCTGTGTGTACACAAGGGGAAATATTCTCTGGGATTTCTTGTTTTTCAGGTTTTTAAACTGCCACTACGGTTATAAAAATAATAATAATAAAAAAACATCTGTATTGTGAGCATCTAAAGCTTACATAAGGTCAGGGTTCAGTGTCTGGGGACAAAGTCTTGGCTGAATCTATCTAGTGTATCATAGAATTGTTGTAAAGCATTTCGAGCTACATTCCTTGCATGGAAGCTGCAAATCAAAGTCTCTTTTTATTATGGTATAGGTCCAATGAGCTGTGGTATTTTTTTTTTCGTATAAATATTGCCTTTCTTTGGAATTTAAGGCAGTTTTCACACCAAGGACCCTTAAACTCACAAAAACTAGACCACAAACCCCACCTGATATTTGCTTTGAGACGTTTTATAATAGAAAGTGTAGGAAATCCAAGGCCAAATTATGGACAACTTAGTACATAGAATATAAATATATAAGTAAATGTCCATATTTATTTAATATTCCATTTAGCTAATTCATAGAATAAAAGTATTTGTATATTATTTTCCATTTTATTTGATTTTTTTATATTATTTATTAAGCTTTAAATGTCTTTATTTATGTATTCGTTCTCCCATTCGTTTTTATCTCAATATATAAAATGGAAATATGCTAAATTAAATAAATGTATTTTTATTTAATGGCTGTCCTCTATACAAATGGTCCTAAAATCACTCATTGTGGAATTATATTATAAAATAAACAATTTCCTTTTTTTCTGGGGACCCCCCGGCACCTCCTCAAGGACCCCTGGGGGTCCCCAGACCCCACTTTGAGACCACTTTAAGCAGATAGGTATCAAGTTTATATTATATGTATAAACGAGAGGGTTTCAATAGGATTGTTTTCATGCCAGGATGTATTTGGCACCTCTTAGTGAGAGTCTGGGGGAAAAAAAAACAGAGCAGCTGTCAGATATATAAATAACACACTTCATTGAAAATTAGCCAACAAAACACTTAAATAGTAGTTTTTGTCTTTTAGACCTCAAATAATAGAAGTACAAGGAAAAATTAACAGTACAGTAACGTCAATTAAAACATAAATAATGTGATCTAAACAGTATATAGATGTAAAAGCATGAAAAACACATGATTAGGGTTTAAAGAATGCCTGCTTCAGCAGCCTCAGCGGGTTAGTTTGAGTGCAGTGGGATGAACGCTGCAGATGTCGAACCAGTGCTGATCCACCTCCTTGTGTGGCAGCAGGCCATTGTGAGGCAGGGAGGGCTGGCGCCAGCGATCGCGGCTGCCCACCACCTGCCAGAAACGCGTGCCCTTGAGAAGAAAGATGGCATTGTGGGTGTAGGAGAAGTAGGCAGCGTCAATGTTGCCATCTGGATGGTCTCCGCTCACCACTGGAGGGAAAACGTCTCTGATGTTTTTTGGGAAGCCTTTTGCCAAGGCGTTGGCCCCCACGTCGAACGCGTACACCTGTTTGAACAGATAATTGTTTCCCTCTTACTGAAAAGTCGCTGCAATTACAACATGGAAACAAACCACCGAGGGCGACTAGCAGTTATTTGCGCGGGGATATTTTACTCTAGAATAAGGAGAGAAAGAAACAATGAGTCAGCCTGGGCTTTGGTATCTTCAAGTAACCAACCAGTTGGTTGTATTTATAATAGTTGGGACCCATTTGTTTGTATGTCAGTTAATTTAAGGTAATTGTATTTTGGAATTATTAGATTCGATTTTTCAACAAAATGTCCACTTTGTAGATGATGATTCCAGGATGCACTGTTTCTGCTCAAACTGGAAAAAAAAAAAAAATCAGACGTAGATTAAATGGGTCAGACACCTGGCCCAGCACCTCATTTTCTGTAGCCCCTTGAGAACTCACACAGACTTGTGGGATTTAATGAGAGATGAGAAAGTGAATAAATGTTTAAACTTAATGAGACAAACTGGCCTTGTCTGCTTTGTAAGTGCTCTAATGCACACCTCGTTACCTCCGAAATCTGTTCTCGATTCGCTGCAAAAGTTGTTTAAAACAAGAAAGTTTCCATTTTTCCGTGATTTTCCTTTGTTGAAATACATCTGCCATTATTTTCTTATGATATAATAATCACATAACAATGAAAAAACATACATTTCAATCATTGAAAATCCCCCAAATAAATAGATTAAATTGTCATTAGTGGTTATCAGCATATTCTTTTATGAGTCTCTAGACTGTGATGATTTTCTATGTTTTGCTACAACATTTTTAATAATTAGGTACTAAAATCATTTCTACCATATATATATATATATATTCCAAATTTAGATTTTGTTTAAGTTGATATTCTCTGACAGATCTACAGTCAATGGAAATACCTTAACATGACCAGCTTTTGCTGCACCTGGGGGAACGGGACCCTGTAGCAGTGACTCTTTTTGCCCGGTTCATAATCCCATCTTGATTTAATCTCTTAAATTCTCCCCTTGTTGGCCTCCTCTCAGATAATCCCCAAATCTATGTTTGTTTTCCACCTCAATCCCTGCGTGTTTCCTCTGTACTGTACCTCCCCGTTTCTCGCGTGTTAAACAGAAGATAAGGATTCTTACACGGGTGCCTTTGAAGAAATAGATGTGGGAGTCTCTCCTGTCGTATATCGCTGTGTCAATGGGGCCGAAGACCCCTGGGAATCCCTCAGAGATTATCCTTGGATAGTGGTGACCTTCTGGGTCCAGTCTGAACACCTGGTCATTGTCAGTGTCATACCTCCAGAACTGAGTACCTGTGCACAAAAACCAAATATCTCTTTAGCGGCATATTATGAAAACCGACTGGACACACGTTATAATATAGATATATGTATGTCGACCTTTAAAGAAATAAACAGCGTCTCTTTTTCTGGACCACACATGTACATATGCATCAACTCCATCCATGGGAATTCCGCGCCAGCCGATCTGCAGCGCAACCGGGTCTCCGAAGCGCGTCCTGTTATTTCTGTTCTCATACAGCCAGTACGAGCCGTCTCTCATGAAATAGGTGTTGAAGCGGACAACCACCTTCCCGTAGGGTGTCTTTTCTTTTCTGATCCAATCAAACACGGTGTTGAATCGACCCTTACAGCCCCCTGGAGGAAAAATAAAAAATAAAATAGGATTTTTGTGTCAGTCTCTCAGTATAACGTTCTGGGCCGATGTGTAGGATTGTCCACTAGATGGTGCTAAAACGACGTACCGTAGAGGTGTTGGATGGCTTTCCTGTCCATCCAGTCCATCTCAAAGCTGGACTCGTGGGGCAGATAGCTGGGCTGCATTATAGATTCGGGTCTGTAGATGTGGGGCAGACCCAGGACGTGGCCGATCTCATGAACAGCCACCTGAACAGAAGGAGAATTCAAACAAGTGAGCTTGAACAGTTTTCTTTATCATATCAGCTAAGGACTGCTTTAATCGGGCTGTTGCTTACTTTAAGAAGGCTGATGCCGCCGCCAGCATTGGGAGCAGTGAAATGTTCATCATCATCAAAGTGGATGTCACCCAGGAACCAGGCGTGGGCGAAAGCCTGACCGGTGCCATCGAACCTCTGATTACATCCCAGATGTCTTCCTGAGTGCCACAGATTTATTGAACTCTATAACTTTCCACTGTGAAGCTGGACAGGTCAATCTCTACTACTCTACTTAAATACTCTATTTTAACATGTTTGTAGCAGCTGTTGATGTAATAACGGCCAATAACGTGATAAATTTGACCTCTTTAAAATGTAATTGGCCAATAATATATTATAAATATAAAACTTTGGTCTTGTTTTTGTATTAATTTTTGATGTTTCCCTTTTAATATATTGTTTTTATTTTTTTTATTCTTATTTTAATTAAGTTTTAATTTCTAATTGCTCTTATTTTTTTAATTTTAAACTTTTGATTTTACCCATCTTAATCAACTTGTTTTTACATTGTATCTTGATGCTTTTACTGTTTTATGTAAAGCACTTTGAATTACCTTGTTGTTATGCGCTATACAAATAAACTTGCCTCGACTAATATCTGTCCACTAACGTAATAAAAGTGCTGAAACGACGTAAAAACGTAACGCAATAACTTTTGGTCGGTAACGTAATTTTAAATAAAATTATTACATTATTGGCCTGGTGGAAAAAAAAAAAGTACAAAAGTAATAACTGAGCCAATAATGTAAAATAAGGCATTACATTACTGGCAAAAAAGTTATCAGTTCAGGACTTTTATCACATTATTGGCCTATTACATTTTAAAGAGGGCAAATTATGTTATCGGGTGTTTTTTCATTATTGGCTGTTATCCTTATAGCTTAAAGATATGTGACCACAGGGGAAATGAACCTTTAAACAGACAAGTGGTGTGATAATCCAACCAATAGTGAAATCTAACGTTTTCACTAATTAGTTCCACAAAACCATATGTTGCATTGATTTTATCTGAACCTACCTGTGCCGAAGCCGAGTCTGATATCGATATCTTCCAGCGGAGAGCGCGTGTCCTCCAGGAACTCCAGCGGAGACACCTCGCTCCACATCCTGAAGGCCAGTCTGAGGATGTACCTCTGCTCCTCGACGGACAGCTGGCTGCTGTAGCCTTCTCCGATCAGCCTCCACTTCAGCACCTTCTTAGAAAAAGCCACGTAACCCGCTTTACTCAAATCTCTCTTCGGCCTACTCTTGGACACAAGCGCGGCAAGGTGGCGTTTCCTCAGGGCCGACGATTCGCTTTGACGCGTGCGAGTGTCCGCGCCGATATCATGTGAGCCGTTTCTTAAATTGTGATCGGTTTTAAAGCCTTCCGTACGATTCACGTTTGTGTCGTTGGAAACGCTTTCTGTGTCATTAAAATTGAACAAATCCACCTCAGAGGAGTTACCAGAACCACTGATATAATCACTGATTATATTACTTGTTGTATTGCTACTGGCGGTCTCATTAAAAGACTCACTGGGGCTGGTTTTAATATCTGAGGCAGTACTCTCCTCAGGTGCTGCAGGAGTGTTTAAATCAAGCTCCTCATCAGGGACGCCACACCTGGGTTTGTTCATGGCCGCTTTGGTGGCCTCATCCAACACACCCGTGACGGGCAGGCCCGAGAGCTTCTGGAATTTCTCAAGTCCTGAAATAAACGCTCCGCTCTCCGTTGGACTGTCGCGGTCGTTTCGATCGGTATCTTGCGGAGCATCCCTCGAATGAGGCAGCGACGTCCCCTCCTGGATCGTGGCTTGGAGGTCATCTAGGAAGTCGCCGTTAAACGAAGAGTCTGAATCTTCAAATCGGATCTCCTCCCAGTTCACAGGTTTAATGAATCCATATCTGGAGAGAAACAGCTAAAATGGACATGGGTATGAAGCATGTTTTTATTCTACATTGACATATAATGTAAAAAAAAATAACACATATGACTTTTACCTGTGCTGTGTACTTGTCCGTTATGAGCTCAGCTTGGTGGGGATTAAGAACTTGCAAGTCCGAATGATCCCGTCTATGGAAAAGTTTCTCTGCATCAGCTGAGCTAACGCTCGTCCAAAAGGGCAAAACCATCAGCTGGATAAAAGTCAGCATCGTGACGTCAAGTTTACTCCGCAGGCTATGTACAAGTGAGACGATGGTGAGCAAGAAGCCACGCTGCTTTATAGGCAAAACCTGTGTTTGTCCAAGCCCATCTGGAAGTGCGATTTTTCCAGAGGTATCCCGCTTTCCTCGGCCAAGTGCGAAAAGTAAACTTGTCCTGAATTTGACTGAATTGTATGGATGTTATATACGCTTCACCGATTTTCAAAACACCTGTTGTTGACCTGAGTAAAGAAGGAAAAAGCTTCACTTCCATGAGGGCAATAACAGCGGTTTAGGGCAGAAATGACCTCAGACAACACCTGCTTTGAAAAGAACACACAGACACTGGAGTGTTTAAAGTGAACAACCACTTAGATTTACTTTTAAAAAAAAATCAACGATTCTTAAAGCTTTACAATAAATATATTTATAATATAATGATTGACTTTTCATGGCTTTTATGGCACAAAAGCCACTTTTTTTCTCAGTGCAAAATAAAATTTTACATACATTCCAAACTGCTAAGTGCAGCGCTCACAAATAAAAGATGTGCACAGAAACAGAACAGACAGAACATACAAAGAAGATAAAGCTAGGGTGGGTCTAAGTTACTGTAGAGCTTTGGCTATTGCTGCTGCCAAGTGTTCAGCAGTTGGCTTCTCTGCACAACAGCTGCAACACAGACCTTCTGCTGTCATAGCGTCCTGTGTAGTTGGTCCAATGGCGGCAAACTGGAAACACGAAAAAAGGAAAAAAAAAAAAAAGGTCCAAATGACTTTCAGAGGCATTTAAATAATCTGATATGAATTTTACACCTGGAAGCCATACCTTCATTTGAGTCAGCTGTTCACCTGCCAGCCTCCGCACCACTTCCAGACAAAACTTCACCCCTGATGGACTGAAGAAAGCTATGCTGGCTGGAGGACCCTGTGAATACAGACAGAGAAGTAGTTAACACACACAAATACAAAAATATACTCTCTAAAACGGACTAGGAGTGTGTGTGTGTGTTTTTTTTTTTTACCAGTTCTGTAAAGTAATTCTTCAGATTTTTCTCCACATCTGGATGTTCGGTTGTTTGATAGACAGTCAGTGTCTCTAAAGGAACACCTGGAAACAAAGAAACAGATCCCAGCAGTGATAAAGTTAGTCGTTCAATTATTATTTTATAATTAGTGTAACCCCATCGGGAGTTTTATCACCTTGAGTTTAAATGGAGAGGCTCAACATGGGGGGGGGGGGGGGGGGGGGTTTACCTTTTTCCCTTAAAGCCGTGGGCAACACTTCTCTTTTGATGGAGCCACAGGGGAAAAAAAGTGGTGGAATATTTGTGTCCTCTCCTACAATGATAATCAGGTATAAGGTCAGATTTGGTATGAGAACAATTGAAAATCAAATTAAAATGTAAAAAAATGTATTTCTATCAATTAGATTTGTCTGATTGTATAATAAATTACCAGTAACATATTATTCTATGGGGATAATGACATTATTATATAATTTAGTTTTTGTATTGTACTGATATCTCTATATAATATTTATTATGATGATATTATATTATCACACACATTATAATAACTGGTTTATTTAATGTTCCGTATATCTGTCAATTTATTTTATTTTCCTTTTATATTACTCCTTTCTGTTTGCAAATCTTTTTTTCACAGAACAACTAAAGAATGTGAGAGTATAAAATCATATCTTACGTTCTATAATAACACGTGACAGCACCTCTGCTGTCCCTGTGTCCTCGCCCATAGGGTTCAGACCAAGATTTCGTACTGCACGGGATAAAAGACAAAAAAGAAGGGGATTAAAATGAAAAGCTGATATCATATCATATAGCAGAACAAATGTTATTTTACAAAATCAGCAAGTTTAGTCCAGTTGATTTTTAACTTCTCCAATAGCAAAATACGTACATAATAAAGACTACAAAGACATCCAGCTGTTAAAGTTTACCATGAAGAAAGAAGGTAAAACACACGTCAGAAAGGTGCAGCACCTGCTCGTTCTCTAAAGAGCAAATACGTTCGCAGTGTGTTACAGCAAACTGTCAAACCTATTTACAAAGAGTGAGAGCCCCAACATCACTTCACACATGTATGTCACAGCAGGTGCCTGCCACACTTTCCTACACTTAACTTTATTATAGGAAAGGTTTATAAAAGATACAATGCACAAAGGCAGAGTGTCTTCATGTGGGACGATAACTCACCTAGTGCAGCAGTCGCCTTCCCAACCACATAGATGGATTTGGCGTTCCATTTGTCTTTCACTGAGCTATTCCATTCTGAATTAATAATTAAGAAAAATCTAAATTAGTGGTTAGGATATCTAACACACTGAAAATATAGAGATTTAGCCAAATATTGCAGCAGATTAAGACTGCTGAAATATAGTTAGTTACCTTCTCTTCTCTCTTCTGCTTCTAAGCACATCTTCACAGCCTCCACAGCTCTTGGACTGGTAAATATGAGACCTCCGTGTTTTTCTGGCTGGAAAAGCTGATATGGAAAGTTATGGGAATCACTTTCAACGAGAAACATCATGTAAATGATCCAAACATTAATCTAATATTGTAACAAGTGCATTTTACCTTATCTGACAAGGTGTTTAAAGAGACAAACTTAAAAGACAGCACAGGGATCAGGGTTGCTTTGTGACCATGTGACGCCAGCTCCTGGGGAATAGAAACAATTAGTGGTCAATGGAAAGCATAAAAAAATATTATATCAGATACAAGTTAATATCAGGGAAATCACATCTACCTTGATGTAAGGATCAGGTCCAGAATCTCCATCTCTCGGCTCTTTGAGAAGCAGCACTTGCATCTTGATAAAGATCTTAAAATGCTGGAAAGATGAAATTGATGGCGATACAATAGATCAAACCAGAATATGAACGCTGCTGTCACTTTGGAGAAGTGTGAAAACACTGAGGACAGAGGGTGTGAATGCACAGGCTAAAGCTACACCCTAAAACTGTTCAATATGCAGCCAGCTGATAACAACATGTAGAGTCATGTTTATTGGACTGTATCTAATGCTGCAAACAGTAGGCAAGAAGGGTGCAATTTTAATGTTGGGACCCAGCGTAGCTGAAACATGTCCCCTTGTGTGTTATTGTTTAGCCAAGTCACACAAGGAAGTGACAGCTGCTCTAACTGCAGCAACTACCCATTAAGCGCATTTACAGTAAGCTACTTATTTGCCTTGCTTGTCATGTACAGTGATTTAAACTACAAACGACGGTCGGAAAACGATCAAATAGAGTAAAATATTGTAGCACATTCGTGTACCTTGAGCTGCCCCTACAGCTGAATGCATGACGACTGCAGATACGGTTAAGAAGGGGATGTATAATGATGTACGTTAGACCAACGTGCCCCCCAAAAAAGTCGAATTATATTTAACAAGTCACACGGATTCGATAATTTAAAACATTAGTAAATTTGTTTATAGTTCGACTACATATGTATAACGGTAAAATGTTAGTTTAGCCAAAGTGCAAATAATCGACCACCCCTCCTTTTTTTACAATTTGGTTTATTCTATTTCTGTACCGAGCCATAGATTTTTGCACATAGACGCTGCATACGGGCTTGCCAGCCACGTCAACAGGGTCGCCATATTGTGTCGGGGAGGAAGGTTCTGACCGTGGGTGTTTACACTAATTGCTGATTTTTGTGCCGCTTTTGATGTCTCTATGAACAGTCATACACACGATTCATAGCAGTCTGGTGATTCCACTCGTTGATAGATACCATTGATACTTATGCCATCAGTAGACGCGGCTTCCCCCGACACAAGATGGCGGTTGCGTTAACACATCGTCCCGATAGACAGTAGCGGCGAAGGCGGCATCTGCCTGTACATATCTATGCCAACCTCGCAGGTCAACGAAGCTAAGTCAACTGGCCGCCATTGCGGCTCCGACGGTTACCGCGACAAGCGGCGCGTCCAGTGTATTGTGAGCCGCAATGGCGCCCACAAGTGGTCCGGTTTCCTCACTCGCTTTACTTGCCTCAACCGTAACCACTTCCCCGCCCCCTTCTGTTGACACGCGTGTCGCATCTCCAGGAAAGCATGGCTTCATCTGCCAAGAGGAGAGCCGTGGGTTTGGGCGACAATCCGGAGGAAAGTGAAAACAGCTCCGATGAGTTCCCGGAGGACGACGACGATTCCGGAGAGGAGGACAGCGAGGCGTCGGAAGAGGAGATAAACGAGGTAAAAAAACAACGAAATAGCCTTTAATTGTGCTCGTGGCCTTGTTAGCTCGCTAGTTTACCAGCTAACCCAGCTGTCCACAGAATGTGTAAGAGACTCTTACCACCTGTAAGATAAAACATTATTTACTAATGCTGTTAGGCAGGATTAAGATAAGTAATTTAAGATAAAAGTCACCAGCTGGAATAACGTATTTACAAAGTGAGGTTACTGAAATATAACTAAAATCTACGATACTTTGCCCAAGTAGTATTACAGTGATCAAAAATCTACTCGAGTAAATTCAGAATTCCTCAGAAGATAAATAAAGTAACTAGCTAATCGATTAAAGCTACAAAGCACTTGTATTTCATCTGATTAGATTCCACGCAGGTGTCACCTGTTTACTATTCTTTGTTGTTGTTTACCTCTCAGGAGGTCACGGTGGACTTCGAGGCTCACACCATTTCTCACAACGACTTCAATGGCGTCAAGAAACTCTTACAACAGGTTTGGATGACAGCATTTACATGTTAGCATCGAACTGACCCTCCTTGTGTTGTTTGCTAATATTTGATGCCACTTCTGCTCTATTTTTTTGTCGTGTGCAGCTCTTCCTGAAGGCTCACGTGAACACATCAGAGATGACGGACCTCATCATTCAGCAGAATCACATGGGAAGTGTCATTAAAGTGAGTGACTTTGCACACTAGTCCAAAATGGCTTTGAGGAGGTTCCCATCTATGAGATACTCATTCAGATTTGCTTTCAGCAAGCTGAGGTGCCAGAAGACAGCGATGATGAAGACCCGGATGAAGTCTTCGGCTTCATCACTATGCTTAATCTGACTGAGAGAAAGGTTAGGACTACTAACTACTTCTATTCATATTTCAGTTACAGATATCAATAATTTACATAGCGGACATGTCAAAGTGATTGGAGTTGTGGATATCTGAAATGACAAATGTGGATAGTATAGTTGTGGATAACAGATATGTGCGACACAGATCCAGACTGATGTTTAAATGTTAAAACGGCTCGTCATATCGTCTGTCTCTCACTGGGATTTAATAAAATATACACAGTTAGTTTAGAGCTTGACCGTATGTGTGTGTTGCTGCTGGCAGGGTGTGCAGTGTGTGGAGGAGGTTAAAGAGCTGCTCTTGGACCAGTGTGAGAAGAACTCGACACCCAGCGCGATGGAACAGCTGGAGCAGATCCTTAACGACACCACCAAGCCTGTGGGGTTACTGGTGAGCGAGCGCTTCATCAACGTACCGCCACAGATCGCCCTTCCTCTGCACAAACAGCTCCAGTGAGTTCAACCCGCTCTCCTCGCTCTTATTTTTAATCAAATTCACATCCAGAGCGACGTGGAGTGCTTTCACGGGAAGAAATGCACCACCAGTCCGCTTCTTAAATAGGCTCTTAACATTCATATAACTTTATTCGTATTTAGCAGACAGGATTTGTATTTGTTTCAATTGCTGATGTGCGGTGAGAGAATTACGGTGCGTGTGTACACTCTGAATTTGTCATGTTCACGATCAAAGAATGTGGGATTATATTTTGTTGTTAGAGAGAGGACATTGTTGGTGTGTTGTTAGACAGTAAATGTGTTGCCACTAGGGGGCAAAAGCATGTTTACACATGTTTTTTTTCTTTTAATCACACCATTGCATCTTGGGTGTGATATTGTATGAATCATAAATGCTGTTGAAGCAATACATGACCTGATAGTGCTTTTATATAAAGGGATTTTGTGAAAATGAATGTCTTTGTTCATGGTCAGAAATAAATGCGTTTTGACTGTAAAATAAAGCGAATGGCGTTCTGTTCTCCAGGGAGGAAATCGCTGAGGCTCAGAGGACGAATAAGCCGAGCGGGAGGTGCCACTACTGTCTGATGATCAGCAAAACCTGCAAAGAAGCGACCAAGAGCGTTCCAGCCAGAGGACCTCCCAAAGACGAATACATGTTCGTCAATGCAGAGGAGGAATTCTTCTATGAGGTAAGAGCGAGTAATGTCTCGGATGTGAATTAAATGAATAGTAATTCAAAGATTCATGCAGTGTAAGCAGGTGAGGAGGTTAAATTCTTCATCATCCTCCTCTTGTGTTAAATTGCACCAGACAACTGATGATTAAGCACCACCAGAATTAATTGGGAGTGAAAATGTATTAATTACATATTGCAAGAAAGCAATTGGTTGTCGTCACATAGCCACTCCTATTTAAAATGGCTTTCTTTGTTGCTTGATAAAAGGTATTGCACCTAGACGTTACAATAATGTTTAATGTATGTTTAATGTATAATGTTTTAAATAAAGTTTTTAAAATGTGTAAAAAATAGTGAGCACGTTTGCAGGAATTAAGGGTTCATAACAAGCTAGCTTAGCTAACTAGCTTAACTATCTATTTGTCAACTTTTAGCCAGAGTCCTAGGCAATAGACACAATATAGAATGTCTTTTAGCTAAACATTTCTACATGTAACATCATTACTCACTTTACATGTTTTGTTAGGATAAACCGGTCTTGTTTTTGCCTCTTACCTGGTTTGCTGAGCATTCGTGAAGTACGGTACGTCAGCGGCGTTTGTTTGCCGCCTTAGCTTCGCCTACTCATGATGCGTTTAGAGGCGGCTCGGAAAAACGCGATTGAACATATTAAAAATGAATTAAGTGGTTTTAATGGTTGGGAAAAAACAGCACAGGGGTTGGAAGGCTCTGATGCAAAAAGTGTGGGGGAAACTTGTGTGAGTTTTAACCTCCCCGTGTTCTCCTTACAGCAAGCCATCATGAAGTTCCACTACTCAGTCCAGGAAGAGGCAGATTCCTGTTTGAGTGGAAGGTGGTCGTTCGATGACGTACCCATGAAGCCTTTCAGGACAGTGATGTTGATCCCAGCAGACAGAATGCCTGCCATCATGGACAAACTGAAAGAATACCTAACCGTGTGAACCTCACAGTAAATTAACAACCCTATGTGCACATCGCAGACCTTCAAGCTCATGGAAATGGTCCAGTACAATCTAGAAGAAAATGTTTTGGCACTGTCAGTTACTGTAGGGGCAGTATTATAAAACCTGGCATTTAGTACATGTGACGGTTTCCTTTTTTTCAAACAACTTAAGAGGTTTTTATACATTTCCTTTTGCACTTACAAATGCAGGAGGAATTCACCACTCTGTTATACAACTGTTATATTGTGAATATGGTTAGACATACAACGCTTATGAGGGATGAGTGCTTTATCTGTAAAATCAAATGTCTAAATAGTAAAGGTAGCAATGAAACGTACTACCCTGCAGGTCTCAATATCACTTTACACTTCATTTTCACAAATGGACTTTGTATTGTTGAGATGAAACAGACAGAACCCACTTTTTTTGTAAACCAAAGCACCGTTCTACTATATTTCTAATTATGGATTTATGTGTATCACTTGGTACTGGTGATCAATAAATGAATTACACATTCACATGTTGACAATAGTTTGCTTTCTTTGTCAATTCATGACCAGATGAGAAAGACCAAAGTCTCTAAAAGCAGACAACTTTGCATTAAAACAAATAGGTGACATTACTTCTGTAGCAACAATAAAAGGGCAAAACCATCTCTGAATGTTTTTTCTCCTTTTCACCTAAAGCAACAGACTACATCGCTTCTGCTGCTCAGTCTAAAAAATCTGACCAGCTGTCCAGACACTAGCGTATGCTAGACAGACCTTGGTGAAGGAGGAGGGCAGGACAACAGTACAAAAACAAAAAAATTTAAAAGTATCTGTACTAGGAGGCGCTATGCCTGCTGTATCAGAGCACAACTGATAAAGATGTACATTTTTGCAACATGTCAATGCACTAGACACCATCCTCACCTCATTAAAATGTCTGGATATGATGGAGGCAACCCTATCTGTTCATGGTATGACTTTTAAACAATGTAATAAATTAATATTACAGCACTGACTATACAAATTTTTACAAGTATATCAATGTGGCGATGGATTATGGTGTTGATTTTCACATTTATAAAAGCTGCTCATTGAATCACACATCGCTCATAAGTCTGTGGCGCCTCTGCACTGCTGCTGTCGGCGTCGCCGCTGTCAGGTGCGGCTCTTTGTTCTGGACATTTTCTTGATCTGTCTGGATCCAGCAGGTCTTGCAGTATGTCTTTGCTTTCACTAGGGGGCAGGTTGTAGAAGAAGTACAGCGGGGCCATTTGAGTGAACCTGAAATGACAAACGGAATTGACATTTGTTGAGGAAAGGAAAAAAAAAAAAAAGTAATGATATGAAAAAGCTGTTTGCATTTGTATTGCACCTTTCATAAAGGTTAAAGTGGTTTAAAGTGCTTCACAGATGTCTGATAAAAAAAATAAAATGAGAGCAAAGCACATGAGAAAATATAAAGGATAGAAATGTAATAAAGATTTAAAAGTTGAAATAGTAAAATATAGTGGGAAAAAAAAGAGACTAGAAAAGATAAAATGCATTAAAAGTGGGACAAAAACTTAAATATAAAATGATATAAACATTTACCCAAGTAAAAAATAAGATAAGTGAATAAAAAAATAAACTTTTGTCTATGAAACCATTTTAAATCAAAAACCAGGCTGAGGTTTTAATATTGTTAACCCTATATAAACTCTCCTCTATGCCGATCTAGTGTGGAGATTTGAGGATATTTTTATTTTAATAAAGCATCCCCCAAAATACACAATCACAAAAACATTTCTCACCAACATGCAACAAAATGACATAACCCCAGAGAACTCTGATATGTTCTACTTGCCCGTACGGTGCATCCGACAGTGATTTGACTTACACTTGAGGGGAAATCTCAGAGACTGTCCTCATGCAGTTGTTCTCGGACAGCGTGTACTCGTGGAAGACCACCCACTCCGGCAGCCCCAGCTTGTGCGACTGCGCCCCGTAGCCGGAGAGCGGGTGCACCTGGGCCATGTGCTTGTGCGTCAGGATGAAGTAATTTCCTGAGCCGTCCACATCGCGAGCGATCTAGCAAACATCACGAGTGGAATGTTTTTATTAAAAAAATTGAAATTGAAAAGAAAAAAAAAAAAAAAACAGGAAATTTGGTTTTGGAATATCTTTTTCCGGTTCTACCGCGTGGTACACACCTGCATGAAGAACCCGGCCAGCAGGGCTCTTTTAATGTTGCGGGTGTTGGTCTTGGTTCCGAAGGACGGTTCAGAGATGGGAAGCTCGATCCGGTTCAGCGTGTCCGTCAGCTCTGATCTAATGGCCTCAGCTGTCGTCAGGGCAGAGTGGTTTAAGTAGTAGTCCTGGCACCACTTTTCAGCGCTGAAGTCTGTGGAAAACAACATGTCGCATACAGTCAAACTCATTCTTTGATGTTTTTTTTCCATGATATCAAACACTAGATTAATAGTATAAGCGGCCACAGTATGGAAACTACTCAAACTGCATTATATACATATGCCTCTGTGTGTAATGTTCTCCAGGAACATCTCAGTTATAATGAGTAACAAAAAAATCTGTTTTTTTTGTTTCCACAGTAAAGAATATCTGCCTCATACAGCTGTGACTATGCCAAAAACATGCACCTTATTATTGATACTGCATTCAAATAAGAATTTCATTGCATAGAGAAACCTTCTACACTGTGCACATGACAATAAATGTTTTGAATAATTAAATCTTTGAATAGATTGAGAAACTGCAGTACGGCTGCATCACGCTTCTCATATTTTTAAGCTGCACAGTCGATTGGTTGCGTTCACGGACACGTGTCTCACATTGTTCTCTCTGGCTTTGTTTGAAGGCATTGTAGATGTTAATGAGGGTGAAGTGATCGCCTTCGGGATGCTGGAACTTTCTGTGACACTGGACCGCCTCATGTGTCATGCCGGCAGGTGGCTCCAGGAAGCAGCTTGGCGCTAAAAAGACAAAAAAAAACACAATGAGGTCAACATCACTGACACAAGCCACTCTTACGGAGGACCATCTGGCTTAGTGTCTGGGAGAAACTTGGCTTTTATTGCCCATATGGCGACTAACAGTCAGAGGATCTGCGCTCGGATCACAAATCGCGACGCAAATCATAAACTGAAAACAACCCGAAACGTACCGGAGAGCATGGCCGCGATCGTCAACATCTCGCTCACGCAGTCGAACTCGCAAGACGCCAGCAGAGCTTTGACCATCTGCGGGTCCAGGGGGATCTCGGACATTATGATCCCGATCTCGGACAGATTGCCGTCGTCGTCTAAAGCTGCGAGGTAATCCAGCTCCTCCAAGGCCTGCATGAGGCCCTCCGGATCTGCACCGAGGGATGAACCAATAGTAGAGAGCGTTTCATCCAGAAATTTGAAAAATCAAACAAGAATCCATATAATAAAAACTGGAAAGTGACACCAACTAACATATTATCCTTTCGTGTCTCAGGCTTTGGACAAAAAGACACCACAGCAGACAAGAATAATAGGCTGAAAATAAAAGATCACCTAATTTTTCATACATGGCTGTTCATATCCCACATCACGTTTAACTTCTGCAGGAATATAGAGACGTTTCATCATTTTGGGCTTGTGCTTCCTCTTCATTGTAACTGCCTGACGCTGCCCTAACAAATCGTGTAATTGTGTAATCGTTAATGAGCTGGGCCTCTTTTAGCCCGCTCTGTTCACGTTAGGGTGGGTAAAGCTCGGACAATGGTTCGTAGCAGGGCCCTGTCAGCTCGTCTAAATCATGGCTGACTGGGCCCAAACAGCTAAACAAGAGCACATATTCATCTATACTAATGCTCGCCAAAAAAAAAACAAAAAAAAACCTCCAACATACATCTCTGACTGTGTTTTAGGGTGTGTGAGTGCTTCTGTGGGAACCACTGACCCTGAAATGAAAATGACTATAATCATGACAGTTGCTTCACCTGGTCTGTTGATGAAATCGCAATGTCCCAGGCCACCTATCTCCATCCTTTTCAGGAAAAGGACCGTTGATGTGATGTTGGACTCTAAGATCTGCGGGGATCTCTCTGCAGGAAGCGGGCTGTCCTCTGGGTACAGGCAGAAGCATTTACCTGAAGGAATAAGGCGAGATAAAAATCAGGAAAGCGGAAAGCGGCTTCACTTTAATTGCGGTTGTGCATGAGGTGGTTTGATCGACCAATTTCGGAAGGTTCCTCCTCCGGTATAATTAGAATGATTGATTCCAGGATGTTTTACATTTCAGCACTTCAACACGGGAGGGAAACCCTTTCAATCTTTTTCGGTGACAGCAGACCGCCAGACGTACCCGTTGGTCCGGACAGCTGCTTGCGTACATCTGCCTGGGATTGACTGATGGTTCGAAGCACCTCGGAGTTCGCTCTTATTCTTGGATTGTACACCTATAAAAAGACCAGACAGCGGGCTGTTTAAGATCTGGATGCTGCTCGTTCAAGGTAGAACGGAAGTAACGCACCATTTTTTTCTCGACGCCTGTGTCGATGACAAAGTTGACGGACTCCGTAGCCCACCACATGTCCTCTCCTTGTTGTGTAGAGAGGAAGACCTTTCTTGACCTGCCGGAGTCCGGTTCTTCGGCCAGGCTGGTCAGCAGGCCTCCCCGGCCCGGGCACAGCACCACAGGCACCATGGGACCGAACTCCGCTCCCATCCTGGTGCCCTCTCTCCGGAGGATGCTGTGGGCGCAATGGACCTCCTGCGGAAGAGATTACGAGCAAAGCAGGAGGCGAGGAGTTTGCTAAACCAGTCCCAAGACGCCTGATTAAAAGCTTTGGATGGATCAAGCTACTCCTCACCTCAGCCGAGGCAAAGAACGCAATGATGTCTCCTTCCTCTTTGGTACGGTGGATCTCCAGCACCAGCCTCAGCGCCGAGTAGAAGTAGTCTTTGTTGCCGCTGTGGACCACCTCAGCGGGACGGGACGCCTCCAGGCTGATGAGCGGGACGCCGACGTAGTGGCTCACCAGCTTGTCGGTCATGGGAGGGACGGCGAGGACCACCACGCGCAGCTCGGGCCTCTGCAGCAGGATGTCCTTCAGGAGACCCAGCAGGACGTCCGTGCTGACCGTCCTCTCGTGCGCTTGGTCGATGATAATGACCCCGTAGTGCTCCAGAAAAGGGTCCGACATCATCTCTCTCAGCAGCATGTCGTCAGTGCAGTACCTGGGCGAGAAAAGCCATCAAATGGGTTAAAATGATCTTTTCCAACCTGTGAAGTGGAAATTACAAATGTGGTGCGTTCAAGTGCTTTTATAGCACTTTCATAGCAAAGTGAAACATGGCGGAATCAACATGGCAATAACTGTCATTGGTGATGTTATTCAAATTGTGTATGCCACAGCATTATGTACCTACACAGTAACTAAAAAATCTTCCATCTTTCCAGTAGAAATTACAGAGTGAGTGGGTGTTCATGTGCAATTTTGATGTAGGTTTTGGGTATTTATGATAATTACCATAATTACCAAAACTAACCAGGCTGAAACCTTGTGTTTACCACTTGTATTGCATTTGTGATAAAAGCATTAAAAGTTAAACTGACATGGCAATCTATCTAATGTTTGCTAGCATTAGCCCTGTAAGGCTCTATTGGAAAAACTCAAGAGTGAATTGAACTTGGAGTACGTTGTGGGTTTTTTTGCATTTTAAAAGAAGATTGTGTTTCATGCTCCAAAAATGCAGCACATGTAATCAGACATATAAGGCTGATCATTAGCATTTATCAGTCAGAAATATGTGAAAAATGTCGATCAGATGTTCCAAGAGGCTACGTTATCAAGGATGTTGCCTTGTTTGATTCAATTTATATTATAACAGGCCTTTTTGGTCCACTTTTGGTCCAAAAAGATGCCGTCTTTTTCCTCACACTGAATATGTCCCCATTACATTATTGAATCATGAACAGTAATAGTACAAACGTGGGAGCTAAAGTGACAGGACGCATGACGGGCAGTAGCAACATTTCCTTTGTCAGCGGAGAATTCCCACTTCATCCTAAGTGGTGATATTGAGACTGGAAGAATAAGGCTTCAGGTTGTTTTTTTTTGTTTTTTTTGCATAATTGCCTTTGACTTGAGAGGCAGGATCTTCACAGGGGATTTGTCTGTGCATGCCGTTCACAAACGCGCCTCAACGCACGAGTTAGTGGCACAGACGAGGGAGAGATTAAGAATGACAGCGACGGCTTGCGGAGTATATTAAAATGTCATTCAAGTGTGCTGCCGCCACCATTGGTGCGAAGCAGAGGGACCGGAACCTCGCCGCAGACAGACCTCAGAACAGTGTCGGGGGAGCAGCACGTCTCCAGACTGATGGTGTAACCCACTTCATGGCCGATGTTCACGTCCATTTCGTCAGCCACCCTCAAGGCCAAATCCACGGCCTGCTGCCCGCTGGTCTGCGTGCACACCACCACGCCATGCCGGTACCGGGCAGACAGGCAGAACTCGGCACACCACTGGGGGATCTAGGGAAAAAAAAAAAAGAACAATCGGTGTTCTTACATGCCCTGGCAGCAACACATGCCTTCACTGGCTGAACATCCTCTCAGGATTGTAGCAACAGCTTTTTGTTTAGCTAAACAAACAGTGACAGGAGATATCCTATGGTATTATCGCTCATAATGCAAAATTGCTTTGACAGCATGTGGCGGCTCCGGCGGATCAGGGCTTAGCAGCAGGAGGTCCCCTAACCCTGCTGGAGCTTTTGTGCAGCCCCGGCTATCAGGCGGGCAGGCATGCTGCAGCTTGGACACAACATCTGCTGAGCTGGGCAGCCAGTTCACATAATGAATGTAAAACAGTGTCACTCCAGAGTTGTTTTTTACTTTTACTAATGTCCAGGAAGGGGTAAAAACATTCAATAGAAAGGCTCCAATGTTGCACATGGCAACAGAACTCAAAGAATTCACATTTAAATCAAATTGAGAGGTCAAATTGGGTTAGGCTGTGGTATTTGGATCTGGCCTGAAGGGAATCAAAATGTCCTAAAGCCCAAAGTGTGTTATTATTTAGCTCCTGATAGAAACAAATATATATATGATAGAAACAAATAATGTTAGGACCATCCAGCTGATTCTAACATAAGTTTGAGTTGATTCTTTTTTATAAAATGTAAAAAAAAAAAAAACCCTTTCATTTCTTAGTAATTTGTGTTTTAGACTCACCTGTGTACTCCTCCCAGTCTTTGTCGCCCCAGACACAACAACCAGTTGATTATTAACCAGAGCGTCCTCAAATGTGCACCTGACCTTCCACACCGGCAGCGTCTTCCTCTCTTTCAGTAACTTGTAGTAACGCGAGGAAAAGGGCAACCCGTCGAATTGATTCAGCTCCAGATCGTCTCCGAAGCCAAACGCCTCTTCCCCGGAACATTCTTCACTCTCGGGAACCGCCGGGTTACTTTCCTCCGACATGACACGTATATATTTTGTGAGCGCGAGCGGTTGTTTCTCCACCAGCTACGGGTCCATTTAAAAAAAAAAAAATCTTTATCGGAAATAAGCATGAGCGCCCCTAGACGGAGACGAAGATGAATGATCTTAAGCTCCTCAATTGGTAAAACTTTATCTATTAAAACGGTTAAAAGTTTGGAGTTGTTCTGTTTGAGGCTCGCGGACGCGCAGTGCGCACCGGTACGTAATTTCTCGCCGGCATGGCTTCGCACGTGCGTTGATTTGCATACAGCTTTCGCACGCACCACTGCGCGTGAGCTTGTCATAATCGTCACCCACCATGGCGAGTACCCTATTTTTTTTTTCCCATTTTCTTCACGTTTCTTAAATCTGACGCAGGGGTTGGCAGCATTTAATTTAGTAACGTAGCCAACAGGATGCCTGCTCAAATTAATTATTAAAAATATATAATTTTCCTGCAATTATGAGATTCGTTCTCATAATCTCAAAATTAAAAGATATGTCATTATATGAGAAGAGAAAATACTCAATAATAGGGAAAATACTGTTATTTTTTTCTTTTGGGCTTCCTTAAAGGTGCAGTGTGTCTTTTAGCAACATGTAGCAGGACAGACTTAGCAGAAATGGAATATAATATTCAAATTAATTACATTGTGTCTTAATTATTATAGAATTAATAAAAAAAATATATTTTATTAACTTAGATTGGATCATTTTTATCTACATGGGCAGCAGGTCCCCTGCCATTTTGTACAGCCACGTTTCTACTGTAGCTGAATAAATCTAATATTTCCACATTTATTGAGAAAGGTAAGGTTGAAGTATTTTCATTACATTTACATTACTATTACATAACAGCTTAGGCCCTTTCATAACAGAAAACTGACGTTAAAGCTAAGAGTTAGCACGGACTATTTCTTGATTAGCTAGCTATGTTCTGCTAATGGTTATCAATCATGGTTCTGCAGAAGAAAATAATATCATGACATCATCTTTACTGTAATATTACGTCTGTCTTTGTCGCATTTTTCCTCCTCTTCTTTTCTTTTTTCCCTTCCAGACAAATTGGGATGTTTGACATGTTTCTAAGATTGTTGGCGCATCAAAAAATGACAAAGTAGCAGGTAAAGTCTGATTAGAGGAGGAGGAGAGGGGAAGGAGGAAAAGTAACATTTTTATTGCTGCTATAGCCTATACAGTTGAATTAAGACACAATACCAACTTGTTTTAAGAATAGTATAATAGTATATTTTTTTCTTCCCCCATTTCTGACACCCCCCGAATGGATAGCCCCTTAGCATTTGCCTATATTGCCTATGCAATATAGGCAAATGCCTATGCAATATAGGCAAATGCTAAGGCTATGGTTCTACTACACGTTTGGGTTACTCAATTGATTGTAATCTGCAACTTCTCCACTAGATGCCTCCACAAAACTGCATAATGTACCTTTTAAGATGGTAATTGTGCTTTTAACTATGACTTTAACATTTGGTTGGATGTGAAGCACACACTCACCCAAATTCATCCACTTTTTTAGCAGGCTGCAGTTTCTCCATGGTAGGAGCTGTTTGGCCGTTTGACTGAAAAATGAATTCATCTTAACCTTTCGAAAGGTCAGTTTGGGCTCCGACCATCAGACACTATGCCGGATTTCCATGTAACTAACAAGCACATTTTAAAGTTTAAACTTTTGAAATGGCACAAAAAAGAAAAAAAATGAAATTAGGCATGTTTTCATCAACTGGTTTGGAGTGATTATACAAGCCTATGCAAAGTGAAGTTTCACCAGAAGCTGGCAGTATGTTACACATGCCCACACCCCTTATTATATCAAATAGCTCATTAAAAGCTAATTAGCACTTGATCAAACATGAGGACTAACAGAAACCATCTTTGAGAAAAAAAAATATCTGACATTTACTTTCATCTTTTACTGCAGCTCATGTCCCATCCATTAACATGGAGGAGGTGGGACTTTTCCCCTGTACTGCAGCAGCCAGCCACCAGGGGGTGATGGACATGTTTTGGCTTATGTGTAAGTACAGTTGTAGATGTAGGAAACCAGACTTAGTTTTATTTGGACACTACCTTACCTAAAGTTTTGGGTCACCAAGGCGATTTTGTGTTTTCTACCATGAGTTGTAAAATGAATACAAATATAGTCAAGCCATTGACAAGGTTAGAAATAATGATTTGTATTTGAAGTAATACTTTTTTTCCTTCAAACTTTGCTTTTGTCAAAGGAAGGTCAGTTTTATAGCTTCTCTAACCAGCTAAACTGTTTTGAGCTGAGCTAACATGATTGTACAAGGGTTTTCTAATCATCCATTAGCCTTCTGACGCAATGCCATTGTACCCTTAGAACACTGGAGTGATAGTTGCTGGAAATGGGCCTCTATACACCTATGTAGATATTGCACCAAAAACCAGACATTTGCAGCTAGTACAGTCACCACATTAGCAATGCATAGAGTGTATTTCAGGTTAGTTAAAAGGTGCTTTTCTTTCAAAAATAAGGAAATTTCTAAGTGACCCCAAACTTTTGAATGGTGGTGTTGATGCTGTCTAATTTGCTGTGAACTAGCCAATGGGAAGATACCTTGGTCTGGTTATTGTTTCCAGGACAATCCATTGTATCAAGGAACCATGACAATAACTGTCATGGGATAAATAAATAATCTAGGGTTAAATCAATCAATGAATCAACGTGTGATCAGTGTACTCACAGTGAAATGTAATCCTCCACATTTTGAGATAGAGATAAGCCTGCCTACACTCCTTATTGTTTTTGGCCATTGCAGCATTTTTTTTTTTCTTTCAGCGATAGATAATCTGTTCAGAACATCTCTCCCGTCTTCTCCAGGATTATAACTCTAGTTCTATTTTTCAGGTTTCATATGTAAAAACATAAAATCCTGGGTCTTGCACAGGAGCTGCAGCAGAGCCTGCAGGTGGCACAAGCATCAAATATGCAACAGCTTATTGCTTTCCCCCTGCATATGGATGGTTACACATCAGCGTATACCGTAGTACATCTGTTACTTTTCTTGCCTGCAGGTGAAGGCAGCTTGGACTGCTGGCACGGCTGGCTTGAAACTGCTGGAGCTGCGATTCTTTAATTAGATCTCATCAGTGAAACCTCGTGCCCTTGTTTTCCTGTGGACTTGCTTCGATAAGTCATTAGGAGAGTTTCTCCACAGGTTTTTTTTTTTAAGCGTCTTTTTAAACACGCATACTCGCCTCCACCTCTTCCCCCTACCTGTATTGACTGAAGCATTACTGTCTGGCAAATTGCTTTTTAGACAATGGCTCAGGCTGTTGAAATAAACTTAGCTGCTACAGCTGTTGGTGCCGATAAAGCAATTAGAAAACTAAAACCTCTCTGAGTGCAGCAAAGCCTTCTGGTTCGCTCTTTGGCTCCAAAAGAAGAAGTGATTTTTTTTTTGTTTAGATTAGTTTTTAAATTTGCTTCTGTATGGAATCTATCTTTGTATTCCCCCCCAAAAAAAGTAGGACTCTACATATAGATTGTGTTATCGAATTTAACATTCTTGATGTAAACCTGCAAACAAAATGAATAATAAAAATGTTCTTCAGTGTTTGAAAAACAGTTTTACTAATACAGCTCGAGTGTCCAAAATACCATGACCACTGACACTCTTAAGTGTTTTTTTTTTTTTTTTTTTACATATGGTATATCAAACAATCATAAAAAACGTATTCTCCATGAATATGTGTTCACCTGTAACACAACAAACAAGGAACATATGGACATGACGTACAGTTCAGGCGGCTGAACACAAATACTGACTATTAGTACATGGACATACAGCGTTGAAAAAGCAAAGGAAACGAAGCAATTGAATGTAAAACTAGTGCATTATTAAAAAAGAGAACAGTATCAAAAGTCCAAAGTTCAGTCCAAGTCAGTTTGAAGCCTACATATATGTGAACAAGAGCTGTGCTTAAAGGAAATGTCGCTCAGTGTGAATGTAAATATGCTCAACTGCGATCCAGTAATACCTCTGCAAAACTAATAAAAAAAAAAAAAAACACTGCTCAAATTCCACATCCGATTTATGTAGGATTTTGTAGATTTGTTTTTAAAATACTAATCTCAATAGCCAAAGTAAAAAGGTACAAAAAATAGAAAAATGAATAATTGCTGTACTTAACTACACAGTTTTGGATGATTGGTGGCTCAGCGCACACTGAGTAACCACTAAATTACATTTCAGTGGCAGAAAGAAACCCAAAAATGTAAATCTGTCCTTTTCTCCCCCTCAGAAAAAGAAACAGGCTTGTTGATTCAGGAACCGCGCAGTACTTCCTCCAAGAAAGCCGGGTTTGTAAGAAGGTCCTTAGCGATTCCATGATTTAATAAGAGTCCGGAGTCCTTGGTGCAGAAAGGCATAGAGGGAAATACTCAAAAACACACATGACCTTTAGCAGAGCACTCTTTCAGAGTTTATTCTCTCTGAGGGATGAATGCTTCCTTGATCTTGGCTCACTTCAGATCTATGTTGAGTTTATACCTCAGCACTTGGTGGGATCCCTCCAGTGGTTTTCTTGGGTCTTCGCGGTGAAAAGGAAATGGCAAATCAGTGACATTTCACAATTCAGCCGATTACCTTTCCGCAATATATATGAAGAAGGCCCGCATCTCGGTCCCTCTTCCCCAAACATCCACACAATGTTCCACTTGTGTAATAATGTTGACAATCGCATTGCAGTAATCCCACGGCAGACTTTTAATGTTCTTTTTATTTTTCTGCCTTGTCGGAATGGCTCAAAGCTGTTAGAGTGAGCATTACTCTACAGAACTGTTCTCAGAGGTTTTCCTCTGTTCTAATTCGTCATTGCACAATACTCTTTTTTTTTTTTTTTCCAACTCCTCCTATAGTATACAAAACAAAAACCATAATGTAAAGGGTTCCCTTCATTAAAATACAATTCATTTTAACACTTTTTTTTTGCAAATCACAATTTCACAGATTGGCTTTAAAAAAAAAAAAAATCACTCTACTTGACAATGATCAGCTGATATGACCGAAAAAAAAAGTGAAATTGATGAAAAACAACTAATTCAAAATTCTAACTTGCTACCGTGTAGAAAAAGTGTCTGGCGCAGTGCACTGCATGGCACAATAAATACAGAATATAAATACTTTACATGTACCTGAGCTCAGACTCATAGCACCATTCAGAGGCAGAGCACCAAAGGGACACGGCAGATCTCCTGATTTAAAAAAAAAAAAAAGAAAAAACCTCAGAAAAGCCACCATCTTATCATCTTTTTTTTTTTTTTTTTTTTTTTTAAGGTTTTCATAGTGCAATTTTTTCTCTCGTGTGTGTGTGTCTTATCACCACAACGTCCCTTTCCAGCCAAAGTCTCAACTGCTGTACTTGACATTGGCAATTATGCAAGGCTTTGGTAGTGTTGGGTTGTTTTTTGTTTTTTCTTTTACTTGGGACTGGGTCTAGAGAGAGGGAGAAAAGCAAAAAAAAAACAAAAACATCTCAGTGAATTATAGTAGAATTTAGAGTAGAATTTGCTTTTGAATGAATTTGCTGAACGCTGGATCTCACCTATTTGGGGGTCTGACGGAGCGTGCGGGTCTGGGCACGCCGGGGATCGGGGCGGGACCGCGAGCGATGGACGGGCCTTGGGTTACGGCGTGGCCCTGCGCCGCGGAGGGACTTCTCCCAAGACGGGAACTCCTCGGATTAGCGGGAAGGGGCTTCTGAGGAGGACTGGGCTTCTCCAACTCCTGGGCAGAAGGACATCAACACAATAAAATTGAATCTCCACCAGGTGGCACTCTCACTCAAACAATTACACCACAGGCCTGCTTGTTGAGGCTGGTTCAGCCACCCCCTCCCCATGCGACTCGCAATGAGATGAGCTGTCATGTGGTTTTAATCTTCTCTCGAATACTGAGGTCATGATAAAGGCCTGCTACCTACTCCCCATCTGGTCTCCATTCAGATCCTCCTGGTCTCCTTGGCTGGAGAGAAGCCTCCTCAAAACAGGAGAGGAAAGGGGCCAAACAGACTTGACCCGCTGAATTGGGTCCTGTCGGTGCAAGGCGTCACTCCTTTGTCAAGGCTGACGCGCTAATCTCATGTTCTCATTGAACGCTTGAATTCTTTATAATGTCACTGAGGATGTGTCTCCACGTTCGCGTGCATGAGGCGGAGACTCGGGCTCCAGCCGCGGCATTAAAGCGCCGCTACATCACCTTGACAGCCGAGGTCTGCTCGAGCGGCGTCGGCTGCGTGGTAGTGGAGTGAAATGCGTCGAAATGGAAAGAGCGTGCGTGTCTGATAAGGTGATTAATAGGCGAGCGCTTTGCTGTAGCGCCAACTTGGACTAAAATGAACCCAAATTTCACAAGTCTGTTTAAAACAGCCCCACCGGCTACATCATGTGAAGTTCTCCCACAGGACAATGCTTCTATGCCCCCAGCAGAGAGCTGCTTTCACTCTGAGGAGTGGGGGGAGTAAAGGGGGGGGGGGGAGCTTTGAGCTTTGTCAGTGTCTCGGAGCTGCCAAGCAGCTGCTAAAGATACTGAAACCTGCTGCCAACAGGAATCATATTCACTTTCACACTTTGACATTAAATAGGAGCAGCTGAGCAGATCTGCTTCCTCGAGTCAAAACGCCGCCACGATTGGCTGCGTCTCACCTGTTGCGCGTGTGTGCATGAAACCAAAAAATTGTCAAGACTGAATGGAGCTTTTTTTGTTGTTTTTTTCTTTAACGGCTCTGAAAACAATTCAGCACATATGCTTTTTTGTTTTCTACGCGTGCGGCATTTCACTTTATGT
Organism: Lepturacanthus savala; assembly: GCA_030544235.1. Taxonomy (NCBI): domain Eukaryota; kingdom Metazoa; phylum Chordata; class Actinopteri; order Scombriformes; family Trichiuridae; genus Lepturacanthus; species Lepturacanthus savala. Next base: position 17,517,885 of record CM060471.1, on the reverse strand, counting down.
TTCTTAGCCTTGGTTCAGCTGAGCTGCGCATTACAACAAGCTATTTCACTAAGTCTGGTATATTTATGGCACAATGATGAATAAATTGTGCAAAAATGCTAATATATTTTCATATATTTATACATATACATGAATATATCATATGCTGTCATCATGTTTATTAGCCAGACCCCTTCTGTGACCCCCCCCCCCCCCCCCCCCACCCTCCATTGATCTGCACGAGACCAGAATGTCATTATCACACCTTATTAGCCTGATAGCGGTATAGCATCGCTTTGACCTCTGCTCCCCTGCGGTGTTGTTTTCATAGCCACGAAGGCCCAACTGTGATATAAATTAAATAGATCGCCGATCTTCGCCTTGTAAAACATCTTCGTGCATATTTAAGACGTCGATGTGTTTATTTGCATGCAAAGCTGCCCTTGATGATGATTTTCAATTATGAGGCTTAAAAAACAGTTTTACAACATCCTCATTGTTACACCCAAAAAAATCATTTCAAACATTTCCCCCTCTCTTTTGGGTTCTTTTTTCTTATCCGTCTCGTGCCCGCGGGGCACAATTCAAACTGGATTAAAGGCAAATGAGAGTCTTTGAGAATCACTGAGTGAGAAGGACTTAACACCGAGAACCTCTGGCTTTCTCTTCACCCTCCGAACTCCGACAGCCTTCGGTGCCATAGCTAAACTCCCAGGGAATAGCAGTGACAGCAGGTTTACCACTCTGTGGTATTTGGACACACTCGCTCCGTGTCGAGCTGCCGCTTCATCTCCCTTCCTCTTTTCCAGGCCGGCTCCGTTTTCATTATTTATGCGGCGGTTTGTATTGTAGGATTGAAGTCTCGCTTGGATGATGCTAGCTCCCCGGGTTAAACTCGTTATTTTATGAGGCCGTGCATAACTGTCAACACACGTACACTTTATAGGACACAAAAGAACTATGAAATCGGTTAATATCACAGCAGCAGGGTGAAGGGGCAACGACAAACATTGTTTCCCTGATTAGGTTGAAGTCAAAAAAGCGTTGAGTAAAAGCTCCCTAGGCCTTAACGGAGAGATTACAGTGAGGTAACATCAAATAAAATGTTTCCAACTGAGAGAACAGAGAAGTCGCTCACCATGAACATCCTGCAGGAGTTGTGGCGCGACACGCTGCGGAACGACGCCCCCCTAGGCGCTGCGTGGACGTGGGGCGCCGGGGCCCGGTGAGGCGGCGGCACCGGGGGCCTCGGGTGCCCGGGGGAGAGGGACAGGGCCAGCGAGATGGGCACCGGGTGGCTGAGGTGAACCGGAGGGCACTGGGGCAGCCGGCGGAGGCTGTGGGAGGGGTAGGGCGCCGGTGGGAGCGCTGCCTCTGGCCGCCGGTGAGGAGACTGCGGAAAGAGAGAGAGAGAGATGAAAGACAGACAGACGGAGAAAGACGTCTGCTTCCTATCAGACACAGTCGCGTTAACCTCCTCCTCTGCCCGATCTTCCCTGACGCTGTCAGAGATATAAATCAAAAGCTCCCGCTGACCTTCCTCGAGTAACCCATCAAAGAGGTCGCTGTATCGGTGCCGCGAGCCCCCCCGTCCGGGCCTGGAGGTGGACGCAGCCACGGAGGCCCACACACACTCCCACTGAGGCAAATCAGTCGGAGAATCTTGCCAAAATATGAGTCTACTTGGTATTTAGACCCAGCCAGATGTGCACAATGCAACGCACACATGCGCTCATGCGGCAGTTTAACACAGCTCCCAACAACTGGAAAATGACCTCACCTGCACTGTGCTTACATCAAACAGACTCACATCCTTTCTCTTCTTACCGTCGAGGCCCCGATGAAAACCACATGCTCCTTAACCGAAAACACAAACGCGCTCGCGGTAATGCGCAACAGCTCGCCTCCGCCGCCGCGTGCCACCCCAGGGCACAAATGTCAACTCTCAACTCGGGTCTTCTCCGATTTCTACAACCCCCCCCCCCCCGAAATCCCTCGATCATGGGTCACTTCCTATTACTAAAGGCATGTCAAGGCGGTAATGGAGGAGTTAAACCATACAGATATGTGGACATGTAAGCAATTAGAGCGAAAACTCCTGCTCTGGTTTGCAATTATCGCTCGCCGGATGACTTTAAATCTCAAGTAAGCAACTCCCTATCGATGTCCTTTTTTTTTTTGTGTGAGGATGAATCGGTCTCACCCTTTTAACAGACAGACGCTAATGACTAGAAACGTATTCAAGTGTCGCGAACGCATCGCTCGCCGCAGACTCCATTATCAGAACCTCCTCCACACGTCCAGGTAGAGAGGGACGAGTTAATTGGATTTGAATGAGCTGCCATTTGTGTGAAAACAACACGTCAATCCCGCCGAGGACGACTCGGCAGCGTTTCTCCGAGAGAAACCATCGGATATCGGAGGAAAAATCCGCAAAATGCTCGCGTGCGTTCGCGGTGCTCTAGTGACCTTGAAGATGGTGGCGCCGTGTGGTAGGGGCGGGGCCGGCCGAGACGGAGACGCCGTGCTGGCTGGCTGCGGCTGGTTCGGAGTGGACGGTCCGCTGATGGCGGCGGCGCTCACTGATCTGGAATACAAAGGGAATTATACACATCTAATTATACAATTTATTACATTAATAGAACATCAGTTATAGAAGGCACTGCATAATTCAAATTATAAATCAAAAACAAATTATGCCCAGTAATTGGCTTCACAGTGTGACTAATTGTAAAAATATTCCCGCCCAGCATCTGTTTTATGATTTAATTATTATGAAAAAGCACCTGAGCTTCTCGATTGGATTCTTTTTGCTGGTGAAGAGCAGGCTCAGTAGAGTCTTCCTCTTGATACAGATGATCAAACCGGCTCCCAGGACAGTGAGGAGAGCCACCAGGATGCCAACTGTCAGGTTCCCATTGTCTGCTCACAAACACACACACACACACTTATCTATAAAAGCAAGGAGCGTCTGCGTGTCTGTGGCTCTCGTATATATCTGACTGTTTGTCAGATCAACCTCAGCTTTTGGATATAGCTTGTGTCTGGCAGGATGGTGTAGATTTTTTTTGGATGAATATTCAATACGTCGTTATCATCATTAAAAACTAAGATTCCTGTTGTGCTGTGATGGTGTTTTCTTAAACAGGCTTTTTTTTCCCCTAGGTTTGAGTCCCGGGCAGGGCGTTTCCTTGCTGCATTTCTCCCTCCCACTACTTCCTGTCTGGCTACTGTACAACAAAGGCAAGTTAAAATCCCATAGACCCGTGTATACCTTACACTAAAACAAGCCTTACTCAAAGAAGTGTTCACAGACCCTCAGGAAATCCCAGCACTATCACCTAATAGTACAAAATGGGGCCTAAACTCATTTACTTATGAACACATATTAGGAAAAAAGTACGAAATACGAGATTTATATAAATCCAGATAAATGTAATTAACTGATATGTACATTGACATCCCAACTTTCAACATAACTTGAAGTCTTTTTCTTACAATAACTATATCCTTATCTCAAAGTATGTCCATGTATTACCCAATGTATAATTTGTCTACTAAGACTATGTAACAGTCCAACACACCCTCTTTTGACCAAATCTTCTTAAGCTTCCACTTTACTATAGGGATACATACTTCCTCACGGGCACTGCACAAGTGGAAATAATAAGAATTCTGCTCTACCGCTGAACCTGCCTCGGGCCGGTATCTGTCAACAGTTGTGCACGCTTGTCCTTCAGATTTTAATGTTTTGTCTAAAATTCTCTACAAACTTCCTGAACTTCTAAGGACTTCTTTAAAGCATTTAACGTCAGAATTTCCTGCCATAAAAAAACAGTAGAAATATGGTTTTCTGCAGAGGAAAAACTCTCATAATGTGACGCAAGACTACAATAAATCAACCATTTTTGTTGTAGCGCTGCGTTACCTGGTAACCTGATGGGGCCGCTGTCCACACTCCCTCCGAAGCCTGCCTTGTCGCAGAATGGAGGAGCCCAGTGAGCCTCACAGTGACAGTTTTTGTTGTTGTTGCACACCTGCAGCATATAAAAAAGGACAATTAACTGTTAGATCAGTCCAAAAGGCAATCATCCGCATGCCTTTTTCATGCAACGTTTGCCTAATGCTCCACCTCTTTCATATGCCGCTGAGTTCATGAAATTGGATGCAGATTTGAGTGACAACAATGGGGAGGAGGCTGATTATTTCCATACCCGATTCATAAATTAATCACCAAATAATTAATGTTTTAAGGGGAGAAATAAAGGGGTCACGAACACAATTCCAGCGAACAGTCGGGTGTCCTAAAAGGTCAGGTTCTCAATGATATTAAACAGAAAAGCACAAAGCCACCGCTGCTGAGTTCCACATGGTGATGTCTGATATGAAAATGAGAGTGGTCCCTTTGCTTTATACCACATTCATTTATTATCTCTCCGTCGTCTTCCTCTCATGTGGAGTAGAGGAATGAGGATTCCCCAGCAGGATAATGCGGAGCAGGTGAGGGCCTCTTTCCAAGACAACATCTTGATCTAATCTGTGTGTGCAGGAGTACCCGCTCTCCTCGAGGAGCAACATCCTCTTATTTTTGTCAAACGGCATTTATAGGCCTGCGTCTTAATTGGAGCTAGACAAACAACATGGCAATATGGTTCCTTTTAACAGATAATAAAATCACTTCCCTCTGCAGTAACAACCTCGCCAAAGCCAACGTTTCAGTGACCTACCAGTGGGTATAAGGGTACTTCCACAAAGCTGCATATTTTGTCTCAAACTGGACCACCCATAGCCGTTTCGTTGGGTGGTATTTCCAATATCCACGCTCCCCCCCAAGGCTTAAAGTCAAACTGTGTGTCACTGCTCTCTAAGTTCAGTAAACAAAAGCCTGGACTTCAGATTTCAACACAGTTGTTTGGGATAAGGATGACTGCCTGAGAGTATGATGAATGGCGCTCAAAGCTGGACATAAATGAAGCCATTATATCTAATTGATTGAACCTTTCAGCATCCAGAATGATTGATTGCGAGGCATTGTAATGGCTCCCTGCCCGCTTTACGGTGGGGCATTTTGAGCATATTACAGCCAAAATTGAGCTCCCGAGATAGGGGGAATAGGATTTTAAGCGCACGGCTCAACTGGGTGTGGATTGTTTTTGACACAGACAACTAACCCCTCAGTATTTCACAACACTGAAATAGGATGAAAGCTGCTGCACTTACTCCTCGACCGCTGCACTTGGCCGCGCACTCGTGCACGCCGAAAACACTGACGTTCTGGCACTGGCGATTCAGGCACATCTGAAGCAGACACAAAAGACGTTAAAAATTGACAGCGTGAGCTCAAAGAGAATTTCAGCAACATCCATCCATTTAAAAGTTGCATGGCGTGGACTCCACCCAAAAAAATATCCGAAGCTGGATTGTGGAGATGAGCTTGGCAGTGGTGGGCATGGAGAGAGAGAGAGAGAGAGAGAGAGACAGCGCCAGAGTCCTTGAAAGATGAGGAGCAGGGGCTGGATCCTCCTCAAGGGAGGAGGCTTATAGAGAAGTGAATGGAGTTACTGTATCATTGGAAAGACAATGGGTAAATTGATGGCCGCTGAAAGATGCCAAATAGACTAAATAATTGTGAGTCAATTGAGTGAGGAACATCTAATGCGCCTTCCTCAAGCAGACCAAGGCTGTAAGGACACGACGGCACGCCCCGAAGAACCACTTAACTGTCTTAGTCACAGCCTTTCACTCCACATCACCATTTCCACCACTCCTGCCCAGCATTTGGGAAATATATTCATTTTGGCATTTTCACACGTTCTTACAGATAGCCTAGTTCAGATGGGCAATGACATTCTTAAAGGCATACACTGTAGTTCAACACTTTTGAAAATTCGTCATGAGGCACTTTACCTTTTTTAGTCGATACAAGCTGTTTCCAGACCAGCAGAGCAGAGCTGCGAGCCGCTCAGCTACTACTATGCGACTAACTCAGCAAATATACAATCTAGTAACCCCCAAATGCTGTGGTGGATGAGTTGTGATCTGCACATTGCCCACGCTATGAAACAATGACTGTAACATTACGACACATGAAGCAAATACTCAGGACTACTTTCTTCAGTAAGCCTTTGGGTGGAATGACACAGTGTTAGGGTTATATCGGGTTGCAGGGCGGGTTGCAGGTCGCAACTTGTCCACTGCAGTGTTTGGGAGCCACTGGATTATGTATTTGCTGAGATTGACGAGGGAAACTGCCAAAAAAATACCATTAGCCGCGTAGTAGTAGTTGAGCAGCTTGCGGCTCTGCTCCGCTGGTCTGTAAAAAAGCTTGTATAGGCAAAAAAAGATAAAGCAAATATCCCTTTAAATTCCACCTCAAATGTGAGGAAAAGTGTTTTCAATGTATCTAACCTCCCTATCGGGACGTCTTTTTGGTATAGACTGCATATATAGATGGTGCGAAATTTATGGAGGAATTTGATTGGCCTGTTGAAAGGTGGATGCTATTGGTTGAAATTTCTTTGGGCAAGTTGCCCAAAGTCGCCTGTTATTTTTTATTTTAACAGGAAGAAAATGTGATTAAAATTCGATATGAAAATGCAAATAAACTTTTTTTCTTTTTGGCAAATATATATAAGAGATGAGCTCTGAGTTTTTTTTTTTTTATAAAAGTGGTAATATTAATAAATATAAATCTACTATAACTAATATAAGCTACTATAACAAATTGGCTAATTTCCTCCATGTCTTGCTGTTTGTATCTCTACTGGCTGTATTTGACCATCTCATGCCCCATCTCTCACCATGCTGTTTCCACACTTGGTCCCTGTCAGGACCAGTCCGGGATCTGGCATGTCATCGCCCAGGTAGACATGGGTACCTCGGCACAGTATCCTTCCCCCATCCTGCTGGGGGATATTTGTTTCTATGGAAACAGCGTTGGTGCCAATTACTGGGCGGTTCGCTCCTCCTTGACACTGGATTTTGCCACATTTAGCATCTCTGAGAAAAACACGGCAAACAACAGGGTGAATAACAATGAGATAATTGAATAACATGCCAGTTTTCCCAAATGTATAACAATGCAATTATTTTTCCCCCTCACTCTGGCTGTCATATTAAGGGGGAACTGCAGTACAGGTAGCTTGTTTGTGTTCTTTTCAGGCCACAACTTGAGAGATCTTGTAACCTGCAGCATGTAACCAAGCAACCTTCAATTAGGACTGTAAAAAAATGATTATTTCCATCCTCTGATGTGTCAGTTATTTTCATTATAAACAGCTTAGTCGCAAAAATGTCATGAATAGTGAAAAATCCGTAATTGCCAGAGCTTTATATTTTCTTATTTACCAACAACTTAACTTAAAGCTTAATATAAAAAAGAGGAATGTAGCAAAATCTCACGTTTAAGACAAAGAAAAGCAGTGAATTCTTCATCAAATCAGGCATTTTTGCCCGAAAAGGATCGATTACCAAAGTTGCCAATTAATTTTTTGCAGCTCTAATTCATTTTCCCATCATCAGTTAATAGATTATTCAACTGACTGTTGTCACCGTGCGGGTTCGGTCACGCTTACACCAAGGGCGGCCTGTTTACACCGCGTTAATGCAGCATGTGCCCTTCACTGCATTCCATAACTGACACGTTTTAAATGCATTCGCTTGGTTTCTATGGGAACGAGAGGTCTCACCGCGCTTCGCATTTGGCAAAAGAGCCTTTGGAGTCCTTGCCGCAGTTGCCGTAGGGGTCTCCGGCTGAGTTAACCCTTTCAAAGCAGATCCCTGGAGCTGCCTTGGCTCCTGCAACACACAATGAAACACATTGAAAAAGCTGGCGTCCGTCGCCGTGCCGTTCGGAGGGCCAGCGGGGGCTTCTTTTTTTATCCCGCATACCTTGGCCCCACAGCGTGATACACTGCTGCTCGTGGGTTTGGCAGATGCCGTTATAACAGTAGCCGTCCACGTTCTGGCAGGCGTGGCCGTCGTGCAGGTAGACGTTGGAGGGGCAGTGGGGGCTGGAGCCGGTGCAGAACTCGGGCAGATCGCAGGAGTTGCTGGATTCTCGGCACGGAGTGCCTGCCCGCTTCAGCTGCTCTCGAAAACCACGCCAAGCAAAAGACATAAAAGACATGGAAGTGAGGCGTACGCGCATGTGAGGACCCCGGAGACAGATAGACCAAATGACATTAATGTTTAAAAACAGCGCGGATTGATCTATTAAACATGTCCCGTATCTTCTCATACCTGACAGTCCTGGCAGCACTGTCCGTGGGCACAGACAGCATCTCCCTTCAGCGTGCAGGTAGTAGCATTGCAGCAGGGATTCATGCACTCCTACAGATGGAAGCATATAAAAAAAAAGGTATTCAGAGATAGATAGATAGAGAGAGGGAGGGTGATGTAGAGTGAGTGAAGTGGAACAAAGTAAAGAAAAATTAACTCTGCACAAAGAGATCATATTTCACCTCGGAGCAAACGCTCAGACTTTGTTATCGGAGGGGATGCAGCTCTAGCGGGGCTGTATTTCAACTAAACGAAAAACCTGGCACAGGAGAGGAAACAGCAGTTTCTGGTTCTCTAAAAGCAACAATGTTTCCATCTGACAGATGAGCTGCGAGCTCATTCAGACGCCCGGATACCGGAGCTGGAAGGTGTAGAAAAGTGAGCAGGGATGGAGGGGGGGGGGACAAATGAGGACATACTGTGAAGAAAGTTACTCTGGTACAACAAACAAATGAATCTGTTTTGGAGAGAAATGCACATGCAAAACACACACACACATGCATTCCAAAAAATCTGCAATAAGATTTCTTTTTTTTTACTAATATAAAAATCTTCATGAAGCTTCTTGAAAATCCACGTATCTGAAAACAAGGCCTTGTGTTTTTCTGCTACACAAACACACACACACACACACACACACAAACACTCTGATTCAAGGTCTCACGCTGTATAGGCAGGAAGGAATAATCAGCACAGTGACTTACTGCTGCCAGGAATTGAACCCAAACCTGTTATAGCGTCATAAAATAAAGCTCACTGAGCTAATTTTGAGAATTAGTTCAGTGGGTTCAATTCAGTTTGCTTTTTCAATTTTATTTTACTTTTTTTGTTTTTGCCGTCTGAAGTAAATACATTTTTTAAAAAAAAAAGATATTGGCATTCTTTTTTTTCTTACCTTGATTTAAAATCAGGCTGATTCCTTAACGAATAAGCACTCTGTACATTAGTGTGCAACAAAGATGTTATCACCTTAAAACAAGATAAGAGACAGCCTTCTCTGCCCTTTAGAAATCCACAGGGAGACAGGCATTATCTCTGCTATACCATTCCTGTAATATTTCCCCGCTCAGCATGGAGGCCCTTCTGTTCCATGTTAGCCTTTATCATGAGCCGTGCGCCTCGCCAATCAGCAACTCCGCGCCTCCTGACGCAGATGGAAGGAAACATTCTCGAAAGCTCAGCGTATAGGAGGCTGGAACTGGACCCCCGAGGTTCGCCTCTCTCCCTCTCGCCATTAAGCCGCGGCCCCTGAACGCGCCGTACAAGCCGAGCGCGGCGAGAGTCGGGGGGGAAGTAGACGGACGGAGTCGGCAGGGGACGTCGCTGACATGATGGGCCTTCCAGAACTTCTTTCAGCCTGAAAACCATTAGCCCTTTTTTTTCCCCCCATCGTCCCTGGAGCTAAAAAAGGAGGGCGGAGGAGTCGTGTGAAGAGAAGTAGCCCGTGATTGTGAGGGATAGGATTTTTTTTTTTTTTTAATAATGACGCTTTTTTTTTAATGGTGGCCGAGAGGTGCTGTTTGGAGGACTCTGGATCGGGCTGGCATGATGCTGCTCAACTCTGTGGAGAGCGTTATTATTGCTGCTGGCTCAGACCTGCAGGGCTTATGTCAGGACAAGGTCACTTTTTTAAATCTGACCCTGCCTTGAATGTGTCAAGATTGGAAAAAAAACAGCATATGAAGCTGTAAACCAAACGACAACATGTAGGCCATTATATAATTCAGAAATATCCTTCCAAATCATAATAGATGCCCCCCCTCCCTTTTTATATTTCATAATTCTCCTTTCGTCAGCCTGCCTCTGCTGATTGTCAGCCGGATCATGATTAACTGGTTCATCATCCCACAGCCGAAGCAGTTAGCAGCGTGTGGCACCATTACGTATGTGCATGCCAATGCGCGTTCATTTGAATAATTCAAAGTTGACAGGGGTGAAGCTGTCAGCAAAGTTTCCTCTCAGTAAATTGTATCGCTATCAGACGAAACCCTCCTCCCAAAACACCTCTCCGGCGCGCAGAATGAATAAATTCACACACACACACACACATGCAACCGTGCGCGCGCACACACACACACATCTCTCTAAGCCCCTTTTATGAAGACTCTGTTTGCATTACGAGAGCTCTGCGCCGTTATCTTGCGAAACCGAGACGAACGGTTCGTGTCCGCCTTGGGGGAACGTCGGCCCGTGCCATATTTCTGTCAGGAAACTGCAGAAATCCTCAGTAGCACTTATGTGTATTTCATTTCTCCAATGTGGCAACATAATTAACGGTGATTTATGGGGCAGCGGTCTGGAAAGACGTTTCACTTTTGGCGCAGGGGGGGCGGACGCAGGTGAAGGATGCCGAAGGATCGTAGGAGGTTTCGGAGATACAAGAAAGAAAAGGGAAAAAATGTCGTTTTCGATGACCTTCAGCGCTCCTCACCTCCAGTTCTCCGCAGTCGCACTCCTCTCCCTCCTCCACGTAGCCGTTGCCACATTTCTGTCCACCATAGAGCACCTTGACCTCGGGCATGTTGAACAGACACATCCCGATGCCTTTCTCGAAGCTGGCGGTCAGATCCTTCTTGCTGCAGCTGCTGAACACCGTCGGAAACGGATACCTGCACGGGGAAAACAAAGAAACAGATCGTGAGCGACACAAAATCTGAGATTCCCCCCCCCTTCTTCAGTTTGATGGAATCAGAGCTAATTGCTGCTAATCACAGAATCTATTAACCCGACCAGAGCTCAAGAGTCAGCAGCCTTCCCCCTGAAGCCGAGCCAATGTTGCGAAGAGCGTGGGGGCCCTGCCGACTTTTCCTTCCATGGGAGACGCGGGGAGATGGGGAGATCTGATAAGACGTTTTTTTTTTTATGAGACAGGGGGGATCGTAAAAGCTCAAAACCAAAAAAAGTGCTTCCTTCGCAAGACTTGCAACACCCATAAATTTGGAAGAAACGGGAGTGGGGGGGGGGGAGATGGTGTGTTTTTAATATTGTTTTTGGAGCAGACAGAAGGGGTGGTCTGCTCCGTGGGGAAAGCGCATAGCCCAGAGCTGTGTCTGCCAAAAGCTTTGTTACGGGCCTCATGCGGCTTTATTGAGCTTTTCGGTGATAATATAGTGCCTTGGATGACAGTGTACGTGTGAAGCGTGCATGAATGTGCGCAGATTGCAATCTTGTACTCTTTTGTGGCTCTTGATAAAGAAGTACCATATGAGGTTTTTAATATCTCCACCCACGCGGAAAAAATTCAGCCACGATCGGGGATTCTATACGTAATAGTCACATATTCTTTGTCAGTACCGAGCAGAGACCCTAACAGCCGATATCGCCAAAATTCGGCAACTCACACCATCTGGATGTGGATGGAAAAGCACGACAGGTGAGAGGAAAAATGTGTGTTTTTGGGGCCGCCTCAGTGTGACCTCACAGCTAGAAAGCAAGGGTCCGAGTCCCCGGTCCAGAGCCTTTCAGAGTTCATCACGGCCACTGGGGTGGCGCGGAATTACTCCGGGATTTCCGTTTTTTCCCTCCCACATTCTCCCAAAACAATACATCAAGCGGATGCCAAAAAAGCCAATTGGCCCGTGAATAGAAATTTCACATCTGTACATCGGTAAATTAGCAGTTTCTGATCATTTGCAGTCATAACTCGAAATATTTGACTTGAGCCAAGCTTTTTTAGTAGGGGGAACTGCTCTTTTGCAACAGCATCACAATCCAAAATAGGCAAGTTAGGATTTTGGAGGGGTGGGGAGTGGGGCTGAATTGCTATTCAAATACAATTTTACCTTCTAAAGCTCTCTTTCTCCAATAATGATGACTTCATTGTTATAAAGTCACTGTAACAGTAACATTCAAATAAAAATGATGGAAGTTTTATACGCCAGTCAATAAATATAATCTTCATTTACAGCTTTATTAATGTTATGTCTCACTGTTCCAACGAGTCCCTTGTTTCAACTAAACACTTTAGTGAACCAGTAAAATAAATATAAAAATGAAAAAGTTTCATAGAATCGAACAATAAAAGACAAACGGCTCAACGGAACGAATCCATGATTCAAAACGCACTCGTTGCACAACAATTTGAGGAGGAAAATGGTATTAATTAAATTCGCAAGATTCATCGAAGCCTTTTGCCAATGACAATAGCAGATTATCGAGAACATGGGCAGCACTTAAGGTTAGAACCCAAATACACCTCGACTCACCCTTCCATCAGCTTTCATGTTTGAGCCTGTGGGCGATTTCCTTGTCACAGCAGTACGAGCGCTAACCCTGATGAAGTGGGGGGATAACAAACAAGCCAAGTATGCGCCGCAATGGCAGCCAGGACCCACCCAACAGCTGGAAGCCGGCAGGCAGAACACATGCCCAGTTTGCAGGCATTCACTTGTTGAGAAGATTCAAAAACGTGTCAACTTCACCATTAACTTGCAATTTGGAGCAGTGAGAAAGATCCAAATAAGCAAAACACCTGGCGCATAAATGCATTTTTCCAAAAGTGGCGGCGTGGGATATTGGTTAGTTAGCTTGTGATGTGTTTCTGGTCTATGGCAATATCTAAAAAAAAAAAAAATCTTGCAATAAGCGTATTTTTTAACGTTGATAATGAAAAGAGGAAAAGTCATGAGCTGCTGTGGTGGGCCTTGACCTTGAGGTGTATAGACATGACTTTAAACTGAATGGATTTTTCAGTTTATTTCCAGCTATAAGAGCTCTCGGATCCACTGGCTGTACCGATATAAACTATAAAATACCTGCTTTTGTTTCTCCCCCCATTTCCACATTTCCACGCAGTCATTTCTATGCAGCTCGAGGTCGAAAACGACTCTTTCAAACTGTGTTTTCCTCAGATTGGGTTTCACATCTAATACAACTCTAAATATGTCATGACTCGCCGTGAATGTTTTGACATGACCTCATTCTCCACTTGCCTTTGATTTCCATCATGTGTGGAGGCGGTTTACTTCAGCTCCTGCTGCTGACCCCCCCACCCACCCAAACCCCTCCAAACCAGCCCGACGCTCTCTAACATCAACACTATCCAGAGGTTGTGTTAGGTGAAAGCCGGGGCTCCGAGCTGATCTCTAGACGTTCTGGATTAAAGCAGGAGATCAGAGTGGATTTGTCATGAAATGGTGAAAGGAAACAGCAACAGAGATAGCTGTAATAATAGCCATAATTGCGCCCCCATTTTCCCCGTCCTCCTCTCCGAGCACCTCGGGGGGATCCTGCTATGATGAACAGCTGTCAAGATTGCGGATCGACGGGCGGGCTACTTCCTCGGCAACTGCTGTTGTTGATTTCCTCCTTTGCCCCCAAAGCCTGAGCCAAAATTGCCAAGTCGCAGCCCCCTCCTTTTTTTTTTCTTTTTTTTTTCTTTTGCTGCATTCATTCAATTTCCATGAACTCAGCCCCGCTATTTAGTTTCCAGCCCATGCAGTGCATGACAAACACTCACATCCCTGTTTTGTTTTTTTTTCCTTTTCTCTTTTTCTGTAACCCTGAGATACATGAGCATCTCAGGATCCAGCTGTTCTTTATGAGAGGCAGCACAGAAATAATTGGTCTACCCTGCAAACGGTCTGGGGGCGGGAGGAGGAATAATGGCTGTGAAAAAGCAGAGGCACAGATGAAGAGCGTTTAGCAGCTGCAGTCCCCCGGGTCGGGTAAAGCGGTGCCGGGGCCGGTCGCGGTGGGCACATCTGGGACTGAGGACACTCCAGACAGCCACTCGTCCCCCGAGAGTCTGGGCTACCAGACCCATGCAGCGGCTCTGACCTTCCAGACTGCTCTTATCCTGTTCTGGCTTTACAAATGATGTCTCTGAAGACCCCCTCTTTGTTCGGTTCTCAACAGCTGCCTTGTTTTTTTAACCTGGTCCTCCGGTTACATTAAAGCAGGGGTGTCAAACATGCGGCCCAGGGGCCAGAACCGGCCAGCTAAAGGGTCCAATCCGGCCCACTGGATGATGACTGGACAAAATGTGTTTCCTACTTCTTCCCAGAAATATGAACTTTCAGCTCAATATATAAAATATTTTCAGTTTTGATTTGTAAATGATTTGTAAGAAAAAAAAGAATATAAACATTAATGAAAGGTCAATTGGACCAATTTTGGTTCATTTGCAGGTGTGACCACACTGGAGTCTATATGCTGAATAGTAAAACTTTATTGCCTGTTGTGGACCTGATAACCCAACTAGTGGTGTGCCCTGAGACATCATATTGTTAAAACTGTACTTTAAATTGAAGGTTGATTCATCCTGTAAATATTTATAATTTGTAGGTATTCCCAGATCTCTGCAGTTTTTTTGTTGTTTTTTTTTTTAAACCTCAAATCTACACTCAACTCAGTGTTTCGCAGTTGTCTCCGAAGCTTCAGGTACTGCAGCTGATGGTTGTTAAGAGAGCACAAAGCAATCATCGCAGCTTAGCTGCAGCGATGCCCAAACAAGGCTCTGGAACCATAGGAGGCCTTCTGATAAGGAATCATTTCCACATCTATTACAGGCCCCTATGATCTGCCCCACGCTGTGAGGACAACAGCGCGGAAGGCTTCTCGAATGTCGACAGCCCAGACGAACGCTGTCAGAGATCCTGTGTTTTTGTGAAGAAGTAGAAAAGGAGCGATCAGTAAAGTCAGTAAGAGTGGATTAAACAGAATCCCTGACAGATCACAAACTAGATTAATCACATTCCTATGAACTCTCTTTCTTTCTCTCCGCTATTCCACTGGAAGAAATTATATTATTTAAACGTACTGCACTGATGTCACTCAAGAACAATGACAGTAAATGGATAATTAACTAAATTAAGGATATTAAGAGTGTAGCGCATGTAAATCTAAAACCTTTACAGACACAGGATGGCAAAACTCTCATCAAAGAGCTGCTCTGTTTAATTAAACCCATTAGGAGCCCTCGAGTGCCTTCGCTGATGAAGTCTTGGATCACTTTTAAGGCAAACTATCATATTAAAAACACATAGAGGTTTTTAACCCGAATTTGGCTAGGAAGGGCTCTTTCTCCTTCTTAGTCGGTCTCTGTGGTTTAGATCACAGAGGAGAACCAGAAAACCCGTCCAGCGCACAACATTTCAGCCATAAAACACTGATCAGGTTATGAATCAGATTTGGCCGGTGTTTTAAAATAGCGTGAATCTGCCAAAACATTTTCCACTATCCTTGAGAACATTTTTAGGGAAAAGACAAGTTTTGCAAAAAAAAAAAAAAGGAAAAAATCCTGTTTGTGACTCTGTCTTTCTTTCTCACAGTTTGACATTGTGAAAGTCCTTGATCTTCTGGCACGAACGTGAATAAAAGCGGATTCAAACCTGACTGTGACAACTGTGACAAATATTTCAAACCTGGTAAAGTACTTCAAAACCACAGTCGCTTCAGTAGACATTTAACAACAGATTTAGAGCTTCCTTTGTGCATGTAGAGCCGGCGCTGTGGGCGATGACATTAGGTGACATTAGGTGATATGAGCTGTTGTGCTGTTGTGACATTTGGTGCACGGCAATCTGGCCTGTACTGAGGAGTATTTTCACATTGATTTCCCAATAGACCCAATTAAATAAGGCATATTAGTCAGTTCCTATCCTTCAGCAGGGCATGGGTCACATTTCCCTGGCTTGTCTTGGACTTTTACTGTGTTTCTGTGACTCCTGATTATTTTATGGCAGCGGAAGCAATATCAGTCGTGTTGCGACCGTAATCCCATGCTCGCCATCATCTTGAGTGGGAAATGAGTCATCTTAGAGTCTGCATGTCAATCGCCACCTCAGCTGGTGTTGATTGCTTTAGAGAGAAGGGTCTGTCTACAGAGTGCAAGATAAGGGTGTGTTGTAAGTAGGTGTAACTTGGTGAGATAGATGTGTCGTAAGCAGGCGTAACTTCAGAAATAGACATGTCGTAAGTAGGTGTAACATCATAAATCGGCGTGTGTAAGTGGGTGTAATTTCAGAAATCGGCATAACCTCAAAATATAATGTCTGGGTGGCATCTTAGGCCAAAGTCTGGTCTGGTAGAATGATTGGTAGGCTAGTGTAGGCTTGTCATAGTTAGCTTGTCTAGTGGGCGTGTCTTTAGTGGGTGTGCCTTTAGAAGTGGGCGTGTCTTTAATCTTGCAGGATGCAGACAGATTTTTATTTGACATTTTTACCTTGCAAAGTAATCTGGAAACCTCCTTCATGACATGTTGTTTGGGAAATAATTTTGAGACTTTTTACAAAAGCAGTTTAACCAAATCCCAAATTTGACTTTTTGTGCATATACGTGTTTCTGGGTGCACAGAATAGCCAGTCGCTCTGGAGATACAATCTCAAAGAATGAGAGACACCAGGCTGTTCTCGTTTAGTGTTAATGGGGGGGACAGGGCGACGGAGAGACGGGGGGGGGCGCGACAATTGGCCGTGACCTATGTGAGCAGGAAAACAAGCGGCGCTCTGTGCAGATGTGAAGCTGGCGCTGAGACAGCGTGCAGCCCCCAAACTCCACCACCCCGCATAATAATGATGAACCGGATCTCATTATCTCCTCCGCTCTGTTCCTGGTGCCATGGCAAGGCCAGGAGAGCATGATGCTTATCTCTCTATTTGATTAAAATGAACATGAGTTCCAAACAACAGAAACGACGGGGCTCCTCGTTGACTGAGAGTCGGATGGGTTTTGCTGATACATTCAATTATTGAATGTAATCAGTGGGGCTTTTGTGCAAACTCATTGAACTCATGAAGAAGAGGCATTCTGTTTAATCACAGTGCACAAAAAAAGGGGCTGTTGTTTTCCTAGAAAACATGGATGTCAATACTATGAACAAATATTTATCCGTTGGGTGATGATGATTCTGTTTGATTTTAAAGCATGGGGCTGGACAAAGATCCATGGGAGACATAGCACTGTCTCAGGCTGAGAATATGGTACGGATGACCTGGAAGAAACTGAGTGGGCGGACTGCAGTAAAACAGAGTTCCTAAACTTCCTTATTTAAATCCATTGCTTCCCTAATCCTGGATTAAACAACAGAGGAGCAATATGGAGCAATAAAGAGGTGTAGAGGGGATTATATAGTCAGTCTGTATGTAAAAAAAAAAATAGAACAAGCCTCTGCGGAGAGCTGAACGGATGTCTTATGTTATTTCTCGCCGCTCTTTGTTCGGTAGGAACATTTCTTCATACTTAGAGAGGTTTGTCGGGGCCGTGTACGAACCACTTCAGAGTTCGCTATTTTTAAGCGAAAGGTGAGTCCTCCCTACATGAAAACTGTATAATAGACAGTTTTCAGAGCTCGTTAACTATTTATTTGAAGCCGCAGAGAGATTTCCCGACATTAAAGTTGCATGCACATCAAAGAATAGCATCATTCTAACCCGGTGAACGCGGGGCGGGGGAAAGAGGAGAAAAGACGGGGAGAGACAAAAGCATTTTCGAATTTCCAATTCAAGCGGGACGTTTCTCGGGCCTTGTTCGCCGCATTGCCATTTTTGGACAAGTCCGTGACCAGGAATACCCTCAATCAGGGCTAAATATAAATCTACCTCTTCCTGCTGTATTGATTTATGAGTCTGTAATCTACAATAGTGTTGCCTTGTTTTTCATGGGTCTCATCCAAACCAAATACAGAGGGATGTTTCCAGCATAAAAAAAACACTCCGGGGCTCCCACAAACCACTAGTCCTTGGCTCCAACTGATACCCATGATGTTTCCACCCAGGACATCCCTGTTGTACCTATTCTACGATGCAAATTCACCCATTACCATCAATAATGAGCAATTTCGTAATGAAATTTCTCCCTGTGTTGATTTTTATGAAATGCAATGTGTGTAGACTTAGCTTTTGTGATCCAGACAGTTTTCTGGTCCCACATGTGTAATTTCTGCAAGCAGCTCCATCGGGATGGGAATAAGTCAAATTCTACTGTTTTGGCCACGCACTGTGACTGAACCTTTGGCTTTCTGTTCAGCGTTGAGTCATATAGCTGCAGGGCATCAGCACATCTGCTGTGAACCCAGCCAGCCGCCCGACTGTTTATCGGCATCATTTGCTTACCGCTCAACATACATTAAATTACAAATGGTGCGCATGTGGAATAATATTTACATGTGACCACAATCTGTGATTTTTTTGTTTTTTTTTCCTAGCGCCACTCGCTGTGTTCAACATGTGACTAATTTAATGCAAAGTTAATGATGGACTTGATGTCCGGATAATGCATTTTGGATGGTTTTGCAAATCTGAACCTCACTGGAGTGTAGTGAAGCGGGGATTTATTGATGTCCCGAGGCTCATGGAAGCCAAACAGCTCCCACGATCTTGGACATGGCGATGAGAAGCAAACGACGCCGGCTATCCCATCGATCGGGCGGCTCTTCTATTGCGGAGGTAGACGCTGGGACTCACCCGGTGGAGGGAGTCATGATGCAGCCCCCTCGATCCGCCGTCACCCTGCAGCCGCACCCCCGTTCCGGCGTGTCGTGGTTCATTCCGAAGTTGTGTCCGAGCTCGTGGGCCAGCGTGACCGCGGCGCCCAGGGGGTTGTCGGAATGGTCCTGGAGGAAAGATATATCACACAGAAATGGAACTCGTATCATTTCACCGATATTTAATCCATCTTCTTTTTGTTGTATAAGTCTGGTTTATTCAGTATATTCCTAGACTAAACGCGATGCTAAAAGGGAGCGATAAAATTGCTAATTTAAAACAGACAGTTTCTGATTACATACTCTGAGAAAAATAACAAATTATACAAATTTTAATGCTAGCCAAATTGTTATTCCCCACAGGACCCACTGGGAAAGCATTACTTCAAACAAAGCAAGCGCGACTGCATGTTGCAAAGGCTGAGCAAACAATGCTGTTGAATGTGGTCTTATCGGAGCGTTTCCACTGCTGGAGAAATTACCCAAATGAGTAATGAAAGAGCAGACTGCGGCCTGTCACCTTCAGCTTGCTCGGCAAACTTTAAACCGAGCCAGATGTGCTGCTCTATTCTATTCTCACAAATATGACCCCCCGCCCCCTTTTTGCAAATGGGTTACAAGACAGGAGTGAGAGGGGGGGGTGCTCAAAAAGCAAAGCCTGAAGATCACACAGCAAACGGAATAGGATTTCATAATAATGTATAATAATGGCATTAATGCACTGCGAAGATTAAGCTACAGTGACACGCGGGGTTGAAAGCTGCTGTTGGCTGAGGTAGCGAGATTTCCTGCAAGGTGTGTAAAACATGAACACATGAAGAGGCCCGGATGAATAATGTAGCTGCTGCAGCGATCAGCTCTTCATGCATGCAGAGCTGCGAGTCGGAGCACCTTGCCTCTGGACTCTTCCGTCACCGTGCATTATTCAGTAGCGCCAGTGCAAACTGGAAGCTCGGACTGATGAACTGCCCTGCTGGGGGCTTTTTTGAAAAGTAACGATCATCAGCTGTCAGCACATGCTGTGCTCCAACTGCGAACCAGGGATTCATCCCAACAAAAAAAAAAAGAAAGAAAATAAATAAAATCAAAAATCCAAAAAAAAATTGTTTCCTGGAGAGAGAGAAAAGAGAGAGAGAGACGCTCAGAAGAGCACTGCATGCGCTGCCTGTTCTGTTTCACCACGCCAATAAAATCAATGTAACATTCGGGGCTGGTAAATGGAGATTCCAGATGGTTTGAGAATGGATGTTTAAGATTTAACTGCCTAGAAAAACAACAATGAGACCCGTGGGGGAAGTCGGCTAATGAGTTCAAAGGTACTCTGTAAACAACGGGAGACGACTGAGACAACAGGGTCGGGATTGGCCCGGGCTAGAAGAGTCGGCGAATTCTTTACGTCTCGTGGCCTGATGAATGTGTGTGTATATAGAGCTCTATCATAATGACCCCGTTTTTTTTTTTTTTTACCATCTGGGAGGACAAGAACGAAGAACCATCTGGGGACTGGCTGTAAACCTTACCACCAGCCAGCCAGGCCCCAACACAAATACGGCCACTCAGAGACACGAGAGCGTAAAATAATGGCGTGATTTGTGCTAATACAACATGACTTGTGCACAAAGTGTAGGGTTGCAGCTCGGTAATGGGCGAACATTTACGACGTGCCCCCCGCGTTTCCATTCAGGCGCCGATCCGTACCCTTAAATTCACCCATTTGTTGCACCTCATTAAAAGGCACCGGTTTTCCACTCGCGTAATCGATACGCGCCCTGATTTATCAGCGAGCGGAGGCTACTAAGCATAGCCCCCACTTGGCCTTGCTGGGGAAACAAAAAAAAAAAAAAAGACTCAATGATGTGTCTGCCCTGAAGTTCTTTAGCTCAACCCTTACACAAGAGACTCAGAGGAGAAATATGAGAGTAATATGTCAGGCAGGAGGGAGGTGGAGACCAAGGAAACGAGTGGGGGTCAGGAAGAAGTTCTTTGTCCTTCAGGATGGATTACAGATATTTCAGTGTGTGTGTAAGTGTGTGTGTGTGTAGCATGACGTACCATGACAATCCCTCCTGACTGCTCAGCTGTGCACATACTCATGATGGGTGCCATACCAATGGTGGTGCCCTGAAAATACACCCCACTGAAGGGCAAAACACAGAGGAACACATTAGGAACACATTACTGTGAAGTAATTAAACATGTTTAAGTCATTAAGATGAAATACTGATGAATTTGGGGGGGAGAAAAATGAACAAATCATGAAACCATGAAACTTCTCCAGTTAAATAAAAACAATTATTTTTTTATATCACAAATTTTCTTAAATGTTATGTTTATATGAGACTTTGCCAAGAAAATATGCCTGGATTTGCATACATTGACAGAGCAGAAGTGTGGACAAGTTGTTTTGTTGGATATGCTTTTTTTATTACTCCAAAAATCAGCAAAAAAAAAAATCTATTTCACCAACGTTTTTAGGAACAGGATGTTGTATAAATCAGGTTATAAATGATATATGAATAAATCCCTCTGTCAAAAAAACCCCCATCAGAATACAGTTTAAAAATGAAACTGGAAAGTTTGGCATATGTGCTACTCGAGTGGAGATTTCTGTCTCAGTGTGGGGGGAAAATCCCTCATTTTAAGCAAGTCTTGTCATAAATCGACGGCAGCCAATGAGATTCCGACCTTAGCTTCAAACCATCCTTCGTCGTTTTACTGTCAGTTGCTAAAACAAAGGATATTACCGTATTTAAATCTGACAGATTTATACAGGAGAAAATGAGCTTTACAATGAGACCTCATAAGACATGGTGCAGACAGTGCTGCTGGTGCTGCGTGCCTTGTGAGACACTGTTGGTGAATTTAGGAGAAATCTACAGACACAACAAGGACACACACACAAAAATATAGGTTATGGAAGCAAAATAGCCCCCCAAAAAGTGTGTTTTTGCCTGCTGTGTCTCACCTTATCGGCACCCTGGAGAGTTATTGGCTACTACATAACAGCGCTGTCGAGCGAGAGGAAGTATCCTTGCTATACCCCACTGTACACACCAAAAGTATAGGAATCAGGTTATAAATGATGAATGAACAAACCTGTCTGTCAAAAAAAACTCCAGAATACAGTTTACAAATGAAACTGGAAAGTTTGGTCTACGTGAGCGTTACTGAAGTAGAGATTTCTGTCGGGGGAGGGGGAGGGAAGAAACTCATTTTGAGCAAGTCTTGTCAGAAATCAACGCCAGCCAACGAGATTTCCAGCTTAGCTTAAAACTCTCTTTTGTACTTTCTCCACCAGTTGCTAACAAGAACAAAAACATTACCATATTTGAATCTGATAGATTTAGGTAGGAGAAAATGAGCTTTAGATCGAGACCTCATATGACATGGGTGCTGCGTGCCTCTGTGACACAGATGACTTTTGGTGAATTTAGGAGAAATGCACAGAAGAAATATGGACAAAATGCAGTCACATAAACATTAAAAATGGAACTGAACCCTATTTTCGCCAATTTTGAAAGAAAACATGTCATGGGAGCAAAAAAGGCCCTAAAAAACCTTGTTTTTGCCTGCTGTGTCTCGCCATGGAGGGTTATTGGCCACTATACAGCAGTGCTGTAGAGCAACATTACAGTGGACACTTAAGTATAAAGCACAGAAGTATAGAAGAGTATTTTGTGAGCATTGTTTTGTCAGCAGTCTGCATTTTGCTCACAAGGCTTCCACAATAAGTGATTCAAAAACTTGTTTTTGCATGCATTTTATGGGGTTGGAAATTTAATTTGCTTTTTGGGGAATCAAAACTATGCCTGTTGGATATGAAAAAAGAATAGCCACACTGCAGGCTACCTCTGAGAGTGTCACGTTACAAAGCTGCATGTTAAATTTAGCTTGGCATGAATAAAAAACGCCCCAAAACGCGATCCAGCGAGTACGACATCATTTGCTGTCAATCATTTTTGAATAAAATCACACTGTCCTTTTCGGAAGAGGAACAGATGTACCTGATGAGCTGGGCGTTGTCGTGAGGCTTCTGAGGCAGCAGTTTGACCTTCCTCCAGTCTAGGAACTCGTGCAAGGTGGTGAAGGGATCCTGGGTGATGGGGCACTTGTCTACGTCGCTCCACACCTCCAAACCCACCAGAGCCACGCGGATATTCAGAGCCCTGTAGAACTGATGGTGGATACAGCGAATTAAAAAAAAGTAACGGCAATTAAAACAATTATCAGCCCCAATTTAGATTGATTGAAGTTTGAAGTTAGGAAAAAAAGCCACAATCAAGAAATGGCTGAACAAGGAGAATCCTTGATTGGACTGAATCTACACAATGGAACGATTGACCTTTTCCTTGAGATTGGCATCGGAGAAACTGTGAATATTTCCTGGATACCCAGAGAAATGACCTGGACTGGAAGTGATTTTATTTTTTAATTAATTGTTCACCTTTTGTTTTTTCTGGATATTTGCACTGCTATTAAAATAACCTGCCTGGACATTTTGATGTGTGGGGTTGACACTGGAAGGAGGAACTGTCGATAAATTATAAGGACATAAAGGACTTTAAAGAAGTCAATCCCTGAAAATTAAAATGAAACTAACACCAACTTTTGTACGCCCCCATTTTTTCTCTTAATCTTTTGCATGACCTACTATTTTCTATCCTCTCTTGTTGTAAAACTATATAAAAAAAAAGTTAAAATAAAAAAAACTAATGGTGGAGGGAAGGAGAGGGGTGGTTTCATGTTAATGACTTATCTTTTTTTTTTATTATTCACTGTACATTACCTATGAAAAGATAAACGATGTAAAGTAACCGCTTAAAATGTGGCTCGGAACAAACCCTTAAACATTAATCACCCTATGCATTTCCATTTGAATAAATCATCTTTCCCCCCTCATCTGTATTATTAAACCGCGCGCGGCACGTTTTTATTACATCTGCCTTTTTTCACAACATCTCCCCGCCGAGTTATGGGATTGATCATCCACTCATAATCTAATCAGCTCCTGCTCACGCGTCCCCTGGTTAATTCTCACCAGGCTTGACATGACCTCTAATAAATCACATTCAAACACCACATTCCCTCTGTTGATTCAATTGTTACCTTGTCCACATAATTGGCGATCTCAGCCAGCCGCTGCTTGACCTTCTCCATGTCCTTGCCTTGCTTCTGAAACTGAAATAATAAAATAGAGAGGAGAGAGAGAGGTGATCTGTGCTCTTGAATGTTTATTATGGCCAAAGACACATTATTTGGGACATATTAACATTATGTCAGCTCTGGATGTTCCTCTGCAGGGTTGTCCCGAGGTTATGCGACTGCCGCTTTCATGTTAATTCCGCCGCCACCGCTGCTTCTGCTATCATCAAAGGGCTCCTCGGTAGAGCTTAGGCTGAAAAAGATAACCTCAACAACCTTGTCTCTTAGCCAACATTTATTCCGTCTCTGAAGCATGTGACCTACACGTCTCATCTGGCTTTCTTCTTGGAGATCACAGTCGGCGATTCGACGGAAACTCGGAGGGCGTCACGGGGGGAGCAGCCTCATTTGTTAGTCAAGTGGTCAAGCGCGGCGCGCAGAAAGGACGCAGCCAGGAGCGAAATGAGCAAGTGGACACTCCGGGACGTGACTACAAGGCTCTTATCTGAGTCTCAAGGGGACGGAAGGGCAGCAGAGAATGTGACCTCAGAGTGTGTAACCAGCTCACGGCGGTGTGACCTCTGCTTACCTCTCGGTTGTCAGCCACGATGATTAGCTCCACGTACTTGGTCGTAGACTGGACGTGGCGTTTATGCTGCAGTAGGAGGGGAGGACAAAGAGAAGTGGACAGGGAATAGGGGGATATAAAGGAGAAAAAAAAACAAACAAGTGTCAACAGTGCAAGAAAGAGCAGTAAATTGGGAACAGACGATAGGAAGGACAACCTGATGAACCGAAAGGGGATGAAGAGCAGGAGAGAGGAGGGGATTAGGACGACGCACTTACCGAAAAAAGAAAGAGTGGCCTAAATCTCGCGGTTTGGCCACTCGATACGGCTTTTCACCTGAGCCCCACTCCACACAAAAGGTGGTCGGAGATGAGAATCAGCACAAAGCAATCACCCGCACTCCACCTGTCTGACCCAATAAGAGCCGCAGAGGTCACGGCAGAGGGTCGCCGATAACGCTCAAAGGGAGCTCATTTATTAACTAATAAATCACCGTTTTTTGGACAATGCCTTCTGCACGGTCAGCAGCGCAGGGGATGAAATATCCGCGCCTCGCGCTCGCCGTCCAAAAAACAATGAGCGTGTGAAATGGTAAGCGTTGATTTATGTGACACCGCCGCCGTGACTTTAACACACTCGGACAGGAAGGGATGGTGTGGCGGGGGTACGACGATGACCAAAGAGAAAGAAATAGAGGGTGTTTTTGTTTTTTTTGTTTTTTTCCCCCTCGGACAGGTAGCGGGGAGTGAAGGGCAATTAGTTGTGACAAAATCACACACTTCAACTTAAATAGGACGTTTGGAGCAGATTTCAAAGGAAAAAGGATGAGACAGAATATATATACAGCATATAAAATGATCAGTTTTTCTGATTTTACTACTTATAGGTACATGTTTGGGCAAAAGGAACATTTTTGTTTGAGTCTATAAACTACCGGCAACATTTTCCCCAAAATCCCAAATAAAAATATTATCATTTACAGCATTTATTTGCAGAAAATGAAAAATGGTCAAAATAATGAAAAAGACACAATGTTTCCATACCTCATCGCAAAGAAACAAGATCAAATTCCATTTTAAAACAACATAATACTAATGTTTATACTTAAGAAGCGTTCATAAATCAATATTTGGTGCAATAACCTTTATTTTTAATCCCAGCTTTTATGCTTCTTGGCATGCTCTCCACAAGTCCATTGTTCTTGGGTGACTTTTACTCCTGGTATCTCTTTACACAGAATGAGGTGTGCATGTGTTGGAATTCAACAGATGCTGGAATTGGAATGGCTGGAATACATGTAAAGATGCCGATTTCAGGAAAAAAAAATGCAGTGGTCTCTTATTTTTTTTTCCAGAGCTGTATATAATAAGACTTAAAAACAGAAGATCGCCATAACAACAGACAATCATAAAAATATTACAAGTAGAAAATTATAAAAATATGATGAGTTGAGTTGAGGTAAAATGTGTTTCTGGCGGCAGCTAGTGGCCTAGTGTCACTGTTCCATGAATCAACTACAGTGGTTTATAAAGTAATATAAGTCAATTATATACTTTACATACAAATTATATATGACTATAAGTCAATAAATATAAGTCTGTTTCATTCCACTAGATGCCACGATATATATGTGTAGATTGATGACTCTGGATAATGAACGTGGCACCTTAACATTCAGCTGCTCTGGACAAGCTGCTCTCATGTTATCTGTGGGTGTGTGTGTGTGTGTGTGTGTGTGTGTGTGTTTAAACCACTTTCACAGCACATCAAGGTAGGTTCTGCTTAACATACACACACACACACTCTTTCTTTCGCTCTCTCTCTCTCTCACACACACACACACACATGCACAGATCCTATACTATCCTGCTGGCTAAGTGTTCTGCTTTCACACCATGGCCGTCTTTCAACCTGAGCCTCTTTATCCTTGCTGGCCTGGCAGCCTGGATCCTCTCTGCTCTTATCTGCCTCCTCCATAGATAAGCCAGGATGGGCAAGTGTGCTCTAAATGCACCCTATGGTGATTTCCAAGTCTCTAGGAAGACACATGAACTGTATGTTCAGTGAACTTCTTGGAGAGCGTCCCTGTTTTCTTAGAGAATTAAATGAGTTTGGAGCTATATATGTGAATTTACAACACGCGAGTTAGTCTCTCATTGTATTTAGAAAGCCACAAATGCATTTCTTTCTGTCCGGGGAATGGAAAATAACGGTTCCTTTAAAAAAAAAAGGGGGAAAAAAATGAAAAAAAAAAAAAAACCTGCTGCTGCTGCTTCAATATTGTGGAAATGAAGGTGGCAGAGGAAGCTGGTGCTTTTCTACAGTTTATGTGGTGAAGAAAATGTAGGAAAAAAAGATCCACTTTCTAGCCTCACAGCTTTCAGCCACATTTCACAGTCTTCAGTCTGCAAAAGGAGCTTGCAGAGGTGTAGAGGAAGATGAAAACTGATTACATTCCCTCTTCATACACACTTATATATTCAGAACTACTCCAAAAGCTCAGGAATAAACCTACATTGGGGGTGGGGGGGGGGGGGGTTGTTCTTTAAATCCACATTTGCTATAGTCAACTTGAGAAATGATCCAGCCCAAAATTCAGGTTTAGGTTTGGCAGACGAATTGTGTCTGACATCTTGGACGGCGATATTTTCATCTTGTGAGGACAGACATAAGTGGGAAGTTGTGTTGTTCACGTGCACGTGGCTGTCAGGCGGCCATCACAGATCTGCACCTTCTCCACACTGCTTCATCCGACTCTCGTCATCCGGGTGGGGGCTGGCATCTGCCAACATGCCTCTTTATCTTTAGACCCTCAAGTGGGGCACATCAGATTATCAAGGCGGCAGCAGCAGCACAGCACCAGCCCCCAGTGTAACATGCCACAAAGTCCAGCAAAACCAGACTTTTGTTTTGATCCTCACACTGTAAAACTGTAAGATGTAAAATCTGCAGCTATTTACTGTGTTAAATACAGTAATGTTACTGTAAACAAGAATTAACAGTAGACTTCTATATTATATTAATTACAGCTTTTGTAATTAATTAATCACAATTAATTACATAACAATATTTGCTCCAGGAGCAATATTTAATTTATGTATATGAATTTTAGTCACTATCTGTAGCACATTTTCTAAACCCTTATCTTCAACCACTGATAGTTCTCTACAGTCCAGGGAAATTCCTCAGTGTCTGTGCGATGGTGCTTTACTCATTTTTGTCCTGATGAAGCCAGTCATTTGTACGGGTCTGGGCTGCTTGCTGGACCGGAACCTGAACCAGAATCGGAACCAGAACCTCCAACGGCTCCAGAGTTTCTGTGCTCGCTGTGACATGTTTTGCATTGAAATGGTGTCGTCATGACATGCAAACTCTTTTCTGCACAGTTTGCAATAAATGACGCTGTTGCCAAGAATTCCATCGGGTGGTTTTCCAACAGAAATTGACCGTTTTTCAATTGTAATTAACTTGTTAATGTCCCCCCCTTCTATATATTTTATAATAAATCACAGTAGTAAAATATTGCTGTAGTAAATCACAGTACTGTATTAAAATCACCTAATCACCCAATTCTGTAAATACAATAGAAATCACAACATGTATTTGTTTTTTTACTTTACAGTAAAGATAATACTGTAAACAGAAGTACTACTAGAAGTTCTACTGTAAAAATAATTACAGTAACTTCCTGGATTATCGCTGCCAGTTAGTTACTGTAAATTTGAAGGCTTTACAGTGAACTCGTGGGTGTGACAAGACCTCTCGCTATTCCCGTTACAGTCGACAACTTTTGAAATCATCCTTCCATGTGTTATCACTTTTTAATCACCTGAGGGATTAGCATAATTGACCACCTCCCTCACACACCGCATCTGTCTTCACTTAGTAGAGATGTTTCCCTTCTAACCCTGACAGCCCTCGCTGTGTTAGGGGGGAATAGGGACTTAGTATCTTAAACAAATTCAAATCACATTATGATCAGATAAAACCTATTAAAATACATTTTTTTTAAATAGCTGGCATAAATCATAAATATGAGTCTTCCTTTGTTATTTTATTCCCTCTCGGGTTACCGCATTATGCTGATGTCAGGATTTGTCAGCTTGTGCCGAATCATTGCAGAACTCTTAACAATGAGGAATTTTTTTTTTTTTTTTTTTGGTCTTTTATTATCCGGGCCAGCGCTATAACAACAAAAATCAATAGGAATCAAACAGTTCAGTAAAAACGTCAGAAAAGCCGTATTATTTTATTCATGAATAAATGAAAGCTAATAACGTGAAAGGACTGGATGATCGATTTGGTGCCCGACGGGGTCGTATCCTTGGCCTTCTCCCTTTAAAACACGCTCAGTCATTATAACCTCAGTGATTAAACAATACAAATTAACATCTGAAAAGCCACAGTCCCGGTTCTGTTGTATCAGACTTTGCCAGCTAACCTCCTTTGGAGTCCTTGACCGTCACTTTCATCTCTTACCGCCCAATCTTTTATCTGGCGTTTGGCCTACTGTATCAGCTGTGTGTTCATCCGCTTTCTGCCATTCGTCACCAGTCAGATATGGATCTCTAGAGTTCTGTTTTGCACCTATCGGCGGCGATCATCTTTAAAGCCCCATTCCCTCTGAGGATAGAGACTCCCTTGAGACCATGCCCTCTTATGATTTATCGTTCTGCTCCGTAGGGGAAGCAAGAGGCATGAGTGTAGGATGTGGGATGGGGTACGGTTTCTAAAAAGCAATCCGTTTAATCTGGACAGACAGGCCGCGCTAAAGGCATGATGTACTGTACGAGCCTGAAGTCAGAACTCGCTTCTGAGCAAATGTTGCCACTTAACAGCCGATATGTGCTTTGCACAGGCGTTCATCAACACCCACTCGCTGCTCTATACACTCCAGACCACTAATGGACACTGGTAGATCAGATGGAAGGAATGAGTGAATAATTCAACAAGTAGTAGCCACTCAAATATATATAGCCGGCCACTTACCGATATCTACATTGCAAATTATCTTTTACGAAGAGGGCTAAGGTGAACAATGTTTTATCTTCTGCGCTTTAGGAATCCAAAACACATTTTTTCAGACTGACAATAAAGTGGTAAAAAAAAAATTGGATGCAAGAGTCTCTTCAGAGCACATTGCGATTATTATTGCTTGTGCAAATGTTAGAGTGGCGAACGCGGAGAAAAGATGCTCAGACATTTTGAAATGCAATAAATCCGGGGGGAACTTTTAGGTGTGCTTGAGTCTAAAAAAAACATCCTTCAGGCAATAGAAGAAGCTAAAAGAGTTCAGTTAGACATGGTAATTAGATATTAAAAATGGTAAATTCACTGGTCCTTGGGGTGGAAATAAAAACAAAATAAAAAACAACCTGATGACAGCTGGTTCACTTTATAGACAAACATTGAATAATGGAATAATGGAACCTGCTTCTTCTTTGCTGTCACCAGGCTATCACATAGCTGTTTCACACTGGCACCTATGGGAGATTTGGACCAGCCAATTCACCCAAACTGCAAGTCTTTTGACTCTGGGAGGAAAACCATTTAGGGGAAATATTACATCTCCAAACAAAAAAAAAAGCTCCATCCAGCCAGGCTATTGATTAAAACTTGTTGTGAGGTGAGTAGCTACAGCGAGACCCTATTGCACCATATGCCTTTACACAATCACATCAAAGGCTAAGAGTCGATGGCTCTGTCAGGCGTTCCTCAACAGCCGTTCATCCAATCGACTTGACACTTGGCGGATGTATTGCTGAGGACCCGCAGGAAGCAAAGTGTCAAGTGTGAGTGGTTCCCGATGAAAGCTGCAAGTAGCAACACCGGAGGCCAAGGACAAGGATGTCTTTATCAGATTTTACAACAATCCGACCTGTTGTTTGGACATTTCCCTAAAAACACAGGAATGTCCAATCTCATGCAAAGAGTCAGGGAATCAACTCAAGTCGTTAGGATTCATTCTCTGTAGACCATGAGTTTCTCCAATAATTTCATGGCTTCCTATAGTTGGATACATAATAGAATCTATCAGTTTCTATCAGAAAGAATGGGTTTTTCCTTTCCTAGAGCCCCATCACTAGAATGACTAAAACAATGAGAGAACAAAGCAGTCCATGTAGCATGAGTCAACCACATATATAAAGTCATGAGCAATGCTTTTAAAATGGGTTTATTGATTATAATCCCTGAAGAGTTTATAGATTTACCTCCCTGGATCGCTTATATAAGCCAGGTTTAATCAATTTGATCTGTTGAAGATCTACTGAGGATGAATGTGGTCAGCATTTTCAAGCGTTAAAGATCTAAAAAAAAATTGAAAAATACCCCTTCTATTTGTTCAAACTAAGGGTGCCAGAAGAACATTTCTTCTGAGTGGAAAACCGGTGATTGATTAAACAAAAATAAAACTAGCGGATGCTATGGTAATCCTTACCCGTGTGCTGAAAGCTCTGAATGGGCTGCTGTCTGCTTCTTCAGTGGGGTAGGATATGTTGAAATCATGGCCACAGGTGCCAGGAGCAAGACTGAGGTGTTCAGTTGTGTAGATCCAGTGAGTCCCACTGGTGCGATCAGCAGACGGTTCCAGTACGTAGGATTTGCCTTCAAGAGATATTAGACCCCTACAGAGGGAGGAAGGAGGTTCATGGAAAGATTGTTCAAGGTTAAACAAGGTGCCGCGTAAAATTATTATGATTTTTTTTTTTGTATGCCCGAATTAAAATTCTGGAACTGCACAGAAAATAATAGGGATATGCAGCAAATAAAGATGTTCGTTTTGGATTTGGCTGAAATGAAAGTGGTCCTGAATTATGTGCTACATCCTATTATTACCAGAAATGATTATACATCATTAGCGATGAGTGCTCTCATCAGTTAATATCATGCGGCGGAATAATGGCGGCTCCCACTTGAATTAGCGGAGCTTAGCGGTAGTATATCTTAGTGTTTCCATTGATGTGGCCCCCGTTTCCCGCTTTCTTAACTGTTCTCATGTTTTAACATGGCCTCTGTGATTTAATGTGACATCCTCGTGCACAGAATCTGGATGGACTGCGAGATTCTCACAAACCTTGCACAACCTTCGCAACCGCATGCACTCGCACTAAACCCCCCCAAAAGCCTGATCGCTGCCAACCCAAACCGAGAACAATTTGTCTCGGTGAGCAGGCCAAGCAGTGTGTAGCTCTCTGTCAAAAAAGTTTTGTGTACTGTATTTGCTATAAGCCGACAGGTCACACAGAAACTGAAATAAAGGCATAAATACAAAGACCAAGGGCAACAGCAAGGGCTTCGCAATCAGGCGAATCACTCTGCATAGGGTGTAGACGCTTGGCTGGTTTGAGGAGACATTCCTGACGGTGTCCAGTGATATTACTGCAATCATTACTCCTGTTTGACATGTGCAAACAGAACGTTTCCAACACTGAAAATCTCCACTTGTCTAAAGCCTCATAGCATTTTCAACTTTTCTGTATTTCAGCAGTATATACAAGTTGTCATCTCAGTTTACTGGTAAACTGGGAAATTTATTATTTGCTGAGTTCAGCTAACTGACTCAGGCTTGAGACTCACGACTTGGACTCAAGTCAAACTTAAACTTAAATTATAGCTTGTTACAACCTGCATCATTTCTATAGTTTTGTCAATCATTTGAATGCTATATTGTGCCGGTGAATTGATTAGAGAGGTAATAACAAGCTAATAGTTTAGTCAATGATTATCTTAATGTTCCCCTTTTTTCTTGAGCAAATGTCCCATAATATCTCTTAGCTTGACTATACTGACTTGTATATGTACAAAATGTGTCACTTTAGAAATGTTTTCACATTCCTCTGCTGAAGGGGGCAGTTTCTGTGCAAACGCAAAATCTGAGATTCACACATACCCTGGGTAAGATGGATTTCATCACAAATCCAAAAGCTAATCGCTGTCAGTCTCCAGCGTTTAACCTGTGTAGCACCGCTATCACTGCACCGTGTAGCATGGAGCTAACAGCTATGCTAATAGGACTAAGAGCCAACAAGGCTAGAGAAAAAGCAGGAACCACCACAGTGGTGAACTACCCGATTCTGAATCCAGAATTTATCAGTGAGGGCAGGAGAATGGAAAGTGTAGATGAGTATCCGGGCCCCTGCCAGCCCCTTTTATGGGGGAAAAACTATGTTAAATAACATATTAATCATAGTAGAGTTTACTTTTACATACTGTAAAATATGTCTGGAGGGGAACTTTAACCAATTAATTTAGGTTAGATACTCTGGAAATTAAAACCTAAACCAGGACATTGGTGTGTAAATTGTTGTGGATGTTTAAAACAGACAGTCTGGTTCAGATTTTTTTTTTCTCTTCACCTTCATTCTCTCTGCCAAATAGCTTTGGCTAAAACTTGTGAGATTGTCAGACTGCTCCTGTTTCCTGCCCTGCGAGACTTCTTTTTCAGCACCGTGGACGATGAGAAAATGACAACTTGAGTTGAACTTGACTGCTGTGAAATCCGACTCATTTGAGACCTAAAAGCAACAACCGTGAAGTCTCACGCTCACGTGGTTGGTAAAGCCCTGGACCAATAAATGTAATTAACACAGAAATAGACAGGCCTTGCATGGCCACACACAGTGGATAATTAATTAATAGCCATAGTGTTGAAATAATTGGATTCACCTTCTACATCTGAAAAAAAAAAAAACTTGTACTTTGAAAGGAAGATATTCCATTCAAATACGAGTTTGAAATGAATAGCTTGTCATTTTCATGGTTAGAGACTTGAAATATTTACATCTTGACTTGCAATTTTCTTATGAAATCCTGGTACTGGACCTAAGGATTTAAGACTTGACTTGAGACATGGTCTGGCAGACTTGAAACATAATATCTCCCAAGAAACGTATAAACATTTCCTAAGCCGCCGAAGCAGGGCCAGTTGTGAGAGACAGAGCTTTGACTCTGGGCTACCTAGCTGTTTCTATGGTGTATCTCGTAAAGATTCCACCAGAGGCATTGTCATGCAAAAAATGAAACACTTACTTAATCCCAGCGCAGGTACTGAGGCTGACGTCCGAGTTGGCGTGACCCTCTACCTCCCCGTGGTAGTAGCAGTTAGCCTGAGGGAACACAAACCAAAAAGACACAGATTTAAAATCCTGGAGCCAGTGTGAAAAAAAACCCCCAAAAAAACATGTGTTCCGGTGTTTAACCTCAGTTCAACAACACCAGTCCTGGCAGATAACTTTGAAACACAAGCCGATTAACTCAGGTGGGAATAGTTTTTCCCAGGATTAGCTAAATGATGGCTAAATTTTCCAGTGTGACAGAGTTACTATGTTGTAGCTGATTGCACTGGCCACGCCTCTCACGCTGGCTTCTTTTGTTGAATATTTCTGAGGAAGCTCATTTCTCCTGTGGTCATTGAATGCAACACCCCTGTAGACTTGAGTAGTGCAACCCAGGAAAACAGCAACAGTTTTGCTAAAGTGTTTTGCTAAATTGTTTTGCTAAAGTGTCTTTCCCAAAGTAGTTCCTGGTAGGTCCACATGCTATTAGGTCCTTAATTATTCTGCATTCACTATTAGTATTAGTATTATTATTTTTTTCACATTTTAAGGGATTGCTTGTTATGTTTTATGAGACGTGGGTTGTTGAGCATGTCTTTTTATTTTTAAGCTAACTGGTTGCAATGTGATTAGTGTATACAAGTGTTAGTTAATTTGAACTATTTTTTTATTTTATATTTCCAGTGTGAAACCACATGTATGCGACAAGAGTGACATCTGACTGTCTGTGTTCTTCTGCCAGGTACGAGTATTGGTTATTTTGGTTGTTTTTCAGTTTTCAGTTTTGCTGAAGCGTCTTCATGTGCGAAACCACTTGTATGCGGCGAGAACGAGATTGGACTTTGTCTGTGTTCTTCTGCCAGATGCTGGAATAAATGGCGAGTGCCAACAGTGATATGGGTTTTCGCTACGATCGAGGGAGTACAGCCGCTACGCAGGCACGACCTTTACATACTGATTGCCGTCCCAGGTACCTGCTGGTTTCATAGACTACCTGTCAAGCTGCAGCAGCAAGTATAGAAAGTGAGTTGAAGCCATGTTTATTGAACCAGGCCTGGCAGCGTGAGGGCGGGGAGGAAGCGTCTGGTTTAATGTAAAAACAGTCTTTTCTGCTAACAGCTGGACGGCCTCGCTCAGGTGAGGTCTGACCCATGGCCCCCGCCGCTGCTCTATTCCGGAAAACAAGGAAATGTGAGTTTTCCACCCCACTTTGACTGACGTTTGCAGGTAGTAAATTTAAATGCCTGGCCTCCCTCACGCTGGCTAACGTCCAGTGGCGGCTGATGGCGTTTCTCGTATCGAGGAGGATCCTTGCTCAGTCTTGCGTCACAGCATCACTTGCATCACAGCACTGTAATTCTGCACGAAAACTATGCTAATCCAATTAACATTTCCTCACTTCTGATTACTAGTTCAAACAGCATTAAATATCTTATTATCTGAATCTGGTAGCTTTTAGACTCACAAGTGTCTAAACGCTTTGCTCAGATAGAGACTGGAGACAAACTCTCAGCTTTCGTTGCTAAACATGGTTGGAAACAGAGAGTTAAAGGGAAAAAAAAAACAAAAAAAGAAGAAGGTGTGTTTTTGCTGTAATGTAAAGGGTGTAGTTTTGTTAGAGGCCCTTCCTGCAAATATCTTCTGTTTAGACATCCCCAGAAGAACCTAATTAGCCTTCAATGATTTTAAAGGTGCAGCGTGTAAGATTTAGTGGCATTTAGCAGCGTTTTGCAATACAGGCTTGGCAGAATAGAATAGAATATTGATAAGTATATGAATAAACTATGTGTCTGTGACTTTTGTTTCTCTCACGACTGAGAGGGTGTTTAAATAGGGATGGGAGGGGTGGAAACAGGGTTTTTCAGAATGAGTGTGAGAGAAGGCGACTGCATTGCTGCTTTTAGACCATAAATGCATGCAACTGACAATAAATAAAATGACAAAATACATCATTTAAAGCTGCATTAATCAATACTGACAACAAACCTGACGATGAGATTCCCTTCAGCGCTACAAACCATATTAATGTCTTTGGTGTCTCTCACTGCCCAGCATCAAACAGCTAAAAATAAATGAATAAATTAAGGATAATGGTGCTCCTGCCCTTGCCTACTGGATGTCTAATTAGGCAATTGTTTGCGATCACATCCACAAAAATGAATGCCGATGATGACAGTATTGTGTCTGTGTTTGTTCTGCTGGCCCTGGGTAACCTAGGTAATCAAGCCTGCTTTGAGAAATAAACCGGGGAGGTTGCATATTTGCTATTCAGCTAAATACTTTAAATGGATCCTCTCTGCTGTGCGTTACAGATTTTATGAGAGATTTGATGTAAGACAGTCACGTTTTACATTAAAACCTTGGAACTAGATCCAAAATGCCAACGGCGTCTCTCATAAAAAAAAAAAAAATCCTCTATATTACTCCAAAATGTATTTGGCAAAACAGTTACATAAAGGTAATTTCTGGGAAACGGGTCTGAAATGGATTTATCTATCTGTACCCAGCCCTATCCTTCAAAACACAATATCTTATTCCGATGACATGGAACCCAAAGCCTTGAAAGCCTCCACCTATTTGGCCACTTTCCATATCTCGACCTAGAGGTGTCTGAAAGAGAACAATCCATTACGGCGAAGTAAAAAGGTTCAAAGACAGGACAACCCATTAGATGAAATATGAAATTTTAGCGTAGTGGGGAGAAGCAGGGCTGGATTTAGTGCACTGAGTTAATGCTATCGCCTCATGTTTCTTTGATGAGATCATGACTGTGATGCATTGATATAAGGGATATGAATAGATTTTTTTTGTTCCTAAGGTTTCCGCACAAAGAAATGAGAAAGTAAAGTGCTTACACATCCGTATCTGAAATCACAATGATTAATAACTAATACCCAGATTATTGTGGGAGGCAACTCCGGGTGTTTATCATAACTGTGCATTTTATTATTCCACGTTAACTCTTCAATATCCAGACTAGTGATTCATATTCCCAGTAGATGGCTTTCGTTACAGCACATGGCGCTCGTTTATCGTATTATACGAGGGCTGGGTTTGGATTTGGTGAAAAGGGGAGAGGACATAAAGCAGACAGAGCTGACTCACGCCAAAGTCACTTGCAGCAGTACCTTGCTTCTGACACACAACTGAACCCTGTAGATCCCTTGCCCAGATCACTGTATCAGTCTCCTCCCTGCCGGCAGGACAAATAAATTAACTAAGGATCAGTCTAGCAAGATCTGGTTGTTTCCAGTAAAAAGAGCTGGCTGGGGTCATGGGAGAGGAATGGGGTGGAATTATGAAGGGTGTCCTTCTCTTCTCAAGTCGGCGCAGGTATAGCACATCGCTAAAACACCACACATCTAAACTGTTTGGTAATCCATCTCGCGCTGAAAGGATTTGATGACTGACATACAATCATCAAAGAAGCGTTTCGAAAGTAATTCCAAACATTCGCCGGTTTCAGCTTCTCAAATGTGGGGATTTGGCTGCTTATC
Source organism: Lepturacanthus savala (assembly GCA_030544235.1). NCBI lineage: Eukaryota > Metazoa > Chordata > Actinopteri > Scombriformes > Trichiuridae > Lepturacanthus > Lepturacanthus savala. The sequence goes on along the minus strand of CM060471.1, from coordinate 17,480,940 downwards.
TCAGACGCACACACGTTTAATTTGAATATTTTGGACTGTCGGTGTGACAAAACAAGCAATATGAAGACATCATCTGGGGCTCTTGAAAATTGCACTTTGCCTCATTCATAAACATTTTATAGAGTCAATGACTAATCAATTAATCAGACCAAAATATGAGATTAATCAATCTTTTTAATTGAATTTATACTGGTCATCGATCCATTCCTGCACTGACCCCTTCTAACTCCTTCATGACCATCTTCATGCTCTGGTTTGGACATGAATTACATTAATCTTCCCTTTTGTGGATTTCAGCTCTAACCAGGCCAGGTGTTTTATACACAGACCTTGCAGGCGGCCTGCTATTATGCTTTCTGGTTATCTGAACAGAAATTACACAAGTAATTGCTTTCTAAACTATAGATGATCAAATGCCCGAAATCAGGCAAGCAGATGGAAGCTTTTGAGGAAGTGGACTGGCTACATCATACCAATTCATCACGGCCTCGCTTTTTCTGAAACCGAGAGTAAACATCCTTTCATTTTCGGAGATATTTATGGAATCATTCAAGACATTGAAAAGAAAATAAACACTGCATTTTAAGGCAGAACACATTTTTCAGGGGGGAAAACTAACTGAAGTTTAATGAAGCTGGGAAATAATTATTCGCAAAAACACAATTCAGGAAGTATGATTTATAACTAATTAACTCAAGAACTACAAAAGAGAGGATATATTTAGAGAATACAACGTATAAAAATGAATATAAACGCATACGCAACATGAAGATAAATCAAATGTGCAATTTTGTTATTCACACATACTTGCTCTGCCTGTTACGTACAGGAAATTGACATTTGACAGGCTTCACATACATATTTCAGATTCACTTTAACATGTATGAGGCCTATAAATGCAGTGAGTATGTCACTAATTCAATATTTGCATGCGTGAAACTTTTTAAAACCCTTTTTATGCCTTTCTGCCATAAAAGATGTGAGCTGTTTCCTGAAACTGAGTCATTCATCAAATACAGATCTGAAAGCTCCTCTATACACAGGTCTGCTCAATTCCAGGTGGTTTTAAATGCGTGTTTATTTACCGCTTCATTTTTTCTTGAAGTCATCACTGATCCTATTACCAGCGGACTGAAATAGAACCTGACAAGAGACAGAGTTGGTGTCGGTGCTTTTTCCATAAAAAGGCCTTTGTTGCGTGCCGTACCCCACCTCTTTCTCCTTTTGTTTCCTGTCATCTCGCCACTGCTGTTATAATAAAGGAACAAAATGCTGTAAAAAAAATATATACATAAAAAGAAAGGCCAAGCATTCAAAGGGGCTGCCGGGCCGGTGATAAAGAAGAGAACATAAACAGACTAGAAAAAAAAAAAGTTGTTAAAAACATACCATGAAGTTGTGGGAGCCTGTGACCGCGCTGCCGTCTTCCAGGTAATGGGTTTCTGTATAGTTACTCGCAAACAGCCCCCTAGAAAGGATAAACAAAGGCAAAAAAAACGCTCAGAAGTGACCCTAAGGGGCTCCAACCAAAAAATAAATCAATCACAGTGTCTTAAGCCATTCCACCACTGCGAGACCTGCATGGAAGATAAACAGTCTGATGTGATTTAAAACTTAACCCTGCTTCAGGAGAGCAGTGAACTGAGCAGCTGAAGGCATCCAGAAAGAAAACAGATAAAAAGGAGGCTGCTGTGACACATTCAATTAAGCCGCTTTCACACCGCATGCAGGCACCGTGCGCCGACGTTCAATATCAGTCCATGCTCCTCCTGTCCTGCGATACAGTATAGCAGTGCAGTAATTAGCTTACACGTTTTACTGACAGCGCTGTGGCGAATAAGAAGCAGATGGACATAATAATATCGTGTGATAAAAATGGCAATAGTGAGATTGTGTTGACAGGAAAACTGTGAAGAAATCATTTTCAGTTACAGACGGGAATCAATAACGCTATAAAGTGACTCTCTGAGGTTACCAAATGATCTATTTACAGTCCAGAGAGCACAATAAATCAGAACTGCAAATCTATGCTGCAGGCTTACTTCCTCCTTCCGTGAGGATTGGCGAAAGCGCAGGATAAATCCAGGGGTCGATACCAATGTGAGGCTGGGAAGATTTCCGCAATACCTGAGTAATAAGGCGCAGCCTTTTTATTCTCCCTAATTTCGACCAAGTGCCCGCGGATCTCCAGCACAGGCGAAAACCCAGCTTTATCGCCACCGCTTCGCAATCAAAAGCTTTCCACCAGCCAACCACCGGAATGCGGTGTGCAGATCAGCCTCCGGCGAGGACGCATCTGGACGCGCCGGAGCACTAAACGCTCCAGCTGTTGGGCAGCGCTGTGAGACACAGCTGTGATCAGCTTTTCCTCCATGATCATGATGGAGTGCTTTTTTTCCCCCCTCCAAAGAAATGACATAGCTTACCATGGAAACTGCCTGGTCAAAAACTTGGGACTGAATTTGACTAAGAAAATCATGATTCATATTTGATCCCCCTAGTTTGACACTTGGATCTGAGTTTAGTGAGCCTGGTACATTGCGTTCCATAAAGTAGAGTGGTGGTGAGTCACCTCTCATTAGCCGGTGTATAACACGCACCCTGCGGCCACATCTCCTGCTCTCCATAGAAAATGGATAGAATCCATCGACTTGGCTGCACGTCACTGAATCTAGTTGCGTGCGGCTTAATGGCTCTATTCTATATTTGTGCCGCGGCCACCGCTGGGTTCAGCGCACATCAGACTAGGTGTTCGGGAAGTTACCGTGGACAAAGCGAAACAGTCAAGAAATAGAGTGCTGAAATTGTGGGCTTAATAATGGGCTTTGGAGCATGACAGTACCATGATTGTATCGCATTTGAAAGGTGCCGTGAGGCCTTTACGGTGAAGCAGCATCTTCCTAAAGAATCAGTCAACATGATGTACTGTAGCAGCACCTTGAATTATGAAAACCACTGGCGGCTGCCATAAACGATAGCTCCATTTGACTCCCATTCAAAAAGCAAAGCATCAACTCCTCTCTAGAAATACTAAATCAATAATATATTTCAAAAAGTCACTAAGGAGACAATTCAGCCCTCTAATAATTATATCTATAACTATACTGAAACCGGGCAACATGGGTAAGCAGTGGTTAATTGGAGACTCTAAATTGCCCATATATGTGAACGGCGTGTGCCCCACGATAGGCTGGTGACCATCTGGGGTGTCCCATGTGCTGGGATTGTCTGTTTGTTAGCAATATAACTCAAAAAGTTTTTCATCAAATTTGAATGATACCATGAACAGATGATTAAATTCTGTTAATGATCCAGAAGAAATGGTTCATGGATCACTTTGAATTTTCTCTTGTTTGGTAACAACGTGATAAATGGATCTTCAAACAGGTCCCATTGTTTAGGGTCACCTGGTGGTAATATCTTGTACCTGCATAGTATCGGACAACAGTGAAGGGTGGGAGTCACAATATGCTTGGCGGAGGTCCACGTTCTCAGTGCTTTTCCAATTATGACTGTGTATTTATATTTTTTGCTGTAAACTCGACATCACTGTAAATGAGTGAAACCACAGTGTCTTTTTGAGTGTAAATTAAGGTTTTTAAAGGAAACACTGTTATGATTTTCACCCCATCCCTATAGTCTATGCTGCTAACTTCTAGGTCTATTTCTAGATAAATATATGGATTTTTGAACAGACCATAATGCAGCTGAACCACCTTCAACAAGAGCCTCCTGAAGCCTTTTCTTTTGATTATTTGTTCTATTGAATAAGAACTGTAAATCACGTCCCGAGCTGTGCTCTCCGAACAGCATGGCAACGAACACAGTCTGTACCGTCACAGCCCCGCTACGATGTTGGCTGCCCCTCTTATCACCCGCAAAGGTTATTTAAGATCCATCCTCCGTCTGGCAGAGGAAAGGACACTCAGCTGGATAAACAGCAGAGACAAATCAACAAATGAGCTAAAAAAAAAAAAAAAAAAGCAATGCGGACGCTTCCTGGGTTGATTATTACAACATGAGCATTTATGTGCATGAATCATGAGGATGAGACTGTCTGTTGCTTGTGTGTCTATGTGCATACTGTACATCGAGTGCATGTACAGTATTAGCTACACTACAGGACACCAGCAGATGGTTGGCTGGTGCTAATCCACAGCAGAGGAACAAACCTCAGCAGGCAGCTGGATTCTCTTACTGACCTCACCGCTGACAACCCAGCTGGGAGTGTCAGCTGTAACAACCGGGGGATGAGGGTTATTTTGTTTGGGAGCTGTCAGCGTGAGACACAATGCTTCCCCGCCCTCCACTCCGCCACGGAGCCAAAGAGCTGGTAATAATCATTGGATCAAAGTGTAGCCAAGGAGTACGGAGAGCCAAATAAAATGATGTGTTTCTTCAGTCTTAATTAGGTCTGCACTCTCAGGCGGACACACAACCTCAACAACAGCCCACAACAGACAATATAGAGTGGTGAGTGAGTGTGTGTCTGTGCACTGCTAACGCTCTCTGGGAGTGTGTTGGTATCAAAGAAAACACCCATGTGTCCTCCACATGTTATATCAAGTGCTTTTTCTTTAAACGAGTGATCACTGGGGTTTAGTGTCTTGCTCAAGGACATAAAGAGAGGACACGCAGTTGTTGCAGGAATCAAACAGCAGGGCGTCTGATAAAATCTTGTCTCGCATCAGCATACCACCAGACTGTTTGACAGCGAGAGCACATGACTAGTCTGCATGGAGACCTTTCTATTCAATGCTATCGTCTCTCTCAAGTGTTGGATCATCCTCGAATTTAAACCTGCAGGGTGCTACTTTTACTTCTATCCATTCCAAACAAGTTTCACACAATGCTGATTAAGCCTATCACCTCTGTGTTACCCAGTAGTTTTTAATCTTGTGTCTGTGGAGACACTCCCTGCTGGCCGGATGAATTCACATTGTCCATGATCACCCCTCAGTAAATCCCTAACGACTCTAAACCGATGACTGTCATTTTGCTGGTGTTGTTTCTTGATTTTGGTCAATTTAGTCTTGTTTTCCTTCAATAGGATTAAATTGTTTGGCCTCCGCCACAGAGCCAAAAAGCTGGTAATGATCTTAATGTTGTGTTTTTATCTCACATTTTGGACTTTTTAATCTTACAATTTTGACTCTTTATTTCAAATATGTTGAAAAATTAAAATAATCTGCCAATGGAATAAAATCATTCAAGATAATTATATTCAATTATTGGATTTATTGTACCAAATACAGTGTTTCCCACAGACCAAGAAGCATCATGTAGTTTCATGTTATTCACTTTCGCATGAATGCTGGCGGGACAAAATGTGCTAATGCAATAAAACAGGTTCCTTACAACTGAAACACTGTAATTCCTTGATATAAAAGCAAGGGATGTCAGTTTTATGGAAGCTAATAAGGCCATGACTGAACTATTCAAAAGCATGACCTATATATTTTAAAATAAGTGGGTCGGGACGCAGATCTGCTGCATTATTTTAATATTAACTTGAGGTCTGAGTTGTGATTGCATCGGTTGAAATTAGGCCAGTGCAAGTGTGTGCGCGACTATTGATCTCTCTCTTTCATTCTCTATTACTCTCTGTGCATGTGAGCAAGAATGACAGAATCGTGTTGGGGAAAAAAACAGAGGCAATCAATTTATGGCACTCGGTTTTCAATCTGTGGCCCTGCGCCACAGATTGGTCTATGTGTGGGAAATACTGAAATACAAGTTTTTTCCCTTGAAAAGATTGGATTTTTTGCAGTGTGTTGCTTAATTATGATACCTGCCCCATTAGCAGATGAGGCTTGGTCAAAGGCAACCCCCTGCACTCTTTATTTGAAAACCCCTGCCTCCAAATACATGAATTAATTCCATTTCTGGTCTGTTTAATCACTCAATGATGCCATGTTCTTTCTCCAGCTGGAGAAAATTAAGTTTACTCTCAGAGGGTGAACAGAATTTTTTCTACAAGAGGTGACAGCCTCTCCCTCGCAGACGTTTCTGTCCACACTCCCTTCAGATCAATGACTTCTCTGACTGTTTGCTATGACCAAATATTTGCAATGGTGTCTCCGTTGTATTTGAAACTGGGGTCTGAACTCAAACAAACAAACCCAGAGTGCAAATGGAACTGAGATTATGTTCACTTGAAATGAATAAATATACCGGCTGCCTGGAAGGTAGGAAATCCATAAACCGCCAGATATGAGCTTGCATAATGAAAAGCTGCACTGCAACACGGAGGGAGCAAAGTACAGATACACATACGTACGGAAAAGCTCTCACAGTGGGGTCACCCATCACCCAGTGCTTGAGGGTGCATCTCTTCCTGTCGAGTGATGAGCCATTAGCTAACTAGTGTGTGTGTCTAATTCCACAAGTCGCCCTAACATGGCAGTGACAGCTCACTATTTATCAATCAGTGGGAAGTTAATGAGGTATGGGGAAAGAGCGGCCCCCCCCCGTTTCAAACGCCTCGCCCACAGGACGGACCTCCAGCAGGGTTCCGTCTCACTGACAGTAAAGCCGGGTCAACAGGAAGACGCCATGTTCTGGCTGTTAACGCCCCCAGAAACCTGTCTTAAAGTGTCAAGCTGCTTGACAGCCAAACAGCCACAATAACTGTGACTGTGCGACAACAAGAGGGGGGACATCGCTGAGATCTGTGAAGCTGCTGCATTACCTTGTCTTGAAAACTCTGACAGGAAAAATATTCAGTTTCAGTTTCGACAGGTAGAATACGAATAATTACAGTTATATTTACACCCCATCATGCTGTCCCCGGGCTGAAGATAAGATAAAGAAGGGATTTTTTTTTTTTTTTTGAAAGGAAATATATTATTCGAGGGAAAAGAGTTCCTTTTTGCTTGTCAGTAGATTTGACAACGCAGACAGAAAAACAATGAAGTCACTTCAAACTAATGCTGAATGCCAGCGACTAAATGCCACTTCTGTTCATTTAGTAAATTATCATATTTCTTCCCTTGTATCTCTGTTCAACATTGTCGGCCCCCTCTGTCTGTCTTTGTATAGGGAAATAACAGTGGGATTTATGCTGTGTCTTATCTAAATGGAATAAATTCACATACAGAAATAAATGTCACAGCCAACCATTCAAACACATTCTATGTCGTGACTGTTCTGTATGAGAAAATACAGCCAGGCTGACAACGGAAAATGAATGCCTTTTGTGATTTATCACCAAATTCCATCTTCCTTTTTTACATGTGGTCCCAATTGTCGGTGTTCATTCTGCTTGTATGTGAAGAGATTAAACGAAGAGGTGTGTGAGGTATATTAATTGCAATAGGCTTGATGAATCGGCTTAGAGTCTAGTCCATCAACAGCAAAGGGGAGGTCTCATTTGTAGGTGAGTCCTGACATGACCTAGAATGGAAATCTCAGACTGTCAATCACGCTGGAGAAGGTAGTTCTCATTTTTTTCCTATCGATTGTGACACTCGATTTTAGATTTAATCCTGCAGGAAAAGTGCGATGTGATTATGGCAATAACCAGACGTCAGCGCATACGCAGCCTGAGGCGAGCTAAGCCGAAGTCACGCACCAGGTCATTTTGGAAGAGAGTTCAAACTGCGTGGGACACTTTTCATCAACTCTTGGAGGGAAAACAAAGTGCTGAATTGATTATATGACTACAGGGCCAAGAAGAGAAAGGGAACGTTCCCTGCAAAACTGTTGTCAGGTGGCTTAAAGGTACAGTGTGTAAGATTTAGCTGTGTTTAGCAGCAACTAGTGGAATAAGTATCTATTAATTCAATCAAAATATCAATTTTGGTGTTTTTTATTATTAATATTTAGCTTTTTTTTTATCTATACAGGGTCATCCTCTGTGAAGCCCAACTTCCATATTTCTACATTAGCCCAAAATGGAGAAACCAATCAATGGCTCTAGAGATGGCCACCATACACTATAACTTTGCAGCAACTATAACTCCAGTGTTCTAATGGTACAATGTGTTTGCTCATTGTATCAGAAGGCTAATGGATGATTAAAAAACCATTGTGCAAACATGTTAGCACAGCTGAAAACAGTTTAGCTGGTTAGAGAAGCTAGAAAACTGACCTTCCTTTGACGAAAGCAAAGTTTGAAGCAAAAAATGATTATTTCAAATACAAATCATTGTTTCTAACCTTGACAATGTCTTGACTATATTTTCTAGTCATTTTACAACTCATGGTGGTAAATAAAAGTGTGATTTTTCATGGAAGATAAAAAATTGTCTGGGTAACCCCAAACTTTTGAACTGTAGTGTAGGTTCTCTGATACTCAGGTTGCAGTTTGCAAACTCACCACTAGACGCCGCCAGCAACTACACACTGTACCATTAAAGATGGACTCAGAACCATGGGGGAAAATTACAGGCTAGTAAAGCCACACTTGCCAATGCTGTGTGGGCATCTCAGAATATAAAACAGAGCACGTATAAATGTAGTGGTCACAAATGGGTTCAAGCTCTGCATGAATCTCCCTCTTCTCCGGATAAGGTGTCGATTCACACTGTAAGTATAAATGAACAAAAATAGGTAAGCACTTGCACAATCTGCAGCGGTAACAGAAGCTCTTTAAAAAGAACATTAACTTCCTTTGTTTGGAAAAAACATTCTTAATTGACTTGCTATGACTAGCACATTGACACCATAGTGTTCACTACCATTGTTGAAATACAAGTTGAAATACAAGATCAATGTGCAGTGATTTCCCAGATACAGGCTTCGATATGTCTCATTAAACTCAGACAACCTAATCAGGGACTTCTGGACAAATCCTACAGTTAACTATGATAAATGAGAAGCTAGGCACTAGGCGTCTGGAGAGCAAGTAGCTCTCTAGCACTTGTAAGGCCTGTTCCACAACGGAAAGTTATTTAGACCAGATGCAAATATGAACATTTAGCGCAAATGGAATCATCAAAGAAATTACGTTTCTCGTAAAGCCTAATCTAGGAGACCCAATTAGTACATTACATTTCGGCGGAGAGCCTCGTCGTGAGGCAATGTGGTAGCAATAATGTCCTTTGCTTTTATGTGGCAAGTGGCGAGAACCCAGCTTCACTTGGAAAAAAAAAAAAAAGCGGGAAGAAAGTGGGAGCATGAAAAACCTCACAATAGTGCAAACCCCCCTCCCTCCTTCCACACACCAAAAAAACCTTGTCTCTGTGTTAGAAACATTTTTTCCAGGAGCGAGGGAAGAGGGCCAGTCTTCCTGACTGTGATCTGTCTGACATCAGGCAGTGTTGCGGGCCGGTGCCAAGTAGAGCAGGGAAGCAGAATTCCCCCTGCTTACCCTGAGCTCAATGCAACTCCCAGTCTTTCACGAAGCATGTCATGAACAGAGCCATTAAAGCATGCCAGCCAATGATTTCTGCTCATGGAGGAGGGAAGAAGGGGGGCGAAGGGAGCAAAAAAAGTCAAGGCAGATGGTTTTGACTTTATTTATATAAGCTGCCATGTTCAGTTGGGAGCTAGCACGCAGCTCAGTGGCACCCCTGGCTCAAGGACCGACACAGTCCAGCAAAGGCATCAAGGCTGTTTCGGAGCTTGTGTCAAGAAAGCCCAGTTGTGTAAAGATAAAAGCGTCTCTTTTTATTATTTTATTATTTTTTTTAAAAAAAGGAAGCAGGTTGGGTTTTATCCAACTGTCAAGTCATCATAACAGCCTCATCATGATTCTTTACACCTGTGTGGCCTCCCTCTGTGGTTAATTGGTCAGAGAGATGGTCAAACAGAGTGGCCATTAGCAGCGGTGGCACGCAATTATTGCAGTGACTGTCACCCAGAGATTGATGCGGCTAAGCTCAGGCAGGCCCCGTGAAATCAATAAAGTGTCATCTCTGAGCAATGTGTGCCTGATGGATGACTCCACAGGATCCCAATTACAGAGACGGGATAAGATAATTGGAATTAGGGCGGAAATGCAACACTAATCTTTGATAGTGTGAAGATAATGATGCCGACTATACTGAGAAGTTTTTTTTTAGTAACAATGTAGTGCACTGCACTGTGACTCTTGAATCTCAGTGCATCCACCTTATCCTATTTGTTTGCTATGTGTATTTTTTTTTATTTTATTCAAATCTAGCTTTATTATTCCTATTCTAGTTGAACTTTTTCTGACTTTAATTCTTCAATAATCTTTAGGCCTAAATCGCAAGTGTTTGTGCTCATTATTAATATAATACATGCCTAGCTTAACTGTGTGAAGTTTTGTGAGATTTGTATTTGTGTCTGATTATATTGTGATTTTTAACATTACATTGAAAAATGATTATTTTTTTTTCTTATAGAATGGTCCAGACATGTTATAAGTACTCGACTTTGTGTTTGGTATGTTTTTTTTGTATAAACAAGCTCTATTATCTTGTTAAAATCCTTAAAATAAGATTGGAACGATGTCTCCTACTTCACTTTAAAGTCCTGTTCTCAGTGTGTTTGTGTGTGCGCAGATTTCCATATCACACTTGTGTAAGATGAATATTTGATTAGGATTGTCTTCCAAACTATTTGTGGTGCCACAAATCATGCTCATAGAACCCACCCCTTGAAATTGGATTTCCAGTGAGCACAGAGAAACCACCATCATGAGATGAATGTGAAAACAAACTGTGCACATACACCATTCTGCACACTGGAGCTCAAACATCCAGCTGTAGGAACAAGAAAAAAAACATTTTTTTTTAAGAGATGGAGACTTTCAATGTTTTAATTTCTTTTAAAGAGCAAAAAACATCTGAGAAGATGGTCCATTAACCAAAACGATTAAGAAATAAAAAAAAAAACCTCACATCTCATGGAAGCAAACCAGGTTCACTAAAAGTATGCAGCGAAAAAAAAGGATGAATTTGATGAGACAATGTGGCCAGTGGACCAAAAAATAGAGAAAGCTCAGATGTGCTGTTAGCACCCTCTCATCTCCAGGAATCGTCTTGTGGGACACACAAACAGCGAGTCGCTAGAAAAACAACAGCGGTGGTAATTTGTTCCAATGCTCGAAAAGACGTTTATGTGGCCCTATCAAGGGAGCTCTTATGGTTGAAAGAAGAATGACTTGTAATGGCTCCCTAAGGAGAAAAGGTGGAAATGAAACTGAGACGGCGACAAAAAGCTCTGAGGCAAGAAGTTGGGGTGAATGTTGCATGACCATGAGCTTTCTCTATTCTCAAACCAAGCCGGTTCAGTTGCTAAGATGTTAACCAAACCCCAGTCACAAAAGCGAGTGAGTTGGGAAACGCTCTTTCTGGGTTCTTGGAACGGTCGCATGGGGCGTTATAGCACATTACATTTAGGTATGAGGATTTGCTTTGCATCCTGTGTCAAATCTGGCACATTCGCCGCTGCCTCACCACATTACGGGAACACTTTGTCTTTCACTGCGCCACAACTCAGCGCAGAGTGACACATCGTCCGACCGTTCCAGTCTGACAAGCACAACGAAGCCTTAATAAAACACTGAAAAAGCTGTGTTTGTTTGACGTTTCTTTGGCCCGGGCTGATTTTTTTTTTTTTTTTTTTTCACAGCTAATTCCTATGCATGGGCTCTTTTTGTCGGAATCACAAGAGCATAACTCCAAACTGTCCTGACACAGGAGGGCTCCAATAAAACTTTGACTCGGATAGTAAACTGCTGCCTTCACAGATAATCGTCTGCTTCCCCCCCCCCGCCGTTTGTCTCGCCGCCTGTTGTCATTCGCTGACATGTGTACCCTCACATCTGGCTCTCATGTGTCGCCGCTCACGACCCTGACACGGAAAGGCATGCGTGTACACACCAAATGGCACGGCTCGGTAGCTATGACGACAATCGCACAACAAATCATAATCATGTGGGAGGGGGGGGGGCAAGTCTTTCTTAATTCTTCTAAAAAGATATTTTTAGTCATTTTATTGCTCATATCACCAAAATCCCCCAAGGGCCTGGGGAAAAGTAATCACATGTGACTAATCATAGACAGCTGATCAGCACAAGGGGACGTCTACAATGCTCCACTTCAGGTCAAGTGGAATATGAAGCTTCGACTTCCTTACGAGGAAGTGATCAGGACTCGAATTTAAACTGACGGTAAACAAATACAAACAGGCACATCTTGGCAGTTTGTCCTAGGTGGTTGTTTTTCCCTCCCTCCTCCTCTCTGTTTTTGTGGCATGGCCCAGTGACATTGTTATCTGAAACTAATTATGCTGGGTGCCAAAGCAGGAGTCTCTCAAATTGCCTTTTGTTGCTGTGGATCACTGGAGGGTAGATCCTTCATTCCGCTCTCTACTCCTATCTGTCCCGGGGGCTTCTTCTCCTCTGTGGCAAAGGGAGCGTGCCTCTGCTCTGCCTCGGGACGAGTCTCGGTTTGTGTGTCTTGTTTTTTTTTTTTTTTGTGCGGGGGAGTAGATGGGAGGCGAGAGTGTCTCCAAGCTCACTTGTGTGTAGAAATATCCGCCTGTGCTAGTAGATTTATGCGCGTCAGTGTGGGAGCATGTGTGCGACCTGCATAGCTGCATGCGCTGTTTCCACAATGCGGATGCTGTTTGTATTCCACACGCAGCGGGCTTACAGTATATCATGCAACACATTCTTTTCTTTCAACACCACCGGCGAAACCACAGCACTCCCTCATTCAACCCTCAGTGCACCCGACATTGGGAAGTCAGGAAGGTAGGGACTGTAATGTCTTCCACGGAGTGTTTAGCAAACTCGGAAACAAAACGTGAAGAAGTTGATTTACCGCTTTCTACCAAACACAGCCCTTGCTGACAGGGAGGTCTGTGGGTTATCCAGAGGACGCTGAATTTAAATACATTGTAGGAACCACAAAACAAAAATGAAGTTGTATTGAAGTTGAGGCCTAAAGAAAGATACCTCAAACCCTAAAATGATCCGCATGGCAAACACAGAAGCAAATGCGAAAATCAATTTTTCCGTGGCATATCTTGATATTCACGTCTTCTAGCCTGTAACACAATCAGGGAATACTGAAAGCCTACACATGGAAATTGACTAGATTTATATCCCCCCCCCCCCCTCTGTGAACACATTCTAAGTGTAATCTTTACATGCAACTTCAGAACAATTAATTGCATCAGAACATCTTTGTTTTTCTACATCTCTTTTTAATCATTATGTAGGAGGAGGCGCTGAGGAAAGGGGTGAATGCAAAGTCATTTTCAGGACGGGTCATGCTAATGCAACAGCTTTGAGCTTTCCCATTAATTCAAATGCTTTTGCAAAGAACTGGCCCAAGGCCCAACGCTCATGCATCTATATTCATCGCAAACCTCATACTCGAACTAATGAGCGACTGGGGAACTTCAAACAATCAAGCCTATCATTCTTTTTTTTTTTTCCCGTGAAGGTAAAGCTGCACACACGCACACACACCAAAAAAAACAGCATTTCAATTAATTAAACCTGTCTGTACTCATACGCCCTCCCCCTTTGTTTCCCTGCCCTTCTCCCCCGCCTTCAACGCCCTTGGGGAAATCAAACAATTAAGAACTGAATACAAATTTACTCCCACCCTTTATGTCTCTCGCCCCTTCTGATTGTGTCAGTGAGAGAGATGTCCTTCCCCTTTCGAGTAAAAGGCAGATTTTTGATGGATCGCGGCGGGTTCGGCTCTCGCAGAGAATCTGCGGGAAACGTTAGAAGGGAAAGGGCTAAAGGTTCAGAGTTGGACGAGACGGAAGCAAAACAACTTAAATTATTGAAAGGGGAATCAAGCAACAAAGAGTTTGCAGCAGGTGTTGCCTACTGCGAGGGTTTGAATGCAGCACGGTGCGTTTCTTGACCATTAAGACTGATCTCTGCAGCGAATGCTGACAGAAAAAGACTGCTTTGTCATGCTACTTTAAAATCGGCTCTCGGCATCTTATCGCTCCCATTCCCAAAGTCCGTGATTGATTTCCCAATAGTGCACTTGTCGCTCATCGATCTTCCGTGGTCCATTGATCCCGGCGAGCAGTGCCGCTCCTCGTGTTCAGCCGGCGCACCCAGGAAGTGGAACATTATTGGCTTTTCTCTAAGAGATTGTTTGTAAACATCACGCCATGCATCGGAGCATGCAGATGAGGCCCGGCAGACGTTCATTTTACGGCACCGCTGACCTATCGAGCATCAAGACAAAGTGAGCCTGGTCGATTTGCACCAACATACACCATCGATGTAGTAATTTCCATCTGCATGTTTTGAACAAAAATCAATTTCCAGACTTGGGCAATAGCCAGGATTGTAGAAATTCTGCGAGTCTCCTCAAATTCACAGCCCCATAAATCCCCTGACACCGAAAAGGAAAAAAAGCCTCTAAAACTTTTAATTGGATTTTTTTCATATTCACCTTTCCGGTTACCTATTTTTTTTCCCCGTGAATTGTATTCAACGAAATAAAGCCATTAGCTGTGCAGTGTCAAAGTTTTATTCAGACTGAAGATTTAATTTAATATATAGGCGTCACTATCACAGGAATCAGCCCACGCTATCAACAAGATTTTACTGGAACAGTAAAGGAATGGAAAATACGCTTATTCTGTTTCTTGGGTTGGACTAGTCTTATCTTGTCTCATTATTATGAAACCATAGCCACCATTGGTTAACTTAGCTCACTGGTGCTCATTTTATCAGAACGGATGTTTGTGGTGTCATTTATGGCAGTTTTGGGGTCTTTTACATCAAATAATTTAAGAACCACCGGATTAGTTTCACACAACGACTTGAAACAGGGGTAACAACTAGTGTCACAAAACCAGCCTGCCAGCATTTCGAAAGATAATTGCACGTTACACGTTTTTGCTGTAATTAACACGCGGTATCTTGTTTGATACTTCTTTTACATGGGGTTGATATATGTGTGAATATTTCTTGGCCAGCCTCAGTGACTTCCTGAACTCTCTGCTGTTTGCCTGGCAACCGCACAATTTCACCATGGTATCAATCTTCTCATCTATTCTTGGCATGAAAGCGGATATGAATATTTCCCCAAAACGTCAAACTATTCCTTTAACTCTCTCCAGATTGCTAAAACCCCTAAATTTTCAGAGGAAAAAAAAAACAAAACAAAACAGAGAAGGATAACTATGTTCCTCCTTCAGACAACTGGGCCTACTACTGCCAACTAAATATATGCTTTGCTTTTGACCAAGAACAACCTCGATAACTTTTCTCCCAGCTCATGTGTCACCAAATGCTCTCTTCCTAGTCTTTTTTATACTACATGAATTTTTCCTTGTTTTCTCCCTCTGTGAATTTACAGCCTGCCTTTGACCCTTTTTGCTCAGAAACTCCGCTGGTGATTTTAAAGGAAACTGTGTCATGGACTCGGGCCTCTATCCACGGGGTCCCTGCACCCTGAAGCAGTCCAAAGCCTCTTTATCAAACCCTGGCAGCTCCTATTGTTGTTGGCAGGTCACTCCTGTCCCCGGCGCTGGAGGGATTAGGTGAGAGTGAGTGAGGGGGAGTACAGAGGCCAACCAGAGGAGACCCTGCCATGTCCCTGTGAGGGAATACCCCAACGGGGGGAGTTATTAGAAGTTGCTGACAGCAAGAAAATAAGTGAGAAAGGAAAGACTCAGAGGCAGGTAGACAGAAGAGGAGGGGGGGGGACTCCCTTCGCACCTCATCGGACAAAGCAAAAAACACCAGAAAGCTCAACTCCAGTCATCACACATCATATGTCCCCCTGCCTCCTTCTACTCCCCGTGCGTCCGTCTTTCAGCACCGCAGGGCCTCCGACTCGCAGCCTTAATGACGAGCGTAGGACGGGAAGCCCAACGCATCTGCTTTCTGCATGACATGAAGACACAGGAAGACTCCAGTGCTCCAGGTCTTTGGCTTTCTCTGCACCATTTCCTTTTATCACTAAGCTAAATTTAGCGATGAAAGAGGCATCCGAACTCTAACTCCTACACGGGTTTCCCATTGAGCTTTCGTGTGGATTTGAACTCCTAAATGAGTCAAAGCCGGGAAAACACATGAAAGACGAAGATGAATTCGCCATCATTTTTTTTTTTAGGACAAGAAGGGGAAACTGCTCCTTTTTTTTCTGCTGTGGTAGCCAAGTGGAGAGGATGCCGTCTTTTTTTTTTTCTCTTTCTATCCTGCATTCATTTTTCACAAGGACGCCGCTGTGCATGAGGGCAACCGAAGGAGGAGGGGAAATAAAACTCAGCTAGATCAGCTGAAAGAGACGGGTTTCCTTCAGCGTCGAATCTGGACGTCTGACTGATGACCACGCGTGGCTTTCTCGCTCAGTCAGTGACCCCACACACAGGGAGTGCTGGTCAAAGGAAGGCCAGCGGGCTGTGAGAACACGGAGAACAGGATGGAGGATGAGTAGGGCGAGCCTTCTGACATTAACTCGCACTATCTCTGGGCAAGTCTATTTGTGTGTCTGTCAGAGGAGGAGAGGATGGAAGCCAGGACTGTGAGCCTGGGCTGATTATCTTTATGGTCAGCAGCCACAGAGGTCAAAAACTTTGGCTGCTTTTGTTTATTCCATTTGGCACCCCGAAGCCCTGAGAAAATGGGATTTCGCTCGGAATTTATGGACAGCGTCTGCTTAGATGAGCGAAGGGAAGAGAACGAGAACCAGAGAAAAAGACGGAGAGGCCAACAATCTGAGAATCTCCTGTAATTGGCGGCATGTCTGTCTGTAGCACGGAAAAAAAAACGTTGCTCTGTTTGCTTCCACACTTTGCGAAAACACTCTTCGGGAGTTTGGGATCTTTGTTCTGTTTGCAGTAATGTAGGCAGGAGGATGTAAGAGCATGTATAATTTCCCAGTGTTACTGAAAGACAGGACTTATCTCATTTTGAAAATATTCTTCAGTTGATAAAAACACGACTTTCTTAACATGTTGCTCCAGCCTCAAGTTACAGCTCAGGATAACATCCAGATTTTTTGTCACTGACTTTATGTTGGGAGTTCAGGGGCCAGTGATGAGAGCTACTGCCTGTTTTGGAACGTCCAGCTTTCTTTTTTGGCTTTTTGACATGCTATGATGAATGAATGTCTGTCCCAAGCCAAGGGTCCCATATTTAATAGGGAGAGATGCTAAAACTGCATTTTATACTCCACAATCATCACAAATCTCTGAGAAAACCACATTTGCATGTTGTAATGTCACCAAAGGCATTTCTATCAATTCAAATTCAACTTATTCTGTCTAACTGCTACTGTGTACTGAGTGTTAAAGAATGTCTTATTCTTTATAGGTAAACAAAATCTAATACATGAGGACAAGGTGCCACATTTATGCTCTCAGCAGCATTTCAGCAGCATTTCAGCCCTGGGGGTGCTTATTTTACTTTGCTTATTTCCCCCTCATGTCTACAAGTAACAACTCGAGCAATATTGTAAGACCGGTGAAGTCTGCAAAGTTGAGCAATCTGTTCAGTTTCAAAATATAAATACTGTATTTAAACAAAGAAAAGCAGTAAATGAGGAACCATGCCAGTGACATGAAAGAGTGCAATTCTTAAAGGTTCCATGTAACTTTCAGAAAACTGAAAACAACAGCATTTTGAGAGCATCTAATTTACGTACAGTGTCTTTCCAATACAAACATTACGTGTAGGCGGTACAAACTATTTAAGAATTTGATTGAACAATAAAACGTGGAGATTTCAGACATATGCAGGATAAATCAGGTAAATATTCATCTTATATTCTACCCTGGAGGACCACTTTGATTGACAGGTGTGTAATGATACTGTTGTTTGAAATTGCTCTGGGCAAGATGACAAGAGTCATTTTTTTAACAGAAAGAAAATGTGACTGAATTTTGATATAAGTAGAAAAAAACAGTTTTTTTGTAATTGCTTTGGCAAATATAGTTAAAGAAGTGAACAGTAGGGCGAGAGATGTGACCTCAAAAGATCAAAAAGATATTTTTATTTTTAGATGGACCGTATTTTTTCTTGCTTCCACTTACATAATAACATAAAAGATTCCAAAAAAAAACAAACATTTGGCACTATGCTTCAGCAGGCATGTCCCTCTCTCCTGCCATATGCTCACACACAAGCATACACACAGCGCAAACACACAGAGGCTCCTGCTGTCCTGTGTCCTTTGGCTGGTGACAACCAAATCCATCCAACCTACACTGAAACAAATTACTGTAGTTTCTATAGTATTTTTTTTACTGTAACTTCTTGTGATGTCATGTTACAGAGGTCCAAAATATTAAAAAAAAGAAAAAAACAGTAACTGACAGCATTTTTCCACCGTAAGATATTGTAAAATTACAGACATGTTGTGTTCTGACTATAGATGATGCGTATTACAGTTAAAAAGCAGACTACTCAACCACTACAGGTAAGTTACTAACGTAACATAACTTAAATAACATTTACCTAAATTACAAATTTCTGTTTATGTGTGATTCAACTTATGAGTTACTGTAACAAACAAAATAGATACGATACACTGTCAGCCTGGTGTGTAGTTCGGCAAATAAGCTAACATTAGCAAGTGAAATTGAAGAGACCTTTCAAACAAGCAATCCCAGGCAGATTTAAATCAAAAGGGAAAGTATATTATAACATTAATTTGATAATTAGACTGCCATTATTTCTCATTTCCCCAGAGTTGTAGTGTAACATTGGTTTTGTGAGTTTTTAGCTTTAGCACCTTTTTTTGCTAACCTAACTATTAGTAAAATTAAGCTAGCTGGCAGTAAACATGTGTTAATGTGCAGCTTAGGCCTATCGACAGCAAAACTCACAACTCAGCTGTTATTAACCAACATAAGGAGTCATTGGTAATGATAGCTTGATCGTGATGAGGGAAATACTCAGGCCCATCGTCCATTTTTATGTGACATTAATGTTGAAAACGTAACGGAGCTTTTGTCGACAATGAAATAGAAATAATTCTATGCAGCTATCTTCAGAGAGAAAACTGAGGGATTCATCTTGGAGGCAGATGTAATGTGAAATTATTATAGTATGAAGCTTTTGAATATTATAGTGTTGCCCATAACAATTGACCTGAGTGCACTGACTCTCAATTTTGGATGGATTTAAAAGTTCCTGTGGTGAGGACTTTAGCCTTGATATATATCTGCTTCCTGAAGTTTTATTGATGCAACTACTCTATATCAGTACTGGTCAAAAACTCATCAAATCTTGTGACAATAAATCCAAATTTAGTCATTGCTTTGCAGATCCAGTTCCTGACTGTGATGATGAGGAACAATAAATAACATTTTTTTTTCATGCTTTGCACTTTTTTACATTGGAAGAGCAAATTATAAGTTTGCCATGAGCACAGCCCTTTCAAGAAGCTCAATATTTTTTCCCACTTTTTTTTATAAATCTAATTTCAGGATTATAACTTAAAAATTCGCCAAAAACAAGGAAAAATCAAATTCTTTTCCATCTTCCTACTAATACATGGTTGGAGAATGGGGCTTTGGTGGTGATTGTATCCTTAGATATGTAAAAAATAACAGCAAAATTGTTTTGAATGCATTTATATTTTTTATGTAGTTCTAGATTCTCCCTCTTGATTTCTTTGTAGCTAGAAGTGCGTCATTGATCACAATTATAACCGTATTTATTAATGTCACTTCTATTACAGTATCACAAAATGCATTCTGAAATTTCAGCATTTAATTTTGAAGAAAAGTGGTGATATTTGATATTTTTACTGTATTTTACCACATTCAACTAAACTATTGTAGGATGCATGAAATTCTTGTATTTTTGCCTGTATTATTAT
The DNA here is from genome assembly GCA_030544235.1 of Lepturacanthus savala. NCBI lineage: Eukaryota > Metazoa > Chordata > Actinopteri > Scombriformes > Trichiuridae > Lepturacanthus > Lepturacanthus savala. The sequence continues at coordinate 17,461,207 of CM060471.1, read as the reverse complement.
GGAAGAACGTTGACTACCTGGGCCCCCAAGAGTTTTGTCCGTGTGTATATTTCTAGTGATTTGCTTTTTTCACTCCTGAAATGATCACTGCATGCATATAGATGAACACACACACACACACACACACATACACCTCTAAGTGCCTCCTGGTCCTCACATTGTGCCATAATAATATAGGCAAAAATTCATGCATCTGCCTGGGTTGAATCTTTGCAAATATAGTATAAATGTCAGACATCCACTTTTCCATACTTAGGCACCACTTTTCTTCAAAATGAATTGCTGACATTTCAGAATGCATGCTTTTTCATACCATAATGGAAGTGATATTAAAAAAATATGTTGATAGTCGTAGTCAATGACACACTTTTAGCTACAAAGGCATCCAGAGGGAGAACCTGGAACTACCTAAAAAGTACGGATTTTGTTATCTTTGATATAGCCAAGGCTCTATTCACCAAAGTCATATCCTCCTACTATTTATTATATGGAAAATAACTCATTGTTTGTGTTTTTTTTAAATAAACAAATCCTGAAAATGTTTGGTAGTTTTGAGCAGGTACGTATTTTTAAGAGTTGTATGAAAAAAAATACATTGTTGTATGATGAATTTATAGCAATTGGGGTTTTTTTGCATGGACATTTTACCACAAAGGTGTCAACAGGATGCAAAATGTGCCCAGAGAATGTACAAAAAGCTATGCCAAAAGATGTAACGCAGCCAAAATGATCACCAAATAAAAAAAAGGTGTGCAAAAATGGAACAAAAATGACCGAAGAGGACCTGACGGTTAACAGCCTGCTCTTATCCAAAACAATTCACAGTATGTACTGTTATCATTTGCAATATTTACTGGCAACTCTAGTTGCCAGGTAATTTCTGCAAATTGAATAGAAGACAAGCTAATGTTGTAAACTAGATTACAATTATGGTTTATTTTTGGGGTGGAAAAAACTGAGAATTACTGTAATTTATATACAGCAAAAAACTATAATAATTTTTCCAGTAATATAATGTAATAACAGTTATATACGGCAATTTTACAATACTTTGTTGGCAACTTAATTGCCAGGTATTTTACTTTACATTCCAGAGAAAATTCCTTACAGTCTAAAAAAATATATGCTTTAATTTACTACCCACAACCGCCATGACCCACACCAACTAACTCAGCGAGCAACGTGTTGTGGCCATGGAGCAATATGTTGCGGTTTTGCTGTGAAATGTGTGCTTATTACCACCTTTGGACTATCAGCAGCTATCACTCGAGAGCTTGATTTCTGCTCCTTTTGAAATATAGCTGGTTTTAGCTGTGTGTGTGCACACGAGTGCTCAGGAGTGCAAGATGTCAAGAGCAGACGTACATGGATTAAAAAAAAAAAAATAGGTCACCCTAATTTTCAAGGAAAATAATCTTTCTGTATATATTCACAAGATGGATGTAGTGTTGGAAATAAAAGAAATGACACTTACATTTTATCAGCCGTCGTGAATACGCCGAACAGTCTGGCAAAAATGTTCTTGCAGATAAAACCTAAAATTATGTTCCATTAAATATAAGAAAGGAGTTGTATAAAGGTCTGAAAATTAAAGACACGGCCTATTCTACCTTGAAAATCCAGCCATAACTTTTGATGCAGTATTAATAGACCCATAGGCATTTAAAATGACAGACAGGCATTTACAGGAAAAATAAAATGGACTATTATTCAGCCTTTAAATCGTTAAATCACCGCCACTCAGGTTCATAATGATGCAAGAAACAGCTCTTAAAAGATGACTCACAACAGGGTGAGGGTTGTGTCATGTCTCGACACAAAAAAAAAAGGCTTCACTCTAAAACCCTAACGCATTTGATCACAGAAATTGCAATATACATACATAGAATTGCTTCCTTTTATCACAGACATCAACATTAAGAATGTTTAAGTGTCACTGTTTAACCGAAGAGTTTGTGAATCCAGTTGTAATGTAGAATTGTGTCCCTAAATGAGAGGAAAAACCACATCCATGCAGCCACAGTAGCTCACTCTATCAAAATGAGAAGGCATCTTTATCTGCAGGACCATAAGCTCCCCGGGGAAGGTAGGGAGTGAGTGATGGCTTGTCCTACAGAGAGAAACTGCTGCTTACAGTAGGTTTCAGTTGGCTGTGTGGTTTAGGGAGGAAAGCTGAGGAATAGATCTACCAGCTGGAGTCCTGAGACCCCTGTGGTCTGTCTGGAAAAAGGCTCAGATTGGAGGGGGGGAGAGAGACACCCTATCACTGCAAAGAAAATCCAGCTAAACAAGCATCTTCCTACATTTTTTTTCACTTTATACCATGTCGCCTTTGAAGAGACCTCTCACATCATAAAACGCCACTTCATTTATAACCTTGAAACGCGACTCGTTAATTAGCCTGAACTGCAAATGGTCCAGTGAGGAGAATGGGAAGCGAGAGAGAAAGAGAGAGAGGCTGCCGGTTGAGCTGTTTTTGGTATTTGAAGTGAGATTGGGATGGATCTAGATCAGTAGAAAAAAAAAAGAGAAAAAAGAGCATGTATAAGACGGAAGAGAGGACTTTTAAAAAGGTCTCCACGTCTGAGCTCTCACTCTTCTCCGTCCCGAAAGAAAGGACACAGCATTCTAAGACCTTCCCAGCGTTCCTCCTAATTAATTAGGAACACGGCGGGGTGAGTCCACCTTATTAATTACTGCTCTAAGCTTGAAAATAATTGGAGGTTCTGAGGAGGTAATTCAAAAGAGGGAAGCCCCTTCCAAAAAAAAAAAAAAAATACGCCTTTTGAAAGAAGTAGTTAAAAGGTGCCGGCTCTGGATGGAGACGAGCCCATTTCTAAGGCTTCGGCTTTGAAACTAATGAATCACAGTATATCATGGCCTTGCAGCTGCGAGGGTAACAAGAAAGGTACGGAATTAACCTCAGTGCCTTTTTGCCGGGAAATAAGGTTTGGTGCTTCTGAATGACTCTGAGAAAAGGGCGGGCGTGGTTGACTTTTTGCTGATGGAAAACTGTTTATGTGTACCGAGGAGAGAGAATAAATGGGTGTCGGTATAAAGCGCGCATCCACGTTTCTGTGTGTGTTCATGTGAAGTGGATCGGATCTGTTCGCTGTAGGAGCTGGGCCGTTTCTGCCTCCAGCACAATCGCCTTCGCTATGATGTACAGCATATGTCTGCCCGCTACTTTTTCGCCCACCTGTCCGTCCATGTGTCTCTTTTCCACCGAGAACACTTGGCTGAAAAGCTCAGAGAGGACAAGCTGGTTATGTGACCAGCTGGCTGGAGATAAGGTGCAACGCCGTAATTCAGTGTCATCAAACGTTGGTTGTGCAAGACCATGGCTTTAAAAGCATGTGATTATATTTATCTTTCATTCCCCTTCATCCCCTTCCCTTCCTTAACATTTTAGTGATATTCCACATTCATTATCCACATCCTTCTTACTGCAGCTTTACTGGATCTGTATCTGTGGATGTGGGGATGATGACGGCCTTGCAGGTAGCTATGGGAACCAAGGATCTAATGAAGAGGAAGTATTTTTTTTTTATTAATATTAATTTATAAATTTAATCATCAGAGAATTGGAGGCTATGGACTAGAGAGAAAGCAGTTATCAGGTTTCAATTATGGGATAAAATTACTTTGACAGTTCATAAAAAAAGTGTTGAAAGTTTTGAGAAGTGTAATGTGGACTACTTTATAATGCCGGTATATTATGTAAATGGGATTTCATCGGTCCAACTTCATTTTAGTTAATATAAAACAATCATCTTTAAGGAAAGATGTTAAATCTCCGCATGGCGTGCTCGGGAAGAAAAAAAAAAACAGTACAATGCCGTTATTAAACCTGTTATGAACACATTTGAAACTGTTCGACTCGAATAAGCACAGAAGCCTTAATGAGAAAACAGACTTGTCATCTTGTTTTATTTCTGACTTAATGACTTGAGGGAGGATTTGATACATCCCCTGTCTCGCTCCCGGCTGGATGTTACAGTAAGAGGAAGGATTTGACACACATGGATGGCTGTTTTTTTTTTTGACGTTCCTTAAACAATCTGTGTGTGGCTCAGCAGCCAAGACAATAACTCTACAAAGGAGGTCAAGGAGATGTCTTTTTCTTTTTTTTCTTTTTTTTTTCCAGAAAGGGCTGATTATTTGTGCAGCGTCTTTAGCCTTCTGTTTGCTCAGTTCCCCAGGAGAGGCTGCTTCCTGCCCGTGTTTTCGGTGAGACACACGAGGACGTCTTTTGGCGGCGAGAAGCAACAGGTCACGGGCCGGCGGCGGCCCAGGCCTGAGATATGGGGTCAAATAACATCCCGAAAACCCGACACGCAAACTGGGACAAATTGTGTCTGGATCCTGTCCAGGCTGATTGTTTTTTTGTTTTTTTTATTGTTCCACCAAATACCAGAAAGATAGATGGAGTTTGCGGCCAGGCCTGTCACTTGGGAGTCATATCCGCTTCCTGCCCCGCTGTCCGGGGAAAAGGCCAGATTAAAGGCGCATCTGTTTGTCTTACAGCGCAAAATACGCCGAAAGATGGATGGTCAACCCTCCAGGGCCCTTATACTTAAAGGCTAAACAATACGACGGGCAGGGACAAAGCCCCAAGTGCAGGCAACCGAGAACATCCTCCACCCAGCTGACGAGCCCCAGGCCTCCGTTCAGTGATCCAACAGTCCATTAGAAAGGGAAACACGGATAGAGAGCATGCTGCCTGCTCAGCTTGGGACTCTTCTTGACACGCCTGGAGGCCTCACATTCATAAAGCCGCAATAAAAAAAAAAAAGAAAGCAGCAAGGGTTCCCAGAACAGCCCGGCCAGGAGTGGTTCCATACCCGGCGGTCAACGCTCAACAACTGTCCCTATTGTCTCGACGCGCACAACCTGCAGGGTTTTCCGTGGGCAGGAAATCGGGAGAAGGAACGGCCTCACGGCGACATCAAAAAGACGTCAGAAACAATATGCCTATATGAAAAGGTAAATGAGCTGCAGATATATAGAACAAAACCTTTCAGAAAGCTTCCCATTCACTCACGCACGCAGGGCCTCATCGTCTCGCATCGGCATAATAATGAAAAATGTCGACTTTCAAGTAATAAAGGACACAGAATCTGCTGTTCGGAGCAGGGGAGTCAAACTCAGTTTAGTTCATGGGCCACATACAGCGCAATTTGATCTCATGTGGCCCAGACCAGTAGAAATAAACATATAAATACCCAACATCCACACTACCGTTCAAAAGTTTGAGGTCACTTAGAAATGTTGTTTTTTCAATGTTTTTCAATGAAGATAACTTTAAACTAATCAGAAATACACTCATGCAATGCACTCACATGCATTGCTAATGTGGTAAATGACTATTCTAGCTGCAAACGTCTGTTTTTTGGTGCATTATCCACATAGGTGTATAGAGGCCCATTTGCAGCAAATATCACTCCAGTGTTCTAATGGTACAATGTGTTTGCTCATTACATCAGAAGGCTAATGGATAATTAGAAAACCCTTGCGCAATTATGTTAGCACAGATGAAAACAGTTTAGTTTAGAAAAGCTATAAAACTGACCTTCCTTTGAGCAGGTTGAGAAACTGGAGCATCACATTTGTGGAGTCACAAATCATTATTTCTAAACTTGTCAATATCAGTCAGTCAGTCATTTTCTATACCTGCTTATTCCTCATTAGGGTTTCAGGGGTCTGGTGGAGCCAATCCCAGCACGTTACGGAAAGAGGCAGGGATACACCCCAGATGGTCACCAGCCAATCGTGGGGCACACACACCATTCACTCACACACTCACACCTACGGGCAATTTAGACCCAAGGAGGTCTTGAACCTGCGACCGTCTTGCTGTGAGGCAACAGCGCTAACCCCTGCTCCACCATGTTGCCCCAACCTGTCAATATCTTGACTATATTTGTTTTAATATTTATATCATTTCCCAACTCATGGTGGTAAATAAAAGTGTGACATTTCATGGAAAACACAAAATTGTCTGGTTGACCCCAAACTTTTAAACAGTAGTGTACATTTACTTTTCTGTAAATATTTTATCCCTCGAGCCCATGCTTTATCCAGTGGATCCTGGGTTTGACCCTTTAGCGGGCCAGTTGTTGCACCCCAGGGGTGTAGACCATCAACTACTAAATGATGTTAATTTAAAGTTTCCTTCTCACTCCATGTTGATATATTCGCAATTTAAGAATCTGAAGAGACAGCAATACACTGGGTTCATATAAACGGCAGCATTTCCATATGGAGAAAGGCACGTTCCCAACCTTAATTCGGAGCGCCTGTTCAACACGGTTCAACATGGTTCCTCTGAGCAGACCCGCGGCCTTTTCCGTCCCGATTAAAGTGTTGACTGGGCTTTCCGCTAAGAGGTCTGGTTCACTGGGCCAACGCTGTTACAACAGGGATCACGCGAGAGGTTAAACGTAAGACGTACAACATTTATTAACAGAGGACTGAGAAAACAAAAATAAATCTGGGGGTTTAATTCAAATCAGCTCACTCTGGCCCCATATTTTCGTCCTCCGCTACAGATGCCGGTTGTGTTTGAACAACTGGATTTCATCAGCGGCAGCGCAGCCCGTCTGCCAGCAACCTCAGACGAGAACCTTCGCTTAATGTCAGCACAGCAGGTTCAGGTCTGGGCTCTGACACGCCGATCCGCACGGCCTCTTCAGATCCCACGTCCTGTTTGCGATTCGTCTTGTCAAACACGCATGGCATAAAGTAGCTTTTATTTGGAAATTCTGGCGTGGTATTTTGACTCGATCGTGAGGATCTACAGACGACGAAAAAAGCGGATCTTCGCCAGCAGCTAGCTCTCCTTCTCCCAGACCCGCTTTTAAGTGTCGCGGGCGATTTCTAACAAGCTGGCACAAAGAGGCCTGTTTGGGTAAAGCCTTTCCATCATGCCCGAGCTCATTAGAAGAACCTAGATTGCACTTCTCCGTCATTTCTGTTTGTTCATCTTGGCATCGGGTCGGAGCTCGACTGTGGACTTTACATTTAACACTATTGGACAACGATGACAGCCGCTGAGGAGAATCATGCGGTCGGCATGTGTGTGGGAACGCAAGGTGTTTTTCCACGGAGAAAAAAAACACAACTTTAATTCCCCTTTTTCTGAAATGAAATGTTTTTACTGTAGGAGAATGTAAATTCCTTTTTTTTTCGAAAAAAAGGGCCAGATGAAAATGTGACAATCTGCAAGTCAGCTTTGCAAAATCCCCCACCTGTGCGAAGCGGGAATGTTATTCGACAGAAAGACGGAGCGTGATTTCCCATCAAAATATTTTCAAAGTAGGTAAGCCATAAAATTGTGGTCGCTGGTGTTGAAAGCTTTGTCCCACAGTCTTGCAGGTGGAATTTACATATATTACGTCTGGGGAAAACAAGTGAGATTCGTGGCTGGCTCCGGCATTAAAAGCCCAACCGCTCTCTCTCTCTCTTTATCTTTTTTTTTCTCTCTCTCTCCCTTTTCTTCCCTCTTTCTCATCCTCCCTATCGCACAGACGGCCCCGCTTGTTCCCGGCTGCTCATGTGTGGCAGACGAGGTGGATGGAAAACATATTGCTCCATCAATCACGTCCCATTCTTTCTCAGCAACGCACGCGAACCCGGAGGCTGACTGAGACCGGGGCCACGTTCGGTCGCTCCGAAAAAAAACCTAAAATATGACAAACAGGATCCGGAGCTACATCTCTGTCAAACTGCGACCCATTACAATAACGTGATCTCTTTCAAATGACGGCCCCCCCCCCCTCCATCCACCGCCGGTCCCTTGACTGACGTTGTGTTGACAGTATCTTAATACACGGAGCGCCGAGTGTACGCCGTGTTCAAACAAATCTCTTCTCCCCTGTGTTATGCCAACAGATCAAATGAAAAGATAGAGGGAGAAGAAAGGAGAAAGATGTCGCTTTTCATTAATGTCTGCCTGATGTATTCAGGAATTTCTGTCTTTCAAGTCTTTGTTTCAGTACACGAGAAGAAAAAAAAAAAGACCATGCCCACTTCTAGCAGAGCAAGACAGAGCGACTCAACCCCTGGCTCCCATCCCTGGCTACAGCCCTGGTTGTAGCCCCTGGGCACCGCATATGTCACCCATTTGTAGTCCAGAAAGCATTCAGTTCCGATCTAAGGCCAAGTGTGAACGGAGGGGGAACACTTACTCATTTTTCTCCAGAGCCAAGAGCAGCTGCTCACCTTCCGCTTCAATCAGGAGCTTCAGCGATGCAGGGTGAGTCTGAGGAGAGACAACAGACAGGAGAGGAGGAGACCATCAGAGGCAGGCACACCAGATTCTGACACCGGTTGCTGTAGTCAACCAGATTTACATATGAGAAAATAAATCAAGTTTGCACTGTGTGCGGTGATATAATAAAAGAAAAGAGAACTTTGCTCTTACAGATCCTTTATTCAAATCCTCTGAATCTGGAAAAAAACTTTTGACTGAGCCACCCAGAGCTGTGAGAAAAACATGTGGGACGACTGTTTTCAATTGATGGGAGCTGTCAGAAGTCCTTATGAAGCTACTTTGTATCTTAGAACAAGAGCGGAGGGGATTAGCTTTATGTTTCTATTCCGTTTGACATTAATCCTGCGGAACGCCACAAGTCTTCGCGCCCCGGGGACGCGCGGAGGCCCGCCGGAGTCGTACGAGGTGGCGCTGAGTCGTACGTCACTCCGGTCGGTCACGGGCACATGTGCTCATCCACATGTCAACGACACGTAACCTCTTTCGTCTTGCGATCTGTGCTCTCGCTCAAGCGCAGGAAAAAAAAAAAGAGTCCTCTGTCTCACATCCTCCGCCATACACACAAACACAGTTCACACACGTGGTTCAATCTGGGTCAACTCCGGCAGAGAGCACTGCTCTGGGTTAAGTCTTCCATCACCACTCATAGAGAAGAATGTCTAGTGGATCATAGGAGGTTATAGAAGCAAGAACACTTGCACAAGCTATGTAGGGTCATGTATATATAAAGTATAGACATAAGACCAATACTAAATAAACTTCATGTTTTCTCTCTCCATTACAATTTTACAAACATCTAGTTATCCACCTTCCATTGTACATAATGTGTATTAATTTTTGACCTATTCACCTATACTGTCATGGTATAATATGTATGTAATACTGTGCTGTGCTGTAAGTCTTTTGGGGAAATATATAAATAGGAGTGTGTCTTTGGTGGAACTGCTAACAAGAATCTGGCATGTAGAATATAATGAGGAGATACACTCATATTTAACTCATCTTTAACAATGCAGTGTGATTTCTAAGCTCATCAGCATACTATTATATGGAAAATCTGAAAATCTAAAGCATGAGAAATAAATGCTGGCGGTGGAGTAAAAAGTACAATTTTTTTCCTCTGAAATGTAGCAGAGCGGAGGTATCAAGTAGCATGAAATGAAAATACTCATTAAAGTAAAATAGCTTAAATACAGTACTTAAGTAGAGTACTGCTACTCACACTGCTCACACTCACATAATCTTTATGAGGACTGCCGTTTACGACTTCAGGGAAATATCCTGTAGATATTACAGTGTAATGTTGGGCTCATTATTGAGGGAGAAATATATTTAAATTAGCATTTCGCTTTCATTGTAAGTGTTCTTTGATTTGCTGATCTGAGACTTTGTTTTGTTCTTTGTCTAATAACATCCCAAAGAAACCTTGTGGCACCTTGTTTTGGTTAAGCCAGAACAAATTAATTCACACATGAATTAGCTCAATAACACAACCTGAACATCTCAAGCTGTGTTTTTAAGTCTGCCTGGCAGTCATGTATATGTTTTTTTTGTTGTTTTTTTGTTTTTTTAAGCATGGAATTATAACACCAAACCAAGCCAAGGATCCCAGATTTCAAAACCCAGGTTTCATTAACATTCCAGTGTGCCGTCTAATGTTTGCTCCCTTTCGAAACTGCAGATATTGAACAGCTGTCTGTGTTCGAAAATGTACTGAACTGAGCACAAAAAGAAGGCAGTGATTGCTATTCTTGCCTCACTGTATGTGGACACTTTAACTCAACTGACTCCCGGTTCTGGCATGTGACCAGGATTCATTACATTAATGCATTAATGTATCCATTAACGTTCAGTTGTCCGTGCAGCCAGAATGAAATTTAATCAAGATCGGAGATAATCATTTAGTGATCCAAGAGTTCTACTCCTAATTGATAGATTTAAACTCCAATTCACAAACCTATTTTAATACATGATCAATGTGATTGTGTTTTTAAATAACCGGGGAGTATGAGAATAAAACATGTAGACTGGTGAAAGTCACTTTTGAGCTCAGCTAAGTTGGAGGTGTCCTGTCTATTTTATAGACATCACTTTTCCAATAGTCGTCCATGAGGAAAATTCTTTTTGGGCCACACAATGATTTTTCGCTGCAATACCATGAGTGGCCACTGGGAATTTCTTTTTTTGCCATATCCAGATATTATTATGCATTTTATGTTTGTTCTTCCATTCTAATGGGTAATTAGATTCAAAATGGTTCATCCCTTTGCAAGCATGAACTTATTCATCATGTTTCGCAGCAATTTGCCTATGGGGTTCATCCTCTGGAGAGCAGAACGGTAAGTAGGAATCTGTAGGAACAGAATCTGCCCACTGGATGTTCATATTTAATGTGAACAAAAGGCAATTTTAAAGTAATTACAGAAAAAAATATGACAAGAAGAAGAAGAAGAATCACAAAAAATAAGAAGGGATTGTCTTCTGGGGACCATGAGTGTCCATATAAAAATGAATGGCAACCTGGTCAGAAGTAATGGATGGACAAACAGATGGAAAGACTGACTGGGTGATCGGACCATCTGACATGACCTCAGGTCATGCCAAAAGTGTGTGTGTGTATATTTGTGTGTGTGTGTGGGGGGGACATCCTCACCTGGGATTTGAGCTGACTGACTGGTTTCCAGTCTTGTCCGACGAGCTGCAGAGGTACTGTAGTCGCATAGTGTTTCTGCTTTGCTGTTGGTCTGTGTTGAACAGTCAAAAGATTCCCTTTGAAAGAAAACACAAAAAGCCATGTGAGAACACACAGAAGACAGCTTCAAAGTGTTTCCCCTTTATCCTAAATTCTCTCTTGGCATCTACAGAAAACCACAAACCACACCGTGTCCATGTTTGTGGACACAAGCAATTCCGGAAAAAAATCGATATTCTGCAAAACAATACTGACAATACTGAATTTCCTGTCTGCTGTTAAAGGGCATGAGCCTGGTTGCTCATCAAGAACATGGCAGCATGACCCGCTCGTAGTATAAAGTGTCACTTAAACAAAATTACAGTATTTGTGTCTGCTAACTTTAGTGAAGCGTGTGCTCTGAACGTTTCCTTACTCATAACTAATAATTATGTGCGCTGCCAAAACGCCATCTCCAATACATCCTCGCCCTTTGCGAACATATGTTCACCTCCTTTCTTTTGCTTTTTTTATAGCCTGTCAGTGGAACAGAGCCTGTCTCTTATGCCGCAAAGACGTGAATACGACAGCGCTAATCAGCACTCTCACACATCAAGCAATGAGAAGCGTTAGCCTGTGGCAGAGCTGTAACCACCCCCTCTGCCACTCATACACACACACAAGCTGCATAAATTTGCACAGTTGTTCGGGAACCGAGAGTTTTTGAGCGAAAAAGAGGAACTGGGGTTGCTGCTGCCGCTGTGATAACTCCCAATACAGGGCCAGTGTCCAAGAGGCAGTGCGGGGATTAGATGTAGCTTTAGGGCATTGTTCCACGCTTTTTATCTCCCCTCCCTGTGTTCTGACAGAGTGTTAACGGAGTCTCCCGGACGGCTACAGTTCTCGCGCTGCATTGCCAGTCATTTAAGAACATATTCATCCCCGAATCCAATACTGACATCCCCAAGCATGCCGTCGGGATATGAAGTGGCTGGGCCCGAAAAAAAACCTGAGACAGAAACCGAAATCTCTCTCAAGAAACATGAGCGCACAGACAAGCAGAATGTAATGCTGAGCAACCGGAGGACCTCACTAACGGGGTTGGTGTAGTAATCAGGTCCCCACAGCGGGGATGCTATTTTGAAGCTCGGGTCTCTTACTAAAACAGTGGGGGTTGTTTGCACCATTTGTTTCTGTGCAAACATCCTAAATCAAATGTTTGCTTGCCTTCTTGTTATTTTCCACTGATGCCCCCTCGAGCGTTTCCGAAACAGCAGGGAAACAGATTTGGCGGAGGGTGACGTGTCAGCGGACTTTGTGAGAGAAGTTTGCGCGTGTGTGGTCTCTAGAGTCAACTTGAGACTTTTTTTGTTGCTGTCCCGACTTTGAATCATGTTTCAAACACTTAGAAACACACTGAACGTGAACGCACACCGCTCCAGGGACTCGGCGGGCCCGTCACAGATTATTATTACCAGTGGATTCAAGGTTGTTCCTCCGTGGTTCACATCCCTTCTGTCTCCTTACGCATGACTCACTCCCTAGCTAAATTGCTGAGTCTGCTTATTATCCGGCATTAATAACCCAGGTTGAGAACAGCGCTCCCCAACTGAGCTTTGTTCTGCCTCCTCCTCCGAGGAAAACCGCCATTCTGGAGTTCATCACGGAGCCGCTACAGCTGATAGTGGGAAGCCAAAGGTGAGCGACTCAGCAGTCCTCATCCAGCTCCAGCCCCGGTGATGAGAAGCAGGCTCCGGCAAGGACGGGACGGCATCACACACACACACACACACACACACACACACACACACACACACACACAACAGCCAGAGAAGCATCCTACCCTCATTAGTCCTAGAAAAACCACACCGTCCGGGGGAGGTGGGCATGCTGAGTAAGGGAACACATGACAAACCTCTGAGAAAAGTACACAACAGATGAGGGGGAAAACAGAGAGAAGTTTTGACAGAAAAAGGTCAAGTCCACATTGTGGTAAGACAGCACACACATACCCACGCACACACTCACACACACACACACAGATGTAACGGCCACTGCCTTTCCCTTCACTCCACATCAACTTTGAAGATGAGGTCCATCACAGCCGTTGCAGCGTTCGGTTTCCCTCGCTTCAAAGTCTCCTAAAGTGAATAACCATTTTGTTAATGTGGTGTGCTATGAGGTTTAATTCCTGTTTTTTATAAATGGCAGTGCATTAGTGGAAATAGTCTGCGGGCTCATTTCTTTTCCACGTGCTTGCGAGCGAGACGTTTGGTAAAGTCGGGTTAGTGTGTAAATGGCTTTTGTTGGCGAGAACGTTATAGGAGCCACCAGAAGCATTAGGGGAGCGGTAAAAGTGGCACCAGAACCTGAAGCCTTATTTATATGTTCAATAAAGGAGAGTGTAATCAGAGGTCTTAATAAAGCTGAGTTCTGGCCATGGTCAGCTCCCTTTATGCTCTAGTGTACACAAGGAGGGCTTGTGCCATTATATTGCCTCAATAAAGTAAATGCGAGGTCGGGAGGTGGGGGTGGGGGTGTTTGGTTGTGTGTGGGTGAGTGAAATGTGATGCAAGACTATCACTGAATAGTGATAAATTTGGCTTTCTTTAGAAGGGAAAAAACGCTAAGGGAAAAAAAAACAACTAAATCGATTATGTGCCCTGCCTGTTTTACACATTGGCTGATTGTATCTGAACAGTGGGGCAGCAAAGTTTTAAAGCTGTGATGACGAGTGAAAGGCATCCAAACTGGACTGAATTTGATTGAAAAGGTGTTGTTTTTTTAGATGTCAGTTGTACCCAGACTTCCAGAGGATAGTTTATCTGAAGAATTTGAGCTATTCGGCACTAAGAACAACAAGGATGAAACAATCTGAAAAAGGAACAGCCAACAGACATCTTGTTACGATGAACCAGCCACTGCTCGGTCATAAAGGATCATAAAAAGAAAGGTTAGTGGTCTAGGTCAGCTTGACTTATTGGCTTGTGACCCCTTAAAATAGAGTCAACTTGTTGGCCCCTCTTCACTGGTTTCACATGTCTGTGGGCTATGAGCTGGTCAACAAAGGGCCATTTTCCCCTTTTTTATTGGAGTATTTTAGGAGTCTGAAGAGGCTATGATCCATGGCTGCTTTTCCCAGTAATAATGTACCTTAACGTTGTACAGAGATTTCAAAAGAACACTTAACCAAGGAAAACTTACCAACAACAGGCTTTCAGCCACACTCTAACTCAGCAGTTGCTTTAAGGTCAATTGATTATCCAACTTATATATAGATATTATTGCATCAGATGAAGCCATGCTGACTAAATATCATCGGCTTATCTATTTAAGAGAATACGAGACCTTGTGTGCAGTATATAGCAGTTACACAGATGTGATGAAGTTACCGAAGTGGAGTTGGAGTGACTCTTGTGCGTGCTTCGTCCAGTTAAGCTCAGAGTGACGTAATGTTTACAGAGTAAATGTTGAGCTCATGCAGTTAAAGTCAAGTCTCTGGACATTCATCTCATGAAGTTCTGTACACAGGAATAATTCTTGGATATGTTATTTTCATAGACGTTACGGTTCAACCGTATGTCACGTGCGCATGCACATGTAGGATTCTAGATGTTACAACTTGAAAAGGCCTAAAACTGTCAGGATGCGTGGAGTGTATTTATTACTGAAGATCTTACGAGCGCTTCAGTGCATTTTGGAGAGATGGAGCGTCACGTTGGCTGCTCCACATCATATAAAGTTGAGGTATAGGCTACATTATGCAAATCAGGGACGTCCATCATGACTCATCACCTTTGAATTGTAGCGTTCAATCTATGAAACTAGCTGTTGACAGATTCAGCAGCTGCAAGGCTTATTTCTTGCCCAAAATGTTCTTTTAGATACACATTTCAATCTGGTGACACGGTAGAGCAGTGGTTAGCACTGTTGCCTCATAGGTTGCAGGTTCAAGACCTTGGTCTGGGACCTTTCTGTGTGGAGTTTGCATGTTGTCCCACTGTCTGCATGGGGGTTCTCCAGATTCCTCCCACAGTCCAAAAGCATCCTGAGGTTAATTGGAGACTCTAAATTGCCAATAGGTTTGAGTGAATGGTGTGTGAGCCCCATGATAGGCTGGCGACCATCTGGGGTATATCCCTTTTGCCTATAATGTGCTGGGATTGGCTCCAGCATACCCTAATGAGGAATAAGTGGGTATAGAAAATGACTGACTGACATCTCCATATAGTATAACATATCATAAAATAACAGAAAACCACTAAACAAGCCACCATTGGTCCATTTGGAAATCTGCGAGCAACCCAACAAGGGAAAGCATCCAATCGGGTGCATCCAATTCCCCGTGTGAATCAGAGTCCATGGAACTGCAGTCATGTTGGAGTCATAAATCATGAGTCATTTCCCTGGATTCATCACTGACCCCAAATTAAATCACTCCACCAGCTGGTCCTAGCGAACATGACCTTCCCAAATGCTTCTGGGATCTCAAGACATCGTCGTCTCTTTAATGCCACAGCTTTAGCGCTTTTATCCTCCTCCTCGCTTCGCTCCACCAAAACAAATCAACAACAGTTCGGCTTTATTAAACCCCAGAGCCTGCTTTCTTGCAACCAACCTCAACACGCCTCTTGACAGGCGTCCACGGAATAATGAATTCATAACAATCTTTGCTTTTCCAACACTAATGGCATGCTGTTCTTTTCATCTGCACTCCTGATGAGGCCATGCCCCCCCCAAACATGTGCACAGGTCCACACTGAGATGTGGATACGTCGTGCACGCACTCCCTAACGTCAGTAGAGTACTCCTAATCACACTCACTGTTTGTCTGATGACTGCCAGGGGAAAGGCATACAAGGACACACTCCAAAGTCACTTTGACAGCAATTCTCTGAGATCTTGAAAATACATCAGATTGGAAATGAAAAACATCGCCTTTGGCAGCCTGAAGGAGACCCTTTGACATGCAAAAATCCCTTGAATGGTACAGAAATACGTGCGTAGGGGACACACTTGAGATGATTCCAGCATTGTTTGACATGGGTGGACAATGTTTAGTTACTACTCAACCCTCAAGAAGGAAATGGTCTTGAAATGAGAGCATGTGGAATTAATTAGGCCAGAGTGATGAGTTAAGGCTAAATTGGCCAGTTTCAAAGCTGAGACAACAAAGACAAAAAAAGGTATTTAAAAAAAAGTGAGTTTTTCCCCCAAGTTCCATATGGAAGTGTGTTCCTAATAATGCAAATCTAATAAGATGATCACAACACATCACTTTTTTTATGCATCAAGAGCATGTATTTTGTTTTTTTAAACCATATTTGGTGGATGCCTTTAATCAGCGCTGACTGGACTCAACTCAATTCAGTTTCTGAGCCAGAAGTTGGTTCTGACGTCAGCGGAAAACTTGGTTAATGTTTATGGCTATTGTTCATTTAATAACGGGTGACTGACAGGCATATCACAAAACCCAATTTATCCACAATCAGCGTGGGCAGATGATAATTCAAACAGAATGGTGATTGGGTTTAGAATGAGGAATGTTACTTTGCGAGAAAGACCATCAAGCAAGCACTCTGTCATAAATGACCATGGAGACAAAAGCGGTGAACTTTCTTTCTAGTTAAAATCTGTTAGATTCTTAATATTTGAATATTTTGTGCCTTTATGAGGCACAGGGAGAGAGAGTAGGGTAAAGGTCCAGCCAGCCAGGATTCTAAATGGTGACTCATATTTGCTTTTTCAAATGTGAAAAATGTACAAAAATGTTCAGTTTCTTCCACTCTTTTAAATCATTGAGACTGTTGGAATAAAAACAAGTCATTTCAAGACATAGCCTTAGATTGTGGTGACTTTCAGCTCTAAATAATACAAAACAAAGAACGGGACACATCCTCAGATCAGCAGGACCTAATGTTCTGTTGGCCACCTTATGGACTAATCTTCACCTCATCGTGATCCACGATGCAGGGGTTCACAAGGATTACAGAGCAAAGGTGAAAAGTGCCTGGTAATCTTGGCCCGGCTCCATGCTAAACATCTGACCCAGTTGGGGGACATTATGTCAACACCTCCGGTGCTGCACTGGGAAACGCAGAAACCCGAATGTGACATCATGATAATAGGAGTCCGAGCAAACTGGATGGAAGGTCTCGTTAAATCAAATCTAATAAAGTAGCAGTGTGTCAAAAGTTACAGCAATGAGAGGTTGTTAATGGTTGGATTATTGCCTGATGATTTTTTTTCTTAAGTGTGTATTTAAGGTCATAATTGAGCCATTTAACACTATGCTCCCTCTACTGGTAAATAGCTCTTTGTCTCATTCTGTGGCTCTACCCGCGCCTGGTATATTGAACTCATTTAATGTCACACTAGCTGAATGTCAGCACATAATTACGGTATGGGTAATAGATGGCCGAGCAGCAAAAGTTCCCCTTTGGCTCAGCAGGAGGTTAATGTTTGTCCGAGAACCCGGTGCTGTTCCTCCCCTGGCGGGTAACACTGTTAAGGGCTTCCTCCCCCTCTCGCCGTGAGGACTGTGCTCGCCGCCTGGCATGGCGCCCATGTGCCTGAGCATAACAAAGGTCAAAGTCACAGAGCTTCTGGAGCAGTGCTGTGTGAAAGCCTGTTAATACGGTCCCTGCGAGGGATTTCATTTACAGCGCCCTGGAACCCTTCTCTGTCATGGGAAGCACATGTCTGGCTGACACTCAAAGTGCGAAAAAGCAAAAAAAAACAACAGCAAAAAAAAAAAAAAAGACTCAAGCAGCAGTGGCGGCGGAGGCGGCAGCAGCAAACAGGGAGCGAAAAGCGGGCGCAAAGCAATCACATCCCCAAGATATTGTACAGCATACGCTGGCAACTGTGCCATTTCCTCAGGGGAGGCCGTGTCTTCAAAGGTCAACTACTGTAACACCAACTTCTGATGAAACTGAAATAGCAGTTGGGGGATCTTTGGAGAATGATGCAATGGTATTTTTTAGTCAAAGTTTGTTTGCTAGGTTTAAAAAGAACATTGGGCTCAGACAGAAAAAAATGCTTTGAACCAGATTAAAGCACTTAATTCCAATATATATATATATATATATATATATATATATATATATATATATATATATATATATATATATATATATATATATATATATATATATATATATATATATATATATATATGTAGTATAAATGAATGGTAGTATATATACATATATATACCATTCAAAATATATAATATATGAGAAAAACAGTTTAACAGTTTTTTCAATGGAGATAACTTTAAACTAATCAGAAATACACTCTATACATTGCTAATGTGCTAAATGACTATTCTAGGTGCAAATGTCTGGTTTTTTGTCTACATAGGTGTATGGAGGCCAATTTCCAGCAACTATCACTCCAGTGTTCTAATGGTACAATGTGTTTGCGTCAGAAGTGTAATGGATGATTAGACAACCATTGTGCAATCATTTTAGCACATCTGAAAATAGTTTAGCTGGTTAGAGAAGCTATAAAACCGACCTTCCTTTGACGAAAGCAAAATTTGAAGGAAAATATTATTCTTTCAAATTATTTCTAACCTTGTCAATGTCTTGGCTATATTTTCTATTCATTTTACAACTCATGATGGTAAATAAAATTGTGACTTTTCATGGAAAACACAAAATTGTCTGAGTGACCCCAAACTTAGTTGGTAGTGTGTGTGTATATATATATAAATCGCTGCTACTTTCAGTGAGTATTTGAAAAGCCTGAACACAACCAGCTCCGGCTTTGGACAATCCTGGCATATTCAATTCAACTTGAAACTTTTCTCCATGTAGACATTTGATTCGGTGCTTGCTCTGCCCCACTCAGACATACATCATGAGTCCGCCAAGGGAACATGGCAGCAGCAGAACAACTTTGTGAGCACCAATTTGTTAGAAACTCACCCAGGTAGGAGGTGACCTGTCTTGTTCCTGTTTCTGTCTTCAATGGAACATATTGCGGCACGTCCCTTTCTTCTCGCTGCAGAAAAATGAGGCGAAATCTGGGCGGATGCTGTATGCCAGACTGGAAGATGGATTATCTGGAGCTGAGGCATATTATTCAGTGGTTTAAATCTCAGTGGAAGCCCCTGACTGCACCTTCAAAAATCTCAAGATGGGGATTGCTTTCCCTTAGTAACTATGGTGAAGTCAATTTATTGTCTACAGTTGGAATTACAACTAATCTGTTGAAATGCCACATACACTTTACTCTTATTACTGCCTGAATGTACCTCTGGCAGAAGTATGGGATGCTGATTTGATTTCCAAGTTGCGAACAGGTTGAATAAATTAACACTAACAATGTGAATATTTCCAGTAAAGAAACAGAACTTGATGTCTGCTATTAGAGCTTAGAAAGGTATTAAACTGGATCTCTTGAAAGCTCTTGGTGGTTAATATTAAAAAATACACATAAAACTGGATGAAATGGATGTATGTTATGTGAATAACTGCAAGTTACTTGTAGTTATGGACCCATATGAACCCCATATGAGCACCTTTGAGCTCATTGTCTTGGCTTCACAGCAGCCTTTTTGTTTGCTTGTCGTCCTGTCTCACCGCTCTCATTACATTGTTTTTACCGTTGTTCGCTACTTTCCCGGCACCGATAGCAACTAGCTAGTGAACGTAGCAGAACATCAACCCTCAAATTCCACCGCATGCGGATCCAGTCCAGCATGCGTTTCCATTATAATTAATGCTTCTACTTCCACCAACTCTGGAGCAGCTGTAGACCGGCTGCAAATCAGCTCCAGCAGTTTGGACACAAATCCAAAATGAAACGCCTGGTTTCAGTTCCAAAACGAGAAAAGCTTGAGCGCAGACCTCCGCCAAGTACATCGTGACTCCTGGCCAACATTTTTGTCCTAAACTACGGAGGTATATCACCACCAGGTGGCTCCAAACGAGCGCCTCTTTGAAGATCCCCTACCGCAATGTTACCAAATAACATTCAAAGCGATCCACAGACCAGGATTTCTTCCTGATCATTCCCAAAATGTAATCATATGTTCATAGTACCATTCCCAACATTTGCTGAAAGTTTGACGAAAATCCCCCTTGGCAGATGTAAAAAAATGCACCATGGTCACTGCGGCTCATATTTCAAAGTATTATACCTTGAAAACATCATAATGGGTTGGAGCCAACTCAAAGTCATGGTTTCGGGTATAATTTCACCCCAATTCACCATGAATGAGGAGCTTTTGATTTTGAAAGGCGTTTTTCCTTTTTTTTAATATTTTGCTTTAAATTTAGCTGGCCTACATAATTACAAAAATTGTAGCTACTCATGGTTGAGGTTGCCTCGACAAGGCAGTTCAACAGGTCGAGTTGTTTTAATACTCCTCCCCCAAATATATGTGGTCATATATAGAGAAACAACCTGCTGCTGTACACTGCTGTTCCAAAGTTCAGGGTCACTTAGAAATTTCCTTATTTTTTAAAGAAACACACTGTTTTTTTCAATGAAGATAACTTTAAACTAATCAGAAATACACTCTATACATTGCTAATGTGGTAAATGACTATTCTAGCTGCAAATGTCTGTTTTTTGGTGCAATATCTACATAGGTGTATAGAGGCCCATTTCCAGCAACTATCACTCCAGTGTTCTAATGGTACAATGTAATTGCTCATTGCATCAGAAGGCTTGACTCAATAGTCAATGTCTTGACTACATTTTCTAGTCATTTTACAACATATTGTGGTAAATAAAAGTGTGATTTTTCATGTAAAAAAAATCTGGGTGACCCCAAACTTTTGAACAGTAGTGTACATTACGCAGTTACGTGTGAATTTGCGAGTTCTGGTGGGTCCTGTTGCAAACGGAATCTGGAATTCAGGGCTCAAGAAGCTGAAGAGCTAAATATATCCTTCATTAGCTGGTGGAGACAGCACCAGAGGTAGAAGAAGGTAGAAGAATTATTGGACTTACATTAATCAGGCGGAGACAGAGACATGACACAATGGCCATAATCGCCATAAAGATGACTTATTCTAATTCACCTGACAAAAAGAACGAATATACTGTCAATTCCGCGACAGTAAACCTCCACTAATCAATAACCTTTAATTAACAAACGATGGATCGCATGACATTGTGATGTGAAAGGTGTTACCACACAGAGCTATCAATCAACGCCGCAGTTCTCCTCCGCTCCACGGAACTTCTGATTCACGGTTGGTCCATTCTTCAGATTTTACGCCACTGACTGGTTCAGTCTCACAGCTCTCATCAAACCCCCCATTTTCCAGTAAAGCAATGCAGCTTTTTTGAGAAAAAAAAAAAAAAAGACGCTCCAACGAACCTGCTCACATGCAACTTTTCCCAGAACCAGATGGAAGACGGACAAAATTAACAACTACGAGCAAACAGATGTTTCCCTCAGGAGTCGGAGGAGACCAGAGAGGAGTCACAAAGAGAGCGAATATTGGACTCGCGTTTGTTGGGCAGCCAGAAAAGCCAACCTCATATAAACGCTAGCATCGCTCCGTGTCTGCTAGATTTACGGGCCACTGTTTGCTGATAACTTTACGCGTCCCATATTGCACACTTTTCTTGGGTTTTTAGCTGAAGTTTTGATAACCCTAACAGGATATATTCCTGGTTTTAAGTACCAGAAATCATCTCAATATAGTTTTATATCTCTTTTTTTTTACGGAAGTCCTGATGACTCATTTTAAGGCAGAGTTTGTGAATACAGGCTGTGTGCATTTCTCTCTAGATTGGGAGCTTTAAAATACGGGACAGTATTTATATAATGGTATTTATATACAGCTCTGGAAAAAATAAGAGACTGTATTACTGTATTTTCTTCTGAAATCAGCATCTCCACATGTATTACAGCCATTCCATTCCAGTGTCTGTTAAACTCCAACACATGCACACCTCATTCTGCTTAAAGAGGTACCAGGAGTGGAATAAAGTCACCCAAGAACAATGATAAAGACTTGTGGAGAGCATGCCATGTGAAAGCTGTGACTAAAAATAAGACTTATTGCACCAAATATTGATTTCTGAACTCTTCTTAGGTGTAAACATGAGTATTATGTTGTTTAGTGTAGCAGAAAAGGCTTGGAAGCTGCCCATGATTTTTATTTTTTGGAGGTTCATGAATTTACCCAGATAGATTTGACACAGACTGGCGATATCTAAGCAAAGTGGGCTCTTTCGTTACAGACGGGAGAGAGGAGACGAGCAGGGGAGCGGCGAGCTGAGCTCAACTCTGACCCGTCTGGGTGTGAAAGTCCAATGAGAAAGTCCAGAGCCAGAGTCAAGTTTCCACTGGTGTGTGTTAAGGTTTTTTTGCTGGCGGGGAGGTCAAACGAGTCCAAAAAATCTCAGAAATTTATGCAACACATGTAGGGTCAGGTCGCATGTATACAGTCCAGCTATTTCCCCTCTCCTCTATTAATATTCCCACTGTGGAAGAAAAGCAACTGGTTGATCGATCTTTTCTTGATGCACAACCTCACATCAGCTGACTCTTCTCTACCACGGGGTCTCAAATACCCCTGAACGCCTCATCTGGAGGATCTGAATCCATCCGTGCTGCAAAAGACACTAAACGCCTCTGACTTGCGATGGGTCACATCCTACGGCGATAATGTCTCTCCTGGGGGACGACGCCGTTTTGTTGCCGGAGGAATGTTTTACTACGGTCCAAAAATATATTCTCAGCTCAACTTTCATTCGTGCGAGCGTGCAGCGGCGTGCACGGCCGCATGCTGCACCCGAGGAGTCATGTTGGCTGAAGGAGAGCAAGAGAGCTGGCTTAGGAAACGCTTGGCTGAGAGCGAAGTGTGTCAACCGTTGGAGGAAATCATTCACGAATGATCCTCACGGTTAGGACAGAACATAAGCATGAGACTGGGAGGGTGTGTGTGCATGTGTGTGTCTGTGTGTGTGTGTGAACCGACATGAAACCTAAAGGAACAGAGTCGTAAAAATGTGCAAACATGACGTCGCGTGGTGGATCTGAACTGCTCCAGCCTTGGATTCAGCCTGGAGTCAGAGGCTCATAAAAGGGAGCAATAATGTATCCTTACACATTGAAGTAAGGCTGCAATTAGTCTCATTAATAGAACAATCAGACTGGATAAAATGTCAAAAAAGCCAAAAAAAAAAAATGTGAAAAATCAAGCCCTAAATGATAGCAAGAGGTAAAAGCAGGATTTGTCTGGCAAACAGTGCGATTTCAGCATTTTTAATCATTTTTTTTTCTACGCTCTTAAATCAAACCCTGTCTCCTGTGGGTGTTAACAAGCACTTATGTGCACTGCTCCCTCCATTTGGCTCAATCAGTCCGAATCGCTCCCCAAGCAGGTAAATATCCTGCCAATACTGATCCGTTCGGGCTTCTCGCAGCCACACACAAAGCTGATGATTTCTGACGAGCCTCGAACCCGTGGGAAAGACGCATCAAAGCCAACTTGAACTGCTGATGAATAAATGAACAACTTCCTCACGCTTCAATCCTGTTTTTTTTTTGTTTTTTTTCCTTTTACACACTTGCCCTTGCTGGTAATTAATTCCCATGACTCCCCAACGCACGAGAATCATGACTGGCAGCGTGTTTTAGATGTCAAAGTTGTTGTTTTTTTTTTTTTTCTGTGGGCTGCTCTACACTCACCCCTGGTTTGAGCGCTGTGTGTCTTATCCTTGTTTAATCTCGCCTCAGGCACAGGAGGCTGGTGACTGAGATGTCATGAGCCACAGAAGCTCAGAAGGGTTGCAGTTTCACACACAGAGACACACACACACAGAGAGAAAAAAACACACTCTGACATCACATTTGAAGCAGCTCCTCAGCTCTTTTTCATTTTGTTGCTTGGATGTCATAATAAAACATAATAAACATATTCAGCCACTCGACTGCCCCCCCCCCCCCCCCCCCCCCCCCCTCAGGCAACGTGACTCGTATTCCATGTTTGCCACTAAACTAACCCTGGAATTCATCCATAATTGAAAAAGAAAAAAAAAAAAAAACTAAGTATGCTTAAAGCACAGCGAAACGCCTCAAGTGCTACCACTGATTGCCAAAGAGAGTTTTCGACATCATCAATTATACAGAGGCTCCTCTCTCCTCCTGAGGTGCAGCACAGTGGGGTGGACTGCCAGCTGAAATGGGATGTTCTGCCGGTCACACGCTGGGGGATGAAATGCAGATTGAACTGCATTATTATAGACAGCCAGTTCACGCTGGAGTGGTTTGATTTGTAACTCTGGTGTAGAAGCAATCTACTAAACATGATGCGCCCAGCTTGAAGGGAAGATGGATGGATGATGGATGGAGAATTTGCACAGCAACATAGATTCATTACAGCACAATGGCAGATGCGCACAGGTCCCAATTAAAGACTTTTGTTGTATCATATGTGAAAATATTTCATTAAAATAGACATATCTGACATGCATTGGATCTCTTTTGAGCACTTTTGCACAGGGATGCTTTAACAGAAGAGGAAGTTCACCTCTTCTTCACCTCTTACCTGCAGCGGATGCGGGGAACGCGCCGTCGCACGCGCACACGGAGACGCAAAAAGCCAGTAGAACCACAAACTTCTTCAGACTCCGGCTCCCGGGGATCATGGTGCCCGGTTAGAAGCGTGGACTGGACCCGGTCCTTCCCTCCCCCTCCACCCTCCCGATTATATAGATATATATATATAAAAAAGGTTCGGTTCACTGCAGCGCAAACATCATGCAAAACGATTCCCAGTCCCGGCGACAGCTGATGTGCAAGAAAAGCACCTCAGACACACACACACACATACGCACCCCGCCACCCCCCTCCCACCCCCCAAAAATAAATGACAAAAAAAAAATAAATAATTAAAACGGGACTTCCTGAAATATGATCAAGTATACGGAACCGGAGGTTTAGGAAATCCCGGGGACAGCTGATTCAACTCCGCGCGCTCCCTCATTCGCACGAGAATCCGAGCCAAAAGCTGCCACGCGTAAAAACCAAAAAAAAAAAAAATCAAAAAAACAAAGTGTTGAAGAAAAAAGTGTAGAAGTGTGAGAGAAACGAGCAGCGGCCGATATATATTTATATAAAAAAGAACATTGACAGATAACACAGGCTGCCGCTGTGTCGCTCGCCCGCTGGAATGACATCAATTCCAGAGCAATTACTGAGAGAAGTGTTGTCTTATGAGTGGGGACCATGTGCTTCAATGGAGCGCTCCGCGAGGTCCTAAAGGCACCTCGAGCGAAGGAGGTCCGACTTCCGGTTATGTCTTTCAAAATAAAGCCTACTACCTGAACAGCTGCTTGATTTTAAGTCACGTCTGAGATCGTGTTGGGTGAGGCGAGTGGTCCCTGTCGGCTTCTCTGCCACATACGTAAGAAAATGAAGGCAAAAGCCCAAAAATAAATGTTAAAAAAAATAAATAAATAAAATAAAAATTGAATTTTAAATAAATATATTATGTTGTATAAGTGTGTGTTGGCTACATATATTTTTCTTCTTTTTTTTAAACATATTTCAGGTGTATCCTAGGATGTTGTCTATTAAGTGGTTCATTTTTCTGCTTATTTTGTGTTCTATTGTTCTATTTTTTTCTTTTATCTTGGTTCATTTATTTACATAATTTAATAATATATTATATACAATATATATTATATTTATTTGGGGGGAAATTACGGATTTAAATATAACCTGTGTGCGATTGACAGTTAATGCAAGACATACGCCCAAGCATTCATTTTATTTTGAAAGCCATCGACCCCACTTCCGGTCTCTCTTGTTATCTCTCCCTAAACTTGACTAACGAGATTGATAGGCGCACGTATGCTGTATGTATCTGGGTGTGAATTTGAATAATATAGCCTGCACAGCCTTCATTGGCAGATGTTTTCGTGGATGCATGTTATTATTCATCGAGAGTAAGCTGGGGAGCAGCATTGTGTGGAGATCAAAAATGCAGACTTGCAAATCCACTTGAATCTATTTGGCTCCATGCTGGTTTCCCCAGCCCCAAATTGGACAGGCTGTTCTTCTCTGCACAGAACACACAACACAAAGTGTTTGTAACTTAAAAATGCATGAAGCTCTCAAACGGCATCAAGGACATCGCTCATTCAAACACAATGGCTTCTGCTCAATTACTGCAAGCGAGCGTGGGCACTCCACCGCACCGCATGGCCATCCTTTTTGGAAAGGGTTACTGGCAGGAAACAGGCAGACGTCCACATGTATAAAGGATTCCTGAAAGATCTTTTTTTTTTTTTCCTCCCCTGACACGAGAGAATTGAAGTAAAGCTTTTCAAGTACAGTGTTCTCCCAGCATGAAGGTATATTATGGTGAAGTCACAGCAGGCAGCAGCACATGCTTTTGTTGCCTTACACTGTTTGAAATAGGGACTATAGTGTGCAGCATATCGCCATGATGCTCAGAAACCTCGGGTTCTCACAACCTATCCTTTCAGGATCAAACGAGAGCGAAATAAAAGGAGACTTCTCTGCATGCTAACTTCGCGAGATTGAGTTCGAGTTCAGCTGTGGGTTCTGAGAAAGAGCAGATCCCCGTTTTGCCTCTTTCTCAGAAGCAGGGCATGCTCGGAGAAAGATAAGGTGCAGGCAGTAAAACGGGACTTGCAGTTATTGCGCGAGGACAGCTAGTACTCAGTAATAAATACCAATTTTATAGAGACTTCATCCACCCCAGCTTATGTTACTATGTCAGTGCAGTTTGGGAAAGAAAGACACTTTTCAACAGTTCTTGGGCATAAACTTTACACATATTAAGAAAGTGAATGAAACAAGTTTTTAAACAGAAGCTCATATATAAAATACATACAATTAAGTCCAAATTCATGCATGTTTATGGCATTGTTTGTTTGAAGCTGAACATGAACATGAACCACGGTAAACAACCGTCTTCATGCGGCAGTCATGCTTCCTAATTGCCTTATACTGCAGACAATTATGAGCCATGAGTGCTGTTATTAATAGGCTCCTATAGCGATGGCAAATACACCCACATGTGCATGTGCACCGACATGAAAATGAGGCTCATAAAAATAGTCAGGAGCAATCATCTGTCTCCTCCAGCACGTCAGTGTGAATGTCGATGGATGGAGCAGCTGGACGACCGAAAGCGCTCCGACTTAAAGGCCTTTATGAGTAAGATAACAATTAAGAATAATGGAAAGAATGGCCCGCTCTGTCGCCTGTTTCACTAAAAATAAATACGCTCACTTTTGATTTATGCCCAGCTCCATCATCGGCACTCACAGAAAAAAAAACACCCAAACACACCAATCTAAATCTGCGATGACAGGCCCCACTCCATCACGGGAGACAAAGACAGACACAATGACTCCATTCAAATTGGCACTGTCCATTAGCGGGGCGACTTCCAGTGAGAAGAGGTCACATTCCTCCATTTTGCCGCCTATAGCTGGCACCGGATGATGGTAGAGCCCCACTTTCAGGCTTCCTTTGGAGGCATAATGAGGAAGACTGTCCTGGATGAGACTGTGAAGCAATAATGAATGATTCTGTCTTATATCACTGCCTCACATTGCATTACATCATGTCAAAGTGACTGTGTGAGGATATCTGTGCTTTATCTTTCAGTAGGGGGGGAGGGGGGGCACTCTGAATCCCATTACATCAACTAATCTAGAAAAGAAGGACAACTGCAATCAAGTGAAACAAGATAACACCATACACAGCATGCTTTGGATGTTATTTGAAGCGGGTATCAATGTCATACGTATATGAGGCTCAGTGTGATGTTGGACTGAACCGGGATGTTCAGGCATGACTTTTATACATTCATTTTTGTCCATAATCTATTGTAATTGCACACCGCGAGGGCCGAGAGTTCAGCATCTGCTTTTCTCAGACAAATCTATGGCCGCCGTTCAAAACCCATTTAACAATATTTAGTTTTTTTTTGTTGTTTTTTTTTTTAAGAATATGCAAAGACCATCTGGATCAAGAAATCTAATATCCACCGCACAATATAGGCTCAATTTTTCCTGCCATCTGTTTTTGGATTAGGACATACGGAGTCACAACAAGGGAAACAGGTTAAAATACTTTTTTATTGTGCATCAGGAAGGTTTTTTTTATTTTTTTCAACCCAGATGAATGGAAGAATCTTTGTAGAAACCCTTAAAAAAAACTGCGATGTTGGACAACCCTTCTGGATTTTTAAATATCGCCATGGATTTATATGTCAGAAAAACAGATGTTAAGCTCAGTAACTATAATGATGGTACACAAGAGGGACAAAACAGGGCTAAAGGACAGCTCGCTGTAGCTGACCTGTGCTTATAGTTTAATTAGTTGTGTAACGTAACGCGGCCGAGGCTTCGTCATGTCAGCCTCCTCGTCTGTCATCAGTTGTTGCTCCTTTGAAGAACCCGATCCAACAGTTTCTGTAACAAGAAAACAAATACTCAGATTACTAAAAAAAAAAAAGCATTATGAAAGAGCGGCAGGCCACAGATCATCTGTCTGGATCCACACAAAAGCCATGTGTCTGTCTTACAATCCAGGGGAAAAAAAAAAAAAAAACAGACACACACATGCAGGTTCCAGCTTCTGACTGGAATCAAACGGGAGTATAAACTCTGCTCTCTGCCGACCTCTCAGGTCTCCTGTTCCCGTCCTGTTCAAGCGGGGGTCTTCCCAGGGCCTGCTGGGTCTCTGTCCCGTGTTATCTGCAGCGTGGGTGGAGCAGCTGTGCGTGTGTGGGCACCCACTCTGCCTGCAGCTCGGCTGAATGGTGGCACTGCGCTGGTAGCCTCCCTCTTGCCACTGAAGGGCCTTTTGTTCCGCCAAGAACACTGGGCCCATACACTCGGCAGCACAATGAGACTGTTCACGGTTTCTCTCCTTAATGAGAGAAAGTGTGTGGGGAGGGCAGGGTGAAAGAATTCTTTACAGGGTGATGATTACTTACCACACAATCATAATAATAATTTTACTTCTTCTTTTTTTTTAACTTCACCCACTTCACTAGCAAACGCCTCTGTATATTTTGAGCTGATCTGTGAGAAGTGTGAGGAAAATGTCAAATGTTTGGCAGTAGCGCCCTCTTGTGGAATGATGAACTCTTACTGACAGCACCTTTATGTCTACAGCTCTGGAAAAAAAACAAGACCCCTTCATTTCTTTTTCTGAAATCAGCATCTCTACATGTATTCCAGACATTTCATTCCAGCGTCTGTTGAATTCCAACACATGCACACCTCATTCTGCTTAAAGGGGTACTGATTAGGTGGACACCTGAACCAAGAACAATGGTAAAGACTCATGCAGAGTATGACATCTGTGATTAAAAATAAGGGTTATTGCACCAAATATTGATTTCCGAATTCTTCTTAAGTGTAAACATTCGTATTATGCTTTAAAATGAATTTGATCTTGTTTGAGGTCTGAAAACATTGCATCTATTTTGTTTTTTTGACCATTTGTCATTTTCTGCAAATAAATGCTCTAAACATTAATATTACTTGGGGGAACTGTTGTCAATGTTGTATAGGTATGTGCCCAAACACATACCTATAAGTAGTAAAAGCAGAAAGAAATTTTTGCAGTGGCCTCTCATTTTTTTTTTCCAGAGCTGTATTTTCCATTGTTGCCCAGTCATTTCACTGATGATTTCTCCTGGATTGCATACAGCATGACAAGCAAGCACAAGTAAGAACAAGGAGACATCATTGTTACTCAACCTTTTTAGACCTTGCCTTTAAAACAAAAAGGAACATTTATAATACCGTTGTCCTGTTCGGAATGTGTTATGTTAACTATGGCGTTGAAAAAGCACTGATTAATTGCTATTTATGTGTTCAGTGGAAAAAAAACTTCAGAAATGAGCATTATGAAAGGTGATTAAGACCCTAAGTAATCATTCTGAGCCAGAGAATAAACATTGTGCTCGGATGTACATTCGCTGCAATTTGCAATTAAGCCCGTAAACATACCACAGCCAATCCATCTGCTTCAAGGGCACACAAAAGAAATGCAGGAACACACTGTGCATCCCATCCACTTGTTGTCACGACCGTTGAAATAAAAACTTCATACGAGCCACCGGACTTTTTAATTAACCGTAATGGAGTTGGTATGGGATTTTAAGCCATTACTTTTCGAGGATGCATCGCTGTGCTGTGAATAGAGGGAAAAGGCCGCATATCGCTGTAGCACTATAGTGTTTCACCATTACTGCAAAACGCCTCTCGCCCTTTGCATGGTTTAATTGAGCCTGTAGGAGAAAGGTGTGTTATTACTTGCTCAATTGCCTGTGGGTCATATACACAATTCATTTTCTGTTCGGCGTCTCGGGCGAATACTTGTCAATACGACGACAAGCTGCTTTGGGCTTGTTCGCTTTATTCCTTATTTATGGGAATATAGTTGATTTGAAGCATCATGTATTCATAACTGTTGCGGCTTTTTCCAGGTTTATATTTAAGCTATTTGATGTTTTAATGGCAGCACCATACCATCATATTGAAATTATTGACTTTGTGATTTAATAGTATGTGCATTTTATATTAGATTTTTTTTAGTATTTAGTATTTACCATTGGCTGAAGGCTGCACTACATGAGTTTGTAATTACTTGTGGGTAAATGAGATTTGGAGGGTTTATTTATATATTAACAAAAAGAAAGTGGTGGACTGTAACTATGTACATTTACTCAATTGCTGTGGTTAAGTACAATTTTGAAATACTTGTAATTTCCATCTGATGCTATTTTATACTTCCACTCCACGACATTTATCTGACAGCTTTACTTAATTCCAGACACAGATTTGACACAATAGATAATATAAGGAGCTTTTAAAATACAAAACATTGTTACAGATGAAGCCAGTGATTTTCAACGTTTTCCTCTAAACTTATCACATGGTTTCATTCAAAAAAAAGTTCCAATAGTTCACCAAAAAAAACAAAGAGGAAAGAAAACTCTCAGATGTGTCTAGGTTGGGAAACAGTGGACTTAAGTAGCTAAATCTGGGATGTCAAACTCAAACTAGTTTATGGGCCACATTCATTGCAATTTAATCTGAAGTGGGCCGGATCAGTAAAAATGTACGTATAATTATTAGCATCTACTAATTTCTCCTCCCTTTTATATAAAGAAAATCATTAGAAATATGAGTCCTATGATTAATTTAAAAAAAGCAATTTAAATAAGTTTTCCCATAGTGAGTCTGCTGTCTGCTGCATTTCAATTCAAAGATTTACTCACTGCCGGATTGGACCCTTAAGTGGGTTGTTTATGGGCCCCGGGCCGCATGTTTGACACCTCTGAGCTAAATAGTAGTTCAAGTAGTAGTTCAATCTACAAACAGAAAAATCCTGTACAATGATGTTTCAGTATTAATGATCAAATTATGAAGCAAGTCATTTTACTTCAATGCTTTAAGTATATTCTGCTGCTTATAGGTACTTTTACATAAGTATAATTTTTCATTCAGGGCTTTTACTTGCAATGTAAATTTGCAGTATTTTTCTATATATCTGTATTCATACTTTTACTTAAATAAAGGATCTGAGTACTTGAAGAAGACATATTATTACCTTTCTGAAAAGCTCAACTCGCTGTCTGTTGCTCAAACAGACCTCCCTCTTCTTCTTCTTTATCTCCTCCTCCCTTTTCCTCTTCATGTCTGCAAGTGTGCTGTAAGAATGTGTTATAAGAGTTCATTAGTCACCTACAATCATTTAAAAAAAGGCATATAACCCTTCCAACATATAATTTTTAATAAAGCAGATGTCTAATTTTGAAAAGAAAGCCCTCCTGTCTATCATATTCTAATCAATAGGTGGATCTGCCAGGAGGAAAAATAAACAAGTAACGCGAGGAAGGAAATAAATATATAATTAGAACAAAAGTCTTGGCAGAAAAACAAGAGCAGCGTGTTTTGTAAAGGGGATGCCGCTGATACAGGCCCTGCCTTCACATCTGAAAGAGATTCCAGAGATAAGGATGGATCTGCCTACAAAGAAGAGACATCTGACAGTGTGCCAAGCCTGGAGATTGAGATGGAACTTACTGCTTGGATCTGAGTTCCATCTCTCTCCCGGTAATGGCTCTATCTCGGTGTTTGAAAAGGTTATCTGGAAAAGGCGAGCACGCACACATTCACAGACGCACGCACGCACGCGCACACACACACACACACACATACAGCACAAAATACAATGATTGAGTCGGAGGCTCCGAGGCATGGCAGCAAATCACTCTGGCTTTTCCTGGTTTTGGAAGAGGCCGAAAAGCCCTCTCCCTCTTTCCGAGGAAAAAAAGGGATCTGTTCTAATCTCCTGTAAGAACAGAAAAGATTATTTTAAATCAGGACATGGATTCTATGCCCTCTACTGCTTCCTCGGGGAGCCTTCTATGAAGTTTAATTTTGTATCACCATCATGCAAGCTCCTATAAACATTTGCAGGAGTATTTTTTATTTTTTTTTTCCAAAAAAATCCTTGCTCCTGTCTGAATGTGTCACTTTCCCTGCAGTCCTTGGTTACAGCCAGTAGAGGGCAGAGAGAACTACAGAATCCTCTACCGCACATCTTCAAATTCCTGTTATTTACTGTGAATCCTTGGCAGATTTAATGGAAATCTCACCAGAAAACCCAGTATACCAACATTAATGACATTTAAAGTTCACAGAAACGTTTCTGCTGGCAATTATTCTGAAATCGTGTTATTCAATACACAGCCCACTTGCATATATATGCAATAAAGCCCTTCTCTCTCTAGTGTTTTTTTTTCTCCCCCATATGGTTAAACATGAGTTTGGATGATATACCAGGCAGAAAATATCTTTTGATTACATTTCACATTCTGGCTTGTTGTGGGATCCAGCCCCGCATAAAGTGGATTATTTCCTTATTTATTATAAATGGGACTTATTTTTGTTCATCCAAGCAAATTCCTGTAAATGAATTCCTGTAATTAACAGAATCCCAGTGTGGTGTTTATCTGCCATTGACTTTATGTGGTGGATCACTGCTAAATTACTACTTGGGTTCCTGTGTGGTGGTTTTAGTGACCTTGATGCTGATTCAGGTTCTTTTTTTTTACCCTCCTAAAATTAAATGAAGCTAAATATATAAATTATTAAGCAGGGAAATGTATTAGATATGAGCAGCAGAAATTAAAAAAAAATGCATTACTGGCTGACAACTACTTCCCTTTGCTCCTATACTGTGTCTGTATGTCTATGTCTTTGTCACGTGGCAAACAGCTACTGCAGTTGCGCAGGGACATTGAGTGTGTGGGTGAGAGATGTGAGGGCGCAGCACCGATCAGAGAGCTGGACCAGGCACCGCGGAGTCTGTCCTGCCGTAGAACAGCACGATGCGACTGAGAGTCCCTCCTCTCCTGCGCTCTTCGCTCCAGCTCCCGCACTCTGCCCTGGGAGCGACTGATGAAGTCTGGCCTCGACCTCTGCAGCGCTTCCTGCCATAAAGCAGAAAAATATTCTGTCCTTCACGAAAAAAAAAAAGAAGACAGAAAATAATAATAATAAAAAAATAAGCCCAACCCCCCAATTTTCAACTCCCTTCACCGTCAGAACGTATCCCAAGGAGGACTCCCAAGGCCACCATCTATCCCTGACTGTGTGATTTCTTTGCCATAAAGTATATGTAAATGGTTCCCAGAACAAGTCAGAAGATAAACCTGGGGGATTCGATATATAATTAACAACATGGGATGAGAGAAAAAGCAACAGTTTTTTTTCAGCTTTACTTCTTCGGGGCCTGTAAAATATATTCAGCTGAAGTGATCTGTGAAGGGAACATCAGTCTTTGGGTTGCAACAACAAAAAAAAGTATGCAGCCTGTGACAAGGCTTGACAAGTACACAATGCATCTGGCAATAGTAAAAGTTTTTTTTATCATTTTTTTTTTTTATTTTCAAGGAATCCCATTAAAAAAACAAAACCGACAATGTTTTTGTCTGTCTTTGGATCATTTTTTTTTATGAATCTCAAACCCAAACCCATTCATGTATACTTGAAGCTGATAGGAGTGATAGTTGCTGGAAATGGGCCTCTATACACCTATGTAGATATTGTACCAAAAACCAGACATTTGCATCTACAATAGTCATTTTCCACATTAGTAATGTATAGAGTGTATTTCTGATTAGTTAAAGTAATCTTCAGCGAAAAAAACAGTGATTTTCTTTCAAAAATAAGGAAATATATATATAAATGTGTTTATCTCCAGCTTTTATGGATGTACGTTTAATCATTTTGGACAAGATTGGAATTCTATTGCACACAGACACACAGAAAATATTTGGCAACGGGATCAATTAATCGTTGGTTTTACTCTTAGAAAAACATGAAATATTACTAAATGTATCCTTTAACGTGTTTCTGTTTTTAATCAAATCTGTAAAAGCAAAACTCCAGCCCATAGTCGTTATTATATCATCAGCTGAACAATAACCTCTGAACTCACCTGGAGAGAAATAGTTTCAGACGACCTTTCGGGGTCGAGACTCAATGGAACAAATCCAGCGTGAGGCGGGTTGTGGAGGTGGACCGGGCTTTGATCAGGATGTGGCCTCATACGTTTCCCTTCATCTGTCACTACCGTTGTAGAGAAAATCAAACAGTTTGTGTTTCATTTCTGCCTGACATTGCTTCACATGCCTGAGCACAATGCACAGCTGCTCAATAGCCCTCTGGGCCTGCCATGACATATTACTTCTTTGTTTATAGGCACAGTATGAAAGAGCCAAGAAATTTCACTGTATCGATCCAATCAAATATATAGCTCTGAAAACAAAGTGTTGAGCCAGCAACGTTGAGATAATTGTAACAGAGATCAATGTTGTATAAGGTGAGAAATTATGATTACATATGAGAGGGAAGAGAGGAGTTCTAATACCAGTATTTCCCTGGGGCGAGGCGGTCGAGTCCTCCGAATTTCCATTCAGTGTTTTCTTCTTACTAAGTTGTCTTTGGAGTTTAATATTTGCGATGATTGCAGCCGCGTTGAGGGCGAGGACGTCCTCCGGAGACTGATGTGAGTGGGGATCTGAAACACAAGAGGACTTTGATGTGACTGCGGGTGAATAAAACGGTGACTTTGGCTGTGACTCAAGTCTCCATTTGGCTGCCGCACACCACCGGCAGACTTTAATAGCATTTCATAATGTCCGGCCTCATTTGGAGGTTGACAGTATCAAACATTGAATTTAAATTGTGTCGCCTCGGGTGTCAGTAATTAATTGATGACACCGTTAATGAATGTGATTAAAGAATAATTAATAATTTCACGCAGGGGGAAGATGAAACGTGAATGGAAAAACACGCTCACTCAGCAGAAAACTCCTTCTACACCTGAATATTCAGCCAATAACTAAACAAAAAGCTTGAACATGCTTGAACTAAGAGTGTCCATCGCGTATAAGGATGTGCTAATTTACATTTATTCACTTGAGACTTGAGTGAAAACATTCAAGTCTGCAGACTTGTTAAAGGCACCTACAGCGTATTTTCACCACCGAAAAAGCCACTTATATACACAAGTTTGTATTTTTGAAATGTTAAATTCAAAGAGCAATAAAAGATCAATTCTGGCAACAGACAGGCCTTACATGGTCGGTTCAGTTAAAAAGAAAATTTCATTTCTTCTGGTCAGTATTCAGAGACCTGAGACTCTATAATCTTGATGTCCAATTCACTTAGAAAAACTTGTGACTACACTTGGACTTGCACCAAAACACTTTAAAACAGCTATGCATTCATTCCCTGTGGGCTTGTTTTAACCTTAAAAAAATAGTTTGAGACATAATCGATTAAATTCGCTGAACAAAAATATAAAACCTTTGTCTTTGCCCCTGTTTTTAATTAAAAAGAGTTGAAATAAAAGTTCTAAGACTTGTTCTATGCAGGCTTAATTTTAGTCTAATTGTGTTCACATATTTGTTTAAATCCATATTAGTGAGCACTTCTCCTTTTTCCGAGCTAATCCTTCCACCTGAGTTGCGGCATATCAAGATGCCGATTAAGCAGCATGATTATTGCACAGGTGCGCCTTGGGCTGGTCGCAGTAAAAGATCTCTCTGAAATGTGTGGTTTTATTACACAAAATGATGTCACAGATGCCACAAGATTTGAGACCAGTGTGCGACTGGCACCCCGACTGCAGGAATGGCCTCCAGAGCTGCTGCTCATGAATTAAATGTTCATTTCGGTACCATGAGCCGTCCCCAAAGTCGTCTGAGAACAGCCGCCCGGGGCAGCTGATGCAACAGTTGGTTTGCACGACCAAAGAATTTATGTACAGGCTGTCAGAAAACGTCTCAGGGAAGCTCATCTGCATTCCCGTCGCCCTCACTGCAGATTGTCGAACCTGGGAAATGCTCACCTTTGATGGCGTCTGGCTTCTGAAACCTGGTTTTTACTGTACTGGGCAGATGGCAGACAGCGGGTATGGCGTTGCATGGGTGAGCGGTTTGCTGAGGTCGGCATTGTGAACAAGTACCCCGTGGAGGTAGAGGT
The DNA here is from genome assembly GCA_030544235.1 of Lepturacanthus savala. Taxonomy (NCBI): domain Eukaryota; kingdom Metazoa; phylum Chordata; class Actinopteri; order Scombriformes; family Trichiuridae; genus Lepturacanthus; species Lepturacanthus savala. Next base: position 17,424,722 of record CM060471.1, on the reverse strand, counting down.
GGTGGCGGGGTTAAGGTATGGGCATGCAGAAGGTACGGAGAGTGAGCACAGACTCTGATGAAATCCTGAGGCATGCACCCCCCACCATCAACTCATGTTACAATGATGTGTATACAATACCTGTAAGCTGAAACAATACCAGGTCTTGCATGTTTGGGATGTTCTGCATTGGCGATAACAACCTTTCCTGCCAATATCCAGCAACATTACACAACCATTGAAGAGGAAAAGATCAACATTCCACAGGAAATAATCTACAACCTAAATCAATTCAAGTACACATTAAGATGGATTGAACAAAATTTTGAGACAAGTAAGGCTTTCTACATTTTTCTGTGAATTGAGCATGTTGTTGCATGGGATAATATTTATGTAACACCTTCATGTGATCAATAAATCAAATCTCACTTTCTACAATATGGAACCTTTAAGGATAATGTAATCTCACCCTAACCAAAGTTTAAATGCAGGGTCAGGAAGCCAAAATTGATTCTAACACATCCTAGTGTTGTATTTTCACCATGTATAACAGCTTGTGATTTCACTTCCTCGTCTGTGCTGCCAGTGAAAAGGAGGACTGGAATAGATTATACAAAGAGATGCGTGGGAAAATGAAAGAAGGTGAAAATGAGAAACGGTACTGTGTGTAGGTGCTGATGGCGATGGGTCCTCTGCGTCTAGGCGGGCGATGTTATTTAACATCGGTGCTGATATCTGCCTTGAATGTCAATTACACTCCCCGGCAACAGATAAAAGGAATCATCTCATCTAACAATGCTCATCAATAAGACATCAAAGGTGAAAGACAATATCAAACCTGAGAGTTCAGCCCCAGAAGGCTGAGACGCGTGTAATGACTTCGAGCAACAACACACAGATGGTACAAAGAAAAGTGCATATACAGTACACTGCCATCCTTTGAAAATGGAGATTAGAGACAGAGGGAGACTGCGTGCTGACAAAGAAGATGATCAGGTTGGGACGGACAAACCTACCCGGAGATTTGATGAGAGTTAGACAGGGGGACATCCTCCTTGCTGCATCCTCTGATGGCGGTGATCTTTCCTTCTCACCTTCTCTGAGGGTGTCTCCCATTTGTTGACCTCTTTCTTTTATCGCTACTCCAGGCCTGGGGAAACTGCTGTTGATATTGACATTGGTCTCCTGTGGAAGCTCAAAACTCCTTTTCCTGGCACCTGGTTGCGTTGAGTTCTCCTCGCTCTGTTCAGCGTTTCCAAACATTTTGCCGTAGCAGCTCAGAGGCCTGTGCAACCTATCCGGTCTCTGTCCAACAATGTTTCGAGAAGGTTTTGCGGGTGCTGCTAAAGCAGGTTGGTTGCTTACAAAAAGCCTCAGCGTGGACTTGTGTAGGCCTCCGCCATCTTTCAGGGGATCGGAAGAGGATGTATTTGGTGCTACGGCGGAGTACGCCCTCTCTGTGGAATCCAGGTGGTGATACAAGGGTGCTGTGTGATTTCCTGGATTCTGAATGCTGTTTTCCTTGCACACTCCCTCTGTGTAGCTGTGTCTGTACTCCGGGTGCCTCATCCTGGCTGGACTGTAGCTCTCCCTGTGCTCTGTCACTTTGATAATCGTGGCCTTTCTTCTGTGGACCACCGTGTCCAAATCATGGCTAATCGGCGGCGTCCCCGCTCTTTTTGTGCTTAGGTTCGGGCTGGACATCATTCTCTGCTCTGTCACTTTGACTATGGTGGCTTCCCTCTGTACTGTGACCTTCTGGGAGTTTGGTTCTATGGACTGGTGGGTTTGTGGCAATGCAGAGGATTCCCTGGACTTGGTTGCGGAATGGTTATAGTAGGGGATGTCAGAGCCTGGGAGACTAACGGATCTAGTCACTTTCCTGGAGGAGATGGTGATGGAGGAGATGCCAGCTTTGCTCTGAGGGGTGAGTGTAGCCTCGGCAGAGCTTGTCTGTATGTGTGAGCCGCTGCTTGTTCTGAACAGTGGGGCTTTTGCCCTTAAAGGCTGAGCACTGCTTGTCCTATGCAAAGGTGTATGCGACTTGTACGTCTCCGTACTGTTTGTCCCTTGCGGCAGAAGGTGTTGCCTGCAGGGCTCAGCGGATGTTGTTCGGTGGAGAGGAATATGCTTGAGGGGCTCTGTACTGGTTGTTTTCATCAGAGGGGACTTCCTATAGGAATCTGAGCAGGTCCCTGCGGGGAGTTCATTGGACTGACTGCCTCCAGGGAGACTTGACAGCCTGTTGGTATTCCAGCCTCTCCTCAGAGCTTGCCAACCTCCAGGTCTGTCCACTTTGTTAGCAGCAGAGCTCTGTTTTCCTGGCACCTACGGCATGTGGATAAAAGAGATTCTATGTGATAAATAGCTTTAATTATGGATGTGAACCCCATCCCAACCTCCTGTTGTAGCTAATGTCTTTTGTAAAATGTTTTATCATCAGTCAACACAATAAAACAGATGCCGTACATTCATCTTCCCACATTTAAGCTACTGGTTTCATATATGGAGCATAACCTCATTATGTACGGCATGAGATTTTGACAATATCTTTCTAATACTACATTCTAACAGTGGGTCAGCTGTCTCGTCTTTCTCCAGGGTCTTGCTGTTTGTTCTTTAGTCAGATGACTCTCCCCATGTTCGACACAGTGAATGCCCTAGTAGCAGTGGAAGCAGCAGCAGGCAAAGCCAGCACACAGCGTGACTTATCCCTCACAGAATAACAATGAGACTCTATCCTCAATAGAAACTAAGGGGCAAAAAAAGGCAAAGATTCTCATCCCTTAGGCTACAGAATACTGATGGTGTTTATCAAGCATGGAGAAATGCTAAAATGCCCCTGACCCTTTCAAACCTAACGGGTTTATGACAGGACATACCTCCCTGATCCCTCAATTTGCAATGCTGCATAAAGAATGCAGGTAAAGTATGAGAACTATCAAATAGATGAAACTTAACAAAGCTAGTGTTTTTTTTTCATCTGTAGAAAATGACAAACTTCAAAGTGTGCTAGACACAAGTAGGTTGAACCCAACACCTGTGATTTTAATGGACTATACAGCAATGAAGTTGCTTTTGTGTTGAGTCATGTTCATCGAACATCTTTTCTATGTTTTCTCTACTTTAACAAAATGAAAGGTTTTTCATCGTTGGCACATTGGACTGCACCTTACATGACTGCCTTTATCTTCAGTTTGTAAAGGCTTGTCAAATACTGTAAACATCTCTTTAAACTACACTCTCTCTTCTCATAATACTAAGTTAGAATGTGTATAGTTGTGGAATTAGGGTTACAAATTTGGAAAGATTCCATGGGAATTAATGCTAATATATGGGAAGTAACAGGAATATATGGGAATAAACAGGAAGGACCCTTAACAGGAAACCGAAATATCGTTGAGGAAATTATATTGCAAAAACATCTAGACTTAAAGGGATAGTATAACATTTTTGAAAATCCGCTCATCATCATGATTCCCATAGTCATAGAAATAGGTGCTTTATCGTTTTTTCAAAACAAGCTGTTTCCAGACCAGCAGAGCAGAACTGTGAGCTGCTCAGCTACTACGCGGCTAATGGTATTTTTTGGTTTTCTTATCAAACTCCTGTAGTAGTGACCTGCACATTCACCACATTATACTTACTCAGCTGTGTGAAGTCCAGTTTTACATTTACCTTGAAAACAGTTCTGTTCTGTTATTATCTCATAGCATGGTGAATGTTCAGGTCAAAACGTGTCCACCGCAGCATTTGGGAGTTGCTGGATTTTGTATTTGGTGACTTTGACAAGGGAAACCAAAAAAATACCATTAACTAAGAAGATCGTGGTTCTGCTCCACTGTACTGAAAACAGCTTTCTATGACAAAAAAGGTAAAGGTCCAATTGCTATGACTATGGAAATCATGGCCAAATTAAAAAAAAAATGTTGAAGTATCCCTTTAATGCAAGTACACTCCTCAATCACATGCACACAACACAATTCTTACTGTAGGGCTATTGAGGCCACACCTCTTCACACACAGTGCATTCCTCCATTGCATGCACAGATGATTTCTAGATCCCTGTTGGCCATACTTTTGAAGCCAAAGCACAAGACTATTAAACTGAATATTTACAAAATTCCCCAACTTAACTTTCCATGGAAAGTTTCTGGGAATTTACTGGAAATTTACCAAAATGTCCACCCCTGTGCAACCTTAGTACATGTTTCCACGAGGAAAGCTATTGCTGTTGCTGCAGAAACTGCTTACTAGATTAGCAACCTTTTCTAAAACTGCTGCGCACCAATAACATTTTTTTTTTCTTTTACATTAACATTATTCAAATTTGTGCATTTGTCTTGAAAGTTATATACAAAATACAGATTTATCTACCAGTTTGGCATATTATATTGTTAATAATTTGGACTATTATTCAAAATGTATTGGAACTTTTCTATGTGTGTCTTTCACCTTTGGGGTGTGGTTTCCATATATGCCATTATAGGTTTCTATTACACCCTCAAACATACTTTTGAATTCCTTTATTGATTTATTTATGACCTTATTTTTGTCAGTATGAACATACAATTTTTCTTCTCACTGAGAAATGCAATTAAATTTTTTTTTAACAAACATTGTCACGTGTTTCTCCATAAATATGATCCACCAAGGCAGCATTACCTCACTGAAAAACCAGGAAGTATAATACAAATAAACATTTCCCTCAGCACACAGATCTTTTCTATATTCTATCACTTATTGACATTATATTGGAAAAAGCAGTAGGAGTCTATTATTCTGAAAAGCAGAGATGTTATTAGTCACCTGTTTAGTAATTGGAGATCCTAGATCAGGTGCCTGCCACGTCCTTACACCAAGAGTACTGGGACTGGTGTGACTTCTCTCCACTTCTCCATCTGTGTATCAAGGCAAAACAAATGATCCACTGTCACATTCCTCACAAAACACACTCTCTCTCTTTACACACACACGCACGCTCACACGCAAACACACACACATGCACATGTCTGACATCCCTCTGACTGCATGGCAATGTTGACACTGTCAATAATTGACGTTGGCTCAGTAAAGTGAATCTATCATCACCCCGAAGCCACTTCTCTGCTTCCTCAGGAGACGTTGCCACTTGTCTGGTCTGCCTCACAGCCCTGACTGATACTCCATTACCACCCTGAAGGCCCGCCTGGCAGCGTTTCCACCTGCTGCTGTTACCATAGCGATCTGTTCTCACTTTGGGATAACCCCTTGAAAGCCGTACCAGTAATCAGGTGTTTTTTTTTTTTTCAAGGGAGAAAACAAGAGGCAAGGTGAAAATTGCCCCACTTTGTGAAGCGGACTACAGGCGAAGAACAAAACACTGTGTATTCAGAGGTGTCAGCAGGGATTCTGGACCACTGAATACTGTGTTCCATCTGCTGCCATTACTAAATGTCTCATTTATTTCAACAGAAAGGGCCCCAGACCAACTAAGTGCCCCCCTGAAAGAGCTCCTCTTGTTACTTCCACTCGCAGCACTTTTGCATGGAAGCCTGTTCTCAAATAACCCTGTTTTTTTAATCCACAGCTGACCCAGATGAAAATAAAGAAGCTTGGCCACACGGCGAATACCTTCTGATGTCCCCAACCTCCCAATTTATTCCTCGTCCTCCTGAGTATCATCTAAAAAGTAAGTTTGAGCATGAGTGAAAGATTGGCCAGCTTGTCTAAACATGAAGGCCCCAGGAGCACAAGATTCAATTTTAACAAGATCCAATTTTAATATCATATGCTCATCAACTTCAAGCCATTTCAAATTTGTTCAGAATGACTTTTATAGTGGGAGAGGGCACTTAAGTGTCTGCGATGACTCTGATTAAAGCTTCTCCTGCAAGGGTTGCTGACAACATGCAAAAAATAGAGATAAAAAAGAGGAACAAAGGCTACAGGGAGGAAATATAGGTTGTAAATAATTAATTACTAATAACCTTAGTGTTTTTAAGCTGCATATTGTCTATTCTGCTGTTGTTTATCTGGAGATGTGTTGTGTTCTGTATTGTCATGTATACACTGATGCTTGTGCACAAACGAAATTCGTGAAAGACAAATGAAGTATTTTTGACTTTGACTGTAATTTGCTAGTGGAAAATTCTCATTGGAATAGTTGTGGCTGTAGTATTTTGAGAGTTCAAGTTGCTTTCTGATGTGAAATTTAGGGGATTTAAATGTGCTGTTACAGCAAAAGCAACTACCATCAAAACGAGACATATTTGGCCTGCCTGGAAGATTTTTTTTTTGTTTCTCATCATCTTTCTTCAACTCATTTCTGAGATGTCAGCCTTGGCCAATTTGTGTATATGCATCTGCATAGAATTCACTATATTTCACTGTGGTGCAACTGAAAACATGAATATTTATGATGCAGCAAGAGATTTATAATTGAGTAAAGAGCATTGCTGGAAATGTCAAATGCGAGGCCACAAGTTATTTCTCTTTAATTATCCATTGATACACAGTTACAGTTAGTACAGCAGCATGCTTTTAAATGGCTTATAAGGGTCGGTAGAAAACGATGCTACCTATATTATAGACGACATTAAGGTGGTAAATCATAATATTAAGATTTAACATTTCATTATTACACCATCGCCTGAGAATGGGGCTTTAACTAACAGTATATGTTGTTATTAAGCTTTATGGTGCTTAAAACACATGCACTTTCTATCAAAGTTTCTTGCTGCCATGGATGGATTGCTTTGATTCCTGTAAGCAGCCTGAGCCTTGCCAGAATAATCTATGTATAAACAAGGACAAGGTTGAGGGATCAAGCCTCAGATCAAACCCAGAGAGTGTAAGACTGTCATGTTGAAAGATTAACAGCGCCCCTTCTCCAATCAGTCTGCATCTTGGCTTATCTTTCTGCCTCTCACTTCTCTTTTGGTCAGCCTCTGGATCCTAATACTGCCTAATTCCTTCACCTGCAGTCCTGCAGAATAATGTGACACAACAGTCAGGGCACGTTTTACTTGAAAATGACTTTGTTTTTTTTTTTTTGGCAAGCCTGTGTGTTAAGTGATCATGCAGTCAGTCAGTGTGGAGTGTTTGAAAGAGGACAGGGGCAACACTGCTGCAAGAAGCTGATTAGAGAAAGGTAAACTGTGTGGCAAGTCAGCCCTGAAATAAGCTCTTGTTCTTCCTCTGGCTAACCGGCCCCTGCAGTTACCCTGTGGCCATATTTGTTCTAGCACTGATCAGACGCCAGACATGAATTAAAATGGAACCTTTGTGTGTTCCGGGGAATTTTCTGTTGTGCAACAGAGTTACATCATGTCTTTAAATGTGGTTTTTATGAATTACTTTTTATGTAACTCTTGCATATAGATCTTTTTAAAATTCATACAAACCCTGATGCCTGCTGGCTGTTCCATGATTCTTTTGAAATATTGGAGTGATGGGTTGTTTCAGTTTCACCTAGGAATAAAAGACTCATTAGAAGACATGATTTAACAAAAAAAAATCTACCTTTACATCAACTGGCCAGAAAACACTTAAATAAAATATTTAAATACTATCTTTCAGCAGTGTGCAGGGCTCGAAAGCTAAACTGTTAATTTACACCAGCTTTGAATTTAAGGTACTTTAATCTTAACTCATCTTAGCTGTGACTATGATTCACAAAGTAAGTGATGTGCATTGTGCATCAATGCAGCACAGCAACCAATCAACTTTGAAGGTATATTAGCAGTTCATTGGGTAAGAAACCCATTGAATTTGCAGTACACTGACTTGCATCCTCTCAGGGCACAAAGCTCAATCTCTGCTGCCACAGCTCCAAATGAGTCGTAAACCTTTCGAGAATGCGCAGAGTTCCTGCAGAGTAAGCTGTTTTCAAAGGATGCCAGAGCTTTGCCTTCTCACTGGGTAACTGACACTTGACTACAAATGGCTCTCTGTGGCGCTGTGTGTGTGTTTTAGTCTGGCACAAACGCACCATCACCTCCATTACACAGCACTTTACCTTTAGACTTGCAGAGCTTGCATTGTCTCAGTAACATGTGAGAATCATAATCGCATAGCCTCAGAGGATTCCAGCACCTAATCAGTGTTAAATCAGGACAGAGTCTTCGCAAAGTCCTGTTTTTTTACACCGAGGAACAGACACTAAGGTCTGTTCTGAGAACATAATTCTCAGTGTCCCAAAATAAATCTCCCATGAGAGAACAGAAGGCTGAAACAGCCCGAATAAACTCTTAAGAAAGATAAACCACATATGTCAGTGTTTCTTTCTTTGAATTGTTCAAACCTATTGCTCAAAGTGTAGATTTTAAAATTACAAAGACCCATGTAGCATCAGAAACACGCTCAAATATTTAGTTCCAAGTGTTTTATGTCTTACCTGGACTGCAGAGTGATCAAACATGCAGTTATCTGCCACCATCATCACTTTTCTTTGGATTGGCAGCCAACCAATTTTAACTGGAGCAACGTAACTGAGCTCTGCCTGCTCCTTCCTTGGGGCCTGCATGATATGGGCTCTTTCGCAGCTTTCTCTGTGCTCTGGAGGAGAAAGAAACCCGCTTTGCAGGGACTCCTGGCTTCCCAGTGAACTCTCATACAGACTAGGACTCCCACAAGAAGACGAGGCCCTGCTGAAGGTGGGAACCTCCTGCTGTCTCCAGGTGCTACGTATGCCCGGCTGCTTGTTGAGGCCTGACATGGTCGTTGTCAGATCGTTGAAAGCCGGAACCTGGTCGTTGAGAAGATCGCCCTGCATCCTCTGCAGCTGCTCCAGCCACATGTCCAGCTGAACTCCTTCAACGGCGCTCTGGGGCCTGGGTGCACGTGTGGGGCGTTCAACACGGGGCAAAACATCCCCCTCCGATATGAGGCTCTCCCAGTAGGACTCGTCTCCTGATCTCCTCCAGCTCGGGGTCCTACCCAGGTGGGCAGCTGGCCTCCGGAGAGACATCTCTCTGCGGCTCAGGTAACCGCTCACAGATCTCGGGTTTCAGCCTACTATAAAAGACCTTTTACAATAGAGGAATTAATTAATGAGAATCCCCCTGGCTCAACTGGACTTCTTACCATGAGGAAGGAATAAGTGGCGGCAAGAATGCTAGAGGTCATCTTTGTTTTAGATCTGTTAAAAGGAATTAAGTGTCAATATACAGTGAAGAATGAGAAATAGATACGTATTCTAATAGATTATAAAACACTTACTTACCAAAACTGAAACCAGAAAGAAGATGATGAAGAAATCATCCTTTTTATTGTTTGCTTTAAACTTTCCTCAGTCCTTATTGATTAGAAAAGTCTTGATATAAACTAGGTGCTAGTGGGTGCTGTCTCCAGCCAGGCATGTAGCAATGTGAGGGATGCTTTGGCGAACAAAAGAGTTACAGAGCCCAAGGCCTGATCATCCAGTACAGGGAGGGAGATGGAAAGAGACAGGGGGGCGGGCTGGAAAAAAAGAAATAAACACTTGTAGATGCAATGGTTGACCTAATGAGATCTCAGTTTATTCAAAGAGCATCATAAATATTCAGCAAGTCAGAGATACAACACAATCTTCAAAAGAGCAATTCAAACTTCCTGACATTAATGTGCCCTCACAAATGATCCAGCATCAATAATGAGCAGATTACCCGCGTTATTATTAGGACTCGCTTTCTGCTTTCGCAATCTGTTGAATTCTCCCTGTTACTTCTCCTCGCTGTGATCTCGTGGTTGGTGGCTGATGATGAGGCATTGCTGTCCTCAAGCCTCTATGCGGGCCATGTGACTTCAGCAAGGCTGCCTTAAAAATGGTCCAGTGTCCTCTTGGATAAATAACTGTGACCCACATGATGTCCCACAATGCAAATGAATGAGTGAAGGGTATTGACGAGACACAGAAGCTGGCTTTCCAGCTAGAGGCAAGATCCTGATTCAAGATTTTTTACAGGCAGTTCAATTTGCAAAGATACAATTTGCAAAAAGAAAGAATTGGCAGTCACTTTGATGTTAAATGAATTTCAGTGTTTCTCAGGGGATTAACAGTCAGCAGATGTATTTTTAAAGCAGCTTCACCGGTGGAATAACATTTTCCAAAAGACAGAGATAAGACAGCGATATCTGGGGGTATCAATTGCTGTGACCTGCTTTAATACACCTTATCAAGCGGAGAAGCTGCACGCAAAAGGAATATGCAATGATGTAAAGCAATTTGCATCTTTTTGTCTCCTCTGCCTGGGAGATAACATCACAAACAAATCAAAAACTCAACTGAGCAAGGACAGATTTAAAACAAGAAAAGGTAGCTTTTTGCATGGAGGAGAACTTTGATAGCTGCAGCGCCCTCTGCTGCCAATTCTTTGACATGACATTTGTGGAGGAAGTGAGAACAGGAAGAGGGCAAGTGGTCATGAATTGTGAGACTTCTCCAAAGGAAAAAAAATAGGATGCAACATTTGTACAAATGAGAAAAATAAAGATGAGTGGATTCAAATTGGTGCATCTCTCTGATGCCTTTTAGCACCTGCAGCACCTGCAGCTCTGAGGGACTATTTTTAATAGTTCAACACATCACTGGTCAGAACAAGGCTCCTATAGCTTCATCTTGCGGCACAGATAAGGAAGGACATTCTGTGGTAAGGCAGTGAAAGGAACTATGCGTGACTTTTACAATACACTAATACCATGAAGGTCATCATAGGACAAAGTCAATTGTATGTCCATTCACTGTCATGTAATAATTTTTCTTTGAAATTGCCAGTTAAAACTTATTTATTTTCTACCACATAGCTTTTACAAAATTATTTGATCTGTTCTTTTTTCACCCATTATTTGATGTGTCACTTTTATTCTTTATTTTATCTTTTTCTTCAGTGTTTTATTTGGGTATTGAATTTGTTGATATTCATTTTGTGTGTGCTCCTGCTTTCTTTTATGTGTCCCTGTCAAGGAATTCGGTTATTTGAGAAGTGCTATATAAATACAATTGTTATTATTATTATGGCTGTAAAGTAAAATATATAGTATTATTGTATTTAGTATATTCATTTTATTATTGTTTTATTTGCTATTTATTTAACCATTCAAAGCAGAAAACTCCACAAATTAGAAATATGTTCTTACGGTGCTATTAAAGTCCAAATACAAAGCAATTGTACCGACATTATAACTAAACGTACTTTAAGGCACTATTCACCCACTTTAGTTTTTATTTATATGCATCCATTTATTGTATTTTCCATATCTCTGTGATTGCTGCTGCAATTCTTTTGGATATTTTTAAAATGTATTTTGCACTTTTTATATATATTTGCAAGCTTGTACATTGTTCTATATATTTTTTATTTAGTACAGTAAAACAATACATATGACACACATGGGCAATAACAGAACAACACACAGGAAAATAAACAAACAACAATTTTTCTCACAACAAACATGATAAATAGGAAATAGGATAATTAAATCCCATACATTGTTCTGTATAACAGTGGTTCTCAAACCTTTTCATGTCAAGGACCCTTAAACTCACAAAAAATAGACCACAGACCCTATATGACAAGATTTTTTGCTTTAGATGTTTTATAACCAGGTGTAGGAAACACATGGCCAAATTATGGAGGAATGACACTACCTGAACCAAAATAAATAAATGAATGACTCGGCTCATAAATTAATATGACAGTAAATGCACATATTTATTTAATTTTCCATTTAATTAATTACATTTATTTAGTTGTGTATGTTTTCCTTTTGACATCGATGCCACATTTATTTGCCTTTCTAATTTATTTATTTATCCCCCATTTCTTTTTCTCTGTATTTCCACCTTCATTAATAATACAATTTGAAAATTAATGAATTTATGTACAATGTGAAAATAATACATAAATAATAGGAAATAAATATCTTAGGATATAAATAAAGAAATTATAATTTTTTTAAATATGGCAGTCCTTACATTTTGTCATTGTTTTACTTATGGATGGAATAATACTGAAAATAAATGACTCTCCTTTTTTCATGATACGAAATAAATATGATAATGGGATATAAATAAGTTATTTATTTATGTATATTTCAATATGGCAGCCCTCCTTATATTCTGTCATCGTTTTATTTATGGATGGAAACATAGTTTTCTCTGTGTTTCTATCTCAGTATATAAAATAAACTATAGTATAGTATAGAAAATAACATTTTAAATTATCATCATGTGCAAAGTGTAAATAATAGAATATAAATAAGTAATGGGATATAAATAAAGTTGTATTTATCAGTTCTCCTTACATCATGTGATTGTTTTTTTGGAGTTATAGTGTAAATTAATCATTCTCCTTTTTTTTCTGAGGAACCCTTGGCCCCCCTTTCAAGGACCCCACTTTGCGTACTTTATAAAATACATGTAGTGTATTGGTCATTGACAAAAGATGAAAGTCACGTGTTCGTTTATCACCAGTTGACGTCCAAACATGTTGCTCCGGATGAATGAACACCTCGAATAACATGCGTCCATCAGTCAGAGAGCGGTTTCCGCCTCAGTAGCGGCGCGGTGGAAGTTTTAGCAGGACGTTAGCAGGACGCCTACAGGGCGAACCGACAGTGTGTGGACCCGAGTTGTGTTCCCTTCCTCCCCCTTGCGGAGCGTCCTGTCACTGTTGGAAAATGGCTGCTCGGAGTAGCTCCCCAAAGCTCAGAGAAAACTGAAAAAAGAAAAAAGAAAAAAAAAGTCTACACTTACAACAAGAAGGTCACAGCCGGACCTTTTGTTTCCCAACAAGGCGAGAGGACAACTCGGGGAAGCCTCGACACCGAGAATGTCTCGCTGGGTCCCCACCAAGAAGGAAAAGTATGGTGTTGGTACGTAAGAAAACTTGCATGCTCCATCGCTAGCTCGTCCTCGCTCTCTGCGCTCAGATTGCACAAGTTTGGGGAAGGATTGTGATTAGAAAGCGTTCTCTTGTCGCAGGGATTTTCTGCCGCTGATTTGCCTAAACTGGAGGGAATGCGGGACTCATGTTGAGAGAACTTTGTCAGCTAGTTTACATGAAATGCAAAACAAGGAATGTGTGTCTTTTGTGAGGAAGAGGACTGTGTGTGTGTGTGTGGATTGGGAATTGTTAGAGGCGCGCCTAGTTGCTGTGGCGTTTCCTGTGTTATGGGGCCTCTGCTGAGAACTAAGCAGCTAGTAACAGGCTACGCATGACTTGTAACTGTGTTTGTTGGTTGTTTGTGTTGACTTGTGCGTCCTCACATACAGGAGAACCTTTTGTCTTTGAATATTTATTGTCACTTCCTCAAACCGTCTCAAACCGAGCGTTTTAGCCCGGGAACACTGTCGTGTTTAATTCCCACCATCCTCAAATACCAACAGAAATGATGTGCTACTAGCGTGAACGTGTTGTGGTATTAATGGCTTTAGTTGGGAAAGTGCTAATCCCATTTTCACGAGGAAAATTTGGTTACTGGAATATTCAGTAACTGTTCTTTTAAAGTTGTCCTGAAATGAAAACTGTTTTTTTTTTTTTTTTTTAACATATGTATATATTTTAAAATGATATATTTATTGCATCTTTATTGGTGAGAATACAAACACAACACTATTCTATATTTAGCTTTTTTCACCCTAAAAACAAATGCTTAATCATATTTTTCACTTATTTAACTATATATTCCCAACTAATCACAAGAAACCTGTTGCTTTGTCGTAATTCATTCACAATGTCTTCTAATAAAATAAATAACACCTGACACTTGTCCTCTTGCCCAGAGCAATTTCAACCAATAGTGTTGTTACATTCACTTGTCAACCAAGGTAAATGGTCCTCAAATCCTGCCTATACATCCTGTTTATTCTACAAAATAAACAGTACTCTTGGTTGTTGTTTTTGTGGTGTAGTTCGTTGTCCTCTTCCAATATTTTCACACTGTTTTCATCCCATTTTTTATCTTCCCTTTTTCCATTTATTTTTGTCACCTGCTTCAAATTTGGTTATGAAACATTTTGTGGAATTATTTCTGACAAAAAACTATAATATTCATTAACTGTTCTTTTAAACTTTTCCTGAGATGAAAACAGTTTTAAAATGATTGATTTATTGCATCTTTATTGTTGAGAATACAAACACAATACTATTGTGTATTAAGCTTTTTTTTTTTTTTTACCAAAACAAATTGTAACAAAATTGAGCAATGAATAACAAATGTTTTGTCATATTTTTCACTTATTTAACTATTCATCCAACTAATCACAAGAAACCTGTTGCTATTTTTATCTCATAATTCGGTCACAATTCTAGTAAAATAAAGAAAATAACACCTGACGCTTGTCCTCTTGCCCAGAGCAATTTCAACCAATAGTGTTGTTACATTCACTTGTCAACCAAGGTAAATGGTCCTCAAATCCTGCCTGTACATCCTGTTTATTCTCCTAAATAACCAGTAGTCTTGGTTGTTGGTTTTGCGGCGTAGTTTGTTGTCCTTTTAACACTGTTTTCATCCTGTCTTTTACCTTCTTACCCTTTTACGGCTACTCTGAATAAGAGTGTAAATTGTTCTGATTGTTGACCAATTCATGCTTCATACTGCCACATTAGCCGTCTTCTTACCAATATCCAATTTTTTGATAATGGCAACCTTTGTTTCCATAGAGATTGCCTGGCATTTCTTACCACTACCAATGTCATCACTTGCCTCCCTCTATTTGCCATTACCACTAGCACTGACCTTTGCTTTATCAGCCATGATAAATAAAGTTAACTTGTACGGAAACGGTAAAGTCAGGCTTCATATCCACGGGGATATGAAGCCTGACACGCTGAGATGGTCACAGGGACATGTGGGAGAACGAACTGGGCAAGATGAGGGACGTGAGTGTTGAAAATGCACATATGAAACCGGTGCTGCTTGGTGTGGGTTGTGGCAGAAAAGGGAACTCATCAGATGCGGGTCGCGGTTCAAAATAAGAACATGCAAACCCAATACAGCATTTTCCAAACATTTATGGACATCAATCAGCTGTTGTTCATGAATATTCGTTGAATATTCGTAAGTTGGATGTTCATATCTTAGGGAACTGCTGCATGCAGTTTGGTCCTTTTTGTGTTTGGAAGCATATTCAGACCTAAGGGAAGTAAGGACATGTGCATCCAACACATTCACCTCTGGTCACTATGACTTAACGACTGAAAAAAGCTGGAAACAGATTGCGTTATGGGTAGTGGAAGGCCAGGGGAGGCTCGATGTACGTAGAACGTTGCACAAGTGAAGTAAAAGTGGTTTTTGCCATCTGCTGTTTAAAAAGATTATTTCGTCTTATCGATTTAAAGTGTCTCGCAAAGTATCGTGACTTGCTACATTAAATGGGTTCATTTATCAGTATAATCGGTGCGCTAGAGTAAAACTGACATGAATGTTTAATAATTATTACCAGGTCATGTTTTAATCCTATTGTTTTATTGCCAGCTTGTACAATAATTTTCTTCAGGAGCTAATAAGATTTTCAAGTTCAATTACCTTTTTTTAAAAAAAAAAAAAAAAAAGACTTGAGGGGAAAAAAAAAACGTGACTGTTAATTCAGCAGATGACACATGGTTGTGATTTAGGTGGTTTTAAAAATGTCTCTTATAATATTGCTTGGCTAATTGATGCATTTGTATACAAGGAAGCTGGAAACAACCTCATAAACCACCCTGATGAAGGCAAAATAGCCGTAAGAGTCGCGTCTGATAGACTCCTAACGAGCGGTGTAAAATATGAGGGCGACATAGTCACTGTGTGTTACTTGAACACCAGAAATAATACTCTAATGGAGCTAATCCTGATGTTTTTTCTTTTCTTTTCTGGAACAGTCTGGCCCTGTTTAGTCTGCAGTGTAGCAAATTGCACGTGTTTTCCAGAAGAATCTGGCTTCACGACAGCGGATTGTTGTTTTAAATGTGCGGCGCATACCCCACCGAATGTCGCTTTTAGCTGTGTCCCCATTAGTGGGACTGAAGGCTTGCAGCTATGAGGGATGCTGATGCTGACTGATGGATGAGTTCAGCAAGTTACACCAAAAGCTTTGATTGGCACCTCAAGCTCCAGCTTTCTATATGAAATCTATTGTTTTTCAGCCCAGTCTATAACTAACCTGAGCTCGGCTGTGGTTGCTTCGTTTGTTTAAGCAGGTCTGGTCGGCTTCATCATTTGTGGCCCGTGTGGTTTTTGCGAGGATTCCGATGCAAATGATCGCCTGAATATATTCTCATACATCCCCGACTTCCTAGAAAGTCTTGGTTCTTCAAAAACGTTGGAGACGACCTCTCGAGCTCACTGAATTCAAGAGTGGATGAGTCATTAGAAGAAAGAGATGCAGCTGCCACATCACTGCTCCAGAGGATCGGTGCAGTGCACAGACATTGCACTTTTAACACATTGTGTGTCGACGCCGTTCCACTAATGAGTACTTTTGCTTCAGCAAAAAGTTTGCCTCTTTTATAAAAGCCCCACGGCTTTATTAGTGAATATAGGAAATCTGTCCTCTCCAGGCTTTTCTCAGAGGTATCACCTTCAACTGTCTTCTTATAGGGAGGATAGCTGTGAAAGTTATTTTTTTTTTTTTGTCATCACCCCATTGGATTCACTTCACTGTATTTTAAACTGTCCACTGAAGCTGTAGCTCAACACAATAACCAATATTGGAAAGTAAATGAAATTATTGGATTTGTGTCACAGCAATAACTGAAAAACACCAATCTGTGAGAAATCAATAGTTTTGTTAGCTGATTCTTTGCTGCTGGTGTGTAGTTCTTGGTCGTGATGTGTTTCTTTGTGTGGCAACCCGAGATTACACCAGCTGATGAGCTTCTGCAAGAGCAGACGTGCTCTTATGGGAAACCATCTGGTTGTTTGGATGCTGTTGTTGGGGCTTGGCAGTATATTAGTGTTGTATTAATATTGTGATAAGTCTACATGTCCTTATCGTAACATCGTAATTAGGGCCGCAAGTACAGATTGTTTTCATCATTAGTTAAACTGTCCTGAGTCCAAGATGGCGACTTCAGATTGCTCGTTTCGTCCGACTGATGCTTTAAAACACAAAGATATTCAGTTTACAATGACACATAATGGTTAATTGATTTCTAACTTTTATATCTGCTATAATACCATTATTTATTCAGGGGAAATTGACTGAGCATTGAGCTCTTTTGCACCATTTGCTTGACTTGAAATTATCGCAGACAAGTGGATATACAGCAGTCCTATATGATAACAGAGTTCCAACAACAAAAGTGCCAAATAAAACCCAAATTTCTGACAACTTCCCAGAGTTGATTAGTTGATAAGTCGACTGTTTTAAAATATTTCATCATTTCAGTCAGCTGAGGTATTTGCTTTTGTAAAGAAGAATGCAAATCTACAATCTCTCTACCTGTCATGACAAATAACTGCCCTTTCCTGTTTTTGTGTGTAACAGGTAGTAACAGTAAAGTATACAAATGGTAGTCTCTTATTTGACAGTATTACAATACAAGCACCTGGACTTTATTTCAGAAATTCATGTTGCTGAAGCCTCTGGAATCCTGCCCACGTCAGAGGCAGCAGCAAACTTTATTGCTTTTACATTGTTTCTAAGGATGAGTGTGAGACTGCCCTGAGGCATTAGCTCCACTTCCTCCTTCAGACAATGTCTCCAGGATCATCGGCGTATTCAGAATGCTGCACATCAGCCTGGCTTTATCTCAGCTGATCTGGTGAGTTGACAGAATGCATTGACATTCACACACTGAACTGTCGACCAACTTCAAACAGCGGCGGAGGGATCGGGCTTTGAGCCTGACCCGTGTTCATATCAAGAAGCGTCAAAGAAATCAAATCTCTCTTGACCTTGAGCTAATTTCATTACACAGTCCTTTTCTTGTCAAATGCTGGCCCTGCCTGGCATGAATCAAAGGAATCAGGGTTTTTTTTGAAGTCGAGTTATTCTTGTGGCATCTCAAAAGTATATTAACAGGGCCTTGGGGAAATGTTTCTTCAGCTGTCTTCCCAGTTCTGTGATGAATTAACCAGAAATACTTTTTGATGCAAATTTCAAGTGTTGTCTCATTAATTCCGTTTCATCAGGATGTTGCTGTTCCTTAAGAGAGAGCGACTTCAGAGGGTTGTGCGAGTCTAGAAAGCAAACCAGGGAACACTATGCAACAGGACTATTTACTGGAGCTACACGTCGCAGTCGAGAGTTCAGCGCAAATTACCCCTGAGAGCATGCGCTGTCATCATGAGGAATGTTTTCCACTCTTCAACGCTTCTCTCTTTGTAATTTAGCTTTTTAGTGATTTAACATACCAGCTCAGAACAGAGAAAATACTATGATTATTCAAAATGGTCACTTTTTAAAAAAAATCTTTTTCTTTGGTTCGCATTTGCAGCTTGGGCCAGTAAGGAAATGCTTCTTCCTGTTAGGTAAGATCACTGGCTGCTTATCTATAAAGGGACAAATGAACACACGCAGCTCTAAAACGGCTGTGGCTGACAATCATATTTTTAAAGCGATGTGTGCTCGACTTGAGGCAGACAGGACCAACAACGAGCCTCTCTCATTTGGAACAGGTTAGCGGCGAGTGACACATTTCGAGCAGAAAATAAGAGACACAGTCGCCTCTCTCGACCGATGACTAATTTGTGATGCCCCCGCCCTACACCCAAGAAAACCATCTCCATCCGCAAGCGCACATAAGCTAACAAATGTGGTAGCAATTAAAAAAGCAGTCTCGGTTAGTACATAAATTCCAACCATGTGTTTTAAATTCCCCACCTCGTATTTTACCCTTCTCTTACGTCTTGGGGCTGAAGCTATTTGGTGTGAAATATGGGACCGTAAAATTTGAGTTATTCCCTTTTATCAGTCTACGTCTTGGTTTTATATGCAAGAAGTCGTTTTCATCGCATTTCATTCATTCAAAAAAAAAAAAAGAAGCCTTGTGTCACGTCTGTTCAAGGCTCAATAAATATGAAAAAAGGAGAAGTGCGGCTCTTGTCATCGCAAGATGTCGTCGCTATTAATTCCGACGTAACAAAGCAATAAACGATGTTAACTTAATTAACAGTTGAGCCTCAGTTTTTCTCTGCTGACTTTAAACTTTGTCAAAAAAAGAACTAAGTCCACACAAGTGGAGACAACACTTTCACCAGAATGAAATAAAGCAGCTGATTAATAGGAGAAGAAGGAAGGCGATGCTATAGAGACAAGCGGCAGAGGAAATTTTTTTTCCTCCTCTTGTCAGGCATGTAATAAACAGCTTCATCTCTGTTTGGTCTGTGGTGGAGCCAGGTGGTGTTTATGATCAGCCGCGGCAAATTTGCTCATAAATAAAATTGTACAAACAGGTATTGCCCGCTTTTTGCTGCGGTGGTGGTGGGGTGATCAAATTAAAGGATGCACAGAGCCGCGTGGTGATACATTGTCTTTTTTTCCCCGTCTCACGCGTCCTGCCTGTCGGTGCCGGTGACCAATATGTGCGTGGTTATGCTCGATAACAAGAACGTGCTTTTAATAAAAGCGGACCTGTGAGAAGTGTGCAACTCTTCTTGAGTGATTCCCCTGGAGCTTCAAGGCTATGCTAACCCCATTATATCCACAAAAGTGAGTTTCTGCATCATGGTTTTGGATCATTTGTTTTTGTCTGTGTGTAGAATGCTCAGCATACCCTCCAACTGGGACCTCATCTTGCTTGAGTCCCCCACCCCCAAATATTGATTTGTGACCTGATGTCCATGCGTTGTCACACGTGATTGGTTACACCACACAAAAAAAGGGATTCCTCAACCTCGCAATTTATATCTAGGTTATGGCAAAGTTCCCCCTCATAGGTCATTCAATGTCGATGATTTGCTCTTCGGTGTCTCAGTGTTCATCAGACTTCGTCACTTAGACAAAACTTTGGCCATCATCCTCCACGTCTCTCTTTGGAGGTCACAATGACCTTTCTATTATTCATTCTGAAAGGGAATTGTATATTAACTATAGGCCACGCTGCTTGCTGAGGCAATTCTAATAGTACAGATCCCAATGGCTTGCTGGGAGATGGCGGGCAAGACAAATGACAGCTGGCCTATTTAATCAGTGCATAGCTAAGTGGTTCCACTCTATTCCTTCTTGGCTCACCACTGAGGAGAAGCAGGCGCACTTCTCCATCTTCTTTTAAGCATTGCTGTTGTTCAGTAGTTTGAGGTGAGAGGATAAAGTGGTGGCGAACGAGTTATACACTAGTGGATTCTAATGTAGTTCAGCCAGTATTTGTACCAGTGGTTTCCACAAAGGTAGAGCGTTTCCGACACATTCAACAACAAAGTGTGGAGCTGTCAGTGACTGACTTGAGTCTGGAGGGAACCTCAAATCGTAATGAATCACCTGTCGTGCTGTCGTTTACTCCTCATTTTGCTTTTCGTACGTGCCGTAACTTTTGGAGGAACCGGTTAATGCCGACAGATGTAATCTCTCAGCCTACATAGTTTTATTTCGAGACATTTGTCCACACACGCGTTGAAGAAATATGCCGCCTAGTACTTCTAAGGGCAAACCTCTCCCTATTTATTAAAAGTGTCAAGGTTGTTTGCTGATGTGACAGGGTTTAATTTGACAAGAGCATCTTTTTTTGTAGCTAAAGTTGACACATGTAGGCGGGACCTCCAATTACAATATGCTGCATGACATTCCTTGGCGGTTTCTCAAAGGCAGCGTGACATGAAGGAGAAAGGACACACAAATACACGGGTTGATGGTATGATGACGCTGTGTCAGTGACTGATGCGGGTCATTCCCTTTTCTCAGCTGCACAGGCAGAAGGCCTCCAGGACCCTCAGTATTGATTGTGGTCATGCCAAGCAGCCTGGGCATTGTCTGAAAAGAGTCCTGCTGTGCTGCTTTTGCCAACATGACAGATGGCTAATGGTGTGTAACATGTCAACGTGAAACAAAGATCACTGATGTAGACATGTTATTACATAATTTAGACTCGGCAGGATGAAAGTAATATAGGGGGACCTCTCAACTGTCTTGTTGGATTAGGCAGGCAGTTGTATGAAATCGTTGTGAACTTCATCTCAATTCAACATCCAGAGTGTTTCATTCATCCAAAACTCCGCCAGCGGAATTTTAACTTACTGTGACAAATAAACTACTGACACAAATATGCGGCTCCCCATGCATTATGAGAAAAGAAAGGCGACGTATAAAAGAATATGAGAGCATTTTAAATCATCGTAATGCCTTCTATTAGCATGCATTTGTCAGAGATTCAGCCGGAGGGGGTTGCGGGGAGATCAGTCAGTTTGGAGTTGTCAGTAGGTGTAAAAGGAGATGATCACCAACAAATAACAAATCACTGAGGGAAAGTAAACCGAAAGCTTCTCCGCTTGAACATAATTTACACACGCACAATTACAAACATTAACAGCTCAAATCAGCCAGGTAAATCACATGAGCTGTCATCCTCCCTATGGACTTTTATTTTTATTTTATTTGCCAATAAAGGAGTGTTCTTAATTTACTTACTGAGCCATAAATGGAAGTATTTTTTCATACATGGGTGTGTTTTTTTTTATTATCAAAGTCATCGCTTTATGTAAGTCAAATTTAAATGTCTTCAAAAAAAAAAAAAAAGTATTGGCAATGAAAATAAGTCCATGAACTCAGTCTGTATTGAGTATTCTTAACATCTAGCGGGCTGCTCTGGCTGAGGCTTTATTCTACCAGAGTGATGAGCTTGCAGCTGAACCGAGGCTGTGCCAGGATGCCGGCGTGGGAGCTGACACTGGACAACCTGCCTGTTCTTGTGGGTCAAGCATGAGCTAAAAGGACTCTCCTGTCGAGGAAAAAAAAAAAACTCATTTCCCAAGTACCTTAGAAAAGAGTGTAGCTGGAATTGTAAGCGGTAATGACGCGGGGTGTATGCACATCTCGGGAGACGAGTGCCAACGGCATCAACATGCAAGCTGTTATTAAAGTCTCATATGATGGAGAGTGTTCTCCAATGAAAAGGGTTACGGCATGTTTATTTTGCGTAAGTAAACTTCCCAAGAGATTTGTTTTCCAGTCATTATGCTGTATTTATTTTGAGTCTTCTAATCCCAGAGAATGAGATTCTTGCATAGCAGGACTCACAGGCCTCAACGTCCTTTGAGGCAATCCAGGTTATAAAAATCTCAACGTTAATATCATCTTCAGACCACATTAATGTTGCATTTGTCCCATGGGTTGTTTTTTGGACTTGTAATGGAGGTGTCAGTCATTGATCGTGGATGCAGACGGGCTAGGGATTGCCACGTGCAGCAAGAGACAGCCTTTCAGAATGGCTGGCATTTGATGAAATAGCCTTTTGTTTGTGTGTGTGTGTGAGTGTGTGTGTCTGTGTCTGTGTGTGTGCGTGTCTGGCTAAATACTTGATAAAGTCAGAGCCTTGCAGCTCAGATGTTGGTGGGCCCTGGAGGCCGTTTAAAAATGAGAGCGGTAGTGAAAGTCTGTGATCAACCTTTAGGGGTTTAGATGAAGTTGTATCAATGCAATAGCTGACACCTGACTCCTTTTGCTTAAAAAAATAAAAGTAAAAAGATAGAGATTGTGGAGACATGCCATTCTCATCTTGGCATCGCATTTTCACCCTGAACTTCAAAACCTAAGCCTTCTCCTTCTTTTGTTTAGACTAGTGCAGTGCCCATAGGAACAATGTATTCCCATAGAACAGTAGAAGCTTAAGTAGATTTTTTTTTAATATTTGGCTAAATGAGGAAATTGGGTTTGGTACTTAATAGACAAATTGTACTTTGGGTAAGAAATTTTTTTTTTTTTTAGATTGGCCAAGATTCTTTTCTGTTTGGTGATAGTGCTGGGATTTCCCGAGGGTCCTGTGTTAGCATGGAGAATAAAGTGGCAGCTAAACCGGCTAAAATCTAAGCGTGTGGTCTTTTAGAGACTTTATAATACTTTCGTAATGTTGTCTACATGATCGGTCCAGAAAGAAATGGGACAACAGAGCTTTGAATTGTAACTAAAGCGCTGGGAAGCAACGTGAGGAGGAGAACCATAATAGGAGCTTTACACTGTTAATAAAGTGCTGCTGGTTAGTCTGTGGGATTTTAACTTTTTTTGTTGTTTTAAACACACAGTCTTTTTTTTTTTATAGCCAGACAGGGAGTAGGAGAGAGAGGGGGAGATGTGCAGTAAAGGTCTGCTCTGGCCGGGACACGAACCAGGGTCTACTACTTAAGAAAAACGGCTCTATATGGTAAACGCTACACCACCACATCACGCCAGGGATTTTAACTTTTAATGTTAATAATGTTTTGACTATCCATCCAAACAAGTCCACAAAAAAAGGATACACACCATCATGCTATTTGCAACCTATATCTGAAAGTTGAGGTTGATCTGACAACGATCAGTCAGAGATACGCGAGGCACAAACACACACCGACGTTCCTTGCTTTTATAGATGTGCTGATATGACTGGGTCCATTTAAGTAATACACACGTCAGTAAAAATCAAAGTAGGTCTGCAGATGTGTTTTGCTAAAGAAATTCCAATAAATAAATTGTTCCCATGGTATTGGGAACTGTAGGCCTGCAACTAATGATCATTTCATTATTGAGTATACTTTGATCTATAGATTTGTCAGAAAATCATGAAGAATGATATTCACAATTTCAGCCCTATGTGATGTCTTTAAATATATTTTTTAGTCCAAAACCCAAAGATATAGTGTTTCATGACACCAATAAAACCATGGAACATATCCTAAACAAAAAGTCTTGAGTCAACGAACACCCTGGACCCCACAAACCACAAACCCTCCCTTTTTGAGCAGCCACGTAACCTATGAGATACTGAAAGTAAACACAAGGCTCTGCAGGCATGGCAACGGAAATGACTATACTATATATAATGCATCATTATACAGTTTGGTTTTCCTGAACACCGTTTCAGGGAGCTCATGTTTGGTTGGTGCTACACAAATTAATGTATTACATAAAACAATTCACAGGGGTTAGTCATGATGTTAACAATTGTAGTTTTATGGAAAGAATTATTCCAATCACATTTCTGTATTGCTTCTTTGGAGCTTGTGCATATGTGTTGTTAAATTTATTTGAACTGATCACACTGTTGCCTTATTTAAAAGAGATTGAAATAAAGCCTATTTGTGATTGTAAGGAACCATTCATCCATTTATAAATGCAATAAGTCCACCATACATTTCAAAAGGCCAAATCATTGTTGTCAATGGCTGGTTCATTATGTGCTTTTTTCCCTTTTTTTAAAAGTACATGGTCTTCTTTGGAATCGCGCAAAGTGCAGAGTGGTTGTTAATTTTGGACGTTAAGGCCTAATTAATTCTTGGATCTTTGTTTTCACTGGATGTCTATACCAGTTGCCTCGAGTGGCAAAGAGGTTCAGTGAATTATAAAAGTTAATTGCCTTCATCTATTCCAGCAATTAAAGGCATAACATTTTAGTGGTGTGCAGGATTTGAAGAAGAGCAAAAATACTTTGCTCATATTAAGAACTATTTTTCGCTACTAAATTGGAGCCAAGTGCCAAGTTGCCATCTCTGCTCGTTCACCAGTTGTCTGTTGAATGTTCCTCGCTGTGCGAGAATGCCAGTGTCTGGCTTTTAAGACAGTTTGACAGTTTGATGCTGGCAGTTAGAAGCAGTGTCTGACTGCAGGCAACCTTTCCTAACATTATTACAGAGCTTCCCGACCTTCTTTTCTGTAGGGTATTCGAGAGTGTCGAAGCCATGCTGCGCTCTCTCATCATCGACAGTGTGACTTCTGCTTCAATAGAACACAGTCTAAGCCTCAACAGCATGACAAGCCGGTCCTAAGCATTTCCATATGCATAGGTCTGTTTTGATACATCTGATAAAGGTCAAGTGCTTGTCAATTAAGTCATTTCTTTTGGCAACATGCCACCAAAGAGGTATCAAAGTAAACTTGCTGAGTCAATTGAAGTTTCTTCAAATATTTGGAGGTAATTAAGCCCTCATTAGCATTCCCATCACAAGAGATGTAACACAGGGCAGAACATAATTAGCTACTTCTTGCTGCGCAAAAGACTAATCTGTGTAGGTTCTGCCAATTTTCTTCTTCGTGCTGCGTATTGGTGTGTAGACGGAATAAATAAAACCCTATGACTGACTCCCATTGTATTACAGAGGTTCAGTGATTTATCACGTAATTGATTATGTGCAAACAAATGTCATTTTTTTCCTGCAACCAAGTCTGAGTGTTCCTTTTAAGGTTATTATAAATATTTTTTACTGATGAAGCATGTGGAAAAAGTTTCAAAGACTGCAGTTTCTTATGAGGGGCGTATGCAAAGTGCAGACACAGCTTTACTTGACAGAGTGAGTGGGGATACTCCAGTGTGAGCAACTCAAGATTTCCTCAGAATTTCTGTGAGACAAAGGTGGCGGGAATGTGTGTGGCATGTGTAGCACACATAGTTTGTGTGGACACCTTTTTTAGAACGTTGTGTGCTGAGGTGGAAAGAAATCACAAACTGACAGCTGAGCGTGTGCATAAATTTAAAAATTTTATACCAAGATGGAAAAAACAAAAATTGGCCCGATAAATGCATCCTATTTGCTTACCAACTCGAGACCGGGGATAAGCCTCTCCATCTGCTGTCTGGACTGATGCAGTGAGGGCAGCGACTTCTGCCAGACTAAGCTGAGGGCAGAACTGCCACGGCATTGGCTCCTCAGGAGTTTTTGCACTGTAAGAATAAACCAAATAACCAGTTAAAGTACATAAATCATATTGATCTTGGCACTGATTATTGTCCTTCAATTTCTAAAAAAACTAGAGATCTAAGAGCTTGATTCTGGAATACCTCCCAGTCCATCGAGGGAACCTTCTTGGGAAAGAATTTGCCAAAGAGCTGATTTGGTCACACACCCACGGCTTGCATCTGTGCTCTCCAGAGTGGTTTTGGGATTTGAGCATTCTCCCAGGCCACCCATATGTTGGAGAAAGGGGTCAATGACCTGCAACGAATACTATTAATTTATTTGAAGAGGTCTCATTTACATGTTTTAGTTAATAACTAAACACACATTGGCTTTAACCTCCTAGGACCTGGGATCTACATATGTGTACTCCATACATGCATGCCATGCAATTTCGGGTCTTAGGAGGTTAAAACTGTGGCAAACAGCATCTTGGAAGATGGGGTGGAACCAGGGACCTCTTCTGACAAATGCTTTAGACCAGTGTCTGATCCAAGCCACTTCATGCATCACTTCTTGACTACATGCTCTGTCCTTACATTTTGAAGGGAGGAGATGAATACAGATACTTTATATTCTTTATTGTCTGCAGTTTTTCATGCACATCCTCCATTGGGCACGGCTTCAGTGGGAAAAAGGTTTGTTTATCTCTAGACAGCCTCTGTGCTTTTTAGTAGCATGTGTTGCCTTCTCACTACTCTCTCAGCTGGTCTGTGTGCGTCCCTTAATACATAAATAGACAAGAGTACTATGAAAGGTAATATAACCGTTTTAGCAGTGGGTTCCCGAAGAGGTTCTCCATTGCTTTGAGTTGAGTACTTGATGTTTGCTAAAAGCAAAATGTGGTCCCAACGAGTGTACAGGATTTTCCTTTTTACATTAACATAACTTAAGACAGTTTGGTTAAGTCATTGAGCAACATAATGGACAGACCGTGTGCAAGAGAAGAAAAAAGTGTCTTTACCATCTGCCAAAATTGGGTCCTTGGTGTCCAGACTAAATTGCAGAGCGAAGTGAATTTGCGTACAAGGAAGAATGGGTATATCCAGGCTAGGCTGTCGGGCCATTCTGGGTCAGAGCCTCTTGCTCTGTGTTCCATGTGCGGATTGTTAAATACGAAAAAGAATAAAAGCAGATAAAGTTCATTTTTTCTTATTAGGCTGTTCCTCAATATTTCAGGAACTTGTATAATCGCTCCCCCTACACTCTGGTTTGAGTCTCAGACTGACCTTCACTTTACTCCCAAACTGCCTCATCTGGCTGGATGGTTTATTAAGAAAGTGTTCGACCGTATAGGAGACACTGACAGTGTATTAAACTTCCCCTTATTGAGTTACTGTCCTAGTCTAAAGATGTTAAAATAGCCCATTATAGTCTGTCACCTCTCTCTTCCCTCCTTTGTCCTAAGCTTTTATTAAAGAATGCTGTTATCATCTTCATTTCATTTCATTCACGTTACTGCATCATTTTAGATATCAGTGACAAACTGTTTATTTCTAGGGGTGGTTATCATTTGAAATTTATCGCCAAGGCTTTATTACATTTTGCGATGGGTTAAACAGATGAAAATGGAATCTCTGCTTTCCAAAATGATCTGCAGCACCCCTGTTTATACTATTTCATATCACTATGACAGCCATGAAAAAGGTCTATTGATCCCTTACCTTCATTTTGCAGAAATTGCTTGTTTATTAAGATTCTTTTGCTATGCAAAAGCTAATGGGTATCTTGGTATCCATAGTGATATGGAATCTTAGTATCCATAGTGACGATACCAACATGCACAACAATACATGTATGTGTACATCTGTACATGCACATACATAAAACCCAAAGCAGTTAATACAAAGAAAATGGAATCACCTATATTGATTTCGTCATTATTTTTGTGAGCGTACAGTAGGAATACTAATTAACAAAAATGCAGAAATTGTGAATTCCCCCATTTCCTCCACGCTCGAGTGCTTTGCATAAAAGATAGTTGCTGATTAAAAGTCACAATAGTTTTTGATACAAAAAAAAAGCCTTTGCTTTTTGCCTGAATTTTCAACAAAGGCGGCGGCCCGCTTTTGAATTAGATAGGCTGGAAAAACCCTGAAACTGTGTGAGAGGCTTTGCACACTGCTCTGTAATGAGCTATGTTCCGCTCTTTCTCCCTGTTGTATTTGGAAAGATGATTTTCAATTAAAGGAATAACTCTAATAAGGTATTGGAATGTGAGCTATCGGCCTGTGTTAGATTGTACCCTAAGGCCTGCAGTGTTTTGGAGCTGGGTGCACGGCAGGACGTTCTGCCAAAATGTAATACTGCTGGCATCTAGATCTGGCACGGAGTATCCCCCTCCTTCAAGAGGCCGCCATTATAAATAAGAAATTGTTCGTAATGACTTGCCTGGTTGAATAAAAATAAAAAAAAAAGGAGTTTCCTCCATTGACAATGCTCCTCCCTTCACTTTACATGTCCCAAAACCTTCCACTTCCTCTGCTGTAGCACACAATGGTGTCATTTATACTCTTCTGTTTCTCTGTTTACCTTTTTATCTTTTTTATATAATGAGGCATTGTTACTCTTCCTGTTGTCATGAAAAGCATCAGCATTTCCTTGTGGCCTACTGGAATGACCCCATCTATTGTGATTCAGTAATATCTCAAGTGGCATTTCCTGCTCACTTCCAGTCATGGGAGGAAAAACGGAGTGAGAGAGACCTGAGGCTTTCCTCTCTCCCAGCGCAACCGCTGTCGTATTAATTTCAGGTTAATTACAATAGCGTTATCTCCACGTTCCAACTGCAGATAAAGCTAAGAGGCTGTTGTATATAATTGGTTTAAAAGGAAAGGGGGTGATTTTTGTTGGTATTTCACAATCCTTGGTTCACTGTCTGCATTTGCGTCTAAATTAGAACCACCAGGCGTCAGTCTGTATGCCTAAACCTCTTATTAAACCCTATTAGAGAGGGACTTGAAATTAATTATCATGTTTTGCCTGCTTTGTATGCCACAGACAAAGCCCTTTCTCCATCTGGGTGTTACAAACATGCTGTGTAGTTGATTGCCTTCCTTTCACTGTGAAAATATCTCAACCAAAGCCTGGTGGTAGGGATGCACATTCAGAAATTTCCTTTTGACTGATTGCCGACGCTTGTTAGCCGATCATTGATGGTTAACTGACAAGATAAAATGTAGTATTTAGTGGGGCTGTACCGAGTGCTTCAATTCAGTGAGGAGAGGCAAGAACGTCAGGATTAAAAAAAAAAAAAAAAAAAGCAGCGGGTAAAGAGTCACAGGATCCTCCTGTCCGCCCTGGTGCTGGTGCTTCTTCCGGCGGAGCAGCGGGACAGCACAGCGTCCGGGCCAGCCAACAAGGCGAAGGGAGGAGTCGACAGCTGCAGTGCACCGTGGGTCCCCCCCTTCCACCCGTCTTCATTCTCATTCTCTATCACCCCTCATTCCTATTGGACCACTGCTACCATGTGCTGGAGATCAACAGATTAACAAAACAAAAGCACAGAGAACTCTGTTGCGAAACGTCCACGTGAACTATTCCCGATAGCATTAATCTGTCAAAACTGTTATAATCAATTAACAGTTAAATAATGAATTATCAACATCCCTACCTGGGAGCTGTTGCACAAAAGCAGAATTCAGAAATCCAGGAAAGCCAGGCTTGGCCTATGCTAACCTGTTCTTTCTGGCTTGATTGGTTGCAGGAAGGCCAAACCAGGACGAGGGGGCGCGACTATGTTAAGCCAGGTGTAAGTAATTCTGATAAGTGCGCTTTCACGACTCACTTATGTAGACCACCAGGTCAATCGCAGATTTAGTGCTGCAGGATTGGAGAAAACCTGTGCAGCATCCTCTCACCGAGCGAGCAACAGCTTCTCATGGAAGCTCATGAGAAAGTAAAAAAAAAAAGACCCCAGTTTGATTCCAGGCTGCCTGGACTCTTGATGAATGCCATTCGCTTACTTTCTTTCCCCACGTTTTTCCTGTCTCTCTCCACTGTCAAATAAAGGCACAGAATGCCCTGAAAATGACCTCTCCACCTGCAGTAGCTCAGTAGGCCTCTGCCTGCAGGAGCTGCAGTCAGGGAGGGTCGTTAGTGTAACGTGGTGACACCTGTGCAGGCCGTCACCAAAGATATAAATACCTGCCTCTCTCCCGCTATCTCTCCATCTCTATCGCTTCTCCATCGCCGTGGTCTAGTTTGGTTTCGGTTTGATGCATTTACCGGAGCACATACATGACTCATACAAATCGGCAATTGATACTGGTTCCCTTACAGTAAACCTTTAAATTGTCATTTAACTTGACTTGACACCCTCTCTGTCACAAAATAATGTCCTTGTCTCTGACATCTTTGAAACCTACTTTGTAGCTTCCGTAGGGCTGACCCCCAAAAAATAGAAGCTTCAATCGTTGCTATGGAAATTGATCATGAAGTCTGTGATCGATTGGTTTTTCCTTCTTTTTAATAGTGTGCATGAGACATAGAAGAAGAATTCGAGTGTCTGGAACAATTTTAACTCAACTTCAGGTCTGAGTTGTGCTTGGCACCAGTATTGTTTGTGGTTGTCATAGTAACCCTGCGTCACCTCCACTCGTGGTGTTGTGGTTGTTCCTGCTTGGCAGATGCTGCTGCACCGCTCTTTCCACAGTGTGGGGTTTATGTGTCGTCCTCCTTTACTGGCATGGGTTGGTTGAAAACGGTGACTCTGCGACGGGGGTCGGGGGACACAACCTAACTTGAAATCTAAGTTGTCCTTGGGTTCTTTGAAAACTTTGGGCCAGTGCAAGTGTTCCCCTATTACCATGTATGCATGGCTGTTGAACTCTCTCTGTGTAGAGAGTAAAAAAAAAAAAGAGGTGGAATTAACATGTGGGGCTCGGTTTTCACCGGCCACCGATTGGTCCATGTCTGGTAAAGACTGCACATCTTTTGGTGAATCGCTTTGCCTGTGCTCATGCCCATCGTTTTTTTTTTTTGTCCTCGAATGATAGATTCTCAAAATATGGTAATCGGGTCACCTCTAAACTTCAGCCATTTCTAATCATCTCAACAACTGCAATAAAACATGGGCCTGTTCTTTGAACCTCTGACAGAAATGTGAACAAATATGAATAAACACCCCATAACAATGGGTGTAATGATGACTACAATCAAAATAACCGTAGACGAACCTGGCTCAATTACACAGCTTTTGCGGTATTTGAATAAGAGCTAATAAAAATGAGGCAAAATGCAAACAGAAGATAACAATATAGTAAAATACCATTTATTTCCGATTGGAGTGACAGCTGGCTGACAGATAAGGCACCAGGATTAATCTAGCCTGGCTGTTAGCCTGGTCTGGTGCAGGATAGCTGCACAGAATAAATCTCTACGGTGATTTATGTGTCCCTGCCTTGGTGCTACAGAGTCACAGCTACAGTTCTATTCAAAATAATAGAGTGTTTATAAACATGAGTAAAGCCAAAATCCTTTTAAAAATTTAATTTTGATGCATTTTTTCCCCTTTCTGCTTCACATCTGTGTTGCATGGAGTCAACCAACTTCTGGAACCTATGAACAAGTATCCCTATATCTTGATGCTTTTCTGATGTTACGATTAAGTACTGTGACAATTGGAAGACACCTATGTGAAACTAATCTATTGGCAAGAAGCCCCTGCAAAGTCACACAGACTCTAAAAACTGTGATATAATTCGTCAAAGAACACATTAACAGACCTAAAGAGAACATTTTGTGGACTAATGAAAGTAAAATTGTTCTTTTTGGGTCAAAGGGCTGCAGCCAATTTGCCACCAGACACTGAATTTAAGCCACAGTTCACTCTGAAGACAGTGAAGCATGGGGCTGTAAGCATCATGATATGAGAAAGTTTCTCTCACTATGGTGTCGGGGCTATTTATCACGTACAAAGGATCATGGATCAGTTTGCCTATATCAAAATACATGAAAATGTCACATTGCCTTGTACCAAAAAGGAAATGCCCTTGAAATTTGCGTTTCAACAAGACAACAACCCCAAACACACCAGTAAATGAGCAAAAAAACATAAAAAATGCTGTTTCTGAGGCAAAACCGAGAAATGCAGAGGATTTGTGAGGCTGAAATATCTCCAGGTGCCAGAAGCCGGTTGACTCCATACAAACCAGATGTAAAGCAGTTCTCAAAAACTGTGGTCATAACAACTAAATAGAAACTAAATAGTTTATTGATTCACAGGAACACTAAAACTTGGAAAAAATCTTTTTTGAAGATTGAAGATTATGTTTTTTGATTTAGGATATAAATAAAATAAAAAAAAAAATCTAAATTAAAAAAATGATTTTGGCTTTACTCATGTTTTTTTTAACACACTGCTATATATTTTGAACACAACTGTAAATTCAGCCAAGACAACTAAAAAATCACGGCTTAATCCATGAACTCGGTTTTGTGCAACAGCCCTTTGGTAGATAATATTGCTGTGAATTTGAATATCAAAACTAAAGGCAGAGTATTAAAAAAACAATATATAAACTCATATAAAGGTAATTCCCTCTCCGTAATCACATCAATGGTAGTGCGTGGTGGTGTGTTTAACTGCAGAGACTCTGGCCTCCACCTGTGTTTTCTTTTTATGCTGGTACAGAGATGTTTTGGGGTATTTGTGTGTGTTCAGGTGTGTGTGCGCGTGTGTGTACGCGTGTGTGTAGGTGTAGCCCGCAGCCAATAGCAGTGAATTAGAGTGTAACGGTGTGTGAGAACAGTCCCTACAGAGCACAGAAAAGCACAGCAAAAAGCAGTACAGGGAGAGGTCAGACCAAGCAGCAGACAGATGCGCCTTCCAGCAGTGTTACGGGGAGTTATGCAGAGCTGTGGGTGTTTTATTAGTGCTTTAGAACATAATAACTGTGGCAGGATAAAAAAACAAAAAAATAGAACTTTACTTTTTCTTTTGTTCTAGCCTGTCTTTTAAAGTTACTCTCTCATCTGCCTTTGCTGAGTCGGGGAGGCGGGGCCAACTTTGAACGCTGCGTTTGCAAAGAGCAACATCGGAATCCTGTATACCTTTTTAAAGACTTTCATTTCCCAGTCCTTGAAATATCTTTAGACTCCCTTCAAGAATCTTATAAGATGCTGAATCAGCTGCTGAGCCAACCTCCGTGCTTTCAACATTGTTAGTTTACTGCTGATACTTTTGTTTTCACCTTTTGTCTCGTCAACTAGTCTGATACAGAGAGTCCTCAGTATGACTGTGAACAGTGGGAGTTTATTCAGATGTTTATCGCTTGCTAATGGCTTTTGTTTGCATTGTTTTTGACAATGAATCAGAAGCCCTGACACACTTGCCACCCTTAGAAACTGACACAAGTGTGTATGTGTAAATCTCACTCTCCGCATGATAGGTTTGGATTAGTGCAGAAATAATTAATTGCATTATAGTTAATTATTAACAATTTCTGACAATCTTTTAAGTAATTTATCAAGGAAAACATTTTAATTTAGTTAAGGCTCCTCTTTTCTTTCCCACATAATTTCAAGTAGCAACAAGATTTGGAAAATGTTGACACAACAAGACGTTCAAATTATATGTTAGAAATTGTAATGTTAATTTTCACAGCATTTTCTGACATTTCCTAGGGTGAAATATAGCTTGTAGGAAAGTATAAAAGTCATTGTTTTGTGTTAATCAAAAAGAAATACTTTGTAGTATTTTTTTTCCTTTGTCATAGAGCTGACACTAGAGAGATGACAGAAAAGATTTGACCTCATTTGATTCTAGGCTCGTGCTGGCTTTCGATATATTATTGTTGGTTTGGAATACCACGGTGTTTTTCACAATATTGAAATATACTTTTTTGATATATTTATTTATTTATTTTATTGTGAAGCTTCCACTTCACTGCGTTGCTACAATGTGCCCTGGTGTGTGGTAATAAACTTTATGGAGAAGCAGTGTTCAGTTTTCATGCTCCACATACCTGGAACAAACTCCCAGAAAACTGCAGGTCTGCTGCAGCTCTCAGCTCTTTTAAATGGCTGCACAAGAAAATAAGTGAAACATAAAATACCGCAATACAACGCCCTAATATACACACAGCATATATAAACGTAAACATAATATACAGTTTTGTTTTTTTTTTGTTTCCTGCCACCCCCCTCCTGCGATAATACATTGTAAATCGCAACATAAAATGCTGGACATCACCCAAGCCTATTTGATAGTGGACAAACATTCAGTGACACTGCTTTCTTTAGTGCGCATTATTGTCGGCAGCGAGGGAGTCTGGCACAGAGGCGTTATTTGTAGTCTGCAGGCGGCGCGGGGATGCAGCAGAATGGCCGGGCCCTGCTGCTGCCGCTGCTGCTCCCCGACTCCTTTGGGCCAACGCTGCTCCTGTTATCCTAACAGAACTTGGCAGATCCCCGAAGAATACTTGTCAGCTCTGCAGCAGATCTCGCTGCAGCCAGCTCCGTCTCGCCGGCAGCGGGCCTCATCAGGAAAACAGCAGTAAACACCTGCAACAAGCAACTCGCTCAACTCACATTTGCCCCATACAAATGACTAGGTTGATGTCAGACAAGGGCGTGTTTGTTTCGTAGGCCAGTAATGTCCCCTAAGGCATCATAGCCTCTAAATGCTTGTTTAGAAGCATTTTTTTTTTTTGCATTGAAAACGGAAGCCACGCCTAAGTTAGAATTTAAGGTATTCAAAATCTTTCAGTCTCAAAAACATGTCATTGTGGCTTTGAATTTGGCAGCGTTTTCCCATGGATATTATGATGGTCCTTCCCAATTTCAAATTGAATGTAATTCACAGTCGGGTGGTGATGCTTCAGAATGAAATTGCGCCGACTTGAGATACAATAGATTTATGGGGTCAAATAGTCTCCCAGTCTTAAGTAGTAAGCAGTATATCATTTTACGTGCCGATCTCTTCAGTCAGTCAGTCTGGGTGAATCATTTACTGTCAGCTATATCCTTCAGAGAATATAATCTCCTCTCGCCTTGGAGGCCCATAGTGCAGCTGGAGTGTAATACTCCTCCTCTGTTGAGTCGCGCTGCCTGGAAGAGGGCGATCTCTGTCCACTGTGTGCCTGTTGAATTCCTCATTCAACTCGAGCGCTGTAATAAATTCATACTCCCTTATTCATCATCAAAGTGTTTTGGCTCCGTAGTCAGATAAGATTGTATGCGCACAAGTCACAGGCTGCATTTATTTAAAGTAATGCAGCATTTCTGTAATGCTCCTTTTTTTTTTTTTTTTTAAAAAGGAATCCCAGAGAATGTTAGCCTGGGTATACCCATCCTTCATTTCGCTCAAATTCAGTCTGGACACCAAGGATGCAATTTTCTCCTCAGCGAGGGAGCCAATCACAGAACAGGAGAGGGTGTAGCAAGATAATGGCGAAACACAGAAGAGACTTTGTTGATAACTGTGGATCCAACATGGTGGCAAATGGTAATTTACCCCTTCAAAGCAGCTTTATAAAGTGTTCTTGGTAATAGACACCACAGTTTTATTTAGAAAGATGAGCAACTTTTAGCGCTAAACTATTTCATTTTATTGGGTATTGGGAACGTCTTCAGGTATGTTTGATATGATTGGCTATAAGCTACGTAGACCTTCATAGTGCCCAATAAACAGATTTCATAACACGCCTCCAACATGAACAAATAAACGGACGGTTCCCAGACTGAATATCAGTCTACATTGATATGATGTCTGGTGTTGGCTAGGCTAAGAGAAGGCTATGCTTCAATCTTAAATTCATAAAATATTCAAAAATGATGCATAAATTGCTGAATAATGTGATTTATAGACCATTTTTACAATTTCAAAATGTCTAACTTTGGTGATGATGTCTTTGGACTGAACAGGATAACGGGCCCCTTTTTTCTCTCGCTCCCTTGCACATTGACATACCTGGAATGGGAGTCCTCTGACTCCGAGAAGCATTGACGTCAGCTACCTACCTGCTCCAACACATCGCAGGATTTTCCGCCTGTTTGGCTGCTCTGAAAGCCCGAGTCAAGCAGACTCCATTCTGCCTTTTATTCCTACCTCGGAGAATCCTCCTGTCTGGGATTCCCTCGCTGGCTCCCTCGGCGGGCTTAAAGCCCACAGGGACTCTACACGAGACGGCGAGAGGCTCTTTTCGACACACATCTCTTCCCTCCCTTTTTCCCCACCCCTTCTCATCCGAGTGTAATGATATGTTAGACTCTTTTGTGGATTAGCGCAGGTTATTAGCGAGCCCAAAGTGTAGAATTACAATCAGCGCAGTGTTTAGATGACGCTGCTCATAATTATGGAGAGGGTGTAGACTCGCGCCGGCTAAGTGGATAGGTCTGTAATCTGATTCCTCAACTCGTTTTCCTCTGATGATAATGCTCTCTGAGTTTGCACAGCCTTATGTAAGAGGTTACGCATTGTAATGAGCCCCAGGCAAATTATACCACTGTTTATCCCGGGTTCCAGAAAATCATTTGCATGCCACACTCCAAGGAGAATATGGTCCACTTCGTCATCCTCCTCGTCTCCTTCCTCTGACGGATTCCCCCCCCCCCTTCCCCCGCTGCGCTCTAATTGACATCAGTTTATTCTCGGGTATGCAAATACAGGTTTATGAGTAATCAGAGCTGTCAGTCAAGCCCCACGTGACAAGAATCACTTTGGTTCCCATGTTATATACATACATCACGCCGCCATCTCCTGTCAGGGTCGTGTTTGATGGTTGTGATTTTTTTTTTTTGTGTTACTGCATCACGTTCCCAGGGAGAATCTCCCCCGCTTCTCTTTGCTCCTATTTGTTTAATTTGAGGCTCATCGGCGGGGATCACAAGGGCAGTTTTTCCCGTTTTCTGATAAACGCGACGCTTTCTGTTCCTATTAGAGCTGTTGGATCCGGGGCTTCTCCCTCTCAGCACCTGCCGTTTAGATAACACGCCAAATCAGTCGGTGACCCAGTTCCCAACCAAACACACAGATGCAGCAGTTCCACGCATCTCTGTCCACTCTTAATGATGGTTTAATTGAGCGCACCCCACTGTATATAGTGACTACGCCGCCCTCCGATAGCCGCACGCAGATTAATCCCACCTCCCTTTTCGATTGTTTTGTTGTTCTCTCCCCCTGTAGGTACCTTTTGTATCTCGGCTTGGAACCACTGAATTCATTTCCTGGCTCCTTTGTTCCATTGTCAGCCCACGGCTCGCATTCTGGTGGATTCGCCGGGCTCGCTTGGATTGTTCAGGGGATCGTAAATACATTGTGGACATGCACGTGTATATGCACATCCACTTTGATAACAAACTGACACCGGGCTGAATGAAACGGGCTACACATGGCATTTTATGCCCTCCACTAAACGCTGGTCACTAAGTGGCTGACTTATGATCCACATACACCGAACATCAGACGCATGACAGATTTCTTTTTGTTATGATTGTCAGAGTGGTTATTTAACTGCACAACAGCGTATGAAGCGGTATTTTTATAGTGTTGTTAAGGGTCCCATGGTGTACACTTTTCCTGGGTTTTATTCGAAGTTTTGATATCTCTAACAAGATATATTTGTGGTTTTAAGCACCAAATCATCTCAATATAGTTTTACATCTCCTCTCTCAAGCTCTTCTCCGGAGCACTAAAAGAACAAGCTGTTTAGCTGGTTTTAAATGTCTGTGACATCACAACTTCCCAGAAGTCCTGGTGACTTGTTTTAAGGCACAGTTTCCGCATATGGGCTGTGTGCCTTTCTCTGTGGATAGACGAACATTCGTAGATACGAACAGTCACTGACTGGTGTCCATAAATGTTCGTAAAAAAGTTCGTACGTTGAACCGCATGCCACATCGGACTAGATGCTCTTTCTGCCGCAACCTACGCCAAGCAGCAGCGCTCCGTACACTCATCTCGCTCAGTTTGTT
This sequence comes from Lepturacanthus savala, assembly GCA_030544235.1. NCBI lineage: Eukaryota > Metazoa > Chordata > Actinopteri > Scombriformes > Trichiuridae > Lepturacanthus > Lepturacanthus savala. The sequence goes on along the minus strand of CM060471.1, from coordinate 17,387,084 downwards.
TCTGCACACGTCTCTGTGAGCATTTCAGCAGGTTAGGCTCCTTTCTCCCTTGGATACTGTATAGATTCTGTGCAATTTAACCTTATTTATAATTGATGACGAAGCAAAGAACCATGCTGTTATATCCTGTAATTGTTTCTGTTAAGCGTTAGGGAATAGTACTTTCTTATGTAGGTAGTAATGGCATTTTAAATGACCTCAAATGGCAATTACAGTTTATAGACTGAAATTTAACATATATAACGACTTAAGAGCAATTCAGCTCACAGCTCTCTCTCATGTTCATCAAGCATGCAGCTTCAGCCTTTGTGTCCTTCTATTGCCTTTGTATTTTATTTTTGTTTTCTTTAATAAATTGCCTCATGTTGTCTTGTTAACGCAATTCTAAAGATTATAAAGCGTTACGAGCTTCTCCAACCTTTTATACAGCTGACACATACTGTACCGCTGTTTAGTATTCTCTGTAAACAGAGCTGCCTTTGTAACTGCGATGTTGTATAAGTCACTGCTTTATTCTTAAATGTCCCATGCCCCGTTCATAGTCAGAAATCCACATAATCTGGTTAATTGTCTGTTAATTGACTAGCTATTTACTCTTTAAAAAAAAAGCTCACTTTGTCTGACCAGTTGTTAAAAAACTTAAATAACACATCCCTCGAGTTCACAGACTCTCAGATAGTGTGTTAGCAGAAAGATTTTTGCTGTCTTCTCCTGTGTGGGAGCACATCAAATGATTTCACTGTGCTAGCAAAAGTGACAAAAAAAGGAATATGTTTTTCGAGATAATTGTTCTCCATAGAAACAAAAAACACACACACACACACACACACACTGTTGTGTGCCACATGATATGTTGATGAAATATAATCAGCTGCAGGCAGGCGATCGTGGGAGAAAAGGGTCGATCCACTTGATGCACCATCAGCACGATGCCTCCAGTGCCAGCAGCGAGGGGTCTTTTTTAAATTAAGCCGTCATTCACCTCTGGAAACCTCTGCTGAAGAAGCCCTGCATCTATTCACTCAGCACTTTGTGAGCCCTAAGTAAAGTGACACTTATTGATGTTCCCCATACAGTGTTGTCACTTTACTTAAAGCTTACAAAGTCATCCTATAGCCTATTATTGATTTTTATAATGCTCCATTCTGTTTCATGAACTTATCGTTTATTATCTGTTACGATCTATCAGAGCAGAACTGTGTCTTTATAACAAGTTAAACCTATGGTAGGTATAATTTGCTAATATACTTTTTATTCTTTTGGCATGGATTTATAAAGCATTGTGAATCCAGTATGTCCTCCACTTATAATAATTTCTAAACCTTGTTATAAGTTTTTCATCCAGGATTGCGAACCTTTTATAAAGTGTTAATGTCTTGTGAATGTCTCCATAATGCATTATATACTATTAGCTTCACAGAAAGTGTGAACCAAACCCACATCTAAGAAAATCAGGAACGTTGCGTTATTTTATTATCTCTGCTTCTCCTACTGTACTTCTGGGCCAATCTGTTTGTTTTTTTTCCCACTGGCATTATTATTGTTGTTGTGGTGTTCTCCATTATTATCGGTTTCTTTTCAGTGGGTGGTAGAAATCTGTTGATATAACAGCATAGACGGTGCCAAGCCCAAACATGAGCGTGTCACACCGTGTGGGCGGACATCATGTGGATGTGTGATGCCTCTACTACACATTGGGATGGCACACAATTAGCGCCACTAGGGAGCCCCGACGCTTTATTGCCTTTTTTCCTTCCCTCCTGTAATATCTCCTTCTCTTATATTGTCCCCTTTTTCATCCTTTTTTGCAGCAATCTATAACTACGATGCCCGGGGAGAGGAGGAGCTGTCGCTGCAGATCGGAGACACAGTGCACATACTTGAGACATATGAAGGTGAGAACAGGCTTACTGATGACAAGCATGATCGGAGTTGACAAGGCAGTGTTGGACATTATTTTCCTGTCAACACAAGGACCTCTAGTGATACGTCAAACTCGGCACATCTGTCATCAATAAGATAATACGCGGTATTAGCAATAATCATACGACGACGCTCCTGTAAACCTCCCAGCCTTCACTTTGCCTGGATTTTCATGCACACCGCATTTTATATTCACCGTTTTGTTGTTTTGAGCTTTCCTGACATTCTTCGGTTAATTTAATTCATAAAACAGCCGACCGTGTGGAAAAAGTTAACTTTAGAAAAAAAAAAGTGAAACCTTGACAAAGTTAAAGGTCCTGCATCATGTACTTTTTCTGGAGATTGCTTGATGCGTAGGGCAGTTGTTATAGGCCGTATCTATGGTATAACAAAACAAAAAAAGGAAACCATTTGCATGATGTGGTACTATACATTTTTAATTCTTCTTTTAACACATTTCTGTCCTCCATTAGACTGGTACAGAGGGCATAGGCTGAGGAGGAGATCCAAAAAGGTGAGTGGCCAGCAAACAAAGGTTACACACAATCATATTTGTTACTGATTAATTGCTCTTCACAGCTTCACCTTTACACCTGTTGAACTTCTGTCCCAGTTCTGTATAAATTTATCTGACCACTTCCTCTTCCAGGGCATATTTCCCGCTTGTTATATACACCTGAAAGAGGCCACAGTGGAAGGCAGTGGGTTAGTATTTCTCCACATTCACATGCAGAATATTTTTGCTTCCACCTTCATTGAACTTTTGACCCTTTTTTAATATAATGATTATAATTTCTTACAATGAAAAATGTAATTCCAATAAATGTTAAAGATACATTGGGCTTAAGGCTGCAACAAAAATCAAGAGGTGAACTAATAAGTACTTAGATGTTTGTCCTTTTATCTTGATGTGATGTGTGTTTGTTGTTGCTCATGGTGTTTTTTTTTTATTTGGTTTGAACTGAGAGTTGACACACTAGTATGAAGCCTGAACTTCAAAGTCAATGGATTCAGTTGAAAATCTTGAGGAAGAGATATTTTCATACACACAGAATTGTCAGTAATGGATTAAAGATCAAAGGTGCGAATTTATACAGATTTATAGGCAGATATACATGTGTAACGTTAACCGTGGACTAATGTGATGATTTTGCTTTGAGACACTGGTATTGTTGGTGATTCCACTTCCTTTTTCACTCGCACGTCATTTCTGATCAAACGCAATGTCTGAGTACAGAGGAAAAGGCGGAAAGGACACAGAACCGCTGTATCAAATTTGTTCCGTGTCACTACAGGCACAAGGAAACGGTCATCCCCACCGAGCTGCCTCTGGTTCAGGAGGTTACCACCACACTGCGGGAGTGGGCTTCAATATGGAGGGACCTATATGTGGTAAGGCAGCCCAGTGGAATCACAACACATTCAAGTCAGACATGTTTTTGGGCAAGAAAAAGCCTTTTTTGGATTTTAAGAGTCTAACACACAGTAAATCCATTGGCCTATTAGGGGGACAGAGCTTATATATTATAATATAATATGTCATATATATTTTAGACACATTTTTCATAATCAAAGTTAATATTTACATTTAAAACAACTACTTATAATTAAAGCTCACTTTTTCTTTTAACATTTATTTTATGATCGCAATATAGCATATCATAAATAACCAAATAATAGCAGTGTTTCATTAACGGACGGTTCCCTTTGCTATAATAGCCGCTGGTTGCAAATAAAAACTGAGTGATCGAATTTATAAAAAAACAACTTTTTTTTTTTTTTGCACTTTTTTTATTCTTCTTCACCTTTTTTTCGCAAGCGACTTGGTCCATACTTAATCACAGAACACCCTTTTGGGTAATATCGCTTAATTGTCGGTCACCACGGTTCTGGTGCAGCGAAGAAATAAAAAGTACGACAAGAATTTTTTTTTATCTGTCGTAAACCATGCAGAGGAAAACTCAGGAGAAGCAGCCACGAGACATTTAACGTACTGTAATCTAATTTTGAAAAATGTGAGTTATACGATAGTCATGTTGGTTTAATAAAACAATTTGAGTAAATTGACGTATTTTTCCAGTTTTGCTGAGCAAGAACTTTTTTGTCAGGAAGGAATTTTATCGCCTGTCCCAAATTGCTGCCTGATCTTAAATAAACGCCTGTTCAGTTCACCCTGGATATTATTTGGTAATTTACAGTACATTCGTCATATATCTTAACTGGATATTTGCCAATATATGTCATGTTTCCGATATCTGTTGACGTAAAAACACAATACTATATAGTATTTTTTTAATATTCTTTTAATTGAAATATTGATAATGGTACTACTGCTTGTCTCAAAAACCCAGTACACTTTGGGGCTCATAATACCAAGAGCTTTGTTCATTATCTTGTACATACTGCCAGTGAAACGGCTGCCAGACGGAACATGCCCTCTCAACAGTCAATAGTTCAGACACAAGCCCACATGGATGTAAATTCCATCCTCGAGTGCCGTTGTGCGTCTTAAGCTGTACACATGTTCATCCATCTGTTTCTCCACTGACAGGGGGACAAACGGGAGATGTTCAACTCTGTCCGCGACATGATCTACAGCCTGATCGAGTGGCGTTCCCAGATCCTCTCTGGCACCCTCCCGCAGGACGAGCTCACGGAGCTCAAACAAAAAGTCACCTCCAAGATAGACTACGGCAACAAGTGAGGATCCGGTCTTTAGAGGCATTCACCTTTTGTGCCTTTCCCTCCGCACGGCCTTTACTCCTTTATCCTTATATCTCTCTGTTTAAAAAAAACAAACAAACAAAAAAACTCTTTTTGGAATAGGTCAGCGGTGTCAGTCAATAGAAAATGACAGGTCATCACCAAGCTTGTTGGGAAAACTGGAGGGATTTAGTTTCTGCGAAGCACACTGCATTCCATCATGAAATGACAGCCCTTGCTGTGTCTGCAATGCGCCGAGATCGGTCGAAAATGAAAATTGCGAAGCGCCATTGATGAAACTTTAAGCCTTTGGCCAGGTCGAGAAATGACTTTTGCCTCTGCAGAAGCAGCGGGTGATGAGGTGATGAAACGCATTCAGCGAAAGTCCGCGTTTGTTGTCTGCGCCCGTGTTCCACTGCAGAAGAAAGAGTTGAACAAATACCAGGAGCATTTGAAAGAACACAGCAGAGCTGCAGGAATGTTATGAAAAGAGAAAACGAGGCAGAGGGGATGGCAGATGTGTTTGTGTTGCTCCTTCTCTCAGAAATACAATCACACAAGCACAGTATGTACCTTGCATATAATGGCATGTTATTGTCTGTGTTCATCTCGGCAGGTTTCAGCTTTTGTTAACTCTGCTGCCTTTTTTATTTTTTTGCCAGGTACTTGGATCTGGACCTGGTGGTCCGAGATAAGGACGGAAACATTCTGGACCCAGAGCTCACCAGCACCGTCAGTCTGTTTAGAGCACACGAGGCGGCCTCTAAACAAATCGAAGACCGGATCCAGGAGGAGAAGGTAGCGCCGCTGCCTCTTAGATCAGATCTACACCTGCCATTAAACTCTGATCATTATGCAGCTGGTATGTCAGTGATAGAGGAACAGCAAGAGAGCAAGGTGTGAATGAACATGTACACAGTGGGATGAGAATGGAAACACTTCTTGAGCTCATCATGTTGGCTCATTGATTCCCCAGCGAGCACCAAACAGCTGCAATTACATTGTTTGCATTGGGGGGGGGACACACTGCAGGGTAGAGGCTCTCCATACAAGATAATTGCTACAGACGACTTTTGTCTTCAGTTGAGACTGCTTTCTCTGCAAGTAGGGCTGCAAATCATTAGCACCATTATTTTGGTCAATATTGAAATCACAATTATCCAATTGATTATTTTTAGTTGCACGATGCATTTATTTGGTGTTATTGACTTTTGTTTGAAGTGGTTAAACGGATTTGTTGTGTGGCCAAGAGTCACCTTATAGCAAATCTGGCATGTTATTTAGCTTCTGCTCCTTGTCGGTTTCTTGGAACCCAAAGTGTTCCCATATAAAAGAACTTTTCAATCCTTTTTCTCAACCGACTCTGCCCTCCCTCTCGCATTTTTCTCACTCTCACTCGTACTGTTTTTTGAAGACCAAGTTTTGTAACCTGGAAAGCTGGCATGGTGTTATAGGTGGGCCTGACAGGGACTGTAACAAAAAAATAAGAAGAGTTATTTTAGGGTGGATCAGCCTCTGATTGCTCAAAATATTCTCGCAAACATTATGGGAAACAAATATGGTCATTAGTGCCAAAGCGAGCTGTACACAGGCTACGATTGCATTGAAGGCAGCATGGCGCAGCTGTCAGCTTTCAGGCTAAAAAAACATTTTAGGTGCTCTAACATGGAAGGGAATGTATTTCACATGTGCGTCTCTTTCATAAATTGTGTAAAGAAAAATGGTCAAAAAAATCGTTTGAACTCGATTTTGAGTTTAGGGATCAGTGTTTCCCAAGTGGGACTGAATTTGTAGTCTCTGTCTCCATTCTGTGGCGCAGCGCCACACAATGGTCAGTGTGTGGGGAAACCATGGAGATGGTTAGACGTGCAAATCGAAATCGTGATCAAAATTCAATTAAGTGCGTTATATTATTTTATTGGTACCTTTATTTGCATGATGATGAACACTCCTCTAGGTTAACATGCTTAAAAGTGTGATGCTATTTCTGCTTCCTAAAAAAGTAGCTTTTATAATCTAATTACTGTCAAATATACAGCACTAGGGTATACCATATATATAATAATTAAAGAACTTCAGTGCAGAAGCTAGGGAAAAATCGGACCACTCCTGGTTCAAAAAGGTGTTTGAACTCCGGAACTCCAGCCAGATTTCCGGTCTATTATACACGGTGTATGAGTGGCATCTCTCACCTGAATGTCAGATGGCAGTATGTAGTGAGTGCCAGATGCTAAGCTCCCTGCAGTTATAGGCTTCTCATCTTATGTGACCTTTTCATCCAGGGGCCTTTATTGCATATGCATGTGCAATAAGAAAGTGCCCAGGTCAACGTGATGAATATTAATGTCATGGCCCCAGCATACATTTTATCTGGGGAATTGCGCTGTCAGTTCAAATTTTTTTTTTTTTTTTACTGTAGATGCAGACTTGAAGATCAATCGGCTTTTTTTTGCCCCAGTGTAGAATACATCACAAAGGTTTCCGCTGGATTTATCGATATAATTAAGTCTTGCTCAGCTTGTTTAATTTTCAGAAAGTAGAAGTGGCTGACCTTTAATGATAATCTGTAGCACAGTTGCTAACTACATCAACCCACACAGTATTTTCTGGTAAATATCAATGTTTTCCCAAAGATCCTCAGATCTTCACATAGGCCTTGTCGCTCAAACTCCACCAACGAAGGTTCGGGAAGAACAGCCAATATTAAACGCGATGCCTTCTTATTTCCCTCCGACAGTCTCAGAAGCAGAATATCGACCTGACCAGGCAAGCAAAGTTCGCGTCCACGCCAGCGTTTGCACTCTTCGTGACTCTGAAGAACGTTGTGTGCAAGATCGGCGAGGACGCTGAAGTGCTCATGTCACTGTACGACCCAGTGGAATCCAAGTTTATCAGGTAAACCTGATTACGCGGTATCTCGCGTTTGTGGGGGGGCAAATCTAAGCGTCCCGCTTGTTAACTGTTTATTATCAGAGTACACACACATACACACTCTCACAAGAACATGACCATAACTACCGCTGCCATGTGCCCGGGGATTTGCCATTTTGCTTTTTTTTTCCTGACAGACCGAAGTCTGGATTAACTTTAAGGCTCCGGCAGCTTTGTAGAAAACTGCGGTTAATGCAACTAAAGACTGTAATGCACTCTGCCATGTTTCTTCACTGTCGAGACATGTTATAATGCGGATTTTTCTGTTTTTCTTTCTGTCATCTCTTCCCCCTCCCCCACGCAGTGAAAACTACCTGGTGAAATGGTCGAGCTCGGGTCTGGTCAAAGATATAGACCAGCTTCACAATCTGAGGGCGGTCTTCACAGTGAGTGTGTTTGCTCTTGTGTATGCGCGTCCCCGTGTTTGTGCACGTGTGTGCGCGGCAGTCCGCTGTTTATTCAGCCATATTATGAGGCGTTTGGGAGCGTGTGTGCCGAGCCCGTATTTGTAAAGCTCTCTCAGAAAGAGCCCGGCTCGCTGTATATATTTACAAAGGCTGTCCCCCTGTATTTAATGGAAGCCCAAGGGCAGAAGGGTCGGCGTGCACCCACTAGGAGCAGTTTTCTAGTTTTCCCACATGATGATTTATTGGTAGACGTAATCACGGATGTTGTAGATTCAGATTGTGGCTTATTTTACCTAAGAATAATGCTTTTAAATGCTATAAAGGATATTGTGGGATGTGAATTTAAATCCAGACCTACCTTCCATTGAATTTCCATCTTAAAAACGAAAAATCTGATTGTAATAGTTTTTGTTTTTCTGCTTAAGCTATAAGTCAGTATCTGTGCTTTTTTTTTTTTACCACTTTTTTTTCTCTCCCCAGGACTTGGGCAGTGAAGATTTAAAGAGAGAGAAGATCAGCTTCGTGTGTCAGATTGTCAGAGTGGGGCGGATGGAGCTACGAGACAACAACACTAAGAAGCTGACGTCGGGACTGAGGAGACCCTTTGGAGTGGCAGGTACATCACGCTACAGAGAAACTCTGCGATAACATGTTGGGCCGCAAGGCACAAGTTGTAATATTCAGAAGACAATTTTAGACCGAACTGTTCTGGGGACTCTTGTTCCATTTTTTTTTAATGCTACATTCAAGAGCTGTTTTGTAAAACCATGTAATCAACCAAACAATGCGCGCTTACGTCACTCAAGGTTCCTCTTGTGCTGGGAGAGTAGCTGCCCTGACGTAGGAGCTAAAAAAGTCCTTCAAAGCGGCGCTCTAACAACCGCACAATAAAAAAAAAAAAAAAACAAGGTTACTTTTTTAAAAAGCCGCTCTGCATGAATATCCACACGTGCCGAAGCCTTGAGAAATGATCCCCTTGCTTTGCCTCACAGTTCAAAGTGAGTGTAAGTGTTGTGCCAAGGCCCTTAACTGGATGAATAAATATATATTTTGCTGAAATTCAGCTGAAGTTGAAAGAAGAACAGTTTGATTTATCTCCTGTTGGCAAGCTGCCAAATGTATCGTAAACTAATTAGATTGGGGTTTTGCCCACAGTTCTTTTCTAAAATTACGCTCCGCTTTTAGTCTCCCTTTACCAGCGACGCTTGAAGAGACAGTAAATGACAGCCTGATGTACAACGGCTGACATCATCATTATTGCCGCCGTAGACAGGCACAGTGGAGTGCTTTGTTTTTTTTTTGTTTTTTTTGCTCATTTTGAGGCACAGTTAAAAAAGGCTTGCTATCGCTGACCTCTGACCTATAAGGTAACTGAGTAACAGTGCTGTCACACTAGCATCAGTCATTGTGAATATTCCCTCTTTCTCATTCCCTTTCTTTGCTACTGAAGCCTGGAACTGCATTCAATTAGTATATGATATTCATATTTTGGGTTTATTATTTTGAGATATTATCTTGTTATTTTAAGATATTAAGTGCTTATTCCAAGATATTACACGTGTAAAAACATTTTTTTCCTTTAAAATTTTTTGTTGCTCTTCTGTTCTTTTTATTTCAAGATATTAAGTCATTATTTCAAGATAAGTCAATAAATCTATATATTGTTGTTTTGAGAAAATAAGTCATTATTTTGCGATATTATCGGGTTATTTCAAGATATTTAGTTGTTATTTTCAGATATCTTGTTTTTTAAGACATTATGTCGTTATTTTGAGATATTAATACATGTTTTTTTTTTCTCTTTTGAGTTATTATCTATCGTTATGTTCATAGCCTCAGAATTGCAAACAATGGTTGTTTTATAAGAATTGATATCTTGAAATAATGAGATAATGTCTCAAAACCCCCCCAAAAAAATACAAAGGTAATTTTTTTTTTGTATTATCAATGCTGATTTAATATCTTGAAATAACAAGATATCTTGAAATGAGATTAATCTCCAAATAACAAAATGAAAGAAATATTTAAACTCATATTTCTTTTCTTTTCTCTTTTTTTTAAAATGTATTTATTTATTTTTACACATGCGGTTTAAGGGCTTCGGTTATTCGAAGCCCGTACAACTGACAAATCCAAGAATGTGTTTTCTGAGCTCTTATTTCTTTTCTTGGCACAATCTGCAAACAGAACAAAGTGTTGTCTTGATGCATCTCCTGTAAATGCTTCCCCCCCCCCCATCAGAGTTCCACCTCTGCCTTAATTAGCGCTCTTTGAAGAAGACCCAACAAGGTTGTCAAGGGCTGTTTTTAGCCGCTCTCGCCGATGTGGCCTCACAGCGCGGTTCCCGCTCTCTCTCTCTCCATCACAGCCGCGCTGCGCTCTGCAGGTTTTGAGAATGTCTTAACCCTCTCCCCTTGTTCTTCCACAGTAATGGATGTCACCGACATCATAACGGGCAAAATGGACGATGAGGACAAGCAGCACTTTATCCCATTTCAGCCGTAAGTGCACAAAAACATATAATAAATTCAGGGAGCAGAGAGTTCCTTTAAGCTTTGGATGTTGCATACACTTTTATAGTTCTTTTTAGACTTATTTCCATTATTTTGAGTTTGAACAGTATGTCAGAGGCACAGCGGTTGTATTTTTTTTTTTTTTTTAAATACTTGAATCGATGACACCTGATTAGCAAGGGTTTTAAGAGTGTAACGCTCCCCTATTCCCTGCTGACTCAATTAAGGCAATCTCATTAACTGCTGCCATTCTCGTAGGACAGCGTACAGAGCCAGAGTAACCTTTTCCTTAACGTGATTTCCTGCATAATTGGAAATTTTTCAGATTCAGGCAGTTTAGCTGGCAGATCACCTCACTTAACAGTTTTATCTGTGAGCATAAATTGCGGGTATTAAAACCTTCCACTGTGAAGAGCCGAACACGATCTACAAGGTGTTATTTATGTCCAAAATGTGGATATTTGCCATTGAATTTTAACGTAGCTGTTGCACAACCTATCGCTGTGTGCATATTCCAGGGCCAGCAGAGGCAGGAAGTGAAGGCGCCATTTAGGGAGGATTTGACATAGTGATGTAATTTGGATAGACTGCTGGCATCCAAACAGAAAAGAAAATGGCTTTCAGAAATGAACCACATAGATTGAAATCTTGCTGAAACCGTTTGTTGTTTTTTGTTTTGTCCACAGGCTCCTTCATTATAAGTCTGAGACTGAGTTAACTTCTTTCTGAGCTCGTTGTGCCGAATTACAACAAAGGAATCAACTTAGATTTTGTGTTTCAATCCAAATTCTAATCATCCTTGATTTTGATGAATAATGGATTTATTCTTTAAGATGTTTATCAAACACAAATGACACATTCATCTGCTTTTCTCTCTTTTTTTTTTATACCATTCTAATCCTTTGGCTTTTGGAATGTTAGTCATCAAATTAAAGACATCACCTTGGGCTCTGGCCCATTTTATGGATTAAACAATGATTTCAAGAATCTTTATTATCCAATCCTCATTTGAATTTAATCTTTTTTTTCAGCTTGTGTTGAATAGCTATATCTCAATGTAATCTAAATCCATTCAAAAACATTCTCACTATAAATTAAGGGGAAAACCTGCCTTCCATCTGCAGGCCGGCAATGTTTTTGTTCCGTGGCTGTGCAAATTTCTGCTGCCTTGCTTAGATTAGGTCTTTGGATTCAAAGATGGAGGCGCTGAAGACCGTCAGAGTGGCAGAGATTGTCGAATGCGTCCTCCATGCTGATATCACTGCTGTCATCTCTTCCATGCTCTTCCTCTTGCTTCTTTAGGATCCTGTTCACCGCAGGTGCCGTCCCCCTTTTTTTTTCTCTCACGGCTGCCGCACACGTGGCGCTTCCCAAATCACATCACTTTCTTACGCCTTCTGCACTCCACTTGTCTCAATCAGTCCAGTCCTCTTCGCACCGGACGCCCCGCAGAGCACGAAACATAATGTTGTGTTTTGTTTTGTTTTTATTATTTTCGGTTTTGCTAAAGCAGAACGTGTGATGAAGAGCGTCTGAAGATAAGTTTTCCCTCTTGGAAACCACTTCTAAACTAAGCAGTTTTAAGCTTCCTACTGCGGCAGCCGCTCTATGAACGCTGACTCGGCATCATTTCCTAAACAATGATTTCTCTGTGTGTTTCTTCCATTACCCATCCTGCCTCACTGTTAACTGCTAACAAGTGGCTTTGTGTCTGTCATGGTATTCGCATCACTCTTCGGTGTGTCTCCCCTCCTTTCTCTCTTTCATCCCTCTCCCCTTCCTCCTCACAACCATCACTTGTGGCTCTTCCTGCCCCGCTCCACCTCCTCCTCGTCCGCCATCTCTCCTCCTCCTCCTCCTCTGTGGTGTTTGCCTGTTGTGTGCATACTGCAGGCTAGCGTTGGATGACGCCATTCGCCACAAGCAGCTGAACATCTCCCGTTTTTCACCCAGGGTGGCCGGGGAGAACGACTTTCTCCAGACAGTCATCAACAAAGTCATCACTGCCAAAGAGGTCAATCACAAGGGCCAAGGTACTGTGGAAGGTTCCGACCCAAGAGTCCGAGCCGAGATTACACCACCGTGAGATTTGTCTCGATGAAAAGAGCAGATTATAAAAGGGTTATACGAAGCCAAGACCTTAACATCTGGCCAATTATATCCAGCAGTGCTCGGATAAAGACAACTGGGCTTGGTGTAGTTCTGCAGGATATCGTTTCTAATGGTTAAATGATGATGTTGAACTTGGTGTGCAGATGTTACACTTGACATTAAAGGAAGGAAGGGGAAGGCCCTTGTAATACTGATGGATTCTCATCAATGTTTTATTTAACTATGTGAGCATATATTACTGGCAGAACACTTAAATGCTGCATATAAATGAATTAATACCGCCTTCTTCTGGAAACAGGGGAATGTGATGTGTGCCAAAAGATTAACAGAATTAAAATACAATAAATACTACCCTGGTTCCTGGCAATTTTAAAATTCTTCCAAAATTGATATAGAACTGGTAGAATTAATGCCTGACTGACATTAAAACAGTTATTTGTTTTACAATGAAGATTTCTTCATTTCCCTGATACAAAAGGGGGAACAGATAAGAAGGAAAACACATCAACCCCCGGCCAAATTATTGTTTTAAATATCGTTATCGGCCTTGCATTTCACAATCAGTGCCTCCCCGTCATCACTGCTAAATATTTTAAAAGTCACAAGGAAGACCCACATTCTAATCAAGGATTGCAGGGTCGACTTACTTTTGTAGGCCATCGCGCCCTGCTTCCCCCATTGAAAAGCCTGTGGGATTTTCCTTTCATTGGAAGTAAACTCTAAATAACGAAATAAGTTCATACACGTTTTATTCAACTTTTGTATTTTTTTTTAAAAGTGTTGCAATTGCCAGAGGTGAAATGCAAACTTCATCACAGCTGCATGATTTAAAACATCACCATCACTAGGCTTTTAACTCGTAATTCCATTTGTTCCCTCGCTGTAATGATGTTTAATACCTTTGCGATTGCATTTAGTCACTTGTTGGCAACTGCTTTTTTTACGACACGGGTGTTAAACTCAATTTCGTCCTGGGACGCATCAGCATTATGGTTTCTTTCAAAGGGTTGATTGCAAAGATAATATAAATGTATCTACTTTTATTATATCACATAATTGCCTCTCCATTCATAACAGTGTCTGAATAATTACAGCCAATAATTAATTAGCTGCTGGCGACAATTTGCTAATTTTTATAAACCGAGTTTATAAAATATGGAAGTTTAGAAATAATGTTATATTGTTATTGTGATTTTTAGCATCTAGTTATTAAAAATGCTGCAGTAAAATATGGATAATCATAAAAAAAATCATACAAAAATATGTTTGACAATTCTATTTATTATGGATATTTATATATGGATTATCAAAGATGGGAATCAATAGTTTTGCGTTGCTATGTTGAATATTAAACATGAATATTAAACTGCAGTGACAGAGCTAGAACGTAATAATAGATGTTTCAATGAGGGGGAAAATGGAAACTTTCCTGTTTTAAACAACCTTCGTGAAAACAACCTTCGCTTGAACGCACCTCAAAATCGTAACCAGCAAGAAATTGCACAAGCTCCCATGGGGCCACAGAAAATGAGGTGCCGGGCCAGATTTGGCCCACGGGCCTCGAGTTTGACACATGTGCATTAAAGCTTCACGATTGAAGTATTTATTAGTGTATATTATGTCATAGTACAAAACATTAAAGGACCTTACACTTGTTGTAACAACAGACCGTATTTCACATATTTAACCAAAAACACATTCGGAAAACCCATTGACTTCAAGACACAGGATCTAGAAGTAATATTAAGCCTTAAAACGTTTGACTTTACTATGCTCTTGTCGTTTTCTTTGATACAACATTTTAGATCCTTTCCTACAAAGAACCATTACCCCCTGCACAAAGGCAGGGTGCTGAAACTGTCCTTCCTGCTAATAAGAACATAATTCTTAGTCGAGTGTTCTCACTATAAATCACTCCTCCGACTATAAATAGTTGGCCACATCACCATGACTACAGGATCCAAGTAATCCAGCTGTTAATTAAGATGGTGGGTCCGCTGCAAAGACCAGGTCTTATCACTGATTTGACATCTGTGGATAGCAGAACAACATTAGCTATCGGAGGGATTTGCGCTGGGAGGGAGGAGGGGAAACATGGCAGCCTCTGTGGTATTGTTATGCCCTATGAAGATGTACTTGGATAAATGTCAGCGCTGCTGAGGCCCACACTGGGAAGAACAGCAGAGCACTGAGAGCAGCAGCTTCGGTCACGCTCACATATCAAAAGGCTTCCAGCGAGGCTACTGAGAGATGTGTCACTCATAATAATATGGGGCCTGTAAAGGGGAAGCGAAAAAGCTCCTCAGATCACAAGATTGCTACGGGTTGATGGCTTCAGTTTCAGCCCTTTATTATAATTTTTTTTTGTTGTAATTTTCAGTTTTGTTCAAACTTGTTGATCTATGTTGCTTTATTCATTTATTTTCATGATAATATTAAGAGAGGTGAAAACTGGCCCATCATACAGTGACTCCAGCTTCCAATAAAGTTTTTTTGCCCAATCTAGGGAAAAGCTGAGCTGCTACTGGTGTTTTAATTGTTAGGAAATATGAGGAGGGATAGGCATAGTTTTTATTTTATTTTTTTTCAATTAATTAGATTTACTTGATTAATTGTGATTAATAATGCATACAACACATGATACGTGACTAAAATGAAAATAAATGCCAAAAAAAGAGACAAAATTCAATTAAACACCAGTACATTTATTCAGAGATGGCCTACAAGAGTTATTTTCCCAATATGATTTAAAAAATATTATTAATCAAACAAACCTAAAAAAAATCTTAGCCCAATAAAAGCCAATTGATATATATATTTTTTGTTTTTATTTCTGTGGATTTATACGGATTTGCTCACATAAGGTTACTTGTCTTAGTTTCTTATGGAAAAACATTAGCTTCTGTTTTGCTCCCAGTAGTTTTTAACTATTCACTTCCCTGAGGGTAGCCTATTTTTAGCATCTTGCCTTAAAGCTATTACAGTAGTCACTCTTACAACTGACAGCCAAAACCAAACACAGAAATCTTTTTTTTTTTTTGCCTGAAGCGTTTTGCTCTCACTCTGTCTCGTCTTGACGTTCTCTTGGCCCCTCCCTCTTTGCTTTGAATGCATCACCAGGCCTGTGGGTCACTCTGAAGCTGCTTCCCGGAGACATCCATCAGATAAGGAAGGACTTCCCTCACCTGGTGGACCGATCGACAGCGGTGGCTCGCAAGATGGGCTTTCCTGAGATCATCATGCCAGGTTGAGTGCTTTTCTAAAAAAAAAAAAAAGCTTCACTTTGGCTGCCAGTCTCTAAAAGTCTTTTTTTTTTTTTTTTTAAATATGATTTAGAATTAACAATTACTAATTAAAGAGGAAAAAAGAGCGTGTCACACTTAACATTTATGTTTCATTAACTTAATTGCCATGTGATAAACTGTATAGTGTCAGATATACACCAATAGACATAGTGAGATACACTCATATACTATATATATGACAGTGCATATGTGTCACTCGGTATAAAAAGACAAGTATGACCCCTTGAGCTCTATAAAGCCTGTAATAAGTGAGAATCTCCACACATCTGACCTGCTTGTTTCTCTTTCCCAAAGGTGATGTGCGGAATGACATCTACCTTACTCTGGTTCAGGGCGACTTTGACAAGGGGAGCAAGACCGCACATAAAAATGTAGAGGTCACCATGTCCGTTTATGACGAGGACGGCAAGAAGCTGGAGGTACGTCTGAAGAATGTTAACTTGACTTGCGGAGGTATTTTTTTTTCCTGCTCATTCTCTGTATTCAGGACACACGTGTTAAAGGCAATGGGTCTCTGGGACAGTGATTTACAGGGCTTTCTTTAATCTCACACAGCTCAGCACACCGCTTAACTGACCAGGACCCCTATAAAGTAGTGTGATGCACAGGCCAGACTGTACGCCTTTGCCACTTGTCAAAAAAAGACAGAGTGCAATATTGGTGCTTTGTAGTTGATTGACTGGCCCAAAAGTTGGCTCACCACTGCGGGAATCATCCTTTATCAGTCCACAGTCTTGTGCAGAGTCAAGCGTGGAGGCCAATATGGGCAATGTAGCACTATCGCAGCTTTTCCCCCTCTGCTACAAAAACCTTAGAGTATTTTCTCCCCTAT
This sequence comes from Lepturacanthus savala, assembly GCA_030544235.1. Lineage (NCBI taxonomy): Eukaryota > Metazoa > Chordata > Actinopteri > Scombriformes > Trichiuridae > Lepturacanthus > Lepturacanthus savala. The sequence goes on along the minus strand of CM060471.1, from coordinate 17,370,358 downwards.
TACTTAACAAGTGATCTTTGAATGATGATAATGCTCTCCAAGAGCTCAAAAGACTGTTCCTTTAAAAAAAATGCATTTAGAAAAATATTGCAGCTCTTAATCAGACGCGCAACATGTGCAAGCAGTTTGAGGCACCAAACTCTTGCATTCAGTTTATGCACCGTTCTGTTTCAAATACGATTCAACTTAAATCATTGACAGTTCTCAATTCTCAGAGTCTCGATAGAAATGTGTAGGATTCCGCAGATGAACCACAGCTCGGGAGGCCTTCATGTCAATAAATAATATTTTAATTAAAGTTGAGTAGATGGTGGACTTTTGCCTTTTCAATATATCATTATCCTTTCAAGAGCACATAGCTCATCCAGTCACATTTCCCAAAGAAAATAAAAGGCATTGCAGGTTGTAACAGAAGTGGACAATTCCGGGATAACAGTCTTTTTTTTACCTCATTTCTTGCTATAGATTTACCCAGATACAGTCGTGCTATTGTTTGATTGGTTACACAACGTGTATCTGTGTGTTTTTTTCAGTGTGAGAAACACAATGTGTTGCAATAGTGTGTCACAGAAGAAAAAATGTGACACTAGAGAGCCAACTAGACAGTCAAAAACCATTAGTGTGGGTGGATGGCAGGCGGATGATGTTTTATTATGCAGTTTAGGATAAAATAATAGGCCATCCGCACATTTCTAGTTCTCTAAAGTTACAATGGCCTTTTTTTGCTTGAGAGTTCGGTCTACTATTTTAATCATGTGCCAACTCGTCAGTGTCTAATGTCCTAATAAAGCGTTCACTTCATCTTGGCTCCAGCCCATGACCTCTTTCTCTGATGTTTAATTATTGTGACCCCTTGCTTGACTTTACCTCTTGTTCTGCAGAGGCCACCAGTTAATGAGAGGTCCAAAGCGGTTGGACAAGAAGAATATGTGGGAGGAACAGGGCGTGTGTGTGTGTGTGTGTGAGGGATTGTTGATTTAACAGAGTTGAAATTGTTTTTTGTATTTACATTGAATTGTGAGGTCTAATATTGTGTTGCAGTTGCAAGCATATTCATTCCATCACGTTCTAGAAGTATCAAGGCCATTGTGTTAACACTCACACACAATACATTTATTTGACACTTTGAAAAAAAAATTAATTATTGCCTTAAATTGACTATATATGGACAAATGAAATGCATGTAAAAGTCTTAGTCTGGCTAAAATCAGAGTTTCAGAATCTATCAGAGTCTAGCTTTTATATTTATTCATTACACACAGTTTGCTTCTGTACATAAAGTAAAAGTGACATGGAAGACCACAGGACTGATGATGGAGAAGTGATTTGAGATGGTTTTGAGCCTCCTGCAAACACTAAAACAGAAGAAAGCAACCGCCGCCCCAATTATACACATTAGTCTTTTAGATTTAGAGGCTTTGTTCATCATTTCAGCCAGCAGCCCAGCACGCCCAGGAAGTTTAAGGATCAGTGGTGGATATACAGTAAATGCAGTTCTAATGTAGTAGGAAGCAGAAATAATCTGGGTTTACAGACAATACTTAGAGGCTTCTTCTTCTTCTTGTAGCCACATTGTAATTCAGATTTCTGTATGTTCCATCTATCCATCCGTATCCTTGGCCGGGTCATGGTCCTCGTTGGATGTGCCCCTCAGCCAGATGTGGTTGAGAATTGGGCCGTTGACGCTGTCACACCTATTTAGTGGCAGGGACTGGATTGGTGGACCCCAATTTTTAAAAAAAGGGAGACCTAAGCTCCATTTATCGGGGGAATCAAATTGCATATCAGATTTGCAGAGTGCTGTTGTGGGCCATCCGGTCCTCGTGTTAACAAAGTGAGCGATGTGTCCGTATTCCCAGCACAAAGTCAAACACATTCTGAATGATGCAGCTGTTATTTGTAGCTGGAAAACAAATCAAATTAATATTTATTAAGCTGTCTCACAAACACAGCTGAAAAACAAAAAAAAAACACAGAAACTGAAGTTTTCTTTGAATATTATTTGAAGATTGGTTTACTTTTTGGCAGAGGTGGGTTCAGAAGCAGAATACTTTGTCTTGTCAGTTTATAGCATCTACAGTTCTATTGGAAGTATGCTGCTTTTACTAGAGTAGGTATGAATTGGCAGAATAGAACAAGCGATTTGGATTTGGTCTTTTGGCCAAGCGCCAGTTTTTCACCAAAGTGAATACGGATGAGTATCAACTAAAAAAGATGAAATCACTGTTTAATATCCAAACTGCTTTGCATAATTCTTTACATGTTTTGATACTCGGGAGCTAAGCACAGATCAGTTAGTACAATTCAGCATGTTTAGTGCTCAGCCCAACAAGTTCCCAAACAGTGATTAAGTAATGATAATCACATCAACGAGCGTCATGGCCGTGCTGTGTTTACAGCTCTGGAGCTCCCCTATCTTTTCTTTTCAGAGAACCGCTCGGCCTCGTCTCTCGGTCTCCCCAGGGACCAGCGCTAAGTGGGTGAATTCACCCTCTTCCTTCCTAGATTTGAATAGGCTGAAAGGAAGTTCTGTTTCTGAGATGAAAGACACTCTCACTTCCTGTTGGTCACTTTAATGTCCTCAGAATTTTTCTGTATGATCTTTGATAAAACAAACCCCGAAACCAAACCGTAATTCCTGCTATATAAAATGCAATTATAAAATAAAGAATAGCAAATATATAATAAAGAAACAAAGTTCCAGGATTGTCAATCTATTAAACATGTTGAGGTCTGTATGCCAGCACTTCTTTAAAAACTCACGTCTCAGATTTCAAAAATTTGTCAAAACTGGATGTTGGAAATGAGTTATGTCCAATAAAAAACAGAATAATTTAATTTACCTGACGTTTGTTTAATTTACCCCCAGGTAATGTAAGTATTGAGTTTGTACTATTGAATGAAAGGACAATTTAAGCCAGGTTTAAAGTTGCCTCAAGTCACACTAGAATGTTCAGAATTGGCCCGAGTCACTTTATTCTTTAATGTTACATAAGTGACACACAACATTCTATATTGTTGTTGTTATTATTATTATTTTATGAGGGTAATGATGACAATAAATAGTTGATTTACTTTGAAACTTTTTACTTTGAAACTACATTTATTCTTGCTTTGTTGATGTTTTCTGCCTCAGCCTTATCCCCTCCTCTTTCCCCATCCTTTATCTTAATTTCTTTCTGGTCTCTGTCGATCTCTGGATTTTCTCTGTCTCCTAAAGGGTTTGTTTTGTTGTGTAGTCAGAGGCTCTGCAGTGACTTCTTATCACCTTGACATATTAGCACACCCCCAGAAACCCATCTCACCCGCGGCCAGAACCTTGGCCACATTTCCTCCCCTCGTCTGCCCAAAATCCGTAGCTGTCACCAATCCTGGGCCACTTAGTGAAGGGGGCATGGTCGCCGGAGCTAGCACCTGCCACCCCCACCCTGGATCAGCTCAGCACGGCTGGGGGAGATGGAGCCTGTTATTCCTCATAATTGCTGGTTGTCAGAAGCCATTAGTGTTGGAGTATTTCAGCGGCAGCGTGCTAACAGGCCAGGGAGTCAGCTGGAGTAGTGGGAGGAAAGACGCCGTCCGGCATGCGTGCCGCTCTCGCTGTCATTCCGTCCCTTGTGCCCAATTCCCCCAGGGGGAGGCTGGTGTTTTATATACGCACCCTGACCTATTGTCGAAAATCAGGAGACCCACTAGGGAGACCAATTTACATGGTTGGACCCATCAGCACCAGCTGCCGCCCCGCCCCGCGCCTGGCTTCCTTTCCGCTGCCCGCCGCATAGGAACCGCGGCTCCCTGCTTAAATAATTCATTTCTAATTTATTTCTTATTCCCACAATGCTGTCATGAGATTGGCAGCCAACAGGCAGGTGCATGTGCATAAAATGCATCCAGACTTTTCAAGGCCATTCTGCTAGATTAAGGCTCTCTGCCCCGGGGACTACATTTTATGAAATAAGTGCGAGTCAATTTTCCACCTGCTGCGGGTATGCTAATGTTTTGACAGCGATAATAGCTCAGCGGCCCTGATTTCGTGAACATGTGCTTACAGCTGAGTCAGCAGAAGCAGATAAACATTCCTGTTGTATGTTTACTTGTTTTATGGATTTTCTTTTTCTTTTTTTTTTTTGTCTCCAAATCTAGAATGTGATCTTTCCTGGAGCCGGAGATGAGGGGATCAATGAATACAAGTCTGTCATCTATTACCAAGTGAAACAGCCACGTTGGTTTGAAACAATAAAGGTGCATCTCCTTACTAATTAATTCCCTACTTTTTATGTAATTGTTATCCTGAGTAATATGATTATTTACAGGTGTGCAGAGTATGACGTTTTGAGGAATATAACATCATTGATCAATATTGCAGTCTGGAAATCTAGGCTTTGGGGTTAATTCTACTTCGGCCTGTCCTGAAAAATCTGTTTTTAGTTTGTGCCAGTGGGTGAATACACATACATTTCAACCAACCCAAGCATAACTCAACATCAAGTTAAGAGCCCCATACACCTAACCATGCAATGCTACTTGGTCTGTAGGAAATTCTGAAAAGTTGCAATATAACACTGTAAAAATACTCCATTACAAGTAAAATCCTGCAGGAATTCAATTGAAAATACATAGGTATTAGCAGTATAATGTAGTAAAAATAATATTTTGTCCCTCTGACTGATAAGCAGCATGTTATTGTTGTGAAAGTAGTTGGAACTACTTTATATACGGTGCAGGTAGTTTGTCAGCTGTTCCCAACCTGGGGATTCCGACCCCTCCAGAAGATCACCAGATAAATCTGAAGGATCATGAGATGTATTCTAATCTTGTATAAATTATTAGATCATTTCAATGTTTTTTTGTGAGAGGTGAAAAGACGTTTCTGGTTTTTCTTTAAATGTGCTCAAATGATGTTATACTATCCAATGTGTCGCATCTGAAAATAAACTAAATGCATTCTTGCATGCTTTCTGTCCATTCTTCCAGGTTGCTATTCCTATAGAAGATGTGAACCGGAGCCACTTGCGGTTCACCTTTCGCCACCGCTCATCACAAGACTGTGAGTACAAAATATCATCCCGTGTGAATAATCCGTTTTGCCGATGGCCAGCTGCAACGAATGACTGCTACTTTATCCATCGCAAAATAATAACAGAAGATATTCAATCAGAGCAGATGTGTTGCGCAAGTGATAAATGGTTTTGAAGCTCACCTTTTGTCACATTAATCAGCCGTATTAGACCGCTCCTGCACAAAGCAACATCATGGCGCGGCTTGTGGATGTGAGAAATGCCCGAGGGGACTGGTTTGTCTCCGGGACCCATGACTACCTGAATGCAGCCAATTTTCTATGTCTGCTGCATTTTTAACATCCTTTTTAATTTCGGGGGTGGAGAGGGCAGGGAAGCCAGACCTGGCAGCCTTGCCAACCCATCTGCCAGGCCACATGGTGAAGCCGTTCTTCCAGCAGCAGGACCGGTTCAGGAAAGACTAGGGACGGAGATCCAAACCCGGGTCGATTAAGGCCATGTTTTTCGATTTAAAAAAAAAAAACAAAAAAACCATACAGTTTGAGCTTATCAATACGGCTATCGATTCAAGTGGGTCCTATCATCGTTATATGTCGAGTCACGCCTTTGACTCTCCTTGTATATAAACCCAACAATTAGTTCTTTGGGTGTCCATGGGCACAGGAAAGTATACTTTTTCTTCTAGTGAACTTACATTTATGCTGTTGTCATCCTCTAGTTCCAAAATCCCCCCAGCTCGATTTGCTTCTCACCTGCATGCAGGTGGTTTTGCAGGAAATGTCCAGGGCTCCGAGCATCCTGCTGGTTTATAATCCACTTGGAGAGCATTCTTGTCATGCTTGGCACCTTGCTTCCGCGTGGGATAATGCTGTTACGAGGCATGCCTTTGAAACTCTGTAACTCGCTGTTATCTTGCTGTAACGGTTGCTTTAGAAACCGGCTTACCTCAAGTGACTCTGAGGCTGCAGAGGCATGCTGATGCTGCCAAACTTCCAGTTGCCACTGACAATTGGCAATAGAGAAATATGATGAAGGGGTGTAATGGGCTGGATTATATTGATTTATGCGCGGTGTGTGCCTTGTATTTTCCTTGTCGGTGATTGTGTTTACACGCACACTAGTATCTCATCATGCAGTTCCCGATTGTCTGTCTTTGTGTAAGCATGTCTCTTCCGATTCCTGCCATTTTCTGTGATTTCAGCAATGACCAAGTTATCTCAGCAGCTGGGGATGAACCCAATTTATTTCTGGCTGTCTGCAAACACTGTGGAAACTGTTACATTAACCACTGTGCAGTGTTCGGCATGTTCATTCAATTACCAGTAATGGAGAACACTGGCACCTAGTAATGCAGTGTTTCTCTTAACTTGTAGATCATGATATATATAAAATCCTATAGTTTTACATATCACAGCGCTATCCTGCAGCAGCACTTTCATCACAGAGTAAAGCTCTGTATCACTCCTCCTCATAATGCTTCCCAGCGCTTTCCTTGCTACTTTATTCCTCATATTAACACAGGCTACTGTGGGCCGTAGCCAACACCAAAACCACAAACTTCGTAAGAAAAGTTCATGATTGCTGCTGTCTTTTCTTCTTTCAAATAAGGACCGCATCTTATTCCAAGACATGTTCACATTCCCACAGGAAATCCCAGCACCATCACCTAACAGAACAGAATCTGGGTCTAAACTCATTTATTTATAAACACATATAACAATAATATGCCTAGGTTGTTACAGTCTGCTCTTTTGAAATACATAGTTCCTGCAGGCACTGCACGAGTTAATATTAATGAGATGGACACAAAACGACTTGTTCTTTCTAGAGCTTGAGAGAGCAGATATAAAACTATATTACGATGATTTTTGGTGCTTAAAACTACAAATATATCTTGGTAGGTATATCAAAACGTCAAATAAAACCCAGGAAAAGTGTAAAATATGGACCTTTTTAATGCATATTAAATGAGACTGCAAATGCATAAAAGTGATACTCGAAACCCTGACCATACTTGGAATTTTCATGTAGCTGTCATCACACTTATGACCTGTCCTGTAATCAGCTATACCATGATATCAATGCTTGTAAAGGCTGATATCACAGCAGCTTCATATGTAATATCTATATTCTACTGGCAAAACACATTTCCAGGAAAATAAGGGAGAAAAAACTCATTACATATGATGAGTTTCTCTGTAGATATCAAACGAAGTCTCTTCGTGAGCTGTCCGCCTCTTTCGTCATCCGACGTGTCGTCATCTGCCCGTGTCCTCACCGCTTCCTCCGCCGCTCCTAGCTAGCGTTGAACTTTTAGTGGAAACTCGCAGTGACAGAGCCGCTCATCTAAGGCTTCAACCGGCGCTCATGTGCTCCGTAGCTCAGCCCCCTGGTTCAGAATCACACCGGCTGCAACGCGGCGCGTCAAGACTACCGCCCCAACGTTGTCAGGCCTCATCAGACTGATGGCTGCTATCACAGATGCCGCCGCAGCTGTAAGAGATCCCTGCCATCTTTGCGCTTCTGTTTCATCTGTCAATATGCCACTACCTGGTGAGTAGGGAAGAGCGTAGGCTTTGGCGCAGTCTACTCAACATAAATCCAAAGTGACAGCGCACCTTAGAAGCGGGAGTCTGCGAAACTTCCACACGCACGCATGACTTTGATTGGCTTGAAAAAGTAGCACTGTCCTGGAAGTGACATTCCCCCCCCCCTTTTCCAGATGTAGAGTTCTAAGTGTTCCGCTCTCTTTTTGGAAGTTACTAATACATTTTCTTCAGCTGGGTGGCATGCGAGCAGTGTTTTCCCTCCAGTGGTTCCTCTCAAGCCAGCCCAGCAATTATTCACCAGCGAGGCTGCAGGCAGCAAACCAATGAGGGGATTTATGCAGATAGAATGTACGAGATACTTCCATGAATCACATCTCCCCGCACATAAATTTTGAGCTTGTTGATCCGCAATGATGATATATATGGCTGTATCCGAACGCGTGGTTACAGGACAAAGTCATAACTCTCGCGCTTGTTTATGCAGCGTCCTCCCCCCGACACCCCCTGAACACAGTCACACACATGTGTGCACACGTACATGCAAGCAATAAGCATCAATTCCGCACCTTGGCAGAATTATACAAATCGTTCACAGCTGCAGCCCTGAGATCAAGTGCAAGTGTTTATTCATACGCAAACAGGAAAATGGGCACGATATATTTCAATTCGAATCTTCCTTTTAAAACGGGCAAATTATATAATGCTTTATAAACAAGTAACATCAATATGATTTGTGTATTTTTTCCTCCCCTTGTTTTTTTTTAGATCAGTTTAGCACTTCCCACTTGTTATACTGACAGCTCGGCCTCATTGGAGAGAAAAGAAAAAAGACCAATAACTCATGCGCAGATAAAGATATATTAATAATACAGACATCAGAGGTAGCAAAGTAGATTCTTCAGCAACGAACGTCAACTCAGGAGCTGAGTCAGGGCTGAGGCTTCATCTGGGATGACCTGTTTTATAGGTCTGTTAGCTTGTTAATGTCAGCCATGCAGCATTGTTTACCACACCAGAGCCTGCCTCTAAATAGCACTCATGCTGGGTTAGATTTCCTGAAGGACTCATGTTTTCTTATAGACACGTATATGCCCATACAGTTTGGTCTATTTGTTTGCAAATTCAACGTCATTCCACCTGGCATGCGTTGCGTTTTCCCTCACATCCTTCTCTTTCCCTGCTCCCACAGCGAAAGACAAATCCGAGAAGATATTTGCCCTGTCTTTCGTGAAGCTGATGAGGTACGACGGGACGACTCTGAGGGACGGCGAGCACGATCTCATCGTGTACAAGGTATGCGCACGGAACCGTCACACGACAGCACGCTCGGATTTCAGCCTGCGGCGCTTTGGCGACGTTTGGTTTACCGGCTGCCTACCCGCAGGGCCTGGCCCACGCTCCTCGTGACATGACCACGGCAGAGATAAGGCGTAGATTAAACAAAATTGGTTTGGCTTATTAGTAGCTGCCGTTCTCGCCTCGCTGTTTTCTGCGGAGACTTGTGCATTTGGTATGAAACAACCCCCGCAGTGAAATTAAATTACTTTCCAATTAAAACCTTGTGTATGATGATACCTTTGCATTATGGAGGCCATTTATGTTAATTAAAAATCTAATATGGGGAAAATTCCCATGTTATTTTTTCCCCTCTTTTTCTGCTGTTTGGCAACGTGTTACAGTGATGGTAGAAATACACCAATAACATAATGCATCTTAAAAAAAATACAAGAAACATCCCTGTATTAAAACATGAAACCTCATTACAATATAAACAAGTATTGATTTCAATCATAGTTCCCTGCAGCCTGTCAGTTGCGAAGCTGCTGATAAGTTGACTTGAGTCTTATCTTTGAAAAACCAGGCAGAAGCAAAGAAGCTGGAGGACTCGTCCCTGTACCTGAACCTACCTGCTACCAAGCTGGAGCTGGAAGAGAAGGGCTACTCCACCACGGGCAAAAGCACCCAGAACCTGGGCAACTGTACCATCAGCAAGGACTCCTTCCAGATCGCCACCCTGGTCTGCTCCACCAAGCTCACGCAGAACGGTAACCGCTTTTCATCTCGCTTTTCCTCCTCCAGCTACCGTCTACCGTCACTAATCGCATTCACTCGTAAGACAAGCTCTCGTGAATATATATATATATATATTTTTTTTAATACGTTAGCCAGGTAGGCCTTGGATTTTCAAACCAGCTTAGGGTCACAAGCTCTGAATTCGACAGACAGATTATCCATGCACAGTAACTGTATATCGCTAAAACCTCTGCCCTCGCTCCAGGTTTTTTTTTTCTTCAATCTCTGCTCCCTCTAACCTGCTTCTTTTTTTTGGACTTCCATCTGCCAATCAGACTTAGTCTGTAGATTTCAACTCCATGTCTGATGAATGGACTACAGCTCTGCTGTTTACTGGCATGTTTAAAAAAAAAAAAAAGTCTGAGAAGAGCAACACTTATTAAACTAAGGAAATCCCTGTCTCTGCCCCGTGGCTCGTGGATTAAGGATTTTGGCCTCTCATGCTCCCCCCAGCCTCTATACATGTTCATAAATCCCAACTGATATTACTGTAAACCCTCTTGGCTGTGTTTGCCTCGATGTGGATTGTGTGTGTATGTGTGTGGGGGGGAGGGGGACAGGTATAGTGTGTGTGTGTGAGTGGTCAAATGCTCTGATTTTATTCTGTCTCTAAACCGGGCCATGCTGAATGTTTCTTCTGAATTTGAAGGGTTTTTTGGTATGCAGAACCGAGTCACTGGTTTAATGAGACAAAATCAAAGCTTCCTCATTCCTCGCTGTTTTTTTTTTTTTGGCCACAGCCTCAAAGAAAGGGAGAAGGAAGAAGGGACAGTTTCACTACAGACTAACTTTGATTGGAATTGAATTTAATTGTTTCACTTGCCCAAAAAAAAAAAAATCCTCTTTGAATGAAGAGTGCATCATGTCATTATGATTTCTTTCAGGGTAACACTAGGATCATTTTGAATAGTTAAGCATGAACAGAGAAGAAAAAAAAAATAGTAATCTAAATAAGTTCCAGTACTTTATTTTATTTAAAAAAAATTGTAAACCTTATGACACCGTGGATATTATTTTCATAATTTAATCCATAATTTATTACAAATTTATAACGTTTCTCACCAAAATAATTGCTTCGATGAGGCAAGTACACAAGTTTTTAACAAGGCAACGGCTTAGCCCGAGTATTTCAACCACTGTTTTTGCCGGTACTAATACTTGATTTGCAAGCACACAGACATTAACAAAGCATATAAAGAAAAAAAAGGATTCCCTCATTTATATCATTGTGAGCATGCTGAAGTACTGTAGAGCAAATTATTTTTCATGTCAATATTCTCATTATAATTGAAAATCATATTCAAATGTTTATCATGTGATTTTTTTTTTTGCAGAGAATCTACCAAACAAAGATGTTTTCTTAAGTCTGCAGAATATTATGTGTAGGCCTGGATATATTGTTATATATATATGTATAGATTCCTGGGATTGTCATATGTATGTATACACACACAGACTCCTGTGATTTGAAAACCGCAGTAAGCCATATTTGCGATTTCTACTAATTCTGGCTGTCAGAAAACCTCCGATTTTCTCCTCTGTCTGCATTGATCTTCAGCAGTGATCTTTTCGCCACCTGCTGCCGTACATAAGGAACGTATCGTTACCATCTTTGATGTCTTAAAAAGACCTGCATGAGAGGAAAAAGTTTATTTATTTATTTTTTTGTTGTTTCTCCTCTGGATCCGGCTTTAATAACACGCACAACAAACTTTCATAAAGCTTCAAGCCTGCGTTAGATCTCTGGGATGAGGGAAGAATTTGGTTTTCAGAGTGCTGCTGCTGCATATATTGTGCGATGGAAGGGGGGTGTTGCTTGTTGTTACTGTAATGTTCCCTCTGAGGGTTATTAAGTTTAGTCTGCGGTATAAGTTGTCATTTAAATACAATCATGTGTGCCTTCCTCCTCTGCTCAGTGGGTGGTAATGTCAGCTGATGAGAGGTCTCAGCACAGAAGCAGAACCTGCCCACACTGATTACACTAGATGAGATGAGGGAAGTCATGTTAGTAACTCAAACTTTTATCTTATGTAGATGTACACTATGTAATATACATAAAGCAATCAATCAGCTATTTGTCCAGCTTGCTCTCCATAATGCGCTTCCCCCCCCCTCGTTTTTCCCACGTATGAGGAAGATGAGCAGCAGTCTGCTTCCTGGCGGCCCCACTTCTCATTTTTACCTGGCACCAATCGGTGCCCGGGGATTCGACTGCTCCATCTGCACACAGAGTTTGATTATGTCATCCCACGCTAAAGCTCCAGGACAAGGTTTGAGTTCTTTTAATAAAACGACGCCGAGCCGTTCTGTCTCCGACTCTTCCTCACAGTCTGCCGGCTTTATTAACGCGGAAGGACATTCGTGTTGTTGTTATGCAATCAAACAGAAAGGATTTGCCAGCAAAGCTTTTCAAACTGATTAAAACGAAAAGAAAAAGATTCATGAGTCAAACTTTTCAAACTGCAATCAAAAATGTATTAATCTGAAGGGAAAATCTTTGCGATTCTAAAAATTTTGCGGTTCAAAAAAAGGCTGCCTTCACCGGGACCAAGAGCACACTCAATTAAGCAAATTACCAAACAATAATTTTAGGATAATAATAATAATGCGGTCCGATGAATAAATATTATTCACAGTAGAAATTAACTAAATGGGGAAAAATAGTCAGGTGGCATATTGTGCATATTTTCACATTTATATTTTCACTTTTATATTTTCTTATACCAAAAAGCCTAAATGATTAATCAATTAATTTAAAAAAATAATAGACACATTAAAAGTTTAGATTTAAACAGATTTAATCATTATTAGACTAACTCAGGCAAATGGGAAGGGAGTGTCTGTGAAACCTTGGAGCAGTAGTCCTCAGACTTTTTCGTGTCAAGGACCCTAAAAATGACAAAAACTAGACCATTGAACCCACTGATGAGATTTTTTGCTTTTTGATATTTTATAACAGAAAGTGGCCAAAATTATGGTGGACTGAAACTGCCATGATTAAAAATAAATTACAGTACATGAATGAATATGCCAGTAAACGTCTGTATTTATTCCATTTTTCATTTAATTAATGCATTAAATGTATTTGTTTGTGTATTATTTTCCCCTTGCACATAAATGCCCCATTTATTTGATTTCCCTTTTTAATTAATTCATTATTTTTAAATGTCTTTATTTATATATTTATCCTCTCCATTTATTTCCCTAATGTATTAATCTCTGCATCTCCTTTTACAATTTCATCTCAATATAAAATGGAAAATGAAATTTGAAATAAAATATGTTAATGGGAACTTAAATAAAATAATTTATTTACTTTTAATTCTGGCAGATTCAGTCCTCCATACCATCCATACTGTCAGTGGAAATAAACGATTCCTCTTTATTCCGGGGGACCCCCTGGCACCCCCCCAGGACCACTTTGAGACCCACTGCCCTAGAGGGCTTTTAATTTGAAACAACCGGGCAGGAAGCGTGCAATACTCAAGTCAGTCCCTCTCATTACACGGCTCGGTCCGATGTGGTCCAGCCGAAAAGAGAAAAGGGAAAAAAAAAAAAACGCATCCGAATGCCCTTTGCGACAGACTGCTTTCTTCACACAGATGACACCTCATCCCCAAACCCCACATCTGAGATGAAAGACTTTTTAATTAAGCCGAAGTTGTGCCGGCGGTCTTCCAGCGCCGGGAGCTCGTGTGAAGTGGCTGCGAGCTTTTCCCGAGGTATTTGCAACGGGCTCCTCTAAACGGAGGCTGCTGGAGAAGCAGGGATCTAATGACAACAGTGCTGGGAGAAGACCTGGCCTTGTGAAAGATGTATTAACATTCTGTTCCTACCTCGACTAGGAGGAAAAACACATCATTTATTTAGAAACAGTGTCTTTTAAAACCGAGCTTCTTACGGCATGTGAAGCTGCTCCTGTCTTACTGTGTAGAAAAAAAACTGCACTTTTAAAACCTGACAAGGATATACAGTGCAAGCTTGTTACTATTAGGAGGAAAAAAAATATATTGAGACGTTTGCTTGTATAAATGAACAAAAACATCTCGTTTTAGGCGCATTGTACAGTGAATAAACATTCTAATAGCATTGTTAAGTCTTGTGCGTTTCAGCAGTCTGTGACAATGTAACCTATTCTCCCAGCAAACATTCCCCCACTTACCATCTGCCACTTCTGTAGCATCTTTTAAATTCAGCTGCCTGCGAAGACATCAATCTTTGAGCAGATGTAATTTGTAGAAGGCACTCTGAGATTTTCTTGTAACTCCCAGGCAAACCCGACCCCCCCCCCCCTTACACCTCACTATGTCCCATGTGCTATAGAAAACGTGGCCTCCACTGTAACATTAGTGGCCCTGGGGGACTGAGCTGCCTGATGATTTATCCTCATTTCATTCCATTTGTTTCCCCGAGGTGCTAAGCTGTCAATTTTTTAAATCCGTATCTCCTTGGGAGAGGAGGGGGGTGGGGGGGATCCCTTTTAGCTTAGACAGGGTCTTGTGGCTGAACCGTGATAGGATGTCAGGCTTGCAGATGATAGGCATCCATCACTGAGAGGGAATAGGCAAGGGTGAAGGTCCTAGAAGGGCTTCGGTTTCCGTGAGTCGGGTGAGTCGCCCTGGCGACTAGTTCACAATGAACATATTGTCATCGTCAATACCAAATATTCCAGAGTTCCAGCTTCTGCAACATGATTATTTGCTGTTATTCTCTACTTACTATTTACTTATTATAAATTGAGTTTTGAACTGTTTTTGAAGACATCACCTTAAGTTCTGGGACATTTTTCATATTTTTTTTTTTTTTAACTTTTTATTTTGTTTTCAGTACAAACAACTTGGTTCATTACATCTTTGTAGACCAGAATGTCACCACAGTTGGCATAAGATACACACTTGACTCATTAACGAGACAAAAAAACAAGCAGCCAAATAATTAGATGAATAATAGCAAGAAAGACAAAATGGAATTTAACTAAATAATTGAAGAAAGAAATAAAGTAATAAAAAATAAAGCGTGTGCACCTTGAGAGCTATCAGTGGTTTTTCATTGCTTTTGTATGTTTAACGCAACAGAGGTGGAGATATTCAGGCTTTGAATACCTTGTATGAGCCCAGCTCCAAAACTCGTGTTTCTACATTTTTCCGTAATGCTACTCGGTAACATTCTTCACAAAAAAATCACATGTCAATAGTCCCCATAAATAACCAGGCTGTTGTACACAGCATGCTTTTACCAAAGCACTTTTCAAGCTCCAAGTTTGAACATGTGCCAAAGGTGGTGTGACTCTGAGCAAGCGCTCTCTCGGGCATCATCGCACCATGATTCATCCTCTTATAACGAAATCTCTCGCCCATAATTAAAGTCTGAGATCTAATAGAATGACTAACTCAAATGTGTAACCCCGGCACATTAGCTGCAAATGTTCGACCTTAATTTCCTTCTCCCGCTTGTCTTATAGCTTGTTGGCAGGACGGACTCCTCCAGCGCTGCCTGCGCTAATAACTTTCACTTCGCTTCCTTTCCAGTGGACCTGCTCGGCCTGCTGAAGTGGCGCTCCAACACCAGCCTGCTGCAGCAGAACCTCCGGCAGCTGATGAAGGTGGAAGGTGGCGAGGTCGTCAAGGTGAGAGGGTGAAAGTCGGCCTAAAACTAAAGCTGCTGATTTTAACCTGTTAAAATTCAACCCCCCCCCAAAAAAAACTCAGCTTCAACACTAATTAAAGTATTTCTATCTGTAGTAAAACACAATGTTACTGTTACACTATTGTCAATATCCACATCATCACTACAGTAAGAAAGTAGTTTAATATTATATTAGTAGTAGGGCTGCAACTAAGCACTATTTTGATATTTAATTTATATTTGTTTGTGCGACTTAGTAATTGGATCCTTTTTAAATATCTTACATAATATATTCCTAATGTTTTGTAATGATCCTCAGTGTGATTTCTATTGTTTTATGGACAAATAATTGATCTTTGAACTCTTATTTTATTAATTATTGAACTTTTCCTTCCTGGTTTGGGTCAGTTTGATCTTGTTTTAAGTTTTAAATAAAGCATTTTTATCTGTAGTAAAACGCAATTTTACATTTTCTTTTTGCAATATTCTAACTATATTTGCTCTGTCACAGCACCTTAAATTGATTCTGACACGTCTGTAGTCACCTCACATGGTGTCGATTTCTTTTGATACCGGGTTTAAGTGCATAACCTTTGTGGTTGTAGAGATATACCATATTTATTATCATTTATAGCAGGAAAACTGAAAAATAGGCCCGAGGATCAAGTAGTTGTCGGATGTCGCATCCTTAAAAAAAGGTTTCTATTTTCTTTGCTTTGGATACACTTGGAAGAAAAATAAAAAAAGAGCTCACAAACAATTATTAGTCTTTCAGTTCAGTTCCTGAAAGCTGATCTCACTGCCTCTCAGTGGGAAGAAGGTTGCTGTTTTTTTTGTGTTTTATTTTTTTTGTGAGTCTACAGTGAGGAGGGAGCACCCGCCACCACACAGCATGCAGAGGAGGAGATGACCTGCTGTCAGGAGTATAGGCAGGCTCTTTAAGTGCCCAGCGTGGGGCACATGAATAAATCACCCTGAGTTTTTGCATGGGCTGGTCGGGGGTTTGTGGCAGATTGCAGCTTATCAGAGCAAGTCCTTCACCCAGAGACAGTTAGATGCCAGTTAGATGTGTCAACCACAGCAGGACCACTTCACTAAACCACATGGGTGTGATTATTATTACCACCACATTAGCACTCAATCTCTCAAAGGGCTCGGAGGCTGTCAGCAAGCAATTAGATAAAACGTTCAACCCGATTTATGGTTACGGTATAAATGATCACATCTCATCACATTTCAAGATTCAAATATCAGATCATCGATAATTCCTTTTGTTGTCTCTCTAATGCGACACTGCTCCTGAACGTTTTCAAATACGTTTATTGCGAAACATTCTTTTCAACAAGGCCACTTTGTCTGACATTTACATGTTTCTTTAAGAAAAATGTTACACTTTACACTTACACAATAAAATAAAATAAAATCTACAGACATACCATCCTCCCCCTAGCCCACTATGTCCCAAAACTCAGTATCCATATATATCCCATAAGATTAGACTTCATTTATTCCACAACAAGGAAATTTAGTTGCTACAGCACTTATTAAAAAAGAAAGTAAAGAAGGTTAACTCAAACAACTTAATACAATAAACAATAACAACTTTCAGTAATACTGAGGATATAAAATAAGCTGCTTAATATAAAGGTATTTATAGGTAAAGTGACTGATGGTCTAAAAAAACTGCAACATAAATGTCAATGATATAAATATAATTATTAATAATAAAGTACTGCTGCTTCAGTTGTGCATGAGGTAAGAATATTAATGAAAAGTGATAGTTTATACACAATATATTGCAAGTAAGTGGCAGCAGGTAAGAGACCAATGGTTGCCTCAATTTGTCTTTTAAGATAAATCCAATTCTCTCTAAGTGGCGAATGTCTGTCATGTCTGCCAGTCAGTATTTAAAGGAGGCCAACTTTTTTTTCCAGTATAGAAGAATCTGTTTCTTTAGCAGTTACAACACCTATAGTAGTGCTCAATATAATAGCAGTGTGTTTAAAAACGTGACTAAAGCCAACATCCTTATAATAATTTTTATTTTCATGCATTTCAAACACTGCATTTTATATCCTAAATCAAAATGTGAAGAAACGTGTTGATTTTTAAATTATTTAATAGAAAATGAAGAACAAGCTGTTTAAAAGAATAGCATTTTAGTTCTTTACAAACTAAAATGCATAGGAATAAATAATAAATATTATTATTATTAGGACTTTGGCATTACTCACATTTTTAAACAGACTGTTATTGTATTGAACCCTACTGTATATGAAGGAAAGTGCTGTTGTGCTGCATTAAGCTTCAAAAGTACATATATTGCAGATATTCCCAGAATAATCAATTGGATCAGGTGCTGTCCAAACTTCCAGTATCATGGAAAGGAAATGGAATATGTCACACCAGTATTCTTGTAATTTAGGACATAAGGCAAAACTTTGTGATGATCCCCATCTCCTTCCAGACATTGACATTGGTTGGCAGCTATCACCAGTAACAGGACAATGCAATGAGATTGCAATGTTTTTTTTCTCCATTTGTTTCCATACCCTAATCGTGTCGTGATTCGGTTCCCTAGTGAACAGGAGACTGAATTACGCTTTAAACTCCAAATACTAGACGCAACGTTTGTCTCATCCCTTCCTGAGCTAACAGACCTGCCGCAGTACAGAGCGATGGCTCTGTTTCTGACACATCTGTTTTCATATTGCCTCAGAATTGGCTGAGGAAATGGAGCATGTTTCCCCGGAGGAGGAGGGTGTGTATACTTAGTGTTTCTTGAGGTAGTGCTGACAGGGAAATTATTACTGTCATGTTAACAGCTATATGGGCGCGTAATGGGCAGCACACAGCACTGTCAGAGCAGTTTGCTGTTTAGTTAGTCCAGCGTACAGAGTCCATTAAACTATTCATGGTTGCCACTCGCATAATATATGAGATTAGAGCATGGCAATAATGCAGTCTTGTTATTTATTTAATTTATTTATTAGTTTGACACACACATATATAATGGGTACATGAAAGAGAGAGGGAATAAAAGTATGTGTAAGTGTTCTTGTTGCTTTATTCAGTTTTTATCCATTTTATTTTCAGTAGAAAATATAAATTTGACATATTTTTTGCATTGCTTTGACATATCTTAACCCATTTAAGCCCATGAGTAAAAAATCAGAATGTTACTCATTGAACTTTTTTTCCCTGACATGAGTGTATGACGTCATCGACTTCCTGCTCCTTTCTCCTGAGAACACGGCGGATACAAAAACTCCCAGAAAGAGTCATTTTATTTAGGTTAATATGATTTTCAACCCTGGCGTGTATATATACCTATTTAATCATTCACGTCTAGAATAACCTCCCCAAAAAAGAATTCTATACATGGGATAAATAGATTTTTGTTTCTGGGAAGATTTGTGCAAGCAGCAACTATAATAGCCATCAAAGAAAAGAGGATAAAATGGAAACAAATAGATACATAACATGATTGTTAGTGACTCAACTAATATAATTATATGCATGAAATCTTTGAAAAAAATCTGGGCTTAAATCGGTTAAGTATAAAATAACAGTCATAGACTTAGTGGCTTTTAGGATTAAATGGGTTAACATACACAGCAGCACCGCTGGAAAAATATTAATATCAATATTATAATAATGATTTGAATACCTGTAATTGTTAATTCCCTGCTGTCTCCGCTGCAAATGTTTGTTTTATTTATTTATGTATTTTTTTTCTTTTTTCGACTCTGTCAAAAACATCCTGCTAAGATGGGTCCTGTTATGATGTACTTTTGAGTGACAGATAAACACATTTGGCCTGAGGTTATTTATCACTTCAGTGTCAGCAGATGGATGCGAGAAGGAAGGAAATGATCTACAATTTATTTCGAAAACAGCAGTTTAACAGTTTGATCATTTGACAGTGTGAGAATGAGAGACTTTTCTTTGTTTTGTTTTTATTTATTTATTTTTTATTTTTTTTTATCGTTGGCCTGCCATAACACACTGCGCGTCTGTCGTTCGCAGTTTCTGCAAGACACTCTGGATGCTCTCTTCAACATCATGATGGAGAACTCCGACAGCGACACTTTTGATACTCTGGTGTTTGATGCCTTGGTAAGAAAACACGCAGCCGCTGACAGCAGAGCAGAGGTTCCCATCTGTGGGAATGAACACGTAGACACGTTTCACAGCTCAGATGCAAATACACCATGTCAGATTGTTCAAATGTTAAAACAAGTTTTTTTTTCCTCTATTTTTGATGGGCGTCTCTGCTTTGCCGTGTCGGCCTTTTTGATTTCAGAACAACCTGTTTGTTTTTTGTTTTTTTTGTTTTTTTTGCAGCTGCCATCTTTTGATTGACGTTGACTTTATTCGCACATATAAAAAAAAAAACATACAGTAACAATGCAAAACAAAAGTTGTGAAGAGTATATGCAGGTGAGGTATGTTAAAACCTTAATTGCAAGTTAATTTTTTAACATAAAAAGGGGGAAAAATAAAGAAAACACATGAACAGCTCTGGAAAATAATAAGAAACCACTGCATTTATTTCTTTCCGAAATCAGCATCTCTACATTTATTCCAGCCATTCCATTCCTGTGTCTGTTGAATTCCAACACATGCACACCTCATTCTGCTTAAAGAGGCCCACCCAAGAACAAAGACTTGTGGCCAAAACGCATGAAAGCTGTGATTAAAAATAAGGGTTATTGCACCAAATATTGATTTCTGAACTCTTCTCAAGTTTAAACATTAGTATTATGTTTTAACATGAATTTGATCTTCTTTCTTTGCATTGTTTGAGGACTAAAAAGATTGGATCTTTTTTGTTATTTTAACCATTTGTCATTTGTCTCCAAATAAATGCTCTAAACGATAATATCTTTATTTGGAATTTGGAGGAAATGTTATCAGTAGTTTATAGACTCAACGAAAAAATATTTCTTTTGCCCAAACACATACCTATAAGTAGTAAAATCACAAAAACTTGTAATTTTGCAGTTGTCTCTTATTTCTTTTCCCCAGAGCTGTAGAATAGATTGTCCTTAGCTGTAGCTCTGAACTAAAATGATGAACAATCCATTTGTTTCAATTCCGGGCAGAACTGTGAACCATCAAACTGTCATGAATATTTCTTTGAGCGGGTTTTAGTTTGTACACGTCGCAAAAAGCATCCGTTTGTAATTGAATATAAACGACTGCTTCACTTTGCACAAACGCATCTTGTGACAGAATATGTGTCGGCTAAACGCACCGTGACTCCCCATAAGAATGTTCAGCGTGTGCCAGCGTCACGCCTCAGAGAAACACAGCATTGCAGTTTAACACACTGGATTTAACATTAAACAATGGCTGTTAGTGTAGAGTGTTGACTTTCAGCTGTAATTTTATGTAATTTAGGGTTGGTACTGAATAGCTGAAGTTTGGTATCAACTCCCTCAAACAGCAATGTTTCTACTACTCGAGTCCAGAGTCAACAGTATGTATCGTAGCTCAAACTGTTTCTTGTTCCTAGATGAAAACTGGGATATTTATTTAGAGAGGGCGGTGAAATGGGGAAATCACTGCTGCGTTGCTCTGCATGAATTTATACCGGCGGAGTGGTGTTTTCATTTTTGTAATTAAAGGTTTAAATTTCCTGCGAGACAGAGAGCACAAAGATGATCTTGCAGCAATTTTGTCTTGCAGCAAAAAATGAGTTGTCAAAGAATCTGGTAGAATGCTATCTCGCTTACCCCCCCACCTATAGTTATATCATGGGGGTGCATGTCAACAGAACAGGTTTCCTCTGTCAGAGAAAAGGGATAGGAACCGTGAAGTCATAGATCCATCCGGCGAGAGGATTGAGTTGTAACGGCTTTCCACTCAGACTTTCCCAGTCTATTTCAGCATATTGAGAACAACAGCCACTTCTTCCTGCTCTCCATTAGGAGCCACTTGGTTTACACGGTAATGAATACGTCTTTATTCCCTGACAGGTGTTCATAATTGGACTCATAGCCGACCGGAAGTTCCAGCACTTTAACCCCGTTTTGGAGACCTACATCCGGAAGCATTTCAGTGCCACTCTAGCATATACGTGAGTTCATAACACGCTGTACGAACACACCGGGCACTTTATATAACATGTCGCATCCCTTTCTGTGATTAGCAGATTTGTTTGAATTTGTTTTGGTTGTTTGCTTGTAGGAAGCTGACAAAAGTCCTGAAGAACTATGTGGACAATGCTGAGAAGCTGACAGAACAACTGCTGAAGGCCATGAAGGCTTTAGAGTACATCTTCAAGTTCATCGTCCGCTCCAGGGTCCTCTTCAACCAGTACGTCTTGATACATGTGAAATGCACATATTGGGATGCCGAGCATTCAAATCATAGGCTATTATTGACGGATAATTCATCCTGTGTTTAAACATGACCTTAAAATATTCATATTCATGTCCTTTCACATTTTAGCCTAGGATACATTTACAGTAGGTTACAGGTTAGCATCTCTACTGGCTCTGCTGCATGCATCTATTAGCTACATCACTATTTTCCTTCTGCTTATTTGATTTTTTGGATTTGTGTTAACGCTTTTACTTGTCAAAATGTAGCCTAAGGAGAAAAATTCAAATTATAAAAACTTAACTTAAGGAAAAAATACAGAGGTCATGACCTCAGTGTCCTCAATGGTGGCTACGGCCCTACCTGCGCATGATCGGCCTCTATAAATATACAGCAGTAGACCCAGAAGCAAAGATTAGAGAGCACTCTGAAGAAGGAGTCTCAGACTTCTGCAATTGTGGAAGACATATTGTTATCTTTTACTAAAGTAAGATACTCTGTTAAAAGTTGCATGCATTCTGCATACTTCAGTAAACGTATAATGGAATTGGTTGCAAAATGTATTTAAACTTTTAAAAAGTGCATTGGATTCTGATCCGTTGCACTTTTTAATACTTTAAGTACATCTCTTCACTGCCCCCAAGCTGTCTGTTCCTTCTAAGATCTGTTCAATATGTCAAATATTGACCTTAGACTTAACTATAGCTTTGAAAGGTTGTGAAACGTAATTTGGACACTGTTGAAATGTAGAATTATAAAGTAGCATTAAATGGAAATACTCAAGTAAACCTCAAAAGTAAATCCGATCTTCTGGTGCGTTAATTCTCATGGACGTCCATGTCTTTCTAATCGGCTGCGGGGATGCTAAACGGTTGTGGAGCCAATGAACGGAGCCTTTGGCGGCTGCGGGGCTGTTGTATGATCCCGCTCTAATTGAGTGTGCAGAGTTTGATTGGTTTTCTGTCTGATGTCTAGAGGACGCTCCGTCCTCTACCTCGCACATTAGACCGCAGCGACCGCCACACGTCGGTCTCCCTTCTCCAGTTGACCACGTTGGCGGCGCGCGCCGAGCTGTTAAGTCGTTTCTTTCACAAGATAACCAACAACAGCCTCCGACCTCAAAGCAGACCCCATCGCCTGTGTTTTGGAAGTATTAAAGCACTTTATCTGGTCGACCATTGTTGTGGACCCTGGAATTCCTCTCAACTTAAAAGTTTGCTTCGTGCGAGCCTTTCACACAGCTCTGAATAGAAGGTGGCGAGGCTCTGTCAGCAGGTGTTCGGCTTTTCATTGCGGGTCAGTGGACCATTTCTGTGAAATGGTAGAGGAGACACTCTAATCACACGACCCCCCCCCCCCCCCCCCCCCCCCCCCAAAAAAAAACAAAAAAAACTGACTGGAGAGCGGTGTGACTGACCATAGGTCACTCTGCTCCTTGTTGCTGCAGGTGAGAAGCAGACTTAAGTAATTGTTGTTCTGGGAGCCCTGAGACGGATACCTCTAATCCCGTGATTTCTCTAAGCCGTCAACAGTGACCGTCCTGGACCCATACTCGCAACCCCGTGAGTGATTGTGGCGCCAGGAAACCCGGCACTCTGGAAGACAGCCAGTGAAATCTGATGTGGTGCGGGGCAATCTAAACACTTCACCGCTCCCTGACCTGGCTCCCCTTGCTTCAGTTTTCAAATTATTTTAATTTCTCTAACCAATCCTGATTTTTTTTTTTTTTTTTTTTTAAGTGGTTGACACTAATTACTTTGCAGCGAGCACAATGTGGCTCATTTACAGTTAATACCCAGTTTGTGGAGATTAATGGGCTCTGCAAGTGGGATAAAATGCATTAGCATTTTTTGGTGATTACGGAGGAAGCCCTGCTTTGTGTTCTCGTGCATTTGCAGGTCCAACGTTACCGCTGGCCAGGTGGCACGCACAATCACACAGAACATAAACAGACACCATTATGTTCTTCTGCTCAGTTCCCTCTTTCCCCGGAATTGCGCAGCATTGTCACAATTCTGGACACAAGAGTTTGGTTTATTAAGATCATCTGTACATTCCGAATGTAATCTTTACTAGTCTGGCAGACAAAGGGCCTTTTCTTAGCTTAACGTTGCATATTGGTATAAAGTTATTTTTTTTTTTTATTGGCCTAAAATATTTTTCAAGAAAATTACATGAATTAGGTCCTGGGATAAGACCCCCCATTTCCCGGGAATTCCAGGAAATAGCTGTGGGTTTGGAAATTTTTTTTAGCCTTTAGGTCTGATGTATATGTATCATTCAACTTTGCCTTGTCATTCTCCAGTTTTTGAAAATGAACCCATGCAAAACTGGATCAGTAGCATTAATGCTGCTGAACATAGTTAGCCTGTATTATTTTATGTTACTATATTAGATGCACACCATTGATTGGCAGGGTCCCGGTATTAAACCCTAATCCATGGGTCTCCAACTCTGGTCCTGGTGAGTCACTGTGGGTGCAGGCTTTTGTTCCAACCTGATTCTACTAATTAACCACTAGGCCCTTGCTAAGGAGCTTCATTAGTAGAATCAGCTGCGTTACTGCTTGGAAAAAAAACCCTGCACCCACAGTGGCTCTGCAGGACCTAGGCCCTTGCCCTAAACTATACACCTACAGTCAATAAACCTCAGGTAATTAGGCAATAAGCAATTAGTATGAGTCAGTATACTTCTTGATTCCAAAAATGTGATGAGCAAATCCTTTAAATAATCCTACTTAAAAGATTTACCAAAAATACAGATATTTTACAAAACCTAAAAATATTGTAATGTATTCATACCTACTGTACAATATTTTAGACATTAAAAAAGTATATCTGCTTTGTTTTTATATTACTAGTAACGCTACACACCAATTAACACGTTCTAATAAGACAAGTCTGCTGGCATGTAACAGTCAGTTGTTGCGTGGTTGTGAAGTTTAGCGGAATCGGAAAGAAGATTGCTGTGTTTATCCGCCCTGTCGATCCAGATGTTCATCCAGAGCGGTTTGTTAGCGCCGCTGATGCTTCTCTCGCTCTGCTGTCAGCGGATGTTGACCAGGCAATAAGTATTTCTGAGGAGCAGGTTGCTAAATTTGAGATGTCGTTACCTCGAGGGGGGGTGCTGGAATTCTATTGAAAAGAGTTACGACCGTGGCTGTGATGCGAAAGGGAGTTAAAGTTGGCCCTGAAGTCATTCATGACACAGAACTGATCTTTTCATGCTTTATGGGATTTCAGGCTGCTCCAAATAGAAATGTGGATTTCAAAGATGCCCCAACCCATGAGCTAACACCAATCCCAGCAGCTCCGTTTGATGACTCTCACTCTTGCCCGTGAGGAGTGCTGACCAGACGCGCCCTACTAACTGAACGGCTGCAGGTCTATGGGTCAGCCTCTGGCCAGGGTCAAGTGAAACCAAACAAGCTCTAGTCAGTGACTGCGTCGAGTCTTTGAAGCAGTAATGCAACGAAATTGAGAATTGGAGATGTTTCTTGTGCCTGTGCCGTTTCTTCTTCTTCTCTGGGAAAAGAGTCCTAAAGAGGTTAAGGGTGCTTTCACACCTACAGCAGTTGGTGCTCACCAAACAGTCCTTCCGAACCGAAGGCACACAGTTCGGTTTGTTTTATTGGTATGAAAGCATTCGTCACACTTGGGTGGACACAAAATCACGCAGACAGGGAACTCCAAAAAGAGGTGGTCTTGTACCACATGACAAATGAGGGGATACCAATTTTACCTCGTGGGTCCTTGGAACAATGTTCCAATATGACCTCATACATGAAAATATTGCTTCCCTTCTGCCTGTAATGATGCGCAATGCATCTTCAGCATCTACAGATTGTCTATTTTGCAAGAAAAATGACCAATCCAGAGGATATAATACACAAAGATGAAAGCCAGTAACAACGTGCCAACATGTCACTCCATAGTGAAGCAGAATTATTTCTACCGGAAGATGAACATTGATGAAACATCAATCAGATCTTCCATTTGTTTGCAGAGAAACCTACATTTATACACCAGTAATTTACGAATTGAACTAATATTTAGCATATTTTTTAAATATAAAAACAAGAGGAAAATAAACGAATCTAGAGGGAACTGCTTTGTTGTGTGTATTATGTATAAAATAAATAAATCACCAAGAGTTATTTTAATTTCTTGGCTGCTGGGACAGAGGAAATATCCAAGGGGCCTGTAAAACTCTGATCTACTGGCCAAGTGGGCCGGTTGGGAAACAATGTAATGTTGGACACTGACTTTAATTTGGCAGAAGCGTTTTCTGCAATTGTCCTGTGATCATTGGCGCTCAGCAGCTCGCCGTGCAGCACGAGCCCCACACCACCAAACAAGCAGAAGAGACATTAGTAGCATTACACCCCAGACGGATCCGAAAGTAAAGCCAGTGAACCTTCACATGACATTCGCTTTCTATTCCTCGTCTAGTGTTCTAGGAGAGTCATTAGCATAGATCATTAATTTTTCTGATTTTTGTTTCCACATCACAGCAGGCAGGTGCTTCAGGGTCCTGTCATGTGGTTTTAAATGCTAATCTGGCTGGCAGCGAGAGTGATGTCTGTGGTCGGGATCCAAGAATATTTGCATTGATATCACACGCGGGCCATTCTGCCGCCTGCTTTTAATGATTTAACAGGGACGCATCAAATTCTTGTCATTTCCCGCACAGGCGGGGCTGTTTACTCGCAGGGATGAAACAAACAACAGCCTTGTGATCTCCTGCCAATGTAATTCTCTACTTTATCTCCTCCCAGGCTCTACGAGAACAAAGGAGAGGCCGACTTCATGGAGTCCTTGAGGAACCTTTTCACGTCCTTTAACGACATGATGAACAGCAATTCAGAGAACACCGGCATGGTGAAGGTAGGCCGCCTATCACACCAACTCCGACCACATGTTATCACTCAAACTCTGAGCCAAGATTCCTCTGCAATGTGCGAATAGTAAACACATCTGCTGCGTTAGGAGACACATGCCTTCTTCAATGTAAAGTAATACAGCAGCTTTTTTTTTTTTTTTACACATTTATGTTGAGACTCTCTATCTGCTGCAGTATTTCTTTTCCTCAACTTTGTCAAGTCTCTGTTCAGATTTTCCTGATACTGATTTTCTTTCTGTGTGAATTTTCTAGGGCTGCACATAAAATATTAAATCAGGTATTTTACACAGAGGACGTCTTAATTGGTACATAAAGGAATATTCTTTTCTATGTTTATTCACTTCCTTGCCAGCTTATTTTGAGAAGATCCATATCACTCTAATACCTGTATAATAAATATCGTTACCCTATTAAAATAATGGCCTGAGGTGTTATTTTACATTTTTTGAAAATAAAAACTTTATTAAATACAGAGAATATCATATTTATTAGTTGTTTCAATTAAAAAAGCCTCGACAGGGGATGACTGTGAAAGAATAAAATAAACTCAGGGCAATTTTTAAACATTCTAGTGTGACTTAGTGTCCTTTGATTCCATAGTGCAAACTCAAATCTTATATAACCTCGAGTTAAATTAAACAAATCAATTAATAAATCAATCAATCAAATTGATCAGGAGGCAGTTCTAGTTTCCTTCACTTTTCCGGGTCCTCGCTTCTTTATATTTGGCTAAATTCTTTGCATTTATTGATATGCACAGCACTTTTTAGGTTATTAGGTTAATATTAAATATGTGAAATTTACTTGTGAAATTTAGTTCAATTTACTATAAAACATTATTGCCTATAGCCTTTATAATAGTATATCTTATCGCTCAGCAGTAGAAATTGATTTAGGAATCATGTTTAGAGTTTCCTCTGAACTATAAAAGCTTTTTGAAGCAGCCACCATTACGAAAGCTTGTTAAATTGCCTGGATCAAGGCATTTTATCTTTGAGGATAAAAAAAAATTGACTTAGGCAAAAAATAAAATGGCCATTGTCCTATACAGCATAACGAGTATGATCCTTTTACGTCAGGGTTAGGATGATTTTTACCTGAGGTGGCAGCACCATCGAGAGATGGTTTAGGCCAGAAAATTAGGCCATTGTTTTAATAGGGCGACGATATGAAACAGCAGCCAGTTATCCTAGCTTAGCATTAAGCTAAGATCCATGAATCAGCAGATGTATTTCCTGCTAATTAACACATTACATATTTTGACCTGATTCCTGCTTTTACACTAAGATAAGCATTTCAAATTTTCGACTATTAATTAATTCAGTCAGAGTTGCCGTTGTTGGGCTTCTTTTGTTTTAAACACTAATATTTTTAAAGGTCAAAGGAACAAAACTGAGGTTTTGTATCCATACCAGAAATGAGGACATTCATTATATATTGAGGTGTTTAACTTAAAGAGCAATTGTAGCTGAGAAGCAGCAATGCACAGTTCAAGGTGACACGTTTGCTGTTGCCTATGTGACGTCACTAGTTGATATGTTCAGGCTCCTTTGTGCAGTTCTAGCCTTTCAGAATGACCTTGCATCCGTACATTATATATGTTTGGTCTTTCTTTGTTTCTCTTGTCTGTCTGTACGTCTCTGTGTGTTTGTGTTTTTCCTCCCTCTGTTTCACTCTGTCCTTGACTGTCCTGTGAACTGGGGCTCCCCTGGCTTTCTGCTCTTTAGCTGCTCCTTAAGGTATTTATTTCACTGCCTTGGCACCCTCGCCTTCACGCTTTCTCCGATGTGTTTGCATTTCATTTTCCTTGACCCCAAAGTCAGCCAATCGATTTGAAACAAACACACTAAAACATACATGTATATATTATTTTGTCACCCTATGAAAATCATGGCTTATGTAATTTTTTGACAGAAGTGAGTTTTTGGCTTAAATCATCTCTTGATGACGCTGCCGCATCTGGGAAACTCGACCTAACCCTCAGTTGAAAGGATCATTCTATTTATGATTGAAAAAAATGCCATAAGCCATTATTTTATTAGGGTGACGATATATTTTTAGCCAATATTTATATTTGTTGCTGTCATATTGCACAGAATATACACTCAAAACCAAACATGGACACAGTCCATGTTTGATAAGATAACATAATCACAAGGTACATGCACCTTGGCACACCTACAGTAGATCCATGTGCACGTTCAACCATAGGAGAAGCTCAGGAGTCAATTAGGAGTCAGTTGCTGTGTAATTGGGTGAGATATTAGCTTTACTGTCAGTAAATTAAAAACTGATCTTGAGGAACGGGCATGAAAGCGAGGAATCCCCGTTCCTTCCGAAGTCCGCCCTTGTGAAAGCACTGTGACAGGTGGAAGCTAATGAGCATCATACCTCCAGTCTGAATCTGGACAAGTCCACACATACATGCAGGCGACAACTTTTGATAAGCACACAAACACACACCCACACACACCTACATCAGTGTTTAGTAGTCGCTGAGAACCAACATGAGGTAACACATTCTGTTAAAATTGCTTCTTCACAGGGAAAACACATGCCGGTATCAGAAAGACAAATGATTTCTAACCGAATCAAAGTCAAACAGCATCTTTAAAATCCCGGTTTCAGTCTCCTCAAATCTTTCTGTGTGCCGAGTGAGGGGAGGATTTTCTGCATATTAAAACCCCAAGGATGAGATTGCTGATTAAAAAGAGAGTAGATTAAATCAGGATTTTTATTTAGCACTCGTGAATAAATCCTCATTTGACGACCAGGTAAAGACTCCGTGTGCCGGTGTGTGATGAGAATTTTCAGAAGTATGTTCAGACAGGATTTCAAACTGGAGTCAGTCACACGGCGTATTTATCCCTCCTCAACTTATGTAGACATCGCTAATTAGCTCTCACATACTCTCAGAAATATTCTAGGCATAATAACAAACAGTGGATTGTACCTGGCCATGTCCGGGCTGCTACATCTGTAGAGGTAATCAACCTCTGAGATAGACTGGCACTGCTGCAAATTTGCACAGATGCTGTATAAACACCCTGACCCACCTTGGCTGGCGTTTAGCAGTAATCAGTTAGAGAAGAAAGTGTCATCTCTGTTAATCATTCCCATTATTAATGGGAAGCTCTGTAATCAGCTCCTGGGAGTAGCACTTGATGACTTTATTATACAGGAGTATCGATGGGGAAATGTATATCCCATCTGTATTAAGGTATGATTATGGATCTGACTTTGGTCCCAGTTTATTTATATGCGTCATAATAGTCATGCGTTTCTTCTTTTAAATCTGCATCTGACAGGCGAGTTCATAACACATGCATAGCAGCTGTCATAAACTGCACATTAAGCATTTATGACTGTTTCATGAAACTTGACTCATGAACATTTATGTCAGACTTTTCATGAATGCGAAAGACAGAGCAACGGCAACCTGTCAAAATAAAAGTCCAGGATGGGCCTACTTTCAGCTGACGTGTATGTGCGTAACCTGAATACCATTATGTACTCTTTCCAAATGGGCAGTTTATGACAGGTGCTATGAATGTGTTATTAACTCACCCATTAAGTAAAGGGTTATCATTTGTTTTTGTTTTTTTAAAGAATTTCCTGAAAGATAAAATGATATATAACTACATAGGTGTACTACTATCCACGCGACAGAAATAAAATATATTCTAAAAGAGAAAATGCATAACTAAAGAAAAAAATTAAAATGTTCTTCTATTGCTAATAGTCCTCAGTGTCTAACTTCATTCCACCATGCAATCAACATATATCAAGGCTTCCATCCTGCGCCCAGTAAAGTAGCACAGCTGTCATCTCCAACTTCATTCCACTCACCCAGAATTTTTTGTATGTTTTTAAATAATTAATAAAAGGCCCCATTCTTTTGTTTTCCCCTAAGAGCATATTTGACTTATTTCCAAGGCTATACCTGCAGACAATTCTCTAAGACTAATACCAATACTTGGTAATATACTACTTTTTTTTTTTTTTTTTTACATTTTTCCACAATTGTGCTATCATCCATTTTACATTACATTTCATGACCCGCTGCCCTCAGGTAGATTAAAAAAGAAGAAACTTCAAAAGAAATGGAATTGAGCTGCTACGAATGTGTGACTTCTTTTGATTTTGGTTGTTTTTTTAATAAAAGCATAGCCACTCGGATTGATGACGCACATTATTTATGCTCGATTTTAACGGTTAATTTTTAAGGGCCGAATACAATAGAATAAACGGTTATTGTTCGCATAGAAGTCTTAGCAACAAGACACATTTAGAATTAGACTACACACAACACAACAGCACGCAATTCCCATCTCTACTTGCGGTGATGTGCTTTGTCACTTGATTACATAATATAGGATTATTATGGGAGTAGCTCACTAAATATTAATCAATGACTAAACTAATCAATCATGTTTTTTTTTTGTTCTCCTGATGAAGGGTGCTGCACTGAAGTACATTCCCACCATTGTCAATGATGTCAAGCTGGTCTTTGATCCAAAGGAGCTAAGGTAATTACATGTGATACATTAGATACTTCCATGCTTTGGTGTCGTGACAATGATACCTAGTGTAGACAATTATAACCCCAGAGAAAACAGATCAGTGTTAGAGGAGAAGTTGTCATCATAGCAGAGAGTACAGCTTTATCTAAACTATTTCTGTACTTGGTTTTCCGGATAATTATTTGCATCTATGTGAGTTTCTTATAAATAAAAAAAGCGGTTGTTGCTGAAAAGCTCCACAGCAGCTCATTAAAGTAAAAATGTATAGAGCATGTTGAAATTAGTCTCAGATGCTCTTTCGCCGAGGAGTGAAAGGAGAAATCTTAATTGCACCTTGTCAGGCTTGAATTGAAATGTCATGTTTAGATGTGTCCTTAACAAGCTGCTGCTGCTCTAAAAACGTGGGAACACCATTCATTTATTTATTCCTGTCTCTGCACCTTTGGGTTGTTTTTATTCAGCAACTCAACATTTACTAGTTGCACTGTAAATGGGCATCTGCTGTGCATGCTCCGGTTGCCTTGGAAACGCGCTAGCTGCTTCAATCAAGTGTCCATTTCAGTTAGTGTTGTCTGCCATGATTGTC
Source organism: Lepturacanthus savala (assembly GCA_030544235.1). NCBI lineage: Eukaryota > Metazoa > Chordata > Actinopteri > Scombriformes > Trichiuridae > Lepturacanthus > Lepturacanthus savala. The sequence goes on along the minus strand of CM060471.1, from coordinate 17,338,755 downwards.
ATCTCCCGCCCTGATACGAAATTACTTTTGACGTATCAGACAATCATGTTACTCTAGTACTAAATTATATATTTATAAGGAATAACACAACATGAAACGCTATTCATCCATCCGTATCCGAATAAGTTTGGGTTTTTGTTTCTGAAAGATTATCTACATTACAAACAAAATGGGACTTTAATTAATTTCCAAATGGACAAAACTGTTTTTGGGGGCAGCGTTCCAAGGCTATTTCTGAGACCTCGGAGGACACTGCATTTGTGACAAAGGCCTCTTGGGTGTGCCTTTGATTTTTCTGTCCCATTTGAATGTCTTTTAATCTGTTATGCTAAAAGGACACGGCACCAAAACCAAAAGAATGCCCTCATTTATCAAGCAATAAAGATAGCAATACATATGTGCAGAATAGATTAATTGAAATGCTTCTCAGCTGCAAACACAGACGTTCTGTTCATGTTCTCGACATTTTATCATCTCTCCATATTCAGTTAGGACAAATATAATAATTTACAGATCGTTTCCACTATTTTTATTTATTATTATTTGAAATGGCACAAATAGCGCTACTACATGTAGGTGTTTTCCAGACCTTGAAATGTGCTTTGCCTGTTTATTTGTAAGCACTCAGCAAGGAGTGTCTTTCATTTGCCCGCCGTCCAATACCTGGGCAGCTGCCCACTTCCACAGCACATTCTGGACCAATCCCTGCCCCACTACCACAGCCACAGTGAAGAGGGGGGGGGGTGTCAGTAGCTCATTTGTTCTGTCTCCAGTTGCCATCTCTCTGTTCAGATCTCACAGCTTCTTGGCTTGATTAGTTTTTCTTCTCCTTTTGCCTCCCATCTCAATTTTAATTCCCTGTTTTATATAGAGAATATTCTTTTCTGAGCGCAACACTGATTCAGAATGTTCAAAGAGTGCATTCTTAATAGTCATTTCTGAAAACTTTACAATTTTTGCATTGACTCTTGACCTCCATCCATCTTCTGTGAGCGACCATATGCTACCCATCTGTAGGGCTGAACATAGCGAAACACAAATACCGGCACGTCTGTTTGCTTGCAGAGACAATTTGGCCAATGAGAAATTTAACTTTAATTGTCTGGTCACATCTGTCCCGGTTGACAGTTTCAATATATTTGCATTATCTGGTTCACAGAAAGGAGCGTGACGCCAGAAGCTCTGCCACCTATTCAGAAACACACATGGAAAACCGTCGATTTCATCTTCAATTCTGAAAGCTGTGTTCTTTTATGAAGCGTTTATTTAACCATAAATCATCGGCCAGGTTCATTTTTTTCCCCCCTGCTTGGCCAAAGGTGGCATCAGCTGGCTCTGTTGTTAGCACGGACCTGGCTGAGGCCGAGCTGGAGGCGACTAAATTAAAACCTTGGGGGAGGTGGGGTTTTATTCATCCCCTGCCAGAACCTTTTTCCTCCTCCTTGAGCTTGCCAACATAATGAGCATCCGTCCTCTTCATTGAGGAGAAACCTGTCAGCTCGATGTGTGGTTTTAGCTTTATGGCGCAGAACTATCGGATGTTCATAGTTTGGTCTTGCTGATGTTATACCCGGCTCGTTCAGGGCTATATCCAAGAAGGAAAGTCCACACAGTAACAGTTTAAGTTAACAAACTGTTTATTATAGATAACTTAACATAAGGAAACTATAAGGTGTAAAGTATTAAAGGATGGGTGTTACGGAGCTTAAATAGCGAGTTTCAGCTTACTGTTTCGCTGTCTGACTGCAATTTTTTTTACTGTTTTAGTTCACTTTCACCATTTTCATAGCATCTTTTTAGGGAGCAGTAGGCAGTTTTTCAAACCCCCTCTAAAAACTGGCTTTGTACAGAGTGTATGTTGCACTTAACATTCAACCAGTTGGCCAGAAACAAGACTCCAAATGAATGATAATGTTGCTGCGTTGCTGCTGGATGTGTAAATAAATAGCTGTTGACGAACAAGTTCAACATGTCAAGTTAAAAGGCGATGTGGTGTCAATGTTGTATTTACAACTTGTTTCCACTTCCCCCGAGTGGCTAAAAAATCATTTAATGCACTTTTAGAAACCTTTTCAGGCTGCAGATGGATCGGTGGTGGATAAACAAGTGAATATCATACTTTAAATTATATATATACATGTAGGTCCTGTGTCTCATACATGCACAAATCCCGTACATACAAAACCAACACAGTCTTATACTGTACTGTAGTCAGATAGTCCAATTTTTCAAGCCTAGCCAGAAAATCTTAAAAACCTACCTTTTCAGGTGTGTCTTTTAATTGCGTCTTGGCTGGCTGCTTGTGATTGGACGCAGTCAACCAACCCAAGACACCCGATCAGTTTGACCTCATGTCTTAATCGTCCTCCTCCCGTCTCTGCAGCAAGCTGTTCACCGAGTTCATCCTGAAGGTTCCTCCAGGTCGTCTGGTGAAGCAGAAGCTGGACTGTCTGATTGACATCGTCCACAGTGACCTCTTTACTCATCATGGTAAGAGCATTCAGACACAGATACACACAGTAATACAGTGTCAGTCATTGGTGAGGAGTACTTTTGTGTGTGTGTGCGCGTGTGGTCTGAAAACATTGTATCTTTTTTATTTTTATGATCTAAATGATAATGTTTTTCCAAGACTCAAACAAAAATGTTTCTTTTGCCCAAACACATGCCTATTAGTAGTAGTATCAGAAAAACTGATAATATTGCAGTGGTCTTTTATTTTTTTTTCCAGAGCTGTATATATAAAATCATTCAAATCTCAGTCCTTACTTTTTAGATATGTAATATTTTTTCCTCGTGTTTTTTTTTTTTTTTGCTTTTTCCTTCCTTGTTTTGAACCGAATCTCCTCTACAGCACGGTTATTTGCGTTTAAGCCAGCGTGAGACGTTTTCATAACACGCTCAGTCACCGTAACCTCTGGTATATTTCGGTCCTTTTGTTCCAGTGTCATTTTATACCTTGAATGAATGACTAGATGGCTATAATGAGAACCCAGCTCCAGCCTCTGCAGCCGGGCTAGCCTTTGGCGACCTGTAGTCATGGCCCCGCTGCAGTGACGGGCCGCGACCGAGCATTCCGCTGGAGGCGGCGGCCCTCTTAGGGCCACGTTAGATCTCGATTTAGAAACAAACACTCGTACGCTGTCCTGTGGTGGTAAATTAAATGTTAAACCTAACCAAATAAAACGGCAACAGTGATTTAATGTGGCTGGAGCACATGCCTCGGAGCAGTCGGCAAACGTAAAGGAAGTGGACAATAATTACCCACTTGCATGGCTGCTCTGTGCCTCTGTTACCAGCTGAAGTTCACTTCAGCTTGGATGTGAAGGGGGGAAAAAAATGAGACTTTGTAATGGGGAGTTTGTCCTGTTTGGTAATGCCTGGTATTGAACATAACACAGTTTAATGTCTCTGGCTTCTACTGTACTTAATGATCCAATGTGTTCATATTTTAGCGCCATCAACTTATCCGTTTGGTGGTTCAGCCACTTAAGCCGGTAACCATTGAAGGGCAATGCAGAGTGTGTCGTCCGCTGTTCATTATTATTGATCTGTTGGTGTAATTTTAGCCTGGCAAGCCTCCCTGGTGATCAGCAGGACAGCTGCTGTGATGTATATACGGGCTATCCCGCTGCTCAGCTCTCACAACGCCACCGGTGCTTTCAACCTCTCCAACAGACGTTGAAAAGTGAGTTCTTTTCAAACTGTGTAAAAGCAGCGATGGAGAAGGCTTAATTATTCCCAATTAAAACCGTCTTATCTACACCAGTATCAAGCTGAGCTCCACTATGGAGATGCTTTATTACAGATAATGGCCACTGTGATGAGCAAATGAGTTAGACAGTTTATAAGGTGGTCTAATCAGCTGCAGTACGTGTGTAAGGCTCCTGGGACGTATTTGCAAACTCATTCCCAGGTGGTTCCTGAAAGGTTCTCTTGTTCGCCAAATCCAAAGTGAGTAACTTAAAAATCCAGAATACAAGATCAGAGTGGTTACTGATGCGGTCTATGGGAGAAATGCTTTTTAATACATTAATGTTATGCATGCGCCTTTGAAATTGCTCCAGAGCAGCCGTATCTGAAGTGTAAAGTTCTGTCTTTTAATGTTCCGTTACTATCTCCCTGCATGGCAATGTGCAGGTCACAACTCGCACCACAGTGTTTGGGATTCGCTGGATTGTGTATTTGCCGGGTTTGATCAGGGAGACCAAAAAAATACCATTAGCCATGTAGTAGTAGCTGAGCAGCTTGCGGCTCTGCTCTGCTGGTCTGGAAATGGCGTGTATCAACAAAAAAAGCATCTATTGCTGTGACTATGAGAAATATGACAATGGGTGAATTTTCAAAAATGTTGAACTATCCCTTTAAATGTTTCTGTGTAAATATCTATCTTAAATTATTCTTTTTCATTCCCTGGTTATTCAGTTTTAAATTAACAATTTTGGACAATATGATTGCGTACCCTACTCTGTAGGATTCATCTCTATGTTTATAACTGTAATGCTGTGTGTTGAGCGTAATTAGTATGCATCCACAATTCTCCACTGCAGATGAACTCAATGAACTTAACGAACTCAGAAAACTCAAAGTTTCTTGTTATTTTTTTTTTTTTCATTTCGGAGGCACAGCGTTGTGTCACCTTCACTGTTGATGATGTAAAAGGAAAGAACCGGATGGGCACATAAATCACTTGCAAATGGACTCATTGGAAGATAACAAATATGTCAGCTGCTCTACTGTTCTGTTAAAGGGGAAGGGGAAATCACTGTAGCGTCTAAAATCTGTTTGTGCTGTAAGTTTGAGGAGAGCGCTCATGGTCTAGCTTGATAGTTCCAGTCTGCTTGTCCTGATCCCACCCCTGTTACACGTGTGTTTCTGTGAGAGTGTGTGTGTGTGTGTGCGCAAATGCGTCACATTCCCTATATCTATTGTTTGTGTGTTACAACCTGTGTGTGTTTTGAGGTTTGAGGAGGCACAAATGGGATTGGAGCTCTGTAAAAAGAAGGTATTGAACACTCCACACAATGTTAGACACCCTCAGATAGGAGATTTGCTTTGTGTTAAAGCCCTGGAAGATTACAAAGCACACACACACACACACATACTAATGCACACACAATCACACACATGTAGAAAAACCACACATTTTCCCTTTAAGCTTTATCAGGCGGGTAGCTTTGAGTTTCTGTTCTGCAGCGCCAAAAATATTCCTGTGCAGACATGGTTGTCACTTTGTGTCAGGGCTCTCTTGTTTTCATGTAGTTACCGGTGGAAGCTTTTCATGAATAGTAGCTGTACTGTAGAGCAGTGTGTTTACAACACCGCCATCAGCTATAGGAGGCTATTCACTCATCATCTGTGGAGCTTTTTTAGATCTATTCTAAAGTTTGCAGCGGCAGGAAATCGGCACGGCTAAAAATGGCTTGTTATCGCAGAGGCAGGTGGATTAGAGTTGCTGTTGTTAATGGGACTCCAGGGATGGCAGCACCAATCAGTCCTACGCTTTGCTCCAAAGTGAAATATCTCCGAAACCGTCGGATCGATGGAGCCGAATCCTAATGATGCAAGTTTTGATATGGCGCCCGCATTGTTTGGACGTTGCTGGCTGAATTTCCGCGATATTAATTTGCAGTGGATGATTTCGTCCTCATCAGAGGATAAACCCGTTTCATCTAAGAAACAACTTGGCTTAAATCACATTTATGTTACTACATGTTTTCCCTTCAAGTTGTTTTCCCCTTCTGACAAATTCTTCCCTGGGATGTAATGAGCAATACAGCCACAAAGGACTCATTTGGCTATAAGGCTTTAGTCTTGTTTATCCATTATTTTTTTTCCCCATTTCTCACTTGCTCTTGATACTACTTTTATGCAAAATCACTCTTGCACAGCTGTATTTTTAAAATATAAATACAAAATAATTTGTTTTCATTTGGACCCCATTTCATTTATATATTGTATTTAATCAGAAATGTCTGTATAATTGTTTTTACATTAGGATTATTTAAAAAAAAAATATTTTTTCTCATATTTTTGCGATATTTCCTAGACTGCTAGAAGGAAGCCATTATGTAATTGAGGCACTAATTATTGACTGAGTCATTAAAAATTGAACTTAAAAGTCTGTGTAAAGCAATAATGAATATGAGTTCCGAGTTTGTCACACCACACAAAGATGTGTTATTAATCACTCAGCCAAATTTGGATGATTAAATAAATCAGTTTTATAAATTAGGTTTCAAAACATTGAAAAACTTAACAGTATTTTCTGTTCTGAAGTGAGTGATGTTGTAGATGTTTGCTCAAGTTATTTCAATTCTTGGTTGGTGGTTGGTGCCTCTAGCTTCAGCTTCTGTTTATCTAGTCATTTAACTTCCATTTTTACTGTAATAAGTCTACATTTAGCTACAAAATCAGTGCCATATAAAACAGCGGCTTCTAACTTTTCTTTATACATGTTACATCATTTTTAGTGAAATGATCACGGTGTGATTTTTGCAGGGATTTGTATCAATATATCTGTATTTTCTAAAGTCTGCGGAGTGTAGGCAGAACATCTCTGCAACAGATGATATCGAATTTAAAACGGCATTTAGACACATTTCCACTTTGATCAATCGTCCGTTCTGTTCAATTTTACACGTGGTTTCTTTAGAAAGGGGTCAGATAATGTCAACTCGTGTTGCATTGATGTTCAGTGTGTCTGGCTATGGTTTATGAGGCTTCCCATAATTTACGCATCATTTGTTTCGTCCTGCTGTCGGGCCTTGAGCCTTATTGACAAGCGGCGAAGCTTTATGTTTGTGTGTCCTCATGAGTAATGGCATCGTTTTTTTTTTTTTTGTTTTTTTTTGTCCCCGTTGATTGGCTGTAACATTATCTGTAAAGCAGAGAGATTGTATTGATTTTGAATAGAAATCCATAGCAGGGTGGCCATTTAGAGCAGCAGTGTCTCTCCAGCTGGTCATTAGAGAGATTGTTATTTGTAGAGTACTGTTGTCCCTGTAGTTTGCCACGGTATCGCTGATGAGTTCACTCAGTGTGCCGCGCTTTTGTTCTTGTTCTTTTCTTTCTCGTGGACACAATTTCAGCTTCTCAGTGTTTCACAACTATGATAAGTGCTTTTAGTAAGTGATAAGGGAGCATGTAAGAAGGCAGACTGTGTTGCTGCTACAGGCATTTCTATTTGCTTTTTGTGTTTAAAAGCGGGGTAATTATTATGAATTCACCATGAAGATGTAAATATTAAACTGAGAAAATGGCAAAAAAGGCCCATTTAAAATGACATTAATAGCGATGCTCTGCCCTCATGTGTATTAAAAAAGATCAGGTGTCATTGCATTGAATGGTGTTCCTTTCCATTTCAATCCTCGAGTTTATCAGTTTTTTTTTTCCCCCAGTCACAGGAAGTGGTGGACACTCCACTTCTCAGTTCTGTTCACATACTCAACGCAATTCCAACATTGAATACCCAAAGGTCAAAATTTGAATTCATCCAATTCATCCCACGTGCAGCGCCATTGGCTGTCGGAGACCACCTCGCGTTCACCTCTCTTATCATTCTGACGAGCACCGACCGCCTTGTACGTACTTTTCAACCTAATCCACCTAGTTCACCCCTGCGGGCGAACATATGTTTTACAAACAAAGGGAGTGCTCAAGCGCTGAATCTGTGAACATAAAAACACCATCTGCACAGGGAACATGGAATATGCCATATTCAAGCATGGCTCTCCAGCCACTCCAACATGTAACTCCTCCAGCCAGAGGGGGCAACCTGCCAAAGCTACTCTCTCAGGGAGATACCGGATTTCAACACTCCACACAATGACAGCTGCTGCGCTAAATGATGATTGCAGGTTCAAATGCTTCCTCTCAACAAATTTCAACATATGGAAACGTAGAAAGTACCGCAAATTACCAAATAATAGCCTGGTTTTAAATTACCGCCGCTTCTAAATAAACACAGTCTAATTTTAAAAAGAAAAAAAAATCAAGGAAGGAGACGTGACCACTAACACTGCATGTTTTTTCTATTTTCAATTTTTTTTTGCGTCATTGTTGTGGTTAAATGACATTGAGTATGAAATTCTAAGTTTCTGTCAAAACATGAAATAATCAGAGGAAAATTCAACTGAAAGCTGTTGAAAAATGTAACTTATACAGTTTTCACGCTTGTTTAATAAAAGAATTTGAGTAAATTACCATATTTTTCCAGTTTTGCTGAGCAAGACTTTTGTCAGGAAGAAAATCATCTGTTTCAAATTGGCACCTGGTCTGTTAAGTGACTGAAACAAATAAACGCCCCGGCTCACAGAACATGTAACCGTATTTAGAACTGTTAAATCATATGGCCTTTGCTACTTTCCATGTTTTTAGTCCTATATGTGTATGGGGCCTTAGGGAGTTTGACCCTTTAAGCTAATCACCTGCCAACTCTTGGTAGACAAATGACTTGCTCCGATTAATGCAACTAGGCCAAAATGTTAGTTAACATGGCCAGAATATATTAGTAAACTCAGGATTAGTCATTTTTGTCCTAAAGATCTGTGTGCGCTTCCTTTTTTACCTTTGGGTGTTCAACGTTTGAGCAACTCGACTTTATTTTAACACCGCAATCTTAGATCTAACTGTTGTGTGCATACTGCAATGTTTCCGGCTTTTATGATTACTTAATTTTCCTTTAAGTCAAGATAAGATCCTCTAACCTATAGTCTTGTAATTGCTACCAACCCAACTCCAATATTTGTCCCGAGGCTTTAAATATGACCCCCCCCCTCGGTGAACACACAGCCACTAAAATTGGAATCTGAAGCTTTAATAAAAAATATGCTAATGTCACGGCAGACCGCCGTAGGTTCACCCTCCATGAGACTGCTCACACTTCCTGCCTTATCACTACTGTCCTCCATGGCCAATCGCCAAACCAAATTGTCTACCTGCCGCATATGGAAATTCCCTTTTTGATGTTTCTGTCAACAACAGCTGAACTCCTTTTTTTGGTTACGTGTTCTTTGGAGTTAATCAACCCTTTGAAGTCTGGATTTTACCTGTTTGTAGACAAGAATGTTGTTGTTTCCCACTGTTGGATTTCATGGTTTTAGACGCAAAGGGTACCTCAGTTCTGCTGTAAATCTAACTTGTACAACTACAGCCCTTTGTTGTGTTGTAGAGCAATAGGAGGTGAAGACCTTTTTAATTAAGGGTTTCCACAATACCTGACCATACTAGAGTGTGATCACAGACTTTCCACACTGATGCTGAGATGTCAGTGTTGGGTCATGAAAGCAAGTTGTTTATTTCCTAATATTTCAAGAGGGGGTTTTTGCTCAGTTGTCCTCCGAACATGTTTATGGCTCTAATTGGGTTTTGTTCTGACAGTCTTGTTTTGCAGCACTGTCTCAAATCCAAGGATTTTTTTTTGCTACAGTCATTGTAATTTAATAAATTCATTGCATACAGTGTTTTAATTTAATCCTCTGGGCCGAGGAGGCCATTAGCGAGCCGCGTGCCTCCGCATCGACAGCATCTGCTGCACTGCCCCGCGCGGATCCATCATCTGCTCCACGCGTCGAGCGGTGTTGTGAGCGTTTGTAATACGGCGGTGTCCCCGCAGATTGCCGCGAAATCCTCCTGCCCCTGATGACGGACCAGCTGAAGTTCCACCTGGAGAAGCGGGAGGAGCCCAAGCCTTGCTGCCAGCTGCTCAGCGACATCCTGGAGGTGCTCTACAGAAGAGACGTGGTGAGGAACACACACCTCTGCAGCATTGTGTACTTTTTATTTCTCTCAGTAGGATACCAAGGAAGCAGCAGCAGCAGCACATCTGGTAAGGTTGCAGAATAAATACTAATCAGTGTGCTGCCCCTAATTTATTTATTCTTTTTGCCCCGTGTGTCCTAAAAGGGACCCATTTTCTCAGCGCTGTTAATTTACTAAGGTGCAGAGCTGGCTTTGCCTAGTAATTTGTTGCTCATGGAGGCTAGAGGCCATTTTTTACCAGAATGAACATACCCTAAGAACGTGGTGGTAAATGTAAATGCTAAAATATGTAGCCAGTCAAAGCCAAACATAATTTTTTTTGACAACAATTAATCTCTCAATCGTTCTTTTTTTTTTTTTTTAAGGAATTGAACAATGTCTAAAAAAATGCAAAAAAAAGCCATCCGTCAAAAGCTTCTCAACTCATTTTATTCCCGAAAAAATAATATTTCACCGGCTCTCACATCCATCATCCTCTCTCATTCACACATACACACACACACACAAACACTTAGCTGCTTCACAAGTGCGTTTCATCCTCTTCCATGCCCAGACTCCTGATGTCCTCCCTCAGGCCCTCTCAGTCTCCCCTCACCGTTGATCACCATGGCCCCGGCCTCCCACACTCCACTCTGCCAGGGATTATCCACTAACTCCCACTTGCTCTGCCTTTCACACTCCTACTCTGCGTCTCTCATTTCTCTGCTTCTTCTCCCTGCCTCTTTCATATCTGTATTGCACGTCGACACACGCTTTGCAGGAATTGATTGTGCAAGTATCCGGGGCACGTGTGAGTTTTATAAATTATATATATATATATACATCTTGTTAGAAATAAGGATTTAATTGTCTGTTTCTGGGTAGAGATTTTTCTTTGTGTACTGGGTTTGTGTAGGAAGTTGATACAGGCGCATGCAGGTTTCCATGAAAGACGTGCGTCATGCTTGCCGGATTGGAAGGCGATATCAGAAACCCTTTCCTCCAATCAGAAGCGCTCTGCGCGATTTTGTGTTCAACTGCAGAACGAGCCGTGTAAATTATTAAAAGTTTGTATCGATGCTGCAGAGCTCGGGCCTGCTTAGAAGATTCCTCCCCGCAGACAGGTAGAGGCGGTAAGAAACAGCCTCATGTTCTCACTCAAACTCACTAATAGGCAAGAAAAGGGAAATTTGTTCCACTTATAACAACGGCACAGCTGCCCCATGGGTGTTTTCCCTTTTCCAAAAGCTTGGATTCACAATGTATAAATCATATTTGTCAGGTCCCTTAGCACAAAATGCCCTCAAAGTTTCCTCTGGATTTAAAGTTTTTGAAGGGTTTTTGTAGAGGGGAAGAAGTATGAATAATTCTCCTACCTTTTCATGAGAAAAAATGTGATTCTGTGGTTTGCCATGGACCAAGGAGCAAGCATTTAATGTTTGGTGAAGATCTGTCACTGTGTGAGTTCTCTTAAACCATTTCAGCATCGTCATTGATAGTCATTTATAAAGGGGGTGGAATTCACATTTTATACATTAGCCTCAACAGCACAGAATGCATTACAGACAAATGATGTTTTTCAGCCAGCAGTACAACCTTACGCTGCTCTTTTTTCTGCCTTTTTAAATATTTTTATGCAAATAATGTATATTCTGTCAGGTGTGTTTTAGTCAGTTTAGGAAACAAGTAGAAGAAGCAGGTTGTGGGGAAGTGAAACCCACGTCCTGATAAAAAAAAGTCGCGGCAAATCCAAAGAACTTGAACAACACGTGGACCTTTGATTTGTAATGTTAGTCATGTTGTTTCCTCCTCCCTTTCTCATGTGTTAATACGTGTCTGTGCGTGTGTCTGTGTGTGCGTGTTTCTGTAGGGTCCCACCCAGTGGCACGTGCAGATCATCATGGAGAAGCTGCTGAGGACCGTTAACAGGACCGTCATTTCCATGGGCCGCGATTCACCTCACATCGTAAGTCTTTTCTGATTCCTCGCCACACCTTTGGCTTTTTCCGTCACGTTCTGGTTTTCACACACACACGCACACACGTTTACTTGCACACGCACACCACACAGATTGACTCCCACAGGCCCACTGCAACTCCAATTCCATTCCAAAGCTATCTATATAAAGGTAAAGTCTACCTTGGCGGAATGCTTTCACACAACCTCAATCTAAGAGTGGCTTTGATCTGCTCATATCTTTCTCTAGCCAGTTGCGCGCGTGTGTTTCACTCTCGCGGCCTCGCCGAAGTTTGTGTGTCGGTTATTACTGTTCGCGTGTCTGACTTATTAGAACGTTTCTGATGCTCTCCGCTGTAATCTAATCACTGTAGCCCTGCTCCACCACGGTTAGCATCCTCCTCCCAATCACTCTCCCAGCTAGAGCTCGGCAGCAATTAATGCACTTATCAGTCATCATAGAAATACGCCGTCTGCCTGATGTGCACGGCAAAGCCTTCATCCATTTTCATGAGTCCAATGAATGTCTGTATTCTTTGACACATTCTCCTGTATCCTGTTGATGCTGGTATTCATTACGGCTGCATGCAGCTCGTGAGGTGACTTTGACAGTGAGAATTGTGTATTACAGATTTATAATATATAAAAGCAATTAAGCATGCTTTTATGGCTGATTTAAACACAGCTAAAGGATGAGTGACATTTTCTCTACACATCAATTATGTATTCTATAATAATTGTATTAAAGTATGTACATTTGTGGTAAAGAGTTTATATAAACTTGTGTCAAAAATCAGAATTTGGAATCAATACTCCTCCTGTATTATTTAATTTACTTACTACAGGCATGCTTGTTGGTAGATATGGTCTGTCAATGCAGTTTTTACTTTCATACAATCACGTGTGCGGTTGATCTTGGAAACTGTAGCTTTGAAATGGCTCCAAGTGGGTTTTCTCACCGCAAGTCAACGATCTGCTTTTTCAGGTCCGTGTTGACTTGTGTATCAAACAGACCCGGAGAGGTCACCAGCCGTAGTCAATCATGATCACTCACAGGAAATTAAAAGGCCGCGCCACAAAGGGGGAATTTGATTGACGCCGCTTTCTACATCAGCGAAATTGATGATTCAAGTAGCTGCATGAATATTTCTGACCCAGCAAATTTTGTCATATTTCCAGAAGACCTCTAATCAATGTGTAAAGGAACCAAAACGCATGATTTTTTTCTCATTGGAAAATCAGAATCATTGAAAACTCAAGTCGGCCATGACGTGCACGTATGTGCGTACTTTACAAGTGTTTGCAAACTTCTGACCACATCTTTACCCTTCCAGGCGTGGTTTTGTTACAGCCTCGTACTGTTCCTGCTCCTCTTACTGCCGTCCAGCGTCCTGTCCCATCCTCTCTTTAGTTATTTATCGTATGTGTGCATCCATCCGGGAAGCAGCAGGAAATGGAATTACCCGTTTTAATGGGCGCTTATCTATTTTTATTACCAGTCACTGAGCCACACAAGCAGAGAGTGATTTAATAAAGGCAACAGTACACAGAATTATCACACATGGTGTGTGTTTGTGAAGGAGTGCGTTATGTCATGGCGCTATAATACATTCGCAGCATTCATCCTTTGTCCCCTGTGTCCTCCGTTACTCTCTTCTTTCGTTGTTTAGTCTCTCTCCCTCACATATCTATCCAAGTTGCATTGTGGTGCTGTAGGACTGTAGCTCTCTTTGTTTCTCTCTCTCTCTCTCTCTCTCTCTCTCTCTCTCTCTCTCTCTCTCTATATATATATATATATATATATATATATATATATATATATATATATATATATAAAGGTATTTTAGCAATGCACCAAGCTAATCGCATAACTGGCGATGCCTTTGTTGTTGTCAGTAAATGCCTTACATGCAGAATCTCAGGTGAAGCCGCAGCTTACCAATGTGCCCTGAATGCCTCACATGCAGTCTGTTGGTAGACACTACTACAATTTACCAATGCTACCTAAACACCTCACAACACTGCTATTACACACATCCATGTTGCACCAAATTCCGATCAGACTATTGGTTGCCTACTATGAAAGAGAATATAGAATATAGAAAATAAGAATATAGAAAGAGATTCCTTACGTTATATAGTGAGATGGACTTCACCTCCCTGTCTAACAGGCTATCGACATTCTTGAAGGCAAAACATGCATTTCTCCTCTGCTATATTATAGTAAATGCATCCATCTCTGCCTCCCTCCAGTGCTGCAGGTGTAATGGTGTTTCCTACATCCAGTTGTTGCTGAATGAAGCAGACCACACCCCTTTCTGTTTAATATGACTGCTCTGCCCTTCTTAAAACCATCAATTTCATATACTAGTGCAGTACCTGTAGGGACGTATGTATCCCTATAGAAAAGTGGAAGCTTAAGTAGATTTCTTTATGTTTGGCCAAATGAGGGTGTGTTGGACTAGTGCATGGTCTTCATAGACAATTTGTGTAAGACATTGATGAGAAGATTGATTTGATAAGACATGTACATACATTGAGATGAGGCAAGACATGTAAATTCAGTTCTTGTAAGAAAAAGGATACAATTTATGTTAAAATGGGATTTCCTGTAGGTTTGTGAACACCTTCTTGGAATAAGACAACTGCGGCCCACAGTTAGCATGTGGGTTTCGAAAGATGTTTCAATACTTCCGTTACAATGGCTGCACTATCGGTGCAGGAAGAAAGGGGATAACAGCTGCTACAGGATAACGCAGTAATATGTAAGTCTATGGGATTTTAACATTTTTTTTTTCTTTTGGAAAAGATTTATATTTTATATTGGCATGCACACTTTTATTATACAGTAGCCAGACAGAAAGTACTGAGAGAGAAAGGCATGCAGCAGGACCTCACTGGCCAGGACCTGAACCGGGGTCTGCTGCTTAAGAATAAGGCTCTTAAGAGGCAAGCGCTCTACCCCTACACCACTGCAGCACACCTATAGGATTTTAACCTTTAATATTAATAAATAATGATTTTTTGAATATCTATCCAAAAATTCCCCACAAAAGTATACAGACCATCATGATATTCACAAGCTATATCCAAACCCTGAAGTTGATCCAACAAATGGTCAGAGGGATATGTGAGCCACAGACACACAGATGCTCCTTGCTCTTTTCAATAGATATCTGGTGCAGCTGCCCTCGATTGTACCTTTACTGTAGCTCGCTTTTATTGTCCCTACTGACCTCTGCCTTTGTCCAGCTGCTGCCTTTATGGCTCTATACAGCGGGCTTGGTCGCCTTGACTGCCTTGACATTTCTAAGTACCTACATAATATTTAGCATCGGTGTGCAGCATCCTGCCTTTAAACGCAGTGGGAGATAGAGGTCACATCAAAGCCTCGTGGATCTGAAAGCAGTATGCCTCTTTTATTCAAATACTATCACGACATCGTATGCAGGAGAGCTGGAAGCAGCATGTGAAGCATGTCCCAAAATCATTATTTAATGATCACTCGGGTTGAATTTTTAAAAGCCGTGACGTTGTAAGGCAGCGCTGATAAAAGCGTTGTAGCTTTCTAATCAAAGGACTGTTGTCGCCTGTGGGTACCGCTACCTACTCTGCAGGCAGATTGCATGCCGCTGCCTCTGCCGCACACATCCCCGCAGCCAACCGGCGACCTTGTTCTCCTGAGTGGCAGCCGCTCGCGTTAAGATTTATGCAACGGGTCTACTCTATCTCCCGCCTTTCTCTTCTATTTCCTTTCTCCTCTCTCCTGGCGATGGAGGACAGAGAATGCTGATGAGAATGATCACAGCGACGGCTCGGGATCCTCTGTCCCGTTGCGTGTTGTCACTGCAGGCCTGTTAGAGACTTAGACACAGCACCGGCACACATTTACGTCTAAAGCCGAGCAGTAGAACCGGGCAATAATCACAAAATCAGATGTAACAATACTTTTGATCAAATACTTAGATAGTGATTTTTGCAACAATGTTGTTTGGATGATTATTGGTGCTTTCACAAAATATTTACACAATGAGACTTGAAAGAAAGTCATCAGTAATGTGAATATAATGTCAAAATGGATAAATACAAATATTAGAGCAGTAAAGAAGAATAGTCTGTACGTTCAGAAAGGGACATCATTACACTATAATGCAGCCTTTCAAACCAAGAAAAGATGACACTTATGCAATGTCACGATATCCAAAAGGCCATATCTCTTTCACGATATCCATGTAATATTGATAAATTTCCCATCCCTGCCTAGGCTTTATCTTTATATTCATGTCCACCCTCACACGAGTCCTTGTCGATGGAGTTTCATTAGGATAGTAGCAGACCCATTGTAGCCGTCGCCGCTGGAATTACCAAGTTCTACCTTGATGTCCTTGGAATACATTTCCTCTGGATGAACTCTACGGTAGGGCTGCAATTAAAGAATTGTTTGATAATTGAAATTGATTGTTGTTTGGTTCAAAAAATTCAACTTAAAATGTCTTTTTTTTTCACAACCCAACGATAATCAGTTTACTAATATGGAATACTAAAGAAACCAGACAATAATCAGATTTGAGAAGCTGGAACCAGACAATTTCCTTCTTAAAAATGACTTGAATCGATTGATTGATTATCAAAATTGTCAGTCACCAATGTAATAGTTGGCATCGCATAGACCATTTCACACTAAATGGCCGAACGCCGAAACTGATGTCGTATGCTGAACAGACTGGAGTATGAATTGTTAACATTTCCAGACAGATAGTTTGACTCCACTGTCCAGTGTTTTTCAGCTAGTGCTGGCCTGACCGACAACAGGTTGTGCTTGTAGTCCGCCGCTGTGCCTCTCAGTCCTCCTGCAGATTTTCCTGCAGTGTGCAGAATGAATGGAGCGGAAAGCTGCAGGGGGACGGACCGCCTTATTGATTGACAGTATGGGGCTGACCGGCTATAGGAGCCGGAGCTTTCTCTTTGCTGCATGCACCCTGCCGCCGGAATATAGCGCAACACAGCCGCCTCCGTGACGTCTATTCGGAGACCTCTTTGTATCTTCGCCTCTCTGTATCACTCACTCTCTTGATCTCTCTGTCTATCTGTTTCTGTCCAAATATTTCTCTCAGCATCACCCCCCCCACCCCTTTCCCCCCTCTCTCTTTCGTTCTCTCTCCTGCTGGCCAGACTGCTGCAGAGCTCTCACAGAAAAAAAAAAAGAAGCATAGTGAGATATGGCACTGCATCATAATGCCTCAAACTTGCACTTATCAGTCAGTCTCCTCTCCTCTCCTGTGCTGAAATATTTGACTGCACAGGCTCTCGGGATTACTGACCCTGTGACAACCTGTGTCAGACGCGTGCGCTGGTTGTGTGAAAAGCACCGGGACTCGCAGACCGTCACCTTCAAAGCCACTCAACGGCTACGATTAAAACGCGCCTTACCAAAAAGTGAGACGCGGAGCCGCGTCGCACTGTAAACATCCTCCCGTGGGAAGCCGAGCGGAAGCGGCCTTGCCGCGGGCGAGAGGTGGAGCGGGGGCGACGTTGCCCTCAAGCGACACCGGTTCCCGGAGCTCGGCGCATCCACGTGAGGGTGACTCTGCACCTTCAGGGGGTTTACTCACAGCCCCGGCCCCCACTTGACCTCACGGATTCACCTCTTCGCCGGTACGTGGCAGGTCAGCCGCAAGCACACAGACATGCCTGAAGGTCGCCCAGGCGACATTAAGCTAAGGGGGGGCTGGCGCCGTGCTTTGAGTCGTAAACGGGTTCAGAGGTGTGTTACAAGGCTCCAGAAGCCTTTAGCTGCTAATCCCCCTGTTTTATTCTGTTCTCCATCTCGTGCCACACGACTGCGTCGAGTGGATCTCATGGTTTTAAGAGTGTTTTCAACCTGCTGCGTTTTTGGTCACATAAAACATATTGTCGATTGTTAATACATTCAATGTTGTTAAACCGTTTACGTTGAATAACCTGAATTCGTAAAGGATAATTTCATCCAAATTCCCCCCAAACTAGTCACATCTTCTTCTTAATCACTTCTTGTGGCCATTTGGATAGTTTTTGTTTTGTATGCCCCCAGGTTTTGAGGTTCCTGCCTCTATCCCGATTTATTGAATGGAATTCTACAAAGCAAAATGAAACACAATACAATTCAACAGCGGCGTGTATTTTTGCCACATTTTAGAGACAATGTCCTGGTTACTGTGAAAAATCCAGAGACCCTACATCCTGGGGCAAACTAACGATAAGTGAGGAAATGCTTTCCAGAAATGTTGGCAGATTGACCCTTTAACTAATATTTGCCTGATGATCAGCAAATGATACTCAGCGTACGGAGATGTCTGTTTTTATTTTTCAGATTTTTCATATTAAATATCTTTCTTTTTTCTTTTTCTTTTTCTTTTTTTAAAAACAGTATAAAATACACAGTATTGCACATAATAAATCAATTGCACTTCTTTTAAGGTACAGATAAACATCTAGTTCTCTCTTGATGCTACAGTATAATTACTAAAAGAAATCAATCCGGCATGTACAAGAGTGGAGGTGTAGATCACATGTAGCCAACAGAAAGCAGCATGTTGGAGCCGTGATATCTTGTAGATTGTTGTGGCTGAAGATAAAGATGCTTCTATCGTGCCCTTGAAACCACTTTGGCGTGTTTCCTCTTTTCGGGGCAGTGTTTTTGGCTTTGAGAGTGATTTCGGTTTAATGCTCCTCCAGGCGCTGCTAACTTAATGTTTTCTTTTAAATATCGGCTGCTTTCCCACTTATTTAAAATGGTATTAGCCCTATTTTATGCTATATAATAAATATTTGTTTATAGTGAATGCAAATATTATATACATATTCTTTGAAACCCTGTATGGAGTCACTGCATGAGTTTTTACTGTAGTCCAATAGATGGGAAGAGATGAGCAGGAGCTAGTCTTTTAAAAAGGAGGGGGGGGGGACCTAAAATCATCATTCTCTTTTAAAAATCGTTTCTTGAAAAGCTAGAAAATGTCCTGCAAAATCTGGGGGTTGTAAAAAGCATGCAAGGCTTACACGCCTGCCACCCTGCACTGTAGAAGCCCTGGTTGTGATCAGAGGTGGCACATTCAGTCATTCTGGCTTGGTTTTTAGTAGCTAATGTAGTAGCTGATGCAGGAATACTGCAGCAATACAATCACAGCTATCTCCTGTTTCCCCTCACGTGTGCTGAGAACCAACGTCACTTGTTACAGTTGATGTCATGACTGAGACAATAAAGGATTTTTAAACTTTTGTGTGTGCGTGTGTGTTGAGCCGCAGCTCTGATGAAGTTCGACACCGTGGGTTTCTTTACTTCAGGGTAATGGTGAGATTATTAAGAACTAACTTTGATGCTTGAAAAGGAATTAATCTGAAACGCTTTACTTCTTTTGCACACTACTTTTTGAAATACACAGCCCCCCTTTTACTGCAGCTCAATAAATATATTCCACTAAACCTTAAGGTGAATGTATATAGATATATATTTATATAAAAAGAAAAATTACATTGACGTCTAACTTTGCAAATGTTATTTAAGAAAATAAGTGTAATTTATTCGTTCTTTACTTCAAAGTCAGTTGGTTCAAGGAGACGTTTCTAGCGATGGATAGAAAGTTGATCATCCAATAAACATCTCCGCTTCCTTCGTCCTTCAGGTCTTCGGATAATATGAAAGTCATCGTACTGGTGTGTCAATAGGTGATCTACACGTGTGAGTTAATCCTCAAAATAGTTCTTTTCCATTATTCTGGAGAAAATGTATCCTGAACAGTGTTAGTTGTGCTTTGCAGTACGGCGATATGCTGTTGATGTGGACTTCAGGGCGTCGCGGTTGAACTGACAACCTCTCCCGGAGGCTGGAAAGATGGACAACATCCCAACCGGCAGATAGAAACGTGACGGTCTCTGAACCATTATCGTAGAATAGGAGCCCGTTGGACGTCGGCTAGAAAAATATATGCAAATAGGCAGAGGAAAATTATATTTTTTTTTCCGTCTTCTCACCTTGCTGAATCTCCAAA
The DNA here is from genome assembly GCA_030544235.1 of Lepturacanthus savala. Taxonomy (NCBI): domain Eukaryota; kingdom Metazoa; phylum Chordata; class Actinopteri; order Scombriformes; family Trichiuridae; genus Lepturacanthus; species Lepturacanthus savala. The sequence continues at coordinate 17,319,031 of CM060471.1, read as the reverse complement.
TTTGTTGCCTCCTGGTGTAATTTCACACCCTGTTTGAAGAAATTTGTTCAAAATAACTCTGAATCCATTTTTTTTTCCATTTTTTTCTTTTTTTTTTTTTGGTAAGCATGACGTGTTTAGATTTTTCCTTGGAAATGGCACATGTCCCGTTACACATCCTGTCGTCTCTGAGTAGAGGGTTCAGTATCCAACTCGGTCTACAAAAAGTCAAAGAGCTGTGGGCGAAGGGGCAAAAAAAAAAAAATCAAAAAAACAAATCAAGGAAACCGGTGGACGCGGTTTAATCCTGTGCATTGGTAGACGAGGAGGAGACAGTCGTCTGTTCTCACAGGAACCAAAGTTTCCAGCGAGCGTGCTTCTTGGAGTCGGCTTTGGACTTGCGTTTGGGGGTGGAGGTGAACGCCTCCTGGGGGTAAGACAGCAGGGCGAACTGGCCGTCGTCCGTGGGGCAAAGCCTCTTCATTAGCGGCTGCAGCTTGTCCTCCTGCTGCTTGAAGTCCAGCTCCACGCTGCAAAAAAAAAAAAGACATTTTTTTTGTATCAGATATTATCAGTGTGTTAGTTGGAAGCCTTCCTGTGTCATGATCTGCTTCTACTTATAGCTGCAGCTGCAGCCCAAACACTTGTCTTCACAAACCCGTCTGGACAAAAAAAAACAACAAAACTTGTCCTTTACTTGAATGGAAGAAACTATAGCATGAGTATAGCTGTTCGGAACATTTTTTTTACAGTACAGTACTTTTTTTGTGTTGTTTGTTTTTGAACCAGCCTGCAAACACCACTACCTGAATTCTTCTTTTGATGAATCTTTATGTCTACCTTTCCCTTTATCAACCCGAAGCTTCTAAGGATTCTTTTCTACTTCACGCTTCTTTTGTTCTTGACATGTTTCATGTTTTGTCTGCAGAACTTCCCGCTCCAACCATGTTAGCACCCTTTTTTTTTTTTTTTTATTGTAGCCTGTTCTTACTTGACCCCTGCGCAGGCATCTGTCACAGCGCTGCTCAGCCTGGCAGAGTGACCTACATTCTTCTCTTTTACTTCATTTCTAGCAACATCTCCCAATTTAGATTCTTTTTCCCTGCCACTGTCTTTTTTTTTGGTTATTTTGCTTTCTTATCGCGTCACCGGAGGGGGTGCTGAACCGGAGATCATATGCTTTGCTAATACCGAGATCAGAGCCAAGGTATTGACGCGAGCCTTTAAGGATTTTAGTTGATATCATGTTAGCTTTGATCCCAGAATAATATTACAACCGGCAAAAGGTAATGGGGGATAATGCACAAACAAGAATCTTTTACTTCTACCCCGCGTTCCACCCCCCAGGGGTGCCGGGGCGATTTATCTGGACCAGCCATCGTTGTGTAATCCCACGCCCACGCGCATCTGACGACTAGGTTCCACTAAGTGAAACTCGGATTACAGGCTGGGCTGTGGTGAGCCTGGAGGCACTTTAATCTGCTAAAGCCTCCTCCAGCCAGTAGCCTGAGTCGGGCTGGCGGGGACTCTGGCGGCCAGACTTACGCAACGGCATCAGGATCAACTTCATGCGTGCTGCCGTTTGTCCGGCTAAACGCTGTTGTTTACCGATGTGTGAGACGGGGCAGTGTCTGAGTGAGCCGGGCAGCAGGCTGCCTGATTTCATATAATGGTCCTATGTTGTAGAAAGTGAGATTCTGGATGGCTTTTTGATTAAAATATCTATATATAATAGTAAATGCAATGCCAAATCGACAAAGAAGTGCACACAGCCTGTATTCAGAATCTGTGCCTGAAAAAGAGCCGTCAGGACTGATGTTGTGATGTCACAGCTATACCAGTTACCGCCCACTCCACCATTCACAGCCAATCAAATCAATCAGAGGAGAGATGGGCACAAAACTCCCTGTTTGGAACTCGAAGATTGAGCTAATTCTAAAGTTTTAGTCTAAAGAAATGTCCTTGTTGAAAGAAAAGCACAGTTAACTATATTTTCTTTTCATTATACAACTCATGGTGATAAATAAACTTGTGACTTTTCATTGAAAACACAAAATTGTCTGGATCACTCCAAACTTTTGAATGGTAGTGTATATTGAGATGATTTTGGGGCTTGAAGCCACAACTTTTTCTTGTTAAGGACATTAAAGCTTCAAATAAAACTGTGCGATATCAAATGTTATGTAAAATTCCAATTCATACACTTGACCTTTTGAATGAGGACAATTTCAAATTAGGCGTCGCCGTAAAATCGGGCAGGTTTTATTGTGTTCCTGATGCTTTTGGCATTGATTAGAAGCGAACAGATGTAAGTGCGGCTGTCCGACAGTGACTTACTGTACGTAAAGTCGGATGCGGAACCGGACACTCAGCACTTTGCATTTGTTTGACTCAGGCCTTTACCCAAGGACAAGAACACTGCAGCTAATTGGCAATAAATCACAGGCTGTTAATTGCACCGGTATAAATGCACTTGAGTTTGTGTGAAGTACATCTGTGCACGCGTGTATCAATACATACTGTACATGTTGGGACGTGTAATTTCCTTGTTCAATACTTTTAAATTTTTTTTTTTTTCCTTAAGCCTTTTTCCAATCGAATTTCGAATTGATTTTAGGATTTACCTCCTCACATATGGATTGGCTCCAGCCTACATTTGAGGCCCCCACACTCCCTATGAAGCCCCGAAGTTTTTCCAATAAGCTTCCCTCTGTTCCAAAAGCCCACCTTATTTCCAGTGGTGGTTGAGCTTACATGTAAGAGTTGGTCCGTCCAAATCGATTTTAGATCCCTTCTAAAGAACCTCTGCTATAAACATGCTTTTACCCCATATAATTTTTGCTGACTCTTTTATCCAGTCTATTTGTTTCACTGACCTACTCTTGCTGTCAACTGTATGTCTTGTGGTGATGATGAAAGGCGCTTTATGAATTCTGCTATTAAACTCTATATGTGAACATAATATTTATCCTGTTTATATCCTATTCCTCCTGATACAGGGGCAGCATTGAGTTTTATGTATATATCCCATGAGAAAACCTCAGCTACAACACTAAATAGCATTTTTTACAATAAGAAAATTGTTTAATAACCACTATTGCAAATAACCACTATTTTGATATTTAATTTAGATTTGAGCTGATTTGAGAATTGGGTTCTTTTATAATCTCCTTTTTAAACCTCTTACAGAATATATTATGATATTCATATTTAATGATCCTCTGATATTTCTATGAATTTATGGACAAATAATTGATCTTTGAACTCTTATTTCAAGTTTTCCTGATTTGGATCAGTTTGGTCTTGTTTTTAAAACATTTTTTCCAGTATTGTAGCTATGTTTGCTCTGTCACAGCAACATAAATTGATTCGGACACGTCTGTATTCACCCCATATGTTGTAGATTTCTTTTGATACCATTACATGAGAAATCCTATATTTATTGTCATTTTGAGCAGGAAAACTGGAAAAATAAGTCCGGGGTTTAAGAACACAATGTTTTCAAGTTCACGCATTAACCAGTAAAATAACTGCAGCAACACAGCGGTGTGATGTCATTGGTAAAATATAAGGTATAAGGCAGTATAAGGTGTTTTTGGGGCATCTTTGAGAATAACTGCAGCTAAACTCTCACATTTTGTGAGGTTTTTATTTCTCTCTGTCTCTCTCACTCTGACACACACACTATCTTTGTGATTTTCCTTGCTCTTCAGTGTAAGCCTGTAATACTCCTGAGCTGTTGTTGCTGTGCATCCTTGGCTACAGGTTATTGCTCTGTATGGACACACAGCCGTTTACCCTGATGAAAGAGAAAAGAGAAAGATTGTTGTCACTGTGAAGAGAAACCAGCACTGAGACTAAAATCTTTTCTGGCTATTTCCGTGATGACATAAAGCACATTTTTTCCAGTGAGAAAGTCATTACTTCCCCAACTACAAGACTTCACCCATTCAGTACCTTAACACAAGTAATTTTAAAGGTCTTATACTTTAAAGCTCTTGTACTGAGAATTTAATTGTTTTCTTTGAATGATAAGAAAGTCTAGATTTATATAAATTCTGTCCCTTTTTTCATCTTCAGTGTTAAGACAGCCACAAAACAGAGAAGCTTCAGATATATATATATATATATATATATATATATATATATTCTCAGTGATATCACACCTTTAAATAAAACCCCTGAAAAGTGCACAAATATAAAGTGTTTCAGCAAACGGTCGATGCAGTTGATTTACCGACGAGAGCGGTCTCCGTTTTCTGTTGTTTACTGTGGCAGTGATGTGTTTAAACATCAGCCACCGATCCAGATATTGAGTAAATGGCACAGAGCGAGGGGTAATCCTGCGAGAGCAGGTGGTTTAAACGGGCGCCGTGAAGGTTCTGACTCTGAGCCCGTGCCTGCGCCGCACCGTCTCCGCACGTCAATCCCCCCCCCCTTCCGTTTTCCTGTCAGATCCACGCTACGCTGTCCCGTCAAACATAAATGCCATGAGAGTGATTTTTACAAAGTTAAAAGTTCACGCTGACAGCCCAGCTCAAAGGCAGAAACCCCCGCTCGTACATCTCAATTTTGTGTATGTTCAGCCTTTTGGTAAACACGTCCACGTCCCTTCGCTGACATGTTTACACAGACGTCAGTTTATAAATCATTATTCAGCTGCAATCATTCCAGTCGCCCTTTCAAGATCACACTCACTCTGTATTCTTTTCAGGCTTAATAAAACTCGATCCTTAGTGTACATATTTGAACAACCTGTGGATTTGCGATGTTAAGAAAACAACAGTTGCGCTGGTAGCTGTTCATTTTTTTTTATTTTATGTTGTTATTTTTTTTTTTGTAAAGCAGAAGCTCCTAGTTAATTAAATTTGCTACTCCTGCCAAAAAAAACCCCGCCTGCTTTCAACGTGCCAGGAGAGCCATACAAAAGTCGAGGTAGAGCAGCCTGTGGCTTGGAAACAGCAGAGCAGAAAGATGTTAATGTCTCAGAGAATAGAAAGGGGGGTGGGGGGGACTTCATTTGAAAAAGGAACAGAGTGAAAAGATAATCATCACATCTTTGAAACATCCTCAAAAGGCCTTTTAATGAAAGATTTATTAGTCTCTACCCGGCCCAGTTATCAGCCGCTCCTTACGAATCTGTCATGGTTCCTGCCGCGTAGCTCCACACACGCCATTGGCGTTTTTTCTTGTCCCCCTGGCCGCCACAACCCCCGAGTGGGTTGTTGGATTGGAACAAATCTAAAAAGGCACTCTGGACCTAGTCGGTCTTTAACCCCCCCACTCTTTCTTTGTCTCTCTTTAGACTCACTCCCACTCTTTCTCTGTCATGTCCCTGCTCAAAGCAATGTGCATACAAGAAGAAAAACTCTCGTCCGTTCCCTGTCCCACACCTGTCCTCTCGCTTTGACTCAATCACCGCCACTGACACCTCTCACCTTCCCTCCGAGGCGCTTGAAACACTCCTCGTCATCGCCTCCTCCATCGTCTCCCTACTTCACATTCTCACCCCGCTTTCCCTTTTTTTTGTTCCCTTATCTTCCCCCGGGTGTGAATGTGCTCTTCTTGGCTTGTCCCTCACTGTCCCTTCACAGTTTCCGTCCTACCTAGAATCACTCTTGTAGCTATGGCAACCAGCATGTTGGACAACATCCTTTTACAAAAAAGGATATAGCTTCCCCGAGCAGAGTGTCGCGGCAGGGCAGCCTTGATGCTCAGTAATTTCCATATGTTATAATGTAATCAGCTCTTCAGCCTTTAGCGATGCTTAATTGATTTTCATAGCCTTGCACAATAGATTGGTGATCCCCCCCTTTCCTTTTAAATACCCATTCCTTTGTTGATTTACTATCTATTTGCACTGCACAGCGTTAGTCAAAGAATATTTTACCATCAGATTAGTTTAATGATCAGCCGCAGTTGCCTGTTTCTGAATTAATCGCAAGCTAACGACAAAATTGAAGTGATGGGGACGCAACTGTAGTCCACTGTGAACAATGGAGCCCCGTGTTCGGGGACATCCCCCAAGTCAACTTCCTTCATCACGACCGCTTAAAATCTATCTCCGTGTTTTATCAGCCCATTAGCCCATATAAATGCGGCGTGAGGAAAATGAGATTACAAGGTTGTTGCGTCAAGACGCGTCACAATTTAATGCCTGTGGTCTCGAAACAAGTGGAATGCATTTTAAATCCCCGGCTTTTCCCCACCACCCTCGTTTTTTTCTACCTCTCCAGCTTTTCCTTTTGTTTGTCTGTCACGCTTTGCATGCTGACTTTGTTTTTTTTTTTGTTTTGTTTTTTTGGTCATCCCTCCCCCCTCACCTTATCAGTAATAGATATTACATCACCTGGCAAGACAGAACGAATTGCGATAATCTTTTCATCCGTCTTTCCCTCCTGTTCTGTTTCAATGTCATGCGAGTTGGACTAAGCGCTGAATCCCCAAGTTCATTTGGAAAGACGCCATTAGACAGATTGGCAGTAACATGTCCTGAAGAAACGGAGAGGAAGTTACTGAGGAAGGATGTAAGGAAGATGGACAGATTTCGAGATGGCTCCAAATGTGGAAAGCGAGATCAGACAGGAGAAGACGGCACCTTGTGTATTCTGTTTGAAGACCATATCCATAAACTACAGAAAAGTATTGATCCAGTACTGCTGTTCCATAGGAGTCGCACCTGTTTTTTCTACAAAAGCGATTTGTTGCTAGCTATATTGACGTCAATGTACTACCAACGATCACTTTAATCCTAGATAGACAGAGACATGAGGAAAAATACAAAACTCTTTGTTTAATTCAACGCTTTCAGTATCACACTATTGTGTGAAACGCATACTCCTGAAAGTACTGTAATCAGAACTACTAAGCGTACGCAACTGTACATGTTTATGGTCAATTTGGGAGCATATTTAGCAAAATGATGTGTGCATTCAACACCTCAGCTGCACCCGCCATGTCTCTGTGACCGGAAAATGCCGGAAACAGGTCTATTTCGGGTTTAGGAGCGAGGAGGTTGGGGCGCTCAAAGTCAAAGTATCGCCGTTCATTTTTCATCTCATCAAGTTCGAGTCACATATTCGTATCGACAATCAAACTCGAGTCCTGTTACATTCTCAGATTATGCCGAAGAGTGCACGGCCACTTCCCTACTGAGACGTGTTAAAATGATTTATGGACCCAAATGTCCATTCTGGTCATGAGAGCAGCCTCATCATAAACATACGAGTTTGACCCTGGTACAAAGACACGAACACCCCCCCGATAAATCCTAATAGATATCAGAAAGCTATTCTCTCCACGTACACTGTGTTCTCCTCCGCAGCTCTGCTTCCCTATCCTGTGTTCCTCCACCTCCAGAGAGGTTGTTTTCATGGAGATCTAAGTAATTAGATTGCCATTTTAATCCTCCTGCCTGTGTGAATACTCCTGCTATATTTGAGTCTGTGTCCAATCAACACAATTCACCATGCCTAGCGTGAGTCTCTTAAAGGAGAATTCGTGCACTCATTTAACAATCAATTTAACCCTTTTATCAAGTTGAAACCGTGCCAGGCCCAATGAGGTTCATCAAAAAAAAAAAAAAAAGCCTCCTATTTTGCATTGAGTTTGTATTTTCTTCGCTTCGAAACGTTTTAATTGATTGTGGCAGACCATGAAGCCAAAGTCTGGTTTTGATGCAGATACAGAGCTTTGATTGAAGACAGTTGTCATTGCATTTGCATTATCAGTCACAACCAAGTTAAAGGGTGATACCTTTTTTTTATATAATAATCAATCAGTCAATCAATAATCAAATCAATCTTTCTCTGAGGAGACAAATCAAGATAAGACCAATATGGTGTGAAACGCCCAGACACGTACGCATAATTGGCTCATATTCAGATGGGGGGGGCACTTGATCATAGTTTTTATTGCAGCCTGCATTTTGCATATTTTAAACCTTCATTGAGAATTCAGGTCATGGCGGTGTATAAATGAAACACCTTTTTTCAGCACGGCGGTAATCAGTATAGGTACACTCTGAGCTGCCAGGAATCCCTTGACAAAAAGAGCCTTAAAATGGAATTTTTTTAAAACGTAGGACTTGTTATCAGGCTGCAGTTTGTGCTCACAGATTGCAGAGGCTGGCACAGCAGGGCAAGCACAGTTGGTCTTTACTCATGCAGGCAGAGAGGAGATAGAAGATAGGTAGACAGGAGAGAGAGAGAGGGCCTTCTCTTCCCCAGGGTCAAATCACACACAGTTAACATTAAACATGGCGGCACTGACTAATTTATAATGCCGGGGTGAGCTCCAATCGGAGCGCTCTCTCCTATTTCACCCATGCCATGGTGTGATCTTCCAGTGTCCTTCGCATCACGCGCCATAACTTACTCCGCCTCGCTGCCGTTGGGTTATTGCGGAAGTGTCTCATACCTGGCGTCCACCTCGCACCTACCCTGGGGACCCGCCACCATTTAAACACGCGCCTCATGAAACACTGTGCCTCCACCTCCTCAAACATCAGAGAGAACACAGCTGTGCCCTGCTCCTTTTTTTTTTTGTTTGTTTTTTAGGAAAGCGATTGAAGTTTGGCCAGAGGCTTATCAGTTATTGAGAGCCGTTAGATAGAAAATGATTTAAATGGCTCTTCAGAGGCGAAATGCTGACTGAGTGGAACAGCAGTGGCCACTAAAAACAGTTTTATTGATCGCCGCTCACCTGCTCTTTAAATCTCTTTTCTTTCTCGTCCCCCCCACCCCCCTCCCCTGTTGTTTTTGACTGTTGCAGGTCCTGCCTTCTGTTGAAGTACCAAAGAGAAAGCGCATACGCACACAATCTCATCAAAATCCTAAAATTGCCTCCATCGCCTGCTTCTCCCTCATTAAAATGGTCTATGAATCTGTGATATTTCCAAATAATGTTTGCTTCAAAGGTTGAACCGCTACTACTTCACTGGAGAGTCCATTTTTTGTGGTTTGCGCGCTGGAGGCTTCACGTCTCCACGTTACACTGTCAGATATGAGGTAGAGAAACTTTCCCTCCTCAGCAGATGAATGTTAAAACAGCCATCAAGTGTCAAACTCTGCACAGTGAAGCTCGAACATGCAACTGAAAGAAAACACATTTTTCAGTGGTGGAAGACTGAAGTTATCTCCTTCCAGCTTGTTAAATGTGAATATTTTCTTTTTTTTCCCCTTTAATCTTCTATGATAGTAAACAGAACATTGTTAGGTTGTGGACTGTCGGTCAGCACAAAACAAAACATTTGAAATTGCACCTCGGGGTTTGGGATCGATTGTAATTGTTTTTTTGTTGTTTTTTTTTTTTTTACATTTTATAGAACAGACAACTAATCAATTAAAAAAAAAGTATTCAATAATTAAAATAGTTGTTAGTTGTAAACCTAGCCTTAATTTAATTTTTTTTAATATAGTATTTTGTTATATGGAACTATGAATTTTAGCTCTTTCTCTCTCATTTTAGCAGTTTTGGTGCAAAAACGGCAATATGGTTTTGTAGGTTGGTCCACCACTTTGGCCAAGACTGAAATATCTCATCCACTAACTGAAGTTTGCTGCAGATATTCAGTGTCCCCAGGGAATAAATTCTACCAGCTTTGGTGATCCCTTAACCTTTCATATAGTGCCACCATCAGGTCACAAATCAAAATTCAATCCAACTCAATACATGAACAATTGCATGCAAAGCTTTTGCCATTAACAGTATTCAATTACAGCAGTATAAAACTGAGGAAATCAGCAAATCCTTACACTATTTCTGTCAATCAATTAATATATTACTTGTTTCAGCATCATTTGACATTCATGAATTCACAAAGAACCCTTAGCAGTAAGGTGCACACACATGCGCGCGCACACATACACCTTCATAGGAAGATAATTATGTACCCTGGTAGAGGAATGACTCTGGACTCACGTCTGCTGGTTGTCACAAATGGAACTGAATTTGAAAGTATGCAGGGGCTCAGTTGGCTTGGCAACAGCACGCAGTGATGATATTTCACGATGTTTGAATGGTAATTAATTTCACCTTTTGTGTCCCTGCGCTCACACATTCCAAACAGTCTATCCTCTCTTCTTTTCAAACGAGCATCGAGCTAACCCTACACCTCCTAAGCACCCTTCAGTAAATAAAGGGGCGTGGAGGGACATTGGAAGAATCAGGTGGAGACGTATAGATTCAGTGAGAGGCACGCAAATGTCACACGTCCCGTTGTTGTCATTAACAGCATCCACATTAGTCTTGCCTCCCCATCCCCGCTCTCCTGTCCCCTTTCCACCTGTTCACTTTCCCTCAAGGAGAAAGGACAGGGCCCATTTGGATCATCGTGTCTTTGTAGAAGAATGACCACTAACCTGTAAATAATGCATGCGCTGTTCCGGCATGTGTCACAGTTGGCCGTGTCCTGTCCGGTTCGATAGGAGAGTCTGCAGAGAAGATAAGAGTCGTGAATGAGTAATTACAGGACTTGTTAAGCTGCTGCTGTGCTCCCTCACACCTTCCCTTCTCATCTTGTTTGTCATCCCTCGTTAGGCGGACTGAAGTAAATGAGGGTGTGGAGTCACGCCGCCCTCCTGAGTGACCTATGTCCGGCAGCCGCGGCAGAAAGAGCGCGGTGTCAGCCTATTAGCTGCGGTTGAGTGAATGGGCAGAGGATAAAGGAAAGGGATATGAAGGATATGTTTGTGGCCTTGCATTAAAAAGTAGTTTCAGCAAGGACTTATGTCAGGATAGTACAATTGCATAAACTTCATTGGGCTGATGATTTCAAAAGAAGAAAATTGAGAATCACAATTTCCCAGAATTTAATTTGATGTCTTAAAATGTATTTTTTGATCTGAACATGGATGCAAAACCTCAAAGCATTAGAATTTTTTCTGGACAATTTACTTAATCATTTGTAAATGTGTTCCACAAGTTTTTACTCGTACTATTTTTTTTTTTTCAAATGTTAGTGTTAATTTATTCTTTACTTGTTGGTATCAGCAAAAACCTGAGATTCTTACCACTGATTAATTCATTCAGTGTGTGATCATTTTTAATACAGCATAAGTTATTTTTAATATGAACATTTTTATAACCTGAAAAAAAAACTGAGAATCATTTAAAAATTAAATGGGTCCTCTAAGCACAGCATTTTGTATTTTTGTTTAAGACAAGCATCCCTCAGTCCCTTTTGATTTCACTGTAATATTGATTCACCAAATTTCCATTTAAACCCATCAATATCCTATTATATTATATCCTCTGAGTCCTTATGTCGTTCTATCATCAGTTGTCTGAGATAAATATTTTCACAAACCAAATTGCTGTTATAGCTCTCAAGGGAGAGCTAAAAACCAGGTGCTGGCCCTGAATGAGAATTATGTGGCTATATGCTTCGAAGGCTTTTTTTTGTGCAGCATGCAGGAATGTGCATTGATTGACAGTTAATGTTTCTCTTGTAATTAATGACATATTATAATGGACTCACTGTAAACTCAAGTCAACCATAGCATGGACAAGAAGGAAGCTTTTTGCAGCTGCTTCGTTTCCAGTTATCATCCTTCAATGACTCTCCAATGTCACACCAATGCACTGCACAATACAAGTATCGTCCTAATGGAGCAGTTTTAGTCAGATGGAGGCATTTGTAGTCATCACAACAATTATTCATCAACTCTTTCACAATCAACTCTTCTGGAGTTCAGATCACCTTGGTAGATCGATACGAACCTATGGATTTGACTTACCGTAAATTCTCTAATATAGGCTTTTCACAGGTCAGTGACATGACATTCTTCTCATTCATTCCTTAATTTATTCATAATGGTTTGTGAGAATCTTTTGACCAATCCGATGCTGACCCTGCCGGAAATAATTCTTCTTCTCTCCTTCTTTTTACCGATCTCCAATTACTCAGCTATTATTTTAGAGAGGGCCCTTCAACGGTTTAACTAGGCAGATAGAAGATTAGTGCGTGTTTCTGACAGGAGTGGGCGTGGTATTACAAGGGCGGCCCACCATTGAGATGTTGGGTCATCCATCACGATGATATCATCCAACGGAACAACCCTAGTACCCAGCCATGGAAATAGTTATGGTTTTATTTGGATAATCCACAGATCTGAACAGTTTCTCTCTCTAAAAAAAAAAAATATATGTTTAAATATAATTTTCAATGCTGTGAGCCCCAGGAATCCAATTTGCTTCCATTGTACCTAGTAGACCGCGGACGTGTCAGTTACCAAAAAAAAGGCAATTAAAAGAAAACCTTTTTCGAAAGTTATTCCTTTTTTTGTGACTCCATGTCTGTGTTTCCTGAGGTGCTCCTATTGTGTACATAATTGTGGTCGCCCCCTTGTGGTGTTTGTCTATTTCCCTGCTGTTTTTGTGACAAGCAGGTGATAATAATTTGAGTTGTTTGCCGCTCTGCTAGAATCGAGTGTTCACTCCTCTCATTTGCCTGAGGAAGATCTTCCAGATCAAAACTGTCCCTTGCTTTAGGAGAATAAAATGGCTTATTGGGGGCTTGACCGCGGGAGGAGGGACTCTTTCATTCTGCAATTACTTTTGTTCCTGCACCTGCATTTTGCCTGGAAGCCCACACACTCGGGTCCTTTTCATGCAGGCACCAATAAAAATTAAACTCATAAATTGACCCTTCTTATCTACTCTGTTCTGACAGGTATATTAGCGGCGTTAATACCAATGTTGTTATTTAAGGCTGTAACAGAATGAGGTAATGGGGGGGTGAGAAGTTTCCTGGAAATTTGCGACTTGGATTAATTGTTATTAATGGTTTGTCAATGGAGAGGAGGTGACAGTGCAGTGGAGAAGTTCAAGGTAGAACCCTGCACTCCTGCGGGATGCAACGCAAAACAATGCGGCATGGAACACATTTAGAGGCTCACTATGGGTGTGCTGTACCCGCTGTGAACTGCATCAGTAATAAGGCCGGAACAGCGCCAGGATAAAGGGGGAGAGATGCTGTTGCTCGGGGAGACCAAGCTAACTGGGCTCGCTCCGATCTCGTTACTCAAATTCCTGGCAGAGCGGCACGGGAGCTTCCACGCCCTGCTGCCTCGTCCTCCCGAACATGCTTGATGCGTTACAGGCTGGAGGGAGTCATCCACCATCCACTGGGAAGTGCTATTACTCACCCCAGTTACCGAGGCCTATTTAATGTTTTGTATGGCTGGACACATGCAATAAATATGTTACCAAGTGGTAGCTTAAGGAATTATGGAATGAATTATGTGCACTTTAGGTTTTTTTTCCATGTGGAAAGTCTCATCTTGCAGGTTTTGGGTGCAGGAGTGGGACAAAATATTGCAGGACTGAAAATTACAAAAAAATTCCTCACAGAAGGGAGAGGGACTGAAAATTCTGTCCTGCACAGACCTCTAGTTAAAGGCTACCTTCACTTTCTCAGCAGATCACAAAGCAGTCATTGGGATGCATAGACAGATTAAACATGATCTTGCATAGCCAACAATACTTAGTATACTAGTACTAGTATGGCCTGGCTGCATCCATCTATACTTCTGCTATAGGGGGGGAAAACACTGGGTTGTTTGCCTTCTTTAAACCAATTGTCTTGGGCATTGCTAAGCTCATGATGCAGGGACGGTGTCTAAATAGAGTAGAAACGGGGAACCTTTTTTAGCCCTGGCATTGAACTGGTTAAAATCCCAGCAAAAGAAAATTCTACATGAAAAAAGACATTGTCAGCCTTATATGATTTTTATCAGTAAGAAAGATATAATTTACCATTTTCACTGAGTAGGTCACCAATTGGGTTGTCGCTGTTCTTGTTGTTTCACATAGTGATGGGGACAGTAACACACAGTTATGGCTTGACGATTTTTTTTTCATTCAACGATTTCATGTTATTCAGCTCAAACAAAGCTTTTTCAATCCATCAATCAATATTCCCAGAAAGGGCAATTCAGTTTAGGTTTACATCCCATCCAAGAACACAGAAAAGCCCAACATACACAGTGGGGACACAAGATCGAAAGGAACTTTGAGTCAGCCAGCCCCTTACGTTAGATGGGAGAAAGGAGTGTGATTGCCTCAAGAAGGCTGACCAGGGCCAACCAGGATTTCAAACAAGTTTGATATTCATGCAGCTGTATGACTGCTGATTGGGAGCTGGTAGTGAGGTTTCCCCATGTATACTAAAAACTCAGCCCAATCCCCGAAATTGACTCACAAGTGAAAAAACGTGTCAAAATGGGCCTAAAACCGCATAGTGTATGCCTGGATTCAGTGGAATGGAGAGGAGGATTCCAACTCCCAACATTAGCTTAACGTAAATTAAAACGTCAAGACGGAACCTGCCAGACACACCATTGCAATTGAGCAAAGGGCGTTAATTTTGTTTGTTTTATTGGGAGTATGTTTTTGAGCTGCTCTTCAAAAACTTGGATGTCCTCCCTCTCCTCTGTCCAGGAATCCGTCAGTGTTTTCATACTGGCATACCGGTGCTGGTTCCTGATTGGCTAAGGAGAAATTGCACAGACACCGTTGGTCTTTTGGGATCCCGGGCGGTGCCTTTAGATGCTCTTCATCTAACCAGTTCGCACCGCTTCCTCTGCGACTTTCTCAACCCCTCACGTCTAGTTGCGAGCCATGGTTTTGAACTAGGCTTTTTTTCTCTCTATCTCTGGCCCTTTATGCTTTCTAGAATTCCTTCTCCCTCAGTCTCTCATGCCTCCCAGCAGAGAGAGCATTAAGAGAGCATTTCAACTGGCCTCCCTGGGGAGAGTGAAAGTGAGCAAAAGCCAAAAGTGCCATTAACAGTATATTTATACCAAACCCACCCCCTCCTCTGTTGTGCCCTACCAAAGGTCGCTGAGTGGGTGGGAGTCCAAAGACATAAAAACATGCCCACATACACAGTGTTAATAGGCTAGCAACAAGTTCCCATGTGTGTGATTAATTGGGTCTGGCTTGCCAACACCGGCTGATGATGCAGCAAATCTATTCCCGGGCTTTGTGCTGTTGGATGCAACCAATGATGTACTATAGCACTGCATCGCAACCTTCACACTGTGTTGCAGAGGCCAACTCGAGGGATACACAGTTTGTGTGTGTGTGTGTGTGTGCTTGTGTGCATGGCATGAGGGGACACAAGGCAGGCACAATGTGCTGATAAGTCCCTTTTTTCATAGCAGTTTGGTAACAACGGCTCATATAATCTGGAAATAGAAGTTGGCATCGGAAAGTTCTAATAATAAAATAAGCGGGGGAGTCCTCACCTTTGTTTTTGCATGAACTTGTTCTCTTTTGCTTTCTACCTCTTTTCCTCTTTCCACATCAGTGTTCTTAAAAAGTAGCAAAATGGGAGTTTTGGGTACATTTTGTACAGACATGACATTCAGTGACATGGGTTTGGAGCAGTTCTTCTAGTTTTTGGATGGGCATAACATGCTAGAAATTGAATCATCATTACTCAGGAAGATGAGTCACTGTATTAGAACATATCTGGATGTTTGTAACTAAGTCAAAAAATGCATAAAGAGTTAAAGACAGTTAAAATTTAAACATTTCAAATACCTTAGAACATTTCAGTAAGCAATATCCAATCAGATTGTGCAGTGTAAATCATTTACTACAGTGTGTTTCCGGCTGCAATGGCGACACTTCATGTATTTTTAATGTAGCTTTTGTTCATGACTCTGACTGATGTCTTTTCCATAGAAACATTGGCTGAACCTCACAGTTTCTATAAGAAGGTGAAAAAAAAAACTCTTGACAGACATGAACTTTGGTTCTACAGTTAGTTTCAGCAGGGATCAATGAAAGATGTTTTTTTTTCTAATTTCCTATGTTGTTTTTATGGATATTGTTTTTTTTCAAGGCTCAGCACATCTGAATGCTTTGCTGGAGCAGCATGTCATGAACACGTGTAGTGATGAATGTCCACGGTGTTGCATTCCCTTTCATGAAAAATGAATGTCATACAGCACAAGCAGTTATATATCAAATGTAATTGTACTCTCAATTCACCTATAGCCCATGGGCGCCCATATTTGTTGTGTCAGTGACATTTATGTAAGGAGAGTATGGAGCTAATGTAGTGTGACTAAATCAGTTTTTTGCTTGGCTTGCTAAAAATCCAATTTTGGAAATTGGAAATATGTGCGGACAGAGGACGAGTGTGCTTATATATAGACAGAGGTTCAGTTGGGCTCACGTGGATTACAAGGGGCTTATACTGCTCAGTGATTTTGACCAAATGTAGGCCTTTGTAATTAAGGTATAGAAACACAATGTTGGTGTTTCTTTATGTACGTGACCAGATGGCCCCATTAAATGCTAGTCACTAATTTTCACTTACACATTAAAACTCTCCTCTGCTCTTTTCTCCTTGTTTTCTCTCTTCTGCTCCCCCTCCCCCACCTGCCACTTAAGACACATCTGATAAGCCAGATGTGCTCGGTGCCACGTAGAAGATGGCTCCTCATGCTGCACCACATGTCTGCTTACTTCTTTTCCCGCTTACAGAACTTTTGCTTTTATGGGTTCGGTGATAAGGAGATTAAGGTTGCCTTTTGCAAGATTGAGGGAAGATAATTTGCCTTTTGAGTTGCTGTAAACTCCGACTGTTGGAAGATCTGCTCCTCGCTGTACTTCAGTCAAGTTGATAGCGAGAATTGCCTTCAAACACTTTGAAGTATGTGTGTGTGATTCCCACAGGTTTTAGAGGCTAGGCAGCCATGATGTTGATTATATGGATGTTTTTCATTCTGCACTTCACCACACTGATATTGAGAGTTGCTTTCATAAATGGTGAAGCAGTTGTTGTTTGCGTGTGTGCATGCATACATGCAATTCCCACAGGTTTTGGACCTCAGGTTGGTATGGTGTTGATTATATGGATTTTTCAGTCTGTACCTCTCGATGGTGCAGGTCTAAACAGATAGGAATCTGATTGCTGAGCACCAGCAATTCACTCAACAAATTGACCATTTTATATTACCTTTGGATAGACAATCCCCTCCTTTTTTTTTTTCTTAAGCAGGCTAGATGCTATCTGCAGCCCTTTTGTATATACTCTGTATCCATTGGACAGTAAATGGATTTTTTTCAAAGCCCTCGGACTTACTAGATACACACTATGGTGAGTAGCTGGGTAAAGCCAATTGTTAAATGTCTTGTTTAGTATTTTTGCTTTAGCAGTAACATAAGTAACGTTCATCTCAATGTGTTGTCCTATCCACATATTCCATCTACATATTCAAAATGTAGGATTATTTTTGGAAAGAAAAAATACTTGCTGTATAGGCTGTATAATTGCTAATATTGATCTAACACAATAAAACACATAATGCTTTCTTTCATCTCCACAATAATGCCAGACGATGGACTCTCTTTCTCTCTCAGCCACTAAAACTCTCATTCAAGCATTTATCATTTCCAAACTGGACTACTGTAACATCAGACTTTATGCCTCCCCCCTCCACTCTTTTCCACAAATTACAATATGTTCAGAAACCAACTGTCCGGTTGCTCATCTAGTCCCGCACCAGAAATTGCATCGCAGCAATCCTATAACACTTTCGCTGGCTAACCAGAAAACACTGAATCTGTTTCAATATCCTTCCCATGACTTACAAACCCCCCCACCCCCAAACCTACTGATACCTCATATCAGACCAACCACTCAAAACCCACCATTTCAAACACACCCCGTAAAGCCCTCTGTGAGTACTGCAAAAAGCACTAACAAATAAAGTTTATAATAATCATAATAATTATTATTATATATTATAATATTATTATTATTGTTGTTATTAATGATATTTTCAGTAGCAAATACATTGTGGAGCAGTATTTTATGGCAGGTCATCAAACCATTTGGGCCAAATAGAGTGAGATGATTGGGCTGTACATTTGCTCTGCGACGCCGCCATATCTGGAGGGAAGTCATCACAGGAGGATATTGCGCTATAATAGCACTGTGGTGTACAATCAAGGGAAAAGTCACATCGTGCCAGCTACACGCCACAGTGGTCTCTTTTACCACGCTCTTTAGGTGGGTCGGTTGAGGCTCTGCCGACTAGCTGTCACACATGTGAGCTTGTCATTTAAATCGATGAAATTACGTGACACGTCAGGCGGGAACTTGCTGAATCATCACTCAATGTGTTCCCTGTCTCTGATGTTCCCCTGGATTAACCCCGTGGGTACCAGGCCCTTTTCCTTTTTCCCTTAGTGAGGTATGCAAATGTCTAATTTGTGTGTGTGTGTTTGTGGGGGGGGGCAGCATCTCGCTACTAAAAAGCACAGGCAATAAGTGAGATGTCTTACCCTTCTCTGTGGGCCTCCCCCTTCTCCAGTTCCTGGATGACCCCCAGAAGCACCTTGATGGTCTCTTGGCTGGAGCTGATGAGGTTTTCCATGGCCTGGAGCTGTGCTTTTACCTCCCCGTCCTGATTCATAGGCACTATTTGCTTGCAGACCTCCTGTGACGGGTCAGGCGGCGGCCCCCGAGCCTCCCCACCGCCGCAGGGCGATAGAGGCTCCTCCATGCCTCGCAGAGGCCGTGCGGAGAGTTGTCCCGTGTGGCACTGTGCCTGCGTCGTGCACCCCCCGCCGGCACGTGGCAACGTCTCACTCTGCAGCCCGTTGAGCTGCAGGCTTTTCTTCCGCTTGCTCCGCACGGACGGACTGTCCAGGCACTCCACCTGCGTGAGGGAGTTCCAGGCGATGGGGCCTGTCACCTTGGAGGCCCTGTCCGGCAGGGTCCGGGATGAGCCCTCCTCCAGATTGAGCAGCTGCCTCTTGGCCGAGCGGTCGGCGTCCTCCTCCCCGTGTTGTAATCCTGTCCTGGCTTTGGACGGGACGCTGCAGAGCTGGTACGCTGCCTGTGCTCCAGCGCCGCTTCCTCGCGGCGTGTCCGCGAGGCAGTCTGTGTCTGCAGAGCAACTGAGCAGCAGAGCGTCAGAGCACAGGCCATCAGGTGCAGTGTGCTGCTCCACTGTGGCAATGCACTCATTAGTATGGAGCAGAGCCCTGGTCCTCCGGACTCCACTCCCCCCGCAGGCTCCCTCCTCCTCCTCCTCCTCCTCATCTAAACCCTGCTCAGCAGCCTTCTGCTTCACTTCCATGGCAAAACCGTTGTTCTGACCTTTATAAGTTTCCACCGCCGCCACGTGCTTAAAGGTGTGGCCTTTCTTGCGCTCAAAGGGGAAGGTCTGGTACCTCTTCTTCAGGTCGGGGGACGTCTGTACGCCTGTGCTCCTCGTGACGTTGGGGATGGACCTGCGGGCGGGGACGGTCATGTACTTGCGGTACGCCACCTTGTACGAGATGGGCTTGCCGCCCTTCCCGGCCGCCTGCAGCTCAGCCTCCCTCTGCTCGTTCTGCGCCTCACAGATATCCTTGAAACGCACTTGCAGGGCTTTGTTTCTCTTCCTCACCTGGCGGCTGGCTTCCAGGGAATACTTCACCTCCAGTGCCAGCGAGGTGGAGGGCAGGGGCGCTGCCTCCGAGTCAGACTCTGAGTTGGTGAGCATGCATTTGCCGCCCTCCTTGCTCACCATTTTTCCTGAGAGGCATGGAAAAAGATGCTGTGTTAATTACCAGTAATGAATGGCTTAGACAGAGACCCTTGCCTGACTATTACATCCCACTTGACAGAACACACTATGTCACTAAGCTTAGGGAGAAGGGAGGAACCTGTGCAGATGAATATTAATAACACGTAATTATGCATTCTACAATCACATATTTGAGAGTGGATGTGTAGTAATGTTTTGCAAGAGGTCTGATGATTCCATATGCCTGGAAGAGTGTGTTTACCCTTGGAAGAAAAAAAAACCCTCTTGCAATTCCTTTTTTTATTGCCAGTTTGCTCAGGGATTTTATATGCTTGCCAATCTTTCTCTGTTTATTTACTGAAAATCTGCAAGGGTTATGGTTTTAGCATGCCCTGACAATAATCCTAACAGATTTCCATGATGCATTTAATCTTCTTCTCTGTGAAACCAGTGACTCCAATTTAGGCATGATTTTTATTCGTTTATTGTTGCCAGTTAAGGCATACCGTTCATCCTCCTCTTCCTCCTTCTCCTCATCATCTCCCACTGTCTTAAGTTGATGAGTGTTTGCATCTCCTTGTGTACGGGAGCTTTTCAGTCACTGTCACTAACTACACTTGCATTGTTGGTTATCAACGGCGATAAACGGTTGAGTCTTCTGAAGATCATGGCTGAGGTCCACAGTTTATTTCCATAGTTCATTAGACTCAGCATGAGTCCTCTCTGTTCCCTTTTCCCTTTTCACAGCTTGTAGTTAAGTAAAAATAGTATTTAGTGCCTATTTGTGAATACATTTGCACTCCTCCAGCATGTGAGCGTGACGTCTGTTCATAAACTAACAGAGACAAGAAAAGTTCTGAACAAATGGGGACGAATCAGACAAACTTCTGACAGAGACATGAATAACAGCCCCCCCTCCCCTCCAGATGGAGAATCATCCTAAGCAGAGATAATGAATTATCTTCTCTGACTAGCAGAGGTATGGTACAGGCATCACGACTCTGCACTTTGCCTCTGAGGCTCTGACAGAAATATAATTCCTCTCCTGCTTGCAGATTTACAATAAGCGAGTACTCAACACACTCATAGATACTGAATCAGATAGGACAATTATCCATCTCGGCTTATCTGCCATGACTGCACTCTGTCAACAGGGAACGACTTCCTATTTCAAACTCGTCCATTTACTTACCTGGACTATGATGGACATTTAGCCTCACTGTCTTCTTTATCAGATTCGCTCTGTATTATTAAATGAGAGCATGTTGGGCCTCCTGCTCTGTTAGAGAAAGGCAGTTACCTTTAGTTTTCTATTTCAACAGGCTTTTTAAAAAAAATGTTGCCATGAATTTTTCATATACCCCAATATCAGTAGTTGTGTATCGTGCAAAGCGTTGGGAACACAGAGCGGCGGAATCCGGCACCGCGGGACATTGTTTGAGAGGAGGACTGTTTTGCATGAGCATGTGGCTGCATGTGAGAGCACAGCCTGCGCGTGTCGAGCGGTGAACAACGTGGATGCAGAAAATGTCACGGACGCAGAGCAGACGCGTTGGTTGCGAGGAAGTAAAAACCTGACGCTAAACAAGCATAATCTGTAAATGTTGTCGGGCTAAAGTTGTAGCTGCAGGAGGCAGCTTGAGCAATTCGCTTCACCACCTCTGCCACGAACACATCCTCGAATATGAAGAATGCAGAAAACTAAGATCCGCATCCTCTTCCACGTCTGCAGGTAACGTTGGCACCGCAACACAAAACGCGAGACAGGCGTCACTCAAAGACTCGTTTGCTGACGGGATGGACCTATGACAAGAAAAGCAATTCTAAGTCCATTTACTGCAGTAATTGTTCTCTAAATTATCAGAAAATGGTGTAAACACCTAGTCATGCATGAAAAAAATACCATCAAATACTGTGACACCAATATAATTTTGAAAAATACAGTGATATTCGTTTTTGGTCATACTGCTCAGTTATATCTATATATACAACAAATAGTACACTTTGGCATTATTGTTAGATCATTTGTCTTGTAAATATGCTCTAGAAACTGGGCTACTAGTCATTTATAACATTTTAAGTGTGAATAAAAGTCATAGCAGTGAAGTATCAGTAAAGATATGTCCAAGATTATTATTCTCACTTATGTTCTCCAAAATGTAAGTGCTGCCTTTCCACACTAAACGTGAGAAATTAAGAAAGTTTTGCTGTAAATATTATTTTTGGCTTGTGTGTGTTTTACCTACTTTTACGTGTTACCAGTCTTTTACACCAGAAATATAATAAAATATCTCATGGGCATCACGACTCCTATCTGTGCAACTCTATCTGGACATGTTTGAACCGAGTCAACATTTTTTCACAAGTATAACCCAAGATTGGAACTTGAAAAGCCATTACAGACAGTTGAAGTGAGCGACGTTACAGATCGACAGCCCTGCCAATAAATCACACACACATTGCCCAGAAATGTCACAGAAAACACTGGCTGAAAGCTGCAGCATATAGATTTAGGTTCGGGATGGCTAGCGTTCTGCTGTGCAGGCAGATGAGTGTTTGATTCTCAGTGGACAGGTAATTACAGATGGGAGTTTACAAGATATAATTTTTTCTTTAAGATATTATGTCCAAAGTAACACAAGTGTAAAGGAAAACAGGAAAGAAATTTCTTCCATGCAGTACACTGTTTACAAGTCAATAAGGTATCACAGAAGACACAATCTCAATATTGATTATTATGTTGATTCACTCCCACAAAACATCTTGTATCATACAGAACAAGAATTGTACAAAATATCATGAACACAGAAAGGCCAGGGATATATGAAGAAAAGGAAAAAAAAATGCTTACAATTATTATTAGCTGAAACACAAAGGAACTGTGTTGGAAATAAAGATCTCCATCTTGTATTGTCTGCAATATAATCAGTTAATGACTCCTGACCCTCTTGCCATTAGGTTGATTGAGCTGTGAAAGCACAGGGACATTCAAGGATATTAAAGGGAAGAATCGGGGGTGCATATAGCACTGTCCAATACATTCATTTTACAATTATTGCTTTGCCTCTGAGTCCAATTTTTGTTGAATCCCCCCTTCTGGCTGTTTGATCGCATGACGTTCATTCCCAGACTATTATCCATCCACCAGCAAGGCTGTGGTCCATGTGGTTTCTTTGTTTGTTCAATGGATGACGTGTTGAAAAAGAGAATCAACCGTTACCCTACATAGCTTCTCCAAATGAGGTCGGTGCTGACCAATGTTATGATTACTAATATGTTTTTAAGTGAGGCAGAAATGAAATATTCAGTATGTGCAGAATTATATCTGAGGACAATTTGAAATGCCACTCTTTTCTAAATAATCAGCTACAGAAGAGCACCAGTGTACTTTCTACTCTCCCTTCGCTATACACAGGCTCCACACAGCCATGATATTGTATCATATCCTCATTAGATTTTTTTTGACATGCCGGCACTGCAGGCTGAATGATTTGTCCCCGGCTCCACATATCTGATTTGTTACCCGTTGGGTTCAAGTTCAGGTTCAGGCCAGGGCGAATGCAGCTGCACTTGTATTTCACTTCAGGCTGGAACACCACCCCTTGGCCTCTTGCATAAACAGCATGACTCATCACGCACGGCTGTGACAACAGCCCTTTTTTTATGGTGGCCCTGATCCCTTTTTTTTTTTTAATTTAGGGGGAAAGTTAGTGAAGTGGACTGACCCACTATTATCTACCCAGTAGGACAGACCAAAAACAGACCTCACAGAGTCATCCGCACATGGCAAAGCACATCAGACGTGCTCATCTGACCTTGTTTTAGCAGCACAGTCATATGTACTCTATGGGTCACTATTTTGGGTTATTGCTCGGGAGCGCAAGTGCATTTTGGCCATGATGAGAGCCTGTTGAGTACAGCTGGTTATTGGTAAGAAGCTTTGGAGTGCTACAAGTACGATCCAGATTACTGCAGTAATACAATTCATTATTCTTTAATGGAAATGTTTTTTTGTGCTGTGGGCACGTGCCTCTGTAATGCAACACCCCTTTGAATGCAGAAAAGAGTCTCTATTACTTGCATTATTTTAAACAGCATACGATTCTGCGGTTCTGTTCAGGGTTAGTTCGTTCCTTGCCGGGGGTTACATCTTAAAAGGTGGAAATCATCCCGATTCGACCTGGGGATTGAGAGTTTCCCATATCTTTGTGCCTGACTAGTTTTTGTTTTATCGCTTTTGCTCCACCGAAGGGAAAATTCATTAATATGAAACCGTTGAATTGATTAAATGCTGGAAATGTGGCTATACATGTCAATTAGTACAACATCCTTTTTTTGTCTAAGCAGTTATAAGGGGGATTCATTGAGCACTGTCATTATCTTATTCCGGATTTTGCTTCATTTTAAAACACATGATGTTTACTCAATACACTAAATATTACTGTAAACTATATACGAGGCCCCTTACTTCCACTTGATAGCACAGAACATGTTTGATGAACTCTGACCTCAGCTACATCTTTAAATGATCTGTGATGTCCACTGAGAGCCCCCTGACATCAGCACCTAATGCTCCTGTGCCTGAACGGAATCAAATCCCTACAGCCGGGTGAAGCAATTTGGAAAAACCTTCCCAGAAGAGTGGACACTGTTTTAAGGAGCATATTAATTGTTTTGGAATAAGATATTCAACATTAAATTATGGGTGTAGTTTGATTCTCAAGCTTCCAAATAATCGCTCAGCCGTAGAATTTGTAGAAAATGTGGAAACGGATGCAGCCTGCGTTGCATTTCTGAATTTAGAGACAAAGCGGACTGGAAGCCTGACCTTGTGCTACACGATCTACAGAAGGATTCTTCCTCTCCTATTCCTACAATTTTACAGCTTACACAGCTCAGCGTGGTCTCAGACACTTTGCCCGGACAAATGGATGTGGAAGTATCATCGCCGACACGGAAGTTCCGAATTGTACTATAATCCATCTTTATCTATGCTTGTTTTGTTTTCCTCTTTTCTCTCCTTGGTCAGCGTCCGCTCATAATTACACAGGGCTTAGTAGTGTTTTGAAAAGTCTTTGATCTGTCTCTTAAGAGCACGCTGATTACGCAGCGTAAAGACATGCTCAGGCTCACAGTTTACTTTAGATTGTTCTGGTAAGGTCATTTGACAGTGAGGGCTTTATTGCTGTTTTTATTTTCCATGCACACACGCACATGCGCGAGCGTGTGTCTGTGCTGCAGTATGTGAGCGAGCTCGGGCGCACCCATGCTGTCAGGGTGTGATCTGAGGGTATATATAGCCGAATGATTGACTGTACAGGTCAGCGTGAGGGATAACAGCGGTGCAGTGCATTAGGCTGACACCAAACGCAGCAAATCCTTTGTCAGTTAATGGTAGCTTAATGCTGTGAGATGGAAGAGCACTGGAAATCACAGGATTTTGAGAGATTGTCTTTCTAGAAATTGTTGCTCTGTCATCATGGACCACTATACTGTTGCCAAGCACCATTTTAAAGGTTTCTCAAAAGATCATCATTTTGTAGTGTTGCACTTGGACTAAATAATGGCAGTGCAGCTCCAAACTACAAAAGAAGGAGGGGGCCAACAAAGCAGGGTGACCTTTTCACCCTATCACATTGCAGTCTTTGTTACAATTGCATCTCAGTTCTGGGAGACATTAATAATCAGATGCTGTATGGACAGTTCCTTATGCAGAAGCGGCTATAAAGATGTTTCCATTAAAAAGCACAACAGCTATTCAGTGTTACTCCCCCATAGAGAGCTTAAGTACCTCTGCCTTGTTTTTTAACTTCTGTCATTACCAGAGTTCCCTGTTTAAACATAAAATAGTGACATTGTTGGTAGTTTTGTGTGAAACCGCTCAGTGAACTGCTCGTCTCTTACAATATTCAACATGGGTAGCTTATGGATAGAGATCAAGAGAGGTGAAGTTATCACTTCACATCTGCTACTTTCAGACATGTAGTCTTTCTAATCTTTCACAGTCTCATACTTACGACATCATCTTTTAAGTAGACAAACATCCTATCAATTCAAATGGGATCAAAACATATGTTGACTCATTGACCACCATGCATCTTTTTTTTTTTTTTCTTTTTGAAATGAGGCCCCATGATAACCGGAAAGTGAAAGCACATGATTTGCTGTTAAAGCATAGCATGCAGAACGTCCTCATGTTATGCTTCTTCGATATACATATATTGAAAAGCTATATGTGCATTGCATGTATTTTGGATTTGTCCTACTTCCAGTTGAGAAGTTAAAGCTCTCACAAGTAAAACTGAGAATGTGTGGAGTACACATCATTAGTGTTTTTTTTTTCCTCACCCCCATGGTGTATGGTGTTTACTATTACTAAACAACACTGTATACAGTATGCCATTCTGCTCCTGCTTTCATGAAGCATTTCTTGTCCTTGGACTGTAGCTTATAGACATTGTGGCATTATTATTCTCTCCCCACTTCCATTTTTCTTACTTTCTATAGATCCTTGGCTTTGTGTGCTACACAAGCCTGATGAATACATAGGAAGCGTGTAGTCCATACATCAATGAACCTACCACCTAGATGGTGATCAGACCTCAGGAAAGCATGTATGCTGCAGAGGATCGCCGTCTAATCAGAATGCATCAGATCCTTCCTCTGCTCTTTCGCCTTACTATGGAACATTATCCCTGTCTTCTTTTCTGTTGCATGATTTTGTGTTGTCATCTTCTTCTTCTCTTCTCCTTTGTTGCTTTCTGCCTGCGTCTCTCTGTCGCTCCCTCTCTCTCTGCGCTTTCTAGACACGCTGAGGTTCAAAGCTGATGGGTAGCTAGAGAACTCCCCTGCTGCTCTCAGATTCCTCCTAGTCATTCCCCAGCAAAGCGAAAAAAAAATGACACGCATACCCGCACAAGCAAACACTAAGATAGAATAAAAAGGAAAGGACCGGAATAAACAGGTGCAAGGAGCGAGAATGTGGAGTCCTCACTGTGCTTGGATGGAACAGAATTGAATGTAAGCGAAATAGACGGGGATAGAGATGAAGAGCCGAGATGAAGCCGCGGAAAAGGATCTATTAGCACGAATAGGCAGAGACTGGGGATAGAGAGATGGCGAAAGTCGTCCTGTCCTGTCGGCGAAATGTATCATTTTGTCAGTTTAGCTGAATCTATATAGTGAAAAGGAGGGCTGTACAGAATTTGCACAAAAAAAAAAACAATTCTGTTACATAATTTAAAGGTTTTCTATTTCAGCTGTGTTGTAAAGACCTGTCAGCCTCCTGCAGTCGACACATAAGCTTTTA
The DNA here is from genome assembly GCA_030544235.1 of Lepturacanthus savala. Taxonomy (NCBI): domain Eukaryota; kingdom Metazoa; phylum Chordata; class Actinopteri; order Scombriformes; family Trichiuridae; genus Lepturacanthus; species Lepturacanthus savala. The sequence continues at coordinate 17,292,205 of CM060471.1, read as the reverse complement.
AGGTAATCAAAGAGCCACCTGTCTTAAAAAAAAAGTGATCCACAAGATGTTTCATCTCTTATTTGCATTCACGCTCATTTTTCTGAACACGCCCATTACTGGTTTGTCAGCCGACCCTCTGACCCCACCGTGCAGTGATTCAGAAGTCGTGTCAAGAAAAAGTGCCAGAAATAGTCACGATGTTGTTGTTGTTTTTTTTTTCAACAACCAGTTAAAAGCATTTAGTGCTGAAACAATTAATCTATGCATGGGAACTTACGTGAGCGCTGGAAGGTCACTGAAGACTGTGCGCACCTTCGCCAAGGTCTACGGTCAGCCTTCTATCCCGCATGCAAATGCGACAACAGCGCAACCAAACAAATCGTGTTGCAAGTTGCCCTTCTCCGCTTTAGAGAATCAGGAATTAATTAAATATCTGCACAGGGGTTGGAATAACAGGAGCGGTTTAAGGAGTTATTCACTAAACAGATTATGATGTATTGAAATCGATAACGCAGCCTTAAAAGTCATAAAACACAACAGGCCCACAGATAGATGGACGGTGGAGTCTGCCTCCGGGCCTGGCTGAACCCCAACTGGCTGGGCCTCTACTGCAAAGCAGCGCGGAACACATGCCTCGCACACACTGGCAACAGCACCCGGGCAGGATCAGGTGCAAAGTGGCTCCCTCTGTATGCAACAGACATACAAAGTCTCCCCCCGCACACACACCTTCTCCTTCTCAGACGAGCGCCATTCACCTGAGCCGCGTGGCTGTTGTCGTGGGCGCTCCCCCGGGAGCGAACCTGTCCCTTAATGAATAATCCTATTAGCACATGAAAGGTAACATCTGGCTTATTCCAAAAGGCGCCATTCTTTTAGAGGCGAGCGATTTGTTTTCTGGATGAATGAGTGCTCCTCCCAGCAAGCAGGGCCACGGGAGGCGAGCGCCACACTTCACCACTCCCCTCCACCCCCACCCCAGCCCCCCACCACCTCCTTCCCTCCTTCATACACATGCCATATCGGCTCGCTTCTTGGGTGGCAGGTGTTTTCAAAAGAAAAAAGTTCAGTTTGCTCTTTGTGCATAGCAACGCTGCTTTCTTCTTTCTTTTTTTCTTTTTTTTAATTTCTTTTTTTAAATATAGTTTTCTTGTACTTTTCCATCTTCGTGTTGCCACTGCATTTTGGAGTGATTGTGCACGCTCTCTCTCTTACGTGGCTGAGGAGTCAGCCTCGCTCTCGCTCGCTTCTTCTCCGGAGCGTTTACCGGGGTGAGGCGCAGAACCGATATCGCCGACTCCTAAAAATAAAAGCTGGTGGGCCGATCGCACCCCGTCGCCACCCCGGACTGCTGTGCTCTCGCAAGGTTAAAGGAAGACATGCGGTGATGGCCGAACGTAATTTATTTTCTTTTTTCTCTGGAGCGACACCATGCTCCGGTCCCTATGCCCCTATAGTGTTTACATCACGCGGGCTGAGGTGTGACAGCAGGGGATTTGTTTTCCCATATCACTCTCGAGTGTCAGTACGTTCCCCTCTTGCTCTTTCTCCCGTTTTTTATCTGTTCTTCATCTCTTTCCCTGAGTCCTCTCCTCGGTGTCTGCGGAAAGTGCAATAGAGCAGAGGGGAGATGGTATCAGGGTGTCGATGCGCGATAGGGCTGAGGGAGACAGAGTGATGGTTGAAGGTTCGTGGGGGAGGAGTGGGAGTAACATGCGATTTGTGTGGCAACTGAAGGACAGTCTAGAGAAAACCTAGGAAACCATATGCTCTATTTCTCTCCACCCTCCGCCCCCCTCACACATCCACATCTGCACCCACACACACACACACACACACATGCTCCAAATAATCTGTATGGAGATGGTGAGGTCACCCAGTCCATTAATCTAGATTAGTCTTTAGTTAAGGTCTCTCATCAGATGCAGTCAACTGTCTGTGATGCCCTGGCTCTCATTAGTCCTCCGTGCTGCAGGCGCAACGCCGCTGCCTCTAAACACAGAACAACAGCTTCATGCAACAATTTTTTTTTATTCCCTTTTGGTTTTGGATATCCGCGGGTTTTATGTAATGCTCGCTCAGCTGCGAAACTGCGAGGAAATGCAGCATCATGCAAGCCTTTGTACGTAAGCAGCACTGTTTTGCTATGTATGCCGAGGGAGTTTGATCTGGATCCAAATCTTCTCAGAAACAGAAAAAAAAAACGACCTGCCAGATCTGATAAATGTCAGCTTACAGCACCCCCCCCCCCTCCCTTTCTTCTTCTCATCTTCACAAGCGATATAGACCTTTTTTTCTCATTTAAACTTTTCCCGAACTGACCAAATCACCTCTTAAACTCAGCACCAGCACATACCCCCTGACTGAAATCATCCTCAGCAACCACTTCACCCCCACGGCAGACCAGACGCAACTACGCATCATTTCAGTCTGAGATTTACCTCCTTTCATGTGCCACACATATTTGATATATGATCAGCCTGACTGAAAAGGGGGAAATCTTCAATGAAAACATGCCCTGTGGCTCAGTCCTCTTTAAAGGGAGGGGGAAAAAAAGCAGATCCCGTGGATTCTCCCCCCCCCCAGAGGTTATTTGAACATACTTTCTCCATCGCTGAGAGGTGATACAGAAGGAGAGGACGAGAGCGACGACTCACCTCAGACTGTGGATTACTGACGTGAAGGATGTGATAGCCTGGATCTCTGGCTGTGCCCGTGCATGCCCGTTCCCTTGGCGGATCGGAGGCGAGCTGGAAGCGGAGGGCTATGCCATGGCAGAAGTTAGCGGGGCGGACGGGCAGCGGCGCACAGGCGACAGTAGTTGGAATAGTTGTTGCACATCGGCGTCCTCTGATCCAGTTGTGTGAGGTTTTCCTCTAAGTCAACACTCCCCCCCCCACCCTCCCCACACATACACACACACACTTCTCTTTCCCTCCTCTTCACCCGCTCTCCTGTTCCCCTTTTTCCCTTCCCTCCGCACGGCGTCGGCAGGTTCTCTCACTCATTCACACATGCATACATACACACACACACACACGCACACACACACACTCACACACACACGCGCTGGCTAAACTCCGAATGCCTCAGCGACAGAGCCCATGCAGACAGAATATCCCCATCGTGCCGCTGCAGTTCTCCTCACTGGCTTTCTCCTCTTTACTGCGTGTGTCCATTTGGGTATGTGTGTAGAGAGAGAGAGAGGGAGAGTGAGTGAGAGAGAGAGAGGGTGGGGGTGGATTAAGAGAAGAAGGGAGAGGGTGAGCATTGGAGAGAGAGAGAAAGAGAGAGGGAGGGAGGGAGGAGAGAAGGAGAAATTACAGCTCTAGTTTTGGCTACATCTGGCAGGTTCATGCATCATCCTTTTATCTCTTCATCAGTTAAAGCAGTTTTGTCAGTGACCTCACTCCCACGGCGGCCATATGCCCGTCTAAACTTGCCTGTCTTCCTCCCCGACTTCTGGGGACCCGACGTTTCCCTGACACCTTCCGTGAACGATGCTTGTCGCGCATTATCAGCCTTGAGAGTTTCATTAGAAGTCTGTACACCTTCTGTCGTCTCAATTTCCCTGAGTCCTTGCAGCCCTTTTTTTTTTTCTTTGTGTGGGAAGAAAGAATCCATCTGCTTGCGCCCCCCCCCCCCACCACCACCACCACCACCACCAAGAGCTCTCTTGCCCGATCTCCTCTCAAACATTTCATCCATCTGTCACTGGCTAGTTAGCAGTTAACACCGTTTGTGCCAGGAGAAGCCCCCATTTTTTCATCTCGGAGCGTGCACTTTCCTCTTTGACTTAATAGGATTTGTGGCTTACCGTTGTAGTGTTTAATGGACAAAATCATGAGGGAGGGAAATAACTCTGTGAGACCTTGATCGTGTAAAAAATGGAGTTGTATATGCCTGGTTGGACGTTTTTAGAGTCAGAGCTCAGCCTCATTTTCTCACAGGGAAACCCCTTGTTCTGCTGTAAGCCTCAGGTACCATGGTAATGAGCTGCAGCTCTCCAGACAGCTGCTGCTTGCTGCTGTGAGTGTATTTTTTCTTTTTTGGGGGGGATTTAGGTGCGTGTGTTCCACTGTTCTTTTATATGCCTCGTATTTGCTAGCAAATCTCCAGGTAAACAACACATTGCTGCCCATAACGCATAAAAAAGACTGGATCCATCATCCCTCAGTTGAATCGTATCATTTGTAACTGAGGATTTCTGCAGCAGTAGAATTCAATAACTTGGAGCTGATGGGACTTCATTGGTATTTTGGGTGCAAAGGAGATCAATTAATCACAGAGGAGAAAAACACAAAGTATAGAATCAACAAAAAAAAAATCAAACAAAACAAATTAAAAGGAAGTTTTTCCTCATTCTGAGCCCTCTTCTGCTTAACGTGACATTTCCTCATCCGATTGGCTTGACGCTTGGTGAGTGTATGGCAGTGAACCCGAGCAATTGCGATGTCAAGTGCCAGCTCATTATAACCAATGAATTATTGAGAATTATCCGATTCTGACGAGGCATTTCCATTTTAACCGGCGCCACCTTTCCAGCTTTTACGGTACTGTTTTTAGCGGCCCAGGAAACTCGTAGATCAATTGCATGCGTTGTAAATCTGCAGCAGAAGGGCTTCAGGGCTCAGCGACTGCAGTATTTTCACATGGCTCACACTACAAAAAGAAAAATGTGAAAACCGTTTTGGATATATGAAAAAAGGATGTTTCTGTGAAGGTAGAATCTCCTCCGGCTAATGTGGATGCCAACACATCAAAAAGTCAAGCAGTCATCACACTAATATTGCATGAATGACCTTAAATTGAACTCCAGCACTGTGAATTTCTACAGAAATGGGGTGGACAATCCAGCCTTCAGTTGTATGTAGGCTGAGTCATTGCTCTTTCTGATGAAGTTTATTTGAAATCCGATTATAAATATAACAATATGTTCTCATACTGAAACTGATTGTTCTACATTACTGGTAAAAGAAAAAGAGCAGCACAAACACAGAAACAAAATATGAACACAGACTGGAGAAAGAAAACAATAGTGTCCTTATATTCGAATCGTTTAATTACGGCAATCCTGGATGCGCCGAGAGAAATTGGAGGGTGTCATATAATGAAATATCCGCTTCCTTTGGAGCATCGAAACATGAAATGAAGACGTGTTCAGGTCAGAGCATCCACCCGCATCATCATATGCCGCATCAGCTAACGTGTGTATGTTTACAGATATGATATATAATAATACAAGTGTCTTACATTGAAGGTTAAAGTTATCATCCCTAAGAGTTTTGGGATTTTACATCCATCAAGTTGATTGAACTCAAAAGAGTTAGAGTTCTAAGCATGAGATTGAGTTTTTATATAAATGTGAAATAAATCATTCCAAATGTATGGAACTATATATGAAATAGAATCTAGAATTGTCTATATATATATATGAAAAATGCAGCTTCATTAAATGACTGGAGACATTTCTAAGGTAATTCTACTTCACTCATGTGATTTTTGTTGTTTGTATAAAAAAAAGTAAAAGAAAAGAGGTTTTAGAAACAAATCAAAATAATTTCTTCCTAGGAGTTTCAGACGTACATGGTCAAAAGACTTCTCGACAGCTCCTTGGCTGCTAAGTGCCTGACGCGGTTGCAGCCAGCAGGGCAGCCGATCCAGCTGTGGAAAAAAGTGCCTGAGATGTATTTTTAGTGAATGAAAGGAGCGACACGGCTAACTTACAGCTGAGTCGAGTCACACCCCCCGCACCTCATCCTGCTTCGCTACAACGTGACATAAAGTAGTCGTCCTTCCTGACGCTGCACTCACGCTCCCAGCACGCGGTTATGAGTGACAATAACGCCTGTGCCTCGCAGCCTTTTTATTGCTCTGCCAGGCAACGAGCTGCAGGCTCCACACAGGAGAAAGCGGTGTAATATGTGTAAAGATTTGACCTTGGAGCGTCTTTGTGCTTGGGAAGTGTTTTAAATTTGAACCCAGTGTTTGTGACTTTATTACTCTTATGCATTGATCTCCCCTGAGAGGCGATGTCCACTGTATTACGGTTGCAAAAGGCGTTGCGGTTTTCTTTTATTCGGAATCTGCTCAGCAATCTGCTTGCGTAAGCAAACCGTTCCTTATGTGGATGAAGTGGTGGCAGTGGACATGTCACTGGAGTGGCTCTCCTGTTGATTTCATTGCATCGAAGCCAAGCCCTGAGGACCATAAGCATATTGCAAAAGATGCAAAGCATAAACCACCTGTCAATCAAAACGAGTGATACTCCACAATAGAATGTGAATCAGTGTTGCTGCACATTGGTCCCAATTATGCTTTAAATAAACATAATTTAATAAATATTGTGTCATAATTTAATATAAAATATCAGTTTGTGATTTAGGAACACATACTTGAATGATACATATACATAAGGCCTATAGGCAAAAAAAATTAACAAAAAAAACCCCTGCAGCTATTTCCTGGGAAATGGGTTATCTTTTCCCAGGATCTCATTCATGTCATTTTCGATTTATGATATTAAACCTTAGTCCCAATTACATTCCTTATATTAACATTATGTCCCAACTGTATACACTGTTTATACCGGGAAAAAAAACACACACAAACACATAAATGTTACGTGTGGCTCAACGCTGACAAGCTTGTTCATTAAAAAAAAAAGCACAAAACAAAACACAAATGTCATCTTAGAAGTGGAAATTAAATGCAACGAGATATCAGATTTACCGGTACCTGATTGATTACAGCACCTTTTCCCAGCCTTGAATATATTTCCCTGAAGATACTTGATTGCGCTTTTTTTTTCCCTCAGAAATTTAAGGAACTAACATGCATTTTAATGGACACATTCCGTTCGTGCTTGCACACCACTAGTTTGATTATTTGGTCCACGCCAGGCAATAAAATTTGTACTGCATATAGACTCCAGCGTAGTCCGCTTTCACACCTGCAAATGAACCAAAACTCATCCGATTGATGTTTCAATCAAGTTTATCTTCAAACAAACAGGAAAAAAATGAGTATTCCCTCCCATGGTGCAGTTTGTTTGGATCCGAGTTTGCTTTCTTACCAGAGGGGCCGCACCAAATGACAAACTTTCAAGAAGACCGGGACCACCTTTCTTTGGAGGTCTCAGTCTGCTTGATTTAGTGTACCCGAGTGTGACTGCTGCTTTCACACCAATAAAAGGGAACTGAACTAAGCGCCTTTTTTTCAAATGGACTGTTTAGTGAACAGGGGCGAAAATCCCATTTCAGTGGTGGGGGGACAATAAACAGTAAATTTTCCGAGAATAATTTCTGGAGGGAACCCTTTGTGGAAGGGGTGGTGGTCACGTCCGTGTCCCTCCCCTTGGGATTTCTACCTATGGGTGCGAAAGCTGCCTAAATGTATGAAATTGCTGATCTAACGGCAGCAGCACCTTTCCTCATTGACACTCATACTGCTGTCACTCATGTCGTACTCATGTTATTGGTGTAATATCAGTTTTTTTTTTCCCTGCCATCCTATTCTGATTTCCCATGATATCTGTTTTGGCTCCTGCCTTAACTGTTCTTAAGCTGCTTATTCCCATATAACATACATTTCCAACTTTCATTTGAGCCTCGCTGTCGACACTCAACTTCCTATCAAATCTGCCCTCTGGTATCCTGAGTGCATTCATCCACACAGAGTACATCAGAGTGTTGAGTGTCATATCTGTATGGAACTGAATTACTAGATGGAGGGGAGAGCTGTCAATTTATTGAAGCTTAGATCTCGCAGCAATTGTGAAAGAGAGAGGGAAAGTTTGTGTGTGTGTGTGTGTGTGTGTCTATTCCAACTGATATGATGATGTGCCTGCTGTGCAGCAGCGCTGCCCCGGCAAGTCTCAGAGTGAGAAGAAAAGCTGAAAATTTGCCTCGCAGACACCACAACGCTAGTCCGTCTCCATCTGCTGCAGTCTTTTGGTCTTTTCTTCAAACAAAGCATCTCTAAGGCTGTCCAAGAAAGAAACAAAAAGAGGAAAAAAACAAAAGGGCTTATGAATGTATGAAGCGGCTAAAAACAAAGCGTTGATGAGAAGCTCACCACGCGTGTGTCAAACATGCTCATCATTCAAATTACGTGATGGGGAAAATTAAGATAATATTTGATCGTATTACAGATTCAAGTCCACTGAAACCTCACACTGGGTGGGGGTGGGGCGAATTTGGTGTTACGGGAAATGTCAAAACCTCAGTGGCTCAGTGACCGCCACGGGCTCATTTCGAGCGTGGACTAACTCCAACCCCAATATTTAAAGCTGCTTTTTGACCTTTTGGTATAAAAAAAGAATCTGGCCAATCTGAATCGTGCACTACGGCTTCAACACGTTACTGACCTACACGCTCGCCCTCATGCTCCAGTCCATCTATGCAATCTGTCACATTGACCAGACGCCGGTCCGTAACATCTGTTTCCTCTCCAGTGAATGATGTATGCCCGGCGTTAGACGCACCGAGCCTCCTTGTGAAAGAAGGCGACCTTGGCTCAATGTAGTTTCCTGTATAAATTGTGCGTCTGTTCAAGGAAGTATAATGCTTTGATGTATTAGAGTGTGAAAGTGCTTCCTCAAGCCTGTCGAAGTTGGATGCTGTCTGATTGAATGGCATAACCGGTCACTTTCATGGCTCGCCGCCCGGATTTCTTTTTTTTTTTTTTTTCCCGCGGTTATTATTTATCCGTATTCTGAGGTGTTTATCAGGATGTCACAACGCATTAAGCCGAATGCCTCTGAAGGGAGAAAAAAAAAAAAAAAAACACAAGTGTGAGCAGTTTGAGCTGGCCTCCGCTCGTTTCCCTTGGCTGACCCGCGCGCCTGCCGCCTTGTCGGAGCCAAGTGGACTTGTTGGCGAGTCGTGCAGCAGTGGCCAAAATACAGTGCAGGTGTCAGCTCTGAATCCGTTTGACAGGCCGATGTTTAAAGTGCTTGAGTCCTGCCACCTCTGTGTTTGATGGTCGTGTGAGGAGAATTAGGAGGTGGACAGAGATTTATCTCTCAATACACTGACTGTACAGTGACTGTAGAACTCATATCTCATGATATTTTTTTTGCTTCTGCAAAAGAGCAGCATTTAACTCAGCCTCTATAAACATTTTTTATTGAATAATAGCAATTATACATATTTTTTGTCTAGTGATTTTAGTGGAAACCCATCATGATGTGAAAAAAAGTTTCAGAGACGCAAACCACATTTTAAGTTGCATACATATACCATCTCATAATGTATTTATTAAGTGATAAATAAACAGATCTTTGAGTTAGGTTTGGTTCGGAAATTATTTTTTTAAAGATCCCCCTGCCATGTTGTTAGATAAATAAAAAAATAAATAAACTCTGTTGGGAATTCATATAATAATAATGGGTGTCAAATATAAAAGTTAACTCATTAAAAACTTTAAAATAACACATATTCCTTCCCTTTCATTGAGAAATCCAGAATGAATGTATATGCAAATAATGGTAATTTAACTGCCGGTTAAAGCAATGAATCTCAATGAGCACAGAGAAACTTTACTCAGCTACTTTATGCATTTTGCCTATGTTCCTTCCTCCATCTTTTAGAAAATGAATGTAATTTTTCAATTCTCCTCTGAGAACTCCACTTTAGATGTTTTCTCTGGATGAGGATACAACATTGAGATGTTTATTGTGTTCCCATAGTTCCCTCTCGCAGCTCAAACCACCGTTCTGGACTCTACTCATGAGTTGTTCATCGTTTTTTTTTTTTTTTAACAACTAAAGCCTCCAAGCCTTGGCAGTGCAGATTACTTGTGTTTGAATAGGAGGAGTGTCTTTATCTCCCTCAGATTAAACAGCATGGAGTGTATGTGAGGTCTTCTGTGTGGTTGTGTAATTCCTGTTGTAATGAGCCAGTAAATTCATATCTGCAATAGAGAGCTAATAGAGAGAAAGTCAGGAAGAGGGAGTCGTTTTGGTCCCTTTTGGTCGTAACCCCCTCTCTGCTCATCTTTCCCTCTGCTCCTCTGTCACTTCTCTGTCCTCCAGAGACGGGCTGAGGTTCAGTCAACATCTCTCCCGAGACCCGAGTGCCATTCTCCCACTGGCTTAATTAAAGGCTTAAAAACAATGCTCTGTTTATGGGGCAACTATTCACTACTAGAGCAAACATCAATTTTTGCTTCTCTGCTGTCAGGCGCTAAAGTGAGATGAATTATTAGAGGGATGTGAGCTGGAGAGCAGCATATGATGGATCTGGCGCTGCCCTCTAATCACCACTTTTTCATTTCCTCTAAGATTCTGCCTCATTTGCCCTCAAGCATAAGATGGATATGGAGGAAGGGTTTCAGAAATAAGAAGCCTTTGGGTACTTTGATAGATATCACTTGTACGTTTTGCTTTATTGTTATTTAGCTTGAGAAATTAGATAAATACTCGAGATTGATGACAGCTCAATTGGTGGCCATTGAGTTATTTACTTCTATAGACATGTTCTGTCTCAATGTTCTCTGGCTCCTTCACCTCTAATAAAATCCTAGTTATCAATCTAGTAATTCTGGCTTCTTGATTTACTAAAGAGCTTCATATTTGGGGTCTGAAATTGCTCCCTCATTTATTCATTCAATGTTCCACTCATTGAACAGGATACTCCGTTGTGCTTACAATAAATGCAGTTTACACCTATTAAACATTTTGCATAATTTGAATAATTTTCAGTATAATATCATGTGTGGCATCTCAGAAACAAATGGGCATCGTTAGATGACATTTTTAGCAAAACGTAGTGTTTTCTATTTTTTTTTTTTCATCAATTATATCTCAAGCGCAGCGTTTCTCAACGGGGGTGTTGGAGAACACCAGGGGGCGCTGGAAGCGATATATTTAAACAGGGGTTCTTTGGGAATGTGCAAGTCTGTTTTTTTAATAAAACAATTTCTAAGTCTTTTTCAGATTACTGTAACTCCTAGACCATTTGTGCTATTGAAGAAAGTAGAGAAGCTGTGCTTTCCACCCATATATAGGCTATTATGGTAAACTCAACAGCAGTCGCACAAGCCTATGGAAGGATACAAAGCAGCTAGGAGAAAGATACACTGATATATACATTGTGGGGTGTTAGGAAACTGTGAGGAAACACTGCTTTATAGACAGAAGGAGGACATAAGGACAGGCAAGCTCAGCCCAGATATTGTAGTTGAGTCCAACTCGCCTTTCTTTTTTTTTTTGCATCACAAGAAGCTTATATGTATATGTCAGATGTCAAATCCCATATGTGTTCTCCTACTTTCAACATCTTGAGATTCTGGCTAAGAATGTGAATTGAACTACTGATTGTTAGGACCTGACATGCTCCAAAAAAAAACCCTACCACACACAAGCAGCAGACAGGTAAGCTTGGTTTCTGCCTGTCTACTACATGGTCCCATTTTAGCATTCATGGCAGGATCTGTGGACGCAGATGGGACCAGAATGTGGTGTATTGTGAGTGACACTGAGAAGGTAGAAAGCTTGTCCATTCTCAGGTACAACCGATTTTGGCACATATTAGAATGATGATTTTGTACAACTCCACAAGAGCGATTCAAATTACAATTTTTTCCCCTTCAGGTTAAAATACCTTACATGCAAGACACTTCATGCATACCTAAAGCAACTTCTAAAAGCTGTTTCTTGGGTCTGATGATTTTTTTTTTTACTTTCAGTTTTTAGTTTTTCTTTTTTTTCAGATTTTTGCTAGGCATACAGCTTGTCTGCAGTTTTTGGTGGTATCTTGTAGCGTGGATCAAACAAGAGGACCCCAAGCAAGTAGGAAAACCTATGCAGGCTCTCAAAAGCCCTAAGGGTCAAGCCGAGGTCTAGAGGCATTGTCTGGTGTTGGGTTTCCGTCTGTTCTGGACCACTATAGAAACATAACGGTGCAGCATGGACATACTCCCCACATAGATAAAAAAAAAATAGCCCAATTTAAGGTAATAATTACACAAAACTTTTTTCTATTGTATTACATACGTTGGATTATAATATTCCATATCTGCTAAATCCCAGATTCACATACCTCTGTCATCCACACCAAAATCAAAACTCATAGACCAACTAGTGCGATAGTGACTTCCTATTTTCCTTTTCTAAGCCTGCTTTTATTTGATTTCCTACCACCACTATCTCCATCCATAAAAGGACATAAATGAATAAAAACGCTGTCATGGTAACGGTACCAGGTTCATCCCAGTGATAAAAGTGGAGTGATGATAAAAGGCCATGAGAGGACAGGCTGGCCTTTGAGTTCTTTTGGTTCCCTCTGATAGACCGGCGGAGTCAGCTATGTGATACAGTGCTGTTTTGCATCCGTCAAGTTAGAGCCGGAGACCTCAATAGCGCTCCTGAACTTTTCATTTCATTTCCTCATTTGCCACCATGCCCCACGTCTATTTCTCACATTGCGCCTTAGCAGCTGGTGTGGCATGTGTTTCCGTTCCGCGTTTCCGAATCCTTTCTCTGGGAGAGATTGTCTGTCTGTGTCTTCCGCGCTGAAACCACATCAAGCTGGGAATATGCTAGCTAGATCCCTTACCTGTATTTAATTTGTCATCAGGGTTTGCTAGCTGATCGCAGTGCCTCAAGCACCAATTACATTTGTTTGGGAGCTTTAGTATCAGTCAACAAACAGCAACGCATTACAGGTATCAAATCAATAGTAACGCTGCCATATGCCTGTTCTGTTGGCAGTGTTGATTGAATGTTGGGAGGAAGCTTAGGAGGCCCATGCTACTGTATGTAGCACTGGAGCCTTATGGCAAGTCCCACACTGAGCCTTACAGAATGTAAAGTTTGCTCTGAAGGATCCAGGGGATTCATTCACAGCTGAAGAGAGAATGAACAAAAGAATGAACATGGGATACCCTCCAGCTGATCCAGCCTTTCTAGCGTGCATGGTAAGAGGAGTTGCTGCAAAAAGGCACCAATGACTTTAAAAGGCTGCTGTCTGCATTGAAGCAGAGAAGCGACTGCCCAATGTAAGGGGAATTGCAGCAGCTGCTCTCCACCCCAGTTCCACTCCTGGATGTGGCAAATCAGAATTAAAATGAAAAAGGATGCGCTGAAGATCATCAAAAGGAATTCTTGGAATACTTTTGCCTATGCCTTGTATCTTAAAGACATATATAGCACCACCTAGTGATGAAAACTACATCTAGTTTATTTATTCCAAACCAGTTGAGGAAAAACATATTCACATTGTCTTTTTTTATGATATTTTGCTTAAAATTTGATTAACAAATGAATGGAAACACAACTATACTGTGTCCCAAATCACGAATTTCTGCACTTACACTGCCTTTAAAAAGTAGTAGAAGAAGAAGCTGAAGAGTCATTTACGGTGAGTGAGCAGCGGCAGTGTTCGATTTGGGACAGTACCACCGTCTCCAGGGACAGTATGTCCGTCTGCAATTTTACGCACTGCACAAGTCAGTGCACTGAATTGGAGTGCATTGCAAAGAAATGCACCAAGAGAAGTGTGCAATTTGGGGCACAGCACTAGGCAAGTGGGGGGGGAGACTCACTTCAACCGCCATTAATGTGTGGCACCCGCCTGTGATGCACGGCAGCCAATTTGTGCCAGAACACTCACCACACATCAGCTTGAGAGGGAAAGAATCAGTGAGTCAAATTCATTGGGGGGTAATTAGATCACCAGGTTGGTAATCCTACCAGGACACTGGGGAACCCTAACCCCGACTCTTTGAGATAAGAGCCATGGGATCTTAAATCAGCACATTGAGTCAGGACAGTAGAGCACAGTGTTCCTGTCACTGCACTGAGGCTTTGCGATTTTTAAATTATGACCAGAGGTAGGACTGGCCCCTGCTGACCAGCCAACACCGCTTCCAGCAGCACCTCTGTGTCTCCAAGATGTCTTTCCATTCAAGCCGACGCCTGTTTCTGCTGTCATACACCAGAAACAGGGCGCGTGTTGGTTTATGGGATCTCCATCCTTAATGCTCAGGTGCTGAGGGTAACTGAAGCTTACATACTCTCACAGCATGAAGGAACCACCATGCTTTCGAAAATCATTTCCATTTTATATGTGACATGAGTATTACAGAGAGAGAAGTAAAGCAGTCATCAACTCTATGTACCATAAGAAAGAAAAAGTGAAGGAAACATGAATAATAGATGTTTAACTGTTTTGTTCTTTGCATGATTATCTTAGTGTAGTGTTGCTATGGTAAGCGTACTGTAGTTACCATACATGTGATGATGATAATTTGTATAATGCTATAACAGAATGCTATACAATAAGCAAAGGAAATAATGGCCATGAAAACTTCAATAGAAAGCAAGGAGAGAATAAGACAGAGAGAGGGGTCAGGTGAGGGAAGAGTGAGTTTGAGTGTTCAGCATTGTTTCTGCTCTGCTGTGTTTGGTGGGTCAGGCCTAATTACAGCTCAAGGAGAGTTTCCCCAGTGATCCAGAGAGCCTCATATAAACCTTACAATTTCAAAAATGGCAAAAGCTATCTTATCATATTAGAAATATTCCATTTGGCTTTATTTCTTTCTTCCTTTTGACCAGTGTGTGTGTGTGTGTGTGTGTGTGTGTGTGTTTTTAAGGATGAATTCTCTGAATCATGGAAAATGCCAGCAATATGACGAGTTCAGCAGTTGTGAGTTAAAGATAGACAGTCACCTGTACTACTTGTCGGTCTTAACACTTATCAGACCTTAAGACTTATTAATCTGGATGCGCTTTCTTGCACTCTGTGACAAAGCAGCTTTAATTACTTTCTCTTATCTTTGGTGCATTTTCTTTGATTAGCTAATCGAGGTGAGACTGTGTGGGAGCAGCAGTGAAAGTATTCCAATAACACCGTATGCTCTCGCTCTTCAAACGTATTTATGCAAATTCTGTGACTTATTGTTTAGATTTATTTTTAATTAACACCTTTAAACACGCTTACATCATCTCTTTGCCATCTGTCATCCTGCTGCTTTAGATCTCGCATCAGTCTGTCATCAGAGAAATGATTATCACGATTCTTTGTAAAACAGACCTCATCCAGTCACAGTAGTCATGAAGGTTCCTTTTAAAAATATGTCCTTGTTGTGTTCAGTTCTTCACATGACGATAAATTAACGATTAATACCTTTCTCCAGACATGTCCCTGTCATGGTGTGACACTCGACTGGCAGTGGAAAGGCCTTCTGTTTTGTGCTCTTTGCAGCCAGATCCAGGATTGCGCACTTTGAACTAAAGCCAGCCCTTTAGGGACCTCTCAGGCATTATAATCAGTGGAGACAAAGAGCTGGGGAGTCAGGGCAGTAGGTTAATGAGATCAGCTACTGAGTGATGGCACCTACCTTTTCAAACCTGGGAGGCCTGGCCTGCATCAGGCCTCAGATCCAGTCAACTCATCTAGTCATATCCATCAAAATCACACGCACAGAGACCTTCTATCCTCATCCTTCAATTGGAACTTGATTGTCTATTGAATACACTTCTTTCTCTTCTCCAGGGGAGCTTCGTGGCCAGCATGACTGCCACGCTGCGGCAGATGGACGACTATCATTACGCTCATCTGATCAGCACCTTTGGCAAGATAAGAAGCGATGTGGTGGTGAGTGCGCCCCTTATCAGTTGTGGCTGAAACACTTAAAACGTGGGCCCGTAGTTCAATATCATTGTGCTCTGTATTTTCGAGTAATCAGAAGCTAGATTATATCTGTTAGGAATTCCTCTATAATGAAGTATGAATTGAAAATTCTCTTAGTTCTTGCTCCCAGGCTGCTACATGGACAGCATGATCTTGATGATAGTAACTCCTAAGGGAAGCCGATCACTCATTGCAGCCAACAAGTTGTGGAGGAGGGATAAATCTCATTGATGTTATGGATTTTCAACTCTGAATCATTCCAAGCAGTATTTTTCTAGTATCCGCTGCCAGATTAGGATTACATTACTGTACTCCAATCTTACAAGTGGCAAAGCCCCATCATTGCTTTGACCCCAACAAATGAAGCTGGTATGGTATATTACTGGTAAAATGTTATTAAATACCAGTAAACACATCATCTTCCTTTACTTACTGAACATTATTGCTTTTATCTGGTATTGCATGTGTAGAAAATGTACATTGTGGTAGCAGTTATTTAAAGTATGAAAGGGTTTATTGTCTCTACAAAGGCTTTCCACTTAGCAGTTGACTGTCATGGATACAGTAAGGGTTAAAAGGCAAATGAAAACAATAATCAGTAAACAAAAGTACTCTCATAAATCATAGCAACTCATTCCATTGGAAAAAAGAAAGAGCAGTAACTGTAACAAACATCCATAACTTAACAAATAATGCACTAGGGAGAAAGTAGCAGCTAGGAGAGACTGAGCAGGGCCTGATCCAGCTTCTTACCAGTGTTG
Organism: Lepturacanthus savala; assembly: GCA_030544235.1. Taxonomy (NCBI): domain Eukaryota; kingdom Metazoa; phylum Chordata; class Actinopteri; order Scombriformes; family Trichiuridae; genus Lepturacanthus; species Lepturacanthus savala. Next base: position 17,275,824 of record CM060471.1, on the reverse strand, counting down.
CTTGTTATACTGAGGATAAGTCCCGCCCACCTCGGACTGGGCAGGAAGGAGGATTTTCTACAGCATGGATTAATGCCCCAATAAGAATTGGTATGAGGATTACTTATTTGTGCTTAGTGTTTGATTTTGTCTCAGGCTTTTGGACCCCACTGCAAATGTTTTTATTGGGGACATTAATGATGTTTTTCAGGCAACTGTGAAAAGAAATGAACATGAATAGAACGCTATGACCTTCATGATTGTACACAGTGTCTGTACAAGGCTGCCTGTCCGGTTCCCAGAGCAGGATAAACAATCACTGTGATGAAGTTGGATCTTTCTACAGATTTATTGTTCCTGTTGCTGGCGTGGGCCATATCCACATTTCAGAACTGGCTGCAGCCCAGAGGATTTTGTCGCTTTGCAATGTTTCTCTAAACACGACACCGTAAAACCCAGAGATTGATCCAGGAGGGAACATCTACTGCCAGGAATATATTTGCATGCATGTTAAGGATTTAAGTATAAAGCTGCCACTGATATTGTGTTGTGACAGTGGCATTATCTTAAATTCCTAGATGGAACGATTTAAGTCAACAAAGAACTTAGGGTTAAAGGGTTAAAGCAAAACTGCATTTAGTAAAGATGTCAAATCTTAGTGTCCCTTCAACATGCGTATATGTGCATATACACATATTTGATTGAGGAATAAATAGTAATAGTAATAAAAGTTACCATATCTCTAACATCAGAACAAATGTTGATGACTTTGGATCCCTAAAAGGGGTATGGAGATAAAACTAAATATCACATGGATTGTTTTCCTGAGAAAAGACATTTGTAATCTTATTGTGTACACATTGGTCACAAGTGCCATCTGCAAAAGGAAATATATGAGTCACCTTGACTTTAAAAACTAATATAAAAGCTGATTCTGCCTGAAAGCCACAAACAGTTCATTTCAGATGTGTCTTATCTCGGGAGGACGGGGAAAAAAATAACAGTTTTCATTTTGAAAACTTTGTCTCTCTTGCAGGATTTTCTAATGGAGACATTCATCATGTTTAAAGATCTCATTGGGAAAAACGTCTACCCCTCGGACTGGGTCATAATGAACATGATGCAAAATAAGTAAGTCCAACGCACATGCACGCACACATTAACCATACTGCTGCAAGCTCCCCTACAATGTTGTTGCTAAGGAACAGCAGTCAGAAGTGGGTTAGGATATATTGTAATGTTTTTCTCTCCATGCAAATATCGGCACAAGGCCTCAGCAGTGAAGCAATCAGATGAGCAGTCAGCGCAGCCGCAAACAATCACATAAATTATAAATGCTTGGGTGTATCCTGCCTGCTAATCTCCAAACTTAGTCTCAGCATCTCTTTGTTGCTAGTTGTGCTGCCGCAGCCTTTTGTTTTATTAATGTGAACCTTTTTTTTTCTTTTTGAATATACTTCCATTTGTATCTTTTTAGAAGACACACACCAGAATATGTTGCCGTCCTCTATTATGCAAGCGCAGAGCAACAGCTGTCAGATGAAAACCTTAAGTCAGATTTTTGACAACTAAGAAAGAAAATTCCCCCCCCCTTTTTTTCCCTCCCCTCCAGCGTCCATGCATTATTTAAATTGCTGGATGTGTTTTGCACTGTGGTCGAAGATCGTTGGTCACTGTTTAATTTACATGCTAGTTCGTGGAACATTAATCTGGAGTAAACAATGATGAGCAACAGCTGAGTACCTGGAGCTGTATCTGTTGGAATGCAGCTTAAAATTGGACATGTACAGCAGGTGCAAAGCTTATGCAGGCCCCTAGATGATCGTGAGCACTCACTGCCCACTCTTTCTGAAACCATTTCAATCTCCAGCTAGGTTTTAGTATTTAAATACGGATCGCATTGCTTCTCAGTTTTACTTCAAATTAATTTCATATGTCCATTGATTACTACAAGTCAGACTTTGAGCCTCTCCGCTTCCTTCGGGACCGTATGGGACCTGATTTCGCCAAAAAAGAGAAAAAAAAAGTGTGGTAGTGATTGGTGAGAAACAAGTTATTTCTTAGTAATTGGTGCCATGAATTACACGTTTGGCACAATAAATTAAAGCACTTTGATTTTGTGTGAATCCGCTCTGTGAACTAATTTTTTTGTCTCACTCAATAAACATTACCAACATGTAGGTAGCTTGCAGTGAGAGAAAGTTATGATGTCACATACACAACTTTTGGGTGTAATTTTTCTAATTTAGTATTTTCGATTTTACTACAAGGTGCCAATTTCTTAACTTTTAGGTTGATAAATATCGTATTCAAATATGATTAGGGAATTATTTGTCTCCCTCATTGACTACCGTGCATAATATTTACTGAAACGAGGGTCAACTGGAAGGCGAATGTGCTCTCTGCAAAGAATGATTGTGTAATTTGGTGAGGATGCACCCGTATGCCCTGCCGGTGTGCAAATCACATCTGGACTAACCAGCTTGTTCAAACACACCATAGCCACAGTAATCCTGTACTTTATGGAGATGCTTTGGGGATGTGATAAGCATCGCTGATCTTCCAGCAGTTTATTCTCGGATCATACCGTGTAGCGTGTGACATGTTTTATTTTGGACTCGCAGATTGGAGGCCAATGTGTCATCTCCCATGCCTCGACAGACTCTTCCCCAATTGAACCTTTTGTCTACTTAGACTTGTTTGTGGCACCCAAGAGATTAATTCTGCATTCTAGTCAATGTATTCAGCCACTTGATGGAATTAAATCAATGTTCAACTCAATGAAAAATAAGCCTGTCAAAGTCTGACTCATCAGAATGTCTTTATTTGCAAAACTCTTCCATTTGTCACAAGCCGTCAGTGTGCATTTGATCAGTTGTTTTCTGCTCCTCACAATAAGAATCCAAGGTGACACACCCGTTCATCTCACAAAAGCTATAAATGTTTTCCAGTTACAATCCAAGAGCATAAAAAACTGAGTGAGTATGTAACACTCTTTTCAATGGTCTGTCTCTGCACATTTAACAGTGTCAGGTCTCTGAGGCTGATAACATTAATCTTGGACTACCTTTTTATTCTAAAGTTAGTCTATGTTTTCAAGCAGTGTTAATAAAATATTTTTTGTCCACTTGAGGGTAGAAAAGCCATAAAACGTATAGTTTCGTGATACAAAATTGGTTTAATGAAAATGGCTAGGGCTGGATTTTGCCTATTTCCACATCAAGCAGACATTGAGCAATATGCATTTATCCTTTCAGCCCTTTTTTGCTCTCTACCAACTAATTACCAATTTGAGTTTTCAGCTGCTAGGTGTTTCGACTATCTTCATCTGCCTTTCTAAAATATCTAAAAAAAATTGGCCAGATTTTCATCAAATTTTTAGAGAATGTTGATAATGGTACCACGAAGAGATTATTACATTTTGGTAATGATCGACAAGAAGTATTCTGGATCACTTTGAATTTTTCTTGGCTTGGTAATATTGCAGTAAATGGACCTTCAAGCAGCCACCATCGTTTGGGGCCAAATGATGGTAATATCTTGCACCTGCATAGCTTATTTTCTATGCACACTACATCAGAGGCACTAAAAGATGACTTTGACTGTGCCTAGCACAATAATGTTGGGTGGGAGTCACAATATGCTTGGCAGAGGTCTGCACCCTCAGAGTGCTTTACTAGTTTGTAATTTTTTCTGTCTGCCAAAATTAGAGCATGAGAGTGAACCAGATCATAAATGAATTATAAATCTAAAAGACACTAAGTGACCCAAAAGAGTTGGGTTGATATTTCTCCGTAGGTTCACCTTTATAAGCAACATTTGAAATATTGTTAATATAAAAATCATTTGCTTGTATCTGTTTTTGAGGTTCATAATGGCTTTTTTGCATCTCATTTCCCATTTGGAAGCCTCATGAAGAACATTTGAATATCCCTCAGTCCTTTCCCACACTGTCTCATTTCCGGGCGCATGCCACCTTCAGCACACAGATGTCCACCCACAGGACTGGCAGACGTTCTTTCATGTCTACATATTATGATAGTGCCACTAATGAGACGGGCGTCAGCAGTCGCAGCCATGGTTTCCTCCCACTCCTCCTTCCCCACCCATCACTTCTTACTTCCTCCACCTTCTAAACTGATTTATGGGCTCTAATTGCGCTGGGGACAGCAGCCTCAGGCTGGACAGCCACTGCCTGCTATTCTCCCAATGCCAACTGGCCGTGGCTTAATAGTGACAGCTAATTGGCAGTAGAGATGGACACCACTTCTTCACAAACCACAGGGAGCACGATTTCTTGCTCAGGTCATTGTCTGCTGTGAACTTTATTGTATGCCCTCTGACACAAATAGTTCAGTGTTCATATGTTTATCCAGTGCATGGATCTTTATTTTCTTTATACAAACATGTCAAAGATTTACAGGATGCTTAAAGTAAGTATCAAACATTTTTTTCCTCGTTTTGATAACTTGCAAAAGCTTCTGCGGTGCAGATATGACACCCAGTGTGAATTTACTTCTTCGCGTGTGCCCCGTAGGTAAACCTTGACTTTTGTTAAAAAAGCAGCAACTGAATTAGCACACATTTGCATTTGCTAAAGCACTGTATTCGCTATCTGTTTTTCTCCCAGGGATGGTAAATCTTGCATCACATTTTTTTTTTTTTTTTTTTTTTTTTTACAAGACAACAGCTGCTGGCTGCTTTGTGCAGTCAGCTAAATTTGCTTCCATAAAGATTTGCATAGTAAACTTTTCAAGAGCTCTGCGCTCTTCCACCTTATAGCCTGGGATGTGCTGAATCACTGCATACTAAGTGCAGCCATCATCATCAATCTGAACAATGTTCATTGGCTATGTTTCTTCCTTCTTCTAGTCCTAAGGGTAAGCACTTGAACAGCTGCGGATGTTGCAGCAACCATAGGACTTAATTAACAGATTGAGGTACAATTATGTTAGATAATGGACTGTAATTAGTGGTATTTAACAAATTGATTACCTGATTGAATTGATTGAAGTGTGGAGTCTTTTTCTTTTTTTCCCAGTATGGATGCATTTTTTAACCTTATCTCTAGTCCTATGAATTAAGGATATAAGGCAAAAAACATTAAGGCATCTCTGTGTCAGCTTCAAGATGTGTTGTTCTGCCTGGCAACCTCCAAAGTACAGCTGCATCTGTGGTGTTGCCTTCAAGGATGATAAAATGTGGGTCTCCCAAAACACTCAGACTGTAACACCAGAGATAGAGCACACACCGAAATATCATTTGTCTATAAAAGCGAGGAGCGTCTCTGTGTCTATGGCTCGCGTATCTCTCTGACTGACAGATCAGCCTCACTTTTCGGTCATAGCTTGTGCATGGCATGATGGTGTGTATCCTGATTTGTGGAATTTTTTGGATGGATATTCAAAACATCATTATTATCATTAAAAGTTCAAATTCCTTGTGCACTGTGGTGGTGTAGGGGTAGAGCGCTTGTCATATAGAGCCTTTTTTGTTAAGCGGCAGATCCCAGTTCGAGATCCCAGTCCCTATTACTTCCTCTCTGGCTACTGTATAATAAAGGCATTTAGACCACAAACAAATAAAAGGTAAAATCTTATAGACTTACGAATCACAGCAATATCCTACAGCAGTGCTTTCATTACAGTGTAAAGCTCCATATCACGGCGCTCCTCCTCATGTTGCTTCCCAGCGCTTTAGTTACAATTCAAAGTCACGTTTCTTCCTTTACTGATCGTGCACTCAGCATAATGAAAGTATTGTAATGTCGCTCAAAAACCACATGCTGAGGCGTTAGCCGGTTTAGCTGCTACTTTATTCCTCACACTAACACAGGCCACTGTAGCTGTCTTACTCCAAGACACATTCACAGACCCTCAGGAAATCCCAGTACTATCTCCTAACAGAACAGAATCTGGGCCTAAACACATTTATTTAGACACATATATAACAGTAGAATTATCATTCATTATCATTCAATTATCACAATTATCATCCTAGACATGATAGACATCAATTACTATTGATGTACAATTTGTCTATTAAGACGATGTAACAGACTATGTAACCTTCATTTCATTTTCTACATAATCTTTTCTATAGGAATACATACTTTATACAGGCACGGCACTAGTAGTGCTAAATACTTATATTTAGAAGAAGGAGTGATGGTACAGCTGCATCCTGACACACAAACTTCACTAACACTTACAGAAGCAATCAACTAGCTTTTATTATACTATAATGCTAATGTTCCAACTTAAGATGCTGATTATAGTATTGTAGAATCAGACAAAATAGGCAAAAAAATTACCAGTGCAGAGGCAGCACAGCTTAGAGAAAGTTTGCACCATCGACCGCTACCCAGTGCGGACAGATTGTAGACAGAACAGAAAAGTTTGCAGTGCTTTGGTGAACCTGATTTTCCTTTTTTTTCTGACAGATTATTATTTCAGACTTTTCCAAGTCTGAATACAGAACAGAACTACACCTACTCTTAACTGTAATTTATGCTGCTGCATTCAGCAAAATCCAGTCCTGTCTCCTCCTGAGTCTCCTCCATGGACGTGTCTTACACATTGCATTCTGGTTGTTGTAGGAATCCCCTTAGGAGCAGTATATGGTATCTACAGACTTTTTTTCTTTTTTTTCCAGTCATAGGGCACCAATTCATGAATTATTTGCACATTTCTACTACATATAAATGTAGTAGAAAATTCCAGCGGTAAATTTTCTCTTTAACAGTTTAACTTCTCAGATTACTCCGAAAACAAAAAGGCTGTTACATATAAAATATAACTATTGTTGATAATCTTAATTTCACTAGATAAAGTTTATAAGGGGTTTAAGATAAGGTTGTTGTTAAGTCATTGCATTAATTTCCATCCTTTTTTAGGGGGGGGGGCATACAATAGAATACACAAATGATCCTCTTCAGCCTTACTCTGGGACATGTAATAAAAACTAGATTTGATTTAACATGAGGTGACCTTCTCAAAATCAGTTCATTTCCCCAAATGACGTTCGAAGTTTCATGCAGAGCTGTTAATGATGTGTAAGAATAGTGGATTGAGAGATAAATGGGGAGTATTCAGAAAGCCCTGCATGGCAGATGAAAAAGATGAAAGCCCATACGAGCTGAAGAAGGAGCTCTTTAACTCAGTAACCCATGCCATCAGTCCCACACAGACTCATTAGGAGAGGGTTTCTGAAGCTGGATGGCTGCTGTTTGGAGTTCACTCGATGATTAATCCAGGATCTGGAAGGAAGGGCTCAGACAGTGAAAACACTGCCAATGATGATGTTATCCTGTTTGCCCTTGTACAACTCACCACCCATCATGATATAAAACAAAAAAAAAGTCTGTGGGCATATGGGTATCTGATTTGACATACTCTCTGCTTAAAAGAGAATTTTGTTGAAAAATCATTAGTTAAAACTCCATTTGCCGTGATTTTCAGTAGCGTGACCCTGCTTGTGCTCTTTTTATATGTGAACATAACGAGATGCAACAAATAAAGAATCTCTGTAGATTCTTTAAACTCTTACAACCAACCCTTTCAGCATACTGATATATTATTAATGATGTAATATTTCTATAAATAGCTCAAAAATTTGGGAAATGGTTTAATAGTCTAAAGTAAAGCCCATTGAGGCAAATCTGTGACTTGACATTCTTTCCAAATATATTTACCTCAAAAAATCGGACAAAATAATTTTAAAATTAGTATTACCAGTTTCTACACAATATAATTGTTGTATTTGTATCATATATATTTACGCAAAACCTAACGATATTTGAACCATCCATTAATTGTATCAATATAAAAGTTGGCAGCAAACAGTTGCAATATTCATGCAATATTTGCATTAATTTCTGTTCTGTTTCGACTCATCCACGACACTCTTTGTAGTCACTAAAGGCTAATGTTTACCTGTGCAGATATGGTTCAGTGGTGTTTTAGAATTGGCTGAACCAAAACTGCAAAGTTGTGTGTTAAAAAACACAATAATATGCTAAAATACACTATAAATCACTATTGAAAGGGACCTAATAGCACCAGTTGAACTGAAAAGGAAAGTCTTAGCCTTCACAAGGCTTTCACAACACTGATATGTTACTGTGGTGACAGCTATCTACTTTCTCTCTTGTGTCCTCATTCTTGAGCTGTGATTTTTAGTTTTGTAATCTGTGTAATCCTGAAAAGATCATAAAACATGCTTTGTGATATAGTGTTGTGATATAGCATTACCAGATGCAGCTGTCGGTAAGGTTACATTAATTTTCCATCTTCATAGGACTCAAAGAGCTTTGATGTAAATGCCAGACACACCACCTGCACAGAGTGATCATGTTAATATCAGTAAGTGTGTATCCAGTCATCAAAAGAACTTTGCCCATTTAATTAATATTGTTTTCAATTCATAGGAGTGGCTGTGCCACAATATAAAACACCCCAGCAGATATTCTAAATATAAGTTTATATATCAAAATATTATCTACAAAATCAATTTAACCAAATGGCCCCATTGGCATTTCAACATTATTATTGTTGTTTAACATGCAAACAACATTATTTTACATTAAGTGTTCAAGGCTGAGCTAACACATATACTGTTGATTCATTCCAACTAAATGAACAGTTGCTACGTTTCTGTCAAACTGCATCATATTTCACTAGCTGGGGACCTGGGGACCAAGTAATCAACGATCTCATAAGAAACCACATCTGCACACATCAGGAGATTAATTCATAATAGTCCATCATTGTTTATAAGATGAGAACATGGTTTGTATTTAAATCTCTAATCCGTAAAGGAACCTGGAACCATGGCTGTCAAAAGACTGTAGTGGATTAAAAAGTAGAATAATCCTCTATACAATGCAGTGGAGTGGTACAAATAAAGTAGCATGAAATTGAATCAAGTATAAATTTCTCAAATTTGGACGGTACTTTCGACCTATGTGCTGTACATGGCCAAGTAAATGACATTTGTTTCTGTCAGGTATAAAATCGGGATCAATTACTACACTCATTGGAAACCCAGTGAATATGCTGTAGCTCATTTCTTTCTTTCCTCCCTGAACATAACTGACATGTTGGCACTACACTTGATGTATGCTCGTTTTCACTTTGGTAATCCAATTACTTCTGTCGTTAGATTAACAGTGTGTCAAAACCAAACGGCCCCATTTCATGACTGTATATCTGATGTACTTAATTTGGCATTCAAACCAGCAGTAATGCGTAGTGCAATCAGCGCTGACTAAAAGGGCACCCGTGGCATGAATGTCAGTCTGAAAATAAGCCGGGGCTCTATAAAATCAAGACTTATACACTGATCCTGTTGTAAGTGCTGCTGAGGGGTAACACAAACTCAACCAATCAGTATCTTCTCCCGTCCTTCATTGGCTTGCACCTGCGTGCGTTACCACCTATACTGCTGATAGGCAATTTGGAGAGACGTGTCAGTATGAAATAGGAATATTTGGGGAAGAATGGTGGTGAGTAGCCAATGGAAGATTTTACAGTGCTTTGAAATAAAAAGGAGTGAAAAAAAGCCGAAACACAGAACTGACCAATTAATCTTCATAATTTGGCGTCAGAATATTCTCTCTCTCACAATCGTTAACTGTTAGTAGCCGAACAGCAGGTGAAATTTCTATGATAATTCATGCATAGCACTTCACCTTGGTGCTTAATATTGTATTAAATAATGGACCCCTGACTATTCAAACTGCACGAAAATCCATGATTTTCAAACCTAATTTCTCTGATTCAAACTTTTCCTCACTGTCGACTCCCCATGCCACACTTCTATCACCTGTCAAGAAAAATGCTACAGCCCAACGTGGATCCCCCCTTCTCTGGCAAACGGGCCTTGTTCAGCTCTCGTCTCCCACAGCTGCATGTACAGCGTTGCATTTAATAAAAGGAATTAAGCTACGAGGATATATGAGAGACAGATAAGAGATGTATAATGAGCTTTGCCCAAGAAATCCTTTCGGGCATGTGCTACAGTTGACAGTTTTTCAACAGGTTGAAAATTATTCTGAGAGGCTAAACTCACACCGACAATTTTGCAGCAGAGGATCCTGTTTGATGTTTTAAACTTAAGACACGATTACATCTATGGTTGTTCAGTAAATGTTGACTTAAACCGGATTTATTTTGCCCGGCCGCTCAAATGATGTACGTGAGTCTCTGTTATTGGGGAGACGTGCTCCTCTGCTGCGGAGGATCACTGGATATAATCGCAATCTGCGGTATCAATATTGTAAAATTTCCAACGCATACACAATTAAACCGTTTCAGATTATTGTTAGTTTCTTGGGCATGTTCCCTGTGCAACATATGGTGTTCATCTGCCTGTCATCCATCTTGTAATGAGGCCCTTAAATGTCACGTTTGTGCCCATGACCTGCTATTGGTCACTCCTTGCACACAGTGTTAAACTGTCCTCATGCCTGCAACACACCCACTGGCGTAAAAATGAGCACAACTGTGGTCGCTATTTACACATCGTGGGCGCTGGGCGTAAAATTGACACTTGCACTGGTGGAAACTAGCAAGTACAAATGTGCATATGAACTCATTCTCTGTCTCTCGCTCTCTATCTCTCTCTCTCTCACACACACACACACACACACACACGCACACACACACACACACACACTCACACTCATATCAAAAGTGATCTTTTAGTTGGCCCCTGCCATCAGTTCAATCTTCTACAGAGAAACACAGCAAAGGTCTTTTGAGGGTTGTTTGCTACTCTGTGACTTCCAACAATGGAATGAACTGCTCCTGCAGAACTCTCCTTTATAATAATAGATTTTTTACACCACACCTATATATCTATATAAACTCAACACAAACTTAATTAGGAACATCTGTGCAATATAATCCGTGCCTATCAAAACTCACGTATGTTAATGGGACGCATAAAGTTGCTTTCAGACATTTATAGTTCCCTGAAGATGATTTGCGTTTTGGTGATGTCCTGACATGACAAAATAACTGCAAAATGTTTGAGACTGCCATCAGCCTCAGCTGTACGTTTGCCTTCTAACATGCTGAACTAAGATAACATGGTAAACGGTGCTAACACCAGCATATTAGCTTTGTTGCGAGCATGTTGCTGTGCTAGTTGTCCTCAGCACAGCCTCTTCATTAATAAAGGATGTTAAAACTTTAGAATTGTTTGGTGCATAATATAGAAAATCTCTTCATGAGCAGCCAAATAAGCTAAAATTGAATATACTATTTAGTGATATATATATATATATATATATATATATATATTTTAAAAAAAATGTCAGCACTGGCATAGTCGGCTCACAGATTCGACCTGATAAACTCAATAAAAAAACATTAAGTTAATGCTGTGCTTATTTTAGTGCTTGACACACACCACCATTCACCACTTTTATGAAAGTACATAATTTATATCAGCTTCAAGGTCAAAGACAGAGTTTGACTTTGGTGCAAAGATTTTAAGTGGTTTAAATGTTAAAGTGGAGTGAGAAATGAGGAGTGTTTTTTTCCCTGCCTGCATAAATGGAAAGGTCTAACACAGAGTGTGTTAGGAGGGTGTTGATTCACCCCAGTGATATTTTGAGTCACAGAGGCTTCCTTTAGTTTCCCTGAGGTTTTTGTGCTTGGTATAAATTCTTCCAGCCAAGTCTAAAAAGTCTCTGAAAAGCCATGTTTAAACCTTCACAAGAGCCAGATGTGCTGTATTTAAAATGCACCGGAGGAAAGTTGTCACACCGGTGTGCCAAGTTGGACGGAAAATATGTTGACAGATACATGGATCTAATATTAGATCAGGTGTCTGAAATAAAGGTAATCTAATTGAATAAATTGCTCAGATAATGAAGGTTTTTGACCTTGCCTTATCGCGTAGTACAGCCAGATATGCCAGCTATTCAGCAATAGTATGCAAATAGATCAGGATCATTATCTGGGATGCTCTCTGAACTCAATTAGCAAGTATGATCTGCTGATAACTTCCCATTAGCATATGCGCTAGGTGTCTGCGGTGCAGATGATCTGCAGGAAGTCAGCTGATGGCAATTTTTTTTTTACTCAGTAAGAGTACAAAAAGCAAATCCCCCGCTGCTGTCTGTGCTGAAATGTAAATGCACAAGCACACCCATCAATCAGCAGTAATGGTCTGATTTCTTTTGACACCGACAGTTTGATGGAGGATATTTATCATAATGATGCCATATGTATACTGCATCAGTACGTCTCTAATGTGTAGTAGGTACTATGATGATCCTGCGCTGCCTAATTAAAAAGTTACAGGTTCGCCAAGTTATATTCTTGTCTCCCTAAGCAAAAAAAAATACGGAGGCCTGTGATTTCTGGAGATGATTAGAGCTTCTTTGATTTCCCTGCTGAATTTTGGATTAAAAAAAAAAAAAGCAGAAAGCAGCAAGAGGGCAGGCTTGTTTATCGGCGTTACAAATTTCCGGGGTGTCCCCAGAAATGCTGGATGTCTCGGCTGAAGGCATAAAGCAAACACTAAATCTGTTAGATGAGCCTTTGATTACATTATAGCGGCAATTTAGATTTTCCCCGTTTTTTGCTTGTAGTTGTAATGACATTATAAAGAACTGCTTTGTCATTGTCACTCCCTCTGCATTTAAGCATCTGATTTTCTCTCTGCTGCATAAGTGTCGCTGCAAGGCAGTGGCGCATCCTCCCCCCGGCATTTGGCTTTGTAAATAATGGAAGCTTGAAAGAGCAGCACAGAAGCGGACAGTAACTGTATATAATACAACCTGCTATTATTCCTTTTTGTACAAAGACTCTCCATTAAAATCATTACAGTAATTTATTTCAAATTGTAATTACATATTTTTTATGAATTATTCCTCATGGACAAACTCAAATACAGACAGTGTTTCTTAGTTAATCGTGTTTATTTAAGGAGCACATTTTTAAAATGTCATACTTTTAAGTTAACATTTAAAGAAAAAAAATGATTCCAAAGTTCAAGAAATTAGCTGTGAATGTGTTTAATCTTGTTTGAGATGGCCTTTCTGGAGTGTCTTGGTCGGAGCTCACTGTGAGGGAGAGTATATTCTATTTTCATCCGCCTCATTAAGTTTTTCACTTTAATTAATGGCAGGATGTGCTCACAGAGGAACTGTCCTGTCTGTTCGTTAAAGCCCATTATATTTCTGTGCTCAAGCAGATTGCTGGCTTCAAATAGGCTTTTAGGTGGTGGAGTTTACATTATTGTGTGAGCCGCGACATGAGAGAGACTCTAATAAAACATGTTTATGGGCACCATCTCAGGTTTGACAGATACCGTACACGGATCAGTCACGAAGAGAAGACCGAAGATTTCAGCTGCTCGGATCATCAAACTGTAGTAGTGGAAGCATGAAGGAGTGCGTCTACCGGAAAGAGAGATCAAGAAGCTGCAATCAACCGTTTTGATTGCGGCTGCATTTTTCCTGTTGAGACACATTGAGTAAGACGCTGTGAACAGTATCGATCGAATTTCTTACCGTTTGACCCAGTAATCAAAGTGTTTTGCTGCCTTGCTTTCGGTAATGTGTAATGATCTGTCAAGTCGAGTTTTGTTGAACCAGTTATATTTTCACTTCACAGACGTCTGGTCAAGTTTCTCAATGTTCGTTTAGGTTCTGTAGGTCAGTAGTTTGCCATTTAGACTGCACCATATAAACAAGGCTCATTATTACCTCCGCCAAGGTGGTTGTGTTTTAGTCGGCATTTGTCTGTTTGTTAGCAAAATACCTAAAAAATTATTGGCCAGATTTCTGTACAATTTTCAGCAATTGTTGGTAATGCTACAACGAACAGATGGTATACGTTTGATAGTGATCCAGAAGAAATCCTGGTTTCTGGATCATCCTGAATTTTTTTTTTTTTTTTGATAACATTGAGGTAAACAGACCTTCAAACATCATCGTTTAGGCTCACATGGTGGTAATATCTTGCACCTGCACAGCTTTATTTATTTTTTTTTACATTTTTTTACTTTGACTATGCCTAGGACAAAAATGATGAGTGGGAGTCACAATATGCTTGGCCCAGGTCCATGCTCTCAGAGTGCTTTTCTAGTTATTACTTTGTTTTGTTTGTTTTACAATTTATTGACGATAAGAGGAAATCTTTTTCAATAAGCAAATCTTTCTACACTCATCTTTGTCTCCCAAGTCAATTTTAGCTGAATAGCTCAATATCACAAATTTGCCTCAGGGGGTTTTACCATCTGCAGCAGTCTACAGCAATACAATATCTTCTATTTTTAGACCCTTAAAAAAAAGGAACCATACCTCCAAAAAACAACTTCAACAGAGAAAAATGGAAGAAACTTAAGGAAGAGAAACAGAGGAGTAATAGAGGAGGCAAGGGATAAAAAATGTGTGTTTACTGCAAGTTCTGACACAAATGTCTGCTTTGGGGTGGAAGTACCTTAGGGTCATCATTTTATCCAAAGAGACAAGTCAGTTCACCCTTTGTTTCAGAGCTATGTACATATTTGGCCACCAACAGTACACTAGAGATAAACACACACACAGTATATATATATATATATATATATATATATATACTGTTGACTGAAAACATTTGTCTAAATCTCGTTGCTCAATACCTCTGCATCCAAAATACTTCTCATATTGCACATTAAGTTATTTCAATGTGCTACTGCTAAAACCTTCGTATGTGTAAAGCAATTGAATTTTTAGACTTGACACGTGTTTGTTTGGATTCCTTGACCTTAATAATGTGCAGTTACACACCAACGTTATGATATATTATAGTTATAGCAGAAGAAGCAATGTTATGGGTTTTAATGTATTGTTGGCAGCCAGTGTATAGCTCTGAAACGAATGGTGATCTGTCTTGTCTCTTTGGATGAATTTATTCCTATGGGCCTTAGGTACTTTCACACCAAAGCAGAACTTGTGTCAGAACTTGCGGTAAAACGCCTCTTAACTCCTCTTCTAGAGGGATCCTTCTCCCAGGAGGAATTAGACTCACAAGTCAGTCTCTAATGGCTTTGCCAGGCTCCTCCAGGTTTCGCTGCTGAAACTGGGGGGAAACAATTGACATGCATTGCAGAACCAATCAGAAGTCCTCGGAACACAGCTTTGTGATGAGGCGGACGAGCAAAAGTTGTTTCAGAATAGGGATGAAGAGCAACATTTCCCCAGACAATCAGTAGGCAGGAAGATCTCCAACTGCCTGGTATCACGAAACTAAAGAGAACTGATATACTTAGATGTAGACATACAGAATGGACCACATGGAAAAAAAAACATTAAGACTAACATTGATAATGAAGAAACTCATCAACACAACCATACAGCCGTGTAGGATGCTCACTTGAACCAAATACTTAAAGTGCAGTGTTAAGGCTGCAATGATTTTTTTATAAGACTTTTTTATATTCATTCACCTGTTTAGCTTTGTTTGCTTTACTCATAAAACGGGAAACAAAGAGCCCTCGATATGGAGCAGTAATATTTCTCAGCCCACAGGTGCTGCGGATGAAACACGTTTTAGCATTAGTCCGGTGTTAAGCTTATCAACTATATTGGCATGTTCACAGCTGCAGAAAATTGAGAGAGGTGTAGAGAGGGGAGGGGGGGGGGAAAGCCTGAGCTCTTGCAGACAGGATGGTGGTAATAGGCTGAGTGCACAGGAGGGGGAGGCACCTAAAACTCTGAGGCCAGAGAACCAGAGAAATGGACTTCTAATGGCTTATCCAAAGGTGTTCAATGACGGTTAACCTTTCCTACTAATGATTAAGGTGACTCTTAATATGTATCACACATCGGCCCCGGATAGCATTTAGTCAGCAATGGAGATAAATGTGGGACATGAATATTGTATAGCTTTAAAATACCCTCGATCCCACAAGCAGCGGCGTCTCAACAGCGATGGTTATTCCTGTTCAAGGTCGTTTTTGCCGAGGCGGTGAAAGAAACCCCCAGCCCCCCTGTCTGCAGCAGTGAGATTTAAACCTTCCAGTAAGCTCAAGTGGCGCGGACCCTTATTGGCAAGAAACCGAATCATAAAATGAGAGATTCCAAGACGAGATGTGAGATGACTGATTCCCACATCGAGAGCGAGACTCGGCGAGGGTTTAACTTCGGGCTGTGACAAAAGCAGAAGGATCTCACCCGCCAGGGTCAGTTACGCAAACGTTACATCTTAATGCCGCTTTATTACCTGCTCATGAAACGCCGAGGCAATCCACTTACGTGGCATAACAATTGGCCTTGTTCGACCTTGCTGTTTTTCATCATCTTCTGACGTATCCTCAAACGCTGCCGTCTTTTGTTGTATTTTGCGGGGAGTGAGATTGAGAAGAGAAGCCACGAAAAGCCGGGGGATGATTGCTCCTTAAATAAAATAAGCCAGGTTATTGAATATGCCGCACTCTGCATTTTTTTCCCCCCTCTCCTACAATCATGATAAGGGTTTTTCCTTTCGGTGGGTAATTCTTAGAGATTAGCACAAACATTGTGGTGTGTCTGGTTCCACTGGGGAGTGACGTTAAATAGTGGATGGGCCTCTGACTCTCTGAGTAGCAATCATAATTCCCTTCTAAAAGCTTCATGCCACTTAAGTTATTAACATTTAATTCTGCAACATCTGAGTGGATTAACCCATCAGACAGTGTTCTCATTAAGATCCACTCAATGCATCTTTTGAGCTTCCAGCCATCCTTTACCTTTGTCAGTGTTCTCTTCTTGTCCAGCTCATAGTTCTCATTCATAACTAAACTCTTTCCCTAAGCATGATAAAGTTTGCCTGTTTTTCACATTTTATTTTAGAATTTTCAAATATGCAACAAAAAAAATAATACTCCCACTAAAAACTCAATTATACAATATATTGATAGTTATTTTGTCATGACATATTTATCACTGCAATTCACCATATTTTCTATTGGTATTAATTGTTCTTTTTTATGAAATTACAGTCAACATAATTGAATATTTTCCTATCAAACCATGGAAATGTAATGGCCATGTAATTAAATATTATAGAAAGTTGAATACTATTGTTTTAAAAGCCACGTTTGACAGCTTTCCTAGTTTCAATCTTAAGTTTTGACAATAAGATATATTTGTGGTTTTAAGAACACCTGCTGTCTCGAGCATTTCCCTGGAGCTCTAGGAAGAACAGGTCATTTGCGGTGTCAGTCAGCGACTGTATAGATGGAAGTCCTGACTTCATTTTCAGAAAGCGTTTATATATAACACCTAGACCTTATAATCAATAGGCAGTTCGAATCTCATGTATAAGGTGTTAAAAAAATGTTTTTCAGAGACTAGATCCCAACACTTTCCTCTTATCTTTTCCAGGGTGTTCCTACGGGCCATTAATCAGTATGCAGCAGTGTTGAACAAGAAATTTCTGGATCAGACCAACTTTGAGCTACAGGTAAGAGCTGAACCGATGTCAATCTCTTTCTAAAAACAGCCTTTATACCAGTTCTCCAAAAGAGAGTGTCCTGTCAATCAAGGCAACATCAGATTATTATTATTAGGAAAAAGGTTTGGATGACATTTTTGAAGCCGTCTCTCCACAGAAATGCGGAGGGGAGACATCCATTATTCTGTAATGGCTGCAATTTGATGTGCACTTCTGAATATTTTGATCTGCTCCCCCGGAATAGAGCAACTTTTTTCCCCATTTGCTTGTGAAGTTTGGTATATTGAAGAATGTTAATGTTCAAGCCTTTTCAGATTTGTTATTCTAAGTGTTTCTGGTGCAACGGATAACATTATAAAAGTCTCTTTATGGTGGAATATTGTATCTCCATTATTTTCAACCATAGCTCCACAATGTAAAGATAATTTATCTTTATCTTTTGCACCAATTTGTATCATTTTAATTTTAACAGCCATGTGTTTTGTCTTATGGATATTCCATTGGAAAGTGTATAATCTCACCATGAAGAGACTTGCATGGGCTATTTGCACAGCTGTGACAAATGATGGCTACAGTAGCACTCCTTTTAGCTGCTGTCATTGCCTGATTGAGAGTGTGTTCTAGAGGCCGATGGCCTAAATCACCAACCTCTCCCTTCACTGGGAAGGCTTCCAGGCTCACAAGTATACCCAATCCGATCTAAACCTTTTGATATAATGAAACTGTAAAGCTTTCCAGCCCAAGTCGTGTAATGTGCTACTGAAGTATATTGTTGTATAGCTGATTTTGGATGGTGATCTAAATATTCGTTTGTTTTTTTTCCCCCACCGGGATTAGCTGTGGAACAACTACTTTCACCTGGCTGTAGCCTTCCTTACCCAGGAGTCATTGCAGCTGGAGAACTTTTCGAGCGACAAAAGAGCCAAGATCTTCCAGAGGTGAGTGTGGGGCTCCCTCCCCAGCATGAGAAGCCTTTAGGCTTTAGGCTTTCTACCATTTATCACAGGGAGGCTCACAGGGACACCCAATGACCCCATAGTTCCTGCAGAGGCTGCATTAGTTGTTTGCCCTTGTTCTGCTCAAAACCAAACAGCCTGATAGCTACTTCAGGGGATTTAAGATAGAAGATTAACATATGTCTTTGGGTTCTCCTCAAACGGTCCATGTACACTGTAAAAAAAAAAAATAGATTTTTTTTTTATGTTTCCCTTATTTAAAAATACATGAACCTGTCAATAAAAATACAACAATATAATAATTCTTCAAAATGTAATCATAAGCGTAGATGTCTTGATTATTTTTTATAATTTTATAGGAAGTTTAATAGATTTTATATGGGTATGTGGAAATACCCAATTTATTATTAAAATCCAACAAATACACACAGTTCCATGTCAAATTAAAGCTATAAACTGTAATTTCCTCCTTTTTTTAAGAATATTTCTCTCGGCTTTTTTGCCTTTATTTTATAGTATGAAAATATCTTATTTTTGGTACAATTAGTCCAACATTAAGTAGAATTATCTTATTCCATTCATCTTCTTTTAAAGAAAATGTTAGTCTTGTTTTCAAAACCAAATTTACCCAAATCAGGGGGGAAAACAACTAAATTATCTGCAAGTGGAATGAGATAATTCTACTCTCTGTTGAACTAATTGTACCAAAAACAAGAAAAAAAAAATATTTTCACCTGTTAAGATTTCAGTTTTTACAGTGTGATAGGCAGAGAGAGAGGGAAATACATGCAGGGAAGTCCTAAATGGGATTCGAACCGATGTGGCCTGCAGGACTGTAGCCCCTCTCTCTCTCTCTCTCTCTCTCTCTCTCTCTCTCTCTCTCTCTCTCTTATTTATATATATATATATATATATATATATGAATGATGCACCAGGCACCCATTGCACCAGTCACCACCCTATAAACAGTTTTTTAGATGGAGAAATTTGCTATCATCTTAAGAGATGATTATTTCTGTTATTTTACAGTATTTCATTGGTACCCCAACTACAAGAACATTACTGGGATTTTTTAAACCGGTATTTTTTTCCCCTTTCATATTCCCTCAACAGATAAAGAGGAGAATTTTTGATATCAAACCTTGGAGAATTTAGACGTTTATTGCTTCTGAAAATCAGCTCCAAAGACCTAACCCTCCCTTTCAGCTAGTTCAGAGTGGTTTCATTTCCCGTTCATCCTCTGCCTGTATCTACAAAGCGCCATTCATCTACATTAGTATTTCTCATGAAGTCAGAAGTGGTGCATACTGGCTCTCATCTTCATTTGGAGGAGCTTTTGTCACTAGAGCATATATCACACTGGCCCGCACTTGACAGCGAGACTCCTCTTTGGTCAGTGCTTTATTATCGGCTTTGATAACCCCCCCCACACACACGCACACACACACACAGCCAAACCAAACACACTAAACATGATGTTCCCAGACACTCTCACCCGGGCCTTTTCTCAGCTTATAAGCCATCTGCAAAAGAAACGGCTTTTTGAAGCGCAAACACAAGAACAATTTCTGGCATGAGCACACATACACACACACAAACAAAAAAAGAGTTTCATCTCTGCTTTGCTATATCCAGGCTGCTTATTTGTCATTCCCAAATATGTTGTTCAAACACAAGCAGGTGGCTTCCAGAGCAGGCGAAGTGTATTTTATAGAAGCTTCGTCGATTTTCTCTTTTCTCCCACTCTTTCTTCCTCCATCCTCCCACTCTCCTCCTCTGTCTCGGCGTCTGTCTCCCTCCACCTACCACTCACCTTCTCCCTTTTACGTCTCCCACTCTGTATCCTGTTTCTGCGTGTGCTGGCGCATGAACTGTCAGTCCTGCCTGCAATACCAATTATTGTGCCTTGCTAGGGAGAAGAGAACAGAGGGGTGAAGTCAGAAATGTGTTGAGCACGGCTGTTCGGTTCCATGCGTCAGCTTTTCTCCTGCATCACCCATCTCCCTGAAGTTCTGGTCCATTACTGGTCTCTTATCTAATATGCTAATTTCCTTTTTTTCCCACATTTCAGCACCCAGACAGACTATAATATCATAACACTATTATGTGTGTTTTGTTTCCAGTTTGTAACAACTTGATTGTCATCGACTAAAGCTTAAAAGAAGTCAGACCGGGCAAGTAATACGAGCAGCCAGGCAATCATACAAGTTTCCTACCAGCACCCAGTATATCTTCATTAATTAAAAAGGGAATGGTAATATTTTTGCGTGAGCTGTCTGCTGTCAACATCCATCACAATTTACGGTCTTCTTGGT
Organism: Lepturacanthus savala; assembly: GCA_030544235.1. NCBI lineage: Eukaryota > Metazoa > Chordata > Actinopteri > Scombriformes > Trichiuridae > Lepturacanthus > Lepturacanthus savala. The sequence goes on along the minus strand of CM060471.1, from coordinate 17,255,139 downwards.
TCAACTCTTGCATGCGGTATGGAATTATTTCTGACATTTTTATGCCTCCCCTTAAGATTTCATGTACTAATTATGACAAAGTTTCACACAAATGTCTAATAGGATAAAATGATGGCATTTTAGTGCAACATGATTGGACACTGAAGGCATACAAATGCAAGGTCGTGTTTCTGGTTTGTGCTATTTTTTTTTTACTTCCAAATACATTTGTTCGATAATCTGGCTACACTGTTCACTTATTTACAAACTGACTGACTTTCTAAATGCTTCTATTCCTGCCGTTATTGCTCTTCATCGTCGCAATGTCACCCTGTATTTAATAATAAGCTCAAAGTTGCGATTAATAGGACTTTTCCTTTAACTTTATACAGCTTTTCACGTCATTCTTATGTATGTGCATATGAGTGATGCTTCGAGTCATATTGTCAGGTTTTGTGAATTTCTCACACTTCCTTTGCTTTAGGCTTTGATCACATCTCATCTGTTCTTACAGCCCACTTTTTGTGAATGATTTCTTTTTTACTCTTGCTCTATGCCCCTCTCTTTCTCTATTTTCTTTTTCTGTTACCATCACCCCATGCCTCCACATGCCTCTTCATGCTTCGTCATGCCTTCTCCTCCTCAGAATCACCCTTTGCCCCCTGACCGAGTCGCGGCACACGTCGCCAGCCGCCAAAAAACATCCGTTCGCCGCTCGCCATCCCTCGCTGTCGACATGTTATTCTCGGTTATTGTCAGGGAGCTGTTCACCCTGTGGGTTGACAGGTGTGTGTTGTAGGCCCTGACAGCCGGCAGCCATAACTGCCTGTCTCGCAGCCTACAGAAGTGTGAAAGAGCAGCGCCTGGAGTCTATCTCAGTTCAGATGAAGACATGAGGCGCCTATGTGGAGACACAAGCCCTCACGCTTCCGCTGGCAAACGTAGACGTTATATGAGCATAAGCGTACACATGCATTTGTAAAGAATAAATAACTCGACACACAAAGGCTGCAGATTAAAGTGTGGACGAAGAGTTGAAGATGTACTACATAATGCATTACAATTTTGCTGCTTTCCAGTAATTTGCAGAGGCTGGCATCTATTTATATTTTATCATGTTGTCAATAATCCGCCTAAAGATCAATATCGGGCTTTGCAGAACTCCTCCTTTTGACAGAACTGTTTTTGACCTGGCCAGGGTTTTCATTAAGGATTCCCTCAATGCTCCTCTCCTCCTCTGTCAAAATACATTACTGTGTGTTCGTAAAATATTGGCAGGTCTGATTAGGCATTTGAAAACACTTGCAGTTTGCTTCCAGCGCTACCAGCTGGAAGGGCATGAGACTGGAGGGCGGTAAAAGTTATTGATGACTCTGACACTACATGTGATTTTAGATGCCCCTCAAAATGATGGATTTAGATTTATAGTCCGTCTAGCAGCGTTGCTCCAGGGATGGCAATGTCGGTGGTCAATCAGTTCATTGCTTATATCCTCAGTAAAAAAAAAAAAAAAAAAGAAAATCTCAACAACACCTGGATGGATCAGCACTATATTTTTTACAGACATTCCCAGACAACAAGTCCTTAAAGTACTCATACCGTAGAAAGTGGCATTTTAATAGCTTTTTGGTTACAAGAAGGTCTAGGTGTTATTTAAATACTGATCCCTTGTTTCAAAATACTCAATCTCTCTACTGTTCTTTTAGTAACACCAGCAGGTTAAAGGTTCTAAACGTCCAGCACTTTATGACATCACTTGAGGCAACTTCAGATTATGCGCAGCTCCCTCTGGAGCCACAAAAAGCTATATACAATTTCTTTCTTTTAATATATGGAGTTGTGGGCAATACCCATAAGCAGACTTTGATGTATAAAATTAATGGAGTTCCCCCTTAAAATCATAGCACATAATTTTATGATCATCTATAATTTCACACAGGCCCTGTGTTTGACTTCTCCATCTAAAACAAGATGGTAGCAGTTCGGTGTGAAGTAGCAGTAAAATTACACCCGCTTACTTCTCAATGGTGCAGCTTAAAGTGTGCAATAGCAGTGGAAATGGGATAAAAACAGAATGTTGTCAGAAATGTCTCTCTCAAGGCTGCTAAATTGTGTCCTCTATATTCTTCATCTTAAAACAATTTCAGGCTTGAACTTACCCTCTGCTCTCACCAAATGTTCAATCTGTTTTTGAAAGGACTAAAGCCATTATTTTTGTTTCATTCAATCGGTTTCACAGGGTTGGCTTCACTTTCTGCCCCTCTGCTCGCCGTGTCCTCACCCGTTAGTCTCTCCATCATTCACACTCGTGAAGTTACCGCAAGGAACTTTTAAGTGGTTATGAAACAGTCTCTGCAACATGCCTCTATATGACCTACGTTAGCAAACGAGACCATCAAGCAAGAAGATTGCCTATTTCTACGTAGTTATTCTAAATGCCTGCCAACAGGTCAGATCCAGACGAAAAAGCACAGACCCGAATAGCATAATTTTTTTTAAATCTGTATTATCAAGGGAGTACAAAGACATTACTGGGACAAGGGGAGGACATTTCTAAGTGTATGAATGGTACTAAAACAAAGTTGACTGTGCTTCACCATTGTCCTATTACAATTATTAATCTTAGGTCACTTTCACACCTAACCAAGCAGACTTGGTTCGCTTAGTTTTGTTTCGGGTTCCACTGCAATTTCTGAACCACTAATGGGAAATGCAATCTTCATTCTGGAAAAAAAAAACTGTCCACAGGGGCCGAAAAATGCTTAGAACCAACTCAAAATGAAAGTTTGTAGTGAAGTTTAACTTTCCTTTGCCCTTTCTTCGACACAGTGGCAGGCAGGGAGTGCGGCTCCAAGCTGCCACGGAGCTCAGTTCGTGACCTAGACATGGCAGAGCTGATCATAACCCATTCAGAGAAGCGAGACAACGAGTCAGGAAGGGGGGCGCATCTTCCAGCTGCTTTTTGCAAATCGTGGTTTTATATAACCGCTCTTGACACACACCAAGTCAACCTCAAAGGTCTATTACCAACAGAGACCATTTGATCAAACGCTTTGCCTCATGTCTTGTGTGTGTTCAGACAGACACAGACCGTAGCTGACAACCACGCCGACTGCCAGCATTCGCGTGTGCTCAAATAACTTGTCATGAACGTGTATTTGTATTCCAACATCATGGACACACTTACCATGGTCAGGGCTCTGTGAATCTGTCTCATTATATGCTTGTATAATGGGTGTCAGTCAGGCAAAAATGAGAGGGACTCAAGGAACTACTTTCCATCAAGTGATGTTTTGAAATTGCATCAAATGAAAAGGCACGTCAGCCAAATTAAATTCCTGCTGGTGCATCCGAGTGCATCTGTATGCTGTTTCCATCGTTCCGTCTCTTTCTCTTCAACTGACACGGACACCGACATTCATACCATCAACAAAAGACTCGTCCCGTCAACATTCGGGGTTCCAGGTCCCTGTGAAAGTCACATCGAGTTTGGCAGTTAAAATATACTTGTGTTTTCATGACCTTCGCTGAGTTTACCCATCACTCCTCAAATTCTACTGAGCTCCAAGTCGAGATAATCCTCTACAGTATGCCATGATTTGACTTACGTTTCTGTATTTTTTTTTGTTTGTTTTAGGTACCAGGACATGAGAAGACAAATTGGCTTCGAAATCAGGGATATGTGGTACAATCTTGGTAAGTTTGCCAACACGTTTTTGTCAGTGGTGTTCAACCTGTTCTTGATTAAATTCTGATAAGAAATCAGTCATATAATTAAAACAAAAGACAGTACAACAGCAGCAATTAACCTGTGTTTAGTGGTATTTTCTCAATTTGTTTATGATTATCTGAAAATTAAGTGTCCTCATATTCATTATAAAGCAACACAGCAAACTGCATCTTAATATATGAATCCAAGGGTTAATTTGCTTTATGTTATGACTGTCTCATTTGAGAGATATGGTTGTTTTTATCCACCTGTTGTCTCACTTAAAGTCCACTCATTTTAATCCACACCATCTGATACCTTGGAGTTTTTCCACCAGTAATGGCAGTTACAGTTTTTTTCCAGAGTGCATTATTGCTTTTCTTTACTTAAGATATTTTTCTGTACAATTGTCATGAGAGAGTCAGACTTTTTAAAATATTTTTCTACAGCAACTACTTTTATGCCTGCAGCACTGAACGCCTCATCATGTTTGTCTAAATACAAGTCTAATTAGTGTCGGATACTGTGCATTTATGTGTTCATCTTGATTTCCTCGCCACAAGGGCCCCACAAGATCAAATTCATTCCCGAGATGGTGGGTCCCATCCTGGAGATGACACTGGTTCCTGAGATTGAGCTGCGAAAGGCCACCATCCCCATCTTCTTTGACATGATGCAGTGCGAGTTCCACTTCACATGCAGCTTCCAGCGGGTGTGTCCTCTGTAACATGAAATAACAGCAACAGAGCAATGTATGACAGGAAATGCAACAGAAGCAGAGGGGCAGTAACAACAAGACTAGGTCTTAGTATATGGTTGGACCATTTATGGTCAATGTGGGAAACATTACAACTCTCACAGCCAGGTGTTTGTCTCTGTATTTCACAGTATAGCGAGTTTCAGTTTTTATTCAAAACAGGAAATTGCACAGCATACTGCAAGTTTGCAGAGTTTTCTGTTCAGAGGGAGACAGTAACTGCAGGAGGAGAGAGGGAAAGAATCTAACCTCCAAAGTGAATTTCAATCTGGCTACTTAAAACAATTAGGTGACAATTAGTACTTGGTAATCACAACAGTCATTTACTGTATTGCAAACGGAACAAGCTACAATACATGGAGTACATTCAATATATCAAAAACTAAAGTTGCAAAGCTGCAGAAATATCTGGTATTTTTTCAGAAACTTTCCATGGGTAGTCAAACAGGAATTTTGGAAACATTCAATTCAATACTCTTGTGCTTTGGGATTGTGTGCATTTGCTGGGTTTGAAGAGGGAAACCAAAAACTACCATTACCTGTGTAGCAGGAGCTGAGCAACTCACAACTGTGGTCCACTGGTCTAGAAATGGCTTGTATCAACCAAAAAAAGGTAAAGCATCTATTGCTAGGACTATGGGATCCATGACGATAGGTGAATTTTCAAAAATGTTGAACTATCCCTTTAAATCTGGTTGTTTTAGCCAATATTATATTTAGGTTCTCTCTTAAGGGCAAACTTTCATTTTTGTAAATTTTGGATTTATGGATTTCAAATTTCCCGGACCACCTATAATTGCCCCCATGTTCACGTCAAATCTATTTGAAAGAGCCGACCAAAGGGTCGCCAGCCATGGTGTCATTTGTACACACTCACTCACTCACTCACTCACTCACTCACTCACTCACTCACTCACTCACTCACTCACTCACTCACTCACTCAATAAATAGTGCTATAGGACAGTCTCTCGGTCCATCTGAGAAAAGGATTTTTGTAGCCACAAGCTTACTTGTAATTCAGTAAATCTCATTTTGTTGTGCTGTGAACATCATCAGCCTCGGTAAGTGGGACTTAATGTTACGCCTCGTTACAGTGTAAAATGAAGCCTTTCTGCATGAGGAAATCTGCTTGGCTACAGCTGTTCTTCCAAAGATGTCTCAGGCAGTTTGCAGCTTGGCAGTGTTTATGCGTCACCCCCAAAGTACACAATGCTCCTTGTACTTTTGTAAAGCAGCAGTCCCGCTTCCAAATGTCGCAGCTGGCCCTCGCGGACCTTGTGACAACAGTGGCAGTTTAACCAACATCACCTCTGCAAACAGAGTAGACTGTTTAGAGTAGGAATCAAGCTGCTAATTAAGGTAATATGTCATCCAATCCCTGGCTCATTAGAGAGAATGGCCCCCTTGGTTACTCTTTTCCTGTAGTGAAAGTGATCACTTTCACATTGGCCTGACCCCTGTAAGACAGTAATATTCCTTTTTATGGGCGCCTCTCTTTCCCCATGCGTAATGTATATCCTGTGCTTAACAAGCAAGTCACATAGTAGCATTAGTGCTTACCGTATACACAAGCACACCGAGAAGTCAGTGAAAATTGGTTTCTTCCAGCACAATAAAGCCTGTTTTTATTACGGCTGAGATATAAGGTCCATATATCACTGTCGGAAGCCAGAGCAACAACCGAGAGTGAAAGTAAGGGGAGATGTGTTTCAGGATGTGGCGGCTCAATGTGTTCTAACCAAGTTTGTACGAATAAAGCAAAGCTGTGCTAACAGTTAGTAACAGTGTAAAGAAAACACCAGATCGCAGCCCGCTGCGCTGCCGAAGAGAGACGATTAAAGTCAAAAGCACAGATCCCTCAGCCAAGACTTGATGCCCGGAGAGCGAGAATGAGACAGTCAGGGAGATGGCGTTAATGAATTGAAAAATTAGCTACACTGATTATTTACGCCTGCTCTGTCTAATTGCAGTTTGAGAACGAGATCATCACCAAGCTGGATCACGAGGTGGAGGGGGGCCGCGGAGATGAGCAGTACAAAGTTCTCTTTCAGAAAATGTAAGTGCTGATTAATGGGCAGGATTATGCCTGAGCTCTCGCAAATAAGATATTGCTAATTGCAACATAGTACTGCTCAAAATAATCAGTGTTTTGATGATCACAAGACTTCTCCTCACAGCTTGCCACTGTGATATTAGCACTCAGCACAGTTGAATGCTAACCCTGCTTTAATGGGCAAAGAAACAATAAAAAGAGAATGTTTTCTCAAATCCTTAGTAGCGGGAGATTGGTAAACCTGTTTTCCCTCTCTCCTCAAATGCAGTTTACTTGAGCACTGCAGGAAGCACAAGTACTTGGCCAAAACTGGCGAGAACTTTGTCACGCTGGTGGTGCGTCTGCTGGAGCGGTTGCTGGACTACAGGACCATCATGCACGACGAGAACAAGGAAAACCGCATGAGCTGCACCGTCAACGTGCTCGTAAGAAGGCTTCTTCTTCCTTGAGTCCCCGAATGCACCGTAATATTTATTTACTGGCCGTTGCCGGCCAATGCAGCAGCCCGCAGGCGAGCAACAATAAGAACCGCCCTCGCATGTCACGGTGCATTAAGATGCTATCACAAAGTGACTCACCTGAAGCGCCTCTTCTCTGTGAAGTGACATTTCATCTGGGAGCACTCAAATGTCAATTTTGACTCACGTGACTACTGCTATTGAAAAAGATTACCGACCTATAGTATATTCAGCATTTATCAGTCATGTTCTCCCATGTTCTCTGTCATTGTGATTCAGGAGTCTGCCAACTTATTCCTCTTTAGTAGTTAGCGTTTGCCTGCTGCAAGCCAGATATTGTTTTTGTTGTATCCAGATTTTAGAAAATTGATTAGTCACAACGTCAAAAATATTGATCTCTTAGAAAGATAAAAGAAAAATCCCATATACAGTTAACCGGCATCGCTGTCAGTTGAAATCTATGAACTCTTTCACATTAATGGCCTGTCTCCTTCTGCTGTAGAACTTTTACAAGGAAATAGACAGAGAAGAGATGTACATCAGGTAAGACCCATTCATATTCAGCCTCCTGTCTGTTTAGTATTTTCAGAATAGCATATTGCACAATCCTGTTTTTACACACCATAAAAGCCCATTCCATTGACTAGATAAGTGCACTTGGTGCTCTGCCATTCCATCGAGATACATCTCCATCATTGTTCATTCCTTTTTCCTTCCAGGTACCTGTACAAGCTGTGTGACCTACACAAAGAGTGCGACAACTACACTGAGGCTGCTTACACTCTGCTGTTACACGCCAAACTGCTCAAGGTAGATTGATTATTTGATTGAGTTTTATAAGCCACCAAACGTACAGTTGCAGCGCTGAATATCTCATCGCATCCCATTTCATTACAAAATTAGATAATTATATATCTCGGTCTTTAATAAAATATCTCCTCTCCCAATGCTTGGTAAATAAAATCTCAACAATAAAGTTTCCTTTCCTAAAGCACATTTCAAGATTCATAATCATCCATCTAAAAAATTAACATAAATGGAGTAACCTTTTTCAAAAAAAGTACATTCAGTCCTTGTAAACAGAAACATAAAGTGAATCTCATTCTCAACTTCACCTTCCTCAAGCAACAAAGTCTGTCCTCCTCAGGATTTCCATTAAGTCCCTAGGGCTAACGGCAATGTTTCTGAACATAACAGCACATAGAGATCTTATACTTCGCATAAGGTTCTACACTATAGCTCTTCTTTATGAGGCATTAAGTTTGAAAATTTTGTTATACCATATATCAACAGACCTTTTTAACCAGAAACATTTTTTTCTCATAATCTCCCAAATATCACAAAGTAACCTATTTTGGCAAATTAACAAATTGTTCAAATCAATTCACGATTTCAACTTGATAGATAAAACTACTGTTACAGGTCCCATAGCTAGTTTTAAGGCATGGTCTCTGAATACAGGCTGTGTGTGTTGAAAGGGTGGGACAGTATTTATAGAACACCTAAATCTTCTGATAATCAAAAAGGTATTAGAATCTCACTTTCTATTATATGGGACCTTAAAGCTATTTTCAGTGGATGGCGTCTAATCTCATCCCATTGAACAAGTGTGTATCTGTGAATTTGAATGTTTCCAGGACTTAGAGAGATAGGATTTGTGTTTATTTAATCCCACTGTGGCATCAGATGGCTGCTTAGAAGGCAGATTTGCTAAGCAGCATTTTTTTCACCTTACATTGTCGATGCAAATCACAGCCAGTATCTGATCTTTCCTGCGAAACGTTAAGACGTCGTTTAAAGCGGAGCGAAAAAAAAAAAAAGCATCTGCAGGCACCTAAAGTGCTTTGAGATAAAGGTGCAAGGAAAAATCCCCAACTGTAAATCACATGGTTCAGTGAAAAACACCTCTTGATTAAAGCGCAAAAGTGTCTGTGTTGCAATTTCAGTGCAATGACATCATGAATTAGATACAAAAACGGGTATAAGCTGACGTGAAGTGTTTCTCTTAGGATTAATACCTACTTTAGGCCAGAAAAGTTTTTGTCTTTATCAAAAAAAATATGCCACATCAACAATCAAACTCCTCACACAAAGAGCTGCAGTGTCTATTCTCAGTCGGGTTTTGCTATAGTTTCTTTCTGCCTTTTATCCAAAATGGTTGCACCCAACAACTCATCTGTATTTGCATAAATAGCTGGCTGCTGCAGCCTTTGTACAGGTCCCGACAGGGGAGAGCAGGCTGTGACTGAATCAAATTTTTCTCGCTGAGCAGCCACAGTAGCATTATCAGGAGTTGTTTTGAATATTATTATTTTAATTCCGCTCATCTCCCAGCAGCTGTGGTATTCCTTGATCGCTGCCTGCTCTCCACGGGGGGCAGGAATTCATTGTTATAATGGGAAATGTGGTTAATTTTGTTGCACTAGAGTCCGGATGAATCTTTTTCTTCTCCAATAAGCTGTCCTATGTAATCTTTGAAGTCTTTTGTATTCAAATACAGGCACGTGTAAAAGAGCCTGGTAGTGAGGGATTTCTACATAATTCCGCGTCCGCCAACAGTAAAAGTGGCTCCTGTAATAACAATTAGACCGCCACTGAAGTACCTGCAGCAGTATAATAAAGGCTGACAAATTTCCAGCACCTTGTGTACTGTCAGACACCCACACTCTAGTTCTATCGAATCAGGGTCACTGGCCATCCATGAGTAAACAGAGATCTGAGCTGTAAAGGAATCAATAACCAGAGCCAAAGCCTCCCAGCATCCCTCTTCATGCCACGGCAACAATGTGCGGAGCAATTACTTTTTTCACACCTCTCCCGTGCAGGGTATGCAAATGTCTCGTCTTTGCTATTCAAATGTGGCCCCGCACTAAACTTGGTGACTTTTCTTCCGAGATCTTCAGGTTACCGACAACACGACAGAATGGCAATTAAAGTTGGCCAGTTATGAATCAGCCCTGGCAGGCAGCATAGGATTATGCTCGACAGAGAGGCCAATCAGATTGTCCATCTCCTTTTTAGCCAAGCTGCTCTGGTCCTGCCAGAATCCTCATTATTCTCCATGCTGAGCGAAGAAAAGGCAGGATGGAGTACACCGTTAATACAAAAGGATACCGATGAATTCTTGTTGATGTATTTTTTTTGTAATCATTCTACCTTTCCTGTTATTGTTAGGCTGAAAGTAACTAAGTATATAGACTCAAGTTCTGTACTTAAGCATACTTTTAAAATACTTACTATATACTGTGAGTATGTGAGAATCAACATGATTCTACTTTATGCTTCCACTGTAATCTATTTCAGATGGAAATACTGCAATTTCCACTCACGCTGCATTTTTTAGCTTTAGTTATCTGCCAAAAAAATCACGATTACATTTTTTCTTAAAACCACTGGTCGTTTAATAAAATAAAATAATAAAATGAAATTAATAAAATCAAGAACATTTGTGATGAATAAAGGCTGAATTTGTTCACCTATGTGCGACCCTGAATCTGATATTTTAATGATAGTCTGAACAACACAGATCCAATTCTTTCAAACGTGACCCAGGCCACTTGGATATGTGGTCCTAAAACCAATATGTTATCTGATCTTGAACCTGACTGATCTTGACCTACGACTTCAGTCTGAACAGCCAGATTTTGCACTACACACTATTCTGTGCTGAAATAGGTGAAAGTGGGAAGAAAGCAACAACCATGCCCAAAAATCTTGCTTTTCTTTCTTCCTTAACCATACATGTCATATTTAATTGGAAAATCTGAAATACCTCACAAAAAAAAGAGATTTCAGAATAAAAAAAAAAATATCCCAATTGAGCATTAAGCCCTGCAGTCTGAATGTAGCCAAAGTTGCACGACTCAACTGGATCTGATATTTATTGTTAACGCAGACATGAAAATGCCCGTCTCTGCTCCCCTAGTATGGGGATTCTTATGCTAAATGCTACGCAGTACCAAAGCTAAACGCCGCATTTATGCGTTTTCTGAGCCATTCGATACGTATCGACGCCTGTTTCATTGCCCATGTCTCAAGTTTCCATCTCAGCACTGCCAGATTGCAGGGCGGGTTCAAACACAATTACACATCAATCTCATCCGTTTGCATTGGCTATAACTCAGTGATTGATTTCTTGTCACCTGGTCGCATTTTGCTCTGTATTGTATTGCGTTGACCCTGATGCTCACTCCACCTCCGCAGTGGTCAGACGAGCAGTGTGCAGCCCACCTGACCCAGAGAGATGGCTACCAGGCCACCACTCAAGGGCAACTGAAGGACCAACTCTTCCAGCAGATTATCAATTACTTCGACAAGGGCAAGGTTAGAGACACACACACACATACATTCTGGCACACAAACACACACAAGCACATAGAAGAGTGGTTGACATAATGATGAATCATGGACTCTGAGGATTCTATTTTTTTTTTTTTTTTATGTTTTCATCTCTGTGAAATACTTATTTTGGTGTGAGATGAATGGGATTTGTGGATGATGCCACTCTATTGTGATGTGGACAGCAGGACATTTATATGAGCCTCTGATTCAGAAAATGATTTAGTTCTGTACAAACAGGTTCCCGCGCTGTTCTCCTGCACATATAACATTTCAGCCCATGAGCTCAGCCTGGAATGGGTCTGCAGGACTCCAGCCAGCGTGTCTCATGGATGATGTCCCAAGGATTTGCATGTGTCATCAGTGTCGGTCGCAGCCGCCACTTCTCCCTGGTTATCCAGCCAACTGTCACTCAGCAGAATATGTCCAGGGAGAAAGTAGAAGAGCCTGGGATTAACATGCACACACAGTGATCAAGAAGTGTTACAGTGGCTCTAGGAATACATTAAGACTCCAGATGGGGGGGGGACCGATTGAGTACGGTGCCAAAGAGAGCCGCGCTAGCCGTCCAGAAAGGCGTCCCAGATGGCGCCGCCGCCACCACTCTCAATGATGGCAGGTCGATCTGAGTGGCAGTCTGGACCCAGTCCACGTCCTGCCTGGCCCAGATCAGTTCAGTCCAATCTAGTCTGTCAGGAAGCCACTTAGAAGCCTTTCAACATGTTTGAGTGGCTCCCATCTATCTGTGACAGCACTTCACTGCACTGGATGAGTCTCAAGGAGAAACATAGCTATAATACATTTGCTACTCCCAAGCTGATGGCATTTGGAGTTTTTAGATCAAAGGAAAATAAATAATAATGTTTACAAAGTAAGAAGGAATCACCTTTAATATGATAATAAACCAGCTTAAATTGAACATCGTTGCCTGGTAGAGATAATTTTATTTTATTTGGTTGTGTGACTGAAAGGATGACTGAAAAGGAGTGCTCACTGTGCCTGTTTATGTCCCCAACAGATGTGGGAGGAGGCAATAATTTTGGGAAAGGAACTGGCGGAACAGTATGAGAATGAAATGTTCGACTTTGAGCAGCTTAGCGCATCCTTGGTAAGTAATTATATATATATATATATATATATATATATATATATATATATATATATATATATATATATATGAATTTTTCTTTATTTTTGTTGAACCACATTAAAATTTTAAATTGAGTCATTTCAATTTACAGACAATTTCTTCTCTGAAATGGTAAATATTGAGAAAGTGAACTGTACTTGAAGAACATTCCAATATTTTTATTTGCTTAACCATTCTATTGGCACCAATAGAATGTCAAATAAAAATAAGTGCTTTTGTAAAATCCACAATCATACGAAAATGGAAAAAAAAAGTATACATGTTTCCCACACCACTTGAAGCTTACCTTTTTTATCCCCCGACAGCGGAAGCAAGCCCAGTTCTACGAGAACATAGTGAAGGTCATCCGGCCCAAACCAGACTACTTTGCCGTGGGTTATTACGGCATGGGGTTCCCCTCCTTTCTACGCGTGAGTACATCCCCGCCACGCTCCAATCCACACTCTCAACATGCCTAACAGCCCAGCGTGGGCGAACCGCTTGTCAACACAAACGCATGTCTTGCTCCCACACACGTTGCGGTGGGACTCACTTGTTCAACACCTCACCTGGTTGAGTTTTCCCTCACGTCCTCGCTCAGGGAAAAACAAACGCAAAAGCAGCTTTTCCACATGTGGGCCCCAAGATTAAATGCGGAATAATATGCGGGACAGATGCCTCTCCAAATGTCCTGGCTGGCCTTGTGCCAATCTGATCACAGCTTATCACCAACGAACAGCCGTTTTCGCCGTCCTTATTTAATATATGAGGTGCTATTGTGCGCATATCAGACCTTTTTCTTTCTGTCTGCGAGAGGCCGTCTGGTTCTGTTTCCATTTAAAGAGAAATTTAATTGAAGCAGGATTTTCTCTGTGATGCTGTCAGGTTTAACATTAGGTCAGAGCTTTTCCACATCAACGTCGTGAGTAGAGGGGAGGGAAAAAAAAAAGCGGCAGTGCTAAATAAGGACGTGTTAGCTTCTAATATATTCCTTGTTACAGCTGTTTTTAGGCTGTTATCTCACATGCTACTGAAGAGGAATTTCCAGCTACACAAGAAAAACTCCAAATGGGCCCAAAAGGTCCTCCTAGAGTATGAAAAGAAATGTGAAAGTCCTGTTTCACGACCAGTGATCCCTTGACCGTACCATTTCCTTTCTATTGTGGAGCACAGCCATGTCACCAATCTCCATGTGCCCCTCCTAACCCGTTTCATCTGGCAGGGCAGAACTCCATTACAGGCAGGGCAAGCTGCACTGGCCTAATCTAACTGGCTATTTAAACAGCCCTTGAGCAGAGCTTTGACTTCTCTTTTCCTCCCTTTTTATACTTTCAGTGACAGTTGACCTTACCTGAAATAACCCGCGCAGGTGCTCCTGCAGGTTGTCTTTGACAAACACAGACCTGCTCTTTAATTATAGTTGTATTCATTCTCGAATGCTACAGTAGACACAAGGTGGTGTACAGGGCAGTTTTGTAAGTTTATTTGAAAAGCACTTCTCAAAATCAAATTTTATTTCCCCTCTTGATATTTTTCAGAATTATATAGACAGCTTTCTGAGTGACCACATAGGGTAGTATTCATGTTTGGGTTACTAACTAAGGAAAATCTAGTGAGGAGAATTTATGATTCACCCTCTCCATTGCTATTTGTGTATGTGTGTGTGTGTGTGTGTGTATGTTTCAGCATCACAGTGTCCTCAGGGTACAGTCAATTATGTGAGAAAATCAATCCTCTGATGAAGGCATTTTGTATCCACCCCCTTAAAAATTGATTTTATGCAATAGTGCTTAATTCAGTTGCTTGTGATTTATTAGTTGTTAATGTGTTTAGACACGATTGTACCTGCTAATTGTAAATGCTCTATACGTCATGTTATTACTTTAGGGCACGCACGCACTAGACCGTCCATAACTTTGCTTTTGTGCGCAAAACCCAACTAGTTTATTTGATAAGTGATCACACATCGCTGGCCTGGAACAGCTGAAAGGTGTGTGCTTCACAGGTGGGTCTTCACAGTACATCTGCACATGCGCAAAAAACGTCACCGCCAAGCCAGTACTAGCATTTCTATTAGCAGCTGCTGTCCCGGTTTTCAACCATAAACATTTCTCACTCTGTTTCCTTCGGGGAGCTCCGGAGAAGAGAGTCATGGGGGAGACCCAGAGCACAGCTCAGCGATGACGTAAACCTGCCTGAGAAAATTGAAGCCGGGTAACGCTGGCTGCACTGTGAGTGCAGACCAGCACTGGGAAAATGAGGGATTTTCTCCATCAGCATGACACAAAGTATCTAGGCCTTTTCTACATATTTAGATCCTGTTTTTTGTAGCTGTGTGTGTAAATCCAGTAGCTTTTACTTCTTTCTAGCAGTGGGAGAATTTTCAGTCACTTGCAAAATAGGCATTATAAAGACAAGAGCAAAATTAAAAGAAAATAGAAAGCTTCTTTTCTATTTGTTTGTTCTATATACAAAAAGACAGATTAATTGTTTTTTGATTATAAGAAGGTCTCTGTGTTATACAAATACTGTTCCATGTTTCAAAATGCAAAATGCCCCTCCCCCATTCATTAGCCAATCATTTAATATCATTTAATATTAATTAGACACAAATTTCATTCTCGAGCTCCATGGAGAAACCTGAGAGAGGAGGTTTAAAACTATTTTGAGATGCTTTTGGTTCTTAAAGCCACAAATATATATTTTTAGGGTTGTTGAAACTGACGGAAAAAGTGTAAAATACAGGACCTTTAAGGGAATTCTCCGTATTTCAAAGACATATTTCCGCTACAGTTGCTGGCTCTCGCTTTTCATCCTGACGATATATTTCTCCTTCCCTCCTTTCAATCATAAACTTGACTTAATCCATATATTGAGTTTCCCATGAGCCCTCAACGTAAAGAGCAGTCGAAGGTCTATAAAAGTTGGCCTGAAACGTGGATCCTAACGCACCACATTCATCCACGTTTCACCTGGACAGAAGCTGTCATGTTCTATCAGTCAAAATGTTCCTCAAGTTGAACACACTCAGAGAGATGAAGGAACATTTCTGGCTCATACACACTGTTTTTGTATTGTGTGTGTGTGTGTGTGTGTGTGTGTGTGTGTGTGTGTGTGTGTGTGTGTGTGTGTGTGTGTGTGTGTGTGTGTGTGTGCGCACACTTTCCTTTCACTGTCTATATGCTACAGATCTCACAGTATTTATACAAGCATGTCCAAGCGGCTCAAACCCTGACATTGCAGCTATATGAACTGTTGCCTCTTTGTCTCATGGCTGTGTGAAATTGCCTTATTACGCACCAGCCAAGAGAGAACAGACCATTTTAGCATGTATTATTATCTCAATGGCAGTGATTTTCTTTGCCAGGACTAGCCAGTCTAGGTCTGAGGGTAATGAAAATGAGAGTCATGACATTGAGACGATTGTATACACGACCGGAATGCTCAACAAGACAAAAGGCCTCCTTCGAATAAGCATAGAATATGCCACGATGGAAACAGATTAGGTGTCCTCGGATCACATTAAAATGATTTGGAGAGATGAAACACAGGGCAAACCTCACAGTTGTTTCCCAGCTGGAAATTGTGGCGGCGTAATTGTCAGGCGGGTTTATCGGATTCTTCTGTGGCTCGAAGGGATGCCTCTTCAAAATCAGCGTGCTTTTGTCAACCTATCTGTAAAAGCAAATTTGAAAATGGCCTATTATGATGGCACATTTCATGCCTGAAATTCCTTTAATTAATTGGGGAATTGAAATGTGTGGAGTGCATGACCAAAGAGGTAGCTGTGTGCGTGCGTTCATGCAGAAAAGTTCTGTGTAACAAAGAAGGAAACTAGGGCTATTCTCCCTAGATAAGACCCTTTCTGAAAGTTTAATATCCATGTTAAAGGTGCCGTATCATGCAAATTGCTACTTTCATGTTTTTTTTCTTTAACTGTAGATAAGTTGAAATCATGTACTAATTGCAGATACAGTATATCCTGTTAACATTCAATCTCAAAGGCTATGTATTTAAACCTGTTATCAAAAGAAATCTACAACATTGGAGGTGATTATAGAAGTGTCATAATCTATTTCTTTTGCTGTTACAAATCAAATATAGTATATATAGTATATAGTTACTTAAAAGTTAAAACAAGGCCAAACTGACCCAAATCAGGGAAAAAAAATGAAATAAGCTATATTATCTACAATGGAAAGTTCAAAGATTATTAAGATAAGAGTTTGAATATCAATTATTTGTTCATAGAAATCACACAGAGGTTCATTACAGAACGTGAATATGTTCTGTAAGATGTTTTAAAAGGAGATTTTAATGGACCCAATTAAATAATCACATAAACAGATAAAATCTAAATTAAATATCTACTACTGATATTGTATTTAACTATTTTCTTATTGTATTGATGATGTGGATATTGATGATATATATTAACACTATAACAGTAAAATTGTGTTTTACTACCGATAAAATACTGCATTTACTGTTGAAGCTGAGGTTTTCATGGGGTATAGGATTTTAACAGGTTAAATAGTTAACTGTCTGAGATGTAGATGAATGGCTTCCAGAAGAGATCAACCTGCTACGACTTGATAATAGCGTGGAGAGGGCCTGTCCTCAGATGCCATGATCCATTACTCATCTGAAGGCACTTCCATCAGTAGCTGTAGTTAGCAGCAGCAGCCGTTTGTGATAAAGCCCTCTGCAAAAGTGGTAGTGGCCATTTGCAGTCTGTCAGATCGCTAAAACAGAAATCCTCCCCAAGCAAGCCCGGTCTGAACTCAGCTGGATCTGACTCATCACTAAATCACTGCCAAGAACTTTCTGTCACCCTCATTTTTAAGTATTTAATGTGGAGATTATGATAATGTATTTTAACCCGGCCACAGTATCGGGTCAAGTTGATGCACAAAGCAAAGCTGCTCTCATCCGTGTAACTTTCTTTTAATATTACAATTCTTTCTTTGTCCCACGCCTGTCCTTGTTCCCATCACTGAAAGGATTTCAGCCACTGAATCTAATCTTCTTGTGAAATGGTCTATGAAATGACACTGTATGCTTACTGTCAGTGCTGCCACATTCATGTACCTCATGTATTTTACTGTGTTTCCACATTGTGTGAAAATTAGCACGAACGGTACATGCCTTCATAGCACTTCCTAAGCGCTCGCTGTTTCCTTTATCGTCCTACCAGAACAAAATGTTCATCTACCGCGGGAAGGAGTACGAGCGCAGGGAGGATTTCGAAGCGCGTCTCCTCACACAGTTTCCCAACGCAGAGAAGATGAAGACGACCACCCCACCCAACGAGGACACAAAGGGTTCCTCTGGACAATGTATCCACGGCACAAACCTTTGAATCAGTTTTAACAGTAATTTTGTTCGAATTTGGATGCTTTCACTGCACAAAATGAAAAGTGCTAAAGCTATGATGAAATACTTGCAGAGTAAATGTAAGGCTGTTAATCTCTATATTATTATTAACACAAAATACAAACTCATTTAATTGATTTTTTTGCATTTGCATATACTCAAAATCATTGATTTGGATGACAGAATGAATAAATGATCTTACTTCATTTCAAACAAAACACAAATCAATAAGTAAACAAAAAAACAAGAGTAACTATCAGAAGTAGAATTAGCATTTATTTTTTCCTATATCCCCTTTAGCACTTATCCTTTATTAGTTAGTATAAATTAAACCATTTCCCAAATTTATTACAACCATATATATAAAAGCAACTATCCCCATGTTGATTCACAATCCAAATGTCTACAAGGTGTTAAAAAATGAATAAAAAGCAACCCTTAACACAACCTCTACAATTTCATATATTATAGAAGTCCAGTCCTGCCAGAGAATACTAATAATTGAGATAAAAAGTCAAACTTATGAGATAAAAACTCAAAATGAGATACAAAGTCATAATTATGAGATTAAAAAAGTCATAATGAATAATTAGTCGGAATTAATTATGACTTTGTATCTCATAATTTGGGCTTTTTATCTCATAATATTGATTATAATATAATAATAATATAATATAATATTTCATCTCACCATTCTGACTTTGTGTCTCATGACTTTCTACCTAATATCTCCTAAAATATGCTGTGGAATTATGAAACGGTTAGATCCTATTTTTTACAGTTACATTTATACTTTATTAGAATGTCATTTAACTCAATACTTACTATGACTACTCTAGGTCATTTTAAGTTCACCTGTTTCATTTATTTCCTTAATGTTTCTGCTGAAGACATCCAGTGTTTCACTGTGAAACCCATTCTCGACCTGCCTGCCAAGTTCCAAAACAAGCCCGTTTCCGAACAAATAGTGAGGTAAGTGGGATATCCCTGCTACGTACACATTAATTTCTCTGCAAGTCACACAGCGTGCATTTCAATCCACCTAACCCAATTTACTTTCCCTAGTCAGTCAAAAACAATTAAGGGAGCTTGTGATGACATGCAAAAGTGCATTAGCATTCTTTTTTTTTTTAGAGCGCAGTTTGTCTAGGACCACACTGGAGGAGGTGATTAAATCATGATGTAAATATGTGTCTGTGTAGAATAAACAGCGGTTGACCTTCTTGTAGTTCTCGAGGTTATTAACTCGCATCTGCTATGAGTCATCGTGCCAAGTACAACATTGTTTTTTCTAACTCATTAATACCTTTGTGTCGTGCACTCTCCCACTTGTTTGCCCAATCTGTAGGCCAGCCATGCACTGCACCACTCAGCTGTGCAAATTCACTTTGATATGCCACCCAACGCATCAATGGACATAATTAAAAGAAGACATTTACTCGGAAAAACCTTTAGGCAAATATACCGATTTTTATCACAAGTCTGCAGCATTGGTCACATCCCCATGCATTGATCCCTTCAGCTGCAAGTTGGCTTGTTTGCTAACTGTGTCTGATTGGAATATGTAACTCTGTTAATAACCTAGATTAGACAGCTGTGTTTAGAGCGTGATAGAGGACTTTACCACACCAACTGTCTGTCCGTCTCCCGTTCCCCTGCCAACTCTATTTCTTGCTTCCAGCTCTTACCGTGCTGTCCCCAATTGTCTCTCTCTGTTTGTTTCTGTTTTTCTCTCATTTATTCCTTCAATTGATGCGAAACATCAGCGGTGCATAGCGATGAGACCAAGCTGCTTGAGACAAAAGGTCAGCGGCAGACGGAGCACACCCTCCCTCTGACCTGGTGTTGTCCACACCATGCTACTGTATCATCTCCAGCCCACCAGCTAATGACATGTTAACAGCTTAATTGGCCCAGTGCAGTCGATTTAAAGCTGCTTTGTTAATCTGTTTATTAGACAGGAAGCTCAGAGGGTCCATTTTTGTTCTTGTTTTTTTTTTTTTAGGCGCATTCCACAATTTCACAGCTAATTTGGAATAGATCTCATCATGTTAAATAGTGTTTGGCCCTTTTTATGCAAGCACAGAAGGGAAATTCTGATTTGGGGTACAACATAAATGGGTCTAGTACATAGTTGGCCAGTAAAACCTGCGGTCTGTAGTAGAAACTGTGTTTTCGTCCTGATAAAACATTTACATGAGATCAACCTTGACCACATCATTGCAGATGTGGGAGCCATGGAAAAACACAGTTAACAATAAGTGCATACAAAACAGAAAAGCTCCAGTGTTTCTGTGTTTCCGGTGGAGCTAGAGTGGATATCCGGTCCAAGACTTCCTTTTCCATTCATCGGCCATTGTTTAGTGACATGAGAATGAAGTTGGAATTAGGAGGCAATGTTTACGTCCAGATTGTTTCACAAGTAGACATTTTACAGTCAGTGAAGATTAAAAAAAAAAAAAAAAAGCTAAATCCCGAGAGGTCCCTAGATTCCATTTGGCCAATGCGTTCCGCCTCTGTGCAGCTCACCACATAGACTCGTCGCTTACCTGCAACCATAGCAACCACAGCCTGCTCAAACGTGTCAATACTAAAAATTGGTCAGGACTGCTCAGACAGAACAGTTTTCAGTCAGAAAAGATATCTGCATATTCACATGAATATAGATATTTATATTCTTTTAACATGTTTTTTATTAGTTTATATAAATGTCTTATAATCTAAAAATAACAATTTTTACAATACTATATGTATAGCATATATAGACTACACTATATACGTGTCTATATATAGTAGACAATTATATACTGTTAATAAACATCTTATAAGGGTCCTGTTATATATTAACTAATACTTATTGTAAGGATGGTTTCAAAAACAGTTCAGAAGATATAGAATACCAAACTATAGACATAAAAGGCCAGTGGCTTTGGAACTGCACTGATCAGTTTCATATTTTATTCATAATTGTTTGCTAATAAAGTCAGACCATATGGCATGCTTTTAGGAACGGGAAATGCAATATGCTGTATGAGGATAATAGATCTGTACTCATTTGCCCAGGAGAGTGTGAATGTGGTTTCTGTCGGCAAGAGAGACGGCTAGAAAGAAGGAAAAAGAGCAAGTAATGAGTCCATGTGTGGGGACCAAGTATGTGCCCAGACAGCTGCTCCCACAGCCACTATGCAGCACCATCATTTTCCCAATGTGAGAAGTCTATTAACCTGATTTGGCAAAGTTCATCCCTGCTAGCCGTGTGCTTCTGTCACGTATGCTGCATTCACTCAACATGTCTGATATACCATACTAACGGGCCCTAACGGGGCTGCTGGTGACACATGCGACCCCGAAAAATGATTTATTTTCTATATAGACGATGATATGCTTTAGACAACTAATCGACACCAACATGCTAAATGCCACAGTTCCTGGTAGAGCTTGCCTGCGAGGGAACCTGTGTTTGACCTGAAGCAAAGCAATCAACCTTTGAATCGAGTTGTAGATTGCACATAACCCTTTTAATTTACTCCCTCTCCAGCTTCTACACAGTAAATGAAGTCCATAAATTCCAGTATTCAAGGCCAGTGAGGAAGGGGGAGAAGGATCCTGACAACGAGTTTGCGGTAATTGACTGCCTTTTTTTCCAACATGGTTTTAATGGTTTTATGTATTATTTGTTCAAATTAAAATATATAGTGAGTATCATGGTGTTTTAAATAAATAATCAGTCTACATTTCTCAAACTAACATGAAGGCTGCTTGGTATTTAACTCTAATTTAGTTGTTTTGTTTTTAGCTCTACAGTACGTGAACATAGGCATTTTATGCAGGTATTTGCCAGCCTACTTGTATTATATTACCTTGAAGGATTAAAAACAGAATGGATTACTTTTCTTTTTGTCTCGCAATCACACACACTCACAGATTAACCACAAACACAGACTCAAAGTTATAATTACATTGTTAAGAACAAGTGCCTCAACTCTACTGACAGAAAATTGTATATTTCTTATGTCTACAGTTCTTATGTACATACTCTCTTCCTCTTCCTTATTATATTTATATTTTTTTGTTGCATGCTCTTTCTTATTTTATTATCTTATTACACAGGGGTTGCAATGGAAATTTCACTAACATGTCAATGTTCAATGACAATAAAGGCAATTGAATTGTGTTTTTTTTCCTGATTTCTTTTTTTTTTTGCATGTTTGTCACACTAAAATGTTTCAGATCATCAAACGAGTTTGAAGACAAAATGCAGTTTTAAATGAAGGGTTTTATTATTAAAGGAGATTCACAAAAAAGTAAAAAAAAAAGTCAAACCTACATGCCCCCTAAACCAATGCTTGGGCCCTTGGCAGCAACAACTGTAATCAAGTGTTTGTGATAACTTGCAATAAAGTTGTCGCTGTCTCTTACACCAGTGTGGAGGAATTTTGGCAGAATTGTTGTAATTCAGCCACAATGGAGGGTTTTGGAGTGTGAACCGCATTTTTAAGGTTGTACTAAACCATCTCTATAGGATTCATGTCAGAACTTAGGCTAGGTTACTCCAGAGTCGTCATTTTGTTTTTCTTCAGCCATTCAGAGGTGGACTTGCTCGTGTGTTTTGGATCATTGTCCTGCTGCAGAACCCAAGTTCATTTCAGCTTGAGATCACAAACAGATGGCTGGACATTCTCCTTCATGATTTTTCGGTAGAGAGCAGAAAACATGGTTTCATTTATCACAACAAGTCCTGAAGCAGCAAAACAGCCCCAGACCATCACACTACCACCACTATATGTTAATGTTGGTATGGTGTTCTTTTTCTGAGATACAGTGTTACTTTTTCACCAGATATAATGGGATATACACCTTTCAAAAAGTTTAACTTTTGTCTGGTCAGACCACAGAGTATTTTCCAAAGGTCTTGGGGATCATCAAGATATTTTCTGGCGAAAGATGAGCCTTAATGTTCTTTTTGCTCAACAGTGGTTTTGGTATTGAAACTCTGCCATGCAGCCAATCTCTTTCTTATGGTGGAGTCATGAACACTGACCTTAACTGAGGCAAGTGAGTCCTGCAGTTCTTTGGACGTTGTGGTGGGTTTATTTGTGACTTGTTTTTTTGGATGAGTCATTGCTGCGCTCTAGGGGTAATCTTGGCTGGCCAGCCACTCCTTGGAAGGTTCACCACTAAATGTTTTCTCCTTTTATTGATAATGGTTCTCACTGTGGTTCACTGGAGTCCCAAAGCTTTATAAATGGCTTTTTAACCTTTTCCAGACTGATAGATTTCAGTTACTGCCTTTCTAAGTTGTTCCTGAATTTCTTTAGATCTTGGCACGATGTCTAGCTTTTGAGAATCTTCTGGTGTACTTCAGTTTCTCAGGCAGTTCCTTTTTAATTGATTTCTTGATTGAGAACAGGTTTGGCAGTAATCAGGCGTGATAAACTACAGTTATGTTTTAACAGGGAGGCCAATCACAATGTAGGGTTTGGATTTTTTTTCTCCCTTAATAATAAAACCTTCTTTTAAAAGCTGCAGACACACAACATTTAAATTTGTTTGATGATCTGAAATATTTAGGTTTGACAAACCAAAAAAAATAAGAAATGAGGAAATAGGCATAATAATGAACCCCAAGCCTGATGAGTTGTGGTCTTCTCTGATGTTAAATTGTAACAAGCATTTCATTATTAACTTTGTTTTGATCTGGTTGGCTCTTTTTGAAGTAATTTATTATATAATATACTGCTGGTTTATTGTTGATGGAAAAACAATTGCCAAGAAGACGACCATGGTCCCAATCTAGCTTGGGATTCAAATAAATGCAATAATTCTCAAATAATTAGAATATTGTAAAACATTTGGGCTTTTCATTATCTGTAAGCTATAAGAAGTATTTCATGCTGTGTAATGAATCTATACAATATAAGTTCCACTTTCTGAAATGACTGCCAAAAAAATATTGAGGCTTTTCTAATTATATCCACTGCACCTGTGTTTATGCACAGTACATTTCCAGGGTGCAAACGACAGGGTCCACAATTTAAACCCATCAGTGGTTTTTCTCCTTCCTTTGCCATCACTTCAGCAGAGCAGAATGATGTATTTAACTCATCTCAGACTTACTCTATAATGTTGACAGACTGACTGGTCTCAGAGAGCAGTGATGGATACCACTTGCTAGACTTATTGTCTGTCAAATCTATTAAACATGTCAATATGCTCACATTTCCTCCAAGATTTGTCCCAGTGACTGAGGAGTATGTTTGCTCTAAAGCTGTTGCACTTTAACTCAGTTATTCAGGGGATTTTCTTTCCTTCTAACACCCTTCTTGCAAGGGGACTCATCTCCTTTGTTGTTAAGATTTAGAATTATTTTTTCAGCTCTGTATTAGGCGAGAATCTATCTTGTATATCTTTTGGTAAGTGGGCCTGAATAAGTTCCCTCCTGCCTTCATTACATCATCTGTCTCACATCCATACAAATGCAGCTGAAAATTGATCTGCTTAAAGTGCCTCATCGTGATATTAGTTGTCTGCATTTGTTTTCCTTTTTAATGGCTCTGATTTAGCGTCTTTGTCATTTCGTTTGCAGAACATGTGGATCGAGCGGACCACTTACTCAACGGCATACAAGCTTCCTGGCATCCTGCGCTGGTTTGAAGTCAAGTCAGTTTCCGCAGTGAGTATGGAAGAGCCAGCGCACTGATCAGACGAAGATCCGCAGGCTTGCTCAGAAGCAATCGATAGGATTTGTCCACTTAAGCGGTATAGACAGCCGTATGAACGCTGGCATCCCACTCCCCGGACCAGCGACCGGGCACATTTGCTCTCTGCCAGAGGGACCGCATTGATTCACCGAGCACTCCTGAAAACCTGTGTCCACTGAGAATAGCTACACAGCACAAATACAACTTGGCGATTATTCCAAACCTACTTGCAGTTGATTTATTGAACTTCTGTTGATTAGATGACGGTCTGTTTGCTGCAAATTACTTCAGCATTTGCTGTAGCACTTGAAATGGGTTTATTACCCTTCTACCGCTACAACAGCATAACAAATTTAACTATTTTAGCCCTCTCCTGTGTCCCCGTTTTGGGCTGAGGTTTTGTCTGGTGTTAAGAGTATGGAATATCAATTGATCTGCTGATTATTTTCTTGATTAAAGGATTAGTTGTTTTGTTTATGAAGTGTTAAAAAGATAAAATATTCAAAATGCCAAGGATTAGTCAAACATTGCATCTTTGAAATGTACTTTTTGTCCAAACAACCCTCCAAAATCCAAAAATATTCAGTTAACTATAATGTATAGCAAAGAATATCATTAAATCATCACATTTGAGTAGCTCAAAGCATCAGATTCTGAGGATATTTGTTCATTCATTATCAAAATGGTTGCTTAGTTATTTTCTGTCGATCCGCTGTGATAAATAGACTTGATTGTTGCAGCACTGGTGTACAGAGTACAGTGATGTTAAGTTAAGAGCACAAGAGCAGGTTGCCGTATCACGTACGGCCCAGAAGCCCACCTCATCTGTCGTCATTAGTTTGTCCCAAACAAATGCACTATTTAGCTTAATTAGCCTGGTTAAGTATTCTGGGATCAATTACTCTTTATTCGGCACTTTGATTAGTCTGTGCCAATTAAAAGTCTTAGCAAGGGGCAGTTTTCTCAGAGGTTATCTTTAGCCAGCGAGCTCACCCTGCATTCACGGCTGCCAAACGGCGCCACGTCACACCCCCACACCAGGCTGCTCGGGCATTTAGCTTCGCCATAATTGTCCTTCTGGTGGCTACATCCTTAGTGCAATTATTTCACTACAAAGACTTGATCTCCCTAACTCCCAAATCCATGTAGTGTTATTCTCCATCGGCACACTAATTTAGAGCAGAGGCCTCTTCCTTCAGACAGGTTGGAACATACTGTCAGGAGCAGCTTGCCCTCCAGATGAGCCAGGGAGAGGCCAGGTCCCCCAGGTCAGATTCTCTATTTAAAGCTTTATGTCTTGGCTGCGATTCACCAAGCTAAAGCTTTCCATCTGACAATGCTTTTTATCAAGCTGGCCCGAGACATACCGGCACAGATTGGAGATTTGTCTCCCTGGCATAACATCTTTATTTTTTTTGGCAGGGGCCTAAATCTGACATTTACTCAACAATCCACTCATGTTTCTTCTAAATTCTTACTAGCAAGTTGGGAGGATTTTTTTTTTTCCCCGTTCATCCTAAGTAATGAGATTGCCCCCATGTGGAGTGTTCGTGGATTGGGTTAGAATTTGCTTTCACACCGGTAGTGGAACTAATGACAGCATTTCCAAGTATTTTACTCATCTTTTCTCAGAATTGCCAATCATATTTTGTTGAGAATTGAAATTCCCCTGCACCACACTATCCGTCTTCATTTGCCATTTGCATGTTCATGTAGGTCTGCAGTAAAATGATTCATTGCCACTCTTTTCAACATGATTTATGTGTGTAGTTAAGGGTTGCTAAATTCATTTTACAATAACCCATGTCATGTACACAAAACATTTCCACTGGATTGTTTGAATGATTGCTGGAGACGGTAGTGATGGTATGTGCTTATATACTGTGATAGGGGAGTAAGTGCATGTGGCGAATATTTGATGACATCGTCGCATCTTGTGCTGCACAGGAGGAGATCAGTCCACTGGAGAACGCCATGGAAACAATGCAGCTTGCTAACGAGAAGATCAGCAGCATGGTGCAAAAGCATCTGAATGACCCCAACCTTCCAATCAACCCCCTCTCCATGCTGCTCAACGGGATTGTGGACCCGGCTGTCATGGGGGGTTTTGCCAACTATGAGAAGGTATTAAACAAGATTTTCATTATTCTTTTTTTCCCTGTAAAAAATGCTGCTGGAACAAGTCCTGAAAGCTGAAAATCAGTTAGCATTTTAGCACTTTCAGTTCCATTGTCTCAAAGTTACTGTTTTTTTTTGTTTTTGTTTTTTTTGGGACAGATACCTGAAATAAGATCTGTTTTTTTTTGGTTTGTTTGTTTTAAAAAAAGCTACAAAGCTTCTTGTTACCTAAAACTTACATGTTTTACAAGGCAGTTGCATACAAATGGTTAAAAGAGACAACAGAGGTAAGTTGTGTGACCATGATGTAGTTTGTTTAATGCCCTAACACTTTTTACTTCTGGTCAATGCATTTACACTTAAAGAAATTACAAACATAGCGGTCCATTTTAAAGATAATCTTGCTGAACAAAAACGTGCCACTGAACTTATTTTCTGCAATAATTTAAAATCCCAAACTTTCCAGTACAAAAGGTTTTTCCTTTTTGCTGAGACATAGATTAGAAGACTGATACCACTGTCATGTCTGCTCGCTAAATATGATGGAAGATTCAGAGACACTTAGCATAGTTTAACCTTATGTAAAGACAAAAAAAAATCAACCTACCAGCACCTCTAAAGCTCATTACACGTTTCCTCTCCCTGGAGTCACGACAGAGTTGCCAGGCAACCAGCACAGACCAAGAAGTAGTCTGACAAATAAACATTCTGTAAAGTGACAACTTTTACGCTTCATTTTTTGTATGGATTAAATTTATGGTTCTCAGAGTGGCATAAGTGAATCCCAGGTGTCCTTGAGGGAGTCCCAGGAGGTTTCTGGCAGATCATTCTATCACACAATGACAGAATATATGACTACTTTGGTAATAATACATGTTAAAATAATATCCTACCAGATAGGCATCTGGTCTTTTTTTAATCAGTTTAGGGTCCTTGATGTGAAAAAGTTTGAGAAAACTGTATTAAACAATTCAAAATATGTCTTTAGAGGTGCCAAGACCAGTAAATGGTTTTCTGTTGTGTTTGAATTCAACCAGGTTAGTGGTTTCCCCCTATTTCTAGTCTTTGTGATAAGCTAGGCTGTAGCCTTCTGCTGGTTTTATCTTCACAATGAAAGGTCTCATATCATGAAAATAACCACTTTCATGTTTTTTGTTTTTTTTTTACTCTATAAAAGGATATATAAAAACTGTCCCATGCATCAAACACTCAGAGAAACAGAGAAACACACAGCATGGATTACGAATCTTTACTGTTTAATGTGATGTCATGGAATAGCTCCCACTGCCTTTAGAGGTCCTAACACAGCCCATCCAGCCCCACCATCACACCCACTTATTTTCAATCAGCCAATCAGAAGAGAGGGTCCTGAATATTTATAAGACAGAGAAAATCTGACATGTGGTTTCTGGATCTCTGTCAAGATGCTTGAGAGAACACTGAAAAACTACATTGAGTTAAATTTGTGTGCTATAAATTGCACTATATATCATGTCAAGGTGTATAAAACTTCAAATAAAGCCTAGAAAAGTGCATGATATGGAACCTTTAACATACAGACCTGATGGTGACAAAAACATCTTTCCCAAAATATCATACTTTACCGTGAAATTGTATGTTCCTAAATGAGAAACATTCCTTGTAGAATTTAATTTTGCATGTGACCTGCACATATTAGAGCTGATAAGGTAATAAGATACTTCATCAATTCTAATATAGCACTATATTCACAATTAATTCAGATTAACCATATTTTATCAGGCTTGATTTCCTGCTGTGAAATGATCTGGAATATAATCATAATCTCATGTTTCCTATCAGGGAAGCTCCTTTGCCTACAGCTTTTTATCACTACACTTGTGACTATGACTCAAATATAATGTGTGTGTCTTCTGACTGCTGCACACACTATTCACTCAGGTGGAAAGGTGGAAAAGGAAACTCACTTTACCTTGTGCTTGATGATAAAAAAGTGATAGTGATGGTTTCCCAGCATATATCAGTGGCTGGATTGGATTCATATTGGTTTGTGGAAACAACGCAGTATGAGTCAGAGGAGCAGCAATGTGAATTCTTTGCCCTAAGGTCAGTCCTTCATCTCAGTGAAATAGTGCATGTGATGGAGGAGAGACGAATTGCTCTCATCTCGACAGCCCCTCCCATTGCTTTACTCCCTGACTTTAGCTTTTTTTTTTTCCATGTCAAAAACTTCCCTCCCTTTCAGATCATTCAAAAATTCTTCCTCCTGTTCTTCCCTGCATACAAACACACACATTACTTACTCTGCGGTCTTGTCTCACTCTTCTGCAGGCCTTCTTCAATGACAAGTACATGCAGGAACACCCAGAGGACCTGGAAAAGATAGAGAAACTGAAGGACCTCATTGCCTGGCAGGTGAGACTGAACCTCTTAATGGTCAAGTGCATGTACTGTATGTAAAGGGCATGAGGTCATAGTGCATCTGTCATGCATTTGTAAAGGTTCTGTCTGTGTGGGTTCAAGTGAAACTACCATGACCAGCTCATCACAAATGTCATATCATATTCCATGGAATGTATTTTTTCATAGCACATAAAGAGCAGCAGAAGGTACTGCCTACAAGCAGCCAAAATACTGAACATGGATTAGTCAGTGCTAGAGGAGTGCGAGAAGCATAAAAATGTGAATTCATGCTACTTGGCCTTAAAGCCTAATTGAGCGTTCTTAAATTGTGTAAATTAGTTTTAGGCTACCCATTTAGCCTTTAAGGTGCTGTAATATCAGCCCTGTGTGTAAGTCACTATGGTTTAAATGATTAGTCAAGTTAATTATTGGAATCAGCAACACACATCTGGGAGTTTCGGGCTCTACAGACACCCGGCAGTGTGATCTGTCCCCTGAAAGTCATTTCCATACATAGTGGATTGTTTAAAAGCTGTTAATTTTGTCTGCTATTTTTCATGTTACTTTTAGTCTTAATCTTGTGTCAAATACCCATATTTAGTCAACTTGTATTCTTTTTTGTTCAGTCATATTTTACTTAACGAAAAGTCCTGGCATTTTAGTCTAGTTTTAGTCAAAGAAAATCCAGTACTTAGTTTTAGTCAGTAGTCTTTCTTTAGTCTTCGACAGCAGGTTGATAGTAAGGTAATCAAAATTAATCTAGTAAAACCAATAGATTAAGTTAAGTCTTTTTCTTGTATTGTATTGACGTATTGTGGATTTTGTATAGATTGTAGTGGAGCAGCTGCAAAGAGTCTAAATGTGTCTCAGTTTTCTGTCGGCCCGTAAACTACTGATGTGAACCAAAAACACTGCTGATGTGATGTCTGATGCAAGATAGGTAACTTGCTAATGCAAAAGGTTGCACTAAATTTAAATTTTTTTAAGCAAGCGGGTAAATATACATATTAACTCATAATCAGCTACGACATCTAAAATAAGGAATAATACGTTTTTATCTTAAATTTTTTCTCTGTTGTCAGGCAGGAATATATTTATTGAAACATGGGTTAACGCATGAAATGACTATTGATTGGGAGCATGTTTTACTGGAGAACCACCGCCGCTTCACCGCATTTAGTGCCGACAAAACGGGTGGATGCTCAGACACGCACGCACACACACACCAGCGGAGGCACTTTTTTGATTGTAATTTTAAAAAGTCATTTTTACATTACATCATTTTACAGACATTTTAATGAAGTTTTTATTATTATGATTTTCTCTTGTCTTTTTTCAGCAGCCTTTGTCTTGTTTTCATTGTTTTTGTGAAAAAAAAAAAACATCGTTGACAAATATATTTCGTTTAGTCTTGTCTGACGAAAATAAAGCTGGTTCCATTCTGTATATTGTGGCATTTCTATCTGAAATGTTGTCCCCTTACTAAAGCACCGCTACTCCTGCAACAACAACAACAAACAAGTCACTCTGAAAGGCTGCAGCTGAGAATATAATATCGTTTGAAGAACTTTTGGGTGTACAGCCAAGAATGCCAATGACAGTAACTGAAGTGAGCAGGGGAAAATGTGTTAAAGAGTTCAGTGGAGATAATGGTGAAGGAGAGTGCTGAACCAAACATTCTGCAGTTAGGGAGAATGCTCCACTGCGTGAAGAGACAGCGAGAGATCAGCACTGGCGGTTTTGCGAGCTCTGCACCCTCGCTAAGCCTGAAGGAAGTGCACACACAGCAGGCAAGAAATGCACACCGACACACATCGCTGGAATACATCAGAACACACTGCTTCCTATGAAACTCCACAGATCTTTAGCTCATTTGCGGCTCATCTTTGATTAATAAACTCCTGGCTATCTGTGCTTTTCTAGAGAAATAAACTCTCTCCCTTTGGGATTCTAGAGGCAGACTACGATAGATTTTCTGTATTGTTTTGCTTTTTTTATTACTCTCACTCACCTCTTTTGTCATGCTTTCCTGCCTTATCGGTCACCCAGGAATTGAGCATAGATATAAGAACATTTCTTCTTACTTCCTATCGCCGGTTGTGAGGAAAAAGTAAGTTAATTGAATTCTCAGTAGTTGTTCCCCCTCTCCGTTGTTGTAAAATAGGTCAGCTTTGTGATCAGCAACTCGGGTGGAACTCTGAATCCCCAAAACTTTGGTCTTTTCTGTTTGCGAAACCTTTTGTCTTTATAAGGCACATCGATTCATACAGAAATATCCCTTATATTCGGTTGCAGCATTAAATAAAGCTTCGCATTAAAGCTTGATGTCAAGATGTTGCACACATAGTGTAGAAGAAAGCAAAGCAGAAGTAAGTTTATAACTACAGTGTACCATATGAATTGTAACACAAGTTTTTCCCATACTCATTTTTTGAAGATCTCCAAGTAGCGAGTGGAAATGTTATGAATCACTGATTGAAGTAGAAGTTGACAAAGTAGGTGAGGGTATCCTAAAAATAAATGCGTTGTTCATCACGCCTGGAAAGAAGTGAATATAATTCATATCTGTGTGACAAGGTTGGAGTATGCAACAAGATTTTACCTTTAAATCCTACCCGTTATTTTTATATTCACTTTAATGCAAAGGCAGCGAACAACCAGGTGTTTTCCCATACAGGGACACGATACTTGTATCATGCCTAACTCCAGTGGCTCATAATGTATCAGGTCCAGAAATAATCTGCCTGTGTTCCAGTTCAAAATGAGACAAAACTTTTTCTCTGGATGTATTTTTAAGCCAGGACAAAAGCCAAAATGTGGCGCTCAACAGACTAAGTAAACCTTTTTTTTTTAGCCTAGCCGAACGTCAGAAACTCAAGATTCCAAACTGCAGCAAATGTAAATTATTTGTAGCTCCTACTGGGTGGTTATGAGGAGTAAGAGTGGACAGACACACACAACCAAAAGTTATAATATCTGTAGGATCGTCTTTGTTCAGTGTGATTTGTCAGTGCCAATGTAATGCTCAGAATTCCATTTCAGTGTGAAGTGGAGATTTCAAGTTGGATAAATTGTGTCCGATATCACGCTGCAATTTTGAAATAATCCTCCACCCATAACCTGCGCTTTCAACTCTCGTTACGCACACAGCAGTTGTATCAGTATGAGATAAACAAACTGCTGTAGCTTGGCAACTGTTTCAGGTTAAACATTGCCCTTCATGGTCCACTGAAAAAAAAAGGACACTGTTGTGTGGCATTATCGCAGAGACATTTCATAGTGAAAGCAGAAGCTCTGTGTGTTTTCTGAGCCCACGCCAAACACACACACTGGGAACTTTTAAAGGGATGGCTAAGGCAGGGCTGTTGATTTGAAATGGTTTCAGCTGTCTCCTTGCCAGAACCAGCATGCTTGTTTATCTTCGCATCTTGAATTCGTCTAAATGAGGCAAATGAAGGTGATCCTCCGCCAATGAACTAACTAAATGGGAAGAATTGAGCCAGAACGTATGGTTACTCTGAATTACCGTTGTCCTCATTTAGAGGGAAATGAGCAACTGGAATTTAGAAGTTGTAAAAGTTCCAGTTGCTCTGAAGAAGTTACATGTTTTTTGTTTTGTTTGTTAAGCAAAGATCCCAGACAGATGCCTTGTTAGTACCCAAAACTTAGCACTGCAGCATTACTATGACTGGGTGATCAATACATTCAGTCACAAACTTTTTCAGCAAGGCGTCAATGTAAATATCCAGATGCATAAACATACTCTGTGGGAAGTCAAAGGGTTATTTTTTTCCACTGTTTCTTTCATGATCTATTGATTAAGGTCTTTGCCCGGGGGTTTGATCAAATATTCTCTTATAGAGAAGAGTATCTCTGACTCACCACTGGCTGTGCATGTCTGGGAGAACTTGTGTCATCATTGCCTTAATACCAGGCATTTCAAAGGCAACGTGTCTGTCCCAGCACCCTAGGGTGTGGCTCAGAACACTGCTCACTCTCTGTGCATAAAAGAGGGATAGAGTGACAAGGTTCAGCTAAGAACCATGAGCTCTAAGACACTGTTGATTTTAGCACATATGCAGTTTTTGACATTTTATATGCTACATTCTCCCCTGTGTACAGAAATGTCAACCACTGTAGTATCTGTATTTATACTATACTAAAACCTCTAGTGGAACATCCAGGTGTTTTTGTACTTTATCATGAATGGTGTCTTGTTTGTTCAAAAGGCATCTCCATATTTATAATTTATTTTATAGGTCCCATTATTTTATACTAATTTCCTGGTAATTTTTGAAGTTATTACTGGGGATATTTAACAGATCATTTTTAGGATGTTTTACAGAAAAAGTGAGATTATATGTAGTTGATTCTTAATCAGATTCTTGATAGATACCATTCTTTAACTGACAGAAAATATATTGGTGTGTGTGTCAAACTGCATGTTACTAATATAATTAGTTAATAGTTAATATAGTTAGTTAATATAATTTTTTATTTTTCAAGAAATTAGTATAAAAAAGAGCACTTATAAAGTGTTACTAACTTGTTTATGGGTTTGTTTCGTCCCAGTTATTTACTGCACATTTAAAGGCCTGGTAACACTTGAATAGGGGATCATAAGACTGTCATAATCATGATATGACACCTGTCATGAACATTAATGAATGTTTATGACAGTTGTTAAGTGTCATTGGGTAAATTGTCACTTTTGATGCACAGTTGACATTGTTTGACATGTCTTTGTTATGACAACTTGACATAAACCAAGACAAAATAATCTGCCATAAACATGACATAGCAGACCTTACTGTCATTTTTTTAAAAATATTTAGATTATATATTACATTAAAATTAAACTATAATATTAAACTTAAAATTAAACATTGTCCTTTTTAAAACATTCATTAATGTTCATGCAGGTGTCATGTCATGATTATGAACCCCCATTCTAATAAAGTGCTAGTAAAGGCCCTATATGGAGATTTTAATCATCGTTTGATTATAAGAAGGTTCTAGGTGTTATATAAATAATGCCCCATGTTCTAAATAGTCACATCTATACAGTTAACACCCACTAACCCATTCACAGCCAATCAGAGCAGTGGCTCATAACGTGACGCACAAAAACATCAGTTCCTTCTAGAGCTTCAGAGAAAAGCTTTGAGAAAGGAGATGTAAAATTATATTGAGATGTCTTTTGATACATAAAACCACAAACATATCTTATGGCTGTTTCCTGACCAACCAAACACTTCTTTTTGCACCAGTTTGCTCTATCCACTCATGATGAAAAGTATTTTTTGCATGCTTGACCTTTTATTAGCCAGGAAAGGTTATATTTGCGTACACTTGGCTTTTCAGACCTTGTTTGCTTGCTGTCGATGTCAGTTTTATATGAGAGTACTCAACCATAAAGTGTGTGTGTGTGTGTGTGTGTGTGTGTGTGTGTGTGTGTGTGTGTGTGTGTGTGTGTGTGTGTGTGTGTGTGTGTGTGTGTGTGTGTGTGTGTGTGTGTGTGTGTGTGTGTGTGTGTGTGTGTGTGTGTGTGTGTGTGTGTGTTTTTCAGTGTGCCTGCAAAAGAACTTGGACTTTTCAATTTACTGTTTCAGTCCATTTCTTCTTATATAAGTTTTTATTAAGAGTCCACCTTTTAAAGCTGGCAGCGTGAATGTTGCTGACATAGAGCCTTGACAAAAGCTTCTGTAGTCGATGATGCCTGCAAACATGACAAAAAAAACCTGGCCTTGCCTCACCAGCCCACCTAGCATTTCAGTAGCTCAAACCACAATAAAAAATTCTATCGAGCGCTTCAATTTTCATACAAAAAGGAGAAAATTGAGCTATTTCAAACATGCAGTGTGGATCATGTAAACTAACCTTTTAGATACTGGGTAATTTAAAAGCAACCCAGGCAGTGGCGTCATTTCGGTTTAAGACAAGGTACGGCAAAAAAAGGGGGTCTAGGGGTTAGGGTTTAAAAAACTTTTGAATTGTAAATTTAAAAGCAGAAATCCCGTTGCGATTTAGAAGCTATAGACTATCAATAATCACTATTAATGCATTAAATTAGCCTTCAGATTGAGCTACTTGACAGTTAAGCACACATCTAAATCTAAAAGGAATATTTTTCACATTTTTACCACTTAACGTGAGTGGACAAATATACTTCAGGCAAGTGTCTGTTTATGATTATTGGCACAATGAGAAATAGTCAGAATAACGTCAAACCCCAGTTTTACCTTTTAAAATGCTCAAAAATATGGCAAACACAAATCAAAACTTGCCATACCCAAATGACGCCTCTGGCCCCAGGGCTCCTCTTTCTAATTAGCTATTTTAAGTATTTCTTACTCATATCCAAATTAAAAAAACAACCCTCTGTTGGAAATAAAAAAGTTATTACATGCGATTAAACTATTTAATATCATGTGTACGTTCGCAACCTTGAGCCTAAGTGTTCCACAATTAACTTATCTCCATGCAGCCACCAAGCAGGAATCTGTTGCCATGCCACCACTCAGTCACACTCAATCATCCTGAGGTCTATAAAAAGATGTGGGTATCCTGGGAGACATGAATCTTGCCTCCTCGTTCACTCTCACTGTTTTGTTTTTTTTTCAGTCTTTTAGTCCTTCTCACTCAATTCTCTCCCCTGATCCCTACTCCTAACCCCCTTTTCCTCCATCTGTTTGTCTTTTTTTGTCTCTCTCTCTCTTTCTTTCTCTTTTCCAAGCCTCCTCTCCTCTCCGCTCTTCCTCTCTGCTCTCTCTTCCGTGAGATCCCAGCAGTGATGATGAAGGTGCACAATATCAGGGGAAATCCTTGCAGGGTGTCTGTAGCCTTTCTCTCATTTATCTTCTTGTGCCAGAGCTCTGGTTTTGTAGAGCGGCGCACAGTAACTAACATTCAGTGAGTGAAATATCCTGGCTGATCCATCTTCAGTATCTCTTTTCAGGGCTGCTCTGCTCACTGTGTGCTTTTCTTACCATCCAGTAGTATGCCGTTTGATGTGTTAGTGCAGCATGCTGAGAACCCGAGTGTATCAAGGTTTTCAATCAGTAATATTATAGATGTGTATTTCTGCATTAGTTATGTTTTGTCCCCCTGTC
This sequence comes from Lepturacanthus savala, assembly GCA_030544235.1. Classification (NCBI taxonomy): domain Eukaryota; kingdom Metazoa; phylum Chordata; class Actinopteri; order Scombriformes; family Trichiuridae; genus Lepturacanthus; species Lepturacanthus savala. Next base: position 17,219,026 of record CM060471.1, on the reverse strand, counting down.
GATAAGCCCACTACATGTTGAAATAAGTGTAAATAAAACATGCACTGCGATTATTACAAAGGGTTGCATCACCGAGCTGAATGGGTGTTGTGTGCCAGCTGAGTGAAGTAAAATCTCGCTGTAGTCTGCTGTGGAGGGGCAGTTTACCCTGAGCGAAAAGGAAGAAAGGCGAGCAGGCTCTATAGGGAATCAGAGGTTAGCACACACACAGTCTGCTCTGTACTCGCCGTCATATTCCACATGCCTTTGTACACGGAGAAAATTCTTTGTTCCATTTGCTCAGGGCTTAGGTGATTTTTTGTTGTTGTTGCTGTTATAGCCACTGTTTTTAAGATGAGGCACAATATGCACTCTGCAGTTTAGATGTGTGCAGACCCACCACCCTGACTTGGACTGATTTAATATTGAAACATTTGAATCAAATCACTTCTCACATTTTTATTTATTTAGTTTGTTTTTACTTATGCATAAGTGTGAAAGCAGACATGCCATTCTCCTTGGACCTTGTATAGATTTTACATTTCGCACTTATAGCAAGGAGACAGTCAGGGAATATTTTTTCACAGTTGATAATGAACAAGGGAGACAAGGACCAGCACGTCAATTTGACTCTTTGGTTTACGGGGAGTTATTGTGTAGTTAATCACTGCCTTGGCACCGCAACACCGGGCTCTGAAGAAATGAAAATAAGCCACCTGTGATTTCAACCAGAACAGGTGGGAGGAAAAGAAAAAAAATCTAATCGCCGGGTCCCACGGGGATGATGCCTCCTCCTTTTATGAGATTTAGTCAACAGAGCTTGCGGACATTGACCGTGGCAGTGGGGTTTCCTAATTACTAGTTTTCAGCAGTATCCGTCTCTCTCTCCCTCGCTCATTCGTGCTCTTCCGTCTCCCTCACTATCCTTCTACCTTATCTGCCTCTGTTATGTTTTTTTTTTATATATTTTATTATTCTCCAGCTGCCTGCAGTGTGCAAGCCAGCTGTGTGCTGTCAAAGATGCAAGGTAACTTTGACAGCAAGGCATCTTTGACAGGGAAGTATCCATCACATACAGTGCATGCCTTCACATGTAGTCTGTATACAAGTGTTATGAAGCTGCAGCTCACACCTGCTGTCTACACAGCTGCTGCTGTAGCGCTGCTACTGGCAGCCCTATCTGCCTACAGTGAGCTCGCTTTTAATAATGGCCATCAATAATAGAATGTTTCATTCCATTATGAAATTCATTTATATTTAGCATAGACAAAAAAGGTTAATAAGCATGAGAGAGAGAGAGAAAGAGGGAGGGAGAGAGAGGGAGAGAGACAACTAAAAAAAACTACTGCCCTTCACCTGATGTTCTTTTAACTTGTTAACATAATATAATTATAGCCTACATGGGGTTTCTGCTATGCCAGTACTCAATTATAAGTCGGTTCTCCTCTAATAGATGCACAAAACTGTGCAAGTTACTGATTTTTCCACAACACCTGCAAATATTTCACAATAAAAGCCCCTCTATGGAGCCACAGGAGCTTCAATGCTGCTTGTTGATACCATGTATTTTAGGGAAATAACTAGGCAAGTTTGTATAAAGATTTCTATACTACCGTTTTGGGTTTTGGGTCATCCAGACAATTTAGTGTTTTCCATGAAAAGTCACACTTTTATGAACCACTATGAGTCGTAAAATGAATAGAAACATTTATTACATTAGCCTTCTGATGCAATGAGCAAACACATTGTACCATTAGAACACTGAGAGTGATAGTTGGAAGCTGGAAGTAGGCCTCTATGCACCTATGTAGATATTGGACCAAAAACCAGACATCTGCAACTAGAAGTGTCATTTACCACATTAGCAATATATAGAGTGTATTTCTGATTAGTTTAAAATTATCTCCATTGGAAAAAAAAAACAGTGCTTTTCTTTCAGAAATAAGGAAATTTCTAAGTGACCCCTAACTTTTGAATGGTAGTATATAACTGAGTTTAAAACATAAAGCAAAACCTCTGGGATTTTCTTTCTATTGAAAGCATTAGGCCACGAGGCACAAATATGACCAGAAGTGTTCACGATGTTGAAAAGACACAGTGTGTTGTAACAAAGTTGCAGCATTTCCTCAATCACAAAATATCTATCCTCTAATCTGTTTTATATGGTCAGATAATGGCTGCATTATTGTGCCCCGGGCCTCCATCAAAAATATCATAACATAGCCGACCAGTTATTAAACATCTTCTAGAAGTCAGTAATCGATGCTCTAAGCCTGTTACACAGCAGGCTACAGAATTCAATTAGCTTTTGCATTTCAATGAGTACAATAAAACAACACAATTTGAACCAATATTTTATTTTAGATGATGTGACTAAATCCGACCATAATGATAAAAATAATAAAATGGCAGAATACACAAAGTGGATTGTAGCCATTACGCAAGCCAAATCCTATGACTAATCCACAACAGTAGAAGGGTAAAGAATTAATCCCCAGTATAGGTTTATTCAGACAACATTAAGACAGACTGAACAGATCAGGAGCCCCAAATCATCAGAATTTTTATTTTACTGTATGCTTTTTTTGGCTGTTTGCACATAGAATGACTTGAAGATGGACAATATACAGTATATATAAGGAGCTGCTGTTCTTTGCTCTCAGATGTGAGAGAATCCCATCCTTTGATATCTCAAGCACTTTTAGCACCTCCCAGCTTCTCCTGCTGCTGTGATAAGCAAGAGTACAAGACGTCTCTCACTGTGTCCTGGATCACTGAAGAAAAAGACACACAATCACATCAAATACATAAGGATGTTATGCATATTGCGTTTCTATTTGGGCCGAGTCTCACGATCAAAAGATCTCGGCTGTCTAGCCCGGCTGGATGGATGAATCATGTCCTAATAAAAGATTGATTTTTTTCTTATTTTGTCTGCACTATTCAACTGTTTATTCTTTGGTTGAATAATCTTGACATGTCACTCTGACTACTTTTCCTTCTGCTGGCGTTAAATTAGTTAAAACCTGATGCACACATACAAATTGTTTGAGTGTCTGAGAAAAGGAAGCTCTTCTGTATTTTTCTGATGTGCACTCTGTCTCTCTCTTATAGCCTTCTTGACCTTTTCCTGCCTAAACTAAATATAAATAAAATGTATAATGAAGTGAAGCACTATATCATCTCTATTATTCTTTGTGCGCACACTGATGCACATTCACTGCTTCTGCTGAGCACACAAAGGCAAGCGGCTAAAGGTCGTGGGCGTTTAATTGGATATATTCGGCGGGACAGTAGCATGTTCCTCGGATGAATGAAGAACCTACGTTTAGTTAACCTTTCATCTCTGCTGGAGTAAGTTACGTCACTTTTGTTTGTTTGTTTTTTTTGCTTTCGTCAGATCCCGCATCTCGCAGAAGGCGTTCGTATCCATGGAGAGAAGGTCACAGAGGCACTGAGGCCCTTCCACGACCGCTTAGAGGCCTGCTTCAAGCAGCTGCGCGAGAAGGTGGAGAAGCAGTATGGGGTGAAGACCCTGGTGAGAGCTTTTCTTCTACACGAAAGTGCTTTGTAGTGAGTGTGGTCATTTTAAGCAGCGGCGGCATAATGGGATCTGTGGCCATTTTCTTATCTATTTTACTGTGTTTGGCTGAACATTTCTTGGAAATGGATTTTTTTTTTCTTGTGATGTTTTCAATACCATGTTATACCTCTCAAAAATCCATTATGTAGACTCCTCCTGATCCTTTGTCAGGTCAGGGATACTCAGAATTTTATTTATTCCTTATTCTATTCTTTTTTTTTTCTTTTTCTTTTTTTTTGCATTCCTACCAGTACAGAGACGAAATTACTTTGTGATCCAAAAATGTATATTTTTGTGATGGACACAGGATGACATGAGACACGGAAAAACTTCAAGAAGATTAATAATTCTTGTTTTTTATGGCTGCTTTGAAGTTACAGAAAACTTTATTTAGAATTGCCTGGAATTTATACAGGAAACCTCTTTTCTTTCTTTGTGATGCACCTTGGGGAGGGAGTAGGGGAGGTTTTGCCAAAAATCCTGATTCTGCTAAAACACAAACATGGCACACAGTGTAAGGTTAACAAAAAAGAGCTGTGCTCTCTATTTAGATCTTTTTTTTTCTGTGTGGGAAAGCACTGCCCGAACGGGTTTAAAACCCATTGTCTGAACACATACTGCATCTGTAGCTACAGATTCTCTGGGTCCTCCAAATGCACTTAGAACATGGCCGACTGGCCTTTCAGATTTTAGCTGAAGTCAGCTGTTTTGGAGTGGAATGCTTCTGGGGACTACCTCACATCTCTCTCCCCTTCTACCCATTTAATTGTTGCTTGGCCAAGCTTTTCCCTCGATCTTGCCCGAGGTAACGGGGCCCTCGCTCAATTTAAAGAGAGAGGGTGGTGACCTTTGAAACGAGAAAAGCCATCACTTTGCAGGGTGTGATAATAAGGTTATCCTATCAGATGTGTGATAGCCCCTTTCTTCACATGAAAAGACTATAAATGCAGTTGGGTTTATTATCTGAGGTACTTGCCAGATTTTTCTTTGAGTAGGTTCTTCTAAAGCATTACCAGCCTTCTTTATTTATTTTCCTTATATTGTACATAGGCCAAGCACTAACTGTTAACTGACCTTCACCCTCTCAATGTTTTGCCCTTTATACTATATATCTTTACTGAAGGACACATACAGTATATGCGATGAATACTGCCTGAAAGCCTTTTCCAAGGACAGAAGAGTAAGAACGGGTGTATTGTACTACTCACTAAAAAAGTATTCTTCCATTATTATTGATAAACGTAAGCAACCTAAACCATGGTTCAAAGTTGTTGAACATAAAACAGAAGTGTCTCAAAGTTACAGTAAGTACCACACTGCAAAAAGTTAAACCTTAACAAGTGAAAATATCTTGTATTTGGTGCAGTAAGTCCCACTATTGAGTAAAACTATCTTAAATTATCTCGACTGGCAGATCACTTTGTCAATTTAATATTTTTCTTGACTTTGATCAATTTATTTTTGTTTAAGAAAATACGATTGCATTTAAAAAATAAGATAAAAAGTAAAACATTTCAAAATGATCCAAGCATGATTAAAGTATTTGACTATTATTACACTTTATCTTGATCTAATTTTGTTCCCCCAAATTCTCTCTCAAAATACAAATTGCATCTGAGAAGTTTCAATGAAAAGTTTAAATTTTAACACAATATAAGTCTTTGTAACATTTAATATGGCAACATCAGTACACAACTGACTCAGATAGAAACTCTGGTTACTGTTGAACTTTATTTCTGTCTGTAAACTTGTGAGATTCGTCCTCTTTATTATGGAGATTCCAAAGTTTAAATAGAAGTATTTTCAGGACCTGTTTGCTTGATTGACAGGAACCCCAGTTTATCATAGGGCACTGCGCACCCATCTTCATCTTCAGGGTCACCTCAATCGATTCCAGTTATGTGATGAGTGATGTCACAGGGGCTACAGTCTATAAATAAAGTATAAGCGAATATATACCGCGTGTGCAGGTTTCTGACAGCACTCCCGAGTATATTTTAAATATCTGAACCGACCTGAACCCGAAAGTAAAATTCAAGAGAACTTCAAAGCCTGAGGGAAAGTTAAGCCTGAATTGTGTTTTGAACGCTTGTGTTTTTCTCTTCCTTCTGCGGTGTCAGCCGACGGCGGACGAGCGGCGGGGGCCTCGTCCTCACTCCATGGTGCGCTCCTTCACCATGCCCTCCTCTCAGAGGCCGCTGTCGGTGGCTTCCGTCACCTCCATCTCCTCCGACAACTCCCCCTCCAGGCCCGGCTCAGACGGGTAACGCACGGATTTACGGTTCTTCAGGGCAGACGCCATACATCATCCTGAGCTTTCAGTTGTTGCTGTATAAGCCGTTTAAAATGATTATTGTCTCGTTATAATTCAAGTTGTTACTTTGGCTGCACTAAAATGAAATAAGTATATAGAGTGAGTGCATATAAAGCCAGTAAATGATTGATGGATCCTTCAGGTACAGAGACTTGAGAGGAGAAGGACGTCATTTGATTGTTTTTTTTTTTTTTTATGGTGCTGTCTTTTATCCAGTTTTGCCCTGGAGCCTCTCCTGCCAAAGAAGCTGCACACCAAGTCTCAGGACAAGCTGGACAGGGAGGAGCCCGAGAGGGACCGCAAAGAGAAAAAGAAGGAGAAGAGGAACAGCAAGCACCAGGAGATCTTTGACAAAGAGATGAAGACGACAGAGATCCCTCTGCAGCCCGCTGAAGCTGTTATACTTTCAGAAACGGTACTGAAAAAGTGACTTCTTATGATTTACTTGTCTCTTCTCCATCCTAATGTACCTCTTTACTTGTTTTAGATTGAAAACCACAATCGTCAAAGCTGCTTTATTTTATTTTGCTGTTTCCTAACCCAGGTGCTGCCTCCCTCACCTTGCACTACTTTAAGTTAAGACTTGTTTTCTCTAGTTTAAGTTAAGACATAGATGGCTCTTTTAGCTATTCAGTTGTAACAGCTACTGTTGCTCAAGCACTCGATGTAGCTTATGTGTAGCATGTTAATAAATAGGACTACATTTGAAATAATTCCTTGACTTTACTTCTCATTCCTGCATTAGAGTTATGGCATTTATTGTTTTAATGGTATGATGTAAGTTTCTGTGATTCTTGTAAATGTGCACTGAAACTTGATTTGAAGAAAATCGTGAATTAAAACACAATTCAATATTTTCCTAAAATCGTTAAGCCCTACTCTTTACTTTTTTCTTTCTATATTTATTTTTTTTAATTCAATTTCTTTTCTTTGCTTTTCCTGAGTCATTCTGCTCTTTTCTTTTCTCTCTTGTACTCTACCCTAGAGTGGTGCAGTGGAATTCGTTGAGAATATTCATTATTCACAGAGAGGAAATTAGGGGAGTTGTTAAACGTAGAGAAGAGAATGTAATTTGCACACAAACACAGTATTGCAACAGGTTTACAGCTTGCTACTCTTCCCTTGGGCTGCCACGTGATGCTACTTTAATGTTAGGGAACCCTTTTTCCACTGTTTCTGGTGGAATCATTCATGGTTCTACAGGTGCCTTACAGAGCCATCACCAGGACAAAATGTTCTATTGGCGAGAAAACGGTTGTCGTCTCTTCAGGTTTATTTCCTTGCTCATGGTGACTGTATGGGGGTGATTTTTTTTATATATATCTCACCTGTTCACCCCTAATTAAAGTTTATATGTGTCAGGTGAGCTGTTAGCTCGACACACAGTGCGGTCACATGATTGGATCGTACTGGATTTCGCCAAATTTGTTCAACTCGGCAGGCGATCTGTCCCAAAATGCAAGTACACGTGGAGTTTGTTTAATTTGGATAATGGCTGATTCCACTGCACTAGAAGGTGCTGTAGCTCTTTCAACAAGTGGCGGTACTGTCACTACTTAAGTGACAGATCCTGCCCAGCTCCACACTCTCATCCTGGGAGAAAAATTACTGGCTGAATAATACAAGATGGCGAAAGCCACAATGAGGAGTGACAACAATATTCCACAGACCAAAGAGTTTGTGTACTTGTCATCAAAAGAGACAACTTCGATTATTTCTAGAATCTATGACTTGTAGAATCCAAATAAAACGGACTGATGGCCAAGAAAAAGAAAAGTCTTTTGAAACAGCTTTTTTTTTTTTTTTTTTTTTTTTACAAGTGTTTAATCTCCCAGCAGCAAGTCTCTAAGAAACTTAATAAACATTGAATCTCTAATCTTTAGAGTTTGTTTTTCACTTTGCCTTCATTTAATTATCTTCTACCTTCTCCTATATTTTTATGACTCACATTTCTACTGCTCCCACCCCCTCCTTTTTCTCTTTGTGTATATATATATATATATTTTTTTTTTTTATCTGCTGTGCTCATGTCCTTCTTCGCCATGCTGTGTCCATTACAGCAGAGAGGTATGTGTTCTGCATGCCCAGTGGGAGTGCTCTTTGGCTAACAGCGTTATAGATAAGGGATCCAAAGGAAGCCCCTGGCAGCGGTGGAGCCGTCTGGCTTGTGATAGGAGCCTCCTGCCTCAGGGGTCAAGGGTAGAGCACCCGGGGGTTCCTTGTAGTTTCATCTGAAGGCATAACCTGCAGCACACAAATAAAGAAGTAGCTTTTCCATCCGCTATCCCAATCTCAAAAAAAAAGAAAACTTGAATGAAGTGTGCTGTATTTTCAGTGTCTCCCTCGTGGCTGGCTGTTTGAGTTTGGCCAATTTAAAGTTGTTTGTTAATGTAGCCTCCAGTGTGGAATAGCCCCGAGGACATATCTTTTCATATTCAAATTCCAGCCATATTAAAGCTGGGGGAACGCAGTCTTGCATGCAAACAATTATTTGTAACCACAAATAATATATTGCAACCCAAGGAGCACATTTATCCAAATGGCTTCTCCTTTAGGAATACAAATATCCGAATTAATATGCATGTACATATGCACACAATGGTCCCGAAGGGGAAGTGAAAATAATTGTCTCCTTTAAACGATCTTTTACTGATCTTCTGTTATATTTAATCGCAGACTCGACTCATTTGGCACAGTGAATTTAGTTCTTGGTGCTGTTTATTTGACTTGGTTGTTTGGTTGCTTTGAGCAGCCAGTAATGACGCAATCCCTCAAAGCCTCTTTTTTTTCTTTTTTCTTTTTCTTGTTTGTTTGTAACGTGACACAGATCAGTCCCCTGCGGCCTCAGAGACCGAGGAGTCAAGTTCTCAACCAGTTGGGTGGAGACCGTCGCCTGTCCGTGTCCCCCGGGCCTCCCTCCTCCTCCAACTCCTCCTCCTCCTCCTCGCCGGGACCACCGCCCATCACACCCAGGAGCAAACTCTTTAGCCTGCACACGGCTTCCAGTGAGAGCAATCTTCACTTTACTCTCACCCTCCATTCACACACTTCAAACGCACTCCGAGGATCTTTGGCTTGGAGCTTACACAATCTCTTTAAGGCCCCCTCCGCCTCACTCCCACTTTGTTTTACTTCTTGCATCACTGTTACCACATGCTTAAGCACACGTGGTGACGTTCAGCGGAATCTAATTTAGCACCGCACTTCTTTAAATGAACATGCAAACATAACTGTCAGCACTCACAGATTTACCTCTATTAACACCAGGATCACACATAATGAGCTCGACGCGTTAACATGCTCATAGCGCAACGCTACTTCTATTAAAGGTTTGAAGTGAAACATTTCCCAAAATGTGAGATGCTTTTATCTGCCCAGCTGCATTATTGCAGTATCTTGAAGTTACAAGAATCCTGGGTAACACATCTGTAGTTTGTAGCAGTGTACTCCCATGGATTAAACGGGTCAAGTATTACACTTCTATAAAGTTGTTGGAACTTGCTGGGGAGAAGAATGGTCCAAATCAATGCAGCAGAGGCAGAGATAACCTGACTTTTGGTTGATTGTGCGGGCCAAGCTCCAAAAACAGTTGGAGCATTGCAACTTAATGGCATCTTTCTGTTAGAGACTCCCTGTCTCTGAGCCAAGGTAACCCTAATGACAGGGACATGGTTGAGCATTAAGAGTTCATTCTTGATGTTGGAAATAATCATTTTGACATACCTGACATTTCATTAACAAGCTTTCTGTCAGGTTCTGCAGCACATCAGAAAACATAGAAATGAAACCAGCGCTTCCCCAAGACTGCTGAACTTGATGTGAAAATTCTCTTTTTTTTCCCCCTTTCTTTACAACATACAATTAGTCTGACTGATTTGTGATATATTTTGGGTCCCAATCTGCTTATGAAATTTCCTGCTGGTGGTTTTGACGCTGAATGTGAGCTGATGAGCTGCCTCTCACCGCAGATCTGGAGCTGAACGGGATGGGCTGCTCCGACAAAGGTGAAACCCCACCTCCGCTGCCCGTGAAAGGCAGCACGGCTGATTACGGCAACCTGCTAGATAATCAAGACTTGACGAGTCCCTCGACGCCGCCGCCGCCCCCGCCGCATCAAAGGGTAGGTGTTTTTAATTAAGGCTGAGAGGAGCTCCTTAATGACGCATGCCACTTACAATGAAATAACAGGCCACCGCACACACTTGACACGCGGGTCATCCTCCTCCTCTATCCCGTGCCCCTTGTGTGTGACTTGTGTGTGTGTATTTTACATGCGTGTGTCATGGAAGAGTGCAGACATCAGTCAGTTAGCGGCGAGGGCCTCCGCCCGCCTGTCCACCCCGCTGTTATTTATACTCGTTTCCCCTCAGCCGGCCCGGCGCTCACTCAGACGTGATTGATTGGATGATTACTTTACCTCTCACATCCATCAGGAGCTCTCCCGCTGTTAATCAGTGGCTCGTCTCTCCCACACTGACCGACGTGGAGAGCTAGCCATCCGCCCGCCTCGCCACTCCGTTAACTAATCTTATTTATCCACTGTCACGGCCCCGCGGACAGGTAGTAAAAACGGAGCCCCGGCACGCCGTGTGGCAGCAGGCGGACAGTAATGTAGTGAGACAGTCCTTGATGGTGGCAGAGGTGAGACTTCATTGGCGGGCATTAGTCTTGTCTGTCGTCATCACGGGGGAGAGCAGGTGTTTTCGGGGGGAAGGCATGCAAAACACGTTAGACGTCTCCTGTCTGGATTGAATCGGTATTTAAATCACGATACCAGGATCCTCGTTCTCCTCCTACCTACGATCCCTAGGTCTTCAGGTGATTCGGCAGAGCTCCTCAGCTGATTGTGATCAAATACGACATGTTTTCCTGCTGTTTAGGAGGACAGGAATAAGTTAGATTCAGGTGTCTAGTTTTATGTCAGGATCAGGCTGTTTGACATTATCCCGAACAACATCGCCAATGTGTCAACGAGCCTCGCGTCAACCAGCCTCGCGTCAGACTTCTAATGAGGGCCTGACAGAAATAAGAGCCAGTCAGGAGTTTTTTACCTCTATGACCTCAAAGCTGCTCTATGAAGCTGCTGCTGTTGATATTCCTGATTCCAATGGTCTGTCTCTGGCCAGTCAACTCAGCACGCACATGCAGATTTTCAAGCTCTCAGTTGTGTCACAGCAGCTTTTTTAACCCATTTAAGCCTATGCATACAGTTTTTTTTCTCATAGCATGAAAGTAGACAACTTAGAAAAAAGGTTTTAAGCAAAAAGTATCCAAGTCCGAAGTATCCATGTGTTTCCTGTCATATTCATCTCTTCCCGAGAACATGCCGAAGACAAACCCTCCCAGAAAGAGGTCATTTTATTTAAATATGTTAATGCACCATGGTCACCTTATGTGACCAGTGGTGGAAGTATTCAGATCCTTTATTTAAGTAAAAGTCCTGAAATACTGTTGTACTGTATTGAAACATGAACTAGTAAACTACAGCAGTTCCCCAAGTTACAAACATCTGACTTACGAATATTCGTAGATACAAAGAACGGCTGACATTCGTTCCCTCATGAATACTTTACTGTTTCTGTCCAATCTGCAATGAAACAAACGTTTCCTTTATCAAACTGAACTTTATTAATAAAGACTAATGAACAATTTGGCTTACAATCAGCCTCTCGGAACAATAAATATAAAATAGCAGAAAATGGAAATGTCTTAATGAGAGAAGAAACATGTCAAAAGATGCAAATGTTGTGTTAAAAGACTGCCATTTGTGATTGATGATATCGAATTTTGGTGACGGGGCAACGTGTATGTTTCCGTTTTGATTTGTGATCTAGTTGTTTGTTGTTCGCAGCACGTACCACCTCCTCTGCCCAGCAAGACCCCTCCTCCGCCTCCTCCGAAGACCACCAGGAAACAGGCCTCCATCGATTCAGGAATTGTACAGTAAAGAAAGACGCTGACAATAGGACCAAACAACACACTGACAACAAAAAGCAACATCAGTAGTAGCTGTTTTTTTTTCCCTCTGATAAGCGGTTGTTTTTAACCCACACATTCCTCGCTCCCTGTCCCGGCTTGACAAGATGAATACCTCACTGCGGCCCGCCCCCTCTTATCATCTTTCCGCTTGTGTTTTTTTTTTTCTTCCGATTTCATTTTGCCTTCAGTTTGAAGACGATGCAGTCTGCAGCAGGGAGCATGTTGCACGAATGAGTAGTCACTGAATTAGGAGATGCTGTCTATGACAGGCCATGCCACTTCAAGACTTGACATGACATGAGATTGTGTTCAGACAGATAAGCTTGGACCAACAGCTTTCTAACAGTCACCCACTTTTCACATTTATGAGGAGCACGTAGCTCATTCCAATATAATTCCTCTCTTTTATTCATATTCCCACTATGTACAGAGGTTTGTATATATGATTTTATTTTATTTCATTTCAGGTTTTTTTTATATGTGATTTGATCATGACTCTTTTTGTATTAACGTATCATTAGATTAAGTGGCATTTATATGAAACAAAAAAGGGCTTGTAGGTTTTGAATTGACAGGGACCTTAAAGAGTTGGTATGTAAGAGCCTATCATGGATTTTATTGGTAAAAGTTTGGAGTGCACATACAAACTAACTCCTACCGCATTATCATTGTTCAGACCTTGTCCTAGATTGCTGTAACCTTGGATTTCAATAATATTGACTGTTCCCAATTCACTACTGACATGACTTCTGAATAAACTTTCAAATGTATGTATTTTTAAAAAAAAAAAAAAAAAAAAAAAAGAAAAGTCTGACTCAATATTTTGTCCACAGCGAGCAGTGCTAAAAATACTGGCAATCTCTACAAGTTTCTTCACTTCAGCTGAACACAGAGTTGCAAAGCTTTCCGCCTGCTTGATTGACAGCTGTCACAACACTGACACTTCGTTATCAACTCACGACATCTATACCAGGACGGGTTGTGGTAAGAAATGACTCCAGACTAATGCAATACCCACAATTTTCATCTTTTTTTTTCAATGAAATGAACAAGATGTGCTTTAAATACAGACTTTCTGTTTTAATTTGTGGGTATTTACATCCAAATCAGGTGAGTGGTTTCTAAATGGGCCTTCTGGTTTTTAACAGGGATCTCACGGGGTCTTAAGAAGTCTTTAAAGCATTGAATTTACAAATTTGGAATGAACACCTTAAAAAGACTTGAAAAAGTCTTAAATTTTTATATCAGGATCTTAAATATTGTGCAGTATGTAACTTATTTGTATTGCATTCTCCTCAAAAGTTTAATTTGTCAACCACTATTATTTTGATCAATGTGTAGTGTAGTATATAACAACATTATCATACTCTGATTTACTTGTTTTTGCCAGTAAACAGCGTCTTTACATTGACAATCTACTGTCATTCACTGTGGTCCATGTTGGGGACCGTCTGCAAGTTATCAGTATGAAACAATTGATGAAAAATGTTCACCAAATATAAGCAAAATGACTATAATTCACTATACCCTAACTACTACAGGTGAGATTTTAGTGAAAAAATACTTTATATGGATGTAATGTGCATTTAATACAAATATAAATGAACAAATTAAAATAAGTAGGTCAGTGAAATAGGCCGTGAAATAGGTATTATGTTTTATATAAATGGTCTTAAAAATACTTGAATTCAACTTGGAAGAAACCTGTAGGAGCCCTGTTTAAAAGACCAAAAGTAATTGGAAAAACTAACAATCATAAATCAAACTGTCACCTTTTAATATTCTGTCGCAAAGCCTTTGCAGGCGATGACGGCTTGAGGTCTGGAACACAGAGACGTCACCAGACACTGGGTTTCAACCCTGCTGATGCTCTGCCAGGCCTCTACCGCGAAACATCTTCAGTTCCTGCTTGTTCTTAGAGGCATTTTCCTTTCAGCCAGTGAAACGTACGCTCAATTGGATTCAGGACACAGACATCCCTTCCTCCCGGAGATTGCGTTTGATCTAGCGACAGATTCCAAATGCAAATAACGCACTCGAAATGAACTCCAGACTTTTTAATCTGCTGCTTGTAATTGAAATAATGAAGGACGATCACACACCTGGCCACGGAACAGCTGAGCCGCCAATTGTCCAATTACTTTTGATCCTTTATAAAAGCGATAGGGACATATACTGTTGTAGTTCCTACACCACTCACCTGATTTGTGTGTAAATACCTTCAAATTAAAGCTGAAAGTCTGCACATCTTATTTATCACTTCAAAGCCATTGTGGCAGTGGGCGTACAGAGGCAAAAAGATGAAAATGACGTCAATGTCCAACTATTTATGGACATGACTGTATAATTTACATAACGTTTGTCTGTTCAACAAGGAATCATCTCTCTTTTTCGAAGCGGAAAAGTGTGAAAACTGGAATGTGTCCCATATTTGATGAATAGTTGAGCAGCATAGATGCCGACAAGCCTCAGCCACCAGCTTTGTTGTCATGCATTCTTGAATTCTTTGACAGAAACTGCTGAAGGTCATACTAATATGTTCATTAAAAGGCGGCTGCTTCACACCACTGCAGCGTAATAACTCATCATGCGAATTTATTTGATAATTTTTTATGTTTTTTCTTTTTTTTTGCCGCTGCTGCTGCTGCAGAAAATTATAAATTGGGAATTATCATGGGACTCCCATCCTAGACAGACAGGCCAATGAGTTTTCCTTAACCTTCTATGCTTGATGGATTTAATGTATTTTTCACAAATTAGTGATTGGAGTTTAAACCCTTAATGGCCAGTCTTTAATTATCTGTTGTGCTGCAACTTTAAATTGAATTACACTTTAATTAGTTTAGTAATATGTGCATTTGGGTGTCAGAGGAATAACTTGACTGATGCCCAGTCAGTGGACAGCTTTTTAAGTATACGCTTTTAGGAAGTATAGTTTAATTATAATGTCCCTCTCTACTGTATTTTTTAAAAACTTTTCATTCAGTTTCTATTAATTCACAGAACAATACATTGAAACAAATAATAAATAAGTAGAAATACATACATTTTCTTTTTCATATCAGTCAGTTACAGGCTAGTCTCCTGATACCAGATGGAATCTTCCTGCCTATAGATTGTCTGGGGATTTCCTGAATCTAAGATAGTTGCTTGGATGGTGGTGAAAACAGCCACTAGCATACCTTACCTCCCTTATACAACACGCCAAGAACACGCCATCTTTGAAATTTCACCTAAAGTCACTGTGCGGACATCAAGTTTTGCCCTAAAAACTATTTGTTCTGCAATGTGTTTTTTCTTCTCCTTATTAAAACTCTCTAAATGTTTCCACCCAGTTTTAGCAACAAAAGCTTGGGGAATGTCTCCAGTCTCTAATCGAGAGAAGCATTAAGAGATGGACTTGTGAGTCTACTTGCAGGGAAACATAACAATGCAATTCTGGAAGGTACTCTGTTATAATAACGTAATTTTCTTGCAATAGCCCAGCTCATTTAGATAAACTCTTAGGGATTGAGACAAGTCCGCCTTTGTGTAAAAAAAAGTCCATTTTCTCTTGCAGGTTGTTATAAATAAATCAATAAGCAGGAGTTTTTTTTTATGTTTAAGAGAAAACCTTGTGATTTTCAGCAGCATTCTTCTTGCTTATGTATTCCATAAAGCAGTGTAGTTTATCATTTTTAGTTTCTCCCAGTTTCCCAGCTGTTATTTTTGCTCCGGCGTCTCAGAGCTGCTGCGAAACGGTGCTGTTGAACCTTTATTAGTTCTGTCGTTTCATCACAGCCTGCACATTTTGTAAATGTATTTACAGGCCCCCTTGTCTCCACCATAACAGTAGCTTGTGGGGCTTTTGTGAAGTGTTTGCCCCAGGTGGCTCATATTCCTCTGCTCTGCTATTCTGCTAACACTTCATGAGCGCGTGTCCGCCCGAGGAGAACTGTTCCAACTGTAACATCTGTTGTTTGAAGGTGTGTGTATTTTTGTCTTTTTTTTTTATAAAATCAGAAAGTGGGGGGTATAAGTCTCTCATTCTAATTAAGAAAACTCAACGTCTTTTTTCCCCTGGAGTTTCATTTGGGAAAAGCAATTAAACAAGAGCATTTATAATATCTCACAGAGGTTTGAACTTTATTTTTTTTTTAGGCAAAACACAAACAAATCCTACGAAACCAGTATTCTGGAGACTCTGGTGTTATATCTATAAAAAATAGTAATAATAAGATTACAATATACTCATCTGCAGCCTATTTCCTTTCATGCATGGAACCAAGCTCCCACCTAAGCTGCGTCTTTCCTCACATGTGCATATAGTCAAATAGTTAAATCCATGATAATCCTGGTGAGACCTGATCATTGTTGTGCACATGGTGCCAGTATATGCACTGGAGGATTTCCATTTGACCATGTTGTATCTGCCTAGATGATATAATAAAACTGAGCAAGTAATATCCAATAAAAATGCAAGTTTTACTATCATATCAATGTTATTTTAGCTCATGTTTTCCTTCTTCCAGTTCCTCTGTAGACCGACTCCCTCCAAGGATCATTACCCTTACTACAGCGCGGTACCATACAATGCTTACAATAAATAATAAAAACATAATGGTGTTCATTAAGGCCTTTGCTGCACACTAATGCATGTTCAACCCACTACA
Source organism: Lepturacanthus savala (assembly GCA_030544235.1). NCBI lineage: Eukaryota > Metazoa > Chordata > Actinopteri > Scombriformes > Trichiuridae > Lepturacanthus > Lepturacanthus savala. The sequence continues at coordinate 17,202,519 of CM060471.1, read as the reverse complement.
TGGTAACCTGAACGCCAAACACTTGCAAATTATTATTATTTATTGTCTTGAATTGATTCGGGGTAATAAAAAGAAAGCAAAGGGAGAGCACTGGTGTTGCATGAGGAAAAAAAAAAATAATGGCCGCTATTCCTGAACACATTAATGGTCAATGGCTGCAAGCCAACATACATACACAGTAGTGTTGTAGCTTTTGCCACTGCACAGCTCAATGACCTGAAGGCAGTTTTAAGAACCCACACAGCTGATCAGTTTATTCACTGAGGGTTTAAGAGATTAAAGGTGCAATGTGCACGATTTTGTGGCATTTAGCTGAACTGTCTTGGCAGAAATGGAATACAACTTAATTTAAATCATTTATTAGTTTACAATCCAATCAAATTAATGATTGCGTTTGCAAAGGAGAGCTCTAGAATTGGCCTTTCCTACAAGTCGGGGTACTCGGTCGGTTGCAATCTGCAGCCTCGCCACTAGATGCTGCTAGAAAACTACACAGTGCGGATTTTAAAGCATTATTATTTTTTTTTATTCTACATGTGGGTACAAAACGTATTCACCTTCACCTAAGGTAACTATGAACTGTAAAGTATGCTAAAATAATGGGACAACCAGTAAAATATAAATATAGATAATCTTGGAAGAGTTGAAAATTGACCAGGACCAGATTTGCAAGAAAAAATCTGAGCTGCATTGAAGCATCCAGATGGAAAAAACAAACAAACTACAATATGTACACAGTTGAGGCTGCAGTTACTCTACTAAATATTGAATTCAGATGGGTGACTACTTATGTACAGTATTCAATTGTTTAGTGTATATTTTATTAGCACTTAATGTAGATCAATTTGACAGATTTGTTTTCACTCGGGGTGTTAAAAAGTTTTTAGGTGATGAGGTGTCAGAACTTTATTACATCTCCTCTGATTAAAAGTTGTAAAACAATGAAAGTTAAAGTCCAAAGTGGGGAAAAAAAATAAATACTTTTTTTTTTTATCATCACCGTAACCTGTTTATTGCAACGATAACTTAATTCTCTCCAAACTGTGAGATGGGAATAAAAAAAAAAAATTGAAATCAATGTCATGATTCACTTATCAAGAATACCCAGTGCACAGCCGCAATTGAAGAGGTATAAAGGCTGAAGAGTTTCAGCGCCGGTAATATTGCATAGTTAACTGGCAGATATTTCAATGGGCTCTGTGATTTGTGCGCAGGCATCATACTTCACCCCCCCTCTCTGTCCTCAAAGCATAAGGAAATGCATCACTTAATTGAGCGGATTTCCAGAGGCTTTGCAGTGGGGGGTGCGAGCTGTGAGCTGGCGCCTCTCTCCTGGAGAAATGTATTTACAACGCGCTCTGTCCCCATCTCGTTTGTCATTCCAGCTTGGAATAATGTGTATATTTTCCTTCCCTTTTGACACACATTCATTTACTGAGCATGCTGCAAATATGCATGCTTCCCTTTTAAATGTCTCCTTCACATAATGAAAGAGGACAAAATTTCCATATATCAACAGCTGTGCATACTGTACACTCAATCACAACTGTCTCTGGGGCTTTATGGCTTTTTTTTTTTTTTTTTTCCTCAAATGAAGACCCACTAGTACGCGGTAATGGATGTGGCTAGATGTAGCTATTATACTGCATGGCCAGCACTGTCTCATTATGACATGTACACAACGTATGTATAGCTTTTCACGACTTATGGTTATTGTCTGTTGATTAACTGCTTGCAGTCTGCATTTCTGAACAAGAGTAAAGAGGCGACAATCATGCTGGAGGCACGGTGATGTAATACAAATCTGCAGCTTTTAATGTAATGATCACACAAACGAGTAATATAATAACAGTTATTACAGTGTAATAACTACTGTTTGCACAGATTTGTGAAATAACTTCCCACAAATGTAATGTAATGTTAGTAATCAAAATAGTTAACTCTTAAAGCAAATAGCCACTTTCATGTCTTTTTTAATCTAGATAAAGTCTAGGGTTTATATTAAAAATTGCCCCATGCATCTAACAGAGAAACCAAGAAATGCACACAGCCTTAATTTAGAAACTTTGCCATTTCCTGGCTCATTTGGACTTCCTTGACTTTGTGATGTCATACAGTACCTCCCTCTGCCTGTAGAGGCTCAGCATGGCCCACCCGCCCTCCACCATCACACACACTTTTTCCATTCTTACAAAAATCTGCCAATCAGAAGAGACTGAATATTTATGAGACAAACCAAAGTGTAACGCTTGAGAGAGCTCTGTAAAACTGCATTGAGTTGAATTTTTGTAAATAAAACTGCAAATCTATCATATTGGTGGTACCAAACTTCAAATAAGAGTCAGAAAAGTGCAGACGTGGGAGTTTTAATGTCAGCCAGTTCCATTTTCTTGTCCTATGGGTTCTTGTTTGTTTAGACTGATCGGGTGTTGTTGCAATTAAACCCCATCAAATTAACTCCAGATTTATTACCACTTTAATTACAAAGACATGTGCAATCATTGCTCAAGTAAAGATTGCAAATTATTGATTGTCATCCACATATCGTTTAACCTCATTGAAGGGATGCTCCATTCTATTCTACCTCATTTTCATTCTGTTTAGAGCCAGTAAAACTACTTTTTGACAAGTGAAGATATGTTTAATTTCTAGTTAGGTTTTTCTTAACAATAGATAATATCTCTAATCTTTAAGATTTAACAGCTCTCATAATTGTCTGGATATTGGGTGAAAATTTGTTGGTAGGAGAGTTATTACATTTTGTAGGATCATTACATTCGAAGCTGCAGAATTGTGTTACGTTTGTGGTTTATTATATTTGTGGGAAGTTTTATGTTGGCCTAACAGTGATGCTTGGAGCCAACATGTTAGAGTGAAGAAGGCATTCGATCATGAACCAAAGTAATGGACAAATTGGAATTTTCATCTGTGCAGCAGCTCCTGGTGAAAAAGTGTTTGAAACCAGTTTCCATGGCGATATGTTTTTGCCACGGAAGAGAGATATTTCACTCAAAAACCCACAAATGTCAACCTACTGGTGGCATGAGAGAAAGCTGAGGGATCGACAAACCCGGTGACACGAGTCCTTCGGGGATCGTGGAACGTCTGAACAGAATCTGATGACAATCCACTCAATCGTTAAGATGTTCCAGTCCTGACAGATGTCGGGGAAAACCAAAGAAAGGCCGACATCCATAAAGCCGTCGTGTCGCTACCGTGGCTAAAAATGTCATCACGGATAAAGATCTGCTATGATGAAAGCAGCAGCTGTTTGATGCACAATTTTAAATTTTTAAAAAATCATTATTATATGCCTCCTCGTTCCCTTTCCCCCTCTGATGCTATTTAGAGTTGACTATCTAAACCCAATCTTAGCCTTTATATCTGTCATTTTCTACTTTATATATAAAAAAAGTGAAATGTTACTCATACAGCTTTTTACTCAAACAAGCAAATAATTTAAATTTCCAAGGATTTCCTGTCACATGACGTCATCTGCTTCCTGCTCCTTCCTCCTGGGAACATGATGAAGACAAACCTTCCCATTTTATTCAGATTAATATGATTTAAACCCTGAAATGTATATATCTATTTAATCATTGAAGTGTCTAGAATAATCCCCCAAAAATAATTTTGTACATGGGATGAATTGGGTTTCGTTCATGGGCCGACTTCTGCAAACGGAAACTATAACAGCCATTAAAATGCTATTTTCTGCAAAGAAGAGAGTACAAAATGGGGGAAAATATACATAATGTGATTGCTAGTGACTCAACTGATATATTTATATGCATGAAATCGTGGGTTAAATGTCATCAGGAGGAGTTTAACTTTATCTGAACTCAGACTAGTCCTTGACATAACTGATATAATTCCATGCGTGAAGTCTTAGGGAAAAAAAAACTAGGCTTAAATGGGTTAATAAATATAAACTGACAGTCATAAAAGAGTGTCATAAAATGACCTAAAAAGTAACATAATTTCCATTCTAAGCGGCAACCCCGAAAGAAATGTGCAGACAAAATCCATTTTAACAGCCAGTTCCCATCTTAAATTTCCATCTGCCTGTATCTGCTTGTAAACAAACATGTCGCCTCAGCAGCAATAGTCACCATGACAGTGGATGCTGTGTGGAGCTGTCACAGATAGTGTCATGCAGGAACCATAAGGCCCCTTTCTATCTCACCCGAGTTGTCACTGAATGGTTCAGTAAACTGACTGAATGAATTGTGCACAATGACAGAGCAAACATCACTTGTGTGGAGGGAACAAGGCCCCCATTGTTTTACTCTCGTGTGCAAGCGTCTGCGCCGCTCTCGGGGAAAAAATATGAATCTAAACATTGTCATTGAGTCAACGGCTCGACTCGGTTTACCCAAGATTCTTTATTTATTCATATATTTCTTTAAGGACTAATACTGCTTTTAAGCTCATAAGCGAAGCTGGTGACAATGGTACATGTAGATGTATTTCTCTGCCATGAAGCTGTGATGTTTAGTTGATGCTAAATACTTTTCCAAGCGAAAGCTTGCTTTTTTCTTCAGCTGACGTTATAATAAACTTTATTCCTATTGCACTTTTTAAAAAAACACAGTTACAAGCCTTGAGCACCTGCACCGCTAAAAGAATTTGTGATAAAAAACAAAACAAGATCAACAAGATCAGTTTCTAGAGGTGACTGTTTTAGAAAAAAATGCCTTTGGTCAAGCCCTCTGCATATTGATCACCATTTGTTTTTTTTTTGTTTTTTTTAATAATTCTCATCTTTTCTAATGCGTTAATCTTTTTTTTCATGATCTTATTCTTTTTTTCCCGATCATTTTCTTTTATTTTTCTGATTCTGATGTTTGTAACATCAACCTGCCAGTGGGGAAATTAGCCGTTGACTATAATCTTGCATATTTACAAATATAAGTTCATTAATATTCCTTGTCCCTGTTTTAAATAAATAAGCAGAAACAAAGATTAAATGATAAAAAGAGCAGATTTGCTTTGCAGAACAATCGAAAACAGTCATTCTAAGACCATTTAAAACAGAATTGAAACATGGGCTGATAAAAACAATGTGAAAATAAAAGTTGGCAAACAACAGATTTACTCTACAAAAGCCTTCAGTGGGAATGCAGCCTACATGAATTTAATTAGGCTGTGATGAATTGATTTTTCTTTTTTAACTTTATTTTCTATAAAAAGTTAATAAGGCAACACGATCTCTCTGAAATACTGTACGTTATTGGATTTTGGAGACACTGCGGGTATTTTCTAATATTTTATGCTGGAAATGATTAAATAATTGATAACGGAAGACTGATTGAACAGGACCCTATAAGAACAGGGCCACAAAATTAGATAATGAAGGGCATATTGCAGTTGATATTACATTATATATGATATTATCTTGCTGAAGTGAAGTGAAAGTTGGGGTGCAGGGCACTGGAAAAATCTTAGGAAATTTTCCACTGTTTTCTAGTAAAAAAAAAAAAAAAGAGGCATTAGTTGTAGTAAATTTTCAAAATCTGGCATTTTACTGTAAAAGATTTAGTTTTAAATACCTGCACTGGTGGCAGTGAGCCAAGCTTTTTTCTTTTTTTCCTGTACTGCCTCCACCTTTTACACACTCCAGACAGACACTCCATCACTCACTTAGTCAACAACAGCCCTTACAGAGCACAAAACACATTTTTTAAATCTGAGCCTGTTAGTCCGGATGATACTTTCTGCTGCATTCAGCACTAAATAAGAAAGAGAGGGAGAGGGGAAAAAAAAGGTGCATTCCATTCACAGGCGCATTAACGTGAGGGAAAAAGAGCCAAGTGTTGGTGATCTATATTGGCTGAGGTTATTATGAAGCACTGGGTTTTCCCAGGCAGTCGGTGAGATGTGTTGCTAGGAAACATACCTAGAGATCGGGGGCGGAGAGCTGGTTTGATGAGAAAGCAGAGTTCCCTGCTAATTTCAGCCTCACATGGAAATAACTTTTAAAAAAAAAAGGGTGATAGACAAGCTGACCCAGAAAAAGTATATTGATGGAACTGGTTAATTAAATCTTTGTAATTTGGTCTTTTTGATCTCATATCCACATTTTTTAAGCCCCTTCAGAAGTATTTCTAATGCATGTGTAGCACGAATGGGCATTTCATTTCCACCAGGATGATTAACTAAGAGTCTACAGAGAGAATCTAACTGTTTTCATGACTTGAATATCAAACCGTGTTGATTTGGAATACGAATCCCTGCTTACATCTTATATTCTAATCCGCTCTCTTTTTATTGACCGTTACAGAGCAGAATTTGTTTGATATTATAATACCGATAGGCACAATGATCCAGTGGTGAGATAAACAACCAAGACAACTGCCTTGTAAAGGCCAAAATGGTTGCGACTCAGACAGCTAACTTCCAGCCAGAGGAACCCTGAACCCTCCCTCAATTCCGTGTGATTGAAATCAATACGCTGATCACATTCTGATATATTTCACCCCTCAGAAAAGCTGCACAGCGGGAGTGAGCGATGGGGCTGTTGTGGAGATGTTGGGTTTATTGGATAATGCTGAGAAGTGCATGAGTAAAGCAATGCTGCCCTCCACTGGCCGACAACGTCAGCGCGTCCCGCCTGCCACATCGCACCCGCCTGGATAAATAATTAAGTGACATAAACCTTTGGCTCGTGTGTTCATGATTTTAAAGTCAATTTAATAGTCGTGACCCCGCCGGCAGCCTCATATATCAACCCGTGCCCATTGTGTCTTTACAACAATGAGTGGAAGCAGCAATTATTGGATGGGCAGTGGCTCCTATTTCATGCCAAATTTCTGCATTTTAAAGAGCACAGTAGGAGACAGAGTATATTTAACCTCGCTGCAGCTGATGTAAGCCCCGGCGCAGTGTGATTTTGGCTCTTACAGACGGCTAACATCTGATCTCTCAGAGGATGTAATCAGGAGCTGAGGTGTAAATCTGCCCAGAAGAGCAGAGAATTAAGGTAATGCAACGGCGGAGCGGTGAAGCAGAAGGCCCAGCCGGGTTGTATTTCTCCCTTGATCTGTTAGTGTGCTGTCTGCTGGGCTGGCTCCGGAGCTGCTGGAGATGGACTGCCAGGGCCAAACTGTAATTGGTCAGAGGGGACCACACAGGGAAAAAGAACGTCTAATTACGGGAGAAACAGACTCTCCACCTCGGGCCCCGCAGGTAGGCGAATACTTGACTTTCAAATTGACTCCTTTTTTCTGCAGGGGCCTTGCATTACGCAAATGCTAAAGGTGAGTTTCGCGAGACGCTTCCTCACCATTCATGTATGTCATAAAAAAAAAAAAGTTTAATAAGAAAAGTGAGAAGACGGCACTCCTTTAACCTCCTGAAACGGAGCTATGAAAAAAAAACCTGCAAAAAACAGGGATCAGATGTTCCTCGCAATTGACGTGTCTCTGCAGTCTTGGAGAATAAAGACGGCTCTAGAAAAAAAAAAAAAAAAAAAAAAGATGCTCCAAGGCCACGCAGTGACGCTCCCTGCCAAGTTTTGGATCACAACATTTCATAATGCCTTTAATCTCCTGCGCAGTCAGAGCTTCGGAGGAGTTAACGTTCTGCTGGAGCACGGAGCGAGAGCCGCTTTTATGTTTTCCTACATGTCTCCTCGCATACATGCTGTTTTTTAATTAGCAGTCAAAAGTGCTAACTGCAAAGTCCTACTTTGTTCCTCCACTGGGGGGAGACTCTGAGAGGGGAGGGGGGAACGACGACAAGGCCCCTGGCTACCACTAAAGGATCATTTTGTTTACACAGTCAAAATTAATGACTTTATCTGGGCTCTCTCATGATTTTATTGGCCTTAAGTGCATCTAATAGTCTGGGTAATTACTACAAAGTAATAAACTGTTAGCAGATGTCTAACTCATATGGCCGCATGGTTAAAGCCAGGGCTGTTTGCCGAAAACAAGCCTTGTTATCCCTGAGGGTCTGTTGATTCCAGCGTGTGTAAACTGTAATCCCAGCAGTAAAATGCGCTGACACATACTGAATGGAGGAGTAGCAGGATGGCGGAGGTTTTTTTTTTTTTTTTTCCCCTCCACGAGCTCCGCCTGAAGGGGCCTTGCGGTCTGTCTTCCTGACCTCGCTGTGATTGACTTGATCTCCCAAAGAAAAGCTCCCGTGACCTCAAAAAGCTGAAGGAAACAGGGGATGAAGACAGACATGACAGAGCAACAATAAGCAACCCCCCCCCCCTCCTTCTTCTTCCTCCTTCCATCCCACACACACACACACATAGTCAGCATGTGTGAATTATTACTTTACAATAACACGGGGGGCTTGAGGTTGCCATGTCGGGCCAAATTTGACAACTCTATACTTAATCTGAGGGAAGACTAGATGCTGCAAGTTGTGATTTATGGCTACTTGAAAACAGCCAGTATTTGTTAATGTAAGTGTGATTTCAGGCTGTTTTGTAATTGATCTAAATGCAAATCAGTGGAGGGAAAAATGAAAAACATGCCCGTAGCTAACATGACATGCATCGTATGTTAGGTTTTGAAGCGATAAGGGATCTCGGCGGCTTATGAAATGATTCATATTGGAGTTGTATTGCTCGCTTTGTTCCAGGCCGATGATGTAGCAGGCAGCAGTCAGCAGTAATTAGCTGTGCCGGGGTGTTGGACACCTAACAGGTTGTGTTGTTTTCATGTGGGGGTTAAATGCCACTTTCCCCCCACCGGGTCCACTGCTCGCCACCGCCGCACAACCTGCGGTCGGGACAACACCTTGGAGCCAAACAATTACATCAAGGTTATGGAGAGGAGGAATGTTCTGGCGATTAGCGCAGGAGTCCGAGCAGCAGCAGCCTGCAGAGAGCACTGCTCCTCACATGGATGACAACAGACCTGAACCCAGAGGCAACTTTAATCATGAATCCCCCACCCCTAAAATATGCACTTGTTGGATTAGAGGTTTGATCGTATGAAAACAGGACATGTTTTCAAGTCTTCTAATGGAACTATAGGGAAGGGAAAAACATAAATCCTGTGATAGCCCATTAGAAATGATTGATCACATAATCCAGTCAGACATACAGTATACAGTAGGCCTACTGTAATGACTTCCAGACGTGCACGTATAATACAAACTGTCAGACAATTACTACAGAATCATTCCTCAGTACTACAGAAAAGAAAGTGTGTGTGTGTGTGTGAGAGTAGTGGTGGAAAGTAACCAAGTACATCTACTCAAATACTATACATAAGCACGATTTGAATGTACTGTAATATTTCCATTTACTTTCACTCCACTACATTTCAGAGGGAAACGTCATGCTTCCTACTCCACTATGTGTATTTGACAGCTTTAGTTTCTGAATTATATTATTTATACAAATTAGAAACTTATGCATGATAGTTTATAGATTTAGTTATGACTCAAATTAGCTCAAACTTTACCAGCTGCACCATTAACAATGTTGAACACATGAATTCATCAATAATTATAGTCCAATATGATTCTGAAATTGCATACACCACTGTGTGTGTGTGTGTGTGGGGGGGGGGGGGGGGTACATCTACTCAAGTACTATACATAAGCATACCTTTGAGGTACTTTAATATTTCCATTTACTTTCACTCCACTACATTTATTTGACAGCTTTAGTTTCTGAATTATATTATTAATACAAATTATAAATCAATTTATGCATGATAGATGATGATAGTTTATAGATTAAGTTATGACTCAAATTAGCTCAAACTTTACCAGCTGCAACATTAAAAATGTTGAACACAGGAATTCATCAACAATTATAGTCCAATATGATTCTGATTCTGCATCACACACCACTGTGTGTGTGTGCGTGTGTGCGCGCGCGTGTGTGTGTGTTAAATAAGAAAAAAGAAAAAGCATTAAACGCTTCTACAGGGCGCTTAAAGTATCGATGGGCTTCTACTTTCCTCTCAGTCGATACTCGGACCATTTGCCTGCTGATTTACAGCTATTAGTTGCGCCACTGATTGAATAAATACAATTGCAATTTAAATAAATCTGTTGAGACAAATTGTTCATTGCCCAACGAAGCATTGCTGTCAGCGCAGTGTGGATATACTGTAGCTCTGCTATTACTTCTAATTTAATTTAATTGGAGCAGCGAGTTTATTCTAATATTTTACAATTATCCTAAACTACAGTAAATGGTTATTTATCAGGGACATTTTTTTTTCAGAAGTTACACTTTGTAGTAAAAAACTGCAGTGATCAGTGTAACAGAATGACATAATTAAAACCATTTTATGTGTGTTTTTAAGGCGCGTTCAGCCTGTTTTGGTGGAGAAGCCTGCTGGGCTCATTTTATCCACGAGTCACCTGTTGACACTAAACTCGCGGCACTTGTGAAGTGTTTATTGCAAACTGGTTTCTTTTTAGGGCGAGGTGGTATTATTATTATTTTTTTCATACAGCCACATGCGGGTCCGCGTTGTTTAGGTTTGACACTGTCCTGCAGAAAGTTCAACAGGTTCAAACATGAAGCGACGAGCTGTCAATCCCCATTTATTGTTCATCGCTGTGCTGATGACGTGTAATCTACTTTGTTTTTAGACATAAACCTCAACTGAAAAATCTATTCGCCTTGAAATTTCGATTAATACCCGGCAAAAGATAGAAATTAAGCAAAAACCAAAACAATCAACAGGCAAATATAAATTTAATCAGACTTCCTTAAATTCTTAAAATCAGAATGTCACCTCAACTTTGCTCTTTCGGGTTTTTCTTAGAATTAAATCCAAATATAAAGACTTTTGCCGCGGCCAATGTGAGCCACTGTGCGTAATTACGCACGCGTAATGAAATGAGAATATACTTTTTGCAGCTCGCCGTTGGGAGTCAAACGCAGTATCGGTGCGCACTGATAGAGAGATCGGGTCAATGCAAATGTACCCGCAGCAAGTAAGAAAAGAGGGGGTGTGACTTTCCCAAAAGTTTCTTCAATGGGCTACCTGTAGAGGCTCCGGGCGCCGCCGCATAAATACTCCTCCCTCTGAGGATCCCTTCAGTCCTGAGGGAGAGACACACGGTTAAATTAGGCTTTTTCTGGGGGGGAATCTGGTTCGGGTGGATTATGAACGCTTTTGGACACCAACCATCTAACCAGCAGACCAGCCCCATCCAGCACCACAGCGCCCAGGAGCTCCTCGACATGGCCGTTTACTGCGACAACTACGGCGTTTACCAGCAGAACCTGCACCACCATCACGCCCAGAGGCCGCCGACGCACCCGTCCGGCTACGGCCTCGGCGAGTACGCGTCCCCGTCAGCCAACCCTTACCTGTGGCTAAACGGACCGGGCATCAACTCCTCGCCGTATCTGCCCGGGAACAACGGCACGTCCTACATCCAGTCCGGATACGGGTCGAACCAGCGGCAGTTCCTGCCGCCTCCCAGCGGGTTCGGCGGGGCAGACCTGGGCTGGCTCTCCATATCCAGCCAGCAGGAGCTCTTCAAGATGGTCAGACCGCCGTATTCTTACTCAGCCCTCATAGCCATGGCCATACAGAACGCACAGGACAAGAAGTTGACGCTCAGCCAGATCTATCACTACGTCGCAGACAACTTCCCCTTCTACAAGAAGAGTAAAGCTGGCTGGCAGAACTCAATCCGGCACAACCTGTCTCTGAACGACTGCTTCAAAAAAGTGGCACGAGACGAGGATGACCCCGGTGAGTCTTTGGATTGTATTTTGCCAACATTTGTGGACATGTCAAATTTATATATCAGTGTTGAACCTGGTTCAATAATCTAATAATTTAAAAAAAAAACTTTTTTTAATGAGCTGGAAAATTGTTTCCCATATGTCTAACCGGTCTGCCGTTCCTCCTGCAGGTAAAGGAAACTACTGGACGCTGGATCCCAACTGCGAGAAGATGTTCGACAACGGCAACTTCAGGCGGAAGCGAAAAAGACGCGCCGACATCAGCGGAGCCGACGGCGCGTCCCTGCCCGTCAAGTCGGAGCCGGACGGGCCGCACAAGCTGTCGGACACCGGCAGCCTGCTCAGCTCCTCCCCGCCCAGCCTGCACGGGTCCCCGGCCTCCACGGAGCCCAAGTCGTCGTCGCCGTCCCCGTCCGCGGAGCACAGCCCGTGCTTCGGCAGCTTCGTGTCCGGCGTGAACTCGCTGCTGGCGGCCAGCAACGGCGGCGGCGGCGGCGCGGACGGCTCCAGGGGCGCGGAGCGGGACTTCGGCTCCGGGCATCTCGGGGGACTGTCGCAGGCCAGGGAGGGCATGTCCGGACTGGGATCCTACTCGCCCACTTTAATCTCCCCTCTGAACTCTGAGAACAACAGAATGAACTATTACACATCAGTACAGAGCCTCTCCAACCACTTTAGTGTTAATAACCTCATATACAGCCGGGAAGGAACCGAGGTGTAGCAGCCTGGGTCTGAAGAAGTAATTTATCATTCACTTGTACAGTCTGTCAGTCACAGTTCTTCAGTAACCAACTGTTGATCCCTCCCTGGTCTGGTTTGTCGCCTTCACTGTAAAACTGCAGCTGCTATTTTTTTTTTTTGCCTCATTAATCATAAAACAGCCATTTTTTTATTACTGATCCGTTATTATCCAACATTAATATCATTTCTAGAAAATATTTCAATTTAAAAAAAAATAATTAAAACTGCCCACAGAGATCAATGAACTGATACTTTGCTTATTTTTTATTTTATTATTTTATTTTTTGTTGTTGTTGTTTTGGAATACTTATTTTAGGTGCCGTCTTTGCCTAAAGACAATCTGTACAGAAATTATTTTCATAAGAAGAAATGTGTCATGTATTTTAGATTTTTTTTTTTTGTGAATTTTGTGTTTTATTTAAACTCCCACTGTCAACGTTTGAATAAAGGTCATTTATTTGAACTCACAAAGATATTGTGTTAATCTGTGTCCACTGTATGTGGATGAATTTATCACTTTCTCTCCTTTCTTTCTCTCTCTGGATCATCCTGATAACAAGGTAGTTTTTCCCACTGATACTCAGTTTTTTTTAATTTAAAATAACACATGACACTGATTTGTAAAGCCTATTTATGTTTTAAATGAAACCCTAAATTCCATTGTTTTTTTTATTGATGCATCCAGGTCTTTAGAGGAAATTAATCATAAAAATAGTTCTGAAATTGCCTGATAGTGCAGTTCCAAATTATATCGAAAATACTCTGGACTATCAGGCAAAGTATATAGAATATATAGACCTTTACAAAATGAATATACTGTGTATATAGGCTATTAGAATAATTGTTTTCTGCTATGCACAATGCGGGTTAAACAGGGCATTGCTGTATCTGCCCCATTTCATGGTTCGCCAAAGTGGAATTAGTCTCCTATTTTGTTCGTGTGTATATGAACGTCACATGATGACCTGATCTTTTTTTTTTGGTTCATATAGTGCACGAGATGTGTGCAAAGATCAGCCTTTCACATTAAATTTAATGCCCCAAAAAAAGTAATGTCATGATAGTAACAAGTAGAGAGGATTAAAAAAAGGGGGGAATAAAATACCTTGGCCATTTTCTCTCTTTCTGCTGACTTGAATGATGACAGATTTATCGGCAGTGCTGTAAATGCTCAGTCAGGCCAAAGCTTCAGCGAGTTCAGTGTCTATCAATGTTAAATGTTCATTATTGAGAGGTTCCTCTGTGCAGCCTGGTGTGGCTGCAGGGGGAAGGATAATGCCGAAGCTCCTAGCTGCTTCGTGTTCCCAGATGGTTTATTGTGCCATGTCAAGTGTTTGTGTCCTCTGGGCTTCCTGCATGTGAGGCTTCTACACATCTGATGTACAATTTTATGCGTCGCTCGGATGAGTCAGAGAGCAGCATCATAGAGGCTCAGAGCATCATACCCAGTCTCATCCAGAAACACTGTGGAGAATGTGGTTTTATATTTTTCGCATTTTTTTTTGTATATCCATATGCTTTGGTCCCTTTAGTGAGTCTGAAAAAAGTTTGAGTTAAATTGACATCATACATTTTATTTTTCTTGATTTTCCTACTTTTTTTTCCAACTTAATTTTGTTGTGTGATATTTTTTTTGTAATAATATAATTCTAATTGTTTCATCACTGAATGATATCCCTTCTCTCTAATGGATTCTATAGGTGTTTTGTGTGCTATCGAACAATCCGGATAAAGTAGGTCTATAACAGGGCTTTACAAGCCTCCCCCTTTTTCTTTGTTACAGATTTTCAAGTTAAATCGGCCGTTTCAAATATTATAGAGGCCCCGCTGTGCTTCCTGTCTCTCCCCAGAGCCTTCCAAAAAACAGATTAACTTATCAAACGTTTATTACAAGAAGAATAAACCAGTAAACGATTTCGAGCCTGTCAGGAAATCTGAAGTCAAGTGGCTGCAAGCTGTAAAGTGTGTAAGACAGAGACATTTTCCGCTTGTCACTTCCAATAGCCCCGTTTCAACAAGCAATCAGACCTTTAACTTACTTCCACGAGGTTCAGAAGTTCAGCTTTTTGTCTGGGCTGGGCTTGACTCAGACTGTGCCTGTTTGATGTCGACCTGTTTGCTGTGTATTCCACCTGTCTCCGTCTATTCCCAAAGTCTTGTCACGCGAACGCGCTCGCCGTTCCGTGTGTGCGTCTGTGTGAATCCTCTTAATGGGATTTGTTTTTTTGTTGTTGTTTTTTTGTATTGGGAGCCCACTGTGGAAGAGCATCCGCTGAACAATCGGCGAGGGAGTTCAACGGCATGTAGCCTAATGTGCTTTTGTTGTGCTTGTGACCCTGCAACGTGATCTCATGGGACGCAACAGAAAGCCTGCTATTTGGCAGGGACATTAAATAGCCCATGCAGTGGAAATGTTCAAGTGATTTAACACCCTGCTCATGTCTTATTTCCAAACAATATGAATACGCACGGAATCCCGCTCTGTGGTCTGGAATAAAAGAGAAATTAATTGACAAGACTGTCGTGCCCCTTGTTGGAACACAATGGAGGCTGGCAATTCAAGAGATCCCCTCCTGGGCTCAAATGAAAATATTGCCATCTGAAGATCTGGGAACAAATTATCTCCCTCAGGCCACATTTTGCGCTATTATCTATGGAGCAGGGCCACGGAGCAGACAAAGAGGATTTTTGTCATACAGCAGCAGGTTCTCACAGTAACACGTTTTCTGATGAAATCCTCATCACATTCAGTGAACAGGGTCTAAAGCCTTTCACAATCGGAGGCCTTTTAGCTCTTATTACTGTCATTTCCCTGATACCTCGATACGGTTTTAACTAGTTATATTAACTTTAATTCAATTAAAAGAAATGTTAATCTATTATATGAAGATGCAGGCAAACGGAGTGCGTCCCCTTTACTTTTCTGATTTGGTTGCACCCCTCTCGGGTTGTCAGAAGCGTGACGCTCCAGTGCTCCGTGTGCGCCTGAGGCTCATTTACCCACATGAATATCAGTCAGGCCACCACCGCGTCTCTGCTCTACCTGCTCCAGGGCCCCCGGCTCCGGGGCTGTGGGCCCAGGCCCAACGCATGTGCTTAGCGGGCTAAACCCATAATGATGGGTTTCAGCCTCAAAGGGTCATCCCTCCAAAAAAGAGAGGTTGTCTCACAGATGAAGAAGCTGTTTCAGATTATTCTAACCCACCCCCTGAGATATGCCAGTAAGTCATCCGCTGCCAGCTGCGGCGAGCAGGGGACGGGTATTTCCCAGAGGGTGCATCGGCTTCTCCACCTGGAGGGAGAAAAAAAAATAGCTATAGAGAGAGAACAGATCACCAAAAAAAATGCATGAACGAACAGAGATGTGTTTCTCACGGAGAAAAGATAAGCACATTTGACTTGTCTGCGGTTTGGGACCCGGAGGCTCGTCCACGTTAGTGAGTGACATGAGCTGGAGTGATGAGTCGCTGGTGGATAAAGTTGCACTCGGCTAAGTGAGAAACTTAACTCTAACTAAGTGAGATCTCCTTGGCTGATAAATGAGCAAAGAGCGAAAAAAAACTTGCAACCGTTTTTGTGTGCTTTAAAATCTGCTGCACAGGGTGATTTTTCCACATGTTTTAGCAATGTGCAAGTGCATTTAAAGATGCGGTTTTCATGGCTATTTGTTGGTTTGTAAAGGATTCAGATGTTAAAAAAAAAGATGTGTCCAGTCTAATCATTTTCCACAGCCCATATAACACTACCTCACAGGCAAATCTGAGGGGTGATATGACAAGGGAGACTAGCGGTTTGACCCCAAGCGAAGAACATGATAGCCTGTCCACAGGGGGGCTGAATCCAGTCTGGATTGACCCTGAAATTTCACATCTGTTTGTAGCAGTCAGTGGGCATTATAGGGATAATTCCTTATATTACAGCTCAATCTCTCGAGGAAGTTAAATATTTAAAAGAACAATATGATGACAGCTTCTGGGGAAGCCGCTATATACGGCCGGCAGCAGGGGGAGGAGGCGTCGCTCCCACCGCGCTTTGAAAGGACCGTGTGTGTCAAACGATAGCTGAGGATAATGTCTATCAATTGGCGTGACCCGATTCGGTTTCATCATCGCCCCATCGGAGGCCCATGAAAAGACTTAACGTATGGGCCGGTAACGGCATGGGATCCCTGCTCCGGACCAGCGGCCATATGGATTATTTTATACAGAACAGGAGCCGTTTCAGGCTCGGTTGTTGAGAGCATGTGAAAAATGTGGAGACACCTTTTACTCATCCACTTGTCATACTCCGCTTTTTTTTGTTCTCGATTTCTAGACTCATTCAATTCAAATGACGTGACGTACTTATGAATCGAATCCCATTTTTGTTGTTGCTTTTGTGCATATCATTTAAATTAATCACGCCAGCCTTTATTTTCCCTCTATTGTAGCAGGGGAAACAGGTTGTAAAGCGGGAGCAGGAATTATTGGTGAGCACAGGAAGGGCAGCCACTTCAGAGGCCGTGAGGCTTGCCAGCCGAGGAACCTGCTGAAAGAGTCAAAGAGATACAAGGATTAACGGACTAGAACGAGCCTCAGTAAATCCATAGCCCGGGCCTGTCTTCACATCACTCTGTCTGGAAAACCTATCCTCAAAACAATGTAACTTATCCCCCCTGCTCGCTCTATTGCTGGAATATATTTTGACAAAGTCTTTGTTCTCACATTAGGGAACTGTAGGCAGATCATCCTTTATCCGTGACCTTTGTCATAACAAACCATGGCCGTGGTTTTACACACTGCTGAGAGGCTGGCGAAGGAAGTTCACATCAACCTCGGAGCTGAGGTTTCTAACAAGTTCTGGGTCACTCTGACTCATGTAAAGCCAACCTTGTGTGGCAAAAAGAAAATAAAACATCCGACGGAGATACTGTTAATTCTCTCTAATAATCCCGACGCGCCGGCTCGGTCGTAAACTCCTCGGTAAACCCCACAGCCGTTCATCACCTACGTGAAATTCCAAACCGTGACCTTATGAGAACAATATCCAGGGTTCATGGAACATCAATTTCTATGTGCAGCGCAGCAGAACAAATATCTGAGTAACAGCCAATATGTAATCATTTTATCTCGGTTCAGAGACCACTTTAAGTCTTGCACATGATAATGGCGCATCTGACCTGCCGGCGCATGATAGGGACTCACTCCGGTAATTGCTGCAATATGTTGGAGGTATATGCTGCAGAAAGTAAACAAGTGTGGTTGAAGTAAAAAAAAAAAAAACTGCGACAAACAGCCTTAAATGTTCAGGGGAAGGAAATAGTTGTGTGCTGCTGGACGTCTTGCGGTGATACCACCCGGCTAGCAACACCTGCGCGCTGTCATTACCTGCTCCTTATGGACAGGAAGTGATGACAGACGACAGAGGAAGTGGTCGCCCCCAAGGGGAATCCACTTTAACCGTCGAGGCCTGGACTCTCGGCGGCAAAAGACGGAAGTGAGGCCATTACTCGGGATGGGAGGGGGGGGGGGGGGTTAGCTGCAAATAGCTACCTCCGTGCCACTTGTCAGTCATTGTCAGTCGTTCTAAAAGGAAACTCATCTCTCAGCGTGAGAACGCCTGCCCCGGGTGATGAGGTTCCTGTCGCCAAAAGACGCGGCCCACCTGGAGCTGCAGCCGCGTTTCTGCAGCACGGAAGCGAGAAAAAAAAAGAGAAAAAGTTTCACCTATTTCAGCTTCGGTCCTGTGTGATACTGGTGCATCTGCCCTGAGGAATTCAATCGGTCCCCCCCCCCCCCCTACACCCGCCACCCACCCTCCCACGCACACCCCCCCTCAAAACAACCCCGGCCTCTAATGAGACCCCCTACCTCCTGCCTCTATTATGAGGGATGCATACCAATAGAGAGACAGGAGAGGGGAGACAGACAGAGCCTCAGAGACCTCTGGAGCCTTCGCCTGCTCCTAAACCATCAAACGCGCCCCTCGCGGAGACTCAAATAATGGGCCTGATCAACATTTAACCAGGTTTTCCCTCATGTAAGCCCGCAGATGATCTACGGCTGAAGGCTCTAAATGATAGCCTTTCAAAAGGGACAGACATGGCCCCCCCCCTCCAAACGCTCCTTTTGTGTTCGCCACTAATCCCAGCCCGCACTTCAAGGCCCCCGGCTCACTTCTGAGGCGGCTGCTATCATCTTAAGGAGAGGAGAGAAAGAAAAGGCTGCACTTTTGAAACGGCTTTAATCAGGAAGATGTAATACTATGATAAGCCGATCGCCCCCTTAAGTATTTAATTATCCCCCCCGGTCTGCTGTTCATATTATTACGATTTCGTCCATTCGCCTTTGCTGAGAGACATTTCTGCGTAGTGTAAAAATACAAATGAGGATTTTATTTCTTGAAATATATTTTTTTTTAAAGTGAGGTTTCATGCATTGGTCTCCTAGTGGATCTAGGAGCTATTTCAGGAATGCAGAGATGCAGGGAGAAACATCTTGCAGCAGCAGCCCCCTGAAACAGAAAGGAGGAGATGCCTGTTTGCCAGACAAGTGGTTCAAACAAACACCAGCAGCGCAGCAGCAAGTGCTTATGTGTTGACTCTGGTATTGGAGTCCATCAACCCCAAACAGCTTGTGTGTCTACTATAAACACGAGACGCGCACCCTAGTCTACTGGAAGCGGGCTTCCTTCGCTCCGCGTTTCCGCCGCCGCTCGCGCTGCGTTTTCGTGACGAAGAAAAAAAGCGAGTGGCGTGTCACTGTAACTCATTTACCGCAGTCTGCTGCCCTCCGTCATGTGATGGCATTCCAGCGATGTGACATAATCCAGGATGCACATGTGCGCCCATGCAGGTTCTCCTGTGCGCGCGCGCGCGGGCGCCGGAGGTGGGGTTGAGGGTGAGGTGAGGGGTAGCGCGCGCGCACCCGCTCCTCGCTGATGCTGACAGCACCGCTGAGGCCGACAAGTGTGTTGACATGCCCCCACTTGACAAAGAGGCCTTTTTTTTATACACCATGAAGGGAAATATGTTTTCACAAGCCTTCGCCTCATTTTGAATCACAAAAGGGTTGGAGCTAAGGAGTCGCTGTACAAGTCTTAATAATGTCAGTGGATTATTTACCTCTGATAAAAAAAAAAAGGAAATGAATAAATCCCAAAGTTAGTTTGGGAAAAAATAATACAGAGTTAGGGTGTTTTCTCAATATCTCACACATTCCCTCTCAGCTGTTTTCTGTTACTAACCAGCACCTTTATAAACCCTTGTCATTATGACGAAACAGTTCTGAATAGCTTCTAACTAAAGATCCCTGGATGCAAATTGTCTTTAGATTAGAAAAGTGTTATGTTTCTTTATTTGATAAAACATCTAAGTGTTCGTCCGCTCTAAAAAGAAAAAAAACAAAAACTAAATGGGCTGTGCAAAGAATTGTCCGGAGACCCATTTTTTTTATTTTCATGAAGCTGACACACTGACAGGGACATCAAGATTGATGGGACACTGTCTTAATTAGGTGGGTCAGGCCTTCGTCAGATAGCTTTGTGCAGCTGTCAGTGCCCCTCCCTGTATAAAGTGTGTAATTATCCCTTTCATTACACTCAGCTTTCAGGCTACCTGATAGAATTCAAAGGGAGGTGTCGCTATCTCTTATCATTATGCTAATGGGGCTTGTGACCAGAAGTTAAATCACAATAGAAGAGGGGGCTGAACAGCGGCTATCAAGCCGGTCTGCCAGTCTCGCGGACGACCCCGGTCTGGGACTTGTCTGCCTCAGCGTCCTGCAGGCCGCGACATGCCCGCAGGCCCGCAGGGAGGGGACGGCCGCCTCGGGACACGTCCTGGAGGGCAAGCCCCCCTGACCCCCAATCTGCATACTGGTCAGACGCCTCCTCAAGAGCCATTCGAATATGATTAGACATTAATGACCTAATGAGCACACAGAAGACGCTTTGTTTGGGTCTATCTGAGGACCTAATGTATAGGCATGTGTGGTCGGATTGTCTGAACCCTGAACCCCCCCCCCCCTCCCTTTTGTCTGGTACCTGTGCTAAGAGGCGGTGGGCTTTGCAGTTAGCGTACAGCAGTGCCAAATGTGGACCCCTAGCACTGTAGAAAGAATTTGATAAAGGGGGAGTGACAAGTGGTTAATTTCCATTCTGTTAAATAAGCCAGGCACACTGCCCTCTGCGTACATGTCAACACTGGGAGCTTGTATGGGTCACACACTAATGACTGAGTTTACAGCTTAGTGTTCTCCTCGCACTGAATGGACACAATAAATACTGTAGTTTGACTCATCCTCTATCAACCCTTTTATTTGTGATAAAGTTAGAAACGCTTAAAAACCCATAATCAGAGTTTCCTTTATCCCAAATGTACAGCTCTGGGAAAAAAAAATCCTGAAATCAGCATCTTTACATGTATTTCCAGCCATTCCATCCCAGTGTTGAATTCCAACACATGCACACCTCATTCTGCTTAAAGAGGTACCAGGAGTGGAATAAAGTCAACCAAGAACCATGATAGACTTGTGAAAAAGTGTAAAGATTAGTATCATGTTGTTATAAAATGAATTTGATCTCATTTCTTTGCATTGTTTGAGGTCTGAGGTCTTTGAGGTCTTTGTCATTTACTGTAAGAAAAATGCTCTAATCTATAGCATTTTCATTTGGAATTTAGGGGATAGGTTGTCAGTAAAATGTTTTGCCCAAACACCTAGTAACTAGTAAAATCTGAAAAACTAGTAATTTTGCAGTGGTCTGATATTTTGTTTCCAGAGCTGTATAGTGAAATAAACAATCCCTCATTTTCTCTATTTCTTCCTCAGTAACAGAAAGCGTCTGCAGAGAGGCTACAGAAAGAGGACACGTGTTGAACTATGCAGGGGTCGGACTGCTTCTACAATTAGATCAGACCATCTAGCCAATAAATATAATGAGGATGAATCAGAGTTGTGCTTTTTTTAATGGTGTAATGGTATGAGCGCTGACAGCCTAATAGCCCGCTTCTATTGACTTTTCTCATTACGCAGCAGCAGAGGTCTTGTCCAGCCACTATATTTAACCACCGCAGGGGCAATCATCTCAGGCCCATATTACCGGACAGCCTTTAATGAAGAGTCATCAGGCGTTTAAGGTTTAATGAAAGGAGCCACCTGCTAAAGTGCATGTAGGGACCTCAGAGACAAGTCATCATTTAAAAATGATCCTCAGGTGAATCATACTTGTCAGTGGCTTAATGAATGCAGTAATCAAATGTGGATTTAACTGCAGATGAAAGCTCAGTGTGTGTGTGTGTGTCTGTGTGTGTCCCACTTTTCATTTAATGCTGGTGAAAATAGTACAATTAGTCCAACATTGAGTAGAATCTTATTCCGCTGGCATATAATTTAGCTGATTTCAAGTTATTTTTCCTTATTGATTTTTGTCAATTTAATCGTTTTTTTTTTAAATAATTAAATATTTCAAATACCTTCTAAACAAGAGTATAATCTGCAGAGCAGATGCTGTGCTGAGCCTGTTGGTGGCGCTAAAGTGGGGGGGTGGTCATTGGAGCTCGTAATTACTAATTAAAAAATATCTTGTTTTTGGTACAATTATTCCAACATTGAATAGAATTATCTTATTCCCCTGGCTTTTTTTCTTGATTTTAGTCAATTAAATTGTTTTTTTTAAAGAAAATGTTAGTTGATTGATCCAAATCAGAAAAAAAGACTTGAAATTGGTTAAATTATCCGCCAATGGGAAAAGATAATTTGACCTAATATTTGACTAGTTGTACCACAAACAAAATATTTTCACCTGTTAAGATTTCCCTTTTCGTAGTCTGTTGTATCTTAAAAAAGGTTTTATCATCTGCATAGAAAGTTCAAATACAAGGCTCAGTTTCTGAATCGCCAAGTCTCATTTCAACATAAATGTCGTCAGGAGATTTCAATGTGATCCAACAGAAATATGCTGCGTTGGATCAGCTGCTGATAGGCCGACGGATCCTTCACTTCTAACGCCCCAAAAGAAGGAGCTTAAAAGCCTTAATCACATGTAATCACTCCTTTCTGATGATAAACAGTGCATTTATTGCAACTCATTTATCTGCTTTGGTATTTTAACAGTGTCAGGTCAATTACCATAGGAGAAGGAATATTAGGACACTATAGTGAGGTCCCTAAGTCCAAGTTGCAGCCCAGCCCAGCCGTCCCTTTAGCAGCGCAGATGTCAAATGAATTACTGCTCCCAAGTGTTGTTTCCTGGTCCTTCAATCTCGCTCGAGCGTATTAGGGAAACGTCCAACAAAAACAAGCCCAGGCATGGAGAACACATTGAGAAAAACAGCTTTGCCCAGCAGCAAACACTGTAGCGATATAGCAACCGTCCTGGCAGGGATTTGCAGGAGGGGTGCAATATGAAACATGTTGCATTGGTCACACTGTCCTGCAGCAAATTTATAAAAACAAGTGCAAAGGACTTATATCAGTTGAGTCACTAAAACTCATGTTATGTTTCTATTCCTTCCATTATGTAGTCTTTTCTTTGCAGAAAATAGCATTTTAATGGATATTATATTTGCGGTTTGCACAAATATTCCCATAGTCAAAAAATATATTTATCCCATGTACAAAATTCTTTTTGTAGGATTATTCTAGAGATGGTTAAATAGATATATACATGTCAGGGTTGACAAATCATAATAATCTAAATACAATGACCACTTTCTGGGAGGCTTTGTTCATGTTCTCGGAAGGAAGGAGCAGGAAGATGATGATGTCATATGACAGGAAGCATTTGGGATTTTTATTTTTTGGCTTAACACCTTTTTTTCTAAGTTGTCTACTATCATGTCATTAGAAAAGACAAAAAAGCAGCATGAGTAACATTTAGTTTTTTTCTAAGTATAAAATGACAGATATAGACTTAAAGGCTCATAGGCTTAAATGGATTATTCTGTACCATGTTTTTATAGAAGACAGTGAAGATATTTCTAGAAATAGTTATTGGACATAATAATTCTAAAACATTTCACCATTTGATACTGTTAATCTGAATCATGCATGCCCTTTTCTCTTATTTGTCTGCTTATTTCTCCATAAGGTTGTTGAATTCTCCCACTTTTCTTTTGGTTCTACTGTTAGTTCTCAAACTGGACACGAACATTTGAATTTCAAAACTGAGTAATAAGTATAAATAAATAAGGAGACAATTTATTTTGACGAGTCCAAGAAAAGACTATTGTGCGCAGCAGCGGCATTTTTCTCCGAGAAGACGTCACTGTAACAGCATGAAGCCGCTCTGCCTCAGGTGTGAACAGGAAGATAAGGTGCACATTGTTGTTTCTGATTAAAAGCCAAGCTCATGCCAGAGCCGGTGGAAGCTGTCAGGGGCAGTCAAAGGCGTTTTAGCAAGACAGCGAAAGCCCGCTCGGCGCAGACAATACATCCTTCATTAGACAACTGCCAAAGTCCATATCATATGTCCTGACATTTCCCAACAAAGCCCAATCCGCTCGCTGACACTAAAGCAGGAGGTTGTTTAATAGGCCGACATGAACGAGGACACGAACGCCTGATATAGACGGGAGATAGGGTTGTCAGGAGGAATTGAAGTGTTGGCACGGGCCCTGACGGGCTTCTGCGCCTGAGCCGATATTTCACGTTTACCTCCAATCAAACCGCCTTTCTCAGGTTGTGAAGACGAAAACTTCCCACTGTCTTTCAAGTCGGTCGTGTTCTTGTCTCACTTTTCCTCAGCGACGGTTGGAGGGGAGAGCCCCTGCAGATCAGGTTGGGTTCTTATTTACAGTCAACACCACTTGAAATCCACATGTGGGACGTATAAAGAGTTTTAAATAGTAGTCAGCTTCCTTGCTGATGGTCACTGCAATGTGCCAAGTGTACAAAATATTTTAATATTATACATTTTCCATTTTTTTGTGTGTGTGATCGCACACACAAAAAATAATAAAGCTTTTTACCAGTATTCCATGTCATCTCTGGACCTCCTGAATAGAACGACTTCCCTTGTAATGACTGACTATGCTGGATACATTACAGCAGGCAATGTCCTCATATCCATGCAGTAATGGCATTTTGGTATATAGCTCTACCAGATGCCATATACTTGCAGTTTTTTTTTTTAAAGACAAATTTATTCTAAGTCACACTAAATGTACAAAAGTTAAACTTATTATATTTTGTACAAGACAATATATAAAATGATAGAAAGATAAATGGTCAGTAATTAATAATGAAATAAAATAAAAAAATAAATATATATGACTTTAAAAAAGTAACCCGGCAAATGGTGACTATCAAAATAAGGGCTTCAATAATAATAATAATAATAATAATAATAATTGGAAAAAATAATAACTTATGATCATAAAAATCATAAGTTCACCAGGCTGATGATATAAAACGTCCTATTTTGTCCAACAAGCATTTCAAAACATATTCAGTTTTCTATTATAACATAAGACAAAGAAAAGCAGACAATTCTCATTATTGTGCACTTATTGATTTATTGATTAATATTGCAAATCTTATTCTTTGATTCTTGTTTATTTCATATTCCAACCCACAATAACTTTGTCTATTCTATACAGTAGTGGACAGTAACTAGGAACTGTACTAACTACAAATTTAAGCTACTTGTACTTCATCTAATTATTTCCATTTTACACTAATTTATACTTCTACACCGCTGCATCCCAGAGAAAAATATTCGATTAAGTGTGTCTATGGGTTGAGAGATTTCTCCTACTTCTTAATTTAAAAACCCTCTTGCGTAACTGCAAGAGGTCACAAAGCTGAAAACGGCTGTTTTTTTCTGAGCTCCTGAAATGTTTATTCTTCTTAATTTATTTATTTATTATTCTTAATCTTTTTAGAGATACATGGTTCTTGCAGAACAGCAACACTACAATGCGGCTGTTATGATCTAATATTAAACTACTCAACAGCATATAAAGTAATTTAGATAACCTAAATTACTTAAACATCTATAGCAGTAAAAAAAAAAATACCAAAATGCAGCAGGTGATAATATTTATTTATTTATTTTCTCTTACTTTTAAGCAGGTCTAACGGAGTAGTTTTACAGCATGGTTAGATTAGTACATGCAGAAATGGATCTGAATATTTCGTCCACCACTGACTCTGCAGCACACTGTCACTCCATTAACTCCCATGCAGTAACAAGTCAGAACAGATAAAGAGGAGAACACATCATGATAATTGAGGATTTCGTTGAAGAAAAGGAGCAGACGTTACTGATTTGTAAAGAATAAATAAATAAATAAAAAGGCTTATCTTTCGTGTTGTCAATAGGTCAGAGTCCAACAACTTTAACATATAAAGCTGCCGTGTATCATTGTGCGTTTTGTGCCTTTGTTGGTCCACTGAGCTCACAGACAGCCTCTTGTTTTCCACTGCGTCCACAGAGCGGACTCCGGCTTTGTCATACACGATGGCCGGGCCTTTTGAAGCCGTGCCAGCTTCTCTGAACACTCTGAGCTGATTATTTTGACATCTTATGGCAAGTAGAACTCTCCTCTCAGCAGGTTGCGCTTAAGCACAGTGAAGAAGCATTCCTTTGTTAAGTGTTTGTGTCACACTTAAAGGATTAGAAAGCAGTTGAAAAGCACAAGGAATAATGTTTGGAATCACCTACTGAATAGTTTTACCGCTCAGGTTGTGCAGGCAATGAACCTCAAATTTAAAAAACGAGGTAAAATTAGCAACTTTGCCAGAATAGCGGGAGCAAGTAGAGTCCCGGAGTCCATGTTTGGGCACCGTTCCAGGAGCTGGCAGGGGTTCACTGTATGATAGAGTATGTTACCCATATGATATTTTACCCATTTGACAGTATGTACGTTTATGTTCCCATATTTTATAGTTTCTGTCAGGGTCATTTTAAATCCCTTCACCTGTATCTCACATTTAAATCTTCACATGTGGGCATGTCTGAGTCTAAACGGGGGAAAAGGCACCCTGGGATAAATCACTGCAGACATTTCTACCTCGACGGTTCCCATACATCTCCGATTTTATTGTGTCCGAGGATCTTCTGTCTTGGTTTGGTATGGCGGCAGGGGTTTTTGGTTTCTGGCTGTAGGCAGGAGAGGGAATGAGGGCCTCTGCTGGGCAGGTTGTGGCAGTGATACTTTCAGCACAAACACCATAATGTTAAATATTAAAAACTGTAGAGTCAAATATTTAAATCTGACTTTTTTTCCACACAGCTTTTCTAAAAATGTTCATAAACACTGGATGAATCTGTTTCTATAGACATGTTATCAACATATTATATTAATAATGTAATGAAAATTTTAGTCTTCCACCATTGTTTTTCACTTACCTAATGGTCTATTGTAGTTCAATTTTATCTTCTCAAATATATGATTTGTTTGTGAAAAGCATTTTTTTTTTTTTTTACATGAAAACGTGTTTAGAGAAAGTGTTTGTGTTTCGTTTCTATAAATGATCCTTGAATGATCTATCAGCTGTTTTCATTTACAACCTTTTGCAAATATATATTGAATGATTAGTTTCATTATGGATTCATTAATTAGTCTATTCGTTTGGGCTAAAAATATCTGCATGTTTAGCTGAACCGACCCTTTAAAAACGTATTGGATTCTAATAAATAAGTTGCTGAAAAGATCCAGAGTGAGACAACTCAAAGTGTCAGTCATGTTCTCCAGTTTCAGGCTCTCTGTGAGAGATTGAGGGAAGATGGACATCACTTAGGGATCCCCAGGGGAAGAAATTCCTCCAAGACTTAGTGTTTTTCTTGCTGTTCCTCACAAATGAGTTCCCAAGCCATTTCCATTAAGCAACTTGGGGCAGGCTTTTCTGTGAGCTTTCGCGAAATGCAGAAGCAGCCAAAGGGCAGGGTTTTGTCCGACAAACCTCTGAAGATGTAATCCATAGTGTTAAAAGCACAGCGGCTGACCCCACGTCTATCTTCTTCACCCTGAACTATACATTTAGCTTAAAGCTCAGGAAAAAAACCTCTGCTGAAGCTTTACATCCAATTTTTTATTCTTTTTTTTTTTCAAAGCTGCTGACGAGCAGAATGACAGCGTTTGTTATAAATCACTAGAGGAGAAATGAGTGACACTTCTCAAATGTTTACATGCAGCCCCTATTCTCCTGCCGGGGATCTGAGAGGCTGGTTGGCAGCGTGGCGTTTCCCCCCCTATGCCTTCTCAGAGGTTGTGTTACTGCGTCCATACATCACCCTGACATGGGTGCACTCATCGAAACGGCCCGGCTAGACCCCCGTCTCAGGATGATGACATATTTGCCATTCCACTCAGTGAGGTGTGCTATCTTCTTATCACCCCCTTATCACTGTCATAGATCCAGCAGCTCGCACCCATCCTAGCTGTGAAATATTACTCGAATTATATGCGTTTGCTTTTTCGCGGCTTGTTTTTTCTGCTTTACAGGTGAGCAAATTGCGGCGAGACCCTGACGTTTCAGCCGTGACATCGATACTCCCCTGACCCTGCCTGGGAGTCCCCTTCGGCGCAGCTTCCCCTGCTCCTCCTTGGGGGTAATGGTGGGAAGAAGAATGTGGAAGGGGAGGAAGTGAGTTTCCTCCAGGCAGATTGCTGGATGGAGAGGCTGAGAGACGGACAGATGACAATGGCAGGGAGGCCGGGGCCTGAGTGCCGCCTCGGGGAGACCTACACCCTGCTACGTGTTGGCTCCGGCCGCTACGCTAAGTGCACCGAGCAGAGGCCTCCTCCACAGCGGATTTGGCAAGGTGATCCCTTCACCCACCCCCCATCTATCTCCTGCCAGCCCGCTCCCCTCTCCGCTCTCTTCCTCCCGTCTTTGACACCCAACCAGGAGGTGATGAGATGACACAGAGGGTGAAGACAAGTCCAGGGGTGTTATCTTTATTATCTTTACCATTGCTGCTTTGGTCTTTTTTGTTATATTGTATTGCTTCGTCACAGCTTTTTATTTTATAGGATGTCTCCGGTTTATTACAACCCGGGTCATATTTTTAAAGTTTTGTCCAGCTATTTGTATCCATAATGATAATAATGTAGGTCAAGATAATTTGCAGAGATTTCGGAATGCTGCAATATCCCTTCGCACAAGTCGGAGTCAGGAAACCAGGCTGTAGCAGTAACGTGTTGTAAGCATCCACCAGTTTTTCCGATTTCTAGTTCAACTTTGACCTACTGTACTGACACTGTGCCCACACACAGTTAGAAATAAAGTGGCTTAATTGTCTCCTTATTAACTTTCTTGCCCCATTGGACTTTGCCCTGATGTCACCATGTTCCCAAATCTCAGCAATAACTTTTAATGAGTACAGTGTTGTCATAACCAATAAAACAGAACAGCCAAAACTACAAAATAACACTTTATAATCACCATCATCTGTAAATGGTTAATAGATAATAAAGTAAACTTTAGGCACTGATCATTTTATTTTGTTAATGGTTAATGGTAATATTGTAAATGGTTAATAAATACTTTATAAAGCATCTGTTAATGATATTTAGATATAAAGTCAATGAGTTAATGCAATAATGTACTATTGTAAACAAGACAACTTTATAAAAGCAGTCAAATAATGTTTAAAAATGCATTATAAACCACTTATCAAGCAGCTGTAAAGGTTTGCTAAAAATCAATTGCAACTTCATGATATTGTCCAGATCATTTTTTTAATAGATGACACTGTCTACCTAAAATATTAACAAGCATTAAAACAACTATTAATCAAAGTTTGTATGAATAACTTATTATTACTTAAAATAAAACTAATTAACTGTTTCTTGGTGAATGGTGGTTTAATGATGGCTGTTATAAAATGTTACTAAATGTATGTTAATAAAAAAGTGCATAATGATCCTTTAATGGAAGGGGGGGGCTCAGGCTAGTCAGGGGTCAGCGGGGTATACAGTCTGACAAATTGTTTCATACACATGCAAACAGGCCTCAAGCACTCCTGATCCCTGCAGCAGTCAGACACCATGTCTCCATGTCGACGCTGAATGACACTGAACGTCGCCTCCTGTAGAGGGGCTGCATTGTTTCTCATGCAGGATTTAGAAAGCTGATATCAAATTCAGCTCCGTTCAAAGAACCTCTGTTTTATTGGAAGGACGGGCAGGTGATTGCAGCTTTCAGGACTTTGCATCGCAGGCCCTGAAATGCCACAGCGACACAAGCTCAGAGGTGGAAAAACTCGGTGATGAATGGAATAGAGGCATAGAGGTATTAAATTGCAGCAGCATTCCTAAAGGTAAACTTCAGGTAATGAGATGCTGTGGTAATTTGTAGTGTCTTGTGTCATGTTTCCAATTGCTTTTACTTTTTTATATATATATATATATATGTATTTTCCCATTGCGATGACTGACTTGACAGATGAAGTTATACTCTTTATGACATCGGCCCCAAGGCTTTTTCTGCGGTCATAAATTTCAGGCGGGTGTTACAATGACTGACGGCCTCATGACAGAGCTTTGCAAATCCTTTAATCCATTCACAAAGCTCAACAGGGGGCACTTGATGCACCTCTCCCCCCATCTGGCTCCTGTAAAAGACACTCAGCGCCGTCAAGACGCTCTGACAGCCTTGACAGTAGCTTCTGACATACAGCGCTGAGAGCTTTTATGAGACGTTTCACTGCACAGCATTAGTTGGACATAAAGATGCAAAAAAAAAACAGTTTAACCTTCACGTAGCCGCAATTTATCACGTTGATCATACCATTTAAATTCTTGTTTAGTGCAACTTCTTTGCCCAGAAAAGTTGTTTTTTTTACACAAACGAGGTTAAGGAAATACTGCAGAAGGCAGACTAGAATTTATATAGGCTGTCCATGGGTGCAGACTGCTGGAATCTCTGTAGTTTTATGGCCATATGGATTGGAGAACAGCTTGCAGTCTGTGACTGAGTGTCTCGGTTACAGTCGAGTGTCTGTGATCTATGGATTTGTGTCCCGCTCCAGTGACAGTGTGAGCTCATCCTTCACACAGGAGCTTTTCATCTCACGCGGTCACAGATGAACCTAAAAAAACAAAAAACACCGAGACCAACTAAAGTCGAACTGGACTAGAAAAATTAAACAAGCAGGCTATTAAACTGCATGTGATTTTAAGCTTTAAGTTCTTTTCTGTAATATTATAAGCTTATATGACTTAGACAATAACTGTTACTCATGTAATATAAGTATTTGTTTGATCCACTTATTGAATGCTGCCACCTTGTGCAAAGCTTGTGTTCCTACCCTCCTGCAGAAAGAAATGAAACAAATTATTTTGCATAAGCCTGGTGCATTGCAGAAAATGCATGCTGAATTGTTAATGTATTCATATGGAGAATAAAAAAGAAACTAGACGCATTATTGGACTGAGCTTAAACAGGTGGTTTAATATGCGTCCGCTCGTACAAAGGCTCAGATGCATTCCTGCAGAGCACGCACATAAAATCTGCCCCACAAGTCAGAACCTAAGAGTCCATGTCTTAAGACTATTTTCAATAAATCATGTTGGAGTGTTGAAATGTCTCCATGGTTAAGCCTCTACTGAAGGGGGATTTTTTTTTTCTTTTTCCCATTCATAGATTTGTTAAACATCGTAGACAGAAACACCCCGAAACCAACCACAGCAGAGATATGATTATATGAGCCTATTTATTATCTACGTAGCTGAAAACTGTTAGCAGGATAGTAAAGGTTTTGCGCTTTTAGGCGTCCAATCTAAACAGAAATGGATCACAGACTACTCTGGATACAAAATATTAGAGATAAGAAAAAACAACTTGTAAATACCATTTTTCAAAAACTCTCCTTTATCTTATCTTTTTCCCCCCTCTCTTTGTGTTTTATCATTTTTTGGACCACCATCTGAAACAGCATAGATTTGACGTAATCAACAACATACAAACCTATTAAATGACCTTTTTTTTTTTTTTTAACCACTGATGTTCATGTCAACTGTTCTATCTCTTTCTGTATCCGGGTCAAATGGTGCCAATCCAGTTGAACTGTGTGCTGTGTCAGTAGGTTAACTGTGTGTCCCTACGCGTAGCACCCGCTGATATCTATCACACCTGCCAATCAGTGGCACATTAATCAGCGATGGTGTCAAGCGGCGTGGGGCAGAGAAAGTGCTCGGCCCTCCCTCCATTCATCACCCCGGCTGTAAACTGTCATCTGGAAACAGACGTCCATCTTTATTTTTTTTTTTCCTTAGCCCCCCCAAACAGAGAGATTGATCAGTAAGATTTTGGACAGATTGATTAGTTTATGTCTCCATCAGGCTTGTGAAACCAGGCTGGATACCCTCTCTTTTTTCCCTCTGTCTCTCCCTGTCCCGCCAGGTAAAGTGGAGAATTGGCTTCAGGTGATTTGGAGGAGATCTTATCTTCTGTTAACAGAGGAATGACACCATAATGGAGCAGCAGGGGTGCAATTACCTTTTAGCCCTCCTCCTCCTGCTTCTCCTTCTCCTTCCCTCCGCCTTCACCTCAGCCCTCAGTGACAAATTAAGATTAATGACGGAGATAAGTACGGAACCTGCCTACCTGCTTTCCAACATCACATGGTCAGGTTGAGTGTGAGGGCACCTCTCCAGCGTGTGGCTCATCACTCCTGCAGTAACTGTCCCTGGTGAAACTTCCTTTTTGAAATGTAAAGTTTTATTTATATTTAATTTTTTATCAAATGTTGTCACACCGTATATAATCATACCAGCAGAATGTGTGGTAAAATGTTGAGTTGTCTATTCACTGTGCAAATCATGCAACAAAAAAAAAATTGAATACACAATGAAATATATAATCCAAAATCTAATTTTAAAACAGGACGACTGACAAAAACATGTCATCCCTGCAACACTCTAAGTGAGACTAACACATATACATCAGCAGATACAAGATATGAATCAGTATAAAGGTCGGTTTGATATTGTAATGTCCAGTAAATCAGCGGTTGCTAAGGTGTGACGTCAAGACAATAGTGCCATAAATGTTCATT
The DNA here is from genome assembly GCA_030544235.1 of Lepturacanthus savala. NCBI lineage: Eukaryota > Metazoa > Chordata > Actinopteri > Scombriformes > Trichiuridae > Lepturacanthus > Lepturacanthus savala. Next base: position 17,170,106 of record CM060471.1, on the reverse strand, counting down.
ACCTCATATGGAACTGCAACAGGCACACACACACCGTGAGAGACACACCTACCTGTGTAGAGAGAGGTCAGAGGTTTCAATTCTGTGATTTATGATGTTTTGAAGCCTTTTTATATTGACCACGTTGTTCCTTTTTTTATCCATTGCATTGGATCAATTTATTTTAGAGGTGTCTGTGAAAGTGTTAAAACAAGTGTTGTAGACCCCCCCTCCCATGTACTGTAGGCTCTATACACATCCCAGCTGTCCATGAGAAATTAACTCCTGCAGGTAGATTTGGATCAAACCCCTTCCCCCAGAACCCTTTGTGCCCCACCGGAGTGGACTCTATGTGGCTGAATGTATGCCCCCCTCTGCCCTGCAGCTGGAGGTGTCTGTTTCACAGCCCTCTGTAATGTGGGACCTGGAAGGATAAGGTTTCACAGGTACAAAAGTTTCTGCTTTAATCCTATCACACAGAGTGAGTGGTCAGGGATCAGGGCTCCTGCATAATCTCAGGGTTTATCCATCCCGGCGAGGCAGAGACAGAAAGTATGCAGAGGAAAAAAAAAAGATTACTGCCCATCTCAGAGTTTATTCAATCGATGTTTGCACAGCAAACAGCGAGCAGGGTTCCTAAATAACAATTCAGCTGATCCACACCTCAGCGCACACAGGAGGAGATCGGTAATAGATTTAAGTATCTCCTCTGGCAGCTGTTAAACAGGCTGATGTTAAGAATCAAGGCGTCCGGAATGAATTTAAAAAACCTGTCCGCAAGGAGTCTTTTATTTCTTATCATGGTGTGGGAAGTCAAGTGGGAAAAGTAAAGCTATGTGTACCATATACAGTATCTACCAACTGACCTGTAGGATGGCGTGTGTTCACAGTATGTTGTCCCTGCATATTTTTTGTAGTTGAGCTGTCCCCCCTGTCGGAGGTCTTCCTGGGTCAGTGATGGATTTCACAAGGTGAAAAATAAAATAAGAGGGGCTCTAATGGCCGTCAGAGCTGTGCTGTGTTGTGAAAAGCTTATCAGTTTCACAGCAGGCCCCCGACGTGGCCTCCTCTGGAGAACACAACCTGCCCCCGGCTTCACACTGGGGCCAGGTCGCTGCTGCAGGGTTGAATCAGGACGAGTCGCGGAAACTTTGGCAAGACTTTTGGACGTGTGGAAAATAAATCTGGGCTTTTCAATACTGTGATCCAATGCCTCTGACGGACTAAAAACAGAAATTTATTTGACTAATGAAGATGACTTGAATCCGTAGGACTCGTGCACCTCAGAAGGCGTGGGGGTGGGGGTGCGGGTGTTGTAGGGTATTTCCTCCTCTACTGCTCTACTGACAGACGTTCTATTGGGCCCGAATTGCATTTGATTCATTGTGGCGAGCGTGCATTTGCTGAAATTTAATACATATTCACGCTGACGAGCACAAAGCAGATTGCCGCATCCTTCCACAGCTCCCTTGAAGTGTGAGACTTGAAGGAAGAGTGCTCCCTTTGAAGGCAGGTAGAAGGCGTTGCGGGGCTGAGAGGTGCTGGAAAGGGCATGTCCAAACAGACTCAGGCCCTGAGTGATGGGACACGGGAAACGGTAACAGGACACCCCCCCTCCCCCCCTCCCTCCTGCTCTCATGTCAACACAGTCATGTGAATCACAGCTGTGCGAGCGACTGAAGATCCGGGAGACAATAGACGCCAACTCTCACCAAGCTCCGTCTCAGCTTCTACGGAATCAGCATGCTTTGTTTCCGTCATTATTTGCCTGCATTGCTTGTTTTGAGGTCCTTTGAATGGATTGAGCAGATCTGTAATAAATCTTTATCTCTCATCAAGGCTTTTTTTCCAAGTTGATCCCACATAGAAGTGGATACAGTCGAGATGCAACGCATCACTGGAGTTTAAAGGGCTCGGCAAAAGCACAGCTTCCATCATGAGCCCAGAATTGATGAAAGTAAGTGAAGTAATCCATGCGGTCTATGTTATTCCCAGGTGTGGAGTTTTTCCAGTTGTGGGAACATTTGTGAGTGTGTGTGTCCCGTGTCACCGTTTCCTCTTAGAGATTTTAAGATGAAGGTCAGCTACTTTACTAGCTGTCGATTGTTTTGAAAGAAATATCCCATGATTAAAAACACTACGAAAACATTAACAACTATGAGCCTTCAAATTATTCTGCCAATATTCTACAATGAGTGATGAAAGATTGATCACTCCTGCTAAGGAATTCAAAATTGGACCGAGACATCTCGTTGCATTTACAACATCTCACAGCTAGAGGGAAGCAGAGATCAATTAACCTCCTTGTCACTTCCCACTTGGTAATTATTTAGATTTCCCTGATTTTCCCTGGATTTTTCTGATTTTTGTTTCATAAATATGGTTTATTCATCAAATACCGGTGTTTTGTAGCATGTTTTAACCATGTCATAACCTAGAAATCTTGGCGCATATACTGTATGTACCTGTATATACACAAATCCATTACCTGAACTACATTTATATCTTAAAATCTTGCATTTAACAATCTCCCAGATTGTGCTGGTATTATTGTGATGAATTCCATAATTTAACCATTCTGAAAATGAAAGTCCCTTTTCAGTTTTTTTTTTTTTTTTTTTTTTTAATTTTTGGTAGTGCATAATGATTAATATCTCATAATCTTATGCAAACTTTCTGTTTATAATGTTAAAGTATTTATTTATTTATAGTGTATTTTTGAATGTATTTTTTTAAATTAGAGCAACAGAATGTTGTTGTACTTCTCTTAAAAGTTGACTTCTGTAACTTCTTTTATTTGAACACTCTCATATGTTAAGTACCACGCCTTCAAATTTCATTTCCTCTTTTCTTGTAGCACATATAATTGTGTGTGTCTTTTGTTTTATTTACATTAAAAACCAATTTATTGTTTTCCAGCCATTTGATGATACATTCAAAGTCATTTCATACATATTAATGCAATGCGTTTGTGAATCTACTCCTGTAGCGATGGTTGTATCATCTGTGGTACATTCATCATTCAGTTAACATACTGAAAAAAAACATATTTAATATCAGCATTATCTACACAACATTTTTCCAAACACATATATGGTCATCTATGTGGACCTGGATAAATTAGTTCAAACTAATAGGTACATCTGGCAGAAAAGCTACAGTTAATTGTGTTTTGATCAGTATTCTTCAATGTATTGTAGATGTATTGAAAAGTAAGATGAAGATACACATTTTTCTCTCTCTCTTTTTTAACCAGTGACTCTTGACTGCAAATGAAATCAGATGAAAGCACCGAAATGATAATGGAATCAATTAAAACCCATGATCTTGCGTTAATATATTTGATCATGTCATTTCTCAATGCTACAGACTCGACCACTCTCTACTCTCTGTACAATCAATAAGCTATACGTTCATATTTTACTGTACATACCTAAAATCTCTGTCTGTAATTGCTCATGTTTCCACTAATACATCATTATCTCCTTGGGCGCGTCTTCGGTAGGCCTCTGCTGTTCTCGCCTCTGCGTGTACGCCGCGTGGTCGTAGCTGTAGATTACGCCGATGGCGACGAGGGACAGCACCGTGTAAGGGATGAGCAGGTAGTATCCGACATGCATCTCTATAGTCTTGTTCCTGAGCTCCACGTCGGCGGCATATATCCTCACCAACTCCTCCGCCATGTCGGTCACGATGACGTTCACCACGAATAGGATGAGGGCCAAAACCGACAAACATGCTGCAGGAGAAACACGATACAGATTAAAGAATGAAATAAAGATTTATTTCTCCTAGAATTTGTGTCATTTCATAGAGGTGGCCCTAAGATATGCCCTGTCCATCCCTTTTAGCACTAATTTTCATTTCATTTGAAATCATTTCCCTCTGCTTAGAGAACCATTGTCAAAACCCGACACATATTCTTTTATGTCTTCATAATGTTGAATGAAGAGACTCTGTGCCAATGTGAGGTCTCTCCTGGAGAGCATCTCTGGGGGCCAAATTGTACATCTCTCTCCTTCACCTCCAAAATTCTTCCATTTTTACAGTCCTTAAGTTCCCTCCTCCGGACATTCCAGAGGGTCCCTTTCCATGGAGGCTCCCCAACTTCTAACCTTGGCCGTAGACCTTTTGACCACCCTCCCAAATATGTCCCCATTGCTTGTCCAGTACACATCCTGCATGGTTTCTAAAACACAGGGCCTCTCCTTTTACAACATGTGAACGGACCATACACTACACTTTCCAATTGGATCGTTTGAATAGAGGTCGCGTTAGTCATTGCCTTTTCCTTTCAAGTAGCAAGGACGATGTTCTGTGCTTTGTTTCGCCCTTACAGTACACACGTTGATGGGCTGCTTGAACCTTCTTTAACCCACTTTAACAGTGCATGTCACAATCCATGATTAGATTGAGAAGATATAGCAGCTATCTGATGGTGTGGTATCTGATGATGCTTAGATTAGTTTTCACTCGGGGGTGGTGGTTTTTAGTTTTTAGCTTGTCTTTTGTCCTTTATTAATATTATTATTAGGCCATTGGGCTGAGTAGGTTGTGATATATTGTGCAGGTACTTTGTTTCTGCCCCTCCCAAATGATCTAACACACAATATTCTGGTCACTTACTGCTGATTGAGCTGCAGACGTAGACGCCAATAGGCCCCATGTAGGTCTCATAGGGGTTACTGACGCTGTTGTAGAGGGAGATAAGGATGCTGACGGCAGAACACAGCAGACACAGGACCACCAGGAGCACAACCAAAGCATGCAGGACTATAGGGGCAACTTCTGTTAGCTTTGTCAATGTAGAAAACACTACACAGAGAGAGAAGGAGATACAAGAACAAGTTATAGTTATTTAATTTAGTCAACCTTGCTTGCATTATATTAGATTGGTGGCTGCCTGAAAAAAAAAATCGAACAGTCGTAACAACGAGAGAAGAAACCCATGCATTTCCTCATTTGTCTCGGGTTGTATCTCACCAGGCAAGTGCTTCTGATTTCATTTCCTCGTTTTGTGAGATCTCTGTGATGTCTGAGGTCTCTGAAGGTGTTAAAACCTCCAGCAGAGGACATTTGTGCCCCCATAAAACAACTGTTGCTTATGAATACTTTAGATTATCAAGCCTAACAGGGACACTGATTCTGGAAAGGCAGACTGCTGCTGAATTATTTAAATCCAAATTTTCAACGCAATTTTTTATATAACTACCGGGGATGATATCTCAAAAACCTGGGAAAATAAATCTCACAGCAGCATACCTGCAGTAAGGTAGTAGCAACAACGCTTTAAGGAAAAAAGTTGTGTTGTAATTTGAGTGAACCGGCCCTTTTAAGTTACCTGGGAAAAGAGCTGAACCTCCAAATGGACAAAAGGTTCTGGCGAAACGTCCGTCAAATAGATACAAAGTGATCTCAGCACTTCCATTGAAGTTATTAGTTACAGCATCTCCGCACACCATTTTCGTTGTAGCCCATTGTCTTGACATGCCGTACCCCATCAACACAACTGACAGGGAAGAAGCCAGCGCACTGCTCAGGAAATATAAAGTCTTCTTACTGGAAGGCATTCTCACTATAATCCACTTGTTGTATCTAAATCCAAGTGTCTCTTCTTTTAGGCGCTGATGAAGCCTGAAAGGCAGATTAGGACTCTCTGAACCGCTAAAGACACTGTGTACAGGTTACGTTCCAGGGTGGAGAGAAACATGGACTCGCCGGTCATAAAATTGCTTGATTATGACTGTGACCTTTGGTTAGAGAGGAGAAGACAGAGCTGGTTGTCATGGCAGTGATCCTCGTTTTCCCCAACAGTTTAAATATGAGCTGTACCATGATAAGGAATCATATCTGTGTTTTGACATCTTTTCTTTAAGGATCACTAACAGCAGATTCACAGTCAGCTGAGTTCATCTAAACAGAGAAATTCTTGGACACTCCTTTAAAAGACACTGTTTAGGTCCACTGAAGGAATCACGCTCACAGCCTCGGATTCAAAGTCCTGTTCTTGAAATGGTGGGATCATAAAACATGATGCATGATCAATTATTTACCACTAAAGCAAAGTTCCTGGACGAGGAATGATCATCGTGACAATTTTGGCCTGAGGGAGACCTGCAGTTGTTTGAAACGTCACTGACAAAAATGAAGGAGAGCTTTGATTTGATACTGATAAAAATGAAAGAAAGCCTTGCTTTGATACTTAAGATGATAGCTGTGCAGACAACCGCATAATTTCTGTCATTTTACAGGAGACAAGCAAAAATGCATTTCAAGAATGATACAACATGTGGTTTCCCAAATCGTAATAACCATAACCACGCCTCATAAACACGTGAGAGCAATCACGGAGACTATGATTTATGACACCGAGTGAAACAGCTTCCTGTCAGGCAGGACAAGACAGGAAGCGAACACTATTTTACCAGCATTAATGGAGCTATAAAGCTTCAGGAGTTCCTGGCAATGCAGGTGAGAAAATAACCAAGAGAAGATGTTCCTGCTGTAAAATATTTGTATTATATTTTAAATTGTAAAGTTACAATGAATTGTTGTGTAAACTCTTTTTATATTGTTTTTTTTTCACATGGGGTTAGTGGAAAATAAAGATTGGAAAGATGAGGAATTTTTTAATTCACTTTTAAAAGCATTCATCAGGTCTCTCAAAATGTATATCTGACATACACATTGAATGTCATTTAAAAGTCCATTTGTACCATTTTTTTTAATAAAAAAATCACAAAGAATGTGCGATTTACACTAAATATTAAATGGTGTAACTGAAAAAGAATGATTTTGAATGAATGCATTTTAAATATTTAATCAACCTAGAATATAAAACTAGTTGGTGGTGCTGCTGTTTATTGGGTTATACCACATGACATTTTTGACAAAACCCTATATATTAAACTTTTTCCGTCTCACTCTTTCTCACCTTTGACATTGTGACATTTATATCCTTAAAAAACACCCACATCTATAAATAACTGATTATCACATTACGATTAGATTAAACTTTATTATCATTGCACATGTCACAAGTACAAAACAGCAAATTGCAGATAGAATCTACCCATAGGTGCTCCAGTAGTAATTTAAATAGCTATGATACAGTATATACACACTATATATATTATATAATATACACATAATATATAATATATACAGATTATAGATATATATCTAGACTAACATTCTGTGACTATGATAAACTGATAATCTGGTAATTATGGTGCAGTGTATGGTACATTATACAGACTATAAGCATTCATTAATTCAATGAAATATGCTACAGATCCATTTCTAAAGACACTTTGGCAAGACACAACCTGGAGACTGGAGCTCCCCGTGGACTCCTAACGACTGACACATGTTGTAATAAAGAGTGTGGCCAGACCGTGGCTCCCTTTCTGCGCCAAACAGACAGGAGGATCCGTTTGCTGCTGACAGCCAGCTCTGTTATGTTGGAGTAAACACAAACTCCTCCTTCCCGGTGACATGCGGGGAACGCTGAAGCATCGCCTCGCCTTTCCCAAGACAATCCGCGCTCCAGGACTACGCGTTGAGGCCGTGAAAAGGTGAGTGTTGAGATCAACTCATTTCATCGAGACGTCTTTTCGCGTCCAGACTTAGAGGAAAACGTCCGGGTTGATTTGTTTTTTTTTTGTCCCCTCAGTCATTTTCGGTCACACGTAACGCCGCGTTTACCTGCCCGTTACGCACAGCGGCGCACGGTGAGATTTCCACATAACTGCTTCGCCGAAACGTTAATCTGAGGAGGGAACTCCGCTTTTTGAAGGCGGTGAATACACTCCTTGTGGAACTCACGGTGTTTCTACACAGAATATTGGTGAAATTCTGGCGCTCTCCGTTTGACAACCTGCAGTAAACCTCGGTGCGTCAATGTGGGTTAATCGTACAAGGAGTTTTGTCCTGATTTCCCCTCTTGCTCTTTTTTTCATTTAGTCCTTCCTTATCTATCACATCTATTCTAGCCATTCATAGAAATCAAAAGATTTTCCTCCATATTTTCTCTTGTTGACTGCCTCTCTGTGTTGTCTGCAGCTGCGCCAGTTCCAACATGTCTGTGGAAAGAGGCTGTATATTGCTTACTTTACAAATAGTGGATGGATCTGCTAAGACCTGTTACTGTGTGTGTGTGTGTGTGTGTGTGTGTGTGTGTGTGTGTGTATGTGGTGGGGAGGGGGATCAAGACTCATGTGTTGACATTTGACTTTAATTTTGGAAGAGGATCTATTTTAACCGGGGCTTGTCATGTAATCATCACCGGATGAAATGTTGAAGCCCACGAGGGGAAAAGTGTCTCCTCAGGGAGGCCGAGGGGTCAGGGTCAGCTCCAGATCAGCGTCCCTAGGACCAGATCGGCTCTAGCAGGGTAAGGGGAGGAGGAGATGAACGGCTGCATTTGAGCCCCTTTTGTCAAGTCTGACGTTTTGTCTAATTAGAGCAACGGAAATGAAAAGTTAAATGAACCAAGACGCGGCTGGAGTGGTGCTCCTCCGCCCATTTAACACGAGAACGGACTTTGACAGCGTGAAAGACCTTGATTTAGACATCACTCCGAAACAGAAGATTCATCATGAAAGTAATCCTGCATACCTTTGTTGTCACATGTTTTTTTTTCCCCCCTCCTTTTTTCTATCGCCTGATTCTTTTAGGATCCGATTCTGGAGTTTTGGTCGGATGGCAACAAGGCCGGGCAGTCAGTGAAATCAATTAATGTCTAATAAATCATGTGACAAATGTTGACAAAAGGGGCATATTTTGTAGATTGTTATCTTGAGTTCTTCTGATGCAAAAGGTCTCAAAATCAGTCTCCCAACCATGATCGCATTCAATTTTATTTCTAAGTAATGATCCATTATGGTGCTTTTCATTTAAAAAAAAAAAAGTGTGTGAGTAGTGCTCTTTCGTCTCTTCCTGGGCCTGAGACCAACTTCTACAAACATAGAAATACATGGCGCTTGTATTGAATGGACACAGCTGCCCGACTTTATAAGTCAATCGACTATTAGTCACACATCCTTCATTTAAACCAAAAATCTTTTAGTTTCGTATTGACGTTGCAGCCGATGCGATTGTATCCTCCACCTTCATTTTTCCCCCTCTCTCCCTCTTTCATTCCACTCACACGCATTGACAGTCTGCCTCGACCGTCTCTGTGATATTTCATTGTGAATTCCATCTCGGTTGTGCTGTGAGGAGCCCCGGGGAGGAATGGAAATCGCTGTAGAAGAATCTAATGAGGACGCAATGAAATAAACAAATAGCCAGTGCTTGCCTCAACAAATGAGATTGTGTAAGGATGCAATAAGAGAGGGAATAACATTTTGACTGCTGAGACTTGTCTGGCAGTGGATTTGGCTTTCATCTCCGGTTCACCTCTGTCCTCGGAGAGCCGGAAACAAGAGAACTGACTGATAAGTTTGATGTCAGCCATAATCCAAATGACTTGAGCCACACTTTAGGGGCGAGAATATGAACTAACTCTCTCTCTCTCTCTCTCTCTCTCTCTCTCTCTCTCTCTCTCTCTCTCTCTCTCTATATATATATATATATATATATATATATATATATATATATATATATATATATATATATATATATATATATATATATATATATATGTGCATAGATATATTTCACTGGGAGAGATAATTTATTAAGAAATATGGATCAGATGAGATACAGTTACAGTTCTCTTAATAAAACACTCCACATAATTACAGTAGCTCCTTTCAACATACATTTAATGGTATTTAACACGCTGCCAACTGTAAAACGGCATATCGAAATGCTTGTGAGGTGCGTGTGATGTGAGGCGTGGGCGTTCGCTGTGTCAAACCAACAGATGTGGTGATTAATGAAACCCATAGTGGCATGGAGAGAAATGAATCACGCATACCTGGAGTTTCCAACAGCTTTGCCAGGGTAGGAATCTTAAAATCGCCAGCCGGGGAATTAATCTCCATGCATCTCGCCTACCTCTATATGCAACCTGTTTTCTAAAAAAAAAAGTCCTGGAAATGCTAACTTTGAACTACTGTGGGGGAGAAAGACGCCACGCTGTGTGGCGCTCCCTCTGAGGCACATTAACTACACTCTGCTTGAAGGTAGGCCTCTTTTTTTACCCCCACTGTCTCGAGCAGGCGGTGAAGGAACTAATTGGTATAAAGTCTTGACAATTATCGAGCCCAGTCTGATACAGAACCTGTCAGATATTCGCCGGTTGTAGCCGGTCTTGTAAGAAAAGCCTCATGAATTAGGCATGGGCCGCTGTCATAGGGAGCTCTGCCTTTTTTTTTTTTTTTTGTGATAGAAACACCATTCTGTATCCCACCTGTCATTTTTCTATTTGCCTCGTTGAAGGCGCGATCAGACTACGGCGTGTCGCAACCGCAGGCCTGTTTGTGCTTGCGGCTAACGCTGCGGTCTGCCTTTTTGGATTTATTGGCATCATGCTTAAACGATTTAGTGAAGATAAAACATATTACAAGTCATGCAGAATGGGGGAGTCGCGGAATTTTAACCCTCACTTAACCGGACAATCGGAGTGAAAGAAATTGCATAGCAGTCTTACAGCATGTATTAAGATTGACGTTGTTTTAGAATAACGGAACAACGGAAACTACAGTGAAACTAGAGGGGAAAAAAGAGCATGTGATTACTGCTTCCTGCCTAGAGGGGGTTTGGTTTCCTCCCAGTGAGATGGGAGCTCAGTGAAACAGAGGACGGAGGCAGTGTCTCCATCGTGGGAGACCCTATTAGACGCATGGCCTCCACGAGGACAGTTTGCAGCTGTGCAAACTGCTACCTGCAGCCCTCCCTCTCCATCTGATGATCTGTGTTGCACTCACCCTGCTGCTGCTGCTGCTGCTGCTGCTGCTGGCCTGTGATCGACTCTCATGCAAAGCGAAGCTGCATTCGCCTGCTATCAGACAAGCAAACCTCACAGAGGTCTCCGCTGCAGCATCGAAACAGCTGGACAGAGATCAAGGTTCTCCCTTTTTCAGATGCGTCGGGGGGGAAAAACCAACGGCCATCTGTTCAAAGGAGGCGTTGTAAGTTTCTCCTCTGAGATGAACACCAAGGCCCGAGCACGACACACAAGAGGAATCGTCTTTTGAAGAGAGAGTTCAGAAAATGTTACTTGGAAAACCGGCAGTGCCCCTGAACAGCTGTTCTAATGTTTATTATGTTGCTCTTCTGCAGATTAAGACAGATTAAGCCATTGATAATGATGTTATTATCCATAATTCCGTTATACACCGTAGTCGCAGCGGTGAATGTAAAATCCTGGAGATGACGAGGAAATGTTCATTGCTTCATTTAAGGATTTTTAGACCCAGAGAGTGGAAATATCCACTGTTTAAAAAAATGAGAAAAAATTCAACTTTTCTATGTATTCATCTTAACTTCCGATCCCTTGGGATTCCCAATCTCTAGGTCAAACCCTTCTTGTATGAGTAAGAGAACATAAGTACAAAGTACTGAATGATGTCACTATACACCACAGCTGCCCAGTAGTAATATGGGTGTATTCCCTCCTCCAGGCAACACATAGTTTCTCTATTGTATTTCTGTCTGTCACTACATGAGTGCAGTACAAAGCAGACCACAAAGCTCTTTTTTATGACAGGTTTTCAGAGATTGAGTTGGTGACCTTGCAGTCGTTTTATGAGTCTCCGAAGAGATAGAGGGAAAAAAAAACAGTTTAAACATTGTTGACCTGAGAGGTTCTGAATGTTTTAGTTTTAGCCTGTAGAAATGGAAGAAAAACAGCTGACTGCCAAAACTTGTTTGTCATAATCATACATTCCAATACTTAACATCAGCTGCTTTGGAGGGGGCGGCATGTTGACAGGATGTGATTCAACATGAGAATTGAATTATGATTTTTTTTTTTTATTTTATTTATTTTATTTTTTTAGGCTGAAATATAGCAACCTAATTCGGTGACCTGCTCAGGGAAAACAGGGTGGAGCCCAAAAGAGATTAAGTCCCTGCGCTATGTGGCCTGATTTAACGGAAGTGAAAGCAAACATCTCCTGCTCTTGCTCGTAAACATATCTCGGACCACTTTTTTTTTAATCTTGAATGAAGGACACGAAAAACAAATATTGTGTTTTCTGCGGGAAGATAAAGGGAAAAGCCGAGAACACGGTTAATGACACCCGGCGAGAAAAAGACTTGTCTGATGTGCATTTCTGTGAAAGCTGTTTGATCTTAGTGTAAATCTGAGGAGCCATTTTGTACAGTATGCACATAAGATGTGTCACACCCACACATTCCTAGATAGCTCTAATGTCTTTGGGGGTGAAAGATGATGCAAAGAGTGTGAAACGGAGGCTTACTACTAAACATGTTAGTGTATAGTAGTGGAAATATTGATTAATCTTTACAATCTCATGTATTTATTTGCTTATATTGCTCTAATACAAAATTGAACTCCAGTGTTCTTGCTTGCATTCAAACATGTAAAGTGGCTTTTCATTGATTCCGAATGTGGCAGGCGTGTGAGGATTTCCTCACATGGTTGTGGTGCATTATAGAAAGAGTGATTAGCTCCCCTCATTTCTCCAGCACTAAAGCCAAAGCCTGGCTGCAGATGCATCAAGGTCTCACTCGGTCTTGTGACTTACATTATCAGCCCTCTGCCGCATATAACGTTAGTTGTTCTTTCCAATAAATGAGCAATGACGTTTCTTTTACATCTCCGTAAAATAAACATCTGCAGTGGTTTTATACCGAAGCAGTAACGTGGGATTTTTTTTTTTTTATTATTATTTATTTTTTACACCATAAATTTCAGTTGGATGTTCTGCGGTTTGCAGGCTCTTAAGCATCCGCTCGTTGATGATGTGCAGATGAGATGTAAAAAGGAATTGTTTGGCTGTGTCACTACAGAGGTTTTTTTTTTTGACATGGAAGAGCACATTGCTTTGAATAATGGATGCTTACTAAAGCAGCCCATTTCCTATTCATTCTTTCAAGGCTGCTGCGCTGGGAGTTGTATGTGATCACCATGTCAGCCTTTCAATATTTTCATTGTGCTCTCAGTAACATGATGCGGTCTGAAGACCTTGGAATAACTCCAACAAACACAATTTCCACACAAATGCAAAGCACAATAGGCAAACTCAAGAGGCTGCTTATTTTATTTTATAAGAATAATCATTGTTACACATCAACACCTATTATTTGTACGAGGGATGGGCCCCTTTAGGAAAATCAATATTTGATTAACGTCTTGAATTATTATTTAATCATTTAAAAAAAAAAAAGTTTATCTATGTCCAAGAAAGTTAACTTAGTAGCCTATTAAAGATTTTCCATAGTTAATTATTGGTCATATTTAAATACGAATAAAAAAAAAAAGGAATTAATCATGCTCTTTTAAGTATTTTATTACAAGTATTTTACTTATTCAATGTGCCCTCTGCTCCAAGCTTTCTTTTTAACATCCATATTCCTCAGACTTGTCATAATTACTGGTGTGCTGGACACATCAGAAAGGCCCACAGTGACAGCGACAAGCAATAATTCAATGTCTGACATTTGTGTGTTGAGCTGAAACGGATGTAGCAGGGGGAGCGAGGTCAGGCCTTTCAATAAAAACACCTTTTAACTTTCTGACATTTTGTGAAGCTTTATGGCGTTAAAGCCTCTCTTTTTTTTCTGACTGTGATGAATACATCTAAATGGGCACAGCATGCGGCCTAGGAGCCCGCAGTCAGGGGTGAGCCGACATGGCCTGCATGCTGATGGGCATGTCGGGCTCAGGCGAGCGCCAGTGAGTGTTAATGTATGGGCTGATAATAAGAGGAGCTGTCTGGGATGATGTACAGTAAGAGAACAAGGTTAAAGGCAGAAATAAAACGAGAGGCCATACCTTGAACATAGGCCTGAGCGACGCAGCTTATCACTTTACTTCCAATTTAACCACTTTATTTATCAAGGATAATCAATTTAATGTTAACACAACAATTCCTGCGCTCGTTTTCTCCCTTCGTGCTGCTCCTGCTGCCACGAATGTCGATGAACCCGAGCTGCACACCTGTTAACCGATTGGCTGTTTGCATTTCGCTTGCAGCACGCTCCATTATCAAGGGATATGATTGGCCGTTTATGAGCCAGAGAGACTAATAATTTTCTTCTTGCCATTGATGAAGTGTCTATCGCCGCTATCGTTTCATCGCCCAGGCCTACTTGAACATGTTTAATCTTATTGAATTCCTGTCACAGTTTAAGGATGTAATTTCAGCCACCAGCATGTGATGGTATTGCACAACTATCTCCGTGTGTGAAAAGAGCCGACAGGATGTGGTCTAGATAAAACAACACATAAACAGCTATAGTTATAGAGATGGCAGGATAAGCAGGTTTACACAGTAAACAACATTTCAATTATCCAGTTAAATATCTCAAGTAGTTTGCAAAAAAATGTTCTAATTCCCATTTTTACATATAATCTAAAAATGAGGGCCACGATATCACATTTTCAATTATGAGCCATTGCAGTCGTTTGTCCTTAGATGGCTGATTTTTATGGCTACTGGAATGATTAAGGTCTGTTTTTACAATACTGATCAAAGCAACTGTTCCAGATGTCAACTCTCCAATACAATCCTCATATCTCACAGCTGTAAAGATCTTGGCATTTGATTAACATTATGATGCTCTTCAAACAGCTACATGGCCGCTTCTGCCACGTTTATGGCATCGTCGCGTAATCCGTTTTCCCTTCAGAAAATATATCACCAGCTAGGATAAAGTCATCAATAATACTTTTGAGTGTAGAATAAAATAGGCCCTGTCGCCGAGTGGAAGATCGGATTGATTCATCTATGTAAGAAACGCTGTGCTACACTGGTGACTATGACACACTGACCTTCAGCTCCGGAGATCTAATCTGTAAGTGCTGCGAGACATTTCCACATTGTAAGCGGGTGTTGTGTTTGCAAAAGCAGTCACGCTTTGCAAAAATGCTGCCGCTCACCAGGCTGTATGTCGCTAACCTTCGCAGCTTTTGGTCCCACTGGGAGAGCCCACTGTTGATGAAAACACCCTTCGAAATACTGCCAAAGCCTCTATGTGCTCAGCCATAGACAATGGCGGACTCTCACTGTTCACCTACAATGTTGGGACATTTATTTAGCGTAATTACAGTCTGCTTTGATGGTAGAGATGCAACCATGAAGAACTGTGTGCGTTTTCTTTGTGTTTTCTTTTTTTTTTTTACAGAAGGGAGAACTAGTAATTAGATGACAATGCTGTATACATGTAGGCCTCTGTTTGCATCTTCCTTTCTTTCACCTGATCGTTTTCTGTTTACAGCAAGAATGCGTTGTTCAGCGCAGATTATTGTGGTCAGGGTTTTCTTGCTCAACTTTTGGCTGGGTGAAAATAGGTTTAATCTAATCTTCTCTTTTGAAGAGGCACAGAAGCGCAGATATTTTCTTGTGACAATCGCTGAGATACTGACAGGATGAACCTTCAAGAGGAATTTTATAACCTGTTGTGCATCTTTGAAGTTCATAGTGTATCATACCAAAGCTCAAATAGACAGATGCATAAATATATAATTCTCTTTGTTATAATTTTTTATTGACCTTTGTTTAGCGGGTGCAACAAAAGGACATTTTGATATATACACTGCTGTTTAAAAGTTTGGGGTCACCCAGAATTTTGTGTTTTCCAAAGTCACACTTCAGTCATTTACCACATTAGTAATGTATAGAGTGTATTTCTGATTAGTTTAAAGTTATCTTCATTGAAAAAACAGTGGTTTTCTTATAAAAATAAGAACATTTCGAAGTGACTCCTCTCCTCTGATTGGCTGATTTGAATGCTGTGAATTGAGGGTGGTGGTGACTTAATAGTTGTTGCACCACAACATCACAGAAGCCCCGTCGGCATGTTTTGAGGCACAGTTTCTTAATATAGGCTGTGTGCATTTCTCGATTGAGAGTTCTGAAACATGGGACAGTGTCTATTTAACACCTCGACCTTCCTTATTATCAAAAAAGCTACTAAAATGACACTTTTGATGATATAGGACCCTTTTTCAATTTAAAAATCATCTGCTAAAAAAAATGAAATTGTTTCTCAATAAAACCCAAAGCCACAAACTTTATGAAGTCTAGCCAGCATAGTGCTGTCTGAATTGGGTGATGATAATTGAGCAGCGTTCTAACGGCCTAGTCTCTTCTACATCCGCCCACTCGCTCTTCTGGGCCTCCACGTTTCACGACACCTCGTACAGTGGGACTGCTGTGTGTCAGATAACAAGGAGCGGGGGATCACAGGCGTCATCCAAGCACCGCGAGCGTTTGCCCCGCCGCTCCCAGACAACCAAGATGCGGTGGCGAATAAGGGGAGAGAGAGAGATCACAGTAATCATAATAATGATGTGTTTGAATGGGGGCTGAATATCGCACAGTGTTCCTCCTTGGGCCAGCCGGTGGGTGGTTTTTCACACAAACGTCTATTTCACAGATTGCTCAAAACCCTCTTCCTCCCATGCTCTCTCTCTCTTTCTCTCTCTGTCTCTCTCTCTCTCTCTCTCTCTGCATCTGGAGCTCACACAGAAGACAAATATACATTATGGGACATGTATTTTTAACGATGGGAGTGTGTGTCCCCTGTGGGGGCTCCTCCAATGCGGTGTGAGTCTTTGCACAAAGACTAATTTGTTATCCTACTAGAGAAATTACACGGGCGCTTTAGAAAGCAACCACACTGGATGGCTTCATTTGTATCAGTGTTGCTTTTATTTAGAAATCACACGGCACTTCCTCTTTTTGCCCCCCCCCCCCCCCTTGACGTGTCTATATGATTTAAATGCTAATTAAGAGAAGTGGAAAAAAAAATCAGCCAGTTATGGAATACCAGTTGATCAGGTTTGCTTGAGACATTCCTAAATCGTATGTTAAGGACCAGGCTTTGCGCATGTGGAATTTGCCAGTAATTAGATCCATGTTTCCTTGTTTACCTTCGCTACAAGTGCAGTCTCTGTGGGCCGTGCATATTTAGGCCTTTTATCAGAACTGGTGGGCAGTGGAGTGTGACACATAGGCTGACATGAGAAAACACTGGAAAACACACGCCCGCTTGCCTGCTGCTGAGAGAGAGAGAGAGAGAGAGAGAGAGGGGCTCACCAAGGAGACAGGAAAGGATTTGATCATCAGATCTATCCTCCCCTGAGAGGGAAAACGCCTTGCCTTCTGAACACGCTAAGACACTCCCTCATTTGCAGTCTTTTATGACTGCCTGGGATGAGCCGGTGTAAGATGAGGAAGCAGACCGCAGATACTACCATTACTGGGATTCCGTCTCCTAGTGCGGGCCTCCGCTGACGTCGCCGCCGCCACGTTGGCTTGAATTTCGAGGCGGGCCCGTTCTGCCGCTCCTTTGGCAGAATTTTCAACCGAATCCGACGCGCGGGCCCCGGCGCTCTGAGCCGTCACGCGGCGCCCCTCCGGCTCGGCCCAAGCCACTAACAGGAAAATAAATGAAAAAAGGCTCTGCGCCGCTGCAGTTCATTAGTGCACTATCAACGTATGGCAGCTGGGCCACAGCAGGGGACTAGTTAGCCGCTTAGTTAGCCAGAGAGATGCCTTCGCTCTCATGGCAAAAAAACCTCATTATCGTGGACTAGTTGGAGTCCATTTTCATCATGTTCAGCTCGAGGTGCACACTGCTTCCTCATGTGTTGCTGCGCCCTGCAAACAGCCAGCACTCCCCGCCGCTCTGCTTGATTGTTTTCATTACCCGGGCCGACGGTAGCTTGATCCTGCTCCTCGCCAGCATGGCTGTCATTTTTCCTCGAGCTCCAAAAATATCTGAGGTGAAGGAGAGGGTCGTTTTTATATCCCCCCCCCCCCCCCTACACACATGCACACACACACACACACACAAACATACACACACACACACTACCGTCGTTGTTTGTTGCCGTCATATCTGCGTGGAGTCTGGTATGAAAAACCTGCACGCTCCAGGCCACACATTTCACCCTGCATTCCTGCGCCTGTAATTGGTTATTGTCCAAATACGTAGGTGGGTCGGGGTGTGAAGCTGTGGAGGGGAAATGAAGAGAAAGAGGCAAGAGGGAGAGGGGAAAATAGCGGGGCGGGCGTGTGTTTCTGCTCAATCCGCTATCACGCACGCAACCGGGGGGAGGAAGATGAAACGCCAGGGGAGCTACGTGCCAAAATGCATCCCTCCGTGATGAAGAGGAATTTTTTAACACCTCTTTCATTTGCATGTGTCCAATTAGGTTTTTCTTCAGATCCTGCTGGGGAGGTGACAGGAGGTGATAGCTTCTGGGATTTCTCCTCTTAAAGCACACAGGGTTTGTCATGACACACATCTCAGCGTGGTTACATTTTTGGATCCTGAACTAATTTGTTTGGGTTTATTCATTTTATTTGGGAGTGATGTAGTGGTGGGAGAGAG
The DNA here is from genome assembly GCA_030544235.1 of Lepturacanthus savala. Classification (NCBI taxonomy): domain Eukaryota; kingdom Metazoa; phylum Chordata; class Actinopteri; order Scombriformes; family Trichiuridae; genus Lepturacanthus; species Lepturacanthus savala. The sequence continues at coordinate 17,151,647 of CM060471.1, read as the reverse complement.
TAATGAATCGGTAACGTTTACACCTGAGCTGAGGTCATTAGGGAATGCTCGGGCTCTGACCACAGCATGCGAAGACACTCACCCGCTGTCCAAACCGATCTGTCACAAAACCTGCTGAGTTGAACATTTCCCGGTACAGTTCAGCAGAAAATCTGCACTTTGCATCTTAACAGCTGGTGTCCACTGGTTCCAGATGCAATACATATGTATAATTTCATGCATTTAATATTTAATTTCTTGCGCTGGATGTTTGTAGCTCGGTGAAAACCATCCGGATCACGCGAGCTCACATTTCTTTTTGCGCTATGTATCAGTTTGGCCTTCTCGCCATTGAAACTAATTTCCAGAAATTGGGAAATACCCGGGCCAATCAAAGCCTGCACACTGTAGTTGACGGCAAGCAAAAATAGGAATAGTGAAGTTTCTTGGAGGTAAAGCATGTTTTTGCTGTTCCCCACTGGATTTCAGGATGGTTTTAACCAGGCGAGTATATTTGATAATGTAATGATAGGTCAGAGAAAATAACCTTTAACAGCCCATTTCAGTGCCAGTGTATCCCTTAAGGACCTTGTCTATGGTTTGTCAGTAAAATCAGTATCTGTCTACGTCCTGACATTAAAATAGGTTATTAATCCCGGCGTTCAGGTCGACGTTCTGGAACAGTTGTTGAGTTGATTAGCGGGAGCAGCCTCTGCCTTTGACCTTTGGAAGCTCACCAGAATTGTAATGATTTTCTGTCATCGTTCTCCTGTGTGTGTGATGCCCTGAGGCGAAGTGCCTTTCCTGTTTTCAAAAGCAAAACAACATAAAAATTTGGATTCCGTTCAAAGGACATTATATCATTGGGGTCCAGCAGAAAACTTGTATTTTTTCATAAATGAATGTAATTATTCAAATATTTAACTGATGAGAAGTATTAAGAAACAGTTTAAATCATCTTGAATGAAGTGTCGTGCAAGAATCTGACCATTTTTTCACATTTGAATAATCATTTATGAAATTTTTTTAAGAGAGAGTTAATGGCTTCCAGGTTCTCAGATGCGAGAATTTGCTTTCATTGGTGTAACGTGTCTATTGTTTCAGATCGTTTATAATTCCCTACACTTTTCCTTTTGTCTTTTTGGTTTTGGAAAGACCATCAAATGATAATATCTTCCAAATGCTTCAACATGTGGAGAAACCTGAAGTGCGACAGGCCGGCTGTGCTCATCTATAATTGAACCATCGCTGTTGGTTGATATTGAATCAAGTTTGATTCCTTATATTTAATTTACAAAAGTGCTGTCTATACATTCATGATGCTGTTTGCTCTAATGACAAACGGCGATTTCGCTCAATAACGGTATGATGAGGTTGTCGGCTTTGAAAATGGCAGTCAATGGGAGCGTCTGTGGTTTATGCCTCGTCACCAAAGCTGCATCTAATTCATTTCATTAGAGCCGACCGTATATAAACCACTGTAATTGCTTTAAAATGTTCCCCTCTAAATTGATTCCTTTTAATATGTCTGGAATTGAATTAGACCGAGGTGTCTTGTAGAATCACTTGAGGCTGCGCTTGTTTACTTGTTCAAACAAATGACATCAGTCATCACTGTCGGCAACAATGAGGAGTGTTATTGTGGGTTCTGTATTAAAACATGATGTTGGCCATGTGAGATCGCACTAATCCATGCTGTGCGTCCTAGTGATGGCAGAGTTTCAGACTGAATTCTAACAGCCTCTCTCTGAGTCACGTCAGCTGATTGGCAGCTACTCTGATGTCATTTGTTTTTGTGGGGCAAGGACAGGTCACGCTGGCCAGTCGTATTCTCCCTCTCTTTCTCTTTCACTCTCTCTCTCTATTGCTCTGTTTGATTTCCCTTCTTTCCACCCCCAGGCTTCAGATTTTCCTGTCTTCATATCTTGTGTACAGTAAATCCCACTGATCCTCTCTCACTAGTTTGTCTTTCTTTTGATTTTTGTCCCCTTCAGTTTCTTCCTTTAAAGTAACAATAATACATGTTTCTGTTAATAAGAGATTGCTAACAAAACCCAACTCTCCAATAGAATAATAATATAATGCATATATTCTGTTCATATTTGAGATTGAAGCTATAAGAAAGGATAGGTAATTTTATGTGTGTGTTAAATAAAATCAATCTATTACATTTATTGAAAATGATAGCTGAGATTGCCAGGGATCATCATGCCATCTTGACTTATTTTAAGCTTATTCTTGAGCTCACAATCAAATAAGTTATGATAAAGGACTTCACCTTTCCTAGAGACAATACTGATGCAAATACGACACTTTGGACTGTGTCATGCTTTCAGGTTGTACAATTTAAACGATTTCTGTGTAAAGCTTCTTTGTGGGAGGGCACAATGTGTCTAGACAGTTGGGTGCCTTTTTTTTATCACAGGAAAATGTTACTCATAATTCGTATGCAATCTGATAGATCTGTTTTCACTACAGCTCCATAACCGAGTGTTTTTAAAAGCTATGGCCCGAAAACTATGTTGTTCCATTTCAACTTCTTTCACAGCGGTGAGCCGCTGCTCTAATAGGTTAATTGGAGTTGGCGAGGTCATAATCTGACAAATCCAGTCTGATTCCGTGGGATTCTGGGGGGGGGGGGGATCTCGGGCCTTTCAATGGGCTGCCGCTTGTCTAATCACTCTTGACCCTATTAGAAATGAGTCCCCCCTTTGTTACTGTGCGGCACTGTCAGTTCTGGGGGAACAAAAAGTGCCATTGTCTTCCATTTCTGTGGCTGCGATAGAAGTAATCTGTAGCTGTAGAGCAGCTTTAGGATTGCCATAATCCAGATTCGGTATTAATGACAGTCTAATCCGCACATTTTTTTGACCCTCTGGAGTGGCAGACATGGCATCTCCTGTTTTATTTGCTCGTGTAATGCCACTGATTCTATAAATGAAAGGGGTTGCTCACAGGCTTATGTCATGAGGGATGCGATATCCTGTTTCGATGTGGGTGCTGCTTAGCCAAGATGCTGCACTCGTCTGATATCAGCAAAGTCAACGCAGAGCTGTCATGTTGTGTCATGTATATCCACGGATTCACTCCAGATTCAGACAGATTCCCTGATGGCCAGTGAGAATTGTTGTTTGGATTTCCTCCTGTTCCTGACAATATTCATGCCTGAGACCCGTGTGGCTGACAAACCCGGTAATTGCACGCCGGCGTTGAGCACGCCGAAAAGGACCGCGGGGGAGTGTTTGCTCACCCGCGCACGACACGCAGCGAGGGCAAATGACACGAATGGCAAAATGGTGATCCTCTACTGTGTGCGCTAGAAGGGGGCTCTTTTTCGCTCTTTGTGTGACACAAAGACGAGCGGCGATAGACGAAATGTGTGTGAAATCCATCACACAGCTGCTAGCTCCGCACAATGATCAGTAACCCCCCCCCCCCACACACACACACACACACACACACCCCTCCCCAACGAAACCCCTCCTACACCTTATCTCCTCTCCCTTCACCCCTTTAGTGATGGCCAAGGCCGATACTAGCTAGGCTTGAACTAGCAATCACACTTTAGCACCAGCTGAATCTGGAAGGATGATTTGATCTTCTCCCACTTTCCATCCTTATCCTCTTACAGTCAGTATCATGTACATCACAGCCAATGCTGGTGCAGACAGCCAGGTTTCTGCAGCTTAAACCTCCATAATACTGGGGTGTACCGCATTAAACTCACACTGGCTTGTTCTCATTTATTTATATATATATATATTAGTGTGATCATACATGTGCCAAAAAGAAGTGTTCTCTATAGGGATCCACAGCATCATAGCATATCCTCCTGGACTGAGGGAGAAGCGTAAAAGGCCATAAAAGACATAAAGCCGCAGAACACGCCATGTTTGTGAAGTTATTTATTTACCTAATTTATGTGCACTTGTCTCATTTCAGCAGAGGAGAGGAGAGACATTGAAGCTGAAATACTGGAGTTGACGACAACTAAATTTGTGTGATTGAATTTGCGGCTCATTGAAATATGTGGTTAGGATCTGACAGACTTTTTCTCTTATTTTTTTATTATGAAGTTTTCCTTCTTTGTCTGGCACAAAAGGGGGAAATAACTAGGGTAACAAGAAAAACAAAACAATATCGGCATCGGCTATTTGCCAAATTACTAGTTTAAACCATATCAGCCCTGAATTTTACGATCGGTGCGTCCCTACTTCTAAACTCTACTGCCAGAAAATCACAGACCATATGTGAGGAGACATTTTTTTCTTCCCCATCCGCATTGAAATGTAAGGCAGGCGGTTTTAAAATGTATGTAAGCTGTTTTTTTGGCTGTGAAAATTGCTGGCTTAATGTGGACAAAAGCCAAAATTGTGGTGCAGTTTAGCTGACTGAGTGTGGATATGCGCAGTAAAAAGATAAGAGAACATCACCTTAGCTGAGCTTAGCGATATTTATTGTGGTTCTTGTTTGCTTTACAGACAAGCTCGAGAAGAGCGTTTTTGGATCAATTGAGGCTAACAACAGAAACACAAAAGTCATCATTAATGTCATCATGATGTACTGTGATGCCGTAAATACTGTGAAATGTCATTAAATGTCACCAGTTCACCGGTTGTATAGTGCATAATGTGACAAATATTATGACACTCCTGGATATGTATATTACAAAAGAGGACAACTTTTAATTAAGTTTTCTCGGTGTTCCTTAATGCCTGAAGTTTTGTGCACTTTTCAGTAATTCCTTTGTCCAAAGTCCAAAGCTGCACCTGTTATAAAAAAAAGAGCTAACAATAAACAACAAATAATGTACATAACCAGACGAATAAATCCAACGTGGCAGAAGTAAAGCTCACCTGTCAATGTCGCCTCTGCTCATTTATCAGTTTCATGGGCCGGATTTATCGCCACAAGATCGCAGCAGAGCCTTTAAAAATGTAACATTATCTTGAATCAGCAGTCTTGGGTTGTATGAGAAGAAAATCAATGCTGTCGCAGCTCGAGTGTGACTCGGCCATCCATCAGTCCGCCGACTGACTGAAAGTGGCTACTGTAGATGATGTGCTGAATGGCCAATTTCCTGTTACCTGTTAGAGACAGGAGCACCCCAGCAGAGCTCCTCGTTCTCAGCTCTCCTCGAAATCCCCGCCTCCCTCCGGGACGCTGTAACACGGGCCTCGGAAATTGATTCGAATAACGCGCTGTGGCATTTGCAACTGTAATCTCGGCCCCTGGATGGTTTGATAACGAGAAATCTTTTTTTTTTGACATTGCTCGAAGGGTGGCGGTTGCAAGCTCTGCAGACTAAGTCTGAATTTCATGAAATATGCCGTTTGTCTATCCCAGCATATCTTTCGCTGATAGAAATATCGAACATGTGGTCGATGTGATGCTTTTAGCCGTCCAGGCTGCAGCCAGCGGCCACCGGTGTGTTTCATGTTACATGTCAGCCAGAGTATTTACAGAGTATTTACATGACCGCTTCCTGGAAGGAGGGTAAGGTGGGGGTGTGAGTTCCCCTCTGTCAGACCATGATGACTAGATTACAGTATTTACTTGTGTGCACAGCCCTGCTTGTAGATCATCTGAAGTGATGCCTTTTGAAGATAAAGATTAAAAAAAAAAAGAAAGAGAGTTTGAGAACTTTACTTTTGACGTGGAGTGCAGCGTACGTTAAACTCTAAATCACCCATATCCTGTTGATTTAAGTGTACAGGGCATTCTTCCTATGAGCTCTTACTTCCTGTCGTGGGATTACTTTCCTTTGGAGAGAATGGGGGCGCGGAGCCGCGGCTGTGCTCGCCTCTGCTGCTGTGATAAATCTAAGATTAATTAGATGTATATGGAAGGTGATAAATAAATTGGGCCGGACAAGTCCTGGATTCTTTCTCATAACCTTGGCGAAGTGAAGCTACTCCCACATAACTACTGGCTGACCTGAGGAGAGCCAGACCGCACTCATCTCATGCTCAATAATTGTTTTGTTCTCAGTCACCCGACATGAAATGAGCGTTGCATGCCAAGACATTCTCATCTCATGGTGAATAAATGTTTGAGAGGTTGCCTCGCCGTTAATTGGAAATGTCCCCGTTTCCGCCGCTGGAGCAATCGCGAGCACCCGTTGCTTTCACCATCCCCCTTAACTGCAGACTGAGTGTCTGACTAGAGCCAAACATTTTTTTTTTCACAATTTACTAACCATGAGATTAAAATTTCTTATCTGTAGTGTCAGACTAACTTGTTGCGAAAGTCTGACAATAATCAATCGATTCAAATCGTAACAATGATGGGAACTGTTCATTTTTTTCATATAATTATACAATCTTAAAGGTACAGTGTGTAGGATTTGAACAGAACAGAATTGGCAGAAGCCAAATATATTATTCATAATTATGTTTTAATTAGTATATAATTCAATTAAAATAGGAATTGTGTTTTTATTACATCATTGAGGGTTTTTTTTCCCCAATCTGTACCCACAACACTAGAAACTACACACTGTAGCTTTTAATTATTCTTATACTGTTACACACGCAATTACTCAGCTATTCAGATGTTTGGCATAAGTCTACAGTAGCAGTCAGAAATTTGGACACACTTTCTCATTTGCTTGAATGAAAAAGTGTGTGATATACAACATATGTGCTATATACCTCCAAATAATAGTTTTGGTTTTGAGCAATCCTGATTTCCCATTCAAAATGTTCCACTTGTGCAACACTTGACATGACAGTATAATGACTCCGGCTGTGAATTGTTAACGATTGGTAATGATCATGGCTCTCTTTACAATGAGTGGAAAAAGACAACAAATCATCACTCCAAGAGAAGGTTACTCAGACAGACGAGATGTGCAGCCAGATATACTTCCAGAGAGTGAATCCACAAGTGTTTTTTTTTCTTTTCTTTGTGTGTGTAATCTGGTAATGTGACTATCAGCAGCTGGGAATAGTTACAAAGAGTTCTTCGTGTTCTGGGACTGTTTTTTTTTTTGTTTTTATTACTCATTCTGTTTTCCCATTTCAAATGATTCTTCTAACGCTATCCGCAATGTCATAAAAACACCACTCAACCAGAGTGAATCACAAATGTGTGTTATGACCACCCGTTTAATCTACTTTAACTTCATCTCTTAGAATATTCCCCCCCAATACTAGAATATCCATCAGAGCTGCAGTTAAATGTAATTTAATGTTTATTTTAAAGGGACAGAGCATCTATTAATATACCAATATTAATGAACATCAAAAGTAAATGCGCCTGTAGTGCTAAACCTTACACACAACCTTTTTTTTTTTTAATTTGCCCCAGGACTAGTAAGGACCTTCAAAATAGTAATGCTCTCTCTCCATATTTGATCCTGATCATATTTGGTCTGGAATTTTATGTTTATTGAAGTGTGAGTCATTTCAGAAAACTAACACATGGCTTATGTGTGTGAATCACACCCACAATGATGTCCTAGCTCACAAATATGCAGTTTTTTATATGAAAATGGTGACATATGTGTTAGTGTTTTCACACATGAAGGGCCGTTCCAAATACGGTTCCAGCCTTTTTCCCTCGTTTGTGCCTTTTTGCAGAGTTGTGTCGGGGTGTTGTCCCCACTCTCTCTATCCCGGCCTTCTCTTTTTCTAGTTCTCACAGTCCGGCTAATTTTATACCCCCAGTGTTTGCCTGTAAACTCCAGTTCACACACAGGATATGATCTAAACCGTTCCTCTTCCTGCCTGTGGACAGCATGTCTTCTGAGTCAGCGTCATACAATGACAAAGACATGGGGCTGCCTGGAGCAGGAATGTATCTTTCAGGGATGAAAACATCCCACATCCATGTCTTTTTTCTTTATTAATACGTACTTATAATCTAGTAGACATCCTGACCTTTCTGTAGCATTGATCTGAAGAGGGTAAAACCTGGTTCGAAAAAGAGCATCGCAACTTGGTTCGGTTTGATTTCTCACTCTGGTTTCTACCTTTTGGAAAAGAAATCACTGTGAAAGTAGCGGAGGTGTTCACTGCTCCCTCTCTTTCTCTCTCTCTGTCTCTCTCTCTCTCTCTGCCCGTCTCCAACGTGCAAAACACCTCCGTTCCCAGACAAGGTTGTGCAGACAGACAAGACATGTAGCCCTGGGCTGTAGCCAGATATACTCACAGATAGCTCGAGAAATCCACAGGGCTTTTTTCCCCTCTGTGTGGGAGTATGTTTCTTACATACCCATTAATGTCAGTCTATGTATGTGTGTGTGTGTGTTTGTTTCCTTGTGTGTATCAGCAAATGGTTTTGGAACTGCCTGCTTGTTGAGATATATTTGCCCCCCCGCCCTCCCTCTTGTCCTGGAATACCACTGTCTCTCTGTCATGAATATTTACAAGGTGAGGTTCGTGGAGTTTAAGTGTTGCAGGGAATCCTCGGCTGGGGACTTGTTTAATCCTAACCCCGTTCTGTCTGGGCTGCTCCTAGACTCCGAGGAGAGGCTTTGGGAAAGGATGTGAGTGGAGGAAGGGAAGAGAGACACCACCACTGAGGGGGGATGTGTATCGGCAGGCTGAGTAATGGCAGTTTTTTTTTTTGTACATGGTGCAGTTATAATGAACTGAGGGTTTTCTTGCAGGCCTCCAGCCAACTTCAGGTCATGTCTGGGTCTTTGGACTGAATGCGGACTGGATTGGAAGGTTGTTCAGGCTTCTTTAGTTTTTAACCATATTGGTATTTAATCTACTGCAAACCTATACCCATCCTTCAATGCATGTGAATTCACTTTGTTCTGCAATTCAGTCTGGACACCAAGGACCTGATTTTCTCCTCATCTTGGCAGCCAATCGTTGAACAGGGGGAGGGTGCAACAAGACAATGATGAAACACAGAAGCGACTTTGTTGATAACTGTGGATCCAACATGGCAGCAGATGAAAATTTACTTTTCAATACAACTTTAGAAAGTCAGTGGTTCTGAAAGTGACCCCCAGGGGTCCCTGAGGTGGTTCTAGGGAGTCCCCAGCAAAAAATGGAATAATTAGTTTTAATTTTGTCCATCCATAAGTAAAAATGTGTTTTTGTCATGGGTTTGATAAACCTTCTTTAATATCTAAAAGCAAAAATCGTATTAGATGGGGGCCCGTTGACAAAATCGTATCAAATGCGGGTCAGTGGTCGAATTTTTGAAAAATCTTCACCGGGTATCGGGTATGTCATTGTGTATGTGTGATACAAATATCTATAAGCTACATACAGAAATTTGATAGACATTTGTAGCAACCATTAAACGGCCGTATCATCCCTTCCTTCAGGAAGGGACGATACATGGATCCAGGAGTGGTTACTGTTAATTACCACTCCTCATTGTGACATCACAACAGGAGCCATTTGTAAACGGTTTGTGCTCAGCCAGGTTCACACAGAAGCACTGAAGAATTTTATCGTTGACTTTCTGACAGCTAAGTACAATGGGACCCTCCAGTGGCTGTGAAAATCACAAAAATCCCTCTCTAGAGCCATTGTTTGGATGGTCCGCTCCGGGCTACTGTAGAAACATGGCGGCGGTGGAAACATGGCAGGCTTTGCAGATCAAAAGCCTCTTGATTTGATCCTATTCGTGATTGCCACAGGCTCCAGCAATCACAGAAGGGATCAAAGCGGGAGAATATACCTGGAACAATTAGAAATTCAGGTATTGTATTGTAAAATGAGTTCTGTACAAAGACCAATCAACCCATCTCCTGGTAAACAGGATGCAATGAAAATCTCAGATGAGAAGGGAACAAGGAACGACAAAAAAGGCATAAAAATAGGAAATGTTTAAAGGAAAGGATAGCAGACTTACTCTTCCGCTAGTCTGCTAACATAACAATACACGAGAAATAAGATTTAATCTCATAATAACCTTGAAATTGTATTTTTTACTACCTGGAAGTCACTGTATCTTGCCTTAGCAGCGTTTCCTATCTGTATTCTTAAATGGTAACTGGACATGTCTTACATTGCAGAGGCTTATTCCATCACTCTATTGATTATTGATCCGAGAGAGCCTCTGGTGAGTATTAAGTCACGGTTATCATTTAGCTACCAACTGAATAAATAACACTCTCTGTAAATGATCTAGTGCTGTTTGGGCCCTTACGGAAATTTCCGATATTTGATTATAGCAGCGACTGCCAAGTTTAGAAGAGCCGCCATATGATATTATCACACTCGCATCCTGCTTGGTTTGGCAAAGGGCCACCCTGCTCAGACCTGGATGCCAAGACACACCGGTGAGTTTGGGAGTGAGGTGTACGGGCGAGAGGGAAAATCACACTCCTTGTTAGTGTCTGTCCTCTCGCTCTGGAACATTAGGCACACGGTTTGCAGACAGCTCATCAGGGATATGGCTCTATTCACATTTGATTATAGAGTCATTAAGTTCATACACGTGCATGTGTTTCCTGCGGTGCCATTTATTATCATCTCTGCCGCTGCGGTTTTCACCCAGGGTCTTTTCAGGTTTGGATGAATACACCATAAATCATAATGAGCCCTGTCACTTCTCTAACATCTGCATCTTTCTAACATTGATTCGGTAAAGCAGGTGCTAGACCGCTGCTGCTCTGTTCTAATTAAAACCATATCATTACACATTTAAGTCTGACTCGTTGCTGTGGATGTTATTATTTCCCATTACACAGCATTTAGAAAAGAGTCTTGTTCTCATGTTTTCTCTATTGCCCACAAATGCATCTTTATACATCAGCGGTTCCAAAACATTTCGGCCTGTCATCATAGTTAAAGGTCCAAAACGTGAGGAGAATGGAGGCAAGAATGCTCCCTGAAGGCCAAAATCCCATGGCTTCACCTTGTTCTGAATGCTTATTTTGCAATATTACCTCCACTTCTTCCTTGCGATGATGTCAGATAATTTGCACATGCCAACAACCGCTGCCCGTTCTGTAGCCTTTTTTGCTAAGGTTGTTTGAATTTCTTTTTTTCGGGAGTCGTTAAAAACGCATTTGTTTCATCAAGCTAAGAATAAAAAAAACATTGAATATTTTTTTAATCAGTGCAGTTCCCATTTGACGCAGGATTGATTGCTTGGCCCCTTGAGGGGCTACTTGCTGCTGTGTCAGGGTGCAGGCCTGTTCGGAAGTGCCATTCAGACAAATGCCCATTCAGAACAAATATACCCCAACACCCAGAAATGCCGCTTGCAGCCTTGATGAGAAACGCTAATTCACTTCATGAAATAAGTGAGAAAAACAGAAAGAGATTGCCTGCGTTATAAATGGATGCCTTTTTTTCTATTTAATTTAATTTACATACAACTTATTTACTTACTTGTTCACGTTGTCCGCTCACATATAGTATTTCAGTTCAGATTCCGGGCTCAAATGTGAACGGATGTATTGAGACGTTGACATTTTCAGTCAAGAACAATGAAAAACAAATTAAATCCTACTGCTATTGTTTTACGTAGCTCCCAGAGCTGCTGAAAATCTGCCAAGTTGCAGCGCCTTGAATCTGGCCAATCAGCATAGAGTGGGCTCATTGGTGGGGGGGGGGGGGGGGTGGTTAAAGAGACTGGAGCTGCATGAAGGATATACTATAAGATGAACATGTTTTTTTGAATTCCAAATCATGTATAGAGATCCCAGTAGAGCACCAGAATATTAACATGGATCCAGAAATGTGCATACACCCCCCTTTTATAAACCGGAGTAAATGAAGCTGCTCATCAGAGACAAAATGTGTCAGCCACAGACTCAGTTTGTCTTCTTGGGTTGGATTTTTTTTTTTAAATCATCATAGTTTCGAGGAAGTATTTAAAAAAAAAAAAGAAAATCCAGCAAAGCCTGAAAAGCTTTTCCCCCAACACGACTCCTCGGATTTATCTCATGACCTCCTGTGGGGGTCTTGGACTATTCGCGGAGACATTGTGTTTCTGGAAGTGACACGCTGAGGCGGGTCAGAGCGGCCGTCTGTAAACACGGCGCTCGTGCTGGATCCGTGCAGGCGCCCTATGGGGACTCAGATGGCCCCTCGGCGGAGTGGAGCGAAGTGACGTCTTTCTCCCTTTCGCTCCGGCTGTGTTGCATGCCTGTGTGCCAGTAGTTGCCCTCAAAGCTTATCTCTATAAATGGATTTGTGCTGGAGCACTCGCAGGTCTTGGTATGATGCTCTAATCTGATCGACCGCCAGAAGGTGGAGGACTCCAGGAGCCAAACGCGTGTGTCCGTGAGCGTGTACGCATACGGACCCCTGGACACAGGTGTCCATCTGTGTTTGAGCTGGTATTTGTCACCGTGGTTCTATGTATTTTCAGCTGACCTCAGGGAAATAGCATCTGTACGACAGTTTTTCGGTGAAGTGTTGTTTTTTTTAGACTCTCAGGCTGTAAATCCAACACCTGCTGTCCACATGTTGTACTTGGACAAGATACAGATGAGGCTTAGAGAGGTTACACTCCCAAAGTACAGAATACAACATGACTTCTCTGTGCACCAGGTTGCTACACACACACACACACAGGTCTAGCATCTGGCTTGCCAGAGATACAGTGCCAGAGATGATTTATCATTTCCCTGTGTTGCCTGTGTGTGTGCTATGTGGCTGTGAAAACCCTTAAGATCTCTTTCACCTCCTGTTATTAATGGGAATTTTAATTCAGGGGTGCTTTCTGCTCCCCATGATTATTAGCCACCCTAGTCACAGTGCTCCGACTACAGATGTTAAGATTTATATCCTTAAAATATTTTCCTCCTGTTTTTCTCCTTATTTCTCACGTCGCTATGTTCAAATCTATTTTCTCTCTCTCTCTCTCTCTCTCTCTCTCTCTCTCTCTCTAATATATATATATATATATATATATATATATATATATATATATATATATATTTTTTTTTTTTTTTTTTTTTTTCCTCTATTTTTGGGAAAGGTTCCTCGATTTTTGCTAAGGTTGTCCATTTGCATATTTTGGATGGGATTCTGGCTCAAGCATGTGCAGATGCATTTGAGAAGTTTCCATTTCTGGTAGAGAACAAGGGGGAAAAAAAAGAAGTGAAATCCAGATTCTACTGCTTGTTTACGTGGCTGAACTGAAGGGCTGCATAAAGGGCCGGTATAAGATAAAACAATTTTTAATAGTAAATCTAGAACCTGCAGTGCAGAACATTTGCACACAACTGAATATCCGATCCATTTAAGTCCTGCGCCGGCTGCTTCCTGGTAGCCCTCCCTTTTTATAGCCGTAAGGATCACTTTTTTTCCTCTTTTGTGTAATAACTTTCTTAGTACCAGAAGAGGGGGGGGGCACAAAAGTTCCCTACTACAGCTTTAAATTGCTTTTTTTTTCTTTAAATCATGCAAAGATCTTCCTTCCAATTAGTAATTCTCATGCATGCTGCCTTTGCATTATGCATGAATAATCCTATATTACACTTGTCTTAGTAACACCTTCATTTATTTATGCAGTGTTTATCACACACACACTGTGCTATTTGGTTTATGACAAACAGTCGTCGCTGTAGACAGTCACCACGGCATGGATGTGTGAAACATTGCTCCAGCTTTCCCTCTACAATTGTTAATTGTACTGGGAACAAAGTTGTTTTTAATAGAAATTATAGAGGGTTGAGGTGGCTGTGGTTATTTTAAATGAGTCCTTTAACATTTGTGTATTTCTCTTATACCTCCCATTCACTCAGGCCCATCTTTTATTACCTGATGTCCAGTGCATGCTGGATGGGTGGGAGAGCCCAGTTCCAAAAAGTGACCCTTTTAGCTGGACTACAGCTCATTTTACACACAGAGGGATTTTACACCATGACATTTTTTTCATGTTTTCTTGTGAAAACATGTTTTCTTATGTCGTTGAGCGTGATGCTCTGCATCCTATTGCATTACAGGATGTTTTCTTCTATTATTCAACAGTTTGCCTGGTCTGATTCCACACTGTCAGACCTCCTATTATTTATTTATGAACTTTTGACATGATTTGTGATTTGAAAGACCCTTTCGCGGAGCATTCCAGGAGCTTAGGTGTACTTTTTTTTTTTTATTATTGATCAAGTCTCTTTTTCTACTCTATCCTTCTTGAGCGCTCTTTCCCTCACGCCATTATTCGGCTGCCATGGAAATCCTCAAGCATGACACCTCATTTTTCCAGGATGTCATCGAGAAAAGAGCTCCGGCGTGGAAGTGGGAAGGGGTGAAGGAGACGTGTCCGTTCATTTTATCGTTACAGCCAAGAAAGAGAGAAACGTGGAGTGAGGGACCCCCCCCCCAACCCCCACCTTCTGCTCGGCTAGACAAGAGAGTCGCCATAGCAACCGCTCGGCATGCTCCCTGCAGCTGGCTGGTGAAAACCATGTATCTCCAAAATGTCAGTTGCGAGAGCTGAGGAAGGCTGGAAAATTTTTTTTGTTTTTGTTTTTTTTTTTTGTTTTTTTGAGCAGGCAGTGTTGAGTTTTACTCGGTTTTGCAAACTGTTTCATAGTTAATGAATTCAATCATCCAATTAGAGTTTACAGCCCTTCAGCAGCTGAAGGTAAAGCTGCCACTTAGGAGGTTTTCGCATCAAACCCTGCTTCCAGATTCTTTGGCTGCTCAGCATTCCCAGGTAGATAAATTGTGCTCCTTGTCCCCCTTTTTCTCCCGTTCGCCTCCTCCCCTCTTTACCCTCCTTTAGGCCTCCCATGGGTAATGGCGGGGATTATATATTACGTGACACCAACCTGGAATCTCTAGTATAGCCTCTGATGCAAATGCTGGAAAAAAAATAGACAGACAGAAATCGGCTTTTTGTGAAACTAGGGTGCAAATCTGGGATGATATGCATGCATATATATATATATATATATATATATATATATATATATATCTCAAAGCTCAATGGCATAAATATGCGGTTACACAATGCTTTAGAATCTTATTACTTCACAGCCTCCTCATTTTGGGGAAGTTGTCTTCGACTCGTGTTACTGTACTCGCTTCTTCTTACTACATTCAGTTTCTACATCTCTGCCTTGACAGTTTCTGCTCTGTTAAAACATCCTGTAGCCGTGTTCGTAGCCGTCTGACATGCTCTCTGTCCTTCTGGGTCTCTGTTAAACTTTAGGCGGTGAGCAAGGCTGAAGCTCTACAGAAATCCAGTCCTGCTGCCTCTGCTTTGGCGAGCTGCTGGATCTCACTGACATCCAGGGATCCAGGGATCATCTCACAGGGCTGTGGGAGCGGACCCCACTCCCCCACCCACCTGGCTTCTGTCCCACCTCGCACTGAAGACGACGACGATGTGACCGCTGGACTCGATCAGCACCATGTGACCTGCTATTATGGATTTGAGTATCAGCATACTTTGAATCGACACTCATCCAGGTAATTTCACACACTCTACATCCTGTTAAGTAAACATGTTAAGTACGTGCCTTTTTATGCGCCCGAGTTTAGCCGTCGTGGATCTTTTTTAAGGATTTTTTCTCAGACTCACGTCCTCCGTTTGGTCGCCTGAAGCTTTTCTCACATTGAACGGCCTTTATCACAACTTCCAGCCGCAGACTGTCTCTCACTTCCTCAATCTGCAGGTTCATGGCAGAGGCCTATTTTCTGTAAGCTGATTAAATAAAGGTAAAGAAACAGGAAATGGTGCAGTGATGTGAAAATGTGTTGAGGACATTGTGTAATGTACGGTTAGTGAAATTGCTATTTAAAAAAACCTTATTATTTAATTTTGGTGACAACAACAGACAAAAGTGAATCGTGGATCTTTCTCTATTTGTAGTATCCACCATTACCTTGGGGTGCCCCAGTCAGATGCTTTATACGTTATCTTCGGATTTATTTTTCGATGTTGTGATGCGTTAATAGACATTTTGCATGGACTGATGTCATGGTGATGGTCATGATTCGAGGTTTTGTAACTGCAAAAAGCCCCTTTACACCCATGCTCCTGACTCTTCCTGTATTTGAATTCCCCCTCATTGTTGTACAATTCAAATATTTGAGTCCACACCAAGCTGTTTAATGACTTGTGGAGGTGTGTGACCACGATAAAAAAAACCAGGACAAAGGGAACCCGCAGTAGATGGGGGGGAATGGGAAACAAAAGCTCAAAGTCCAAGACCGAAGGGAAAAAAAAAGAGGAGAAGAGACTATCTTCGTGCACGTTTGTTGCCAAGCATGTGACGCAGCGATCGGATCGGCGTGTGTACGTATCTTATCCAGGGTTTTTGTCAGGAGTGTGTGGTAGTCTCGCTCCCATTTCCCCTCTGGAGCTGAGCGGTACAGGAAAGGCTGGCTGGCCGGTTGGCTGGCTGCACAGGAAAGGAAACGGTCTCTATCAAACAGCAGATGGAGGACAGCATGTGCTTACACTGCAGAAACACACACACACACATTCGCAAAAGCCTGCACACATGCTGCCTTACACGCACAGGCAACTGCGTTCAAATACAGTAGCTTTTATTAGGCTCGACCCAGATCACATGTCGCAAATGTCACCCACGGTCTGACGTTTATGGAGTTGTAGCTGAACGAGGATAGAAGACACCTTGACATTTCCAGTGAACTTTTGAAATGTTTTCATAATAGCAAGGACGCTTTTTTTTTTTTTTTCTTCCCGGAAGGTTGTTTTGCCCTCCTGACCTTTCTCTTTTTCTTCCTTTAGTATTTTTGCTTCATGTAGTGCTGTAGTGCTCCTCTTAGACCTTCAGATTTCAATTAAAAAAAAACAGGCCCGAAAAACCAAACTGGAAAAAAATCAGCTTACGTAAGGTATGAAAATGACTTTCAAATACTGTCTAAACTTGTTTTGTTTTTTTTTTCCCAGTAAGCCCAATCTGCCCCATCCTCGGAACAAAGGCAGGAAAGTACTGAAATTTGAATTCAGGTTTACTATTGCAGCTTTTGTTTTTCGATAGTAAACGAAGCTGAGCTTCATGGGTACCCCTTCCCTGACGTGTCATCACCTCCTCCTGCACCCTGATGGTTTCTGATGGCCTTGTCATGCCTCCCTGCCTCTGTCAGGAGCTGTTAGCAGTCTCGCAGCGCTTTTGTCAGGAGCGTGTGGGGACTGGATGTTGAACTTCCTTTTTCCAAGAGGGCAGCGAGTTCTCCAAGAGGCCTTCGACTTCGAATAGTCATTCGCTCTCCTTATGGTGCGCGCGTATGTGTGTGTGTGTTTCTGTCCATTCTCATTCGAGAAGTAGTCGGCTTAGGCGGGAGGACAATGAGGCTCACTATGGTGCCCAAGGCCCCGCTGGATGACTCATATTCCTATAGAATTCAGGCCGTGAGCAAACAACAGGGTTACACAATCTTAATCAACA
Source organism: Lepturacanthus savala (assembly GCA_030544235.1). Classification (NCBI taxonomy): domain Eukaryota; kingdom Metazoa; phylum Chordata; class Actinopteri; order Scombriformes; family Trichiuridae; genus Lepturacanthus; species Lepturacanthus savala. The sequence goes on along the minus strand of CM060471.1, from coordinate 17,134,372 downwards.
AAGTGCTGCTCATGGCGTGCCCTGCAGAGGCCGTGATCCTGCAAAAAAAAGAAAGAAGATTGTGGGAAAATGGTTTTCGGGCGACATAATTGCTGCGCTTCCACTTTTTTGGTTCCTCCTGGAAGGCAGGTTGTGGTTGGAATTGTCAATCTCTGCGAGTCTGGACTGTGACAGTAGCTTACTGTTTTTCTCTGCTTTCGTCAAACCTGTTGTCATCGAGTGTGTGTGTGTGTGTGTGTGTGATGAAGGAAGCATAAAGGGGATGTTAGTCTGTGTAATGTGTGGTATAGCGCGGGTTTTTCGATGGCGCTGACAGCCTGTGGATGCCATGTGAAGAACTAGAAGACACAGTCTTCACATACCCTTTTTTTAAAAGGCTCACAGGAGGGTTTTACTGCGTCTCCGGTGCTCTATCGCTGCGAAACAGCGGAGGCTGTCTCCTCATCCTCGCCGCATGGACTGTCCTCTTATCCCCTCTGGTCTCACGTACCCTCTCCTCCTCCTCCTCATCCTCCTCCTTATCCTCCTCCTCCTCTCTTTTCCTCCCTCAGAATCAAGTGGCTGTTTGTTCTCCCGCAGCAGTGCTTATCACTTGTTTCTCCACCGCCGCCCTCCTCCCTCCTTCCCATCCTTCTCTCGGGGAATGAAAGGATATATTTTTGGGGGGGGATAGATCTCATCTGTCATGCGTAGACGCTAAAAATGACCCTGCTTACCTGTTTCTCTATGTCAGAAAATGTGGGAGGGGGGTTGAAAACCACATGCCCCCTCTCCTTTTGTCTTTTCTGGGGTTTGGTGTTCTAGGAGTGGCATTTTTCTTCAGCTGCAGTTCCACCCTCAGCATTTCAAAGAAATTTAAACCACGGAAAAGCTTTGTCATAATGATTGTCATCATTACAAGCACTGACTCTGCACTTGGAAATTCTCGTTTCATCGTAGAATCATAGGAGAAATTCCTTTTTTTGTATCGTGCCAAAACACTCTTAATATTTTTTTGGGGGAATTCTTTTGTGTAAAATGTATGAGTTTCCTGTTATTTCTATACTTGAATGACATGACGTGAAAATGAGCCACACGTTCTCGTGGGAGACAGTCTGGTGGGTTTTAATGCTCCCTAAAGCCAGGCTCCCGCACGGCAACTGAGTCAGCTGTTATGATTCCGCATAGAACTACGGTTTAATCTATTTATTGGCCATAAAACGTTCTAAGGACCTCTGACAAATTTACGGCCAGATAAAGAGGTGATTTACCAATTATGTGACCTCTGCCGTTCATCTTTTTGTTTATTGTTTCAGGTTTTTTTTCTGATTTGTAAGCCAACTGTGGGCAACACTAGAGGCTGTGGTTAACATTCCTGAAGGACTGCCGCTCTGTTTCTGCTAGTAGGTGCATTACAACAACAGGAAAAGTCACCAAACAGAATGCCACTCTTGCAAAATATGAAGTTTAAGGGGGTTTCCTTTTATTTGTCAATCTCGGTTTCATTTTTCACATTTCAGTCACCTGCACAGTTGCAGGACAATGTTGACTTTGCCAAGAACAATATTGATCCAGGAAGCACGAGCCTCCAGCAGCATTCCAAAAAAACTTAAAGGAATAGTTCACCATTATGGGAAATATGCCTATGTGATTTCTTGCCTGACCACTCTCATAAGGTATCTGTATGACAAATATGAAGTTAGAGCTAACAGGCAATTAGCTTATCATATCTAGCATTAAGTCTGGAAGCAGGGGAAACGGCAAACCAGTAACTTCCTTGAGTCTCTGCTCTTTTGGCTCTTAAAGCGCCTGTACAGTCAATCAGAAGTACTTGTCAGATATGCAAATGGCTGCAAATGTGGAATATTTTGGATAGATATTTTCAAAACATCATTATTGTCATTAAAAGTTAAAATCCCTACTGTGCTGTGGTGGTGTAGGGGTAGAGCACTTGCCATATGCAGCATTCTTTTGCTACATGTCTCCCCCTATCTGTCTACCATTACTTCCTGCCTGGCTACTGTAAAATAAAGGTGTTTATGCCACAAACAAATATAAAAAAACAACAACATATGTATCAGCGCTATCCTGCAGCAATGCTTTTTTTTTTTTTTTACAGTGTAAAGCTCTGTATCACAGCACTCTTTCTCATGTTGGTTCCCAGCACTTTAGTTACAATTCAAAACTCTGTCCTGTCCTGTTTCTTCCTGCACTGATCCTTCAGCCAATGTAATGAAACCACACGCTAAGACGTGTGCCTAAACTCATTTATTTAGAAAACTGATATGTAGTTTGACATCCAAACCTTCAACATAAATTAAGGCATTTTTCTTACAGTAACTCTTGCTGCATGTCTCTCCTTATCTCAATATATGTCCATGTCTTATATAATGTACAATTTGTCTATTAAGGCTATGTAACAGTCCAACACACCCTCATTTAGCCAAACATTTAAAAAAAAATCTACCTAAGCTTCGGCTTTACTATAGAATATACATACTTCCTACAGGCACTGCACTAGTGTGTGTATATATAAAAATAACCTGCGTAGCAGATCTAGTTCCTGGTCAAATTGTCAGCTGACTATAATGGTTTGTTTACAGTGGCTCCATCCGGATGTATTGTGTGTGCCTGCCAGGGCAGTGTTTAGCAAACATAAAATGACGGTTGGTGTCTACAAGTTTCCAAACTTCAAATATTGACAAAATAGCAACAGTGCAACTTTCATTGACCATGGTTATATAATCAAATTAGACTGTTTGCAGTTATAGCTAATTGCTCCACAGCTGATTTTTTTTTTTTTTTTGCATGTGTCAGGTTTTATTGTTTTTTTTTTGTTTTTGTTTTTGTTTTGCAATTATGGTTTTTAGTCACGTGGCACAGAGTATTTGAATAGTAATAATATTATTATGAATGAATCTTTATTTGTATAGCACCTTTGTTAACATGGTTTCTTATGCATTTATTTATTTAAAAGGAACAGAGCATAATAATGAACATCAGTATAAAATGCAAATGTAAATAAATAGATCTAATGAAAAGCAACATTAAAACAATAAATGCAAAATACTCCCACAGCGGTAGTCAGTGCTGTCACAATCAAGAAGAGACAACAAATAAACAGCATTAAAGAAGAATTGATCAGTAGAATTGTGAACACCAAGCTGCTACCAGGATTCCAGGTCTGCAATAAGTGCTGGCCTCATATAAAACAGGCTGAGAAAAAGAACCTATTTTTCTACGCTTTTGTCCTCCTCTTAATGGCCTTAGGAGTTGAGCAGTACATTTCCTAGTATCACCACCTCGCCAGACTCCCAGCTTTTATGCACAACCCCTCCTTCTTCTTCTTCTTCTTCTTCTTCTTCTTCTTCTTCTTCTGTCTCTCTCTTTCACTCACTAAATATATACAGTGTGGCTCTCACACTAATACCTGTGAGTGCCGCTAATCACAGAGTGCTGGGTAATAATAGGACATGTCACAACGCCGGTTTTGTCATTTTCAGCCCAGCTGCTATGCATTATACAGGCTATCGACGGCTCTGATTCCAGGCCATAATTGCTCTGCCTCTGAATAATTGAAAGAGGGGAGGAGGTAAATCCCAGAGGTGTCAGAATGGGAGAAAGATGGATGCTTCAGTGTTCAACGCTGTCAGGTCGAGAGGTGTGTGGAGACTGGAGGACATGATGAGACCCTCACTGGGAGATTGTCCCCTGCCCCACATGCACGCACGCACAAGCACACACACACACATACACGTTGTGGATGATGGACCACAAGCAGAATGATTTCTGGCACGGTGGTCCTCAAACAGGCCCTGGCACATTTGTTTCCCGTGGATCCCACTGTTTTGGATTTATGGGTATGCATGTGTCCGTGTGTGTGTGTGTGTGTGTGTGTGTGTGTGTGTGTGTATTTCATACCAGGCAGCCTAGTGTCGCTAGGCAGTGTAGCTTTGCATGCCAATTGTTAGCAGATTTGGTGCAGAAACGTATGCATTAGTGGGATTGTGCAGGCGTGTGAATATGTGGATCAGAAGTGATTTAAATAAAAAAAAAAAAAGACTCCCCTGAAAAGTATAAATTGCGTTTGATACATGTTTTACATACACATAAGCGGATGTGTGTGTGGTGTAAAACGTGGTGTGTGCTCATGCGCAGTTGATGAGAGAGTGGAGTAATATTTGGTTCCAATTACAGTTTGTTTTTTTTTCTCACCAGAATGTGGCAGTAGCTTCAACATGTTATAAGTAGTTATAAAAAAACACAAGAAAGAATAAAAAAACATCCAAAATGATCATCCATGTCTTATTAATAAAAAAGGTTTTCTTCCTGAACTCCATTCACTAAAATATTTATCTTTTTCAAACAGCCATTTCAGTCACTGTGAGGCGTTCACATCCAGCAACTCACTTGTTCAAAATTTGTCAATCAATTTCCCCAAGGTCATGCGCTACACACATTTCTCCTTCCAAAGCAGCGAATCGTTTCAATATAAAGAGGCAGAATACCAGCTGAGCGTGGATTGACCTTTCTTTTTCTTTGATAAATTATATTAAACCTCGTTTAGAGTGAAATGGTGACCTTGAATTTCATGATAAGTCTGCGGCGATATCCCAGGATGTTCTCCAACTGGTAGAATTGACTATAAAACCCGTATTTAAAACGCGTATACATGAATGCTGAAAACAAAATGATTGAGAGCGGCTCTCAAATGCTACAGTTATGGCTGGAATGTTTTTAAGAGGCTTACCAATAATCACTTCTCATCTCGCACCATGTTATTTTTAACTAATGTGCAGCGGCTAAAAGCTCTGTGAGGACAGCGCTAATGGCGGTGCTCTGGTGGTCAGTAGTCGGCCATATCTCAGTCAACAGGATGTTATGACCTGAACCTGGCAACTGACTGCGGCTTTTTTTTTTTTTCCAGTTTTTTTTTTCTGAAGTGGCTCTCGTGGTTTTCGCTGTTCTTCTCTGCCGCATGCGGACGTGCATACGTCACTGTTAGCGCGCCAGGGGTTCTCACAGGTTTTAGCTGCGATCTCCGTGGAAGATTCTACACTTGTTCCCATTGAGGATGGAGGCTGGGCTGACACTGCAGAGCGGAGCCGGCGGGTCTCCAAGGTCATTACCACAGCCATAGTGTCTGGTCGCCGTGGGAAGCAGGCAGGAATTGATTAATGACAATGCTAGGAGCGCAGGAGGGGAGGAACACAGATTGGCGAAAAAAAAAAAAGGAGCAGTGCTGCAGAGGTAGACTTGTTACTGTACCATGTTGCTATAGATACTGCTAGTGTGAGATACTGCAGTGTGACACAGTACTATGTCTACTCCTGATAATGGTAGTAATCTCTTTTAAATGGAGTTCCAATAGAGAGTATCAAGTTCCCATGGAAGGATTAGACGGGCAACTGGGTAGATTTTAGTAGGGTGCGCATTGTCTGCTGAATTGAACCAGTAAAGTGAGATTAAAGTTTAGTTGAGGATTATTTAGGCAACACTGGGAAATATACATGAAAAATGTGATCAATCCTGCTTTGTAAAGTACCTTCTGAAAATATTTTTTTGGTACCCATCCCGGCTCTTTCCAATGTACCATCCTTAGCGACATTGAGATTGAGATTCAACAGGCCTACATTTTCGGGTTGTTTACTGACCCTTAGCAGCTGGTGTAGCCGCTGTGATTACACACAGGTCTATATAAGGTCCTCACAATGACACACGTGATTTCTCAATGTGGCCTAAATTAGCCAAACTATGCTATTCACCAAGTGTTGGGCAAGTTACTTCAAAACTGTAATGCGTTATTTATTACTTGTTACTGTCATTTCAAAGTAATACGTTACATTACAATATTACTGTGTAAGCCATTACACTACTATTGCATTACTTTTACGTTACTCTCACCAAAATGACTGGAAATATAGATTCCGCAGTCTAAATATAGCTCACCTTTGAGCTATAGCTAGCTAGCTCACATTATTGCTGCGAGTCACAACAAGGATCTTGCTGACAAGTTTCCAAAAAGTTGGTGATTCCACTGTTGAAAGTGGTTTTCAAGTCTTCAACAACACACTCCGACTCAAGTCTCTTGATGCTGAAGAATCTCAGAGCAGGAAAGCGTTAATTTCCGCCGTTTTGCGGTTTAATCGCCACTTTCATGCTCCGCTTGCCTTTTTCTTTTTCTTTTTTTGCTAACTTCATGTTACAATGACACCTCTGTAAATGTAAAATTACCGGTGCTATTTCAGGAAGTGGACAGTTCTTCACAAATACAAAGTAACGACTGTGTGCCCATCTGGAGAATGTGCGATCCGGCATTTTCTGCAGGTTCACTCCTCTCCATCTTCTACAAGCCAAAAGGAAAAGGAAGTGAAATATTTTTTGGCACAGACGATTCTCTGTTGCTGATCTTGCAGGGATTTTAGCGAATTTGAATGAAGAAAAACTAATAAATACGACCAGTTCAATTCAGGTTAAAAACACATTGTCATGCATGTAACTGACATTTGTACCATTACCATTTTTTTCCTGTAATGCCTTACTATACTGCTGTACAGCCAAAACCAATGCACCATGTTACTACCAACACTGCTGTCCACAATCCACTTTCTTCTGCTCCTGCAGCAAATTAATACCAGTTAGCCGTCATATACTACATGCTCGTGGTACACTACTCAGTTTTTTTTTTTTTAAACCAAACTTCATTGTTTTTCAGGTGGCTGTTAACTAACTACTCCTCTGTGGACTAACGTCAGGTTTTTTCAGTGCGTCTCTTTGCTGTTTTACTTTTTTTTCTTGATTAGGGGACATATTTAACATCCCATAGATGCCATTCCGGTGGCAGTACTCATCGGTCAAGTTACCATGGGAACACACTGTGAACAACAGCGGTATATAATAAATAATACATAAATACATTTTTAACAGGGTACTGTAAATCTTAGTCTGGTTTTGATTTAGGTATAATTAATAGTGGCACATGTGGTGGAAACAGCTCCTGCAGTCTTACATGTTGAAATATATGCACGGAACATTCTAAATTAATAGTATTGACATTTTGTGCACAGCAGAATCAACAGGAATGGATGGATAATTTTAGAAGGCGTAACACTGAGCACCTCATCCAAGTGGGTTACATTGCATGGGAAGTGGTCGCACATCTGCGTGAGCAGATGGACACCACGGCTTCGTTTCCTCAGTCAAGACTGTGAATGTAGCGCAGTGTCCTTTAAATAGCTAACCCAGCCCTGGTTTACACACAGCAGCTCCCCAAAGGCACAGCACAGCGACACAGTGATACCAGGTCAACTCAAACCCAAAGTGTGAACTAGTTCTTGCATTGTTCTGGTCCGAACCAACTGGTTTAAAACAGTACTTTTTAATTGTGATTTAAAGTTGTCTTTCCTTCAAATAAAGTATATAGACAGATCAAATTATTATTATTATATATTACACTAAATCTTGTTGTAAAATGTTGTAAAAGCTGAGATATCCTAAGTTCATATTAGCGCCATAATATGGGTAAAGTTTAAAAAAAAAAAAAAAAAGCACTGGATGCTATATTTCCCATAGTGCAAGCTGATAACAGCCTGTATACTTTTGTGGTGATTAATTGATGTTTTATTTGCAGCCATATGCACGACCAGAGGAAACACATTTGTAAACCTACAGTCTTTTAGCTCAGAAACACATCATTTCAATGTACAGAGCAATGAAAATATTGGAATTCATTCCATAATTATAATATACAACTTTAAAATAACCAAAATTAGAATTTTTTTATAAAAGCTCATGTTTAACATTTTAAAATACAAATTTGGTAATTAATATTTATAGTGTATGTTCATGGGAATGTATGTTATACAATGATATACACATAATATAGGTGCTTATATTTTCTTTGTATATACTGCATTGTCTTTTGTAATGCCTTTTACGTATGAAGGTGAATGCAAGTGTGAATATTATTTGTGTCTTTTGTATTGTTGTTTGTATTGTCACTAAGGAAATTATGTATTGTAGAGCTCAGGAAGAATAGCTGTCGGTATGCAAAAGCTAATGGGAGAACAAACAAAAAGCGTACAGCACTGCACGGGACTGAAATACACACATGCAAACAAAAACAGAACCGTATATAACATCCGCCCGCAACATGACTCAAAACCACACTGATCTGCTCTTTCTAATTAAAGCTTCTCTATTATGACAACCCGACATGAGGAAGCAGCTAATAATGGTAAAGTCACTTTATCATATTTTTAAATTGGGGCCCCCAGGAGGACAAGAGTTTTGTCTCATAAGGAGTGGTAGAGGAGCCCTGTCGGCACTTGTCATGTTACATTCTGGTCATCACTAATGCTTTAGTGCACAATCACGCTATTCTACAGCTGCACCGGAGACTTAACAAGTTAAAATCTGACTTTTATGTCACAATATAGCGGAATAATGAAGAGAATCACCATTGTTGCTCAACAGTGTTTGTTAAATGACCGATAATTAGCATATTTGTTTTGGTGAAACCAATAATAATGATAATAATACATAAGTTTTATATAGAGCTTTAACTGGTGCTCAAAGACACTTAGAAATAAGCCAATAATATCGGATGGCTGATTTAGTCTATTGGTCTGACTATTTATTACAGCCTATTCATTTCTGTAATTAATTACTTTAGTATAACTAATCCCTATAAATTCCTCTGTGTATTTTGGAGGAATTCAGTTGGTTATTCCCTCATTTGCTGCGGATTTCATGAGAAAATACATAACCTGTTAACACTTTTGAAGAGTTAAGTTTTGGTGGGAACCAAAGAGGTTAAATATATTTCGATCGCAGCAGTGAGAAAATGCACAGAAGGCGTCTGGTTGTTTTTTTTCCCTCCAATAAGCCATCTTGCGGGTTTGAGCTATAAAAAAAATCCTTGTGGCTTAAAGTGTAAACAGTCTGGCAGCTTTTTTTCTTTTTTTTTTTTTTGCTCCGAGGACACAATGTACCTACATCGCTCCTACACCCACCACCCATTTTCCAAATTCCCCAGCTGATGTATTTGAAGAGACAGAGAAACTCTGTGCCCGGAGAAAACCACGTTCAGTGGAACTGACAGCGCTCTGTCCACGGGAAGAGACGGTGCCAGGGAACATCGCCTTTCCCGTCAAAGGCAAAGACAGCTGATTTCTCCCTCTTATCTCCCAGTTGTAACAGGCTTGTCCTTTCTGCTGGTTTCGGGTCTCTGGGGATAATCATTGAGACAATGGAGGGGAACTGGAGGGGTGTCTTTATGTTGAAACAGTTCTCCTCTCTGTGTTGGATTATGGGGGATGTTATTTATGGGCGGGCGGCCAGTTCCACTCTTAAATCTTTAGGTGCAGTATATCAGTCCACATTAAGATTCATTAGGCTACTGGAGAAAGTTATGGGACACACCATTGTCTACTTTACCAACAAAACTGTCTTGCCCACTGTCAATGAGGAGGGATTGTTTATGAACCTATTTTCCAACAACCCCCTCCCACCGCCGCCATATCTGTCAGCCCTGCTTTCTGTTACTGTGGCCCACATACTTGGAATAAGCTTTGACAAAATTCTGATTGACCCCGTTATTTGTTTCTGCTTTCAGGCCAGAGCTGCAACAATTAATCATCATTTAATTGAATTTGACTATTTTGATGATTGATTAATTGTTATGAGTTATCTTTAAGAAGATTTGTTTTATATATTGTTGTCTAGATAAATTAAATATCTTTGGGTTGCGTTTATCAGTTTTTGAACTTTTTTATCGGGACAGAACTAAATATTTGAGGATGTCATGTTGGGCTGTGGGGAAATTGGGCCATTTTTTTCCACCATTTTCTAATATTTACAGACAACGAATTGAATAATTGAGTGAATAATCATCAGATAGGCCAGATTGCAGCCCTATTCCAGCTTTCTTTGGTGGTTTTAGTTGTGTGTGTCTATATTGTAACCGACAGTATGAGTGTACCTCTGCGCCATGTTAAATGAGGGTTCTACCTCAGTGTATTTCCCGAGGATTTGAATAAATATAAATGAAAAATTAATGAAAAATGTCACTTTAGGGCTTTTTTTTAAACCACACTGAAGGAACAATAGCATGTCACATGAAAGAATATCCACAGAGAGGGAAAGCTCATCCCCAAAAACAAAAAGCAGTTATGGAAAAATATTTAATCAGCTCATTGGTATAGGTATAATACCAATTGGTATTGGTATAATAAACAAAGAGTCAGAATTCATTCACTGTCTTTTTTTAATGTTTGAAGCAGGGATTCAGAAGCAAAAAGAGGCCTTGTTGTGGTCTGCTTGCATCATCTGATATTTATGTGTGTGTAATGTGATGTGCTGCTGATATGTGTGTGTGTACGTGCGTGTGTGTTCCTACATTTAGGTTTGCATGCTGTGAGGTATGCAGGTATCCAGGTGGCAGGTTGTAATCAGTGGAGACAGAGCTATGTCTCCCACAGTGCATATCAAGTGTGGGAGGTTTCTGCACTATAACCACTACAGAAATATGATTAAAGTCAATTTCACAGTTTTTCATTAGCATTTTCAATTTGTGGCTTAAAGAAAAATTAAAAACAAAATCCATATCTTAAAATATCAATAAAAAATATGATTTAACGCTTGGCTGAAGGGGAAAAGATGGTCCATCTATGACTAAATGTGACAAAATGCAATGTAAAGATAGCAACCAATGACGTAGCTGATGCATGAGATTGAAATATCTACTTGTATTTCCATAACACTGAAGAGATGAGAAATCGTGGCATAAAAAACACAGAAACTGTAATGCTCCTCAAATCAGTACATAAAATAAACAGCAATGTCATGATTTCATCAATATTGTTATCTGTTTGAGGTTTGATTCCTTCTTCTGATTCGATTTCACTACACCTGCATCTTTTTTAAATGATTTAATGACTGGAAAAATGGCACCACTTGTTAATCTTGATGAAAGATCTCCAAATATTTCCATTAATTCTCTATTGCATAGAGTTGCAATATGGAAACACCACACAAATTTACTATAGGTATAGGGCTCTTTAAATTATCTTTCGATTTTTTTTTTTTACAATATTCTGGAAATTCTGTATAACCAACGCTAACCAATGCTTAACCAACACAAAGTTTAAATTTTGTTCCACTTTGTATACATTACCATTCAAAGGTTTGGGGTCACCCAGACAATTTAGTGTTTTCCATGAAAAGTCACACTTTTATTTACCACCAGGAGTTGTAAAATGAATAGAACATTGTATTACATTAGCCTTCTGATGCAATGAGCAAACACATTGTACCATTAGAACACTGGAGTGATAGTTGCTGGAAATGGGCCTCTATACAAACATGTAGATATTGCACCAAAAACCAAATGTTTAGCAGCTAGAATAGCCATTTACCAAAATACCAATGTATAGAGTGTATTCTTGATTAGTTTAAAGTTATCTTCATTGAAAAAAATGGTGCTTTTCTTTAAAAAATAAGGAAATTTCCAAGCGACCCCAAACTTTTGAACCGTAGTGTATGCTTGGACTTGTATTATGAATTTTAATAGAGAAGGAGTACTGTGGATTTAGTTACATTGCTTTAGAATGATCTGTTGTCCGGTGCGGAGAGGAATGACACTAACTAATGACTTCATCAATGTGCAAATGGGCGAGTACTCTATCGAGATCAACTTTGAAAATATCCCGCTATATCCGAATGTAGTGCACAAGAGGAATCACTTTCTGTATAGGAGCTCAGCTCCTACCGGTAGAGCTGAAGGACTAGCGCTGACACTGACCCGCCATGCATGAGAAAGCGCTAACTCTATGCCTGGGTAACTCGGGACACACATACTACCGATATAACTGGCTGCCTGGTTGGCCAGAACAATACCCTTCCCCAAGGCTACTTGCAAATGTCTCGTATCGGAAAATAAGGACGCCTTAGAACTTCCCCCGAGCTGACATCTCCCATGACCTATTTTCATTATTGCTGATGGCTGGTGACTAGCTGCTGAGTGCTAAATAGAGAAAGGACAATACACAGATGATAGTGAGCACAATGTAGTGATAGCTGTTTGCCCAGAGTCTGACCTGGGCTTAGTAATACTAATAAACTAATCAGAGACATGTGGTCCAGACTGGTTTATGCTGACTGTGGAGAAATAAAGAAGATATGAGATACTCTGGGGAATAGGAAGCAAGTTTATATTTATAGTTATTACAAGGGACATTCCCCGCAAAGACGGTGAAAAGGAAGTCGCTCAGATGGGGTTGATATCCTCAGAGATGCTGAAGAATTCAGGCTGGAAGCCACTGCGGCGACAATATGGGAAAAGCAAGCGAGCGGAGGGCGAGCAGCCAGCGGTTCCCCCCCAGGAGCAGAGGAGCCACGCAAAGGGGTCGGAGGGTAAAACGTGACAAGGCCGAGATCTCCAGGGGTGACGGAGAGAGCGGGGAGAGGGAGCCGGGAACTATGGGATGCGAGATTACAATAAGCAGCGGGGCTTTTTTCCCACAGGGCAAAGCCGTGAGGCTAGCTGTTAGCACTCAGCTGGGTGTCCCTGTTCCACTGTGCCATTACACACACAAACAGATGGACACAGCATAGTTTAGTTTAGTTGTTTTGAACATATGAGATGAAAATAAATTAGGGCCAATAACTATTACTATTAATGTAGTACTTATTTATATTGATAATATTAATTATAGAATACTAGTTAAGATATGATAATCACGAATCCAAAGTAACACAGATGTCAGCTAGAATAAATAATTATACAGATCATTTAACATAAAAACTGGTGAATGTTATAGTTCCTCCTCCCTGTATTTTGTGAATATATTTTGTTTCTACCTGTTTTTAAAGTGAATCATGTTTGGATATTGTTTAGTTCCATGTTGAAACTATTTCGCAGTTTAACCCCTGCAACTTAACCCCTGCAGCTGATTTTTTTGAGTTTTAAAGTTTAATTTTAATTTCCCCCTTAAACTATCACCTCCCTCTCTTTCCTGGAATATGTTTTGTATGTTGTGTGGTAGAAGGTCATTTCATGTTGCTGATTGGAATTCTACAGTGTCGTGTGTGCATAACATTCGATGCAGCTTGTGCAGTGGAAAGTCCCAAAACGGTGCCGGGAGTGTATTTTCACACCACAAAAAAACTTTGTTACACACAGAGTCCTACCCTGAGGATTCACACCCACTGTACTAACACAGCTCAATATCTCATCCCCCCCCCCTCATGCAAGACTGTGACATTTGCAGAGAGAGCTTTAACGAGAGAGGAGGGGTGAAGAGCAAGGAGAAGCGTAGAAGAAGCCGGCCGATCGCCGCTCCTCCTCTCTTCTCTCATTAGAATTCTCTCATCAGTCTTCCCTACGGAGCAGGGGCTTGACATGTCGGGGTTTATTAATCGCTCCAGGAAATATTATTGACCCAGACCTTCTGCACCCTCTCTCCCTGCTGCAGTCAGTGTCTCTGCTCCGCTGCCTCCACATTCCTCCGGTGTCCTGCCTGGACACATTACAGGACACTGCGGCACAGCGTGGAGGCATCAACGCACAGTGTCTTCATTGACTATGCACTTGGCCCGAGCTTTCGTTCCACCGCAGCTGCAGAGCACCAACCCCACACACACACACACACACAGGCACACACCTGCACCCTCTAGGCAACGAAGCACACTACGTCGGTGATGACAGTTCTGTGTTGCCGCACTTTGCTTCCAACTTTTATAATGGTTTTATGAAAAGAGAAAAAGAAAACACCCACGTTTTATATATTAAAAAAATCTCAAGGCTTATTGGTTTTTAGATCTTGCCGGCAGCATTAGAAAGGAGAGGTGCTTAAATCAATGCGAAGTGAAACCCATTCTGAATGCTCAAAGGCAGGAATCGATCAGATAGCGCTTTATTCTCTGAATACTCTACACCCCCCCCCTCCTCCCAGTAGAAAAAGAGTCATTTTGCTGAGACTCCTGGATATCATTGTGCATGTGTGTGTGTTTAGAGACTCTGGACTCTCATGGGTGCCGTGGGTGGTGGCGTGTTTGTGTGCATATGAACGAGTTTTGGCCGAAGGGTGATGTTATTTGACAGTCAGAGCAGAGTCATGCTTTGGGTGTAGGTGTTAATCCTCTTCCTGTCTGACTAAGTTTTGCTTCTTAAGCACTGATCCCTAGATCAATGTCGGCATTATCTGTGGCCTTATGTCTTTTGTCTGCACACATATGTGCACGTGTGATTTCTAACGTACATTATAGCATGATAACAATTTGCACATGGTATACAGTGGAAACCACACACACGTCTGTCTGCATGACACCAGTTCTCTTTCCTCAGTCCGATAATACACTGATTAAAGTGTAATGCTCTATAAAAGCATCTTTTTTTTATATTTCTCAAATGGATCAGGGAGGAAGCTGTTACCATGGCCAGTGTGGTTTCCATATATTGGAGTATTGTGCCTCCATGTGGACACGTCTAGATTTGCACCGTGCCGCTTTATGACAGGACCAATGCATGACCAGGATATGAGTGTGTTGTTCCATTGTGTCTCCGTTGGACTTTACACAGGACGAGCACATTCCTGCAAGCAGCTGTCACGGACCAATCAGTGGCTTTTGTGTTTCCCCCCTGAATGGCGACACTATCCGGCAACCCATGTTCTCATCGATCTCGACCTCCGCAGACATGCCCGGCGCTCAATTTAATATCCGTCTCTATTTTGTTTTTCTGCAGTCACAATGGTCCCACTTCTGTTTTTGGTGGCAACCTCGACAACAACCAATTCCACCAGCAATGGCAACCATACACAAGGTAAAAACAACAACAACAACAACTCCACATGTGAGGCTGAACAATTTGTGATGGCAAACACATCCCTATCGCTGCAGTCATCACTTTTCCCCTCAGATGATTATTACACATCGCATGCATCTGCTTGATAATAGCCTCTTTTTTTTTTTTTTTTTTTTTTTTTTTACAGCCGTGTTATTACCGGATCACAATGAACTTCAGCAGCCCTGGACAGTAATTTACGGCTTATTGTATGTCTTTATAAACACGGCTAATAGGCGGCTGCGCGGCTGTGACTCTTGGCTGAGTCTTCATTCTTTGGGAGCCTCTCATTTTCAGTTGCACATACCGACGGGACAAAATGAGCTGATACTTATCTCTGCAGACAAAATGCTGCTGCAAGGCAGCTAATAAATCAGGAGCCAGAAGAGAATATAGAAAGGGTGCTTTGCTGAAGCGTGTCTTTATTCAAATATTTATACATATGTGTTTGTTATTTTAACAAATTCACATGATGAATTCCTGGCTCGCAGCCAAGCGCTTGCACACACAAATATATAGTGCCGACCTCGCCCCCCCCCCCTCCCTCTTCCTACTTATTTGTTGATGGCGCTCCCTGACCCCTGCCCTTCCTCTCCTTCTTCCTCAGAAGGCGTTACATCCAACAGCCAACACATCCTCCCCACCGTGCTGGTCTTGTCCCTGCTGCTGCTCATCGTCGCGCTGCTAGTCTGGTACTTCCTCAGGTAAAGACTCACACACACGCACACACGCACGTGCACACCCACCCCGCCCTCGATGACTGGCTGTGAGCCAGGCTCTGGGGCAGAGCTCGGGGTGAAGAACGCTTCCTCCTTTAGTCATTGAGGCGGAGCCCGGTCAGGAAGTGCTGTAGTTGACTCCCTCTCATGGTTGTCTGAGTGAGAAGAGAACAGGCGGTGACAGTGGACCTACTCAAGGCAGCAGCAAGGGAGCCGAGGCTAAATTCTGAACCACATTCGGACCGGAGAGCTGCCTTTCCAAGACAATCAGCTAATGAGAAAGAATAGCTTCTCAAGCTTAAAATGGTAGGACAGGACGGACCTTTAAGTTTGACCCGTGATCGGACGAGAAGTAGAACTTATTTTCACATCTCATGCCCTGTTCTCATTTTTTCTGGTATTTTTCTCCCGGTAGGTTAAAAGGCCAGAGAAAACCAGTCGTCACAACAGTCGACAAGAAGATACCAAATGGCATCCTGGAGGAACAAGGTAATATTACTGTTTTGACATGCGGTTATTCTGTGCAATAAAAGTAGGAAGGAGACGCGAGGCATGAGGCATGAGCAAAGTGAAAGGAGCTCACACGCACAGTAGATGTTATTTTCACATTCTCATACCACCGACTTGTGGTTGTTTGACTTCCCGTGAAAACAAAACTGTGTTCTCGACCATCACTCTGTGTAGCACTCTGGCAGCAAATGTGCATTAGTATCAGTAACATCATCGTTGCAGCTGAGCTTTCAGGCTGTTTTTTTGTGTGTGAAGTGTGATAACAGCTATTGGACAACAGTCATTCAAGGAGCTGAGTGTTCCTTTAGGAGGCGTTTTTGTTTTCTCTTGACTTTACAGTGGAATGTGCAGAGAGCAGGCCGGGTTTAAAGTAAGATGTGGCAGGAAAACACTCAAAAGGCCAAAAAATATAAAAAAAATATATTATCTGAGCTTATCTGAGATTACAGTGATTTTGAAACATGAAGCATTTTTCATGCAAGAGTGATGTTCGATTTCTTTTTTGTGATATTTTTCTAGATATGAAAATGCCTCGCTATAAGATAGTTCTGAGATAGATCTAATGATAAAACCAGAAGTGTCATATGTGAGTGTATGTCAAATAGTGATATAATCAAATAGTATTTTTCTCCCAGTATTGTTTTCCCCCTTCTGATCCTGTTTGTGATGTGTTTTAGAGTTTGGATACAGTACTGAGTCCTTATACACCACTGTGCCACCAGGTCAGGTATACAGGGTGGTGGAATTAAGAGCCTCATGTTACTAACACTCTCCCAACTTGTGCCAAATTGTGAGCTAACTGAATGCATACAGTAGACGGGTTTTTATAAGACGGGTGTCACACCGGGGGGCTATAAGTGGAGGGTCCTTTAGCTCTCTCTAACACCTGTTGATGTTCGGTGATCAATGGATAGTTTGGCTCCTATTTTTTACTTCACTGTGGTATCTATTGGTATAGACATGTCATAAAAATTTAATTAACATTTATTCTGAGCTGCCCCTGTATAAGATGATTATGGAAAACGACCTTAATCCTGTTTGTTTCTTGAGCAAACCATAATAACAGATTGACCTTAATTTATTAGTAAAATACTAACCCGATTTGAGAAGTAAAATCAGTCAATTTCTTCACAACAAATGTTAAACTCGCTCGATGAACTCACTGACTGTCTGATCCCTCCCTCCACAGAGCAACAGACGGTGGTCCTTCTGCCCAGATCCCCTTCGACCTCTAAGACCTACCTCCCCATCCCGGTGGACCACCTCGAGGAAGAGTACAGGCTCCGCTCGGCCGACGATGGCAAGCTCTTCAGGGAGGAGTACAATGTAAGCATCCTCTTTTCCTGGAGTAACCAGGGGCGATGAGTCAGAGTCTTCTGTATTGTTTGCTGTTTACATCAGGCGTCTCGAGTTAAAGTACTGAGTCACATACCCCGTGATTAGTAGGATAGCTGAGATATCGGTTTAGGGAATTACATTAAATAGCAATTACTGTAAAGAATGAACAAATGTATATTATTATTGTGTCGTAGCTCTGCGTCCATTAAATGTCAGAGCAGAGTTGTTATTGTTTTCCACGAGGAGGCCGGCGTGTTTTGTGCCTCCAGATTTGGACTTAAAGGGTTTTCCCACAACAAGGAATGCAGAAGATCCCGACAGTGACCTATGCGGTGTATTTTTTATTTTTTTTTTGATTCAAGAAAGCCACCGGAGTTATTGTTAACTCCGTTGAGCGTGACGCACCCGCTGCACACATACACACATGCGCATGAAAAATGCCCCTTTTGTCTATTTCGGACCATGATTTAGGACATGAGTCAAAATTAACTGTGTGACTCACGGCTCGGCAAAACATAAAAGTTTGATTTTACTCAGACGGGTTTGTCATCAGACAGAGGAAGTTGAACTTCTCTGCATTTTTTTTATTGAGGGCTGTTTGTAGGTAGCAGAGGAAGTGCCTCCAGCGCAAACACAATGCAACAGCTCAGTCACTGAAGGTTGGCCCGTCTGACTGATTTCTAGCATGTGAGGTTATGTAAAAGAATGAAATGTCTTTTTTCTTTTTTTTTTTTTTGCCCTGCAGTCCTTGCCCGGGGGTCTTGCCCATGCAACATACGAGGAGGCCAACAAGGAGGATAACAAGGAGAAGAACAGATACCCCAACATCCTTCCCTGTAAGTGCACTTCGTGTGACCCCCACGCTGAACTCACAGCTTCCTGTCTGTGTTCGTGTGTGTGTGTGTGTGTGTGTGTGTGTACATATATATGTGCCTCTGTGTCTTTATGAGTCTTTATTTTTAGACCTCACTTGCAGTAGATCTACTCATGTATTAATTCGCACGAATGATTTTCCTCATCCTTTCTTCTTTTTTTTCTTCTGTAATATTTTTATTATATTTTCTGACATTGCTAATGTGGTAAATGACTATTCTTGCTGCAAATGTCTGGTTTTAGGTGTAATATCTACATAGATGTATAGAGGCCCATTTCCAGCAACTATCACTCCAGTGTTCTAATGGTACAATGTGTTTGCTCATTGCTAATAAGGTAATAGAATAAGGTTGTGGTAAATAAAAGTGTGACTTTTCATGGAAAACATAAAATATTCTATACCCCAGACTTTTGAACAGTAGTGTACACTTGAGAAAAGGTATAGGTACATTCACATATATACACAATCCCACATATCCATAAGGAAACACTCAGTACTATTACAATAATTGACAGTGATGTCGAAAATGCATATCTGCAAAGAAAGAAAAGTAATAATACAGAAAATAACAATTTAGAGAGAAAATGATCAATATATATATATATATATATATAAATGGATTAAAAATAATTAATGTCTACTAATGTATCTGCTAATGTAATCTATTAATATCTATTTTCTACAAAAGACATCCATCTTACATTTGAATCTGTTAAAGTATTTCATTGGTAAGTAAGTCAAATATCACTTTTTGTGGTATAGCATTATCAATCCATCTAAGCAATATATTTTTCTAAGCAGCAAATATGAGAATACTGAGCAGCCTCAAGCCTCAGCATCAAGCTGGACATTAAAAATCCAGTCCAGTTTGCTGACAGTTCTACCCTCCTGCTTCCTCTCTGCTTTTTAAACTCTCCTATGTCTCACTAATTCTTACTTGTTAACCTTTTCTTCCTACCTATGCATTTTGTGATACCCCAAAGCAATACTTTGACATTTTTTGGGGAAATGCGATTATCCGCTTTCTTGCCCAGACAGAGACGTGAAGATTGATCACGCCCGTACAGTAATTATGTTTGCTGGAGCGTCGATACTCTCATCTAAACCTCATCAAGAGAGAAACTATCCCTTTAATCTCGTCTACCTGCACGCTAATGATGTTTATTCAGCAAGTGGTAACGGACGCGTGTTCTGTTTCTCCACCGACAGACGATCATTCCAGAGTGGTGCTGACTCAGCTGGATGGAATTCCCTGTTCAGACTATGTGAACGCGTCTTACATCGATGTGAGTTTAAAAGCTTTTTTTTCAGCAAATTGGAAACACTCAATATA
Organism: Lepturacanthus savala; assembly: GCA_030544235.1. Taxonomy (NCBI): domain Eukaryota; kingdom Metazoa; phylum Chordata; class Actinopteri; order Scombriformes; family Trichiuridae; genus Lepturacanthus; species Lepturacanthus savala. The sequence continues at coordinate 17,114,774 of CM060471.1, read as the reverse complement.
CTAACATAGGAAATTCTGTGTTAAATTGTTGTGTTCAGCCTAATGGTTTTAGAAAACAACTTTAACGTTGGTAATTTCGAAGCTTCCCGTCATATCACATGATCGCCCTTAACTAATTCACTAGTCATCTTTCATAAAAGTGAAAGTGTATCCTTGACCTTGGGAATAGCAAAGAATCTCATAACCAGCTCCGTTCATAGTGTTCTGGTGCTTTGTCTTTTAAATTAACCGAATATTACTTTCTAACAGGGTTACACGGAAAAGAACAAATTCATAGCCGCACAAGGTAAGAGATACTGCTTTTGGAAAAGGCTAAGATTGCATAATTATCCTTTTGTTTTCACTTGATTAAACCTTTTTTTTGGTCTCTCAGGTCCAAAAGAAGAAACCGTAGCAGATTTCTGGAGGATGATATGGGAGCAGAAAGTGGCGACTATCGTCATGCTGACGAATCTTAAAGAAAGAAAAGAAGTGAGTGGCTTCTGGCCTCGTTAGTTTTGGTAGAATGCTGCCGCATGAGTTTGATTTTGTCCGCCAGCTCCGGCGCTTGTGCCTGCGGTTCTCCGCTCTGACCTCTATGTGAAGGGGGCAAGCGGGAAGGCTGATTTCCACTGTAGGGAGCATCACAGGAGGAGTTGAGAAGAAACGTGCTTAGAATAGGTTTCATTATGGTCAAAGGTGACAGACTATTTATTTCACACCTGCAATCTCCCTTCTGACATCTGTTTTTTTTTGTGCTGTATTTGCACAGTCTTTATATCCTGCATGCAAAAAAGTAAACAGCTCTGAATGAGGAGAGATAAAGAATGGCAAAAAAAAAGATCAATATGAAGAGAATTGACGAGGATATAAACCAGTTTGTGCCTTGAAATCAATGGCTACATAATGTGTAATAAAAGCCATCAAGGCGGTATCATAATCACCCTGCAAAGTCTTATATCGAGTAGTTTCATCCCCAATTTACACCAATCTGGACCGACCGGCTGCGTAATATTTAGTCAAGCTCGCATTTGGGGCCTTTGAATCTCTTCGTGTCGCGTTTAAATCGATCAAGTCACGGCCGTACTCTCTCCACAGGACAAGTGTCACCAGTACTGGCCAGATCAGGGCTGTTGGACCTACGGGAATGTGAGGGTGGCAGTGGAAGACTTCACTGTCCTGGTGGACTACACCATTCGCAAGTTCTGCATACAATATGTGAGTTTCAAGCAGCGCTGTGTCGATGTTCTGCTTTATACGGTAGAAACCGGCAACAGTTTTTGAAACGTCATCATCGTGTGTGGTTCCCTTCACTCTTTCTTTATGAGCCAATTACACAATTTATGAGTCCACTGCAAAAAAAATAATACATTTTAACATTTGAAAATATCTTGTATTTTGGTAGTCCAATACTGAATACTTATAATTACCTTAATGTTATTGTATTCTACTGACAGATCCATTTGCTAATTTCAAGGTATTTTTCCTTCACTTTGGCCAATTTAATCATATTTTCTTCAAATAAGAACTAAATCGATAAGCATGAGATTAAAAAATAAAAAAAAAATATTAGATAAAAATGTAAACAATTCCATTTTATTTTGAAACCAAGATCAAGAAAAATAACTTGAAATAACGAAGAAGAGAATTCTACCAAATTGTAAGAAATTGTGCCAAAACTAAGATATTTTCACCTTTTTATAATATTTTAGTTTTTGCAGTGTAGCTCTAAATTTCGAAATAACTTTATGTTAAAATTCTGGTTTGGATTCTTACAAAGCAGTTTTATGCTGCGTGCGAGGTCTGCACCAAGAAAAAAGCGATGGAAACATTTTTTCTTTGCATTTTTTACTCACTTAGGATAACAATAACAACAATCAAATGTTTTTCCAAAATCAAAAAGCATACTGCTCAAAGGCACAGAGCCATCTAGAGGATTTTTTTAGCATAGCGCAAATAAACCAAGTGGCAGCGATGGCTCATTCAGGTTGAGTTAAGCTCAGTGCATTATTCATTGAGATATAGTGACTCACAGTGTGGTCCACCAAACTTTTGCACAGAACCTTAAAGGGGCAAAATATAAATTCATGAAATCATGGTCCCATGTCTGCAGACTTAGTAATATCTCCTGTTTCTGCCTGTCTGTGGCTCCCTGCAGCAACCCAGCGATGCCACCAAGGCTCCTCGCCTGGTTACCCAGCTCCACTTCACCAGCTGGCCTGACTTTGGAGTTCCTTTCTCTCCCATCGGAATGCTCAAATTCCTTAAAAAGGTCAAGGCGGTGAATCCGCCCTTCGCGGGACCCATTGTGGTCCACTGCAGGTACCGGAAAGCTGAACTATCTGTTGTTTACTCGGATCGGCAGGCTTTGATAATCCAATTTGTTTCCAAGGAGATGAATATATTTACAACTAAATATCCGCTTCGTGTCAATGCTGGGAAAACATTTGCAGTGACAATAGCAAAAACATGTGTTTACATGCACAGATGTCCCTTTGTTTCCCGCCTGTTTTCTATTAACACACGGCTGTCAGCTGAGGATTCATGGTTGAAGGCGTCTGTGGTTTTGTTTTGTGCCTCCGCAGCGCTGGTGTTGGGAGGACGGGAACCTTCATCGTAATAGATGCCATGATAGACATGACGCACGCGGAGCAGAAAGTTGACGTGTTTGGATTCGTCTCCAAGATACGGGAACAGCGCTCGCAGCTCATCCAGACAGATGTGAGTTGGAGACGGCCCACCAGATGCTAATGTAACACATGTGATGGTGTTCCTTTTAAAGCAGGAATTGGCACATCCTCTATTATCCGCTGTTGTTCAAACGTGCAATAGCGCGTGTTCATCTGTGTGTGTGTGTGTGAATTCTCACCCCAGATGCAGTACTCATTCATCTGCCAGGCCCTGCTTGAATACTACCTCTATGGAGACACAGAGCTGGATGTGTCGTCTCTGGAAGGACATCTGCACAAACTGCACAACACCTTCACAAATGGCGACCGGGTCGGCCTGGAGGAGGAGTTTAAGGTAGGACTTCGGAATTGATTAAAAGATTTTTTTTTTTTTTACTGTCAGCAAATCCCTAACTCAAAAATCAAGTCCCACTCAATTCGAATCCCAACATCGACAGTAAATTGATTCTACTCAAACATATTGCCCCTGTAGCTGTATATACAGAATGGTCTTTCTCTGTGCCTTAGACCTTCAAACGCTAGTAACATGCAATGTTGCACAGTAGCAATTTGGGTAACGTGGTAGCAAGTTCCTTTGTTACCTTAAATGTGGGCAATCTAGTTTATTTTGAGACAATCGCAAGTTCTCTGTTCTGCTGCCATAAATACTTGTGTTTCTCGCCAGACGTCTGTGGTGAGAAATGGTTCACGTCAAATGCTCTTGTTCGTCGTTACAACATTCCTAATTTTTGGCGAATTATCTATCAACTCTTTAAAAAAATAACAATATATTTGTTGCCCATGTGGTTTACATAATGAGCTTTGACCTTTTGAACTATAGCTGGACTAGGGAAAACCTTCTTGGATGACAAACTAAAAAAAAGGTGGAAGTAGTCTAGGGCTCTTACTTTGCCATTACAACTATGTTTTTTTATTTCTCTTTTTTCATTTGAGTTCTGAGTTAAAGGATAGCAATCATTTCCAAGTTTGTAATATTTTTACTTTTTTGTTTTTTGACTTCTCCCCCCCAGAAACTTACAAACATGCGAATAATGAAGGAGAACATGAGAACGGGAAACCTTCCCGCCAACATGAAGAAGAACAGAGTTCTGCAAATTATTCCATGTAAGAATGAATGTAATATATTTTTGGGGGGCAGATTTCGACCTCCAGACTATTACAATTACATTTCCAATCTGAGTTTATTCAGCCTGCACTCTGCAGCGTAGAATAACTCATTTCTGCACAGTCGCTGATAACCTGTGTGGTTTTGAGCTGGTCTATTTTAAATGGTCATGATGCATTTCCTTCTCTGTTCCATTTTAGACGACTTCAATAGAGTTATTCTCTCCATGAGAAGAGGTCAGGAGTTCACCGATTACGTCAATGCATCTTTTATAGATGTAAGTAGATTTCGTTACCCGATAACCTCACCCACGGATATATCTGCAATAGTTTGTGTCAATGCTATAGTTGCACACATTTCTTTTGTGTTATGAATACTGTGTGCCCATTTTCTGCGACACAGGGCTACAGACAGAAAGACTACTTCATTGCCACCCAGGGCCCACTGACGCATACGGTGGAAGATTTCTGGAGAATGGTGTGGGAGTGGAAATGTCACTCCATTGTCATGCTCACTGAGCTCCAGGAGAGGGAGCAGGTAAGCTGCAATAAGTGATGGCTGCATGCAAAGCTTTGATTGTTTCCATGACATTTTCTGCAAGTGTTAAGTTTCTTCTTTTATGGCCTGCTGTTCGGATAAAAACTGTTATCTTTGTGTTTTTTTTTTTGCAGGACAAATGTTGCCAATACTGGCCCACAGAGGACTCGGCCACCTATGGAGATTACACAGTAGAGTTGAAGGGAGACACTTTGTGTGACACCTTCAGTCTACGAGACTTGGTACTCACCTTTATCCCGGTAAGCAAATGGATTTGTCATACAGGCTATTAGCGATGAGCGAGCGACACGTTACCTGTCAGGATGAAGAGACTTTTATTGGCCATTTTCATGCAAGCTTCTCTTTCACAGTTCTTCTCCAAAGGATATGAAATTATTTCGCATTGCATAATTGCGACGGCACGTTGCCACTACCATTCAAAAGTTAGAAATGTCCTTGTTTTTGAACGAAAAACACTTATTTTTGAACGAAAAGCACTTATTTTTTCAACGGAAATAACTTTTAACTAAGCAGAAATACACTCTATACATTGCTAATGTGGTAAATGACTATTCTAGCTGCAAATGTCCGTTTTTTGGTGCAATATCTACATAGGTCTATTGAGGCCCATTTCCAGCAACTATCACTCCAGTGTTCTAATGCTACAATGTGTTTGCTCATTGCATCAGAAGGATAATAGATGATTAGAAAAACCTTGTGCAATCATGTTAGCACAGCTGAAAACAGTTTACCCGCTTAGAGAAGCTAGAAAATTGACCTTCCCTTGTTTGAAGAAAAAAAATGATTATTTCAAATACAAATCATTATTTCTATAATTTTCGATTCATTTTACAACTCATGGTGGTAAATAAAAGTGTGACTTTTCATGGAAAACACCAAATTGTCTGAGTGACCCCAAACTTTTTAAACTGTAGTGTAGAGTGGAGCCTATAGTTACATTTATATCTGATTATTTGGAAATGGTAAAAAAAAAATGCAAAAAAAATTGTATTTATATTCCGTAATGCCACGCAGGGTCTGATTTATAGTCTTACAGTGAAGATAAAAAAAAATAAAAAACGGCGTGCATAACTCTTTTTGTCTGCCACAGGAAATGTGTTGGGCAGGATGTCTTTAATAAATTTAAGTGGGAGCCTCTCGCCTCGTAAATTTCATTAAATTCGTCACCTCTCGGATGCTCAATAGTTCATTCCTGCCTCCCAGCGCGGCGCCCATCAGTCCGACTACTCATCTGCCGTACGCTTAACCTCCGCTGACATTGCACCTGCCATTATGCTTTCATATCCTGCTAATAAATCACGTCCGAACGGTATTACGATCCCTCTTCTGTGCCCATGCGTTTTTTTTCCTCCCGAAGGAAAAGCAGACGAGGGTGATCCGGCACTTCCACTTCCACGGCTGGCCGGAGATCGGCATCCCGGCCGAGGGGAAGGGCATGATCGACATCATCGCCTCGGTGCAGAGACAGCAGCAGCAGTCCGGGAACCATCCCATCGTCGTACACTGCAGGTACCTGCAAATAACTCTTTTTTTTTTTTTTATGGTGTCATAACTGCAAGCCACCGTTGAAGCTTGAAGTCATTTCTAATGTTTTTGTGTGTGTGTGTGTTCGTGTGGTGCAGTGCTGGTGCAGGGCGAACAGGTACGTTCATTGCACTGAGCAATATCTTGGAGCGAGTCAAGGCGGAGGGCCTGCTGGACGTGTTCCAAACTGTGAAGAGTTTACGTATGCAGAGGCCTCATATGGTCCAAACTGTGGTAAGTGTCAGTAGAAGTGGATACTAGATAATATGATGTGCTAAAATAAAAAAAAAAATCCAGTTTATCTCCTGTTTTGCTGTATCTATAATGAAATATTCCACCAACTCAGCTCTTTCTGTTTGTCCCAACAGGAACAGTATGACTTCTGCTACAGGGTGGTACAAGACTTTGTCGACATTTTCTCAGACTATGCCAATTTTAAATGATGAGATTTGCCTTAAAAAAAAAAAAAACATGATTTTTAATGTTGTTTTCTAAAGCTAGTTTGTCAGTTTTATGTGTTTTCTTTAACTTGGTCAAATGATCTATTTTGCTATGCACTTGTCCTACTATTAACTCAAACTCCATCCTCGCTGTAATATACTGTATCTCAGTGGATTAAAATTGTAAATGGAAAAAAAAAGTTAGATTAATAATGTATATTTCACATCATGTATGATAATTATTTTGTCATGAAGTGTAGTTTCAAAGTCGGTCTCTTTTATTTCAGTTTTGTTGTATAATATTGTACTTTAAATGTTTATCTAAGTGTTATTTTGGATTGACCACATAATATTTTTAAAAGTTGTACTTATTGTAAATGTATTTATGTGTTGATGACAACATTCCATTCTTGGGTTTGGAGATCATGACAGGAATGTTAAGATTTTTTATTTTATTTTTTTTTAAGTACATTCTTTCATTAATTGATGACTTCTATCTGAGATTAGAGGCGATACTGAACGAAAAATTGAATTGTCCTCAAGCTACATGTCCATCACGAATGTGATACTCTTTCCAATGGAAATATTGTGAGGAAAAAAAGAGAGAGAATGCATCACTTCAGCCATAATGCAGAAAACAAAGTAATGCAACGGAAGCCGAGGTGACAACCCAACATTAAATTCAGGCTGAGGTTTCACGCTTAGACGCGTTATAAAGCCGCGAAAGACCATTAAACTGGTTTTGTACCTCAGAAAACAGTTTGCAACTGAATTTAACGTGGATGTAACATTACTACAGTCTTTTGTCTGCCTTTTGTCTGGATGGCAAAAAAGTATTTTGCTTAAGTGACTGCACATTAAAAAAAGCACATATAACTAAGCCTTTTGCCAAGAACCTGCAATATTCCAGAGTATGTTTATGATTGCTTTATTTGTATTATAGAATAGAGATTGTTCACAATTCAGTGCCATAGATGTACTTTTTTAAGACTCGGGAAAAGTTAAACAAGTTTGAAAAGGGGAACATTTTTTCCATCCGAAAAAACAGGTAGGTGTACTTGCTAAACGCAGCATACTAAGTACCTACTTTTGATTTATCTATGATTTAATGACAACTTGTGTCAGATGCACAATACACAAAAGTGGTGCAAAAACAGCAAAAACACACACCGTACTATTAAGGATTTCAGTTTATGTTTTAGAATTCATCAGAAAGAGGCACGGGAATGTTTCATAGAAAGAATTGAGTGGTAATTTTAATTGGAAAGTACCTGAATGTAAAATAGCATTTTTTTTTTTTTCTGGTGAAAATCTTCTAGTAACCCTCCATCCATCCGGTACTCCCGCGTTTAACCAAACATTTGGAATATTTTGACCTTGCTCCTGCTTAAGTCCTCGGTGAAATATGTAGTCTTGTTGACGCTGTGTGTACATTACCACTTTGCAGAGTGCTAACATTGTGAAAGTGTGTGGCAAAGGAGCTGTCATGTGGTTGGTCATGTTTTGTGCACCGTTTGTTTGTGGGAGACGTGAAGTGCGCCACAAAAAAAGCAACCGAGACTTAGCAGAACAAGTTTTCCCATGGCTTCTTTTCTGTCTACGGCTTCCTTTTGAGAATATAGAGGAGGGTCTGTTTAGACTACAGCTGTTTGCCTTTGCTCTCTCTCTCTGTGGGCAGTCTATCATTTTTTTGGATTCTTAATGTCTTTGAAATGCAAGTTGCAATATTAAATTTATCTGAAAATGCTTTGGGGTTCGATGCAAGTGCTTTTTTTATTTTTTCAGATGGCTTCTCTCACCGCAGCACCACTGTGCAACAACTTATTCTACTATTCATCTTAAGGAGGATTTACTAGAAACTGTTTGAGACAGTAGCACTCTTTGTAACCCAAATGGTTCTTAATATGGTTATTTGACAAATCACTTGATTCGTAAAATAGTGAAAAATCGAATCGGAATCCTCAGAAAGCCAGCTAATACTCCCATTTGTAGGAATAAAGTCAAAATATGTATCTGCTTAAAATAATTTGTCTTTCATTTTTGTAATTCTGACAAATGTTCCCCTTAAATATGAATCTCATTAAATGATTTAGATGAAATTGAGATAAGGAAGGTCCAGCCTATGCACATTTGAATTAGAAATTGCCAGTTACACTTGATGGAGTTAATTATGAAACTACACTATACACCACACTATAATCAGTATTTTCCCAAAGCTGCAGTGGTTATGTAATATAACCAGGCATAAAGGGAAATGCTTTTTACCTGTGCTGTAATAGTTTAATCCAACAGGGGGCAGTGCATCTCAACTACACCTAAATCAAAAGTTTATAAATTAAAGGGACAATCCACCCCTGAAATAGAATTGATGTTCCTGAGGGAGCTGATACTATTTGTCATTATTGAGTAACTAAAACAGCGTGATTATTTAGAGAGGAGAAAACACTGAAACTGATTCACAGGTGGTGAATAGCGCAGCGTTTAAAGAAACCGTCGTTCGGATTAGAAACACATGGCGATAAAACACACAAAGTCAGTAATAGACCTTTTTTTCACTGCAGCCGTATTGACATGAACTAGTAGAGTAAACACAGGTGTCGCCAACGGGATGAGAATTAGGTTCATGTTCCGTTTAACGTAGCAGAGCCTCTCTGGTGAGCAAACACGCACAATAGCAGCACCCTGATCTGGTGTAAATGGGACCTTAATTAGTATAATTGGTAGCACCTGTGTTTACCTGCTATATCATGTCAGTGTGGCTGCAGTGAAAAAGGTCTATTGCTTAGGGAAACGTCATTAAAAAAATGACAATCTGTCTTGTGACTCACTGATCTCAGTAGTTCAAATGTATGACCATTATTTTGAAGAGAGTTATTGTTCCTCTTCGTCTTCGTCTGTACTGTTTATGGCAATACAAGTACGTTTTTTTTCAGCAGCAAACAAAGAATGAACTATTCTATCGGTATTTAGTACAATAGTTCCTTACCTCTAACACGTAAATTCAGTTCTTGTGTGTTTAATATGTCTCAAAGTTGCAAAGAAACAAATATTCTGACATTTCTGACATACTTTTACCTCTAGTTTGATGCTGGGTCAAATCGACCTGATCAGTATGGACCATTTTCATTTTATACGTTGATTACACTATTTATTTCCTAGATCTTCTAACTTTGAAACAACTCAATTTGACCCATAACATAACAGGAGGGTTAAACCGAAATCTAAAGCTTCGTATCCGTGTAATTCCAGATTATCCTGTGCGCCGAAAACTGGTATGTCAGTCATGAACAGAACAAATACGTTTGGTCTACTCCAAATATAATCGTGTCCTTGCATAAAGATTTCATCTACGATATGGCCACCAGTCGGAGGATTAAATTTGAGCCATTTTTGCAAAACAATCATGTTTCTTATCTTGCAGAAAAGCGCTGTGACAAAAAGCCCCTTTGTTGACAATTTCCACTTCCGCAGGGACCTGGCACCATGGTAACACGCCGCAGCGGGAGGGGCTGTAGTCCAAAAAAAGGTCAGCATGAGTGAAGAGGTCATATGAATTATGTATATTAACCCTAACCCACTCTTATTTTTGATTGACCCCTAACTACGTCTATTTTTTACTTTCACAAGGCCTCCTGTTTTCTTTCTAATATAATATGGAACATGCTCATTTAATGGCAGGGATGGTATGCGCTGTGACACTCACTCTCCTGAAATGTATTCTTGGAAAACTCATTTCTGATTACATACAGTCCGCAGAACAACGTGAGACTCCAAATCCACGAATATGTGAGAACGTTGCAATTGAAACTATATGGAATCTGTCTTAGATCATTTCATTAATTGCACTAAATACTGATTTTATTTTGTTATTTACCCCATTGAGTGTCACATTTAGCTAAATTCTAACAGCATAGTAAAACAGCATGCTCACATTGTCGGTATTAACATGTGAATCATGAATAATTTTTGATATATTCGCTATCTTAGTTCGCATGCCTACATTTTCTTACTAGCATTAAACACAAATTACAACATGCTGATGGGAATCTCATTGATTTTGCATATCATAAACCAAAGTATCCTATTGAACAAATGCTAATTTCAATATATGATGGCATTAAATGAGTTCCATCATTAGATACTAAAAACCTAAATTCCCTTTGTCTGTAAAAAAAAAGAAAAAAAAATGGATATAGATAGATACAAGAGTCTGAACCTTTTTTTTTTTTATTTAGCATTTTAGTAATGTGTGGTGTCTTTGATCTCAGCCTGACCATGTTACCGCACAGTTTTCTATGGCTTCTGTGTGGGTGTAGCTAATGAAAAGAGACAGGCACAGGGTGGAACATGCAGGCAGTCCCGTTATTATCCTGAGAATCACCAGGAGATCCTGCCAGTTTGTCTGAATGGGTATCGCTAAACTGAGAGAAGTTTACAGTCAGAACGACACAGATGCTTTGTGAACATTTAAATATTACTTTCTAGTTTTCTTAATAGCTGCGTTTCTCTCAATTCTTCCAAAATAATCCTATTTCGACGGCGGGTTATGAGAAAAGAATCGAACACACGTGCCAAGGTCTACTAGTTTCAGCAGCTTTGCAAAAATTTGGAGCTGATTTTCAAGAAAACGAGTATCAGTAGCAGCGTGTGCGGCCCACGCTTTCGCTATTATAGCTCCCGTGATCTATTTCTAAAATGATTGTGCTTATTGTTGTGTGCAACAACCAGACAGGCCCATTGGGAATCATCCAGTTTCCCCCAGATTAAGCGGCCTCTGCCTGATCGTTTCCGCGAGTCTTCGCTGCCTCGATAATGACCCGCTGTTAAATTTGTTCCCTCTCACTCTCATCCGCTCCCTGCATCTCCCTTTCACGGCGCAGCATCTTGCCACACTAAAAATAAAGGGCGCTTTAAGACTTGCTATAATTCAATCAGACAGCTTTTACTGGGGATGTTAATGTGACATAATGCTCCCAAAAATTGCATTACAAGTGTTATCCTGATCCTCCCTTGTTCTACCGGGTTAGTGTGTTTTAAGATTCTTTTTCCTGCTCCTCCCTTGTTCCATCAGGGTTAATGTGCTTTGAGTTTCTTTTTCGGAGGTCAAGTGGATGCTCTGGTTTGAATGAAAATCTATAATACACACGGTAGAAAGAGAAAAGGTATATGACAATTTGAGATAATCATTTCCCTATTATCATTGCACATTATTTGAATAACACTTTAAAGTTTATATATTTACATTGTATGTATTTATGTTATGTTACTTGCCTGATTCCAAAAGCACTGATATGTGCACTAGTAGAATAGCACCAGGAATGTTAATTGACAATATTGCAATGAATATTGAAAATACATTATCGGATGGATTTCCATTAAATTCAGTACAACTGTTTATATTGCCCAGAGGATGAATCCTAATGAGTTTTGTGATCCCCGCATTTTTTTTCTAGCGCCACTAGAAATTGACGTTAGTGGTTCTGGTGAAATAACAAAAAGCCATTGGATGGATTCCGCTTTGATTTAGTAATAAAGTTTAAAACAGCTTTCTATCTTTCAAACGATAAAGGAAAAAAAAATATATCATCATCAGTGTCGAATCCAGTAAACCACAATAGTAACTCTACTGGCATCATTGCCTATTCATAGGTAATTAACAAGCTGGCAAGCAGTCGCTTGAGGAGCGTATCTCACCAAGCGAAAGGACGTCTTTTATTGTCGGGTTCAAGAAAAGACACAGCACTCATTCACACAGGAAGGGGAGATGCACTGCAGATAGACAGGCTGTTATATCTGACTCTATGATCCAACCACCGCATTATCTTTGTCACTTTAGTCACCACTTTGCAAACATGATAAAAAAGATTTCTAACAACTTTGCATGTTTGTCATGTTATGTTCATTAAACACATTTTTTTTCCCTTTCACTATTTCTCTCATTTAGCAGACATTTGGATCTTACTGAACATTCATCAATATACTCAATCTCAAAACTCTATATTTTCCAGCTTGATCCAAAGATGTTCTGTACCAAATTTAGTAACGGTTTCTCGAAAAAGGTTGGAAAATACAGATTTGCATAGATTGCATAGAAGGACGCATGGCCAAAATGTCAACGTTTCTTATCTTGCCTTCATCTGGTCAAATTGCATCAAATTTGACCCTGATTTTCTCTGGGTTCCCAGCAATGCACCCACCAAATCTGAGGTCAATCGGATGAACAGTTGAGATATGTGAGTAAATTGCAGAAGGACGGACACGAGGTAAGTAACAGCCCTAAAGCTATTATAGATAGATAAAACCAGTAATATATTATTTAGTTATTGCGGTGAGTGGAACAGTTTTCCTGTTAATGTTAAGTTGCCAGACACTTTGCAAATTGTGAAAGACACAGCTTTTAATTTGTATTTGATTTGTATTTTGATGCCTGATGGTTTTGTATCTTTAGTTTTAGCCTTTAGGTGCTGTTATACTCTGATCACATCATTTGTCTCTGCTGCATACTGCCATGAAAAATATATCCATATGTTTTTCCTGCTGTTTACAAACTAATGACAGATGGAAATGAGCCTCGAACTGTTGTAGATTTTTTTTATTAACTTTGGCAAAGAGTCTGACATAACTGTTGGTTTTAATTGTCAGTAAAAAGGAAATAAAACTTAATTTAAACCACATTGAGTGTAGAGCCCCACAGGCCCCTGTTGCACTGGAGTCTTGTTTTTTAGGAATGCAGCCTAAAGCGGGTGGTAAACTCCATATAAGACTAAATATCGGCACAAGATCAATAGTCAACAAGTACCTTAAAGGGATAGTTTGACATTTTTAAGAGGGTTTCCCTTCCTCTCTAACTCTCTCTTCAAAGTTCCTTTCAATTGTCAATTAAAGGAATAGTTCAACATTTTTTAAAACCCACCCATCATGGTTCTAATAGTCAGAGCAATAGGAGCTTTATCTTTTTTTTGTCGATACGAGCTGTTTCCAGACCAGCAGAGCTAAGCTGTGAGCCTCTCAGCTGCTACTATGCGGCTAATGGTATTTTTTAGTTTCCCTCATCAAACTCAGCAAATTCACAATCTAGGAACTCACGAGTTGTGACCTGAACATTCACCACGCTATGAAATAATAATGGAAGTGGTTTTAAGGTTAATGGGAGCTGAGTCTGGAGTGGGAAGTCCCGTTTTCCATTTAGCTTGAAGTTCCGTTATCTCACAGCGTGGTGAATGTGCAGGTCAGAACTCGTCCACCGCAGTATTTGGGAGGGAAACCAAAAAATACCATTAGCCGCATAGTAGCAGCTGAGCAACTCTCCGCTCTTCTCCGCTGGTCTTGAAACAACTTGTATCGACAAGAAAAGGTGCTTTGACTATGGGAATCATGACAACGTGTGAATTTTCAAAAACGCTGAACTATCCCTTTAAGGAAAAGTTGAAAACAAGTTTGAAAGAGAGAGTTCAACAGGGTTTGAAACTGTTAAATGCATTGTAAAAGGGAGGCAAACAGGTTGAGTCCACAGCAGTTCTATATAATGAAAGTACTTACAGGCAACTCACGGGAGTGGCTTGTTCATCCGGGCTATCTGGATAGACTATGAAGTAAAGGTCTGGATTTTTAAAAAAAAAAAAAGGGGGAAAAAAATGCAACATCAACAGGTGTCTTTGAGTAAACACAACCACATCCATTAGTCATAGCAGAGATGCTTTAGTAACTACCCTGTCCAGGTGTCAACTCCCTTAGGCAGCGAAACAGCCAGTCTCGACTTAAGACTGTAACAGAAGGAGCTACAACGTGTGAAACTGAATCAATACTTCCTCTGCCACGCCGAAGCTTTTAGGCCTCTGCATAAAATTAATTCTCATATGCTTTTAAGGTTTACCTCCTATTTCCAAGCACGAGAAATCAATGCTGAAATAAAGTATCTCCATTGTTTTTTGTTATTACACCGACCCATTTTATTAAATTGTTCACCGTTTTCCCAAAGCCACCAAAGATGACTGATTGCACTTCTGACGTCGCTGTATTTCCAACACGCGGCTTTATAATAAATGCTGTTATTTAACCTAAAACGCTAACAAAGCCGACGTGAAACAGGAAATAGAACACAGCCTAATATGCGGCTTGTTGGCATGTCATTAAGCGACCAGATATGTACTGAATGTATGAATAATGTAAAGGGTTCCTTTATGATCTGTGTAGTTGCTGCGGTCATATTTCATTAAAGAATTTCCCTCTAACTAAAAGCCCTCTGAGTGCCGGTCGAGGAGAGAGAGAGAGAAGCCATTTATTGATTGTTGCAATTCAGCGATGATTGAGTATTTGGTTCAACAAATGCTATGCGTTTCTTCTGGCGACCCTTTCATTTCCTGTTTACTTTTCTGGCCCGTCTGTGTCAGTTTTCTTTTTGGGGTTGAGGAACAACATGTTACATCAGTAAAGGATTTATAAATTGAGGAAACAGGGACAATTGCGAAAGGAAAGAGCAAAAGAACAAAAAGTCAGTCTTCTGTTCTGTTGTTTTTCACGGTGTTCAGCAGCAGTTCAGGCTCAGCCTTTCAATTTTGCAATAGGCGTTTTTACAATTATATTCATCATATTGCAAGGGCAAATTCCTAACAGGGTTGGTGTAATGGAAATCAACTTACCTGAAAGGCAAACATGAAATGTATCACGATGGAAGAACAATGCTATTTGTCAAAAAAAAACATGGCGTGTTGCCGGAACTACGGGAACCGAGGATGTAAAAACAGTCTTTGTTAAATGCTCAGTAAACCTTATATTTGCATTCGAAGAACAAAAAGGGTGAGTCCCATAAAGTCAATATCTCACCAGTGATGTGTCTTTACCAGTGTAATTCATCTTAAGAAGGGCAGGTAGATATTTACATCATCAAAGTGTACATGGAGTTTATATGCTACACCTTGAACAAATATATTTCAGATTATCCTCTTGCTTGTTTAATTATAAAAGGGTGCCAAAAGAAACAAGTGTCAAGTGATTTATGTTGTGTTTATGTGAATTATTAAATCAAATGAATTCAAATTAAAAGCAATGTAATTAAAAATGGTGGACATTTTCTCCTTTTGAAGTAAAATAACTAACAATTATCTAGTTGTATACATATATGTAAAGAAACAGGAATTTAATTTTATTATTTTTAGAATTAAAATTATGATGGTAATTCAATGTGGGGTTTTTTTTGCTGTTTTGTTACATTTTTATTAATTATTTTTGGGAAAACTCAATTATATAAAAAAAAGTGAATTGAGGGGAGCCTAGGTCGGCCCTACACAAAGGAAAATAATAATAAAAAAAATCCATCTAACAGCACCTCTAAAGGAAACCCATTAATTTTCTATGGGACATGAGCGAATGGGTTCGTAAGGCATTATGGGACTCCAAGCGACAAAAAAATGGAAGGGTCAAAAGTTGAAAAATATTAGTTTTATGCAAATGAGGACACAATTCATCCGGGAGCGAGGTAGTGAAACTGACAAAGTGGCTTGATGGTGGAAGCTATGAGAAGATGTCAGTTGGAGGGGAGAAATAATGCGTTTCGGGAAATCCAATTTTACACAACTGTTCCCTACCAGATTACAAGGACTAGGAAAAACCCCACAAAATGTCTAACTATTCCTTTAAGCATCCAGATGGGCGTGTAACAGCAACATGGACTGACCAAAGGGCTCTCAGACAAGCTGCAAGGACACTTGGGCAGAGCCAAAGGACTCTTATGTGCACGCACACACCCACTTGCTGGCATGCAAGTAGTGAAATAGGGACTTTATTGAAACATTACGTCAGTTTTCTTGCTTATAATATATTTAATACCTTTCTTTATTTGATGTTTATTTTATAAGAAACAAACATGTGTTTGTATTTTTTTATTTTGGTGTAATACACCTATAAAACTCAGTTGTTGTTTGTTTTTTTAATCTCATCTGCGCAATCCATTTTGTTTTATTACTTTGCATTGTGCAAATGAATTAAATTCAATTCAATTAAATCAGAGCAGCGCTGAGGGGACGCCTGCCCAAACTGGAAACGGCCTTTGCAGAGGGACATTTGGGACGACTATAGGGGCACGTTGGGGTACTCGGACTTTTGACACCGAAAGCATGAAGAACAGAGGCAGTAACCGCCTCGCCCTCCCCCTTGTGCACACCACTGGACAGATAGATATTTACCATGACTAATGATGATTTTCATATTTAGTGACAGACTGATCGAGCGTTTGCAGATTCAAGGCGAGCAAAAAGCAAATTACTGCCATCACGGAGGAAATCATCTACATGACATTTAGAATATCATTAAATGGGGATTACTGTTGTCGTGGCCATGTGTGTTTGTCTCCTATCACTGGGAACGCTCCACAGCAAAGTAACACCTCCGTCTGCAGCCCCACTCTACAAAATATACCCAAAGCAGTCTCCCAATACCACTTGTACTGATTGCACTACACATTAGTATGCATGCTGATCACGCCTATATATTAAATGTAATCTGCTGATGGGGACAGATTTTTTTTTCTCAGAGGAGTGGTGGTTTATTGCCATGGTCAATGTGCTAATGAGTGACTATGACCATGGCTCAGTACAGGCAAGGCTTTGTTTTTCCACATTGGTGAAAGAGTGACAAACACACACACAAGCAGTATGCACAAATAACACACACACACAGGTAGCAGTATTCATGCAATGGCCATGGACTCAGTATCTTCCTGAACTGAAAGCGTCACGCTGCCCTGCATGTTGAAATCTTACATAATGCCTGTTAAAGTTAACTTTATAGGATCAGCAAATGAGGTTAAAGACTTCAATAAAACCACTAAGGGTCCAATTCATTTCCAGTTAAGATTATATTGATAAAGTGGGAGCGCTGGGTATCAAAGATTTAAGCAGGAGGCTGAGTTCACCCGCTGCTTCTTTTCTTTTTTTTTTTCCTCTAATATCCCTGCAGCTTAAGCTCCAGCTCCCATCCCTCATCTAACACTGCTTTCATGTTTGACCCACTTTTATAAGACAGAGACAACGGCGAAGAAAAGAGAGGCAGAAGAAATTTTTTTTGTGTGTGTGTGTTAAATTAAAAAAATGACACCGGTGGAGGACAGCGGGTGAGTTGGGGGAGATGTGGGAAAAGTGGATCAACGGGGAATGGCAGGAAGGCAGGGTGACGGCGTCAGGGAGAACGACAAAAGGTGTAGGGGAGAGAGGAAGAGAATAGGGGTAAAGCTGATGGCGCCTGGGAAGGAGGGGAGTGGGCTGAGCAGGAGGGAGGAGGGAAGCTCTGCTTCTCCTAATAAAGCGAGTGTATGTGAAAGGAGGTGCTGAAAAACGTTTGACTGAGCAGAGAGCTGTTACCAGAGAGAGAGAGAGGAAGGCAGAAGGTTAGAGAGAAAGAGTGTGAGAGGAGAGAAAGAGAGAGAGAGAGAAAGAAAGAGGGGCAAAGAATAGAAAGAGCATTGTATTGCTGCTGAGAAAGAACTCATGTCTGCACAAAGAGGTAGGTGTACTGCTATGACTGGCACACACACACACACACACACACGCTTATGCATGCACACACAGGAAATCCCTGTCATTAAGTGTAACCAGCAGTAGGGTGAAGCAACAGTCTATATGTTTAGTATCAGGTGATTGTGTGTTCTGTTCCAACTGTGTGACTTGCTTTACTGCATGTAGCAGCTGTGCAGCAGACTGGGGCAGGTGTGTGTGACTTTTCTAGAGCATGTGCCTGAGTGTACGTACGGGGGGCATTAAGCAGGTGTCACCGTGTGTGTGTGTGTGTGTTTTGCATTTCATGGGATTTAGCGGGTGGTTTAGGGTCTGTGTGATTACAGTGGCGCACTTACACAGAGAAAATCGCGTGTGTGCTTTATGGTAGTTTTTCAGATATGTATGTGACTCCGGGTGATCTTATCAGACTAATCAGCTGATAACTAAAGTTTATTGCCAATACATCTGCTACATTGATCTAATTATTATATGGCTGTGCTGATGGTTTCTGTTGACAGGTCTGCGATGCTTGGAATAGGAGAAAAGCTTCACTGAGCCAGATATTTATTTTAGGCTATATGATTTGTCTTAGGCCACATGGGTATTGGGGTTATAACAATCTCAAAATATACACAGAAAAGACACTTGAATCTTCATGTATCTTAAAGGGTCGGTTCACCTAAATTACAAAATGAAAGTGTATATTTTTAGATTTACAGTATGTCTCTGCCTTTACACTATAGTAATGGAGGTGAATAGAATATGATTTGTGGTGATTCACTTTAAACTACATGCATACAAGTCAATAACAATGTGATAAAAAACTCTTAACTCTTTTTTTTTTTTTTACAATATCACAAATTTCGCATATGCTGTTGAAAACAGATATCTTAATAGCGTGGACAACTTAAACCGCAACTGTCTGCATGGCTAAATACCACTTGAGATGAGTGAGACTTGACCCTTTCATCTTCAAGATTTGTTTGAGGCTACTCAGGGTTATCAGTGATTTCAAGAATCTTTGGAAACACCTCCCTCCCCAGTCAAAGTGCCTACAGAAGTTGATATTTTTGAATGTTCAGTGCCTGCTGCTGACGGATTTATCTGAAGTGTCAAGATAAGGGACATGGCCTTCTGTGTAGATGAAAGTACGCATCACCAAGTTGACATAGTGGTTGTTATTTAATTCTCACCAGGGAGGTTCAGAAAAAAATAGCTGTACTAAAAAACTCTATGGGCAGTTTCCCTCCACCGAAGGTCAGGGCAGACCAGCCCCTGGTTAGTGTCGGTCTTTCCTGTTGGCTGGGTCAGACAGAAGAGAACGGCAGTAAGAACAGATCACTTCCCCATGGCAAGCAGAGACAAAGTAGAGAGGGCAGGGATGCTTCCTCTCACATCATATGACGCTACCAGAGGTTCCTTTTTACTGTAAAAAAAAAAAAAAAAAAGCAGACAGCGCTGTTTCACAACGACTTGAGCAAGACTATTTGTAGAGCCGCTAAGTTAGCGTCAGTGTCAGCTCTTTCAATGCTGAGGACAAAGAGTTTGCCTGATTTACTGGGGGAAAAAAAAAAATAATGCACAATGCATCGTGAATGCACAATTGTGTCGGAATGACGGACGTGTTTATCCACGGGGAGGATAGGCATTGCATAGGCATACACGTGTCTTAGTCACAAGTGTACACTTAGATGGTCCATTTACTTTAAAGTAATTGGTAGTCAGGAGTTAAGATGATCAAATAGGATAAGCACACATATCCATCATTCTAAAGTGCCACTGTTTATCAGAGGATTTTGTGTATTAGATCATGCCTCCAGGTTTGAGCATGGGAGAAATTCAGTAGACTTACTCAGGTAAATAAAAGAAAATGTCTATCATATACAATACACAGAGTATTTGTCTATCATGAGACTTTTCCATTTCAATAGTTTTTAATTACTTTGCAAAAGTGGCTTAAATATCTATTGATTTATTACTTTTCTCTCCTTTTCCCATCCGTCTTTCCTTACATTCCTTCTTATCTAGTTTCTTCTGTTTTTTCAGCTCTCCTTATCTCCTTCCTCCTGTCCACAAATCATCTGGCAACAACAATCAGTTCTTTTAACGATGAGTAGGTACTTGACTGCATTTTTAGAGCTGAAACTCGTTTTAACCACTTAAGCCAGGCATATTTTTTTTCAGTTTTCTGCTATAAATGATAATAATTGTGGAATATCTCTATAACCACCAAGGTTATTTACTTAAACCAGGTATTAAAAGACATGTGAAGTGTCAGATTAGATTTATGTTGCTTTGACCTATAGGTAAAATATTTCAAAAATCTAACATTGTGTTTTACTACAGACAAAAATACTTAAAACTTATTAAAAACAAGACCAAACTGACCTAAATCGGGAAAAAAACTAATTATCTGCGATGCATAGCTCAGTGATTATTAAGATAAGAGTTAAGGATCAATTATTTGTCCAGAAAATCATAGAAATCACACAGAACATGAAGAATATATTTTCTAAGACAGGAGATTATATAAGACCCAATTAAATATTTACACAAACAGCTCAAATCTGAATTAAATATCAAAATAATGGTTTGTTGCATCCCTACTACTGATAATATATTTTTGTATTTTCTTGTTGTATTAACGATGTGGATATTGACAATATATATTGATACTGAAACAGTAACATTGTGTTTTACTACAGATAAAATACTTTATTTAGTAGCTGTAGCTGTAGTTTCCTCATGCTGCCCCTGTATCATGGGGCTTTTGGATTTTAACAGGTTAAGTGTTTTAATTTAAAATCAATGTAGGGCATTTATATGTCATGTAATATTTTTCCATTTATTAAAACGTGTTTTACTATTGGAATTGGGTAAGCACCTATTTAGCACATGTATTACCTGTACAAATGTGCGTGTGTCACACAGAGGTTTGTGAATCATCATGGCCTCACCAGAGACAACTACGACGACGATGATGTTGTTGTCTGGTTTTCCCATCATTATAAAACCGCACAGCAGATCCCCCCCGCTGTGTCACCCTTTGACGCATCACAGAGCATAAAGTAACAGCCCTCTCGGTATCTGCGGGTTCATAACACCCACCTTCTGTCTCTATTCCTCTTTCTGTTCCTCCCTGTGTCTCTTTATCTCAGGAGATTTATGGTGCACAAAGTTCCGGATCAACATGGGCGGAGACTCTGTTAGGTCATATTCCATAAATAAAACAAACAAGGTCCTGGCTGAGTGTCAACATACTGCCAGTAAACTCTATAATTGCGTATATGCATGAATGTGTGTGTGTGTTTGAGCCTGTGCGTGCGTGTGATGTTTTATTAACGGAATTCATCAGTCATCAGTCGCCCTACTAACTTAGATTCATTTTCATCCGGGTTAGGTGCGGTGTATATTAACACAATGGTGGATGAGTAGTGACAATTGAATTTATGTTCTGGGACAAGGGAATGAACACAGTCATCAGTCATCATGAGAAAAAGAAGGCTGTACAAAAAGTACTTTGCGCCGTGAATGTTATTTTAACGTGTCAGAGTTGTTGAACACAGTTTTTCTCTATGTGGCTGAATGATCTGAACGCTGCTTAAGTCTATGGCAGGCAAAAAAAAAAAAAAAGTAATGTTCAAGTCTCCCTGCCAAGGTGCTTATCTTTTGTGTTTTCGCTTTATTTTCCCTACTTGCTACAAATCTCTTTGCCTCAAGATATTTGAATTAAGCCCTTAAAGAGGGCAGGACAGACACATTGAGTAATCGCTGTTTACTCTATCTGCCCTTGTCTCCCTTCGTCTTTTCTACTTTTCGCCACGCTATCTCGCTCCCACTTCACTGTCTGAGGCAATCGCTGCCTCGCCTCCCAAATACGTTTGTGTTTATAGAAAGGTCGGAAAATGGAAACACGGCGGCGTGTTGAGTGATGAAATCGGTATGCTCGCGAACGAGAGAAGATGGCGTGTGTGTTGACAGCTTAGGAAAGTGAGGACATTTCGAACTGTCCTCACTTCATCATGTCGATGTTTGAAGGTTCAAACCTGGCACGTAAGTAGAAATCATTCTGTGCTTTTCTGTGGCCTGGAAGCGTCTGTCTATGTTGATGTCCTTTTCATATACTTAAATTTGCTGCTCAGGTAAACCCTTGTTCTGTCTCAACATGTATGCTTCCATTTAGTCATTTAGTAAGTGATTACACATAAAGCAAAAGAGGAGTTCCTTAATCTGAAATCAAACTGAAGAAGGACTTGGATTAGAAATGCTCTTACCAGACATTCATTAGACTTGAAACTAGATGGAAGGGGGGCTGGGGTGAAGTTCAGGTTAGTCCAGTATGTTTTGGTTTGGTGCAATAATGAAACAAGGACTTTGGAATCCGAGCAAGGCGTCATTAATGAAGTCCTTCATCAATGCCAAGGTTTTGATTACTTCAAAAGAGCAGATGTTCTCATACATTTTAAATGGGTGAGAAGGCAACTCTTGTAATATGAGTGTAAATCCTGGCATGTGAAACGACGCAGAACAAGTAAACATCTGTGGCAATTCATGCTTCGCTGTGGCTACACTCCGTCAAGGCCATGTCGGACTCATCCCATAATCCCACTGAAGCAATACGCTGGGTTTGTAGGAACTCAGGTAGTCATGGTCAGTGGTTGGACGTCAGCTAAAGCTGGCACTGATTTACCTTTTGATGATTTGTACTTGTCAGCTACAGTTTTAAATATTAAATTAACATGGCTTTAATGTGGCCTACACGATAAACTCAGGAATATATTTAGAATCGACACATCATGCAACTCAGACTCAGTTTTGCCAAGATTAGTACAGAAAACCTTTAGTTTTCTTAACTTTTTGAGAAGTTTGTTAGTTAAGAAGGACCTTCTAAAACACCATTCAGTCCACCGGACACTACTACTACTGAGTCCACCTACTCATTGTATTGGGGGGCAGTGTTGGGAGGAACACGTTACAAAAGTAACTAATTACTGTAATGCATTACTTTTTGCCGTAACGCAGTAGTGTAAGGCATTACAGGAAAAAAATCGGTAATATTTACTCGGTACAACCTGGATTCTATAGGTGGGTTTTGTGTTTTTCGCTGAAATCACAGCGAGATCAGTAGCAGTTAAAAATCTGCGGAAACACAGTCACACAGACCGCCCGGATAGAGATGCCGGAAACTCACCATCATCACCATCACCATTGTAGTCTATGTCTTGCAATAATATTTTTATATATATTTATTATATATTTTTATATATATTTATTATAATTATTTTTGTTACATTTCTGAAATGATGGAGTGGAATCATATGTTTTCCAACACATTAAAGGCATATGTTAATTTTGTATCCTGTTATTTCTTTAGACATTGTAATACAGTTCAATTAATGCTATTATATGATAAATTATATTGGGTTATTATGTACAGATTATCCATCTATCCATCTATCCATCCATCCATCCATCACATAAGGCATAGTAACATCTTGCCCTGTGTAATGAAGCATCTTTTGTCTGATCTATCTTGGTTTGTTGAATTCCATTGCTATGTAGTGACCTGGGTTTCATGACTGAAGCTTGCTATGCTGATCCTCATTTGTTGTTATTGTTATGTAATCAACCAGCTTACTTGGTTCTCATTGCACTTCTGACTGTCCTGGTTGGGGGGATCCTTCTTTGAATTGCCCTCCTGAGGTTTTTTTCCTGTTAAAAGTTTTTTTTCAGTGGGAGTTTTTCCTTATCTTCACTGAAGGTTTAGGTCAGAGAGTTCTGAGCTGCTGGGCCTATGAAGCCCTTTGAGACATGGGAATGTGATACTGGGCTGTACAAATAAAGTTTGATTGATTGAAATAAGTTATGGGTGCTGGATGTACAGGTAGGACAATGAAAAAAATGGGTATAAATTATGATTAACAAAGGGCAATACAGCTGTAACTATCGCAATAGATGTCTTATACAGAAGGGCTAAATTTACAGATGTGTATATATAACACCAGATGTGCAGCTGTGAAAATCCATATTTCCCAGTTATTTAGCGAGAGTAACTAAAGTAATGCAAAAGTAGTGTAATGCCTTACATTTTAAATACAGTAATATTGTAATGTAACAAATTACTTTGAAATGACAGTAACAAGTAATGAGTAATGCATTACAGTTTTTGAATAACTTGCCCAACACTGTTGGGGGGGTTTCCCAGTTTAGCAGCAGAGAGGAACATCCAATTAAGCATCAAAAGATGAGGCCGACACGAACGTGCCTTAAGGGGACAGGCTTACAAGCAAGAATGTTTTGGGGCTTATTAGTCTCACTGGCAGATGTCTCAAGGTGTGTCTGGTACCGTTTCTCCTTGCTCTGCACCATCTGTTTTGGCCAGATTGGGTTTATTTGGAATCCATTATCTGGAAAAAGCTAAAGATGAGCACTAAGTCTGAATTCCAATTTTAAACTTGAGTATAGAAGAGACGGAGTGACATTGTACAACATACATTTAATCACAATTTTCCTACATCTACGGCTGACATCTGCAGAGGTTTAAGAGAGTGTGACAGAGAGTTAATCAAAGCAACTGGAGAGCCACATGCATATAATTGACCCTTTCTAAGTGCTGCGCCCTTTACTTACTGTTGCTGGGTAGGCCAAGCTTGAGAGACAGAAATACTGCCCGGTATGTGCCTCCTTTTCCTCTGGGGAACAGTAAAGTAAGTTACTCCAATATCCTTTAGCTACTAGTATAACTTTTCCTGTTGGGATGCTCGGCGTCTGAATAAATAGCAAAAGTCACTTATTTTATGTATGCAGTGTTATAGAGATAATCCTAGCCTACATTAGCCTAGATTTTTTTCTGGCTAAAAGTTAAAAGTATGTCAGCCACCAAACTATCTAACACAGATCTTATCAACATGACTGTAGACAATATGACTACATAATGTAATGACTGTGACACCAATGTAATGTGTCCATGAGGATTGTGGCACCAACATAATATGACTTTACATAGTGACGTTACCTTCCAATGTGCTGTTGAACATAGACGAGCATCTGTCTCAATATACAGGAAAGGGGAAAGTTGAGGTTCTGCCAGGAACAAAGTTTGCTCAACTCTTATTTAGAAACACAGCGAAAGGGGGCAGGACTTCGGAAGCGTCGATACTGAACATAAGTGTTGCAGTGTTTTGTGTCATTTGTTAGAAATAATCAAATTCTTAAATTCCGCAAAGCAATCCATCAGCCTGCCTGTCATTTCCACTGTTGCTGCTAAATGGACAGGCATGCTGTACACCGTCTATTACATAAGACAAAACGATCATTTACGGAATCCACAGTGAATAAATAAAGTAGCTCAACTGACCATTACTGCCTCTGGTTATAAGTTAATGATAGAATTGAACTTTGATTGTTAGCTCGGACGTGGTCAAACAATTACAGGATACTTTGTGGTGGCTGAAGCTGTGTGTGTGTGTTGGTTGTGCTACACTTGTGAGGACCAAGTATTGATAAACAACCTTGTCTCTGAGGACATTTTTGGTTGTGAGGACATTTTTGGTGGTGCTCACAGAAATAATGCCGCAATTGGCATGTGCGTGTGTCTGCATTTCCTTAACATGGAAACACTTTGAGTCACACATCACTCTCCGGGGAGGAAGGTTAGAAGATTAAATGATAAGTTCAAAGTAGTTCACTTGCGCATGTTTAATAAATAAAAGTCTATCTGCAAAGTGTGTTGAATAAGAGGGGGCACAAGGGATCTGTGTACAGATCAACAAAATTTGCAGGCAAGTCATGATTTGGGTCTGCGCGCGCACACACACACACATACACTCACTGTCCCGCAGCCTCTATTCTTCTAACACACACAGACAGCCGAAGAGACAAACAGGGGATTCCAATCTGTCACAGAGATGACATCACAGCCTGCCAGTAATAAAAAGCAGCTAAACAAGGGAGTCCCCACTTCCCCTCCCTCCTACACATCCCACGGAATGAACAGAGAGAGAGAGTAGTACTGTGGGTGAGTGACTCTCCTTATTTCGCAAAGAAAGAGAGTCCCAAACACACTTCTTCTTTTATTTTTTTTGCTGTGTCTCCATAGTGACCGGCTTCACTTCCCCAGCTTGCGGAGGAAATGCCTCAATAATGTGCTTCAAAGCCGCTACACCAGAAATACATAAAAAACACACACAGCTCAGCTTCATCTTATCACTGCGTCTCCTCTCTTTCTCTATTATCTCTTCCCACTTGTCCTTCCCACTTTTTCCCCCTCCCTCTTTCTCCCTCTCTCTCTATGTGTGTGTGTGTGTATCCCTCTCCCCGGCCAGTGGTAGGTTCATTGAAGTAGACAACAGAGGTAAGTGCTCTCTTCCGCTCTCTCCATTTGCCACCGGCTCGCTGCTCTAACATGCTTTAAGCTTCGGTCTTTTTGTGCTTTTTTTTTTTTTTCCCACAGTAGAAGAGGGTCAGGTTAGTGCTGCTATCACAGCAGGTCCTGCTGATGCAGCGCAACAGACAAGCAGCTGTGTGTGCTTGTGCCTTTTCTATATCCTCGTCATGTGTACTGTGTACTGTTCTGTACAGTCAGGTCTGTGTCAACAGTACATGTTGTGTGTTGCCAGCTGTCATGTGCACCTGGATAGTGTCTGCCAGTTTACTTAATCTGTCAGCAGTGTGTGTGTGTGTGTGTTTTACAATTTAGACCTTCAGACCGGTATTGTATTCAGTCTTTTCCATAACAAAAGCCTTGGGAATATAAAGCCTGTTACACCCTTCATAAGTGCATATTATTGTGTGTGGTTCAGTGGAAACTCTTTAGTGCTTCAGTTCTTAGGAAGGAACCAAACATAGCAGACCCAGTCACCAAATATAGGTTTTAATATAATAACATTAGCAGGATGTTGAAATTATTAATTAATGTTGGCTGACGCTCACTCACTGCCATCATCAGAACAAGTCAACATTTCCATCTTTTCCAATTGTTTTCGTGCGCTGCATAAACACCTTTGTGAGGCTGGTTTCCTTTTAATCATTATTCTCCATAGGGGAAGTCTTTGTTGATCTTTCAGCATTAGTTGAATACTTTTGGTGGCGCTGGAAGGGAATACCCTTTTCAAACGTGCTGCGACTGAAATAACAATCCCCCCCAGAATCAATGAGCCGTTTGGAGTGAGTTCAGACGCGCCAAAATCAGAAATCCATTCGTCGTCCTTGGTTACAAAACAATACGATTCAACATGCAAGGCACTCCCACACAGATGCTCGCTCGTGCATACAAACATGCTGTGACATCAGTCACATCTGGCTGCAAGTCTGGCTAACATTACTCCCCTTCCTCCCTTTCCTCTCTACAATATGTCCTCATCTACCCCCCCCCCTTTCTACCCCCCGGCTACCCTCTCTCGCCTCTCCTTCCTGTCTGTCTGACGTTCCGCCCCCGCTCTCAGAGATGAAAGAGAAGAACCCCTGGCAATCGCCTGTGACCATCATCATCACTGTGATTGGCGTCATAGCGATTGTTGCCTTGGTGACGGTAACGGTTTTGCAGAACAAGCCCCTCTCCAAAAAGAGCAAGGTATGATGGAAGGGAAAGGGGGAAGTATCCGGGCCTGTTCTCTGTGTGGGATCCCACTGCAGTACAGTGGGAACTCTGACAAAGTCCACAAGCCAAATAAGGCCTCTCTAGAACCAGTAGTAAGAGGTTGAGGTCATATTGACAAGACTGCCAAATAAGGCCAGGGGATGTTGATAAAGTGATATTTTAACCAGGAGGTTCATGGTTATTATGGATTACAGTGTCGACACGTCTGTTTTACAAAGTTGCTTTATCATTAAGCTAATGTTTTTCTTTGTACATACTGGGATGTTTGTCCATACTACACTGATCTGTACATTGAAAGTATAATCCTTCACTGAGAACTGAACTGGAATTCCTCCCTCCTTCCTGTCTCCATATCAGTATGGGATCGTGCTGGACGCTGGATCGTCCCACACGGCTCTATATATCTATGAGTGGCCAGCAGAGAAGGATAACAACACTGGCAGAGTTAAACAGACACATTCCTGCAAATCTAAAGGTATGCACTGCACCATGTGTCACCTACAAATAAACCTAGCCATCATATCAAAGCGTATAACCACTATTGTACATTGTAAAATTGCAAAAAATAAATTAATTGTACTATATAAGATCCTGCATATATACTTCTCAGTAATACTTTAATGGGGGGTTGATAAGATTGTCGTAACACTGTCATAAGCATGACGTGACACCTGTCATGAACATTAATACCATAACCATGACATAGCAGACCTTACTGTCAAACATGACAGGTGTCATGTCATTATTATGGCAGTGTTATGACAGTGTTATATACCCCCCATTCAAGTAAAGTGTTTCTGAGGGAAGTCAAACAAAGGCATGTCAAACAATGTCAATGTTGCATCAAAAGTGATTATGACAGTCTAAAGAACCCCCCACTCAAGTAAAGTAATAGAGAAGAAAAAAGAATATCCTGGAAAAATGTTATCATGGGTAATTACTGACCTACAGTATGCATGTAATGGAACTTGATACCACTTTCTAAATCAGAAATACTTAACAGAGTTAACATAATGAAAATCACGGAAGGTAATTCGATCAAAGTTTTTAGATTTGCAGATTGCCTTTTGATGGTGTAGACAATCTCCAGCATTCTTTGCTTGATCGTCTTATCTGACCCTTTAATTCATCATGAAATCCCTTCTAATGGAGTCCTCTATTTCTTCATGAGCAGTTAATCTGATTAGCTTCTTCTTAAGTATTTGATTAATTACTTGGCCCATAAATTGCCTTAATACAGTGGGAAAACAACCCATCGCCAAACTTCTTAAAGCCCTTTCCCTGAATCTTTAAATCTCTTTGAATCTACAAAAATGGTTGCTAGTTTTGCTTTAAAAAGGACTTACATGATTAATCCTTCATTCGAAATCAAAATAGTTGCTGACTAATTTTAACCAAGTATTCAATCGGCGTCATTGTTGCAGCTGTAAAGGAGCAGCAGGGCATCTTCTCAGCTGAAATCTTCTCATTAAGACGTCTACTCCTCCAGACTTAGACTATTGTACAAGAAGAAGCTTTTATTTATGATTCACTTTCAGTGAAACCTGATGGCTCATTATAAAGTGATGATGCCCCATGACTTACTCACGTTTCATAATCCCAATAA
The DNA here is from genome assembly GCA_030544235.1 of Lepturacanthus savala. Classification (NCBI taxonomy): domain Eukaryota; kingdom Metazoa; phylum Chordata; class Actinopteri; order Scombriformes; family Trichiuridae; genus Lepturacanthus; species Lepturacanthus savala. The sequence continues at coordinate 17,085,785 of CM060471.1, read as the reverse complement.
AAGGCATTGGATTAAGCTTTATAATAAGTCATTGAGTCCTCAGCGCGCCTTTCTTATGCAAACAATTGCTCTTGCCGAATAATTAAAGCATGTTTGAATGCACACCATATAATAGATAGGTCCTGCTTGCTTTCCTTCTGCAAGTTGATTTAACCGCTGCTCTTTTATCTGTCAAAGCAGACCCAGTCTATGCTGTTCTCCCTCTTCATGTAATTTACATCTGTTATCAAAGCTTTCAGTTTAACGCTCTCCGACAGAAGACTCCTATATATTAATCATTTGAATTTAATCCCATTAGTATCCCCCCCCCTTGACCCTTCCCTTTAATATTTAGTCAGAGGTTAACATGCCAGTAGGGAGGGTATCTAATCACTGACAACCTCAGATTCTACTAGCGGCCACTGGGAAACTCCAAAGGAGCGATTTCAGGGTTGAGTTGAATAACCATATCAGGCATGCGTACAAGAAGACCGTGACATCATCTTCTCAGAGCTTTCTCCTCCTCAGCAAATTCCCTATTGCCAGTTCATAATTTTGCACAGATGACCTTCCGTTCTCCAGAAGGCCGGCCAGAGCGGAAGGCTCTCGTTATGTTTTTATGGCCACTAAATTTAGGTGGCGTGATTTCACCCTCCTCTTGACCGCTCTGTGTTTCCTCCAGGTCGGGGTATCTCCAGCTACGCAGCCACTCCAGAGAAAGTCGAAGAGTCTCTGAGACCGTGCATGCAGGAGGCCGAGCAGTGGGTCCCCAAAAAAAGACACCACGAGACCCCTCTGTATCTAGGAGCCACTGCTGGAATGAGATTGTTAAAGTACAGCACACGTGTACACACACACACAAATGCAAAACCCCACATATACAGCTACAGAATTATCAGTTTTTCTGATTTTACTTATCGGTATATATTTGGACAAAAGGAACATTTTTGTTTTAGTCTATAAACTACTGGCAACATTTCCCCCAAATTCCAAATAAAAATATAATTATTTAGAGCATTTATTTGCAGAAAATGACAAATGGTCAAAATAACAAAAAAAAGATACAATGTTTTCAGACCTCAAACAACATAATACTAATGAATAGACTGTAGGAGATCAGAAATCAATATTTGGTGCAATAACCTTTATTAATAACCCTATTTTTTCATGTGTCTTGACATGCTCTCCACAAGTTGTTCACATTGATCTTGGGTGACTACTACTCCTGGTACCTCTTTAATCAGAATGAGGTGTGCATATGTTGGAATTCAACAGATGCTGGAATGGAATGGCTGGAATACATGTAGAGATGCTGATTTCATTAAAAAAAATGCAGTGGTCTCTTATTTTTTTTTCCAGAGCTGTATAATAAAACATCAAGCATGATTATGGAAAAAATACACATGTGTGACCTTATTCCACATCTATATTCCCAATTGTTGGCCTGCACCTGCAGTCTAAGTGCTGCCTCCTATTTGTGATTTAGCTTCACATGAACTGCCAGAGCCACGCATATGTTACTGTCAAACCTTTATATATATGACTGAGGGTTGTTTTATTCATGGGCTGCCGTATTGATTTGAAAAAGGATGTGAATCGCTCTAATGAATTTGTGTTGTGTTGTGTTGTGTGTGTGTGTGTTGGCCTGCAGTATGGAGAATAGCACGGCGTCGGACAGGGTCTTTCAGGCTGTGTCGGAGGCGCTGCAGAAGTTCCAATTTTCCTATCAGGGAGCGAGAATCCTCCGAGGTCAGGAGGAGGGAGCCTTCGGCTGGGTCACGGTCAACTACTTGGACGATCGCCTCAAACAGGTCTGCATGGGTTTGTCTGCGTGCACGTTTCAGATGTGCTCGGTGTGCGTCAGCCAGTTGTCTCCCGCCGTGCACTTCAATGCCTCTTTGTCTGTGTCCGCAGGGCCTGGACACCACTGGAGCTCTTGACCTTGGCGGGGCCTCCACTCAGATTAGCTTTGTTTCCAGCGAGTTTGATGGTTCTGAGTCACCCGGCAACTCGGTGACGTTCCGACTCTATGGAAACGACTATAACTTGTACACGCACAGCTTTCTGTGTTACGGGAAAGACCAAGTGCTACGAATGGCGCTGGCGCACCAGACAGAGGTAAACTTCTGAATTAAGCCAATGTTAATGAGATGATTAAAGATGTAATCATGTTTGAGAGAGATAATGGCATGCTATTCCTCACTGTGTGTCTGTCCCACCTCTCTTTCTCACTCTCTACTAGTCAGGTCCAGAAGCAATAGTAGATCCTTGTTTCCACCCTGGATACAACGTGATCAAGGACTACTCTGACCTTTATAACAGCCCCTGCGTGTCAGAAAGGAAACCCCAAAGAGCTCCTGCAACCTTCAACCTCACAGGGATGGGAAACTTCCTAAAATGCCAGGAAGTGGTCAAAAGCGTCTTCAACTTTGCTGACTGCAAATTCAGCAAATGCTCATTCAACGGGGTCTTTCAGCCATCTTTGCAGGGGCCATTTGGGGTAATGTCAATGTTTATTTACCAGTGATTTATATTCTGTGTCATTTGGATCAGTTACTATGTGTAATAGCCACTGTTCACATACCTTTTTAATAACTGATTGTTGGAGTAGCAAGTGTTACTTGTTCATTGAAATATTACTGATCCTGATGCAACAGGTATCATACAGTATAAAATTCTGAAACTGATAAAGTGACCATTGAACTAGGTTTAGCCGCAACTGGCATTCTGATACGTATAATGGTAATAAGCCATGCAGATGCTTGGTTTTTGTTTTATCCATTTTTTCTATTTTTTTTGTACCCATTTTTATTCATTGTCTCTCAGACCTCACTCTAGTGTGACCACTTCTCCTTGAAACTACTTTCTACTGAAGAAAAAAAGTAAAGAAAGTACTAAAGTAACAAAATGCTGACAGAGAGGTTTGGGAAATTCATGCAGAGTAACGTGAATATTTGCAATTAGGTGTCACTTGTAAATCCTTGATCAAAACCTGTAACCGTGCGGCTAAATACAACTATTTTGTTTGTCACCGCTACTTGCAAAAAAGCAAAGTGACATGTTGAATAATCAAAAAATATGAATGAATCGTTGCTTTCATTTCATGTTTGCATCATATCCCTCCCTCTCTCACTCTAGGCTTTTTCTGCTTACTACTTTGTGATGGACTTCCTCAATCTGACAGATGCATCCCTGGACGAGGTCAAGGAGAAGCTAACGCATTACTGCGCTACCCCTTGGCCGAAGGTTGGAGAGCATAATTATGTATCACTTACACACCCACAAAAATACATTGCTCAGCCATATGAATTTTCATGCTTTGTGTCCTCCAGCCTGCCTTGTCTGTACGTTGACGTTCCTGTTGCTTTTGAATCCCTTGAACCAGATAATGCAGCAGCACAAGGGCATAAAATTGAAGTATTTGGCTGAGTACTGTTTCTCTGGCACGTACATCGTCACCTTGCTGACAGAAGGGTACAACTTCACCGCGCGGACCTACCCGAACATAGAATTCATCAAGGAGGTCAGTAGATCTCAGTCTCCTCCCTTCCTATTTCTCACACACCCGTCATTCAAGCCATATCCTATATCCTATAATGACCCTTACAGCACTGTGCTGTTAAATAAAATAAAAGTGCTAGTTTCCTGGTATCCAAGTAGCTTCCTCTTCTTCTCGATGTTGTTTCACTGTTGGAAAACAATGATTGAACACTCCATTAGTAGCCATTAGTAATAATAAATTTAAAAAAAATAAAAGAACAATAATATCCAAATCATATTTGTTCAACTAAGATAATTCTTAAAATATCACATAAATCAAAGTTTGATTTAATCTCTCCGAGGCTATGGATGTGATTTCTGCTCTCAGGCATATATTTTTGACAGCGAAATATCATATGTTCTCATCTTGTTCTGCACAAACGTCACATCTTCTTGTATTAACATTTTCCAAAAACCTGGATTGAACTGTCTCCTCGATAACGGTTTCCCGCTTCTTCATTTCTCCACTTTTCTTTGACATCTGTAAAATCATCGCCCGGTCTGTTGCTCTCTGATTGGCTGGCTAGTGATCAACTTGAATCCAATCAAACAATTGCTCTCTTTGCCTCTTTAATCTATTGTCATGCGGTAAGATTGCAAGATTTTCTCCAGTGTAAAATAGATGAACCATCAAAGATTATTCCATTAACCCAGTACACTCCTTTATGCTGCTGTTGTTGTGCAATGAAACCTACTGTGCTTTCTGTCTGTGTAGTTGATTACATAATAAAAAAATAAATTAAAAAAAGATAAAAGTTAAGGCTTTGGTAATAAAAATATTTGCAAATGCAAATGTAGGATGAATGTGCACGTATCCAAGTGTACTCAATATTAAACCCCTAGATTTAATATGTTTACATGTAAAAAGTCAAAGTCAGCACTAGTTTTTTAATGTGATACCAAATTATAAGACAATTAATCCCTTGCCCTTTGGTTTTATGTCTTCTGGAAGACATTGTGAGTCAAAGCATCTTCTAATATAAGTCCAGATGGGTGGGAAAAAAGGGAAAAATGTTTTAAAAATAAAGTATTGTGAGCTGCCAGAGCAGTTTCTGACTTCAGAATGTTCCGTCTTCCTGTGTTGTTTCCAGATAAAAGGTGGTGACGCAGGCTGGACGCTAGGCTACATGTTGAATCTGACCAACATGATTCCGGCCGAGGCTCCCGACACGCCCCCTCTGCCCTACGCCGGCTACGTCTCCATCGTCACCATCATCGCGCTGCTGCTCTTCGTCCTGTTCATCCTCAGCCTGCGCCCTCTCTGGCCCCGTTGCTCCAAACAGCCACAGATCATATAAACACACACACACAGGTTTGAATGATGAGAGGGAGGGAGGGTGCGTGTGTGTCGGTATCGGAAAGATACCGACACTTTTAGAAAGTCAACTTTTCACTTTCTAGCCTTTGTGGGGAGGTCAAAGGTCGATGTCTGCCGCAGAACATCAGCCGACAGGGATTCAAGGAGATTACAGAAGGACAAATGCTTTCTCTCACTGGGAAATGAGTTAGCGCCATCTACTCAAGGACAATTTCTGTGAGTGAGTGAGTGACTCTGTGTATATTGAAGTATGTTTGAATGTACATTTGAATGTGTGCGCCCACATCAGTCTGCATGTATGTCTTGAATTATGATGTGAATATGACACTGTATAAATAAAATAACCCACGTTTATATATAATGATCGGTACACTCGCCATTCATACATTTGGAAATATATTTATATCTTAAATTGTTTCATTTTCACGTCATCCAGATTAATTGTTATGGAAATGGTTCTGATTTAAACTGCTATTTCCTGCAGTGTGCTCCCTCACCCTTAGCTGTGCAATGAAATATTATTGCAGCTCAATTACATTTTTAAGAAGCACTCTCCTAAGCAGCACGAGACATTAACTCTATGTAACAACCTCATGTAAATCTATAGATTATAGTGAAAGTGCTGCCCTCTAGTGATAAAAAAGCACTAGAGGGGGCAGCAGTAAAATTAACACAAATGAATATTTCAGTGTGGATCAGGAACTGCAGGCCAATCATCACCAGCCAGGAAGAAAAACACATTTATTGTTTATACCTTGAACATCTCCTTGGAAACGCCGCACATACCGTACGGTCGGCCAACTGATGGTATGCCTGATTCTCTGGGGAGTGCTTTACCGCTTCCAAGAAGGCACATTTCCTATGCAAATGCCACCGTGGATTATATCGTGCGCTAAAGGCGAGCGTGAAGTCTTTTAAAAGCAGACTGTGCCGCTTTTTTCGGGATGACGGCATCCAGCCTTTTGGCGGGAAGTGGAAACTTGAGGGGTTTCCATCCGTGTTGGGGGCCCAGCCCTTCCTCTGTGTCACAGATCTAGCTCTTATCTGCAGGGACCGGAGCAACGGGGAGAACAAGGAAACAATGCCATTCTGATAACGTGTGGGTGGTTCCTGCTTTTACTCATAAGAATGTTGGTGTTGGCAACGGCAGAAAAGCAATTGCTTTTTAAATGATTAAGTGACTCCCTGTACAGTAGATACTCACACGGGTGTTCTTGGGACTGCTTATGCGCTCGTATTTTGTTAAGAGGCCCGGGGCAATTTTGTCCTGGGCAGCCATATATGGAGCAAAAGAGAAAAGGTCCGTCCTTCATAAACAATGTAAGCCAGGCACACTCTGACGGCCCAAAACGATCCGTCATCTCAGTTTTCCATTAGCAGAAGTTCCTGATGCTCGGGTGTAAGGCGTTGACTTGTTGTCCCGCCGCAGGGAGGCAGCCTGTTCCGACACGGACGGGATGACCGGCGGGCGATCTGCCACGTGATCCGCCGCGTCGGTCAGCTGGTCGCTCATGTGGTCCCGGTCGATGATGTTGGTGGTCTCCGAGTCCAGCTCCCGCACGCTCTCGTGGTAGAACCTCTGTCGGAAGCGTCTCAGCTGGGGGAGCTCGCAGAACGTCTCCAGCACCACCAGGACACACACCAGGCCCAGCAGCAAGTAGGCTGGAGGAGCGAACACACACGATGGCATATAAGAACATTAAAAGCTAAAATGAGTATGTAAAACATATATAGTTGTGTTCAACATAATGCAGTGTGTTTAAAAAACTGGATCAGTTTGCCTATATCTAAATACTTGAAGAGGTCATGTTGCCTTATGCTGAAGAGGAAATGCCCTTGAAATGTGTGTTTCGACAAGACAATGATCCCAAACACACCAGTAAACTAGCAGCATCAACAAAATTAAAGTTATGGAGAAGCCAACCCAATTCCTGGTCCTCAATCCCAATAAAACCTGTGGGCTGACATCAGAAATGCTGTTTCTGAGGCAAAACTAAGAAATCCAGAGGAATCATGAGGCTGAAATACCTGTCCATAGTAGCCAGAAGTTGCTCGAGTGCATGCATTTTTTCAGTTTATACAGCAGTATTTGACTTTATAAAGAAAAATGCAGACACTGATATTTCTTAACAGCCTAATATTGATTTTTCCTTATTTTCTGTAAAGTAATTAAAACACATTTTTCTTCACGTTTCCCTATTTTTTTAAATATTCATGCTCTCTGCGTCCCTCGGGTCCTCCAGCAGGCTGTTCCACACAATGAAAGACAAACACACCAGTACAAGTGTGACTAATCAAATCCAACAGAGGATTGGTCTGTGAATAAAGGGTGTAGTCGGGAACGGGCCCTGTCAATGGGAAAAGCTGAAGTGGTAACCATAGTGAATTTGTAACGAACAAATCAACGATCGGTGAAAACTTGTATTCTACACGTTGTGATTTGTAAACTGCACGGAACAGACGGTCGTCTGCAGCTGTGGTTCTCAGCGTGGGGTTGATACATGTCAAGAAGCATAAAGAAATAAGAGAACATTTATGATATTCTTTGACTTTTTGAAAATATGCAGCCATGTGGCTTGAGGTGTGGCTCTGAGAACGCTGGTGTGTCTGTGAGTCGGTCCCCCCAGATGTATCTGTCTTGGTCCAGACTGATATATTTCAACAACTATTGGACGGATTGCCATGAAATTTTGTAGACATCCATACACAGAGGATGAATCCCAACGACTCTGCTGATTCCCTGGCCTGTCTTTTTGCACAACCTTGCTTATCCATCTCAACACGTACCGAAAAGCTTGGCAAAACATTTTATACAAACATTCATTAATCCTATAGTCCATGGGCCAAAATCCAAAATTTCAGTAGCATCTGGGCAAATTCCAATCTTGATTTTTTTTTTTTAATTCCTATACAACCCTAGTTTATATTATAACCTGGTTTAGGCTTATGGTGTTTTATAATATTGTGTTTGGTATCATTTTAAAGGGGAGATTACAAGCTTGGATTCAATCTTCCATCTTTCTGACAAAGACACCCATTTTCGAACAATTTTGGTCTAAACTATATACTTTCTTTTACCCCTGTGGCATCAAGGAACATCAGTGATAAAAAAGACGAAAACTGGAACACTCAGTGAAGGATTCAGGAAATGTATAATATAGCCATAATATTTCAATGTAAGATATGACTCGAAGGATGACATGGTCAGAAATCTCTCACATATTATCTCCATAGGTTTGTTTCCAGTGATATCAGTAAATAAATACAACTATTTCTTAATGATTTTAATTTTAATTCATGCAAAAAATAGAATTCATCATTTTTTTCTTTTTTAAAATTTATTTTTAGAGGGCCATGTTACATTTTGTTTAATTTTCTACTCATAGTGTAGCATACTATGACTATCTCATACTCCAGATTGTTTGTAGATCCACTCTATTTTAATAAATAAATAAATGAATAAATAATAACAATCTATTTCCTGGTTCAGTCGGAGAGCGACTCTGATTGGTCAGAGGCGGCGTGTAATTATAAATGGCCTTGGGGGTAAACAAGGCTGCGGATTTCGTGACATTTTTGAGAAAAACGTGGATAATACACAGTAAAAAGAGTCAGTATCATTATAGATTGTACAAAGGTTCCGAAAAGACGCTGAACTTTAAGGCAGGACTACAAACCTACTGAAAGGGATTTAAAATCATGAAACGACGATCCAGCATCAATTTACGGTATGTCCAGAGCTGTTTTTCAACTCAGAAATCTAATTGAATGTATTTATTGTCACCATAACTCCGCGTAAATTCGTAGACCTCATATATGCACTATCAGACGCCATTCTCTTCACTCACTAGTAGGCTAACAGCTAACTGCTTGCAGTTACTAGCTAACGGCTAACCGCTAACAGTTACTAGCAGGTCAAGTTCATGTTTTCTTATAGCAGCTGAACAGGCGGATAACACAAACAAAACAAAACCTGGTCGTGTATGAAATGACCTTTTTTTGCTGAAATACCTCCGGTACCGTTGAAAACGGGTACCGGTGTATCGGTTTAACCAGTGACCGTGTTAACTGGTGACTTCCAACTGAATGTGTATGTGGTTGTCGTGGTGAAAATACGAACATAACATGTAGGTTTTCTACTAGAAAACTCTAAAATTATCATAAAATTAACAAAAAATGTGTTCGCCTGGTCCCTTTTCCCTAAAATGTTACACTACTATGATTATTATAGACGCCTTCATTTTTCTGAAGGTCCACGACACATCCGGGTGAGAGTCACCAAATAACACGGTCACTATTTAAACCGAAACACCGGTAGCACCGAACTATCGCGACAACACAGCTATGATTATTACTAATTATTTTCATTGGATATCGCTGGAATCAAACCTGGCAGTCCTATTGAGAGAATAGATGGGAAGTTTCCGTCCAAGTTATCTTTCATTTGTCAGTGTTTTATGTCTATATATAAATAAAAAAGATGAATAAATACAATCTAACAATGAAATATTAAAACATTAAAAATATGATAATAATAGTAATAGTAAAATGTAATGTGGTTTATTTCAGACAGGTAATGCTTAGGCAAGTTACACACAACCTAATAGTGAGCATGATTATACACCTATAATTTTTTTTATTATCAGCCGACACCACTGGAAACAAACCTATGGAGGCAATATGTGTCTGTCCATGTCATCCTTTTCATTTAAGGGCTGCAATCATGTCTAACAATGAAATATTATGGCTATTTTATATGTTTCCTGAATCCTTGGGGTCCTGAGAGTATTTCAGTTTTTGTCCTTTGTGTCTCAAATGTTCCTTCATGCCGCAGGGCTACAAGAAAGTATATAGTATAGGCAATCATTTTGGAAAAATTGGTGTCATCGTCAGTTTGAAGAGCTCCATTGACCTCTGTCAGAAAGATTCATCAATGGGCTTGAATCAAAACTTGTAACGTCCCCTTTAAAGTGATACCAAATACAATGTTATAGCACACTGAAAAATGTCCTGACCATGAGCTGAAACAAGGATATGCAGGTGCATCTGAATTGCATTTTACTTTAGGGGGTGGTTGAATTGATGAAGTGATAACCACTAACGAGTCCCAAACCTCATATCATCATATCAAAACATAAACTACGGAAGTATAGGAATATAAAAAAATCACAATAAGAATTTGCCAACCCAGATGATATCTGTTCTGGCTCTGGTGTACTTAACGCATGACTATAGACTCTTAACCTGGTTTGGAGATGCAGTGTATTCTGTTTCCTACTCACCTGTTATAGCCAGCCGGTAGAGCTGCGGATGTGGGTTGGCCTCTTTACTGTGGGTCTCTCCTGGGACATAATCCCCAAGGCCGATGGTTGTCAGAGAGATAAAACAGAAATACAGAGCGTCAAGAAAATTCCACTCCTTCTCCAGGCTGATGAAGATCCAAGCGGGGATGAAGAGGAAGGCCACGGCCATGATGATGGCGAGGCAGGCGGCGTGGATCGTGGCGAGCTTTGGCTTTGACATGGCCCATCGGAGGTGGAAGTAGGACACCGGACGTCGCGTCACCAGGACCATGATCCTCTCCACCACGACGGAGAGGAAGAAGAGGGTAACCGGGATGCCAAAGAAGGTGTAGAAGATACAGAAGGCCTTGCCTTCATCCGAGAGAGGAACGGTGTGTCCATAACCTGAAAACACATCCACAACACATTTTCAGATAAATATTTGAAATACGACACATTTATATATTCTTACTGTTTGAATTGTTGTCCTACTAAGGATGTGCAATGAATTGAATTTTAATCGTGATTTCAATTTGCATGTCAAAAAATTTCATATATATTCGAGTTCAAATGCTATTTTACATTTTCTATTACACAATTTTTGAAAGATATATGGCAACATAACATGCAAGATTCGTTATAAGATGATATCTACATGGCAACACAACAAATCTGTTTAACATTTAACAAAAAACACAAAAGCAGTCACTCATGTTGAATAAATGCAGTGTGTAACTATAAAAATGTAAATTACTACACTATAAATTGTACATTTTGCTGATATTATTTCTGAATTTTTACTTGTAAATTAATATTTTTAGACAATACTGTAAGTAATATTTCTATTAGTAGCCTAAAGTGCTTGGTCCACCGCTGCAGATCAGGAGAAGAACCATTTTCTTTGTTTTCTCACCCAGAAAATCCAAAGAGTATCGAACCATTTTTTGTGGGGAAACTAAATGACTTGGTTTTATAATGTGTGGAAGGAGCTTTTATATGAAGCCATTACTTACAAGTAAGAAAGCAATTTATAAACCGTGAATCATTGGAAAAGTCGGATCAATAGGAGTCAGATTAAATGTGGCCTCTACTCTCACGGGTCAGTGCTCCCACTCGCTCTCACTCTGTGCCACTTCCAGAGGTATTCGCAGCAGTTGTGATAGTTAGATCCACTTTTTCCACCTGTGAACACCTGGCCTCTCACCTGTCGTGGTCAGCACGGTGCTGGTGAAGAACAGGGAGGACACGAAGTCCCAGTTGTAGTTGGTGTCGTTGTCCAGCACGGACACTCCGTAGTTGCTGGCCTCCAGCGCGCGCGCCAGCAGCTCCTCCAGGCGCGCGTCGGACACGCAGGTGTTGTTGCTCAGGAAGTCCCGCCGGACGGCTTTCAGCTCCCGCCGCAGCTGCTGCTCGTAAGGCCGCTCGATGGCGGAGAAAATCCCGGCGCCGATGAGGAGGTACAGGACGTAGCTGACTACCAGCAGCGCGAAATTCAGCCCCGAGTAGTGTCGCTCCACGAACCGAGCGCACCACCAGCCGCAGCCGCGCGCCATCCGTCCACTTAACACAAGTTATTATATGGAGCTTGATTCCTCTTAAATACAGAGTTGAATAGAGAGAAAGCCCGCCTGTCGTTTTGTGTTGGCTTCTGTCCTGGCTTCTGTCCTTTCTACCTGCGGATCGGATGAACCCGTCTTCCTCATTCCTCCATTATTTAGGGAAGCGGCTATGTGGTGACGTAGCTCATTCACCGGACCAGGTGGGCCAAATCTGTTGGGTGCGCTTCCCTCTCCAACCGGTCTGACAGGTTTTTGTTGTTTGCACTCATACCAAAGTGTTTGGTTTCACCTGATTCAAAGTCAAATGTATCTGTCGACCCAGATTTATTATGAATACAGTGATGGAAGAAATACTCAGCAGGCCTGCTTCAATAAAAGTACAAATAGGCTACAGCAATGTAAATTATCTATTAAAGGTATAGTTATGCAAATATTAGCAGAAGTAAAAGTATTTTTGCAATAACTGTTTTATTATACGTGACATTTATTAGATTATTAATATAAAGCATCAGTGTTAGACCAGGGTGTCACTGTTGTAACTGTTAAAGGTGGAGCTAGTTTCAACATTCTATATACGATTTGCTAGTTCAAATCAGTAGTTCCAAACATAGGGGTCAGGGTCCTCCAAAGGGTCACTAGATGAATCTGAGGGGTCATGAGAGGACTGAAAACAGGGAAATCTGTTTTCAGTTTTGGACTTAATCTGTAATCTTTGATTTTGGGGGAAATATTGGATCAATTGAAGATTTATTGAAACGAAACCATGTTTAAAGTCACTATTTGGTATAAGTGGACAATGTAGTGTAGTAGAAAGTACAATATTTCCCTCTGAAATGTGAAGTGGAAGTATAAAGGTGCATCAAATGGAAATACTCAAGTAAAGTACAAGTACCTCAACAATATTTTTAATACCGTGGCCCTGAACTGGTTACTTCCCACCACTGGAAAATGCGTCCAGTAAGTTAAACTTTTAAATTGAACAAAATATTGATATTCATAGATTCTGAATTGTTAAATGAGAGAATAAAAGGAGATGTATTTATTCCAAGCAGAGTATTTAATTACATCTTACAATATGTCTGGTGGGATCTGAGTTTAATACAAGTGTATGACTATGGCACACGAGTGTATCATACACTCGAGGAGCATGATTTGTCATATCACTGGTGTAGTTTGGATGTACAGTATACAAATTACGCAATAGTGATATGGAAACTGGAAGTCTCCTGTGCACTCGACATTTCCGTAGGAGACAGATCAGTAGTTAAATAGAATAAGATATCTAGAATGAACAAAACCTACATATTTATAGATTCTGGATTTTTCTATGAGAAGGAGTAGATGCTAATTTTAAGCACCTTTAATTAGGTATGAGACAAAAATATTAATCAAGTCTTGAGTATTTTTTTTAAATAATTTATCAAGTGTTACTGTTTAAGAACAATTAATCTTGTTTTCTCAACCTTAATTAACCTTTGTCATCCCAGTTTCATCTCCCACTCATTATCTGTAGTATTATAACCTTCACCACTAGGGGGAGCTACAGACCATGTTTACACAGTCATATAATAGGCTACTGAACTGGCCTGAATCATTGGTATAGGGGGAAAAAAAACATTGAAAAAAAAAAAGTATTTTATTGATAAGTTACCACCAGACATCTGCACGGTGCTCTACTTACACCATCATCAATTCCTCCTCACATCTCCCCCTTCTATTTTTTAGTATCTGGCAATAAATAATTATTTACAACCGTAATAAGAAGCAAATGAAAAGCAAGAGAAGGAATTACTGTCATTAGAGATGCTGTCAGTTGTGTACAGCGAATGAAAACGGCCTGAAATCAATACTGTTGCGTAAAAAGCGGATAGATAGATGACGGTCACTAATTGATAGTCTATAGGCTTGCTTCCTCTCTCTGTCTCTCCTTCGCTGTTGTGTTGGGTTTTTTTTCCTGAATGAAATGTGGATCTCTGGTGGCTCGTCGTAGAGTTTTCTGAGAATCCCAACCAAATAATTCAGTTATCTGAGGAGGGAAAAAAAGAGATCACAGATATGGTTACGAGAGGAACCGATTTGCAAACGCTAGGGTTAGGGTTAGGGCAGGACAAGCTCTGGGTGATCAGTAGTCACGGCAAAAAAAAAAAAGAGTTGATGGCATGTCTTACCTCTGCACTCATAGCTGAGGTCTGAGAAAATGACGTGCTCCTGAGAGAAGGCAAACAGTCCCAGCCTGCCGCCAGCCAGGGTGTTGTCGTACACTGCCCCTGAGTCCGACAAAATCCCCCTGCCCTCGTACACCACCACCCTGCAGTGGAAACACAACACGGCTGACATCATCATACACAGCATCCACCGTGTGATTTAGCACAGATGCTGCTTAATGTGGGCGCCACATGAAGAAGAAATAAATCCCTTTTTTTTATCAATGTTAAATAATTACATTCATGTGTATCAGTATATTTACATAAATGCTGTAGTTAAAGGAAGAAGGTCGCAGGTTCAAGACTTTCTTGGGTCCTGGGTCTGGGACCTTTCTGTGTGGAGTTTGCATGTTCTCCCCGTGTCTGTGTGGGTTTTCACCGGGTACTCCGGCTTCCTCCCACAGTCCAACATGCTGAGGTTAATTGGAGACTCTAAATTGCCCGTAGGTGTGAGTGTGTGAGTGAATGGTGTGTGTGCCCCACGATTGGCTGGCGACCATCTGGGGTGTATCCCTGCCTCTTGCCCTAACGCGCTGGGATTGGCTCCAGCAGACCCCTGCGACCCTAATGAGGAATAAGCAGGTATAGAAAATGACTGATTGTAGTTAAAGGTACCCATATAATGCGAATAGACAATTTCATCGATTTTTGTTTTTCTTACTATTGGTAAGGTCCACGGGTTGTGTGAAAAATGTCCCACGCATCAACCTTTCAGATAAAAAAAACTGAGAAATGCCCATCTGCCCCCTACCATAACACTCACTTTTCTTTTCTTTTTTTTGTTTTAGTTTTCAAAGCAAAAATCCGAAGAAAGGATCATGACTATTTATGAGACAGACCAAAAACGACCTGTGCTTCCTGGAGCTCCAGCGAGGCGCTTGGGAGAGTGCCATAAAACTACAATGAGTTGGATTTTTTTTGTATTTTAACTCACAAATATATCATGTTAGGGGTATTAAACATCCAAATAAAACCAAGAAAAGTGCATGATATCTTTAAGTAGGATTCTGAAGCGCTTGTGCTCTGCTTGAGCATTTTTATTTTCTGTTACCACTACATTTATAAAATTTTACATGGCAGATTAAGATTTTATAAAATAACAGTTTATTGATTTTATAAGATGTTATACAGCAACTGAAACTACATAACAATAAATAAAATGGTAACAGCTCCATCTCAGCTAGTGACAATACAATGCTGCTTATATATAAATACATCAGTAATAATGAGCCAATAATATAATAAATCATAATATAACCCAATCAAAAGTAATATTAAACACAGGAACTAGCCACCTGTAGCAACATTGTGGTTAACCTCATTGGGATCAGTGCCCTGGGTAACTTGTCGACTAACCGAAGCACCCACGTATTCATCCACGCTTGCCAGTTTTTACGAGATTGACTTTTAATGCAGTTAGTCTGTTACGGAAACTTTAAAAAAAAGCGAAGTGCGGGAGAAAGACGACATAAAGTAACGTTTCCCTTAGAGAAACTGCTGGCATTCCTGCAGTCACCGCTCTCATCTCCTGCCAAGTGAAGGGTGTTTTTCCGCAGAGCGGGACCTGTTGCTGCCAGACTCGGAAAATATACAAGTGTCCACGGATAAGTATTCCCTTCCCTGCAACTACCGCGAAAAGATTTACAGCATTTATCAACACTGTCGTCCTGGAGACCGTTTCACGAGCGAGCCTGTCTGGGTCAAACGTTCAGCTCCACACAGCAAGAATAATGTTATTATAACACAGAACTGTGTGAGGAATTACAGCATGTAAATCTCTATTATCCAGTGAATTTTATGGTAATCCATGTAAATAGCACAGAGTGGATGTGGTCATTTTGTCTTTGCAGTTTGGAAACTTGCAGACAGGAACCATTTCATGTAATTTTCTTCATTATTCAGATTTTTCACTTGAAATATGGGTATGGGGGCCACGCTGGGAACCTCTGCAGGCTGAGGGAGCTACTGCATGACATCACAAAGTCAAGAAAGCACAAACAAGCCATGAAACAGAAAAGTTTCCGAATCTAGGCTGTGTGTATGTCTCTGTTTTTGTGTTTGATGCATGGGTCTGTTTTTATACAACCGCTAGACCTTATTTAGAGCGGAAAAAAAAACTGCATTCACTTTTGGCTGTTTTAATGCAGCAGAAACGAGATGTGAACACATAACTTTTTATAGTTGATATGTTGAACTTTTTGGCAAACTTATTTCTCTTTTTACACGTCCAAGCAGTTACGGAGCATGTCGTGTTTCTCTCCACCTGCTGAATGTAAGTCCAATATTCACATTTCTGTTTCTGGTCTCTGTCAACTACTGAGGGAAATATCTGGCTCTTCAGCTGCTAAATGCTTCACCATGTCCACGAGCTGGTCTACATCTAACTGTGTCTGTTTGGATTGGAAAACGACACTATGAGAGTGGTAAGTGTGAACCAAAAACAGTAAAGTTGCTGGCCAGACAGATAAAGAATGAGCTGAAACTCACTTTAAACCTCTGCAGGTTCCTCATCACCTCTCACTTTACACATCTGACATGTTGTTGTAATACTTGTTATAATACATTTATTGGTAATGGCCGCTTTCAGTAAAGTATCAGAAAACTTCTTCCTCTACTCATAACAATGTTTGTTGTTCAGTATACCTTATTTTCCTTTCTGTTCACTATTTATTCTTGTTGATATTGCTGTAACACTGAGGGTATGACGTCAAGTGAGGAATAATAAAGGCCTCTACAAAGCAGTTTTATGGCAACTATCCAAATTAAATGTGTATCTGTCCTTCACTTTCAAAGAACAAGCATATCTTTTCAAACTGACATTCAATAGGCACACAGTCATCCTCTACTCATTCAGTACCCAGAATGCAATGCTGCCAACACTGACAAAGATAACCTTCTTTAATTTGAACAACTGGGCTGCACACAGTTTTCTTTTCTTTTAGTTTTTCTCAGCTTGCAAACGGATGTTCTCTCAGGCTGCACATAAACTGCACAGAGCACAATGTACTTGTTGCCTTGGGGGATTTAACAGTCCATTAGTGAAAAGTACAACTAAGTAGAAGTAGATGTGGCAGGTTGAGGTGAAAAAAGTGAATTAAAGTGTTACTGAAAAATAACTCTTGGTGATTTATGATATATTTGAGTCGGAGAACACCAGCGGGTGAAAAATATCCTTCATTGGTGGCACTGAATGTGATTTTCCCAGATTTAAGAAGTTATTTAGCACTGATTATTTCTCCACTAAAACCTTCATGAACAGTAGCAATAACAGTGAAGGACTGAAGCATGAAACTGTGGTTTAAAGGAACATACCAGTGATTTCCTAAAGCATGTTGTGCACGTCATTTACGAATGGTAATAATAGTGTTTTTAATTTAATATACTTATTTCTTTTTTTAAACTTTCAATAACCATTTTTTCATTGCAATCATTTCATAAAATATCATTTAAAATCAACCTCCAGACACAGTAAAACCTGCTTTAATCAGCATCATGTCAGATTTTGCTTTTTTAAAAAGTAAAATATGTCTTTGTTACTGTCAAAGTGAAGTAAGTAAAGCATTACTTACTGTCGTATCAGTGTCAATATCAGTGTCAAATTTCAACATATTAGCATATTTCCCAGCATGCATTGTTTGAGAGTTACAATTCTCTAAAGACTCTTCTTTTTTTGTAGTTTGTAGAAATGTACATGATGGAAAGTTTGTGTCTTTAATTCAAGTTGAAGTAAGAAAACTTACGTAAACTTTGTCGAGGTGAGTGTTGAATTCAGTCTCAACCCCCGCATTCTCTTATTATAATAACATTGTTCAGATCAACATTGACATGACCTCTTCTGAGAGAGCAGCATGCATATATATATATATATATATATATATCCTGCTGTTGCTCTGTAAGCAGCCCTCGTATTTATATTTGGACCAAGTTACATTTTACAATGATTTTTGAAAACTTGTTCACTTAATATGCCTATTGCATAAAATTATGGTTGCATGATAATACAGCTTGACTTGTTTAGTTTCACCTTGTATAAAAATTGAAGTGATTTAAGGAAAACCTATTCATAGTCAACTAATTTGGGATAAAAATGTACGGACATGCAGGAGAAACTTAAAAATGAGAGGAAAATATTGTTAAACCAACAGAAAGGTCTTTAGGAAATTATGTTTATGAGTAAATAGACTGCTATGATTTTCTAAAAGCAATACAAGAATATCAAATGTTTTAACTATAAATTAAAAATGTAAGGTTACTCTAAATGTTGACTTATTTCTGCTAGGGAGGAGTATTCTTGCACTGAGGAAGTGCACAAATCTTTCTTTCTGTAACTCTAGAAGTCGGGTGATTTAGAGTACACAACTTCTCATCCAGTTGTGGCTTATAACGGCTCAAGATGAAAATATGAATTCAGGCTCCAAAGAGGAAAACCCGCCAAGTGATGAATCCTGGAACTCCATGCAGTGTCTCGTGTTTATATCTCAGAATTCATACCTGATGAACCCAGTTTTGGGTCTGTGGATGAGATGGATACGGTAAGCTGTGTAGTCCCTCCAGCCAATTTTATTGGGGTCGTGCCACAATGTCGTGACCTGAGACAAACACAGAATTTAGGGTGAATAAGAATATCGTCCCTGTGTCTGATGAGCAACAAAGAATAGGCTGTTAATGGTTGTTTTAAGATGTATCTTTTGGATTGAGAGATTTAGAGTACAATAAGGTGACTATGAAGGGGCAAAAACATATGAAATCATTGATTCATGCCTGGTTTTTGGTGTTCCCAGTGTGCCACAGAGCGTTTCGTAAATGCTCCCCTGGTCCTGTGATGGAGTTGACTAGTTTAATGGAGAGTCCAGCTGTGGCAAAAGCTTTGGACGGCTTCATTTCCCAGTAGGCCTGAGAAACCTGTTGTCATCGAATGAAAGGATATGGGCGATAAAATTCGGAGAGTTTGAGGTTATGTACACAGTAGTAAATACCTGAGGAGGACTGCCAATGCACACATGCAGATGCGGTTGTGAAGTTGTTTTTTTTTTATGTACTATTTAATTCTTCCCAGCGAGAACTCTAATATAAACTGCGGGTTATGGTCAAAGACATATTTGAAAATAAAGGAATAAGAAGAATATATCTTTTGATTCAAACTGGGAACTATTTGTTTAAAGGACAATTTCAGATTGTATTTTTCTTTACAATACCAGTAGGCCTTATCCATGCCTCACCTGTTTCCACATGACGACATAAAAGCGTCGACTGGACTGGTAGGCGAACACAATACCTGCGAAGTCGTCATCTCGGTTGGTGTTGACATAAAACGTCACACTGAAGTCAACTGCGCTGAACATGTCATATCCTGATTAAGCAAAGGAAAAGGGTTTTTTTATTCATATTTTTAAACCCTGACAATTTCCATGATACTTTGAACGGGATTTCAATTTTTTTTTTAAGGTTAGCCTCACCTAACGCGATGCCAGGGTCGGAGTTGGCCGTCTGCAGCAGCTCGGTGCCCTGGCTGCGGATCACCCAGAGAGGGTCAGACTGCGTGGTGCCATTAGGGTCCAATAAAACAACCTGGAACTTCCTGAAGTCTGTGGTCCCGATGGCTTGGTTCAGCGGACAGGGATCCAGCGCATCTGGAATACTGTCATTGTCAAAGTCATCAAAGCACGCGTCTCCACTGCCATCACCTGAATGCGAGACAGAATGTAACATTTGTGACATACTGGATTTTTCTGCCAAGAAGGAAATAAAAAAAAGTGACCTATATTTTGGGAAATGTAGTGAGAAGTTATATTCTTGATAAATCGCTCTACTGAGAGCTATAAACAGTTGACAACATGACCTAGAACAGCAGGAGCATACTGGACTAATAGTATCAAGATTTTATTGCATGACTGCAAAATCCATTTATTATAAATTATAGAAAATATTTCCCCTTACGCGACTGCAATTTAATCAGCATTTTTTAAAATATAAATATCTGGGCTATTGTCCTCTAAAATCGAGTGAAACTATCAACACTGACCATTTGAGTCCCATTGGTCCTTGTTGGGCACCAGTCTGCAGTTGTCCCTGTCATCAGGGATACCGTCGTTGTCATCGTCATAGTCACAGGCGTCTCCCTTCCCGTCCTCGTCGTGGTCAGCCTGGTTGCTATTGGCGATGTAGGGACAGTTGTCTAGCGAGTTTTGGTGGCCGTCCTCGTCGATGTCCTCATTGTTGTCGCACATGTCGCCCACCAGGTCGTTGTCGGAGTCCATCTGCAAACACACACAATGACACGCTGGGAATATTTATATGCACATATAATGAAGTTCTATGTATTTTTTCTTTTTTTCTGTACCTGCAGTGGGTTATGTAGAAGGGGACAGTTGTCACACTGGTCTCCAACACCGTCCATGTCTGTGTCTCTCTGGTCAGTGTTGTAGAAGGATGGACAGTTGTCACGGTCATTCAGAATCTCTGGAGAAACAGGGACTCATTTTCAGACAGACAGCAGCTGAACTGCATTTCATGTGTTTTTTATGGCACATAAAACATGACACAGCTTTGAGGTTTCAACTGTGATAGATAGAAAAATAAAACGTTTTTGGAACCCCATGGAAATCTAAAATAGATATTGATTGAGTAACCCATTATTGTGTAATTATGGCAATCCCTGAAAATAATAATACTGCTTTCATTTATTTATGTAGCACTTTTCATGCAAAAACTAAAACTAAACAATAACAATAGTTAAATGAACAAATGGACGAATGAGGAACAAATCAGGAATCAAGTATTTCCCTAACAATTCACAATGGAGAACTATACAGTAGATAATGATGAATAACTTGAGATCAGAATGTGAAATCCAGTATTAATCCATCATTTGGTAATCAGTAGTTCATAAATATCTGTGAATCAATCACACTTATCATGTTCTTCATGAGTAGTTCCTGATTAACTCTGGACTAGTCCCTCATTACTTCATTATTATCTCATGATTACTTACCCTTTTTATGGCCTCTTAAGTAAAGTGGATACTGAGCACTGAATCATTAGTTCATGAGATCCTGCTGGTCTAAAATCCCAGAGGATTGTCCCACAGGCCATACAAAACATAGACATGTATTTGTTAAATAAATGCATGTCCCAGGCCTTGTTTAACAAGTACTGTAGCTCCTACCATCTCCATCAATGTCAATGCTGCAGGCGTCCCCTTCTCCGTTGTCATCGGTGTCCGCCTGTAGTGGGTTGCTTTCAAACGGACAGTTGTCACAGCGGTCTCCGATCCCGTCCAGGTCAGAGTCAAACTGCCGTGGGTTGTACACATGTGGGCAGTTGTCCTACGCCAAACACAATGCACGTTAGTGCGCACATACACAGAGGGGATGTGGTTTTTCACCTATTTCCAGTCACGGCATCCTCATAGTTACTCAGTGTCCAAGCCACAGACTCACATTCTCATCTGGGATTTCATCGTTGTCGTCATCAGGATCACAGGCGTCTCCCCATCCATCCATGTCCAGATCTTCCTGTCCAGAGTTTGGCAGTGTGGGGCAGTTATCCTGCAGCCAAATACAACTCAGGTTAGTGGAATTTCATCCAACCAGACCAATTCTTTAGCAAAAAACACTACAGTGCTTATTGATGATTGATTTTTGCTGTAGTTGTTATGTAATGATTTGTTTGTTAACCCTTTGACAGTGGTAGGTAGCGTTCTGTTTGCATTTCAGCCTGTAGTTGGGCCATCCATCCAGATCGGAGTCCTCACCGCACAGGATGCCGTCCCCCGCAAACCCAACAGCGCAGACACACCTGTACAAGACCTCCGATTCCAGGCCTAGGTACACGCACACCGCATACTTGTGGCACACGTGTGTTCTGTCTTTGCATGGATTGTATGGTTCACACACCTATAAACAGAGCAACTCTTTGAGAATCCAAAAGTGGTTGCAGAAATTAGTTTAAACAGAGGAAATGTAAATGCTTGCCTGTCTGGTTTCCAGAGCCTCCTCCAATCCAAGGCCAAACGGCTCAGTGCCTTTATAGCGAGGAGGACAGGGTAGACAGTAGAACCCAGGCTCTGTATTCACACACTCTGTAACACACACACCTTCCACTTCACACTGCAGAGATAGACAGATTGACCACGGTCAACCATAACCATTAACATGTCAAACTAAGCCAGAGAAGGTAAAACTTGGCATACTGATCTTTTTGTCTGGACCTTTTAAAGCCTGGGTTGACTCCCACTATCATGAATCAACAAACAGTCGCTGCCAACACCCCACATCTGTGACATCAGGCCATTATCAGGCTGATAAATGTATCATCCTGTACCAGCTTTATTACCTCATTCTCATCCTCACAGTGAGTGCCATTGCCATTGAAACCCAATGGGCAGTGTCCACATTCCCATGATCCATCGCTATAGGACGTGCATTCCACCCCAGGAAAACATGGGTTTGACAGCATACACGTGTCTCAAAACAGATAGAAACAAGCATATAAGGATAATAGTTTTTTTTGTTTTTTTTGCAGTTGCAGTGAAATGTACAGAACATACCTAGTGTATAGTTTAAGGTCTTAGGACTAAGTATCGGTTTACCTGGAGGACATGGTTGTTTGTTACACGCTTTGTAGTCCACATCTTCTCCAACACAAGGCTTCCCACCATGCTGAGGAACAGGGTTGGAGCACTCCCGCAGGCGACTTGAAAGGCCTCCCCCACATGACTCCGAGCACAGCGACCATTCAGACCAGGCTGTCCAGCCTCCAGCAACTACACACACACAGACCATTCAACTTTAAGCCAGTTAAAGTACTACCGGTGTATGTACATTTGTGCGCGGGTACTCACTTGGGCAGAGTGTATTGTTGCAAGGTTGTGTCTCCTTGCCGCTGCCTGTGCACCCTTTTCCCCCCTTGTGCGGCGGAGGGTTGTTGCACAGACGGACACGTGTGACGTGACCCTCTCCACATGTGGTTGTACACACAGACCAAGGAGACCAAAGGCCCCAGTTCCCATTGCGAGCTAGACCATGGAACAAGAACAGTGAGTTTGTAAAAAGGTGAATTTTTTTTTTTTTGTACATGGAAACCTGGATAAGTATTTGAGTAGAATTCAATATGGACCACACAATATGCATATTGTGTAAACATTTAGAGAGCTTAAACAATATGGTTGCAATTATAACAATCTCTGAAATCCACGTGTATTCGCTTTAATCGCAGCAAATCAGAGCGAGGTCCTACCCTTGCGTTCACACTTCATCGGAACACAGCTGCGGGTTTGAACTGACGGGCCAGAGCAGGATGACGAGGGGCCATTGCAAGTTCGGCCCCTTTGCTGCCCTCCACGCCCACAGGTGACCGAACATTGAGTCCACTCAGACCACGGGGACTGGCCGTCTTCATTATCTTTGCATACATACACAAACACACACCACTGATGTATGCGTCTATTGAATTGAGTCATCTCCACACACCTTGTCAAGCATCGAATCATAACTCACCGGGACAGACAGGGCAGCACTCCTCATCGATAAAAGTGGGATTGATGCAGGATACAGGAGGGCAAGACATCTGGTGACACACCACCCGTCCATCCTGATGAAGGAGAGAGCGGCTCGTGTTCACACATTTTAGATTTTGAAACAATACAGTAGTCAGGACCACGTTAGTTTGAGCCAAATGTCTCGCTAAACGCCGGATCCTTCCAGAGGAATGGTATGCTGTCATGACTCACAATAAATCTGGCTACTGGCTCAATCCATCCTTGACGATGCAAGTGATATTTTATAAAGAGAAACAGACGCAGAGGATAAGAAAAATAGGCTAAGTAAGGCAAGTCTGGAAAGAAATACAACTACACTGGATGCATGTGGAAGTGGAGCATCTCCCCAAATGGTGAATACATTTTAAAGCTACAGTTGAGCATTCTGGAAAATACACTTAAGCTATTTACTTCTTTTGCCAAAAGAACTCTCACATCTGTCTGTTTAATAGGAAGCTACAGCCAGGAGTCCAGTAGCTTAGCATAAAGACTGGAATCAGGGGAGACAGCCAAATCAGGGAAGTCGTAAAAAACCACAACTTGACAATTGACTGTTGACAGTGGCTTTTTATGGATTCACAACCTTGAGAACTTGAGATTTAGTATCCAATTTAAAACAATGCAGGTGATGCTTATCTATCTATGACAGACCTGCGTGGCGCTCTCCCAGGAAACATTCACTGCTTATATTTTAGATGGTTGTTACACAAGCTTAGTTCAACACGGACCTGGCAGGTACAGGAGGTGCAGCTGTCATCATCCCATTCCTCCCCTTGCACGTAAACTCGCCCATCCGCCATACACCAGTTCTCCCCCTCTTTGGCTCTGTCAAGATCATTGTCATCAGTCCCACCACCTCTGCCACTGCTGCTGCTACTGCTGATGCTACTGGTGATACTGATGCTGATCCTGATGCTACTGTCGGTGCTGGTGATGGTGCTGTTACTGCTGCTGATCCTGATGGTGTTGCTGCCGCCATTGTTGCCTATGTCACTGCCACCACCACCGCTGCTGCTGCTCCTGCTGCTGTTGGCAAGTTCAGCTAATAATAGGCGCATTTCTTCATTTTCATGTAACTGAGAACAAAAAAAAAGCATGTACAGCACTTCAAAACATTTGAGTAATTGAAAATCCGGAGTATTATATTTCGTATTTCATTAAAACATTTATTCTTTGTTTTGATTTCCCCACTATTAATATTCAGACACCTGTTGAATTCGACTCAGCGGAGGTCAGATGACCAGTAGCCAACATTCTTACACTGGCGATATGCTTTCTGCTTGTTTTTCCCAAAATTACCGGGACAACCACATACCGCAACGCTTGCTGCCAGAAAAAAAGATGTTGCTGTTTGTTCCATTTGCACTTGAAGATGAGCCACTCTCCTTCTGTTTTGTCACGCTGGTTTCTCACGAAACTCAACCCAGTACAACACAAAGTGCATTGCAGAGGCGGTAGGACGGTTTTCTCGTTGTTTGTTACTTTATGAGCAAAAACTGCCTGAGTTGAGAATTTCACAATAGTTGTCAAATGTGAAAAATGTTGCACTCAACACATTATTCCAGGCTTTAAAACCTTCTTTTTAAAAAGGAGAAGAGCACACTTATTTACTCCGATTCTTATCTGAAATCCCATTTCTTGCTCAGGGCACTGTCAGTATAAATGTTACATCAAATGCAGGTGACACACTTGCACGTATGGATCTTACTAATCTGTCCAGGTCTTCAAGCAGGAAGCCAGTAACAATACGTAAGCCATGGATCTCAGTGAGCAACTCATCCAGCTCCTCGCATGGATGAAGACAGACTTTTGACGACATGGTGTTGACCTCCGATCCTCCCACACCTGCAGAGGAGGCACAAGTGTGTGTGGTCTGTGTCAGATTACATATTATGCCTAAGTCTGTGCTGAGTGAAATAGGAGGAGAAACCGTATATGCCTACATACAGTATATTATAATGCAGTTGTACATGTCCATGTGTGCATAAGCAAATGCACATCTGTGGTACCTGAGCACACAGCTGCTGTATAGAGGAGTATCATAAGCCAGGGAAAGCCTCTCAGCGGACTCATTCCTGTTCACACATAAATCACATGTGGAGTCGCCATGAAATATTACAACTGTACTACGCCGCCACCACACGAAACAAGCAGTAGTGAAGCGATAGAAGATGATAAGGGGGGGAATTAACTTTGCATACTTGCGTATCACTGCTCTGCTTTTCTCCACGATTAGAAATCACGGCCGGTAGGCTCGTCCCTGCAGCAGGACCACGGGGGCTGTGATGGAATGTCTGCCTTCTTTTCTCCTTTCCTTGCAGCGTGTCCTCGTCTCCTTGTTTCCTTCCTCACCTTGGCATCCAGTCGGAACGACTTGCACAACTTCCTCAATAATTTCTCATTAAAGCATCCAAGGAGAAGGAGGGAAGAGGTCGGTAAGAGAGAAATCTGAGTGAAGAACATGTGGACAGCTCCGCTAGTTCTGTAGAAAAGTTCTAATGTGGTTATGTATTTGTTTGAGTGTGTGTGTGTCTGTTTGTGTGTCTGTGTGTGAGGCAGGAGGGGGGCCATATATTACCCGTCTGTCTGGCAGTGAACTGAACTGGGCTGCATATCTCCCAGCAAAAAACCCAGCTGGGTTGGAAGGAAGTGTGTGTGTGTGTGCGCGTGTGCATGTGTGTGTGTTGATGCAGGTTTCCCAGACACATCATTTACACTCTTCCAAACTCAGACACACATGAAAAACATGCACCGACACACACACACACTCTCTCTCTCTCTCTCTCTCTTTCTCTCTCTCATTGGCTGTCTGAGTTTTCCAATATTTTAGGAGCAAGAAAACTGGCATTCCCATAAATCCCTGGTGAAAATGAGAAGCTCAATTTGTGAGTTACTGTTCTTAGGACAGCCTTTTTTTTTTTTTGTAAAATATCTGCAGAAGATCATGAGCGAGATAGAAACGAGCGAACCGATGGAATCCAAAAACATCTTCCATCGGGATTATCATCTCCTTCCCTTCTCTCTGTTGCGCTATTTTTTTCTCCATCACTTTCCTCTCTCTCCCTTTCTCCATTTAGTTTTCTCCCTGCTGAGTCAAAGAGGCATCATCGTCCCGAATCACATTTTCCGTCTGTGGACTCCACTTGTGGAATAATGAATCTCACAGATGCATGTGCGCGCGCACACGCGCACACGCACACACGCAAGCTCCTGTGCCCATACAAACACACATACACACACACACGCACAAATTCTCTATAAACATCCCAACAAAGAGCAAATGGGACCAGGCACCATGTTTTCTCCATGGATACAATTCAATGCCCAAAGGCACTGACAGAAGTCAGACAGCACCCGTGAGGTGGAAAAGTCAAAAAGTAATCAAATCTGCTGGAACATTATTGATTATGACTTGGGTGAGATTACTTGGCAAAGACCAGGGTGACACTCGAGGACAGATATGTCTGCCCCGTTGCGTGGAAGGCACATTCTGTTCTGGGATCTCTCTCAAATTCTGTGACTCTGTCAGCGTCTTCCCCTGTGTTTGCAGAGAGAAAATAGTTTTACCCTTTACATACTGTTCATATCCTGACCCTTCACAGTATGGAGCAGGTCATCTATATTAAACAAAAAAAAAATCCTATATAGAGTTCCTATATCTGTCTCAGAAAGGTTGATGGTTGCAGTGAGATTGAGGCAGGGTTGAGTAACAGAGCACTTTATGCAATCAGGCAGGAAAAAAAAAAAGGCTGAGGTGGTGGAGTTGCAGCAATCGCCCCCCTTTTCTCAAAGAATTCAGACCAGACAAAAGGGCCTTTGCGCTATACTTTAAGCCCTAGCTGTGAGCAGCAAACCCACCGGACAATATCCTGCAATTGCAGCGCCGCTCTAAGTATGGAGTGGTCATAGAATTACATGGGCTTAAAGTAAAAGGATTTACAAGGAAGGGTGCACAGTAACACAAGAATGGAGAAGGTCGGGGACAAAGTTGTCATAAGGCAGCGGAAATAGGGGTGGGTCACAAGAGCCAGGGCTCTTCAGGTTGTGAATTACTTATCAACCTACACATTCGAGTGCATGGGTAAATAAAATCTCCAGTGGCATGCAGCCAAAGCCTACAGGCACATAGATAGCCAGGTAAATACTGAGTCACTAATTGGACCAAACAAACAGTGGACTCCTTTGTTTATCCCACTAACAGTTAGTGGAAAGAAAGCAGAGGGACATTAATCTAGTTATCAGATCATCCTAATATACTGCAGATTATCCCGCACACACACACAGCGCCTTTCGGGATTTGTAGTCCATACTGAAGCATTCGAATTCCTCCTTGGCCGTTCCCCAGCACGCATACACGATGAAAGCCTTTCAACTACGAAAGCCCTTTTTTTTTCTCTCATTAGTCTCACTGGTGCCAGAATCAAGAGGCTGACCTCCCAGCGGAGCGGCCCATCCCAGCAACCTGTGGGCTACAGACTAATCATCTGGCCCGACCTCCCGCCGTGCGTCACGGGTCACCCGCCACTCGAGGTGCGCAGGGGGAGGTGACGTAGCGCCGCGGGTCAGGCAGCTTCTCTCCAAGCGCGCTCGGGGCTTTGCGCACAGCTCAATTAGCGTGACACACTTTCCCCCTGTTATCGCCTGCCTTCCTGACCGGTTGCTGGACACAGCAGATTATTGCCTCTAATGTCCGCAGGCCACTTCCAAACAGGTTGAACATTCAGTACATAAAGAAGGAAAGAAAAGTTTGTTGTTTTTTTTTTGCTTTTTATTTCACTTTACGCGCGCTCCGAGCAGGAAAAGCGTGCCGACAATGACTGCGGACGGAGACGCGGCTGACCCGCCACCGTTCACCCCGCAGAAAGAGATCGTGTATAACGGCCTGCTCCCTTACACCGACCGGTTGGACCAGGAGGCCACGGAGCTGCTGGCGGACATCAAAGCGAACCTATCCAGATCCGTCCTGCTCAGAGAGCTGTGGCCCGGGGTCGCTTTCTGGTCCAGGAAACTCTTCTCGTAAGCTTAAACGCATCATTTGTTATCGAGCGAGTTTCCCCATCTATTGACATAATGGTGTCATGACACAAAAAAAAAAGTCTATAGAGCATTTCACCCAGAGAGTTATTTTGAGTCCATTGTGCTAGATTGAAAAGAAAATATCCATAATTCAACCGCACAACTTGAGAGTTGTAGAAATACTTCTCTGACACATCTTAAAGAAACAGGTCACACATATGCGCACTAACATTTATTCCATTGTATCAGTGTCATATTTAAAGATCTTTATGTTGTTACAGATGCGAGCTCAGATATATTGAAGGTATAGTCAGGTATCAGGTGTGCGTCACTTGTCCTCCCACCGGGGCTCTGTATGTGTGCATTAGAGAATATGGGTCAGCTGCAGGAAGCATGGCTTGATCAGCCGTCCCCTCTCACCCTCAGGTTCCTGAAGCTGTATGGCCGGAGGTTCAGCAAAGAAGACCACGTTCTCTTCATCAAGCTGCTCTATGAGTTGGTCACGCTGCCGAACCTGGAGCCCTACATGATGCAGAGCAACGCCAGGCTGCTCATTCAGCTTCTCAAGTGGGTGTGACACAAACAAACACAATAATAAGAAGGGAGGGGGGAGAGACTACAATCATAGGACTGCATATCCCAGCTGGACTGGAGATGACCCAGGAGGAGCTGCAGGATGTGCTTAGGGAGTGGGTTACTTTGCTTAAATATAACAGAAAGTCAGTATAATCATGCATTTTGATTATAAAAAGAGGGATTAACCAGCATCAGATGTGTTTCCTTTGTTTATCTTCTTTTATAATGGGATAACTGAGTATGCTAGTGGCCTAGTTGGTAAACAACAGTTTGACACAGGTGGTATAATGATGTCGTCACATGGCGCGTTAAAGTGGATTCATTTCTTACCTCTCTGCCGTTTGGAGCGCTGCCAGGTGCGGAGCTTTGGACAACCTGCTGAGCTGAGAAGAAAAAAAAAAAGAAGTAAAAGTAAAAAGTAATTTAGAAAGCGCCCACAGAGCTGCGGCTGCACAACCCGCTCGACTTGTTATTTCAGTTATTGAAATTTTTAGCTCTGCACCGGCATCCAAATCAAGTGGAACGTCGTGATTCATAAAGAATTCCGAAAAAAAAAAAATCAACGAAATGCATTTCTAGCAGGATTTTTATTGAAATCTATTTGTGAATTGAATTCTGCTGCCCAACAGACAGACAAATAAGCAGACAGGAAAAAAACTGATGAACAATGGAGGTAAAAAGTACAAAATTGGCCAAAGTAACTAGTACATTCAACTGTTATTGTGTTTAAAGCATGATGACATTATGATAGTCTAGTAGATGTAGCAACACTAATGTTTTTCTACATATATAGTTTTAAATCGACAACAATATTAGCCTCTGTATTGCGTTTCATATGAAATAGTCTATAAAGTGCTAATTAGTTCATACATACACACACACACATCCATAGATGTGTGTTGGCTTTACGCTGTGTTTATTACTTTGTAAGTCCTGACCTACAAAGTAACTCCCTTGCTTTTGTCTTGTGAAGTGTGTTATTACTCCAGCGGCTGGAGCATATTCACAATGAAGGTCACATTTATCCCTTGCCATTTATCACCAGTTGTTTCCATGATTTTCACATAAATCACAAAACAACACCATAATGTAGATGTCATTTGTCTGAGTGTTTTCCATTAGATGAAAAGAGAGCGATCCGCGCTAATCGTATCTTAAAAGTGGCAGGTTTCAAAAGCCGAGAGATGGATTTGATGCCCATGTCGGGTCTCTGTAGGCCTTTTTTTTTTTCATCCTTCATATTTCACAGTCATTTCCCCGATTGTCTCTACTTGCCTTCATTTTTCAAATCTCCCCAATGAGAGCCATAGCTGTTAGATGAATGAGAAAGGAGGAGACAAGAGGAATTTAAGGCTGTGGAAATTGTGCGTATTCTCCACTGCAGGAGCGTTCAACCTTTCTGTGGAGTTTATTCCAGTATATAAAGCACATCAAATTGCTGATTTAAAAAAGAACTAAGTAATAGAGCAAAGAAGAAGCAAGGTGAACGTTTCTCTGGATGATTAAAAACCTGCTCTGCTTTAAAGCACTTAGAAAGTACACCAGCAATCTAAAAACTTAACAGGGTGTTTGAGAAGTCATGAATCATTGAAAAAGGTAACTTTATTACGTGATTAGTTTGCACAAATTCAGTTTTGTCTACTTTTAGATGTTAAACCCTCCTCATTTATCCCTATGGGTTTATAATAATAATAATTACCAACTCCATTTGTTTTGCACCTTTCAAATATTCGGCTCAAATTGATTTACAGCTTACATAAAATAAACATTAAAAACATGTTAGAGAAAACAATAAAAAGGAAATTTCAAACCTAAAACTAACAGTTAAGACCCATTTTAGATAGGAAGGGAGAAAACTTAAATTGAATAGTAAATAAAACAAGCAGAGTGAAAAAATACAGGGCATCCACTTTGGTGAATACTTTGATACCCTTGTTCAAAATGCTAAAAATATCAAGAGACATCTGTCTGCAAGTACTTTCTTGTGTAATGCTGCTGTAAAAAGGAAAATCTGTGATTTGTTATTTTGGGCTGTACAAAGAAATTGCCTTGGATTGATTTTAATGCAAACCAAATACTTTCTATCTAAATGATCACTCACCAGAAAGAGAATGTCAGTTCTTATATCCGTACGGAGATGAGAATCTTCCCCGAGTTACCTGAAACTTGCCCTGTTGGCGCGTCTCGACTTTTAAGAACAGTGGTATTAAGCAACCTGGCTCAGTGGATCAGGACTTAATATATCAAGGCTTATTCAAGCCGTATACAATGATAACAAGATAAAATAAAAAAAAGAATAAAAACAATGGGATACATACTAGAGACTTCATAAAAATCTGTAAAATCCAATCATAAAAACATGTTAAAGCCCCTTAGAGTGTATAAAGAAGTGCAGCATAGAGCGAGTGCAAGAAAGTTCGAGAAGTCATGTCATTAAATCATTTTAAAGTGCCTAAGAGTGCATTAAGAAGTACAGCCGGAGCAAGTGCAACGGCTTGTATTGTAAATCTTTTTTAACCAGGGTCTACACCTGCAAATTACTAATGCTTGAGATAATGTTTGCAGACATGTCTGGAACTTGGCAGTCATCATGTTTAGTGCAGCCTGCGAGGTCGTGAGTCATTTTCCCTCTATTACTGATGCCTCCAGACACCTGTAGTTTTTCATATAACATTATTACTGTCATGTCCTGAACAGGGAGTTTTTCAAAGGCTTGAATATCAATGATGAACCATTTTACATCATGCAAAACGGTTATTAATTGGGTAAATAATTAATTACGAGCTCCCTTTTCCCAACAGGAAGAAGGAACTGCTATCAAGGGATGACCTAGAGTTGCCGTGGCGACCACTCTATGATCTGTACAACAGGGTCGTCTACTCCAAAACTGAGCAATTTGGACTCATCTGGTTCCCCAAGTAATTGCTTTTATCTTTCATGTGTACCTGTTACAACAAGTTAAAACACTGTATTAGCTTCTATGTACTTCCTGTTAAATTAACTGGCTTCATATTTGACTTTTTAAATGTTTTCTTTACCCAAACCATGTCTCGAATACAGATTTGCATTAACTGTAGCTCTATTCTATAAACCCTAAACATAAAGTAGAGAGCTTTCCCTCAAAGGTTAGTAATATGAGAATGTGAATAGCGAATATGCCAAATATTACTAAGGCAATTGACCTTTTTCATGGCAGACACACTGACATGAAATAGTGGGTAAACACAGGTGTTACCAATGATACTCATTAAGGTTCTGTTCCATTTAGTGAGGCAGAGCCGTTCCAGTGTGCCAACATGCACAAAAGAAGCAATCCAACTCTGTTAGAATTAGTTTCATTACTGCTCATGTCAATATAGTTGCAGTGAAAAAGGTCTATTATGAAGAAAAGATGTCAAACTGGCTTCTCAAATACGAGGAGCTGCTGCTTTTCTGTCAGTCAGATAAAACAGGCTTTATTGAGGTTTTAGCCTTTAAGCCTGTTCCTAGAACTTAATTTTCCAAAATTACAATAATGGATAACTAAATGATGATTAAATGAATTGCAGCCGGGAAGTTAAATCATTGGTGTGGACGTGGATCTCACACGATAGTGAAGGCAGATCACAAACACACACTCAAAACACCTCCTCTCTCTGCTTGTTTGCAGCTCAGTGGAGCACATTTTGAAGGCTTTGATCAAAAGCTGCAGACTGTAAGTCTCATCCTCTCTGATCATGTAATTTGTGCACCGGATAATGTATTGCTTTGATCTTCGGTTGAGCTGCATACTGTTGATCAGTGTGTGTGTCTGTATTTTCAGTTGTCCCCGCTTGTCTGCATATGCTCATGCCTATCTGTGCTGCGTGTGCGTTTGTGTGTGTTCTTTGTTTGAATTTCACAGATATTTCCCCACATCCTCCACCAAGGAGATGCTGGAAGAGTGGCGCCCCCTGCTGTGCGTGTTTGACATGATCATGCAGAAGGCCGTCAGCAACATGGAGCTCTTCCTGCCCACTATCATGCCCCCAGAGGAGCACAGCCAGGGCTTCCAGTAAGTGTGGTAACCTAAATGACTCATTGCCCAATTTCTGATCAGAAGCATTATACAGGAAGTGCAGCATTCCAGATCCTGAGCTGGCACAATAAGGGTTCATAAAGACATTTATCCACCTCTGCCGGCACAATTTTCTGTTCCCGTGATGGAATCTCAACCTTTATCTCTTGTTATTTCTCAGTAGTTTTATTGGATGATTTGATTGGCTCTTATAACCTTGCTGAGTTCCTTCAAGGTGTGTTGCCTTGACTGCGCACACCTTGTAAAAAAAAAAACGAACTAATTTTTTCACCCGAGAGCCTCAATAAATAATATTCCTCTTGCATTATTAGTGGTTTCCCTCCTCGTTTCGTTAATATTTTGATTTCCTGAAAAAGCTTCCTCTCTCTTTCCGCTCCCTTCAACTACCAAGCCTCCTTACAGCGTTCGGCGCATTCTTCATTGTATTCACTCTTTCGCAAGCTATTTGTCTGGATTTAGCCTTGGATTCATCAGCAGTTTCCGCACAGTTTCCACAATACATCATCATTAATAAGCTCCGTTTTTCCGTTTCAGTTTGCTTACGCTTCTCCTAAATCTACAGGGGAGAGAGCGAGGTTCATATTTTGGGGAACTGGAGATAGATGAGGCGAATTGGACAAGAGCCTCAGGTGTGTGTATTTGTCAGTGGGTGTGATATAATGCTGTTTTTTTTTGTCTGTGTGTGTGCTTTCAGGTTGTGGTTTGATGAATTAATGAGCCTTTGGGTGTCAGTGCAAAATCAACCAAGCTGGGAAGGGGTAAGGCATGCACACACACACACACATATTCAAACACACACTTACAGATTCAGACCTTAAGTTGAAACTAATGAAAATTCCACTTTTCAAATCTCATGAATCAAACGCTGAATTTAAAAAGATATTTTTAGGGGCAATGCATCACGCGGCTTTCCATCTCCGAGTAATAGGAAACGACACACTTTTTTACATTTCGTAATGACGATGATTGAAATGTTGAAATGTTATAACGTGCTGAAGGTTTCCAGCCGCTGTGCAGATAAGATTTTCCATTTGTGCCTCTCCTCTGCTTTCATCCAACCACCTGGCCCAAAGCCGCTTGGCTTCGCACACTTCCTCTTGTCTCGAACATCTCTCCTTTTTTTTTCCTTATTTTTTTTTTTCCTCAAAGTGGCCATATTTTATTCCTTGGAATGACAGCCTTCACTTCTGGGAATGTTCTTTGTGCTCGGGGTGATTGTTTGTTTTATATTGTCTTGCAGCACCTAGTGAACCTGTTCGCACGCCTCGCCAACGACAACATCGGCTATGTGGACTGGACCCCTTATATTCCCACAGTGAGTCATTAGTAGAATTATGTGGACATAATATGTCGGTATGTGTCTGCTTATCCTTGGTTAAACTCTCTATTGTTCTTGTAGATCTTCACCAGGATCCTGCGCAGTCTGAACCTTCCTGTCGGGGTCAGTCACATAGTGACGCCACGCTATCTTACCAACTCCTACGACATAGGACACTTGGTGTTGTGGATCACCGCACTACTGGTACACATAATTTAGACTTTGTCTTATAAAAGTAAATCACAAAACCATGTTTTTATCACTGCTTAATTATGTCTATTACCTATTATTTAAACCTACAGGGTGGACCAGGAAACCCTGCACAGAAGGAGCTGACCTGCCTCTTGAACAGCATTGCTTCCTTCTACCATCCGTCTAATCATGGCCGCTGGCAGGTAAATCTCTCTCTCACATACACACAAACACACACTCACACACAATCATACACACTCAGAGCAGGTTGTAAATGCATTTTCAGTCTGCTGCTGTCACCGTCGTTATGATTTATGACCCGTCATTCAGGAGTTGGCTGGCCCTCCTCGCAGTAACAACACAATAATGACACGCACATCTTCCAGAGAAACGATATCACAGATCTGTTTATGCTAGATTGTGTAAATGTGTGTGTGTGTGTGTGTGTGTGTGTGTGTGTGTGTGTGTGTGTGTGTGTGTGTGTGTGTGTGTGTGTGTGTGTGTGTGTGTGTGTGTGCGTGTGTGTATCTGCAGGCTCGACTGATGCGGTTGCTTCAGCGTCTCCCCGCGAGTGTTGTGCGCCGCGTGCACCGGGAACGCCACGCTGGCCCCAGCTGGATCACAGTGGTTCCTGAATGTCAGAGGCTGACTGACACAGACTTGCAGGATTTCACCCGCAGCCTCATTGGAGCCGCCCTGTTGGCCATGTACAGGTACTGCACGTCCTTATACCATCAATAACATCATCCTGTGTTGTAAGGTTTCATACTCATGTTTATGTTGTGAGATCTGGAGAAATGAAATGAAACAGCCACAAAATGTAAGAATATAAATATTCTTACCTCTACACATCTAAATACATAAACTTACATCATGGTCAAACATCACTGATTTATAACTACTCCCACGACTTAACCTTGGTGTGCATCATTTGGATCTCTACAATAACAACCCATTAACTCACCATTTTTCATTGATTTATTCAGAGTACTTTTAAAATAAGACGGACAAAGTAGTAAGAGGACATGAGAGGCCTTGAAGTCAAGGGCAAAAAAACAAATACTGCAGCAAAACTTGATGCAACATAGCAGAAATGTATAAGCAAAGAAACAAAACTCACAATAGAAGAAAAGAGCGGAGAGAGCAGCCCAAAATATAAATGAATAATTATAATACATGTTCAGAGAAGCTATAATGTAAAAATATTTCCTAACAAACACAATGCAAGCTGACCTCATGCTACATGAAGTGGGAAGGCCAATAGAAAGTGTTTTTACTCAGGCAGGAATAGAAACCATAGGTGTCATTGTGGAGGTGTGAACATTCTGTTGCATAGTCAGAGCCAAGTGGTCTTGTCAACCCACATTTATTGACCAGAATTTCTTCTTTTGAGCCAAAATTTTGCATCAGACGATACTTACTGGTTACCAGTTTTATCTCAACAATAATGTTATTCCCAGAAATTATTACAGCTACCAAAAACTCTCCAAGTTAGGGTAAAACCGGGCCAAAATTGTTTATAAAACAAATATTTAAGTAGCTATTTCTTTTAACTAATTTATATCAGTGTGTAGTCGGATTCACATTGAAATTATTAATTAAATTAAAGTTGAAACAACGATTATATGTGCCCAAAATGATATATTTGGTTCTGTTTTAACCTATGGATACAATTGACAAGCAAAACTCCTACTAAAAATACAATTTGAATCGGTGCCAGTCAGTTATCTAGCAGGACTTAACCCTACTGCATATCACCGGAAAGTGCAGTCACTGTATAGGCATTGGCCTTAAGAGCTAATCCTGACAGACAGGTCATCTGTGATTATCTGGGTGTGTATATGCGTGTTGCTGATGCTGTTGTGTACGTTGTTGTGTTTTCATCTGCCCCCTCCTGGTGTTTCACAGTAAAACCGGTAGCACAGATGCAGCCTTCGCTCTACAGAACCTGGCTCTTCTCTCACCAGAACTCGTCATTCCACCCGTACTTGAGAAGTAAGTGTGTGTTTGGGAAAATATCTGCTTATAATAAACATATCGCACACATTTCAAGGTCTATATTTATATTATGGGCCTCCACTGGAATATTACAGCGTGATTTACCGGCCCTTCATGCAGCCGGTTCAGTTCAGTCTCTGCCTGAAACAGGCCACTTCAGCTCCTTTCCCGCTGGTTTGGGAGGCTACAGCACATAAACAAAGAGTAGTAGGAGGATTTCACTTCCTTTTCTCAGCTCTTTACTTTACATGGAAACTTATGTTACGGCCATAAATCTGATCTGAAAAATGTGGCTGCACAATGTGAACAACCTGTGAAACAACTTTAGCAACAAAAGCTAAAGAAAGGACAACGGATATGCACCTGTAGCCTAAGCTTTTGGCTTTAAGGGAGCCTTTTTGAATACCTACATCTCGTGTTTTAGACCTTAAATCAGGTTAAGTGCAGATATTAAATGTCATACTAGTATAGAAATAGGAGAAAATCACAAAAAGAATGTTATATCACCTTTAAAGTCTTCCTTAAATATAGATCAAAAGCATTAGATTCTAATCTTTCTGTTATTTACCTCCCTTGTCTTGTGTATAACAGGACGTATGCTGCGATGCAGACCTTGACGGAGCCGCACACCCTCACCGCCACACTCAGCTGCATGATCGGCATGGCTCGCAGCCTGGTTTCCCCTAACAACCATTACCCAGAGGGCCGTGCACACGTGCTCCCGCTGCTCCTGGGCTCTCTGCCAGGGGTGGACCCCAACGACTTCAGCAAGTGCATGGTGAGTAATGGATGTGTTGATTAGCAATGAAGAAGAATTGTTAGACAAGTGGAGAATGAAGCTCTCGCTGATTAAATTCCCTTCCAGCGTACATTGGTCTGTCCTATTAATCCTGAAAGTAGAATGAATATCTCAATTTGAAGAACCCGCGAGTATCGTGGCTCAGTCTTTAGTTTCTGCACGGATTGTCAAATGGATTGAATTTCTCTCTTATTGTGCTCATTGTCTTCAGAATACATTAATCCATCACACCAGAATGAATAAATACATTTGAAAAAAGGTATTTCAGAAGCATCTGCTGGGTTCTTTAACTCCTCACGTCAGATGACGTAAATGGATCGGTTTCCTTTTGTTTCCCATTGTCCAGATAACATTCCAGTTCATCGCCACCTTCACCACTCTGGTGCCTTTAGTGGATTGTTCATCTGCTCCGTCTCGACACAGTGATCTCACAGAGGTACTAACCATTATTAAAATTATGCAAAAGAGAGGTTAAATAAATGTAATATCTATAAAATGTTAAGTAAAAGTATTTAAAAACTTGTCATTAATAATTTAAAGATATTTTCCTTTACCAAGATAACCAAATCTGCCTGCCAGGTCCATTAATGCTTGCCAATCAATTCAAGTACAATCCAATACAATCCAAGTATTTTAAGTTAAACTATTCCTTTACAATTGCTTCTTCTTCATTTGGGATCAAACCAGCTCACATACAGAAACATAAACAGAAGTTCACTCATCAAACACATTTCTAAGCCAGTCACCCTTTATTTCTCCTTCTCAGGCCGAGAAAGAGCTTTGCTTTGCTACAGCAGAGTTTGAAGACTTTGTTCTCCAGTTTCTGGACAGGTAAAGACAAAATAATGTAATTAAGTCTCTCTAACTGACTTTTAATAAATCCATGTTGTCAATTTTTAAGTACTTTGTGTTTGAAACTCACCAGTCTTTGTCGTTTGTTCTGCTGGCTGCATAAAACCTTTTTTCTTCTTTTTTTTTAGTCTTGTTTAATTTGTGCAGTTGATTATTTTCTTTGCGGACAAGTGTGTGCTTACAGTACGCATGTGTGTGTATTCGTGCATGTGCAGGTGTTTCGCTCTGATAGACACCAGCACCCTGGAACAGACCAGAGGTGAGGCAGACACGGATGCTCAGACTCATCTGGAGAGCCTGGTGGACCTGGGTCTGTCCTCCACCGTCAGCACCATCCTAACACAGTGTTCCCCAGAAATATACAAGGTAGCACACTTACAAACACACAAGAGGAATGATTAATTAAGAAGAAATCAAAAAACAACTAAATTGAACACAAAGTCGCAATGAATACATTGTGTCTGATCTTCATGAACTTGACCTTTATGTCAGGTGGCGCTGCAGAAGGTGTATCATTTCGCCACCTCTAACATCTTCGAGACATGTGTGTCAGGCAGGATGGTGGCTGACATGTGCAGAGCAGCAGCAAAGGTACGTGTGTATTTATCAGGTGGCTCATTTCATCTTCTCTCAGTCTGACACTCATTTTTTTTTACATTCTGTATTTTTGTTCTCACTAGAGCCCAAGATCACGAATATATATAATACCATTCAAAAGTTTGGGGTCACCCTGACAATTTTGTGTTTTCCATGAAAAGTCACACTTTTATTTACCACCATGAGTTGTAAAGTGAATAGAAAATACAGTCAAGACATTGCCAAGGTTAGAAATAGTGATTTGTATAATTTTGTCCTTCAAACTTTGCTTTGGTCAAAGGAAGGTCAGTTTTCTAGCTTCTCTAACCAGCTGAACTGTTTCCATTAGCCTTTTAATAAGCAAACACATTGTAACATTAGAACACTGGATTGATAGTTGCTGGAAATAGGCCTCTATACACCTATGTAGATATTCCACCAAAAACCAGACATTTGCTGCTAGAATAGTCATTTACCACATTAGTAATGTATAGAGTGTATTTCTGCCTATAGTTTAAAGCTATCTTCATTAAAAAAACAGTGCTTTTCTTTCAAAAATAAAGAAATGTCTGAGTGACCCCAAACTTTTGAATGGTAGTATATATATATATATATATATATATATATATATATATATATATTACTATGTATAGTAAAATACTACCATATGCTGCATTGATATATCATTTTACAACTTACTTTACAACTTACTTTATGTGATATGGAACTGTAGTTACATATTTTCCTTTTTTACTGGGTTATTTTTCTCATTTTCACATTTTTTTTCTATTCAAATTCCTTTGCCTAAATTCTTCCTCATGTTTGGCTCTGTATGCTTGGCATGGCATCTAAATGTGTGTGCCTATGTGTGTGTATGTGTGTCTGCGCGTATGTGTGTTTGTGCGTGCACATGGATATGTCTGTTTGCAGTGCCATCCCGCCGAGTCTCTCCGTCTGTTTGTCCCTCACTGCTGCAGCGTCATTTTCCACATTATTGACAGTCAGTACCACGCTGTGTGTGTATGTGTGTGTGTGTGTGTGTGTGTGTATTCAATAGTCTAGTGTGTAGAGTAGTTACAACAGTAGTGTATTTGCATGAAAACTGTACAAAGCCTCAAGCCACCATGTTCATTCACAAGTTTATTCATTGAAACCTGCAGTTTGCACAGTAAATATAAATCTTCCTTCTTCAGGTCGGATATTTAACACCATGTTGTGTTCATTAGTGTTCATTAGTGCTCATTATTGAAGTCATTAGGAAAGAGGTTAGTCATAAAAGAAGGCACGTTTTTAACCAATCAGGGATAAAAGACCAATTTCACAGCAGCCGTGCTGACATTAAATAGTAGACAAACACAGGTGTTCCCATGCTCCTAATTCAGGTTCAGTTCCTTTCAGGTCACTTGGAGTCGGGCTGCTGCTGTTGTGCATGTTTGCTCACTGGAAATACTCTGCTGCACTAAATGGAGCGGAACCTTATTTAGTAGCATTGGTAACACCTGTGTTTTCCACTACTATTTCTGCCTCACAACAATGTTTGAGCATTTGGTTAATGAATTTGGTGGTGAAGTGGAACAAAAATAAGCGCTGAATTTTGACATTAACAACAAAATAGGCATTATGTAGTGACCCGGCCAGTACTTCTATAGCCTTTCTGTGTTTTTGTATTGTAAAATTTGTGGGATTATCACATATAGGGAAACAAGAGTCTACAGCCATGCTCATAGCTCTAAAAAGGCAATACCATTGCTCACTCATGCTTTGAGCTTAAAGCTAACATTAGCATGGTAGCATGGCTTCTAACAGGTATAACATTTACCATCAGTTCAGAATACTAACATTTGCTAATTGGCACTAAATGCAAAACACAGATGAGATCAATGGTCATGTAATTTGTTTGATGGCACCATATGAAAAGTGAAGGGATTGCTAAATTTTTTTACAACTGATACTGAGGGGGACATAAATGTCTCAATCAAGTTTCATGACAAGGGGGGGGTCACAAAGGGGTCACCAAATCAGTATGAATCATCCTCAAAAGATTGTCGAGTCATTTCATTTTGGATCAAAGACTGACCTGCAGACATAAAGATGTTGTCATCCTTTACTGAAATACTGCAATAACCTCAAAACTGCTCAGACTGTCAGGGGAGCAGCATCACTCAGCCTCTTAATGTGTGTGTAGATGAGGAGTTGCAGAGTGAAGAGGAACTGGATAAGGAGCTGTTATGGAATCTCCAGCTGCTCTCCGAGGTGAGACAAGGATCCATCGTGTCCCAAGGACTGCAACTCTTTAAAAAAAATGAGTTCATCCAAACGAGTTACTTCATCTTCTAAAAATCACTTCTTTTTTTTTTATCACATTTGCTTGATTCCATTATGGATCATTTCTTTTTGTCACTCATCTCCTCCCTGCTGAAATTTGAAGATTGAACACATGCTACTCCACGAATTCAGCATCCATGGAAATTTTTCAAATGCATGGAACAGGCAGGCTACAAATATTTGCCTACTATTATACTAATTGCCAAGTATTTAAAAATTGCCCAAATTCTCCGATTCCAGCTTCTTAACCATGACTAATTTGCAGTTTCCACAATCCTCTGACAGTAAACTGCATATTTTTGGCTTGCGGACAGCTGTGGACATCACTTCGGGCTTTGAAAAATGCCGATCAACGTTTAATAGGCCAAACTAATCAATTAAAAATGAAATAATCAACAGATCAATCGATAATAATTATAATAATAATCTTTAGTTGTATGCATAAGAAAAAAAAATGATGGCCATATGACATTTCTGTGCAGTGAGCACCCTGCATGGCCATAAATAACGACGAGCTTTCTCGTTAACCAGAACATATTGATACCCTTTCTGTTTTGTTTTATTACTCCTGGGAGCATAATGCGAATGGGAGCGAGCCATATGCTGTGATTTACTAGAGAACCTCAATATTTAAGACACAAGTGCTCGCCGAACTGACGTTTATGTGTTCCGCGTGCGTTTGCATGCATGCATGTGGTGTTTCCAGATATCGCGCGTGGATGGCAAGGAGCTGTTACAATACCAAGGGGACGTGGAGCGGATCCTGATCGCGTGCGTGCGTCTGCGCTGCAAACGGGGATACACACTCGCCTGCAGCCTGCTGGAGCACACACTCCGCTCGTTCTCCCTGCTCTACCCCACCGAGTACCGCAGCACCCCTGGAGGGTTTGATACTGACCTCCCCATTCGGGTAAACCGATTCCTCGTGTCACTCTAAATGCCACAAGTCTCTTTAAATTTAAATTAAATTGCATGTCACGGTTTATCCCGACATAATTTCTATTTTCATGACGACAATTAGAAAAATACCAAGTGGTAATTACATTTCTCCACTGCTAGACCTTGAACTGACTGACACTTCTCTCTCTCTCTCTCTCTCGCTCTCTCTCTGTCACTGTCTCTCTTTCTGTTGCTTTCTCTGCATGACATAAATTATACTGTACAAGAGGGAAATGGAGAGGTAGATAAGGAAAAAAAAGATCATAGTAATATAGTAATAACATGTGTTTACTGAAAGAAATACATTGTCACAAGATAAATCAAAGAGGGTTATGTGATGATTATGAAAGACGTACTTTTTGTTGACAAATTAATAATCTTACCACTATAAGCCTGTAAAATCCCTTCAACACAAGCAACCTGAAAAGGAAGAAAGCACTTTGGATGAACACAATTTATGTCCAAACATACTGCGGAGACTAACCTGTAATCAGGGGTTTACCAGTCCCAGTTTCTTCATTTCTATGGGCCATGAACCAAAAAGATTGGGCTCCACTTATCTGACAAACACTATATGGTGCAAAATAATACATACAATGTAGTGATAAAACTTGTTTTTTTTTATTTCTGTTAAAAAACAGTTGCTAGGAGATGTCTTTCCATTGAAGAAACATATTGATTTCCCAGTTTGTTATTTCTGTTAGCAACACTTTGTCCAGCAGGGAAGACGACATACCTGTGCTGAATCCCCGTTACTGAGCTAAGACTCAGCAGGACATGATAAATGCTATAAAAAATAATGTAAACGTGTAAAAGTGTGTAGTCACATGAGAGAAAAGCTCTGCTAGAATAGACTCCATAAAACCTTGTCATATTTAGTTATGTCTTTATACATGTGGGGAGGGAAGCGCGTTTCTTTTATGATGTGTAGGTGGCGGGTAATTACATCTACATCCCTCTGCCGCTTTCCACAATTTCAAATGCCATCCTCTTTTCATCCGCAGTTCATGGTAACTCATTGTGTATTTTGTGTAGATTGTATTTTCTTTCATTTATTTCTCTATATAGTGCTTGTTGAATTCACCTGCTGTCAAGCTGATTAGTTTGTTTTGTGATTTTTTTGGTTGTGCAAACTGGTTGTGCTTGTTTTCTTGCCAGTTGCTTCAGTGGAAGAACGCCAGCTATCTAGCGCTCTCCCCAACTTTCTGAGAACAACTAATATCTCTCTGTCTCTCTCTGGTTCTCTTCAGGACTGGGGCAGAGCTGGCGATGTGGCAGCCTTGGGTGTGTGTTGGCACGTGCCGAGTCAGGAGGAGGAGAACTTTGTTTTCCAGCTGCTGTCCCGCCTCCTGCACCCTGAGCTGGAGCGAATCAAGGGCCATGTCTCTGGAGATCAGCCAATGAGCAGGTGTGCTGCCATTTTTTTCCCCTCATTTCTCCTTTTTCCGGTTATAATCAGGCACACGCACAAAAAAAACAAATAAAACTGTAGTCTTTTATTTCTGATGAATTAGTTAATGCGTAGGGCCAAAAATGAAACCTGAAATATAACAGCTGTTTTTGACATTTGTCTTGAAGGTGCCTAATCAAGTGTGCCTAATCAAAGGGGGGAAAGTTTAATTTAGCCGCTCCAGAGTGCCGTAACGCCATTATAGACCTGCCAATTGAATGCATAGCACACACACACGCAACTGTGAAAAGTCTGTAATGTGTGACCTGATTCACAGGGAGGAGCTGTTGCAGAGCCTTGCCGTTGTGCAGCACTGCCTTCTTGGAGCTGGAAGCATGCTGCCCCATCTGGATGGACCACACGTATCTGACCTGTGAGTCCTGCTGCTACAAAACACACACGCACACACACATACTGAAAAACACATACACTTATGCAGGCTTGTCACGTTTTGCTCCTTACATTCCTGCTTCTCCTCAGCGTGCCCTCTATGGTGAATCTGGGGGAGATCAAGCTGCATACAGGTGTTGAGTACGGTAAGCAAACACATACAAACAAGCAGAGCTAGCTGC
Organism: Lepturacanthus savala; assembly: GCA_030544235.1. Taxonomy (NCBI): domain Eukaryota; kingdom Metazoa; phylum Chordata; class Actinopteri; order Scombriformes; family Trichiuridae; genus Lepturacanthus; species Lepturacanthus savala. The sequence goes on along the minus strand of CM060471.1, from coordinate 17,041,695 downwards.
TCTCCTGACGGCTTCAGTGGGTGATAAGGCCGCGCAATTGCGCATTCCGTGCCCTTACGGGACGTGCGTGTCTCCTCCCCTCCAGATGATTCACGGGAGAACTACAGAGAGTCCATCTGCCAAACCATGAGACTGCTGCTACGTGAGTGAAGATTATATACTCCAGCATTTAAGCAACTCTGTTAAGAATGCACAATATATAGCTGTGTCCTCTTCTTGCCACCCAGATCACATCTTGGAGCACTCAGAGGATGACATAAAGTCGCTGTTTGTCATCATTAAGGTGCCTAGCCCCATTGCCATCGTAGTTTGTGATTTTTCTATTATTCATATATGAAAAGTTAGTATTCTATCCTGCTGTAGGTTAGCAAAACTCTGACAAAACCTCGCGTCTGACCGCAGGTCATCAGTGACCTCATGTTTTTCCGAGGCATTCACAGGAAGGAGTCTGATTCACGCTGGAAAAGCTTCACTCTCGTCAAGAAGTCCATGGAAGACAGGGTGAGTCGGAAAGCGCAAGCGAGGCTGCCGTTTGTTGTCAGTTTCACTCCCGACACTTACAGCGTGATTAGAGTGTGTTGCCTCTCCTCTCCGCAGCTCCACGGGAAAAAGCAGCACATTAGAGCACTGCTCATTGACCGGGTGTTGCTCCAGCATGAGGTTAGTTCAGCAACAATTCCTGATTGCACTACATCTGTGGCCCTGCCATCAAACGCACACGGAATGAAATGTAGGTGTTTCTTTTTGTATTATTCAAAAAAAAAAAAAAAACGCCTTCCTGTGTCGATAGATGAGGAAGCTGGTGGTTGAGGGCAGTGAATATAAAGTAATTCATCAGGAGCTGCTCTGTGATCTGCTGCTGCTGTCAACCAGCACTTACAGCCAGGTAAAACCGACACAGCACACATTCATTAATTCTGCTGTTTGTTTCAACTAGGAAAAATCCAACAAGAACATCTACCGGTTTCTTTATGATATTATTCTCCATTTGCAGTTCATTATTTTAATTTGACAGGGATGATAGATGTAACCCAGGCATTGTGCCATAAAATTTAATGCACCCGATGCAGTGTACACAGCACAGGACTTCTAACCATAGCTAATTTGCAAATATCGTTGATGAAACAGAAATTAATTGAACATGTGCATCTGTGTGTGCATCCATCTGTGTGTGCCCGTGTGCATGTGTGTGTGTGCACGCTGGCAGGTACGCAGCAGGGCCCAGAATGTGCTGACTGACGCACTGGGAATCTATAGCTTCTCCTACAGAGACTTGATTCCCAGAATCCTACAGCTGCTCTCCCCGCAACACACCACTGGCACACAACAGCAGTTCAAGGTAACACACACGCAAACAAACACACACACACACATAAATCATGTGAATGTAGCTGTAACGGTCACTGTCTGTGACACTTAAGCGTTAGTCCAAAACTGTGTTACATGCAAACTGCCACAACTAGATAATTCACTTCCTCCACACTGGCCTCCTGACTTCGGTTACCTTGTGGCCCTAAACATTGATTTTAAAGTTTTGCAGCGTGTTTTAAGACCCTTTAAGACCTATAGTGCTTGCCCCGTCCTACGTTGTTGACCTTCTCTTTCCTTACGCCCCTGCTCATAGCCTGAGGGCTGCAGAGTTGTTGTTGACCAACCCAGACAAGAGTAATAGTGCATTTTTCTGTCAGAGCATGCAATCAGCACCATCCATCCACAGGTTATCCATTTCTACTTTGATAAATGATTAATGACCTGATGGTGTGCATGGATCTCTTTCTTCTAGAACAGTTTTAATCTCTATACATACATCACTCTGCACATTGAAGCTCAAATATTTAACAGTTAAGTAACAATAAACACATTTTTGAGTGGAGGGGAACTTTATTTAAATTTAGCCGTACTTTCCTTAACTTCATATTTATCACGTATGTATGTCTGTGAAACACTTAAACATTTATGATTATTATTGGTATTATACATGATATTCAGTGGCACAATGATACAAAAATACTGAAGCTACAGCAAAAAGTCACAATGTCATTCAGTTGATAATCCACATAGAGGACATGGAAATGGAGCAACTGGCACACCGTGTAGAAGTTTAATGGTGGGCATGTCCATGTAACCTCCATCTTTCACACCCTGTAATTAAATTAACATGATGACCATTCTGCTAACGAGAACAACAGTGTTTATGTGTGTTTGTTTCTATCATTTACATCCTGCTGTAGCGTTTTAATTGTCCCCATTCAAGTGAAATATTCGACTACCGTCTGAATGCCTGAATGCTCCGATTAACAAATGACTTGTTGATTATATGAGCTGCAAAGACACACCGGTCGTGTCCTTCAATTTCAGACAAAAGGCCACATTTCTCTGGCGCATTTGGCATTTGCCTAGGAATGCAGATTGTGAAGGATCGAGCCTCTCATTTAGCCGCAACACATGACCGTCCATCTGCGCTTCAGACGTTTTATACCGCCATATATCATATGTCATCTGTCATGTTTCCTTACTCTGTGTGTGCCTGTTGCACAGGGTGCCCTGTACTGCCTGTTGGGAGTGCAATGCACTGTTAATCAGGCTAGTGCCAGGGACTGGGACTGTGTTGGAGAGGTGTGGCCGGCTCTGGTCCGCTGTGGCCTGTCGCCCTCCATGACCCTGGAGAAACCCTCCATTAGTCTCCTGCTTGACGAAATCACAGACAGGATCCATCGCCAGCACGACACCACTGGGATCTATTTTACTGTGAGCAGCACAGCCATTAACATTCACTTCACTACACCCCCCCCCCCCCCCCCAACACACACACACACACATACACATCTAATCCGTTGTTAATTTCCTGTTGTGTATTGCTCCAACCTCCATCTCTAGGTAACTGAAGAATGTGTAGAGATAGCCAATCAAATCACACAGTCCGCTAATCCCGCGCCTTGTTTGGAGCCGCCCTCTATAGAGGAGCTGAAGGAGGGACTTCAGCGTGAGCGAATTAGAAACGTGGTCCTTCCAAGGTAGGAATATAAACAGTAGTTGTTATCCATTCATTTGCTTACCAATACCCTCCTCAGTCTTTTTCAAGGTCGCAGAAGAGCTAGAACACAAACTCATATGACCTTTTCTTTTGTCCAGGAAATATGAGAAGCTGGTCAATGATCTCCTGGATTGCCTTGAAGACAGAGACCTGTAGGTTTTCCCTCCATCTGTAAACGTATTATATGTATATTTACTCGCGATGCAAATGTATATAAAAAGTGTCAGCATACAGCACATTAGTTATGTCATTTCATACAGTGCGCATTATGTTTCTAAAAGGTCATTCATTAATAACAACCAGTAGCAGCTGCAAATGCACTGATAAAACACTGCTCATTCCTGTAGCCTCGAGCCAGTGATGTAAATAAAGGAAACAATAAAGCTACGGTTAATAATAAAAATTGCAAACTACAGAGACTCAGCACAAATGTTAATCAAAAAAGGTACTACACTAAAATATGAAATTATGCATTGCGTTTTTGTTGGGTTTTTTTTGCGCCACAGTAATAACACTTCTCAGTCAATCACCGAAAAGGGTTGTTATTTGTGTTTCAGACCCTGGAAGTTTGAGCACATGGCCACAGACCTGTTGTCTCTGCTCCTGAGGGATGATCACCCACTGCCTCCCGACGCTGTCCTCTTCTTCACGCAGAGCCTCGTAAACGACTCCATCAGCATTCGTAAGGTCCGTGGTCTCGTGTGTTTGTCTGTCCGGGTAATGATGAGACCACTTTTCCACCATTCTATACCAGCAGGAAACAACACAATAGGCGTAGCCTTCGGCGTCGATGTACAGACATCTTCACAAAGAGAAAGCAAAATGACTGAAGCTCTCAGACTGTATGCGCATTGTATAGAGCACTTATAACACATAACACTTGTGGGACATAGCACTCAACATCAAGTGCATGACGGCTTTTTTGAGTGCATGTATGTGTTAGCATGTACACACACATGCTCTGAACCCACAAAGAATCATTTGGAACACAGCTAGTGTCAAATTCAAGTTCATTGTCATTTATACAGTTGAGCAAAAATGTGTCTACTCCATGGGGCCAGGGTGCAAAATGAATGCATTACATTGACAACACGAAATTGAATGCAACACCGAGGCCAGTGGAAGCGCGAGGAGGAGTCGCTGAAGAACGAAGTATGATTAAAACCAGCAGCAATATATTAAAGTAAAGAACATAGCAGTAATGCCAGAGAATAATGTAAAACTGTGCATATTTCGCATTAATGTGTAAAACAAAAACTGGTACAGACAGCACTTTTTGTACTCGCAGCACTTTTTGTATTCACAGCACTTTTCTAGCAGACGTGGAGTAGTGTGTGTGTGTTTGTACGTGTGTGTGTGGCCACATCTAAAGTGTTCTATTTGTAGACGTGGATATAATTACAGATCAGTGTCACTATGTGGCATCAGCGCTGAGCTCAGAATCAACCAAAGGTGTGCCATGTTTCAAAACAATCAGTCCACAGAGAAATGCACACAACCCATATTCACAAAATGTGCATTAAAAAGGACTTCTGAGAATTTGTGATGTCACAACTACACAGTCACAGTCCACTCCTCATTCACAGCCATTCAAATCAGGATCATCGATATTAATATAAATATAGACAGACACACAGTGTGTAAAGCTCCAGAGAGAAGGAGATGTAAAACTATATGCAGATGATTTTTGGTTCTTAAAACTACAAAAAGATATCATTAATCATATCGAAACTTCAAATGAAACCCAAGGAAAGTGTATGAATTGTAAACTTTGAGTTGAGATGTTGCTTTCTCTCACTCTCTCTCTCTTAGGTGGCGATTTCAGCAATGGCGGGTATCCTGAAACAGCTGAAACGACCAAGACCAAAAGTGTCAGTGAAGCCATCAGACATTAGTGAGTATTCCCATACCTATAAAATTAATTATACATACTAAACTCTTATACTCAGTTCTTGTTAAATTTACAGGAAACTCCAGTATTAGCAGTTGTATCATCATTTATAGGCTCAATGTCTATGTGGTAATTTCCCATTGAGCGAGCAAATTGCTTGAAATAAAAAAAAAACACCCGCTTGCACAAGATGAGACTTTAATCGGATTCCTGTGTTTAGGTGGCATAGAGGATCCAGAGGGTGTGTGTGTCGGGGATCGTGAAGGGAATCGCTGGCTGCAGTACGACAGCAACAACCTTCCCCTTACCCAGGAGCAGTGGGACTCTCAGTATTACGTGGAGAAAACACACTGGGGCTACTATTCATGGCCGAGGTAAAGAAAACGACTGGCTGAGCTTTTAGCTGGTGAATTTAGAAGCCTGGAGGCTGATTAACTGTGTCGGTCGGAGCTAAAGAGTTGATTGACTTAACTGCTGGGTTAAATGGACACTGTAGCTTTGTGCCTAACTTTATATCCGACTAACTGCTGGATGACTGATCTGCGAGGCTGGATAACTAGCATAGGGGTGAAGTGACTTCCTGTCACGGCCTGGCCTAGATAAGGCTGACTGAACGACTTACTGCCTGGCCTAGATAGAAGAATTGATGTATAGGTGAAGGGCTGGCTGGCTGTGTCTGTATGCGCGCGGCTTGCTGACTAACTGACTTTTTAATCATTCATTTATCCTCGCTGCTCATTTGAAGACAGCATGTGTCTATCCCTATTTTCTCTCTGTGCTGTTATCTATAAATCACAGCAGCCTCTTTGTCTCCTGCTCCTCTCAGAGAAATGATGATCTATGCAGCTTCTGAAAAGCCAAACGATGACCTGCCGTATGAGGAGATGAGTGAGGTGCGTGTGCACATGCAGCACTGTACCACACGCGCACACAGTTTGCTCTGCCATGCCTTAATATAACCATTATTACATCTGGTATTCGTTTCAGGGTGAAAAGATCATCTTTGAATATTTCTCGGACCCTGAGTTTATCGACCAGCTTATAGAGTTTCTCTCTCTGGAGGATCGGAAAGGAAAAGACAGCTTCAACCCCCGATGCTTCTGCCTTTTCAAGGTGCAATTTAAACTCCCAACCTCAATCGATCTGGCAAACCTTTTACAAAGAAGTGACACAGCATACCACCTCAAGCCAAGGCTGAATTGAACTGAATTGAGCTGGAATTTGTGTCATCAGCGCGCTGCGATTCATTCCTCCCCGTCAGGCGTCTGACAGTACGCCTGCGTCAAATGAATGACCGTAATCCGTCTTTCTTTTGTTAAATGCTTGATGGTTCCCCCCACATCGACCAGACCTTCACGCTCGCGTTTGATTGACAGGGGCTATTCCGTAACTATGGAGACGTGTTCCTGCCGGTACTGTGGCCTCACCTAGAGCAGCTCGCCAGCGACCCCCATGAGAGCTCGCAGCGCTGTGTGTGTGAGATTACTGCAGGACTAATCAGAGGCAGCAAACTCTGGAGTTTCAGCAAGGTACTGGACACACACACACTCACAGCAACACGTTTACACACTGCACTACTTTTTTTTTTCTTTTTTTGATAAGAAAAGTCAATATTAATAATAACTTTCATTATTGTGTGTGTGTTCAGGTGGACAGGTTATGGCAGCTTTTGTGCCCTTTGATCAGAACAGCATTAGCCAACGTCACAGTGGAAACCTTCACAGACTGGGGCACCTGCATCGCTACTGCCTGTGTGAGTTGCTCACATGCATACAAATACAGCCTATGCGCCATAGCTTAGGGCTCATTAAACAAATCTGGAGGATCTATCTGTTTATCCTCCTTATAAAAAATGGCGAAGATCGGATTCATCAAAAATCAATAAAACAAACATTTGGGTGAAAATTGGATTTCGAAAACACCATTTGCAGCACAAACACTCTCAGCCGCGGCCCCCGGGGACGCCAATTTTCTGTCTGTCGGTCCGCAACTTTGGTTGCAGACTGAAATATCTCAGAGTCTCGTTGATGGATCCACACAACATATTGAACAGACGTGTATCGTTCCCAAAGGAGGAATCCTAATCATTCCCTGACCTTTTTCTTCACAGAGCGCCATGAGGTTTACATTTGTGATTTTAGAGTCAATTGTCTCAACAACTGTTGTCATTAAATGTGGTTAACACATTCATGTCTCCCTCAGGATAAAAAAAAATATTAAAGTGATCTCTTCACTTTTCCACTAATTCCATCATCGGGGTGATGATGATCACCACAACTGATGCCTTTAGCTTTGCGTTCAGTGCTAATTAGAAAATGTTAGCATTTAGTCCGAGTTCTTCTTAATCACTCACAAATGTTTTCTCACCATTTTTATCAGTATTATCAATATTAAATAAAGTACAGTGTGTTTTCACAGGAAGGAGGATAAGTTTACTAAAAATATTGTTGCCTGAATTAGGGATTATTGCTGCAGGAAACATAAACATAAATGAAACATTTTCCTTTCCATTACCTGTACCTTTACATTTTAAACGCAGTAAAGTCTGGCAATCTGTGTATAAAGTAGCTGCAAATCACAGCCCGGTGGATGAATTAATGTTGCCAAGCTAAAAAAATAAAATAATAATAATAATCACTATTTGATATCGATGCTGCTGTTGTTATTCAACAGGAGGGTCGGGAACCAAAGAAACTCCATTGGCTGTTTGAGCTGCTCATGGAGAGTCCGCTCAGTGGGGAGGGCGGCTCGTTCAGAGATGCCAGGTGTGTGTTTGTGTGCGTGCGTGTGTACATACGTGCCTGCGTTCACGCCACATGCTCGTGCGGAGAACGTGTTTATGTCATCTACAGTATTTCCGAGGTTTCTGATTTCAGGCTGCAGTAGTAACCTGAGCTGATGTGAGCTGACATGCCGCAATAACACAACATCCCCCCCCCCCTTTTTTCTTTGTCTCTGTCAGTTTGCTGTATGTGCTTCAAGGTGGTCTGGCCCAGCAGCAGTGGAGAGTGTCTGAACTGCTGCACAGGCTGCTGGCTTACCTGGAGCCCAAACTCACCCAGGTGTATAAGAATGTCAGGGAGCGCATTGGCAGGTACCGAAGTGGCGTTTATCTCTTTAGGATTACATAATCACATTTAAAGAGGTTAATCTAATTATCCCGCGTGTCCTGTTTAAGCGTCTGTTTATCATGCTCTATCTGCTCCTGTTCTGTATTTTTTTTTATTTTGTGCTACTCTTTCCATCTCCTCTTTCTGTTTTTTTTTTTCTTTCTTCCTCCTCTGTTTCCTTGTCCTCCTCTCCTTCTCTCCAGTGTCCTGACCTATATCTTCATGATAGACGTGGCTCTGCCCCACACCAGGCCCACCTCCTCCCCCCACGTGGCGGAGTTTGTCACGCGGGTCCTGGAGCAACTCAAGCCCCTCACGTCAGAGCTGGAGATACACAATCACGTCCACGAGGAGAACACCCAGGAGACAGATGAGTGCACCCAGGCTGTCAAACTGCTCAAGACGGGTCAGAATGTGGATGCGAGCATGTAAACTGTGTGGTGGATAGACACGGTGTTGGTCCAGGGACAGACAGTGGCTGTGGGTGAAAATATATATCACGGCAGGGTGCTCTCTTGATGAATTCCATTGACACGCAAGCACCAGATGAAACAGATTGAAAGCTATAATCCCTTATTGATTTCGCCTTTTTAAAATCTACTTTAAAAGTAGCGAGGTGTAGATGAAGGGGAATTCAAGGATGCGCGTTCAAGTCTTTCGAAAATAAGTTATGGGTTGTGTAAAGGAGGTCAACTCAATATTTGGGAGGGTGTCTCTAATATTAACATTTGTACAGGTCACACGGTGCAGTCGTCTGTATTAGATTTTATTACTTGTGCTCATTACAAACAAGTCTCCGGTAGCATTTAATAAATTTCATTCAGTTTGTTTTTCAGCGATTTGTCATTTTGATATATTTAGTTGATACAAATTACAAAAATAACATATTTGGTCACTTACCTCTGCGGATATTTATCCACAGGCAGATAGCTTTTTTGTTTTTAATGTATGTACTTCTCAGTTTTCTGCCCCTGAATTAATACAACGAGGCAATTTGGAGGTGGATTTGCGTTGTTGGCACTTCCAGCATTTGAAATTGAATGTACGAAATCCAATAGCAACATCTTTTTCCAATAGGATGTGGCAGCAGAAATTTGAGGGATGGATAATTTAGAACAATAAAATCAAACCTATTTGCATGGCTAAATGTTATTAGAGGTTCTGTAAACAGGGTCAGGGATTTATGGATTTTGGTGGATTTAGTAACTCGCTAGAGCATAAAATCTCAAAAATGACCATTTAAATGTGACTACTTTCATTGTTTTTTGGTTCCTACTCAAGATCAAGCAGTAGGTGTGTTTCTAAAGGATATAAAACCATTTGAAAATATAATTCATCATACCTACATTCGTTTTTCTTAGCTGCAAACCTGATTGCACTGCAGACTGAATTTAGACCTAATTTCTTGTCTTCACATTTGTGCTTTGTTGCTCTTTTGGCTCCTGTTACTACTCTAATCTCTATTATACAGATAAATATCTTATTAGGAAATTATCCAATTCATTAGATACTAAATCAAGATAGATTGTGTTTTATTACCAGAGCAATGTATTAAGGTCACGTGACAAGTCAGTTGTTTGTATTCTTTGGCAGCGATCCAGAATCTCCTCATTTTGCATTCATGCGTTTTTGTGTATTCGTGTGCCCATTTGCAGTCCTGAAATGGTTGATGGCAAGCGCGGGGCGAACTTTTACCACTCCTGTTCAGCAGCAGCTACAGCTCCTGCCTGTTCTCTTCAAGGTAAGAACACGCACGCACACACACACACATACAGGCAGGTCCCAGAACAGCATTATTACCCACTCAATCTTACTTGCCCATTAAACGCAATTTCTCTCTTCATTTACTCAAAATGGTGCGTCGCTCCGTGTCTTCCTACCTCGCTCCATCTCTCTCTCTCGCTCTCCCGTTTCTCTCTCCCGGCAGATTGCCCCAGTGGAGATTGATGAGAGCTATGATGAGATGAAGCAGGATGCGCGCACGTGTCTCTCTCTTATGTCCCAGGGCCTGCTGTATCCCGAGCACATCCCTCTAGTTCTGGCAGCGCTGCAAGAGGTATCACACACACACACACACAGGAACACACACTGCCCCACCTGCCTGCTGTCATGGTTTGCGAGCCTAATGCTGCCCAAAGTGTTGTTAGACTAGAAAGGACCTGTGCTATTTTAACTCCGCTTACTATGTCATGCGCAAGTTATGAATGTTCTTGGCACCCGTATTGTGGAGGATCTCCACAATTCATGAATGCTGCACCAATTTTCTGCCACTAATCATATTATCTATAGTTTTGTATTAAATCCTAAATGTGAAAACAGTGTAAACATCACCTTCACCTTTACACCCAAACCTACAGAACCCCAAAAATTCATATCCCCTGGTCACAGAATATTTGACCATGCTAGCCTATCTTAGCATAAAGCTATAATGGCAAGTATTCTGTTATTTTGATGATGTTTTGAGGTAGTTTTTGGAATATCTACCTAATATTTCGAATGTATTTTTTTTTAGCTTATGGTCCGAGAATATTTGACCATGCTAGCCTATCTTAGCATAAAGCCATGAGGGGAGCTATTTTATTTTTTGATGAAAATGGGATGACAAGTTCTGAGGTTTTTTTGGTAGTTTTGGGAATAGCTACCTAATATTTCTAATGAACTTATTTTGAAGTAATTTAAATGGATATTTTCTGTATCTTATGGTCCTAGAATATTTGACCATGCTAGCCTATCTTAGCATAAAGCTATGAGGGGAAGTATTCTATTTTTCTGGTGATGTTTTTGGTAGTTTTGGGAATAGCTAAGTAATATTTTGAATCTACTCATTTAGAAGTAATGTAAATGGATTTTTTCTTTATCTTATGGTCTGAGAATATTTGACCATGCTAGCCTATCTTAGCATAAAACCATGAGGCAAAATATTTTATTTTTTGATGAAAATGGAATGAGAAGTTTTTTTGGTAGTTTTGGGAATACCTACCTAATATTTCTAATATACAGAAGTAATGTAAATGGATACTTTCTTTATCTTCTGGTCACAGAATATTTGATCATGCTAGCCTATCTTAGCATTAAGCTATGGGGGGAAATTCAGTTTTTTTGATGATAATTAGATGAGGAGAACTGAGGTTTTTTGGTAGTTTTGGGGACCTATCCACCTCATGTTTCTAATATATTTATGTAGAAGTACACCTGTGTTCTGTAGCATCTCTGTAGCATGATTGCTTGTTTGGTAGGCATCCAGCCGAATAATTTTCTGCGAGAAAGCCATCGATACACTCATTAATACACGCAGCAACATGTTTTTCCTTGCGAGGCGGATGTGCCAGATTTAATTCAGTGCTTTTGAGAAATCTGATCCTCTGTGAAGTCGTTGCCATCTGTGCGCCGCAGCACTTGGGATCCGAGGCGGCTCAGACGCTTCTTTTATAAAACTTTTGAAGCCATTGTCTCGGGACATCATGAACATCCATCTAAACCTATGCGCCCCCCCCTCCCCGGACCATGCAACTAATCATGGATGAAGTAAAGACGTACATCTGCGTCATCTTTCCACCGGCGATGCCTCATTCATTAAAATATGCATCTGCTGAGGACGGCCCCATTTCTTTTTAGCTCGATCTGAAAGATCTTTAATGTATGGCGTTCAACAGTGAACATCCAAGAGAACAAGGGAAGTATACGAATTCATACAAAGTATAACAAAATATCAGCATTTACAATGTATATACCGAAATTTGCACATTTTGTACACTTTACAGGAAAAAAAATAATCTTTTGAAGAATTTGGAGACTCCATAAAAAGCCTCACCCATCTGTCTCTCTTTTTCTGTCTCACCCCTCTTCAGATGGCAGGCAGCAGGTCGTGGCATGCACGCTACTCAGTACTGACCTACCTCCAGGTCATGGTTTTCTACAACTTATTTACCCTGCTCAGCGTGCCTGCTGAGGTGCTCCGCGTCCGAAAGCTGGTGATGCAGCTGCTGCTTGATGAACAGCTTGAGGTAATCAACAACAAGGCGGCGAACTTCGGTTAAACACAGGCGCCGCCCCTCTGTAAAGTCTAATTGTCACAGGATTACGAGCAGCCACTTATTGTCCCCTAGTGTCTCCTTTCTAAATCATAATCCCCCCTTTTCTGTGCACAGTTATTGCTTAAAAATAACCTTCTAGCTCCCTGCTCACGTCTTAATTTATTTTCCTGTTCTGGCGCATTTCTTCTTCTCCTGTGGTTACAGGAATGCTGATAAAGCACTGTGGCTGTCCCGCACTCCCTTTTGTAGCTAAATCTAATTTTACAGATTTAAAAAGAAAACATAAGTCAATCGTAAGCATATAACGGTAATAAAATCTAACATGTCGGTTTGACTGTCTAGACGGACCGATTTAAATTCATTATTAATTGATTGTTGATTGCAATAAACTTTACAGCTGGTGCTCCGAACGCAGGGGCCCCTTCTCATATCGAGTTACACCATCTTTTGAACTATCCATGTCTCACTTGTCTCTAGGACTGAGACTAAAACTTATTTTCCTGATCGATTAATCTGTCTCGCATTTTCTCAATTACAGTAATTGATTAGCTGTTTGGTCCAGAAAATGTCAGAAAATGATGAAAAACGTTGATCACCGTTTCCCAAAGCCCAAGGTGATGTCCTCAAATGTCTTGTTTTGTCCACAACCCAAAGATAAGTCAGTTTACTGTCACAGAAGACTGAAGAAGCCAGAAAATATTCGCACATATTGACATTTTTTTCTCCGAAACAATTAATTATCAAAACAGTTGGTGGGTAATATAATAGTCGACAATTAAATGACTGAATGAATCATTGCAGCTCTACTTGTCTCTGTGCTTTTAAAACCTTCATCCTTTCCATCCATCAGGCTGTACAGGTGGTATTCAACTGGGCTGTTTTGTCTAAAATACAAAAGCAGTTGCTTCTCTCCATATTTTGGAAACTGTGTAGGTTTACAGCTGATGAATGTGTTGCCTATGTAGCATTGTCTATTTCAATGCATTTAACTGTCACTGTGCATATTCATAATTTATTCAAAGTGATGCAGGAAGTAAATTCTACCTCAGCTCAACTCAGCATCTATATTCCCTCGCCCTAAAACTGCCTCGTGCCTTCCACTGCACCTTTTTATTTGTTGCATCTGATCTTTTGCAGGTCTCTTTTCTTAAATTCAGGCTTTCTCTTTCTCTCCCTCTCTCCTCGCTGTCCTTCCCTCCCCCTCCTTCTCCCCGTAGGTGAGGGACATGGCAGGCACCACCCTCAGTGGTTTACTGCAGTGCCAGTTCTTCCCCCTGGACTCCAGTCTGCAGACACAGCTCCAGACGCTGAGTCAGACTCGGCTCCCCAAGGCCAGAGGAGAGTTGGCCTCTACAGGTACACGCACACACACACACACAAACACACACACACATTTAGGTGAATGTCACAATCACAAAATGAGGCAATCACTGTAATACTTGGCCTATTACCCTTTCTTATCCCAGGAGAATTGCGAACCTTGAAATTTCTAAGGCCCGTTTTAAATTCTGTATGTGTGTGTCTGGTATGTGTGTGTGCGCATAGACTTAGTGCGGCGCCATGCTGGAGTGCTCGGCCTCAGTGCGTGCATTCTGTCGAGCCCCTACGATGTTCCAGCCTGGATGCCTCAGATACTGATGGACCTGAGTAACCATCTCAACGACCCACAGCCTATCGAGGTACCCACACACACACACACGTTAGCGCTGGCACAACCGCTGATATACAAACATCTAGCTCAACACAGTGTGAGCTGAAAGAATACAATTTCATTGTCCAATTGAGGAGAAAATTGTGTCTTTGGCCTTACTTGAGGCATGAAGAAGCCACACAATGTAATCCGTAGTGTGCTGAGTATGAATAATACATTACAGTGTAGGGGAGCCAATGATGATGATAATTTAGTGCTTCTCCTGTTGCAAAGTGAAAGATGAGAAATAGAATACAATGCAATGCAGTGAAAAATAAATATTTGCATGTGGATGAATTGCCAAGTCTATAATAAAGGCGACTGGAGAGATGTGTTCAGATTTTATATAAATCGGTACTAGTAACAGATTTTGTGTAAAATAATGAGGGATCTTTGCGTCTTCAGGCAGTCAAACTAATCTGTAAAGAGTCAAAAGCCAATTTGGATTGTCTGGCCAGAGGCACCTGACTCCTTCCTTCAAATGCTAGCTATTCATTTCCACTTAAGGGCATTCTGTGAAATAAATGTACAGAATGTACAGAATCAATGAGGACACTCTTAGATACAGTGATCATCAGTTTAATCCCCTGTTTCATGTCCTTGTTGAATCGCGCTAGCTTCTCACTCCAAATTTCGATGTATTTAAATTGTCATTTTAACATCAATAAAATGAATTTCTACATCATTAGTTTTTAGTCAACAAACAAGAGTGTGGCTGGCTGCTCTTGGATGCTACGCAGCATTTACTCTGTGGCAGTGGAACTATTTACTTTGCAAGTCATACTCTGCCTTTTCCCTAATCCCCGCTGTTAAATTTAAAGGGTAGCTCACTTTGTAAGAATAGATAGTTGCTGTTTTCGAGGATTGTTATCAGCGCCTTTCCCCTCCTAAAAACAAATGAAGCAGGAGGAGGAAGCATCACCATCCGCTTTATTGCAGTAGTTCACTGCAGGGTTAATAGAATTGTCCTAATCTTGATAAACAAACACACCCCCTTTGTAAATGTGCATTATTACTTCAGTTATGGTTCTCCACAGGCAAAAGACCTCTACTGATAAGCTGTTCTATTTAGAGCAATAATATGTATTGCGATATAAACTCTGTTAAAAGTATAACTTGACTTTTTGCGAAGGGTTCACGAGTTTTAATGCCATTCAAGGTTCTAAAGACCAGAAATGATTACCTCCTCCAAGGAGGTTATGCTTTAGCCAGTGTTTGTCTGTGTCAGTGTCAGCTTTTCTATCTCAAAAGATTTTGGTCCGATTTTTGTCAAGTTTTCAACAAATGTTGGGAATGGTACCATGAACAGATGATTACATTTTGGTAATGATCCGGAAGCGATCCTGGTTTCTGGATCACTTTGAATTTTTTATTGTTTTATAACATTGTGGTAAATGGACATTCAAACAGGCACCATTGTTTGGGGCCACCTGGTGGCGATATCTTGCACCTGCATAGCTTGTTTTCTTTGCATAATTCACCAGAGACACTAAAGAGAGGACTTTGACCATGCCTAGAACCATGTTGGGTCAAAATATGCTTAGCGGAGGTCTGCTTTTCTAGTTCAAAATGTTCTTCTTTAAGAACGTGTGTATGGGTTTGCGGTGTTTTGTTGTAGTAACTAAAGATTTTTATGTTTTGTTCGCCCTCAAGATGACAGTAAAGAAGACGCTGTCCGAGTTCAGGCGTACGCACCACGATAACTGGCAGGAGCATCGGCAGTGCTTCACCGACGACCAGCTGCTGGTGCTCACGGACCTGCTGGTGTCGCCCTGTTACTACGCCTAGACGGCCAGCTGCCTTTCCAGGTCCTCTACAGACTGACTGCTCACTACCACAGAAAAATGATTACACCTTTAACACCGCTGGGAACTCTGTAGTCTACCAGGCCTCTGGAAAATAACGTTTGATAATGTGGAAGCGGCCGAGAGCCCTGCCCGGAAACCTCTCGTGTCACTATCGGCCTTTTGGTAAAAACTCAGCAGAAAAGCAGTCCTGGGCAAAACGGTCTCAAATATTTAACTTTCTTGGCGTGTTTGTTTTGTCTTCTTGCCAAGCAGCTCAACAGCCCCAAAGGTGGCCACTTTACTTTAGAGATAACCGCCCTTTAGGTGCACTTTTTATTTTAGAATAAAAGAGTTTTATCTTTTGAAATCACTATTTCTCATTACACTGGAAGATTTTTAAATATTAAAAAGGGTGGGTTCTTCTATTAAATACAAGGAAATATATGAATATACATATATAGCATTAATATAAATATTAGTTCTAGTTCTTTACTACTGTATCTACAGACAATATAATGAATATTATAAATAATATGATGAATATACTACTAAGTATATATAACCATATAAAAAGCAATAAAGATATTTAACATATCATATCTCTATACAACCCACTGTGTTGTATTATACAGTAGCTCAGCATTGATAGTTGTTACTGTTGTTTCCTGTTAAATAAATTCACTGCATCATTTGTGAAGAGGTGTTTGTTATTTTAGAAAAAGGAAGCGTGAGTGTGTTTGGCTGATAATGTAAAGAATCTATGTTTCTGCGTATGTCCATATGACAAACGGAGCTTTCCACAGCAGCTTATGTTGCGCACAGACACATCTGAAAGCTCAAGCATTGAGATGTTACAGTCCGGAATAAACGAGGTGTACTTGTGTGGGTGTACTGTGTGAATGCCTGATATCAGCGGTATTATGATACCTACCATTACATTTTTCATGAGGAAGAAGGATAAAGGGTGTTTACCGAGGCGAGATTATCCGTTTAGACCAACTACTTTGGAAAGAATAGAAATAAAATCCTTGAATAGGTAAAATAGATTTAACCGAAAACGTGCAAGCGAGGTGAACCTGTCACATCCATTTACTAATCTTTTGATGTTGATGTTTGTGAGCCAAGGTAAAACAGCGATGTGGAAACCTTGCGTGGTTTCTACACTTCACAATGATTTTTTTTTTTTATTTAAAATGTAAAAAAAATAGACTAAATGTAGATATATTCCATCAAAATGTGTACTCATTCAAAACATTCGTCCTCTGTGCTGCTAAATATTATATTTTTTGACAACTCAACATTGATTTATTCATACATGTTTGTACTTTAATGCAATTTTTTACATTTTAACAGCAACAGGGATAGACTTTGTCAACACATTTTCTGTACTCATAATATCCAGATTTCCTTCACACATACCTTAAACCCTGAGATTATTTGACATCATATTCTATCTCTACTCAACCTGTTTGGGTGTGTGAGTGTTTCTGTGCGTTTTGTAGTCTTTCCCTCACTAACGTTTCTAGAGAAAACAGGTGGGTGTCTGAATCCTCGGGCAGAATTGTCCTCACGGCATCAGCCAGCTGAAACAGATATTCGGTGTTCTGTCCGCTCGGACCGGTGGAGTTGACGATCTGGTTGGCTATTTCCTCCAGGGGGGCGGGGCCGAGGTAGTCCGGGTTGTCCTGAGAGCCGATGTAGAGCAGTGTCTGGCTGGGCGGGGGAGTGAATGGTGGACGGGGGTAAAATGTCACGGCGATGACCTGGTAACCGCCTTTTTCTCGGTAGTCGAGGTAGCTTTTCACTTCCTGCTCCCGGCCTGTCGGCAGCTTATAAGCGACGCCCCAAACGCACCCCTGTGGAGGAGCAGAAGGGAAATATGGGTAGATTTATAGGAAAAAATGCAGAAAGTTATGGAAGCTTAAATCCGTTCTGTCTGGAGCTACAACGATTAAGTTGTCACTATTAAATTAATCACCAACTATTTTGATAACAAGTGCAGCTCCACTGTGAAACACAGAGATTTATCTGGTGGTGATAGGCTTAATCAGCATTGTTTGAACTTGTTTGGCAGGGACTTCAATGGATCATTTATATGTACAGTGCAGGTGTAAAATTGTTGGCAATCAATTTTCTGTTGACTGTTTGTTTTAGCAGTGTAAGTAAAATCAAGGAAGTGTTTTCATAACAGTCTGTTCTTTAGAGCAGAAACATTACGTTAGTAAATTTAGTTAATTGACTCAAAATGTGTCAACTGCAGTTTTGACAGATGATTATCTGATTAAATATATTTTCAGGCAAAAATTCTCTGGCTCCATTTGGAGGATTTGCTGCATTTCTGTTTAATCATTAACTGGATATACAATTGTTAAAAAAAACCTCCACTATATACACACAAATATATTCATATATTTACAAAGAAATGTATAAAATGAGACAAGGACCACATCCCATTTTACTACTAGCATTATTATATTGATATCAATGATAACATCTTAAAATTCTACATTTTTAATTTTTTATTTCTTCATTTATTTATTTTTTTCCTTTCCATTTATTTGTATTTATTTTATTTATGCTGTTTTTCGAAATGCAGATCTATAAACTATGTCATGCTACGGCTTGTTTATCTATTTCCTGATTCTGTCTGAGGGCGGCTCTGATTGGTCAGAGACGGCGTGTGATAGAAAATGGCCGCGCGGTAAACGAAGGAGATTTTGTATGCCGTTTTTGAAAGAATTGATAACAAAAAACGGGATAAAAACAGCCAATATCATTATATAATTATCGAACAGTGATTCAGAAAAGACCCCGCGCTTCAAGGCTGGATTACAAAGCTTCTGAAAGGTATTTAAAAGCATTAAAGACCGCAAAACGGACCTACGATTTAGCAACAATCTACGGTAGGTATCGCTAGTTAGACACAAGTTTACTTCGGCCCAAATATCTGATTTAATATTTGATATCACGGTATCTCTGCGACGAATTCGTAGATATTAAAGTGACTGAACTTCCTCGATGCTGAGCTTCCTCTTCCTCCATGTTTGACGCTACACGTTCAGTGTCTTGTCATTTTCCAGTTCGCTAAACCGCGTAGCTGATTGATTTAGAAATATATGCTCACGTGTGTGTATAACTTTCAAGAAGATAATTTAAACTAATCATAAATGTACTATACATTACTAATGTGGCAAATGACTATTCTAGCTGTAAATGTCTGTTTTTAGGTGCAATATCTACATAGGTGTATAGAGGCCCATTTCCAGCAACTATCAGTCCAGTGTTCTAATGGTACAATGTGTTTGCTCATTGCGGTTAATGGATGATTAGAAAACCCTTGTGCAATCATGTTAACACAGCTGAAAACAGTTGAGCTGGTTAGAGAAGCTATAAAACTGACCTTCCTTTGATGAAAGCAACGAGTGAAGGAAAAATGATTTTGAATACAAATCATTATTTCTAACCTTGTCGATGTCTTGAATATATTTTCTATTCATTTTACAACTCATGGTGGTAACTAGAAGGGTGACTTTTAATGGAAAACACTAAATTGTCAGGGTGACCCCAAACTTTTGAACGGTCGTGTGTGTTTGTGTATATATACACACACACAGGTGCCAACTTCAGGTTAACATTGAGGGGGTCAACATATTTAATTAAATTTTTCTATTATATTATAAGTATGTGCATGAATTTATGGTTAAAAAGCATCTAGTTAGACCTGTAGCAGCAATGCAGTCTGCCTTCTCACACACCCCCCCCCCCCACTGAGACACCCACTCTATTGCGATTAACCTAGCAATTGTCCTATTGTGACATCACAACAAGGCACCATTTCAGCATGGCTTGTTTTCAGCCAGGTTTCAGCAATGGGTGGTCTTGTTTCACAGTTTGTGTGTTATTAGGAACAACAGAGACTTAAAGATGAAAAGACAAGGACTGAAAAATATGGCTTGTTTAATTGATATCAAGATTTATGTCATGTAAGTAGGTGAGGGACGCTAGGTATTAAAGTAAAAGAGTAGCTCAAGCGTATAGAACATATGTATTGCATCTTGATGTTTGAATGCTGCTGCTAGACTGAGATTATCTTTTATTACTATTCATTAAGTGTGTAGGCTGTGAAAATGAAGTTCACTTTTGGGATTGATAAAATTGTCTGAATCTGAATAAGTCGATTAAGCACAGAAAATGAATCTGCAGCCGAGTCTTGCTTAAAAATTCCAGTTGTTGGCACAATTAGTCAGTTCAAATTAACAGAAATAATTTACCAATGTTGACAATAAATCGTTTTGGTCTTTTATTAGATTTGCTGCTTCCATCTTTTCCAGTGGGGAGATGTGCAGCTTTTCTCTGCATTAAATCATTAATGGCTTAATATCTTTGGGTTTAGGACGGTTTTGTCTTACCTCAGGGTTTTCCACCAGCGTCACAACCCGGCCAGGCTGAAAAAGACAAGCGTAACATGTACTTTGAAACAGGATCAAAAATAAATCCAAGCAATTTGTGCACAACAGGGGTGTTATAATTCAAATTGTAGAGGGAGACAAAACAAATATCATCAAAACTGGCTATGGGAACAACACAAGCCACTACTATAACTCACCATAATAATTAAATAAAGTGATGCCTGGAGAACAACAGCACAATGAGCTGCTATTTGAGCTCTTTTAACAGAAGAATAATGACTTGTGGGCTAAAATAACTGCAGTTCCTGCAACTTTTCTGCCCTGAATTTATATACTTTTCTCTATTGGAGATAATGAAACCTGGGGTTTTCAAACTGACAATGCTTGGAAAAAGGTGCCCTCAATTCCTGGATGCCTTTAGGATCATGATTGTTATTGGATCTCATAGACTGTGGGTGTCAAACTCGATCTGACCCGGCACCTCTTTTTCTGTGGCCCCTCAAGCGCTTGCACAGACTTGTGTGATTTACTGAAAGATGGGAAAGCGAATAAATGTTTGAACTTAACGGAGACACGCTGGTCACGTTGTCTTTGTACGTTAACTCCAAAATCTTTGCTCAGTTGGCCACAGAGGTTGTTTAAAAACAGGAAAGTTTCAGTTTCTCTTAAATTTTCTTTTGTTCAGTAGTACATCTGTCATTGCTTTCTTGTACTTTTTATTCTTTAATATTCAGCATAGCAACACAAAACCATAGACAAAATCCATTAAATAAATAAAATTAATAGTGGTTATCAGCATATTCTTGTAGGAGTCCATTATGAGCGGAGAGGCAATTATCTAATATAACATATATATTAATAATAATAATAGTATGTCAATACATATATATGGTCTTTACAATCGGCCCTTTGAGGGAAACCAGAACGCTGATGTGGTCTGGGATGAAATTGAGTTTGACCCCCCCCCGTCATAGACACTCAACAACTAAGCCAAGTCAGATATAACTTCAGACGACACCAAACAAAATAAGAAAAGTTGGAACACTTGGAAACTGGGTCAAACGAGATAACGCCCCAAAACTAGAGCATCTGTGAACTGTCTCTTTAACCAAATCACCCACATTTAAAGTTGTTGTACATGGTGTGTTGATAACTAATGTGACACCTATTCACTTCCCCCCGTGAGGCCCGCATCCCACTTCTGAATTAAACCATTGTAGCCGTCTATTTTGGTGAATATGTACCGTTATGCGTCTTTATAGTAAGTTAATATCTACTCACCTACCCCATACTATGTGCAGTTTACAATAACTATGGTGCAATAACAAGGTGTGTTTTCTCTGTTATTTCTCTTCTGTTTGTGTGTCTATAGTTTCAGTGCTGTGTTTGACGCGTTGGAACTTCAATTTCCCTCAGGAACCTTCCAAAGGGATCAATAAAGTTTTATCCAATCTAACGCTACTCTTCCGCCTTCAAGACTGTCCCGAGAACTTTTTTTTTAAATGAAGTACACCTGTTCCATCGCACCTGCCCCGTTACGACTTTCACTCATTGCGACACTTCGCTCCACATTCATACAGCTGCACTATGGCAACATTGCATCACTAACAGTTCTAATGTATTTTTTGTCTTAAGGCCATAACGTGCACTTACTTTCCCCGGTACTCCGCGGTGGTCGGTGCTGCCCTGCCAGAATCGACGGCTGAAGCCTTTAATGAAACCAATTCGTTTCTCCTCATAAGGAAAGTCCACTTTCCATATCAGGGACCCGTATCCGAAGACCCACATGACAAGCTAACGGGGCGCGCGCTAACGTTTCCGCAGCGGTTACAGCAAGGACGGTTACTGGACAGTTCGACCGACTCGCGCCTTTTTCTTTGGGTCTGACAAGCAGGTCACAACGATAGTTCTGGAGTTCTAATGATAGACATGTTCGTCTGTGACAGTGTACTGGTGCTGAACGGTGGAATCACACGGTGCGTCTGTCCCAGCAGGACAAGGTTGTCAAGTCATCTCTCTGGATTACGTAAGTACCCAAATTTCCGTTCAATACTTTCAGAATAAAACGGCAGCGTTTCCTACTTGAGTCTATTTTCATATTACGAGCCGTGTCATCATCATTTAATAATCAGTAAGACTCATTTGTGTTTTTGTAACATTTTTATATTAATAGGCACATGCTTTTCAAATGTTGCCTTTTATTTTAAAGTGTTTAGCTTTTATTTTGAAGGCAACTTCTACATTCCGGATGTTATCCAGCACATCAGTGCGCAATCTAATTTTGGCAAATGGCTCAAAAAGCATCAAAAAACATAACTTTGCTCCAAATTTTATGTTTTCATTCATTAGTTTTCATTTATTTTTAGTACTTTTTATAAGTTTTGAATTTATATTTATTTGATATGTTTATATTTTGTTTATCAATTTGACATTGGTCCAACCATGAATGTATAATAAGGTAAGGAGTCCAGCACCTCCCGTTCCTGCTATAAGCTTCGTCTTGTTATTATTCAACGTCATGAACAGGGTGAACAGGGACATTCAGAATTTAAATGTGCATTCTTGTGCAAATCAAAATATTTTGCGAAAAGGTTTCAAATAAATAAGCTATAAACGAAAAGAAAAAATGTATTAATAGGCCCATTGAGGACAACAAAGAGAATAATTCTTCATAATATCTTAAGTATACTTTTATTGTTATAAGTCTTAATGTATACATGTATGAATTCAATTCTATGTATATTGTATGTGGAATTTATCAACTACAGGTATAAGATTAACAATGTTTTTTTTTCTTTTTTTGTTATCCTCAGGTTTAGAAATAATATCCCTACAATTGCTGTAGAGTGCCCAATTTCTATTTAAGATCCCCTCCAGAAATGTTTTCACATGTCTCTAATTTGCATAATAATATGCGTCTGCTAAGGTTCAATTATCTTGTTAAAATTCCTCAAATTACATTGCCTCTTTCTCCCTCATTAAAAAAATCTAGAATCTATAAATATGCAAATACGTTTCATTACAGAAGATTAACTGCTGGACACAAGATGTCTCCTACTTTATTGTCCATTCTCAGTTGACACGCGCTGAAAGGCTTCAATCTTCGCATTGCCTTTTTGTAAGATGAATATTGGACCAGGATTGGCTTCCAAAGTCTACGTGATGTCACAAATCACGCTCATAGGCTCACCCCTTAATATACGATTTGGACACAAAGAAGCACATTTTCAGCAAGTGAATTTGAAAACAGCCTTCAAGTGTCAAACTCTGCACAAATCACTGTACACAGTGCAGCTCAAGCATTCAACTAAAGGAACAAGAGGGAAAAACACATTTTTGAGCGGAGAGGGACTTTGAAGATAAACTTTTGTATTTCTTTCCACTCCAGTAAATGCGGCTTTTTCTTCCCGAATCTCATGACATTTCCATAAGCAGAGCGCTGTATAAATATTTTTACTACGCATTATGCTTTATTCAATATTTATGTCAGTAAACTAGAATGCGTTTTCAAACAAAAGTTTACCTCTTAAATTTTCTATTACCACAGTTGTTTTCCACCTATTACTGTATGTTTATCAACTGATAGTAGAAAGGAAAATATCACATTATTTAAAAAAAAAAAAAAAGTTAGTGAATAATGCATTTGTTTGTGTTCTTTTTAATGTTCTGCAAAATTAAGCCCCTTCGACTTCTTGCGGGCTAAATTTGATCCAATTTATTTGTTATTTTATATCTACTGCTTATGTCTTTTTTTTTTTTTTGCAATTATTTCCTATTTAGGAATTTACAGATCGCTTAAGAAGAAATATGGGCCTTGAATCCTGACACCAGGGGGTGCTGAGTTTCTATTTCCCCACTGTGTATCCTCATTGTGTGTTTTCCCAAATAACATGCTCCTCATGTATGCTGTGTGAGCACCGATTCAGAACCAAACACAGCGGACAGCAACAGTCTGCAGCTCCTCCAGAAGCAGCCACGTTCCTTCCCCTGCGTCTGAGAGCAGCTAGTCCGTAAAGTATTTATGTAACATACCAGCCTCGCGTTCCGAGAGGCACATCTCTAGTTGAAATCCACGGCAATGGGCTGGAAAAAAATGTTGCAGAGGAACCATCTGCCACAAAAGGTGCACTCGTTCACAGCCCCTTAACCTCATGTGCCGCCCGGACCGTGCTCACTGGCTGACAGCGAAAACGTGTGCGTGAGGTAAATTAGAAAACACCACTGCACTTTTGAAACCTGCGGCTTCCAGCTCAAAAAAGGGAAAAAAAATCATATCCTCCTTTCTCTTTACTGTTTCATGTGTCGCTTGGATTTCTATTGCACTTCCTTCAATGCAGATTGCAGAATGGAACAGCTATTGATATTCAATATAAATCTCTACAGAGTTACACAGCAGTATACTAAACCCTGATTCAAATATCAACCGTTAAACTAATTCACGTGGAGATCAACACAACAAACGGCTTTAAAAAACAACTGTCCCATGAGCATGTATTTTATGCAATAGTCATCTGCTATTCATATACATCTGCATTTGCTGCTATTTCTGGCTTTTATTTTAGGATAATGAGAGGAACATAAATGGCATAAATGAAATAGTCAGCTGTTTTCTACGAAAAAAAACTGTTTATAACAAATATGTTTCATTAGCTTTTGTAAAAAAAAAAAAAAAGTGCCTTCATGCTGTGAATATTGTCAATTTGTTATCTCTTGTTTGGAAGATGGTAACAAAGATATTGCTCAAAAGTAATAAAGGCTTTTATAGCAATAAGACAAAATATACTTCTTTTGTAATGCGAGTCCATAGCTTTCACTGCCAGTAAAGACCATAAGTAATTAATAATTCAAAGATCCAAATTAAATCTAGTGCCATCTACTCTTTATTCCTGATTTGATTTAAAGGGTCATTGTATCGATATGAAAACTATACCAAATCAAATAAGTCATTATTGCAAAATAATTAATTAATGCTGTAACTTTGCCCTCACCCCTTCCTCCTTAGTTTTTTTACTATTCCCTTTACATCCATTTATATCCTCCACTCTAACAGGCACTTTCCCATCGTTTATTTTCCTCGTGCTCCTCCTCTCTGTGTGTTCCTTCTCCAATTCCAGAGCTGTTCCCAAACCTTCTTGTTCTCCTCCTGTGCAGAGTCTTCTGTTTATTCATCAGGGAGGTGACCAAGATTCAACCATCTTCTTCTATGTTGTTCTCGTTCGCACTAGCTCCTTTTAGAAAAGTCCGTATTATGCACTACAGCACCGCTCCTTTGATAGTTCTGGAATTTTAGATGGTCCTCATTGTCTGTTTAAATCTTCTCTTCCAAGGTCAGTCCCCACTCTGGCTGGGTTTTCTTGTTAAGAACATTTTTTTTTTTCATCTTAAACCTTTTACCTGGTTACATTGTGCATCACTAAATGGAGCTTTCAACATCCCGAACATCTTTAGAGTTGGTTTGTTCATTTAATACGACATGGCAGACTGAAGGCTATAGGAGAGGTCCAGTTAAATCAGTGTGTTCCTTTTTGCTGTATTGTGTAAAAAAAAAAAAAAGTGCCACTGGTTTCTTTCTTTTCACCTCTGGTTCAGCTTTGATGAGATTTCTTCAATTTGTGGAACCTCTTTTTTTTTTTTTTCCTCCACCATCCACCTACAGTTTCAGCTCCCTAACCCCCAGTGTTTAGTTGTTCCACTGTGGCGATTGAGGTCTATAAAAGCCGCCCAAAGGTCTCCTCCGTATTGACTCACTCTACAAAAAAAAAAAAAAAAAAAAACCTCCCGATCCTCTGACTCCAGCTCAGCAGCCGTAGTGAGGACTTTGCAAGCTGCGCCATAAAGGACCACCATATGTAGAGAGCAGAGCGGAGCGGGCCAATTTGGGCACCGAGGCCTGATACCGTTTGATCTTGAACTGCACAGATGACTCCTGAGATTTATCATACCGGCTCGGCGAGTGCAGCCACATATATCAACACAGTTTTATTCACCTAAGAAAGTGATTCTATTCTCGTTCAACATCTAATAATAATGATGATGTAAAGGACTGCAATATAAGAGAGCCAGTTCTATTTTTTTTAACCACAAGACTGCAAAAACCTGGCTAATTTGTTCAAAATGTTACAACAGCACCCACAGACCTGAGAATAAGACAATCAGTACCGTATTCATACCGGCAGGACTGATATTGTTCCGTATCAATCAAGTCAATCAAGTTTGATTTGTCACATGTAATAATATCAGGTACAATCACAGCGAGATGTAATCTGTATTCAAATATTCTTGATGTTATAATAGAAATGATGATAAAATAGAAAGTGTCATGGAGGATAAACGTTACCATCGACCAAAGCCAAACGTTCAAACATCCACATAGTGATACGCATCTAACCCTGAACCTTGAGAAGGGTTTTTGAACTGAGATCCTGACAATAAGACGAAAGAAGCAGAGTCCTTTATCTTTAGTTTTTCATAGGAGGGAAGCAAAATCTGTGCTATTAATTTTCACATAATCATCATAAACTTGGCTTTCAGACACCTGATACTATAATCCTGCTGATCTAAATTTGTTTTACAAGAATGCACCACAGGTCTCTTTTCCTCATTGATTAATATCAATGGGTAAAACTTCAGGCAGAAGTGTAGTTCAACATTTTTTCCACATTTATTTATTTAGTTTTTACATTAAATCAAATTATTATCTATATTTGGGGTAATTTAAAGTCTTTGTGGATTGTCCGGTTATCCAACTCGCGCTGCTGCATTTTACTGTCCAAGCTTGTTTTGTACAATAAAACGGAAACTTAAACATCTGATTGGTCTTTAGTTTGGGAATTGAACGCCCCCCATGTGTTACAAATCCCATCATATTTTAACAGCTTGAAACTGTCTGAATTCACAAGCCGATAACAGATGATTTTCATGTGTTGCGGATGACGTCATTTTTTTTTAACAGCTTGGAGACACAGACAGGCGGCTTTTTTTTTTTTTTCTGCCGCCGTGACTGCCGATGTCTCTTTCAAGGATCAAATTGACAGAAACTCATCACACGGCGGTTACAGGTGCAAGGTTTTTCTCCTGTGTGTGTGTGTGTGTGCGCTGATGTTTCATTAGATGTGCAGATTGAGAGAAATTTCTTCCCACACCGCTCGCAGGTGTAACGCCTCTCCCCCCGGCTCCATTTTACCACGCGAGCGGTACTTCGAACCTTGAGCTAAAACGAACCCGCCGGCCATACTGGCCACAGGTGTACGGCCTTTTCCGCGGCACGAGTACGCCGATGGCGTTTTAGCTGGTCAGAGTCAAAGTCTCGCCACACTGTTTGCAGGTGGGAGGCTTTTCTCCGGCGAGGATAAGCCGATGATACCTCACACATGCTGAGGAGGAGAAGCTCATCTGACATATGTCACAGTGGCGTGTCTCTTTCTATTATTCAAAAAGAGAGAAAGAGAAAGGCAAACAGTGTAAGGAGGTATAAGGTAGTGCGAGTACAAGAAGAGGTGTCCCGATGCATGAAAAATATGGATATAGAATATAGAGATAAAGAAGGCATTTCCTTTGCCAAGCCAATAGTTTTCGATTAGTAAATTCTTGTGAGTGTTGAGTGGCTCTTAAACCATGGCCACTTAACAAAAGAACAAAAAGACACCGGATATAAATCACTCTCTCTGCGTTTAAATATGCTTGTGGACAGTTTATCTCATGGTTAGTTTCACATGTTAGTTTACTGCAAACAGAGCCTGAAGCATCAGAACTGATGCTATGATCTCAGGCAATTCAGCCTTGAGCCTTAATTTAAACCCGTGACCAAAATTACATCCAGTTTTAAAGACTCCTTCCAAATGGAACCAGTGATAAATAATGTCACTGATTCGTGTCACATGTCTTGTCTCTGATGAGCTGATTCTACTGCTTTTTTCTCTTTATGTCATAAAATAGACATAAAAAAACAGCGATATTAACACAAATTACAAAAATACACATTATGTTTTTGTCAATCTAGACTCAGACATGAATAAACAAAATTCCATGTGTAATAGACAGGTAGGCCACAGATATTCTTGATTAAAATTTAAATAAGTTCATTGGCGAAAATCTTGGGCTGGATTAGACCTCTGTGACATGAACAAAATGGTAAAGTATACAATATTGTTTCTATAAAGAGAGAGGGGAAAAAATAAGATTAGAAAAGAGAAAATTGAAAGGGAAGAGCTGTGAGAGGTGAATGCTTTGGTTGGATGACAGGAAATAAGCACTAAGACAGTAGGGCTTAGCGTGTTTAATCTGTCCATGTGTGCTGTATATATTTAAGGTATTTTCACTTCAATAGACAGGTATAGTGGAGCGAGGCAGGAAGGATGTGGGATATAGAGAAGGGGATGACATGCAGCAAAGGGTTTTATGTCAGAATTGAACCCGGGCCGCTGCGGCAAGCCATAGCCACAGGAAGAGAGGGTGCTCCAGCCTCCAGCTGGCTGGCAGCCTCTATAGGCCCATTTGTTTTATTGCAATAATTTATTATTTCTGTTGTGTGTGAGCCAGTCCGGCAAAAATAGACCTTGCCTTGTGAAGTGTTATAGGAGAGTGATCCGTTTGCTTGTTGTGCGTGTTCCTTGTCTGGCTGCGGTATTGTCCAGTTTAAAATGATCTATCTTAGGAAGAGAAGACTGTAGAAGAATCAAGGAATTCGCACTGACCCATGGGTTATAACCCAAGTTATGATATAGATCCGCACCGGCATAACTTTGCAAACAACTTTATTTAGTCTTTTAACTGTCCGTCCCGTTAAAAGTATCGGTTACCCTGACGTCATGTTTAAAATGTCCCACAAAGTCAGGTTGTGATATAGCACAACAAGCTCGCAAAGAACTCTCTGGAGGCTGAAAAGGTGATCGCTATTATTAGTCATTGGAGCCATTTCTAAACAAACTTCTGTGCCCAAACCTCTTCACTGTCACTCAGTGCAACATTGTGACTCATTCACATGTTTTTCATCGTTTTTGGACAGCAAGAGAGGTCTATTGCCCAGAGGAAGGCCATATGTCATACTTGGATGCATATACAACTCTAGAGATGAATTCATTGTTGGTTTGGTTCTGCCTATGAGATCTGTTGACAGCAAGAAAATGTTGTATCAACAGTTAGGGATCGCAAAAGTTATTACAAGTCATATCTGTGCCAAATTTCAAGTGATTTAATAACATTCACCAAAAAAAACTCATTATGGTGCAAGAGGAAAAAATCAGGAGATTCCCAATTCTTCAGAATTCATCCTCTGAGGATCATATAATACTTTTTTTATGGCATATTTCAGTCTAAACTAAAGACGTGGACTGAAATACTGACCGACAGGCTGACGTTGCCATCCCTAGAGCCATGTTGCGAGAGTGGTTAGAAATAGAGCATAGAGTGGTCTGCATCACTGCTAACTATTCAGGCAGAACTTTTGGAAGAAAAATAAAATCTAAGCTTTTTGGCTTGGATGGAGGACAGGCTTGGGTTTTGGGGTTTAAGAGCAGGGATGAGTCAATGCCAGAGCTTGAGCAGAGCTGGCGTGAAGTTAATATAGACTCAGGGCCAAAGTCAGAGCAGAGCCAGGGCTGTTGCCAATCTAGCCAAAGAGCCACGGAGGAGATGGCGAGGAGATTGAGCCGGTGCCAGAGACATTTTTTGAGCAAATCTGGAGATGATGCCCGTTCTGGAAATGAGTAGGAGTCGATGTCAGAGGGGGGAGTCGCGCCGTTTCCCGAAGAAGCAACGAGCTGATGACGAAGAAGACAATGAGGAGAGTCTGAGTTGCGTCAGAGTGGAACCGACCAGATAATTGCTGGAGAAGAGCCAGCATAAAGCTGCTGGAGACTGTACTGAAGTCAGAGAGGTAACTGGAGTGGGGGGAAGAGAAATGAGGTGAAGGGACTGGGGATTCAGCAAGGTTTTCTTTCGCTTTACATATTTATTCATTTTCTGATCTTAACAATGTGTTGAATTGAGAAGCAGTGAACAGCGTAAAGCTGACGAAGAACGTGTCAATGAATGCGAAGCTTGACTGGGGAAGTGGAGTGATTTGATACAATGAAAAGGAATCTGTCACTCTGAATGGAGAGAGAATCATAATAAATGTATAGTAAATACTATATATATATGAGTATTTAGCTGGGTAGTAGCCATATCAAAGACCTTTTTTTTTTTTTTCTGTATCGTCATCTGCAGTGCTTATGCTGTGGGACTACTTTAGAGCACAACATCAAATCCGTCATCAATCTAATTTACTTACAGGTCATAATGTTGTCAAGGATCAGTTATACCATCTCCTTTGAATCTAATAATTAGAGCAAATTTTATTTTATAGATGGCCTGTAGAGGCATCTCGAATGGCGATTTTGTCCTTTTTGTCTCCTTAAATCAAAGTATATACTCTTGTCTCCCAATATCAAATTAGAATATGTTTTTTGTCTTCTCATTAATTCATTCAGAGCATCATTGCTTTTTGCTCTCTCTCTCTCTCTCTCTCTCTCTCTCTCTCTTTTTATATTTTTCCACAATGGTTCACATTATCCATTAAATAAGTTCTCAGACAATTACTTTCTGCAATGTTTCTTGAAAGGTCTTTCCCGCTTACAGAAGAAGGTCATCTTGTGTGCCTATCCTTTAGGTACATTTATATTATATAGCCAAATAATCCATTTTTTCCCCATATCTAATGGTCTCTGACTATTATTATAGGATTTGCTTGTTCTTTTTCCAAATCCACAGACCAGGAATCCAAGTCGTCTTTTTTCCAGCTCACTTTACTGAGCAGACTGTCTTAAAGCCTGATAGTCACTTGACAATATTTACTTCTGACTTTATTCCGTTTCATAGTAAGGAAGTCCTTTTCATTGTGAGATACTACTTTAAGACTTCTTCACTAAAACGCTATTGATCTCAATGACCCGTTCTTCTTTCGTGAAGAGCCTCCTTGAGAAAGTCAATTTTTTTGTGTTTAATCAGCAGTGTTGCTTTGTAGGTAAGAGCTCAGTTTGCACTTGGAGGACAATATAATGTCACAAGACCCACATGATGGTCAGTGGCATGACCCTCCGATGTGGAAGCTGGGATTGAGCTATCACAGCTACTAGTACTGCTTTTACATCAATTGTAGCAGCCATATTTGGAATTCCCAGCTATGGGATAGAATCGGCATGAAAAAGCTGATTTTTTTTTTTTGCAGGTGTGCCGCAAATCCTTATGAAGTTGGGTAAGTAATTATTAAATCTAGAGCTGCACACGGCAGCACTAAATGTTGATTTATCAATTGGTTACTATTGAATTAACGATTGTCATAAATGATGAATCATTCAGAGTCATTTGTTTAAGAAAAGAAATGGCCAAATGCTGTGATTCCAGGTCATGCTCAGTTAGTCTGCTAGTTAACCTTTTTAGTAGTTAACATTTTTCACCATTTTCTAATATATTATGGGCTAATCAACAAATTGATTAATACACAAAATCAGCGGATTAATAGATATCGAAATTGAATCGAATTGAAATCGAAGTTAATAAAAAAGATTTTTTTAAAAGACCTAGCCTAATATCTAGTCTTTGTATTACTGACTGCAACACATAACACACATCATGAAATCATGATTATAAAGGCATGACACTGAAAAAGTGCTGTAAGAAATGAATTCATTCATAACACATATTGTTCATGTTTAGTTCCCTAGGCATGGTCACGCATTTCATACAAGTCCTCAATACAAATCCAAAGCTCCATTACTAATATGTTGTATTTTATTTTTCCATCTCATAAAAATGTTTGGCCAAACCTTAATTAAAGGTTAAACCAAACCTAACTAATTTATCCCTTTGGAACTAGGAAAGACAGCTGAATGTTGATTAGTCTAAGGCCGTCTTCCTCACTGAAATGTCCTTAGTGACATGCCTTAGGATGACCGAATGCATCATTAAACCTGATCAACACTTACGTCATTTTTCACTCTAAAATATTCCGTCAGATATTGACATTTCCATTTACCTGTAAATGAAAATGTATACATTTGACATCACAGCCAATTTCCACTTATCACCCTTTACAAACTCCACCTCTGTTTCTTCCAGCACTATCTCCTCTTTTTTTCCCCCATTGTATTGTGACTGCACGTGTAATAAGTGCTGAGGCCGAGGCATGAATGGAAAGGAACCAGTTTGTAGCTTGCAACAATGAGGTGGCCATGACTGTGCAGTAGGTCAGATTAGAAATTTAGCCAGGCTACCAGAGAGGGTAATTGTTTTCCAGGGATGGCAAGGGTTACATGTGTAACGGGGAACAAGAATGGAACATACGAAACCATTCTCTCCTCCTCCTCTTCCTCTTCTTCTGTCATCTGTATCACTCTTTCCCTCCTCTTTCTCTCCTGTTTTTTTTCCTTATCAGATAAGTGAGGACACCTTCATATTAAAGGTGCTACTAGACATCTCCAGTAACTATGTGTGTGTTCTTGTGTGTGTGTGTTTTCGTGACAGTTATGGAAGCTTGTCATTGTGCTCCTCTAGATCAATGGAACCCAGTTGCCTAGCAACCTGCTGATGAGGAGGAAGGAGGCGGAGGGGGGGGTTGAGCAGCATAAGATTAAAAAAGAGAGAGATGGAGAGTCTGGAGAGAAGGAAAGAGGGAAGGGAAGTGGGTGAGATCAACAGTAAAGAATTCTGTGGTTGGATGACAGGAAATAAGCGCTAAGACAGTAGAGCTTAGCGTGTTTAATCTGCCTTTGTGTGTACTGTAAAGGAAGGGTGAGGAGGTGTGAGGGAGTAGGAGGAATGTGGGGTGCGCATGCATGGATCCTGCATATGTGGGTAATTGTGTGTGAGGTTGTGCAACAGTAGTTTGGGACTGATGAGACGATGTTGATACTATCGTGCTGAAATAGAACATCAAAGTGCTACCACGGTGACGCCAGCAGCACACTCTCTCTCATTTAGCTGCTGATTTAATTATCTTTATCTTAAAGGGGAACAAAGTGGTTAAACGCACTGCATTGGGAGGGAGCGGCGGGAGAGATAAACAGCGGGGAACGAGCGGGAGGAGGGATGGAAAGAAAAATGGAGAGGGAACTCGTGAGGGAGATGGATTTGGACAGGAGGAAGAGGGGAGACGGGCATGAAGAAGGAGAGCAAGGACGAGGCGAACGAAAGGCAAGCGTAAGAGGGATGGATTGAAAGAAAGTCCGATGATCAGGTGTTGGTCGGCCTCTCGAGAGATGCACACATATGCTTTCAGATCGTCCATGATATTTATACAGTCTCCCTCCCCATGCCAGTTGATGGAAGGAGGAGGAAATGAAGGGGTGTGAAGGGAGGCTGGGGTGTCATTATAAAGGAAAAAAAGAGGGAGGGAGGGAAGAGACAGAGGAATAGCTGTACATCCCAGAGGTATACTCTGTGACTGAGTTAGAATAACATGTGGAGGCAGAGTGGCTGTTAAACTTTATGGAGGATTGAAAATGGACAATTAGCATCTCAACGATCTCACTGTCACCTGGAACATTTTCCCCCCTGTAGTCATAGTAACTATTCTCTCCCTGCACACACTTTCTAATTCATGCTGCCCCTCTCCCGCTATGGCCTGTGCACATAATTATACATGCACCCTCAGATGCAGACACACAGACAGAGCGATTCCTGTGTGTGATGATATAAATAATCAATATTGTTTGTACTTTTGGCCTGAGCCTTTTTCTTCCTTCAGGGAGTAATTTAATACTATAGCACCGGTGCTTTAGAGGTGGGCTTCAGTAAGGAGGAGGACCTTTTTTCTGTTTCAACAATAACGACGCGCCCATGAACAAATCGAGGAGCATAAATAAATGGCTTTCTCTGACCTCGACCCCGTCCGGCAAAGCAAATCCTTTACAGCAAGGTTAGGTGGGAAAAATCAGCCTTCACAGTAGAGCGGAGGCTGTTACGGCTGCACACCGATGCCCATGGTTCAGGAGTGATATGTTCAACAACAGGCCTTTGTTTCGCAGCAGACATTTTTGAGTTGCGGTAGCAGGAAAATCACAGGTATTACTAATAAATGTCCCAGTAAGCCCTGACAGTGTGACAGTGTGCCAGCATGTTCAGCACTAGAACCCTGAAACTCCATTTGTCATTTACACCCACTCGGACACGTCAAAATGTCTGTCATACATGTTCGGGGGGCTGCATACTTTTGGCCATGTAAGATCCCATTGTGGTGTACTCTTGATTTTGTGTGTGAACTGGCGTATCCACTTCATTTTCTCCGCACATGTCTTCAGGCAGCAGGGCCCTGGAGTGTTCTCCTTGTGTGCTGTGCCAGCTATTACAGCGTGACATTTTGGAGGCTACAAGGTAAAAGTTCAAAGTTGAAAGGTAATAGGCGACGATGTATTCCTTGTTACCGGCTTCCCTTTTCATTATCCGCTCAGAAAAGTCCATTCCACTGCACAAAACCGCCGACCCCTGACCTCTCACTGTAGGGCATCGAGTGCTGCAGGCTGCGAGTGGCCGCATTACCATGACAACCTGCGGTAGCAACACAGGTCGAGATTTACGGCCATTCTGATGCGCATGGACACATACCAAGATCAGCACATGCGCACGGAAAAGTAAATCAGTGGTGCAAGGGCAACAATGACCTATGGATTTTGAGTTTTTCTTTTTTCCATTTGGCCACACCTGTAAGCAAACACACACACACACACACACACCTTCTCTCCTCTCATTCAGTCCCTTCACGCATGCTACCCACCCACATACAATCAGCCGGGCTTTGTTTGGTCCTTGTCGGTCACTCTCCATCTGCTGGTCAGATGATCAATGCTAATGCCTGTTGAGAGTCCTAATGACACACAGATCCATACACAGATGGACTGTGCATTTGCTTGTGCACGCCCATGCCTGTGCATGTGTGTGTGTTCCCGTGCACATGCGTAGGTGTACATGTGTGCATGTTTGGGCACATGAGTTAATGTTATTTGTGTTTAGAAATTGCAATCCTTTGATGAGGACAGGTCAGGGCTATTGTTATAAATGAGAGTAAGATTGCAGGGAGGTGACCTCTCCTACGTTACACCCAGAGACACACACGCATACACACACACACGTATATACACACATGCGCACGTGGCTGTTTGCACTATTGGCAAGTGGAATTAGTAAATGTATGAGCTACACAGAAACTCATTACAACACGATTAGAGACAAACCTCCCATTTAATCTCATTTAGAAAAGGGTGGTTGCCTGTCAAACACACTCACATACACACACTAACTCACTTATGCACATGCAGACATACACACATTTGTACCTACACAAAGAACACCCTCTCCATAGGAATGACAGCATGGGTGGCTGACTCATAATATCCTTCTAATCATATGCTCTCACCACACTTGTAAATACTGTGTTTAAAATAACACTGAGCATCTTCCATGCATACAGTAAATGCCTACTGTTTGCACTGTCTCACCTTTAAAAACCTGACATTTCTCGATATGTGACATTTCAGCTCCTCCCTTTCTCACCCCCCCTCTGCATCGTTTGTCACCATTCAGAGCACAAACTAGGTAAACCTCACCCTTTCAAGTTCCAAACACTGTAGCACAAACTGACATAAACGCAAGCAGAAAAATATGAGCGCACAAACACACACACACACACACTGGATGCTGACAGATGAGTTTTTATTTTTGGCTGTATATTCTCTCTGCTGGCAGTTCAGACACATATTACCCTGCGCACAAGCGCTCCTGCACACACACATATATAAAGAAAATATCTATACACACCCAGACACACATACACAGTGACCTTCTCTCTGCTGAGTAGGCAAAGAGTCAGGGGTCACTGCCTGCTGTCAGCCTGTCAGAGAGAGGAAGGCAGACAGGAAGTGAGCAGACCGCTTAGAAAGAGCAAACAGTGGTCGGAGGAATGTACGGAATGGAGCTCCGCCGCCTCATCATTCAATAAAGTCTAATGCAATCAGAAGCCGCCCGTATCTGTCACAGTTAATGTTGGCTGATAGAGTTGCAGCAATTTAAAATGCTCATGGTAATGCATTTTCCTGTGCCTCTTACAGACTGATGATGCATCACATCACGCCTTGATGGCTCTTGCACAAACAGATAACCTGCTCTGCAGCAGGGCCGAATCGAGTCTCCGTTATGCCTGGCCATCTTGTTCATTTTGCCTTAATTGGCTACAAAGGGGTTTGTTCCGGAATCCATTTGAAAAACAAGAATTACCTGAAGTTCACTGCACAGTCTTTCGGAATGATTGCAGATAATTATGTTACTCCAACATAGGCCACTAAGGATATCAGTCAATGGGTATTTCCTGTAATTTGCAATCACTTTCCCATATCTTAAAATCAGAAATATCACGATGATGATGATCATCAAGTCATTTTCCTCTCATCATTGAGTCATGAAATATTTTCATCAAGTATTTTTTTTTTGATTGTAGCACAGCAATTTGGGCACTTTGTTCTTTCAAGATACTGAAAAAATTCTCTTAAGATGATATATCTGCTCTGGCAGATGCTTTACTTATTTGATCAAAAGTACACAATATTTATTTGATAATATCCAAATTTTTGCAATGTTTTCTAGTTTAGAATATCTCATTTCATGAAATTATTGAACAATCCTGAACACATCATTAATTTTGTTAGAGAAGGTGATAATATTTGCATGAGAATTTTATGCGTGCACATTCATCATCTATGTTGAAAACATGCGTTTCTACCAGAAATCTCCGTAGTGATTTTCATTGCACTGGGAAAGAGATGGAAGAACGTTATTATTTGATAATGCCATTTGGTCCAAAAGGTCAACTGGGTCTGGGGAGGAGAGAGAGAGAGAAGGGGGAGAAGGGGGAGGAGGGAAGAGCGGAGTACGGTTTGTAGGAGTGGTAGCGGCGGTGGTCAGTCCAATGGGAAACCATGTGCTGATGCTGAGATAGTTTCCATAGTAACTCCTCCACCTCCTCCCTCTCTCTCTCTCTCTCTCTCTCTTTCCAACACTGCTGTCACATATAAAATCACACACCAAACCGTGTGCAGAACTGCATGTACAGACCTCCCTCCTCCCCTCTCCATCCCAGCGCTGCTCTCAGCGGTCAACCCCATTTGCTTTAATATCTGTTGAATATCTGTTTCATGTTCCAGCTGTGTGGTCATGCAGATATACTGTAGCTCAACCGCTGAGCCGCCAAGTTGCCTCTCTACTAGTTCCCTGCCTCGCTGGAGTAAATATGTACATAAGCCGTTATCTCATAGCACCCAACAGCCGACACAGACAATCCCCCTGCAAACAGACACAGATAAAGATGACAACTCCTATACAAAGACAGGAATAATATGTATGTTTGTTCAGTTGATGGCTGCTCAAGTGATAAAATACTGTTCCATTTATCGTTCCCGCAGAGTGCATCTCCAATCGACATCTCTGATCGGGTCAGGGTTGTTCTTTCTTCGGGTTGAACATTTTTTTTTTTTTTTTTTTTCCTCCAGCTCCACTACTCCACATCATTCAGCCGCTGACAGTGGTGCTCGGGCGAAGGTAGGCAGTAAAGCAGAGTAAAAAGGAGTAAAGCAGCTGTGGCGGCTAGTCCTAGGCAGACATGGAGATAGAGAATGAGATCCAGCAGCAGCTGGCCCAGTGAGTCCAGGGAGAGCACTCCTGAGCTGGGCTCAACACAGCTGGAAAACAGCCGTGTGTGTATGTGTGTGTGTGTGTGTGTGTGTGTTGAGCTTGTATGGGTTTGTGTGCAGGGTATCTTTGAGAAATGTCTACATGTTGAAATAAGGCATGAATGTAAACACACCACATGATGTATAGGGACACTGAAATATTGAAGCCCAGAGTGCTTTAAGGAAATGGAATCAAAGGGATAAACCCCTATAGCTGACTACACACACAAATCACACACCTTCAATGGGATCTTATACACCTTATAGCTACCTGGCTGCTGGGATTCGCTCCCATTCTGCTGCAAGAACATTAAAGAGGTTCATCATCAGCCATGTTGGGTGATGAATGAGTCAAATTCATCTCACAGGTGTTGGTCGAGGGTGGGATCTGTTTGTCCAAACTTTAAAAAAAAAAAATTCTTCATGGACCTGGCTTTGTGCATCATGTATAGCTATATAGGAAGGTGTATCTTAAAGGACAGTTACACTGTTTTTTTTTATTTTTTTGTTCTTTTTCAAATCTTCCCTGAAAAAAAAGTCAGGAATAATGAACATTAGAATGCACCTGCAATATAAATGACGGGTATCTGAAGATTATCTGATGAAGATAATACAAGGATTCAGCCATCTTTAGTCAATTAATTGGGCTATTGCAACAAAAAAGAGCGAGCAGCACTAGAAAGACTGGTGGCTTGAAAGATATCGACTTGAATTGATGAATTTGGACAGCTGGATCTCCCTATTAGCTTCACATAAGATTTTAAACACATTTTCGCGCGGAACGGGGAACGTGTTTTTTTTGTTTTTTTTTTGTCTCTCAGGGCTTACGTTGAAATTGCATCATAAAGGGATCCCTTAATGGTCAGTGTGAACAGCAGGTGAGGAAAAAAACATGTGTCAGTGTTCATTTGCGCACCTGACAATTGAAAAATAATGGCGCTATCCTTTAATCTGCTGCCACGAAATTCTGGGGGAAAAAAACAATTGCCACGTTAAAATCTTCTCCTAATTGGAACCGGGAGGCCTAGATCAAACCATGGGGGAAAAAAAAGGGTATTGGACAAAAGTATGAGGACAGAGGTGTCTAT
Source organism: Lepturacanthus savala (assembly GCA_030544235.1). Taxonomy (NCBI): domain Eukaryota; kingdom Metazoa; phylum Chordata; class Actinopteri; order Scombriformes; family Trichiuridae; genus Lepturacanthus; species Lepturacanthus savala. The sequence goes on along the minus strand of CM060471.1, from coordinate 17,002,959 downwards.
ATATATGCTACCTTTGTCCGTAATTGTGCGTCTCGATCTGTGATCAAATCAGTTCGGTGTTCTGTGGAGCCTAAGTGAACGTAACCGTTCAGCGTATGTGTGTGTGTGTGTATGTGTGTGTGGGAAGAGAAATAGAGTGAGAGAGATATGTAAATTGAGACGGCCTGTCGCTGTTTCTTTTTCATTCCGTCCTTCCTCCCACAGTTCACTGAATCGCTCTCTTCCTACACTCCTTCCTGTAGCGCGAGAGCGGTAAAGGCCACAGTCACTGTCACTCACGGATTTAATCATTCGGATCTACCCCGGTCCTCGCCGTATTTTTCTGCCTCCGGTAATTGCGTTTTCTGTTTCGTGCGGGCGGTGAGTGTGTGCGCGCTGTCCAAGGTGCTGCAGCAACGCGCGGCCCCGCCCATCCTCCTCTCTCCATCACACACACACACACATACGCACGCGCGCGCGTTCACACGCACACTCCAGCTCATTCTCTCTCTCTCTCTCTCTCTCCTTCCTCTACGACCACGTGACTCTCCCTCTGCCGAGTCTCGCGGAGAGCATCAGACTGCACCTTTTCCTCCTCAAGAGAGAGAGAGAGATAGAGAGACATTGAGGCAGTGAAAGAGAGAGAGAGAGAGCGCACACAGGGGGAGAGCAATAGCACCTTTTCTACCGGAGGCGAGCCCGTGATAATTTTATCCCTGTCCGGTAGTCCCGGTTGTATCTTCCACCAGGTGCGCGGCTGCTGCTCTCTCCTCTCTCTCGGCGTTTTCTTTTTTTTTTTTTTTAAATTCTCCTTTGATGTGAAATCGATGAGTCGCGCGCGCGGCAGCTGCCACGGAACCACAGGATGCGCGTGAGGTAGGTCGGTTGGTTTTCTAGCATATAAATATAGGCTGTATATATGTATATGTCAGTGTTTCTGTAAAAACACCGTTGATATATATATATTTAAAAAAATATATGTTTATTTACTGTTATTGCGATGCCTATTGAAACGGTAAGAGTATGAGGGAAACAAGTAATTACCGTGTTAGCTAAGGTGTAGTTAAGTGCTAGGGCGCAGGTGATGAGTGGACCCCGTTGTAGCGGGCGCGCAGGAAGAAGAAGAGGAGGGGAAAAAATGGAGAGGAGATATGGCCGCAAATCGAGAATCGATATTTCAACCGCATTCATTCACCCCCGTCTATCAATAACTGTGATGTCGCCTTTCAAAAGCCACCAGACGCGAAGAGAGGGGAAAACTAGGAGCGTACGGCACAATTGTGTGTTTCATTTGCTGCCACCGTGTTTGTACGTGTGTGTGTGTGTGTATGGTGTGTGTGTTCACATGTTATAAATGTGCTCGGATGCCGTTAATTCGATAAAGCGAGGCGGTTTGAGTCATCCGCCGCAGCGCCCGGTGCTGCTCCCGCTCTTTGTGATGGAGCTCACAGAGCCCTACGGTGGCGTGAGGTGGCCCTTATCGATTGCCTTTACGACAGAAAATGGCACAAAACAAAGACAAAATCCACCGGTGAAGGTGTTTGTTTCAGCATAGGCTACTGTTAAGTTTTAAAGTTATATATAAAAAAGGGTTTTCTGGTAATCACAGGTATGTCACTTTATAAAAATCTCATGCGGTATGGTGGGAGCTCTGTGGAGGTGCTGCGCTGCTTTTTGTGTATGTGTAGCAGCATATACTTGAAGGCTTGGTTGTTTTAATGTGTAGGTTCAGTATGTGAATAGTCTTAATTTAGGCCTTTTAATATGTGTAATGTGATAGTGTGTGTGTGTGTGTGTGTGCAAAATGCACAAGAGAGTAATTTGAGAATAATACCAGGTTTGGCGTGTGTGAGTGCTGAGTTAGTACGTGCATGTTTATGTGTGTGTTGTGTGTGTGTGTGTGTGACCCTGGTTGATTGTGCCGTTTCTGTTCTCTCTGTAGGTCGCTGGAGAGAGTGATGACGCGGCAGTGAGAGACACATACCTCACTCCCGCACACGCACACACACACACACACACACACACATAGTTGCCCACACACACACTTCACAGTCTTGCCCTACTAAAGCACGGGAGGAGGGGGAGAAATTCTGCTATGACGGTGTCATTTCTCTCCATTACCAGTGTGTGAGCTGTACACACACACACACACACACACACTCCGTGGGGAGTTGCCTGCATGGGGGATAAGGCCCTATCTAGGCCACAAAGATGGAGTTCACATCCTATTTGTCACATATCTAATGCTCACACAGATGTGCACACAGACACACACACCTGGAATCTCATATGTCAGAACTGAAGAATGAAAGACTGAATGGAAAAGACAGAACGTCTTAGAGAAGACACAAACTCCGGGCTGAGGCAGAAGAAGATGCCCCAAGTGTATTGAAAAAGGACAGAGGGAGCTTCTGTTTGACCCCCCCCCTTCCCCCCTACTGGAGCTGTGTCCGCTTATAAAGAGCACGACAGAGAAAGCAAGGTGCACCTGAGACACCTAGAAAGTGTTCTTCGAAGTGCCCCTACAGTTGTCACAATGAGCTGTAGGCTAGCAGGAACACCCCTGCTCTAGCCTCTATCTCCTCCAGTGTGTGTGTGTGTGTGAGTGCGAGCGCGAGTGTGTGCATGAGTGTGATGGCGGTGTGTGTTTGGGCGGCGGCCCCCCTGCTCTTCCTGGGGCTGTGCCTGTGCAGCGTGGGGGGCCATGCCCAAGGGGAGGTCCTGGAGTTCGGAGGCGTGTCCAGCCAGTGGGGGCGGTTCCCGGTGTGGAACGCCTGCTGCGAGAGCGTGCTGAGCTTCAGCATGCGGACTCACAGCCAGGAGGGCTTGCTGCTCTACCTGGACGACGAGGGCTTCTGCGACTTCCTGGAGCTGCTGCTCCTTCATGGCCATCTCCGCCTGCGCTTCTCCATCTTCTGTGCCGAGCCGGCGGAGCTGCAGTCGGGCGTGGCGGTGAGCGACGGCCACTGGCACGCCGTGCGTGTCAAGCGGGACTGGCGGAACACCTCGCTGGAGGTGGATGGGCGGCTGGAGGGCTGGGCGGAAGTGAAGAGCAAGAGGAGAGACATGACAGTGTTTAGTCACACCTTTATGGGCGGGGTGACGCCAGACCTCCACTCCTCGCCCTTACGCCTCACCTCCCCGTCGGTGCGGGAACACCCCGCCTTCCGCGGCTGGATAACGGCGGTGAGCATCAACGGCTCGCTGGTGACCCTGGACAGCTCGGAGGGCGTCGCTGTGACAGCCGGATGTGGGCCGGACCAACAGTGCCAAAACGGAGGGGTGTGCAGCGTGGTCAACGACCAGGCCGTCTGCGACTGCTCTGACACGGGTTACCAAGGCAACGACTGCAGCGAAGGTAAGGCCCAGAACCATGCTGACCCATCATATACATCTCATCCCTTACATATACACACTTTAATAAACACACTCACACACACACATTCAGTTACGTTTCTGGATACAAATTCCATCAGTGTAGACATGTATTTTTAATTCACACCTTTACTGCTGTGTTCAGTCGGTGTGTACGGACCAGCAGCCTTCGCAAAACAGTGCAAGACATGCATACTGATCACGGTTGATATTGATTTCTTATGCCTGCCAATGACTCACAATTTAATATGTACCTTCACAAGTCCCCCACAAAACCCCCTCCCAAAAGATGCAGCCAGCTTAGTGGAGCTGGAGCTTAGAGCTTGAGCTAGAACAGCTGTTCTGAGCCACATCTGGACCATGACGCCGGAGACAGATTTTGAGAGAAATTCCCGAAACTCACAAAAAAAAAAATCCTTACCTGGCTCACTGCGCTAAAGCCTTGTTGGCCTCAGATGGTACGTTTGGCAAAAAACAATAACCGCATAGATCCGTTATGGATGTGTTTGTTGTCACGTGCTGAGTGACTTAAATTGGAACTAGGGTAAGAGGCTGAAAATCTGAGGTTGTTACATGCCTGACACCTGGTTGTTAATGGATTTCCATTGATTCCAGATGGCCTTCACAGGCACCACACATAGGGAGTTGAAATGAAGTGTGTACAGTACAATCATTTGACGCCAGCTCACAGATGCTGTTTGTGTGTGTGTGAATGTGGAAAGTGTGTTTTCGTCTTATGCACTATTAAAAAATAAAATAGTGTTCTGTCAGTAGTACTTAAAAATATGGAGAACTTTGACAATAAACAGCCTGATATAAAAATAACACTATGTGCGTTATTGGAAGTGGCGAAAGGAAAATGCTGTTTCACAAATGATTTAATATCTCAACTCAACAGAACACCCTCCCTTAATACTGTCAAATAAGCCTTTGGTCAATACTTGTATTCGTGCCAATATACAGGGCACAGTAATGATGGCCATTACAAAAACCAAACAGCTGCTTAATGAACTCAGCTACCTTGTTATGGCCAGTGCTGCAAATGCTCTCATTTCCCCTGCTTAGTTGTGTGTGTCGTCAGATTTGCTTCAGTTCATTCACAGTGCAAATCTGCATTCTTAATCAATAGCACTTTTAACTACTGTATGTATTTTTTTTTTTTCATTTCGACGCCAAAGATGCCTTTCAGCGTTGAGTCAGTGATTGATTTTTTTTTATTGACGCAAATGCATCTGCCAAAAGCGGCAGAGTGGCCTTGCTGCGTGGCCATCATTTGTCACCGGCCTGACCTCACACCCCACCTAGCACCACTGTCAGCATCACACATCCCTTTAGCCACCCACCATATCACTCCCTAGCATTGGCCTAGGTTACCATGGAGACAGAACTAATTGAGAGACCTCATGCTAGGAGTGTTTCTCCATCCTCGCTCTTCCTGCCTTCCAATCTTTTGCTCCAGCCTTCCCCTCCTATAGTCTCATAATCTTGTCTACTAATGACTTCAGGCATCATGGCTGTCACACAAATTTTCTATATTTATATGTTTGTGGTGGTGAGTGTGTATGTATGTTCATATGAGTGATGGACACCCTCAAGGCAATGATGACTATGTTGACCATTAGTTCCTAATTTTACAAGCAGGTGGATGTTGCAAAATGCTCACTGGTAGGGCTGCAACTAAAGATTATTTTCATTATCTATTAATCTGCTAATATTCTTGATTAAATTGTTGTTTAGACTATGAGATGTCAGAAAATAGTGAAAATTTAGCGTTATTATGTCCTCAAGCAGATGCATTAAAATGTCCTGTTTTGACCGACCCACAAATTAATTAAACCCCAAAGATGTTTGTTTTACTGTCATATACGACACATAAAAGCCGAAATTAGAGAACGTTTGGCGTTTTTTGTTTGAAAAGTGACTAAAATGATTAATCAATTAGCAAAATAGCTGACAATAGTTGTCTTTCTATCGCTTAATTGACTAATCATTGCACTACGATCTGATGATATGATTATTTGAATTAAAGAAAATCATCAATAACAATATATACTTCATCATAGCTATTTGTAAAACACAAATGTCAAACATTCTTCCTTTTCCAGCTCCTAAAATGTGAGTATTTGCTGCCCCTCTCTGTTTCATCTTACTGCATATTTAATATATTTGGGGTTTTTGACAAAAAAAACAAAATCACCTTGTGCTCTCAAAAATAGCCATATTTTCCAGGAGCTGTAACGTGTAGTTGATTAACAAATCAATCAAACTGCACAAGATTAATCCGCAACAATTTTGACGATTAATTAAATATGTAGACAGATTTTTTATCAAAATGCCAAGGATTTGATGGTTCCAGGTTTTAAAATGTGAAAATGTGCTGGCCTTACTTTATAGTAAATTGAATGTGTTTCAGGTTTTTGGATCTATCGGAAAAAAGAAGATAATTAATGACACCACCTTGTGCTCTAGGATATTGTGATAGACATTTTTCTCACAATCTTCTGTTTTATTTACAAATTATAATAATTGATGAATCGATAGATTAATGAATAGAATAGATAGCCTATTTCACAATGAAAATAATCCCAACTTGAAGCCCTATATTTACACTATTTTTTGCCATTTTATAGACTGAAGGATTAATTGATTAATCAAAATTAATAACAGCTATACTGAAAATAATAGTTAGTTTCAACCGTATTGCTCACTGCAGCATGGTGGTTGTCTACACATTCAGGCAGTGACGGATACAATTATGATCAGTGCTTTACAGAAGCTCACTGCTGCACCGTTACATGAGATCCAAGCCAGTTTCATCCAGTCTGTTGTGTTATTGCAGGTTAGGGCACAGTGGGAGACACAATAACAGCAATGACACACACATACATACCTGCACTAACACATGCAACGCAAGCATACAGACCCACGGGACAAAACACAGTGTGTAAGCTCCACCACCATCATTATTAGTCACAGTAGTACCTTCATAGACATTGTACATAAATGCTCTCACTTGATATAATACCTGCTTTGGACTGCTACTTTACTGACCCAACAAGAGGCTAGTTATACCTTTCACAGAGCTGTTTTATTTTCCTAGAGATGGACTCACATTTCAATTGTAAGTGATGCCAAGTGTTGCCGTTGAGAACAAGAACAAGTGCTACATTCATTTTTTTTTTCTTTTGGCAGTAGTGGCTAGTGTTAGTGATAGTAGTCTTGTAAAATGGTCCCAGTTAGGAAATCTGCTGGGATGGATATAAATGTTATTGCGAGCAGTATTTGCTTTAAGTGGTACATGTATTTGGTTGTGGTACATTCTATGATGGGAAATCATATGGAGTTGCCAGAATAACATAATTCTTGCTCCCATTTGAAGGGATTGTTGTTTCTGATCAATAGTTTCTTTTTCTTAGATTCCATATTCACTGGTGTGGTAGATTAGTAGTATCGCTGCAAGGTTTAGAGGATGATGCTGAAATGAGGTGGCTTAATGACTTGTTTGGTTACTAATTGGTAGTAACATTATAGAAATCCACTGACATTATCTCACAAAACATATTCAAAGGACAGAGCTTTATTAAACAGCAGTAAATGGGTACGGTTAACTACTATTTCAAGCTGTTTAAATAAATTTCAGCAAAAAGCAGGGTGTAAAACACAGTTTGAAGGTACGTTTGTTGCTTGATTTCTTTTAAGCCCTCTGTGAATCATAAAACTTGTCTGTAAGTAGTCAAGAGAGTCACAGAGGTGTTTTCAATATTCGTAGAGCTGTGTTCTAGTTGAAAATGTAGAAGTTTATTTAAAACCCAGGTGCTATTGTTCATTTCGGTGGAATAAGGGGCTGAAATGTTAGCTCATTTGGATATCTGATCACAGGACGCACAGGCTGAGAGTATATCCATGCATCAATAACACGACTAATGATTATCCCGGACCAATTTGTAGTATGTCAGAAATCGCTTTCCAGGTGCATCGTGGAGAGGAAAATCTAATGGTGGTATCAGCAAAATTAGGTGGGAGGCAAAACAATATCTAAAGATTTGTATAATAACGATCGTATGTGGCGAAATTTCAGCTGTCTCTTTGTAAATAGAAATCATTTTTGCAAGTATACGAGTCCAGGCTGTGTAGTTGTTATAAGAGTTGGTATAAAGGTTTATCTCTACTTTAAAATTATAATGTTAGTTTGAATCCACCAACCATACTGAAACTGCACAATAAAGCTTTGAGATCAAATTATAGCCCTCTGAAAATCTGACCCGAAAAAAAAAAATTCTGTTATGAATCTTTAATACAGAACGAACATGCTCTGCTAGAGGAAAAAATGGATCGTGTTTGAAGCCAGAAATAAGCAACTCAGCTGTGGCAGTGCTAGTATCCTTATATGTTTACAATTACATGATATCTTCAAGGCTCCGTAATGATCCGCTTTTATTCACATTCATATCTCACATATTTGTGACAAGTATGTACTGTATGCATTTTGTTCTTCCCAGAGAAAAAGACTATATGATAGCTTTCATTTATGAGGGTTGTTCCCAATAGGTCAGGCGAAATCCCACTTTATAGGTATTCAAAATATAGCTGTAGTAAGTGAGTTTGTGTAAGACTATGCATAGAAGTAATTACTGTCTAAGCTATTCTGCCCTCCAGTGAAGACGGAGTGAACCTGGCTTGTTAGGCCTGGCCTGGCTTGCATTGTCCTTGAGGGCAAATTGCTGTTAGCATGCTAATGGCTCCACCTGTTTCTGCCACGCTATGAGCACAAGGGCAGAGGCAAGGAAACACTCAGATGAGCACACAGCTCAGAAAACATGTCCACACACACACACACACACACACCTAGGAAGAAACTCATATGCACACAAACACACACATTATCCCAGTATTGAACCATGCATGCATGCCCCTCGTCTTCCTGCACTGCTAATCCATCCCTACATGTTTTCCCGCTATTTCACGCCACTATTACTGCCATAGTCAATGTTAGTATGTGTGTGTGTGTGAGAGGGAGCGATTGTGGGACTGTGTGTGGTTTGTGTTTGTGTATGTCTGTGTGTGTGTGTGTGTGTGTGTGTGTGTGTGTGTGTGTGTGTGTGTGTGTGTGTGTGTGTGTGTGTGTGTGTGTGTGTGTGTGTGTGTGTGTGTGTGTGTGTGTGTGTGTGTGTGTGTGTGTGTGTGTGTGTGTGTGTGTGTGTTGCATGCTATATGTCGGGTGCTCAAGGGAGAAAAAGCGTCTGTAAGGTAAGTTCTTGGGCAAACGGCTCCTGAATCCAAACATACAGGTAGGAATGTATATTTTCGCCCACACACCCCTCCCCCTACCCCCTGTATCTACAAGTGCAGGTTGGTATGTGGGTGTGCGCTTACTGTGTGTATGTTTAGTTGTACACATGTGCAGTCATAAAGAGAGATTGTGGGACTTTATTTATGCAGCTGTTTGCATATAGTATATGTAGAATACTAGACAAACCACAGTTTCTGCTACCAATGCAGCATGGTATCCATTGTGAAGTTTGCGTGGACTTTGCATGTGTGTTACCACGGTAACCCTGGACGGGTGTGCATGTACAGTAAGTAACCATGGTAACCTGAGGGCTGAGCATGCATGTTAATGAATGTCTGTCTCTCTCTTTCCTCGCCCGGCCGCAACACCATCCCAGAGCACAGCTACAATCCAGGTAGGTTGGACTTCTCTATCGCTGTCTATCAATCTGTTGGTCTATCTATCCAACCACCTCTCTGTCTACCTTTCTCTCTTTAAATTCTGTCCGTCTGCCTGTATTTCTTTCATCCTGCTCTTCTCTCAAACATTTCTTTCTTTGCTTCTTTATCCGATTCACTCTTTTCCATGTTCTTTGATTTGTATTTCCCTCTATACGTATTATTTATCATCTTTTCACCCCTTCCTCTCCGCCCTCCTTTAGCCATTCTTTTATTTCTTATAACGCTATACATTCATCTTTCTGGTCCTCTTATTACAACCTCTATTATGGATAAACAGTACAAGGTAACCAGCATAGATTTATGTTGGTCTGTGTGGGTATATAGGGGTTGGTTGCTGAATCTGGTAAGTACTATATTCCATGTGTAATCATCTAAAGTGGCTCTTACCTCAAGGTAACATTGACATAGACACACACACATATACTGTACTTCATACAACCTATTTCTTGGCTGTGTGCAAGCGTCTGTGTGCCTACCTGTTTGTGCGTAGGATCGCTGCCTAGGATGAGTAAGTGTCCTCAAAGCAATTTTTTTTAGACATTTGGAATAATTTAGGAGACACAGACAAACACACAAAAATAACTTTAGCTTTCATGTCCCTGGCAAACACCTATATCACATGTACACATATATAGCCATGCAAGCATACACTTCACACCCCATGATCCTTTGCTGTGCTGACTTTGCTCTTGTCTTCCTTAAAGGTCTGGCACACCTGATGATTGGCGACCAAGGTATGGCCTCCTCTTACCTCACTTCCTGTTGTCCTCTGCTATACCATCATCCCTTACCTCTTCACCCCCACACTCACAACTCCCTGTATCCCTCCCCCACTTCATCACCACCTGGCGCAAGAGGGAGTTGTCTCTAGGCACTGAACTAAGGTCAGTTGTTTTCTGTAATTGAGGATTCGTCATTTTATACAATCCCATTTGGTCTCATCAAAAATTTCAGTTTTAATTTGAAAAAGGTTTTAATTTGAACTGAAATGAATTACTTAGGGATTTGCAGTGTAACCATTTAATATTAAAAATGGCTTTAACGATCATTTCTGAGAGTGATGAGACTAAAAGCAACTTTTGCTGGGATATACAGTATCTGATCATGGCCGCTGATGTGGGAGGGATTAACAGGAGGGTGTAGGTGGATGCAGCTTGACGGCGCTTGGCTGAGTTAGATTTGGCAGGGCTCCAGGTCATGGAAATGGAGCTAAGGGGCCGACTGACTGACTGACTCCATGGATGGTTTGATTTGGTCTTTAATCTTCCACCTCATTTCATTTTCTTTCATCTGTATAAGCGTGTGATCAAGAGGATGGGAGCAGTGAGTGTGTGTGCAAGGTGTTTACATATGTGCGCATGTGTGCCTTTACATCAGTCACTGGACTGTGGCAGTTTTCACAGGAACACTCATCCACATTCATCCGTGACTTTTCATCGGCTTCCAGCATGCTGCACATTCTGCTCCCGCTCATACATTGGCGAGCGCATGTGACAGATGTTCCTGCAGTATATGAAAGCAATTCTGTTACACCTCAACCCCCAAGTTCTCCAGTGTTTTTTTTAAAACAGCCCAAAAACAAGTGACACTGGTCTGCCTTTTGAAAATTGTTCACTGATGAACAAAATTCTCTCCCCTTGCCCTCCTTCTTTTTTCCTTTCTTTTTTTTCCCTGCCCGCTTTCTCAATGTTTGGGACACACCCTCTGTGAATTTAGGAAAGCTCAAAGGTACTGATTTTGTCATGTGGTATGGCTAATGGGCTGGTCTGGATGGTTAGAAGTTGAATGTATTGACAGGCTCTAGTATTTATGGTAATGCAGTCCTTTAGAGCTGCACAGCTTCTAATTGCCGTTCAATTGGAATATTTAATTTATGAAAAGGTAAGCTGTTGATGCATGTGTGTGTGTGAGCCTGAGTGTGCTCATACTCAGACGTGTGTGCATGCGTGTGAATGAATAGGAGCGCCGGCCTATAATGCCTTTGAAAATCTGAAGGTAGGTGCTGCTCGATCGGTTGGCTCTGCATGACGCTGATGAATACACTGATTGGCTCATATGATGACGGGCCTGGCTGTGACAGGCTAAACTGCGTCCATTGTGCTTTTTGATTGGATGACAGAGAACACGATGACGGCTGTCTCCCATTGTGACAGGAGTGGCGTGTATTCAATGAAATGTGCTATTAATGAAATGTTCATCCAAGCTGGTGGATAGAAATATCTTGACTAGAGTGGAAATGATGCCTCTATCCATCTTTGAAAGTGAGGCATCTCTATTTTGACATGTATCTGAGTATTATTTTTACCATGTTTTGATTGCTAAGTATGCTCCTAGTGCGGGGGGTTCTGCCTTAAAATGTCTGCCATGAATCATCCAGGTGGCAGTGAAATTTTAATTGCTTCATCTGGCTTATGCTCAGCATTTTAAATCGCCTACTTAAGGGCCGACATGTATTAACATATGTTTCCAGCATTATTACACAATGTATTTGGTGTATTTGTCTATTTATTGTGGATGTTTGGATTGTGATAGGCTGAAGGTAGAACTGTTGCTGACATTTTTCTTTTTTCAAATCTTTGAAGTCTCTTTCAGAAACTGTACACATGAAAAAAAACTGTTTGTGTGAGTGTGTTGTTGCTCTGCATACTGAGATGTAAAGGCTGTAAAATGGTGCAGACGAAGCCTAGCTTAGGTTAGCTCTGCGTAAAGAGGCTTTTTGAGGAGCCTGCAAGGCTGAAATGAGTTTCTTTGAGGGGGCGGATTGGGTGTAGGGAGGGGTGTCTTAGAAAGATATATAGCATGTGTGTCTGCTTGTGTGTGTGCGCTGGAGAAATTGAGAAAAAGAGACTGCGCCTGTGAGAAAAGAGCAAAAGGAATGAATGATAGAGGGAGCAGAGAGGAAAAGAGAGGAAGCGAGAGAGAGATAAAGTGAGTCGTCTTCGCTTCTGTGATGTAGAGCGACTGCCTGTATCTGCAAAGGGACAGCGGTGCTCCTGTCTGCCCTCCCAGCCCAGTCATTCTCTCAGGGACATCAGCCCTGATGGGGAGCCCTGGACCTTTTCCCCTCCTCCATAAAACACAACTATCATTCTCAGCGGAAACGATACTCACAGATCACTAATCACTTTGAGTGGGTGAAAATGCACGATTTGTGGAAGGAAGAAAGAAAAGAGAAAATTGGATTTTCATAAGTATTGAACAGCCAAAGGAATAGGGGAAAGGTTTTTTTTTTATGTATTGAGCAGCAATAATCTGGATGGAAAATGTGCTTAAAGCCAAGTAGCAGATTTTGCCCTTTCTCTTCTCTCTGTCTGGCCAAGAATAGACCGTGAAGAGTTCTGGGAGAATGAATAGGATCGAGGAGTGACTCTTGGACGTAATTGGCAGCGATGCTTGTTTATGTTGTTTTTCTTTTTTTCTTTTCTTGGTTTTGCCGCGGTTTGTCTGGTTAATAATGGTTGTTGGCCCACACGTCCAAGTGTTCTCGATATCAATCCGACAATCTGTGCGCCGCATAGACAAGTGGTCAGCCTCTCTTGAAGTGACCTTTAAACACGCACGTACGTGAACGGGCAGACAAAGACACACATTCACACACAATAACCTTTAGATAGGGCCTGCTGAGTAGGTGAGTGAGTGTGCGTTCAGTGTAAATATGCATGAGTAAGGCTGCCTGCACATATTCTTCACGGTCAGTGGCTGAAGGCAGGAGAAGGAACGGGGTGTGCGTGCGTGCGTGTGTTAGTATGTTTGTGTGAGTGCATTTTCAGGGGAGGTGGATTGTGAGTCATCACTTGTGACTCATAAAGCGTCGGCAATCAAAGCATCTCATTTTAACACATTGTCCTATGGCAGAAACACGCAGATGGATGCACGCTCCATTCAGGCACAGGCTACACACACACACATGTTCAGTGTCACACTCTTTGGATTCCTCTCTTTATATTGTCTCTTTCCTTTTTGTCCCTCCTCCTCTCTTGTTCTCTCTGGGACAAACGCATGTGCGTGCTTTTCTCACAAAAACACACACACGCAGCAGCCCGCGCTCCGTGCTGACTCCACCATATGTGGGATTGGGAGTGGTAGCAGACGCCAAGACAAGAGGAACCAGTCAGTACCAGCAAAGTACAGCATGTCTCCTACCTCTTACTCATCATGAATGATACAGTAGTCCTAATAATAAATCACACAAAGACGAGATTCTGGGTTTTTTTTTTTTTTTTTTACGAAATACAGGCCCACCGAGCCTTTATTATTTAAATAATGGCTTTATAATGTGCCACCATATCTCAGTCATATGTTTTTTTTTCCAGGTAATTAATGTTAGTCAATCACCAGAAATTAATCCGTTCATTAATTGATTGAAACTGGGAACTCATTATTTGTATTTTTAACTATTTTAAGATAAATATATATATATATATATATATAGAACATGCCTTATGTTTGTGCCTGGAAGTGTAATTAATCAACTGTAACATGTTTTAGTAAACATAAAAGGAAAATCACCGATTCAATACATAAACATAATTTAGCACTGTCAGCCTTCCCCAGACTTCTGTAGTTTCTGTTGGAAAATAAGCACATTCATCTAAGCCTTGAAGTAAATGCTATAATACTGCTGTAATACTGTGTACATGCCAGAAAAGAAGAAAAAATATTTGCCCAACACTGTCAATTAGCCACTGTACTGATAATGCTTATGATGATAAACAAGTGAGTAAGTCGTGAGTGAGAGAGACGCTTGATGTTAAGAGGGAAGTGTCTGGTGATTGGCTGTCTCCTGGACTGACTGGAGTATCTTGAACTATAAAAAAAAAATTAAGTTGTAAGTTGTGGGCACTTCTTTTTAGCCAACAGTAGTGATATGTATTACAATCAAATTTTTACTGTAAGATGTATTTATTTTTCCTTGATGAGCTCCACTAAATTGGCTAATTCTGCATTTACTCAAAGTTACTAACACGCGTTACAGTACCATGGTACACTCATTAATGCTTAACACCCATGTAGTTCTTGTAATTAAAGTCACAGCACCACATACAGAGCTCTACCCCCACATTATCAGGGAGATGAACAGTTACCGAATTCACCATGGGAAAAGTCAAGCAATCCACTGGTAATTGTACACATTTACTGCAAATTTTGTGCAATTACCATCCTGTTAGGGAATGTATATATTAACATTTTTCACACATTCATTGCAATGCTAATAAGGAACACACAAAACCGCTGCACCCTGTAATCGCCTAAAAAATAAAGACATCAAACGGACTCCCCATTTACGGAGGATGAAGGAGAGCACAAGCTGGCTGTGCGTGTGTGAGGGAGGGAGGGAGGGAGGGAGGGAGGGAGGGAGGGAGGGAGGGAGGGAGGGAGGGAGGGAAGGGTGGGCGGGATAAGTTAAAAGAGTGTAGAAAAGTGATGGTGAGGATAGATAGGAACGCATTCAGAAAGTGGGAAAAGAAGGGTGGAAAGAGAAGGTCGGAGATGCAGAGGGAGACAGGAAGGGAGATAAGACTGCAGCGTTTGTCAGCAGGGCCGCTGCATCTCTCCTTGGGCTCCCCGACTTGACACAGTCTCGCATCAGCCAGGATGGTATTCATCAGTGATGCAGAGACCTCATCCACACACACATTCCCCTTTTATTTTTTAAGAAAGAAACAGGCTAGTCTGTGCTCCAATTGTTTTTTTTTTTGTTTTTTTTTTACCTATTCTAGCAGTTTCCATTGTGTGTGGGCGGGTGCTGAAGGTAGTGGCTCAATTGGCGATTCACTCCAGTACCTCATCTGGCATTTGAAGTTCATTTCTCTGCTGTTTGCCAAAACAAGAACAAACAACAAGTGAACACACACACACAAACACTGAAATAGCTACACCGTTCATTAAAAAGCCCATTACATTACCTTTGAATGAAAAGAGGTGTTTATACTCTTGTTATTTGTTAACAACCTGCTGTAAGATTGTTTCATTAGGAGTACTTGTTGTGCTGTTTGTGTGTGTGTGTGTGTGTGTGTGTATCTCTGTGAAATTCCGTTCATTCAAACCTATGCATTATTATTTGTCTGTGTTGGTTTATTTAACTTGTCTGCCTTTATGCACAAAAGCACATTACAGAAGTACAGTACATGTTTCTATGTGCACGGCTGTGCGGGTGTATGTGTGTCTAATGAAACTGACTCTGATCTTATCCAGCTTAAGACAAATACACTGTTCTGCCTGCAGACATTGTCATGGAAACAAGCTGGTTTCCCTGGGTACCAGAGAGAAGGCCAAATTCAAGCAACAGACAGTAAGAGAGCAAGGGAAAGATGAACATAGATAAAAGAAACAAAAAGGGACATGAATTAATGAATGAATTAATTCAAGGGAATTAAGCATTTATAATATTATGTAGTTATGTTCTTGTTGTTTATCAAGGGAAAAATATCTATCTGCTCACAAAGATGTTTTTTTTGTTGTTTTTTTTACCTTCAGCATGGTTTACTTATGACTGCAACATGTTCAATGTCTATTATTAAAGTAATGTCAACCTTTTTTTCAATTAATGGATAAGAAGTTAACAGAAAAATATCTAATTACTATAATTATATTATACATATATAATTTGAGAAGTTTCCAATTTTTAAACTGAAACTTCTGATGTTTCAGTTTAAAGAAATGAATGAATTCAGAAAATAATGAACGTATCGATTTATTAGCTGCAGCCCTGTGTTTGATTGATCTTTTAAAAAGTCAAGCATGACTTCTTCAAAACCAGATGTTATCCAACTTACAGTTTGAGGTGATGATGAACGAGTCTTCAGTTATCAAAAATAAACATTTCTACTTTCACTTTTTTAATACCGACAGATTTTTTTTCAGAACCGGTGTCATTTATTTTACTGCATATGTCTTTTTTTTGAGGATGAAAGCTTACAATTTAACAACAACAACCAAGAAAAAGAAATAAGACATCAACACTGTGACAACCAATCTGTCACTTGTGTCCTGACAGTAATATCCTCCTCTACAGTATTGCTCCCCTGGCTGTGATGTGATGGCCCAACCGCTGTCAAAGACAGATGCCGTATATCACGGAACAGAGATGGCCATAGCCTTTAGTGAACTTGTTTGTATGGATTTTAACACTTTAACTTAACGTAGAGACTATGCATATGTTAGCATACATTTACATGCATTTCCTAGACTGGTCATCTATCTGTATACAGTACGAGTGCGTAGTTAATCCACCTGTCTGTAATTAAGTAGGGATGCCTTCATGGAGGATGTTTGGGTTTATGCTGTGTGTGTGCGCGCGTGAGTGTGTGTGCGTGCATGTGCGCGTATGTGTGTGTGTGGACAGTCTGAGAGTAGCTGATAGCAGAACTGCATGGTGGGCTAAAAACGAGGTGCAGGGGAATTGCAGTGTGCTATCTCCAGAATGACAGGGCTGCCATGATTGAGGCTTGCTACACTAGGATTTAGATACACCAGCATTTTTCTCTCTTTCGTTCTCTCCAGCCATCCATCCATTCCTCCCTCTCCGCCACTCCCTTTCCTTGTCTCTCTTTCTTTTTTCTCTTCCATTTTGTGTTACTCATCCCAATGAGTCTCTCCATCACACCCTCTCCCCCCCGCGTGCGTCGTCGTTCAAATTCCCCTGGTGTATCTTTTACTTTTCTCTACCCTGCTTCATTCCACCCTGCTCCCTCTATCAGGTGCTGTATAATGTAGGCTCCCCTGAAGTGCTCCCAGCCTCCATCCGCCATTTTGATTCAGTACAGCTGTCCATGATAATGTACTGTTCACTCAATCACTCTTTCTCTCTCTCACCCTCCTTCTCCATCTATTTTCCTGTCTCTCTCTCTCACCCCCCACCCCCCGAAACACACATGCACAAATACATTCATATTTGCTGCAGCCCCTGAAACACAGGGTTGCCATGGAAATGACAAATTAGTGTGTGAAATGTTGAGAAGACCCATGAGAAGAGACAAAGCCATATGAGACGTGCACACTCACACTCGCCATATCCAAGTGATGTGTGTTTGAATGTTGGGGGGTGGGGGGGCGGTACAGTTGCAGCTGGTCCCAGCGGCAGCAAAAATCAGATCAGTTATTCACTCTCCCGCTCCCTCTGCCTCTCTGTAGACTGCTTTATTCATTAGAGGAGTAGTTTAATGATGGCCTTCAAGGTCTAATGCCAATCACCCTCCGTCTTTACATTTCTGTCTATTCCCTTTCGTCCTATAGCCTATAAAGTTCTACTTTTTCTTCTTTCCATTACCAGTTGCTTGCATATTTATGATTGCCCTGTTTCATAACTCCCCGCCTTCCTATCTTTCCCTATTTTTTTCTTTTAATCACGTAGTCTCGATGTGATCGATACCCATTTCAAAGGAAAACTGAGGAAAAGAAAGACATTTAAAGTGATGCACTGCAGGACCACAACTAACAAGTATTTTCATTAGTCAATTGATTATTTTTAACAGGTGTTCACAAAATGTTCAAACATAAAAACGTGTACTCATTCGAATTTGAAAATAAGTTTTTCAGATGCCGAACTGATGCTAGTTCTAAAAACCAAACATGTTCAATTTAGCTGACAAATAATAATAACTGTTTGGTGTTAATGCTTAACAAATGTTTGAAATAATAAATAAATTCCTGAAGTAGTGTATTGTTGCATAGTGTATATGTTACTTTCGATGGCCTAATCTATTTTAGTAATCAACCAAATATTTTAGCTGTAGAGTCTTATATATACAGCCACTAATTCTGCACACAAGAACAATGTATGCAGAATTTAATAAAAGAGAAATAAAAAGGAAATGTCAATTAAATGACAACAATGAACATTTACTGACATGAGTATTACATAAGAAAATAATCTGAATATAAAGCATTAAAGTCATTTTTTCCCTTTTCTTTCCTTTACTGGCTTTATTTAATAATGTAATCTAAATGAAATCCAAATCCAAAGAACAAATAAAAGCTTTATTTTATCATCAGAGTTTAAACATTTGCAGTCAGAGCAGCACCATAAGAAACCATTACAGCAGTTAAACAAACAAAAAGCCCATCTTAACAATCAAGCCAAAGAAATTTCCATTTTTTTCCTCTCATTTCCGTTCCATCCCTCGTTCACTGTATCCCTTCATTCTCCTGCTCCTGTGCTTTGATCGACAGTGCTCTCCACAGGATGAAGTGTGACATGTGGTGTGTATGTCAATGTCTGTCTCACTGTTTACTCTGAGCTAATACTGACTCACTCCATTAATCTGAGCTACAACAGATCCACTCCCACCTGCACACTCGAGAGTGTGCGCTCGTATCTGCGCGCACGTGTGCGTGCTTTAGGTATGTCAGTGCTCTGATTACATGCATACCTGACACACAGGCTTGTTTTACATGGTGTCTGTCATTTTCCTGTCTGGTTTGAGTGCATATGCGGCTGTTGCTTTTGTGATGTAATAGAACAAGGAGCAAGTGTTTGCGGACCAGAGCCTCCAGATCGATGCAGAGATGCTTTATGTGGTCCTGTCTGGTCTAATGACATGTCTGTAAATTAGCAACAGAATGGTGGAGCACCACACTGAAACCTAATGGCACTTCTGTAAATTACCGCTAGAATGCTGTCGGACGGCTGTGTGTTCTCATTGTGAACAACTTAGACCCCCCCCCCCCAACCCCATCCCACCACCACCTCATCTACATTTGTCTGCATGTCTGCTTGTGTGTGCCAGTGTGTATGTGTTGTGTTAGCATTTTGTGGCTGCTCTTTCTGTGTGTGAGTGTGTGTGTGGTTTATTTTTTTGTGCGTCTCCCTCCTCCTTCTCCTCTCCGCTCTCGCTCCGCTCAGTAAAGACTAGCTGGAGGCCCTGTGTTGGTAATAGCTTTTCTGACAGCAATACACCAATATTTACAGAGACCAGCGCCCACCGACCTCCCCACACATTTCATGCACACATAAAAAAGCATATACACGCACACATACGCATTCACGTACATGAGCACAAAGTTGCTCCCCCCTTTTTTTTTTTCCTTTTCGAGGCTCACACGCACAGACAGCATTAATTAACATGCTGAGCGGGAAGGAATCACACACTAAGGTGAACTGACACATATGCAAACAACGGGTTGTTTCTCACTCAGATATTGGCATTCACACACTAGCTGAAGCAAAGAAAAACAATTTGCCACAATTGCTCTTTGAATTGTGATATATTCTCAGTTTTTCCTTCTCATCATTCTCCCTGTGTTATATTCACTCAAGTGCGGCCAATTCCATTTCAACACTCTTCTCTCTGCCTCTCACTACCTTAATAACCTATTACACTTCAGTCTATTCATTACATGGCAACCCCCCACCCCCCCCCACCCCCCTTCTTTTCAGCGGTTCCTTACCGAGTGTCTGTCTTGCCCCAGCTTGACCTAGTATGTGTTAAACTCACCTCTGTTCTCCTCATTATTGGGAACTACAAGATGGTGGTTATGCCAGAGGCTCCACAGAGCCGTGAAAAAGAGGCCAACGAGATGTGCGGAGAGTGGTGGCGTGAAGCGGGAAGGGAGGTGTGAGCGATATAGGGATGCTGGTGAGGAGAACGCTGGAGCAGATGCGGAGAAAGGGTGATGCTTTGGGGGGATGGGTGTGAAGGAGACAGATAATGTCACTACCGCATGTGTATTCCGGCACAATAGTATGATCCTTTCTTTGGAGTGTAGATGTGTGTAGGTGTGCATATTTGTTCCTCGGCTCACTCACGTATATGGCCACGTACTTGTGTGTGAGTAGGTATGAGAGAGTAGATAAGAGAGTGTGAGCTTAAGGATGATGGATTGCAAAACCTTGGTCTAATGTCCTTCAGGGTCACTAAGGGTGTCCAAGGTAAGTTGCTATTGGCTGTCTGCCTGTTAGTTCTGAATTCTAATTGGCCAATCTTGCCTGCTTTGGCTGCCATGATGCTTACAGGCTGTTTGTCTCCCATTTTCATTGTAAGTTTTTGCCATCTTTATCAAAAAGCTTTTTAACCTCTCCTGCAACCGCACATCGGTACACAGACACACATTCTGGCTTTTTTAACGAACATCACAAAATGAGCCATGTTGTCAAACAAGACCACATCACTTCAGACTGCCAGCACAGCTGTTCTCTCAAAAGAGAGGATGGCAGGTTTCATAACGAGTTTGGAATGCTACAGACTCACGACTGTCTCTCTCGCATCCACACTGTTTAATCTCCAACCCACATGAGTGATCAAAGCTTGTTTACGCACCACTTCATGGTACGATTAGAGGTATGGAAAGAAGTGTTTCTTCCAAGTGCTGGCATCAGTGAGGCTTTGCTTGACAATAACAACATTTGCAGCATCTTAACAATGTGTTGCACTGTACATCCACGTCAAATTTAACCAGGCCCAACTGAGCTTTCATTTTACTCGGTTGGTTCTGATTACACCCACCATTTTATCATCTTTGAGCATATTGTGAACAGCAGTGTAGGAAGAACATAGCTTGGATACTGTTCTAATCATTATGATCATGCACAACAGGAGTGTAATCGCTCAATGCTATTTTTTCTTCCTCTTCCACCTCTCTTTTTTTTGTTCTCAGCTCGCGAGGACTATGTTGCCACCTTCAAGGGCTCTGAGTATTTCTGCTATGACCTGTCGCCCAACCCCATCCAGTCTAGCAGCGATGAAATCACACTCTCCTTCAAGACGCTGCAGCGCAACGGCCTGATGCTGCACACCGGCAAGTCGGCCGACTACGTCAACCTGGCACTGAAGAACGGTGCCGTGTCACTTGTCATCAACCTCGGCTCCGGGGCCTTCGAGGCCTTGGTGGAGCCCGTCAACGGCAAGTTCAACGACAACGCCTGGCACGATGTCAAGGTCACCCGCAACCTGAGACAGGTAACCAGACAACAGGAGGCTGAAGCGTGAGTGACCAAGCAAAGAGGAAAGGAGGGGAGATATAAAACTAGTTACAGCGATGTTAACATGGCTCGACAAAGAAAAATGTGTGTTGGGAGGGAGATAAAAATGGGAAGTAGTAGATGAATGGATGGATGGAATGTATGTGATGAAACGATTAGCAAAGGATGGAAAATTAATTGACAGCAAGTTTAGTTCATTCATTCAGGTATTTATACAGCAAAGATACTGAATATTTGCTTGTTTAAATGCAAAGACTTGCTTTTTTGTTGTTTAATATAATTGTAAACAGAATATCTACCAAAAAAAGACATTTTAGTACTACCTTAGAGTGTGAGAAATTGTGATTTGAAAGAAGATTTGAAGAAAAATCAACGGATGAAAAGTAATCCTTAGTTGCAGCCCTAATTTGAATTGCCTGTTAAGTCGTTTCAGTGTGTCTGACTCTGGTGAACCACAATAACTGCTGCAGATGTTTCAGGGGCTGTGGGCAGCAGAAAAGACTATAATCTGCAGCAAGAAACTAATCAATGTAGAAGCTACGGTCAGTGGTCTGTTGTCCATCTGCAATGATGCTGTGGTAGGAAGAAAATACCTGAGGTTTTGGTCTTAGTTTACAGTGGGTTAACCACCAGACCAGCACTGCTTTCAGCTCTAGGTGAGTGCTTTTTCAATTGTGTGTGTGTGTGTGCGCGTGTGTGTGTGCGTGTGCGTGCGTGTGCGTGCGTCGGTGTGTGTGTGCGTGTGTGTGTGCGCATGTGTGCGCGTGCGAGTGACAGAGAGAAAGAGTGAACTAGAGAACATTGAAGGTCCTGAGCACTCAGGTGCTTGTAACCCACCTGTGCCCTGCCTCTACCGTTTGCCTGTGTGTACTACTAACTTGACTACTAACTTTACTAACCTGCTAGTGAAACTAACCACCATCCATGGAATGATTCATACTACTAACCTAACCTGTGCCCTTCTCCTAGCGAAACCACTCCAACCAACCTACTAACCTCACCAGAGGCCTTTTAGCTCTCCTTTTTTTTGTTCCCGAAGTTGTTCTGTTCACAGTTTTTTGCTTTCCTTTCTCCCCCTCTCCTACAAAGCACTCAGGCATTGGACACGCTATGGTAAACAAACTCCATTGTTCGGTAGATATCATTCTAATTGTTTCTTAGTTTGGGTTTGCCCCGTGTCTATTTCCTTTTGAACCATAGACATCAAAACTAAACCAATAAAAGGATAAATGCGGTTGGTAATCTTTTACGCTTAAAAACACCCGTCCCCCCCTCCTTGCCAACCACTTTTTTCTTTAAATCCTCCCTTTCTCTCCCGTTTTTTTTCCACCCCATCACTCTGTGACTGACATGTAGGCGTGTACTGATTGGCTCATCCCACACCTGCACGCAAATTGCGAGCACCCCTCCTCCCTCCCCCCCTCCTTCCTGCATGGCGTGACCCAGAAACCCTTCCTCTCTGACCGGTCTGTAAAATGGAAAGAGAGGTTCCTTCTTCCCCTCTTTTTTCTTTTCTTTTTTCTTTTTCGTCCTCCACTCTGCCATTGCATGGTCTCCATTGTACCTCTGAATCAAGCCTCATCCTGTTGTTATTTTAATCTCCTGTGTCCTCTTTGCTGGTGGTTGCATGCAAAGAGAGGAACACAGGCTGCATGTTTACGTATTTATGTATACGTGTTTGTGTGCGTGTGTATGAGTGTGTGTGTAACCCATTTAACACCTGTGTGTGTGTATGTACATCAATATGTGTGTGTCAGTATGTCATCTCATTGAGACTTGCTGATCTAACAAACCCGCCCAACCACAAACTAACTAACACCATCATCACAACTCACCCTAACAATACACTAACATGACATCATCACAACTACTAACAACATTACAATCATTAACCCTAACCTCAGTAACCCAACACAGCTTGGCCTGACACATGTAGCACTACTGTGGCTGCCAGCAGTGCAACAACTAACAACTACTAACAAGAAAATATCACTAACACCTTGTGTGTCGCACGAAGAAGCCTGCAGAGACTTTACTAACACCTGCCTGGCTGGGCAAAATTGCCTGGCAATAAAACAGCACCATCAGTGAAAGGGAACTTCCTGTAGCGGGATAGCTGACAATCTGTATGGGCAGTCGGACGTAATCAGTAATGGACAGTAGAATATCAGGGTGATAACATGGCACTAACCGTGACTGACGTGTGACAGGGTTGGCAGTGAGCGTAAACTATGAGCCCCGATAAAGACTATTATAGGATAGAATGGGCTGGCTAACTTATAAGAAAAGAAATTCCAGTGTCACTTTAGAGGGATCATGGAGGAAAGTTGTTGTTAATCTGTTAAGATGTGAATCAAATTGTGTCGTCTGCCTTAAAGATAGAGCAGTTATGTGTCTGTGGGAGACACATAAGGAGAAAAATTGTTGAGAGAAAAGGTTGAATCAGCGTATGTAATAGCAGCTGAGGCTATCATTTTACAGTGGTGTAAACTTGCACAAACTGGGTTGAATAAAGTTTATAAAGATAGAACTATCCTATGATGTGATTGAATAACGGACTGGCTTCCAAGGGGTAGCCTTGGTGTGGAGTTCGGTATGAATTGTGATTTTGAAAATTTGCCTAGAATTAAAATATGGTTATACATACTACACAAGCTCTATTTGACTTATTGTACAATAATTTAGCTTTTGTCAGACAGGCTGAAGTAGACAGACAACATAGTCTTATTCCTATTTGAGTGGTAGCTGTGGCCGCAGAGTTTATTACTAACTCTAGTCAGAATGTTAAATATGGAAGTTGGCATTTAGTAACAGCATCTCATTCCTAATTACACCACACAGTTAGCACTGATCCAACCACACGATTCAAAGTCCCAACAACACAACTGGCCAATTCCCAAAACCAATCAGGCCTTCTCCCCACCAGAATGCATACACATTGGTTGCCAGAATAACGGGGGCTAATTTGGCTGGTCAGCGCCTAGCTAGCGCTTAGCGCTGCCTTTGGTGTGAGTATATAGCGTGTCCTTTCCCTGTGCTTTGTTGTGTAGGTGACCATCTCTGTGGACGGCATCCTGACCACCACAGGCTACACCCAGGAGGACTACACCATGCTGGGCTCTGATGACTTCTTCTATGTGGGAGGGAGCCCCAGCACCGCTGACCTCCCTGGTTCTCCAGTCAGCAATAACTTCATGGGCTGTCTCAAAGAGGTGGGATGCAAGCACGATTCACACATGTATACCTGCACAGGGAAAACACGTTTAAAGCTCCATACTAGGGCTGTAATTAATAGCATGACATTTACAACAATATTTCGAAAAGGCATGCAGTACGAGTCAAATCTTTGGACACATTTCCCATTCAAGAGAACGGGTATAATTACTAAAGCAAATATTTACAAACTCACATATGAAAATTAAAACCCTGAACATAAGATCATCTATTCCAATAACACATTTTGCTCTGAAACAATACACCCCAGGATTTTTTTATCTCATTGCAATTCCGATGAAAGTATTGCCGCATACATTTTGACACACTCAGGTTTTAAACACCTACCATCTACCTCTTTTTCATTTTCCCTTCTTTTCTCACACACACATTATCTTATAAAGCACACACACAGAAAGGCTTCCATTTGGCAGACTCACAGAAACAGTCCCAGACACACACACCCTCCCTAGCATCAGAGAGAATCAGTGATGAGTGTCGTTGAGGGAGTAGATAAAGCACTAAGCACTAACATGCTAATTAGCTATGCCACAGAGACGCTCCATCCATCCGCTGTGCTTGAAATGGGCCACAACACTGCAACAACAAAAACTCACATGACACGCTGTTAAAAACACACTCATACACACGCATGTACACATAAACACAATCCCAGCATGTGCTGTTTACACAGTGAGCATGCATGTACATGAGCAGGAATAAACAGACAAAAATAGTCACGCAAATAATCACCCATATGCATACACAGCACATTAACACAACAAAACTCCCAAATACGTGCTTACACACCTATAATATACACACCCTGTCTGAATCTCTCTTTCATTCCCACAGACTCACACAGAGACATAAACAAATAACCAAACAAGCCGACAGATGATGTGCCAAACAGAGAGCTATCTGTATCAGTGGTGAATGCACTCTGTGTTGCTTCATTAAGACTGATGGTGTTTAAACGAGGCTGCCGCTGTCAATGTGAACCCTCCACTGGCACATTTACATATTTAATACGATGATATGATAATCCGTGTGAGCAAATTAAGATGTATGCAGTGAATCACGCGCATGACCAATCTCCGCTGTAACAATTTTGTGCATGTGATGTGGCGCAGGAACACTCCTCCATATACAAACGCACCCACACACTAACACCATTTTGCGCACTTGCAGCACTTGAATATTCAAGAATCACCCTCGTTGCCCTACACAGAGACAAAAGCACACGATATACAGAAATGTTAAACCGGGGGTGAGAAGCCAGTGCAAAGGAGCAATTTTGTGATTTTGCCAAGTCTCACAGGTCATAGAAAGAGGTCTGGATTAATAAAGCAGAGCCTGTGTGCTTGTCTCTCTCGAAATCAAAATGCTCAGCACAAGCACGCTCTTTACACCCGCTGCTCAGTCAGAGAGCGTACTGTGTCAGGGAAAGGAAAGAAACATAAAAGAGTGACAGAGTAAAAGCCATCATGCAAGTGGCAGGGACAAATGGAAGTTATCAAGAGAAGAGATTGGAGTGGCCTGCTCGTCTTGAGGTAGTTGCTTTCATATGAAAATGCATGAACACCTGAGTTGGAAGATTAATGGGTGTCTCATCTCCTCTCTACTCCTTCAACATTCTCTTTATTTGTGACATCTGAAAGGGTTAATCAAAGCATCTCTTTCTTTTCTTTTCTTTTTCTCTTACTTTTTTTTTTTTATGAAACACTGAGTTAAATAAAGAAATCCCGCAGTAGTCCCAGAGCATAAATATTGTAAAGAAATCCAAGGAAAGGACACATCGTCAAAAATTGTATATAACTGAAACGTGAATTCATGTTTGATCATTTCCTCGTCCGTCTCTTCCCCTGAAGGTGGTGTACAAGAACAATGATGTACGGTTGGAGCTGTCTAGACTGGCTAAACAGGGAGACCCAAAGATGAAGGTATACGTTTTAACAGCATGTTCAACTAGAGTCCGACAACACATTATCCTCTTATATACACACTCAACACACTCTTTTGTATCACAACCTCCTGTCTGCCATACTGTAGGGATTTGTAGAAAATCACCACTCAGTAAATGGGATTATATTTTTGAAGTAGCCACAAGCCTTTTTGTCTTTTAGTCAGTGCACAGCCAGGAGGAACTGGCTTCATTTCAATCCCAGACTACAAAGGAACCATTTTGGCCTTGATATCCGCTGGACATTAGACTAAGAACCATTTTTTAAAAGAACCTCTAAACGTTTTTTCTTCTTCTACCTGCCCCAGGTAAGTGGGGTGGTGTCCTTTAAGTGCGAGAGTGTAGCAACGCTGGACCCTGTGACCTTTGACACCCCAGAATCTTTCGTGGCACTAAGCAAGTGGACAGCAAAGAAGGCCGGATCCATCTCATTCGACTTCAGAACCACAGAGCCTAACGGGTTGATGCTCTTCAGCCATGGCAAGCCTAGACAGCTGCAACGCAAGGATCCCCGCACGCCGCCTACCATCAAGGTGGAAATTATAGAATGTCTTCTAAAAAATGTAAAACTCAGCAGAACAATAGTATGAGCCTTGCAAGTTCTGTGCTCAGTACAGCTCTGTACTCAACTGCTCCAATTTCAGTGTGCTAATATGCTCACAATGACACTGCTAACATGCTGATGTTTAGCAGGTATGATTTTTTTTACCATCTTAGTTTTCAGTGTGGTATAATTTGCTAATTAACACCGACAAATATTAAGTGAGATTGACAGACAGCCCAACACTTCTATTCAAAGAGCCACACTGCTTGCATGGCTTAAGTATTGGGACTTTCTCTTTCCTTTCATGATTGTCACTCAAAAATTGTGTCTGGCCTCTAGAAACACATATGATACAGAAATCCTTATTTCCCATGAATACAAAGGTCATTATATTGAGATCTGTTCAAATTCAAATTGAATACAATGTATTTTCCCAAATCTTCACTAAAATTAATCACTTTACACAAGTAGACCTGATAAAATTGCTTAAACTGGAGCTTGATCACCTTTTTGTAACTCGTAGCTATAATTAGCGTTTTTATTGCCAGCCATCAATGTCCCCACTTTATACAGACTATTGATGCCGTGCCCATTTGGCTTACAGGTGGATTTCTTCGCCATTGAGATGCTGGATGGGCACCTGTACTTACTGCTGGACATGGGCTCGGGAACCACTAAAACTAAGGCCATCGACAGGAAGGTCAATGACGGAGAATGGTATCATGTGGATTTTCAGAGGGACGGGCGAGCAGGTACTCTCACAGCTCTCTCACATCCAACATTTTGCTAATCTTTTGACCACAAAAGTGAATAAGAGGGAGATCTAGGGTAATGAGTAGGCCAGATTGGACTGCAACATTTCATAGTAAGCACCAGCCAAGCATGGCCATTTGGCTGCCATCTGCCTGCTGTCTGTATTGAATTCAAACTGTGGTTATTGAATCTAAATTTAAGTGTGCTGTATAGACCATTTTAACCCAATCGATATACTGTACTGCAGTAGTATTGTCAAATATATTGTAATGTGTTGCTGTATTTACCATAACTATCAAGACCACAATCAAAGCAGTTTGTAAATTTGTCTCATCTGGAAGTGCAGTAATGCTACTTCAACGCAACTTACAGAAGACGCTGCCAGTGCCAGTCTTCTCAGTGGGAGTTTTGTTTACTATAAGTGCACTGATGTCTAAAAATAAAGTATTAATGATTTATTGATGACAGATTCGGAAATAGTACTTCTAAAGCAGTATGATTAATTACAGTAACTGATTACTAAGGCCTGTGTGGTCTTGGATTTGCATAACTTCTGATGATTACAGTGATGGGTAGTGGCGATAAGGCGGACTACAAAGAAAGAGGGAAAGATGATGATGATGAAGATGATGATAGCAGTCACAACGGTGGTGGTGATGATGGCGGTAATGATTGTGAAGGACATAATGATTGCTGTTTTTATTATGTCTGTATTCAGGAACCATCTCAGTGAACAGTGTGCGAACAGCGTACACGGCTCCAGGAGACAGTGAAATCCTGGACCTGGATGACACACTGTACCTCGGAGGTTTACCTGAGGACCGTGCTGGACTCATCTTCCCTACAGAGGTGTGTGCTGATGTTGCATGTCCTTCCATAACTACAGTAAAACAAACAAAGTATGATTAGTTAGTTAATCAGTCAGTCACAGTCTGTCACATTGTAGAATTTGCAGCTTTTCCTTATCTTTTATGATGGTAAATTGAATGCCTTTGGATTTTATCTGCTTGGTTGTGCATTTTTGCTGTTTTTTTACTGAAGGATTTATCGAATAATTAATAACATAGTTGCCAGATTATCAAATACAAATCTACTGTTGCAGGCTTAGTTGATATACTCTATTAATTCTAAACCAAAATATCAAAATTTGTTCTTTGAGCTATTATGTTAGATTTTTTCAAATCAGGCTAAATTAGAAAAGCTTCATTTTGGCTGATATCCATAGATAGGGACCTTTCTGTGGAGTTTGCATGTCCTCCCTATGTCTGCGTGGGTTTTATCCGGATTCTCCAGCTTTCTTCATCCAAAACCATGCTTAGGTTAATTGGAGACTCTAAATTGCCCCTAGATATGAGTAGATAGATGGATAGATGGATAGATGGATAGATGGATAGATAGATAGATAGATAGATAGATAGGTAGATAGGTAGATAGATAGATAGATAGATAGATAGATAGATAGATAGATAGATAGATAGATAGATAGATAGATAGATAGATCATCAGTCAGTTTGTGATGTTGTATTGCACTACAGCTTCTATAATCTGTCTTTATTTTTCGGCTACTGTTTAATATTATAATATATAGTCATATTTGTTTGTTTCTTTTGTTTCTTTTATGACGGGATTTTACAAGCCAGTAACTGTCTCTTTTATTATTATTTGTTTGTGTTATGTCATTGTTAACTGCCATGGACAAACTACTTACCGTAAAACACAATTTAATTTTGAATTTAGTGTACCATCAGGCGACTGCAAAATGTTATCACGTTCCCCCGGTTTATTAGCGATTGTGCATGCAGTGAAACTAGCCGACGACTGTGACCTTTTCCTCAGGTGTGGACAGCTCTGTTGAACTACGGTTACGTGGGCTGCATCAGAGACCTGTTTGTGGACGGGCAGAGTAAAGACATCCGGCGGCTGGCGGAGGCCCAGAGGGCGGTGGGTGTGAAGCCCTCATGCTCCAGAGAGCCACCCAAGCAGTGCCTCTCCAACCCCTGCCAGCACAATGGCAATTGCAGGGAGGGTTGGAATCGCTACGTGTGCGACTGCTCCGGGACGGGTTACCTGGGACGCTCCTGTGAGAGAGGTTAGAATCGCAGTGTGGGAGATCTTCGGAAAATAGACATGGAAAGCATTTATACTGGACTACTGGTAGCTTGAACAGTAATTTGAATGAATGTCAAACTCGCATTTCACAATAGATGAGTAAGCTGGCTAATAATAGTTATTTAACAGCAACGATTTCAGGAGTGAGAAATTCATAATATATCATGATGCAAAATACAGTCATAATAACAGCTTTATTATTTACTTTTTGGCTTGAGAACATTGTGCAATGCCAAAGGGATGAGACAGATGGTACAGGGTGGAAAGTCTGAAGTTTTAAAGTTAGAAATAACTCCATCAACCGCTGACAATATATTATGATCATTAGTTATATTGAGCAATAAAAATGTATTCATTATACCTTTAAGTTATTTTTTTTTTTTGCTTTATAAAGTCTCATCCAAATACAGCTTGTATCACTTTGATGGCACTCTGATATACGCTTAAAAGATACCCTCATAAAGATTTACGGTAGATAAAAATGTGACTAAAACGTTATTCACATAAAAAGCCTTGCAAATTGAATTTTGGTAGGGTTACCCACCACTGTGGTTATCTGTGGTTATGGAGAATAGAAAGGTTAGGGTGAAAAAAAAGATAGTAGATAGAAAGGTAGTGGTAGTTGAGATAGAAAATAGGGGCAAGCTTTCCAAAGAAGAAGAATAATAGAGCAGGTTTTCTTTCTTTGGCTAAATCTTCTTTTTATTCAGCAATACGGTTTCTATCTGAAATGGAGAGTAAGATGCGGAGAGGGAATGGAGAGGAGCAACAGAGGAGAAAAAGCGGAGGTGGGAGGAGGCAGAGCTGCAGACAGTAGCATTGGACATCTATAGATGTAGGGACTGGGAATCGATGGGCGAGGAAATATGCAGAAAGCAGAGAGCAGGACAGCCTGTGACAGAGGAGGGTGGAACCACCGGGCTGGAACTGCCATATGACAGCAGGTGAGAAGATGAGGAGGAATGGGAGACAGGAGTCAAAAATCTGACAGAGGGAGAGAGTTATGAAAAAAGGTATGAACTCAGACCGAGAGACAAATGGAAAGTGTGAGAGATTGGCAGAGGGACGGTTACAGGCAAGTTGAAAGAAACAAGATGGGGTCGGACAAGAAGAAGAGAAGAAATGTTGTTTTTGCCACAACTGTTGGCACGTCTCAAGTCATGATTGTACTAGCATCTTACAGGAGATACACACACACACGCATTCTGAAAGGTGTTGATATGAAAATATTTTATTTTGAAGGACAAAGATCCGCAGTGAATGTTTATCATGAAAAAGCACCCTCTCTCTCTTTATATCTTTTTTCATCCCTCTCTGTGTGCATTGAGGGGTCACTAACTAGTGGTTCATTGGATTAAAGGAAGCACAGATGGAGAAGCAGATGGAGAGAGTGATTGGGCATGTTTATGCCTTCTACCTGCGGTTTCTCCCTCCCTCTTTTCTCCTCCCTCATTCTCTCACTCTCCTTTGTTCCCCCCTCTCTCTTCTTTAATGAGCAAAGATGGTTGCGATGAATTTTTATGTTGTAAAGAGCAGTCCCAGACATATTTCTGCTGTCACATTTGCACATCTCGTTTGTTCTTCCTTCCCTGTTTTCTCTGCCATGTAATGTTAGAAATGGCAAAAAAAATTAAATAACCTTAATTTTTCAAAACAAAAGAATTTCTATAGTTAACCCATGTTTATTGTTTCACACTTGAAATGACTTTTCATGTCAATGTCATTTCTGAATGTGTAAGTGAAGGCTTTGTGAATTGGATTGTCTGTTGAAAGAATGGTGTCTTTGGGAGTACAAATGTTTTTGATTTTTTTTTTTTTTAAATTGGTCCACTAATGGTTTTAAAAACAGAAAATGTGACATCAAGCTCCTATTTGCTCAAACTGAAGCAGAGACAGGGAGCACTGCCGCCTCATCAGAGACATTCTGATTCACTAGCTTTTACTTTAAGAATATCGAGCCTCGGGAGCCCAAATGTTTTGGATTTTTTGAAATCAGTCCCGTAATGCCTTCAAAAACAGCAAATTGTGATGGCATGTTCCAACCGGAGCGCAGGCAGAGAGCACTACTTATCCTTTTGTAAGGCATTTGATGCCAAATACATCACAAAAGCATACGGAAGTTGCAAGGAAGACCCCAGGCAAATGCTTTAAGCCCAGTCAAAACGCCTTGACCCTCTAGAAAAGCATAAATTCTTACCATGCTCACTTTCAGGATTGGTTGTTATCTAATTAACAAACAAGCAATGATTTTATCCCATGTATTTCCTTATTTTTCCCTACCCTTTATTTGTACTTTTTAGAGATATATTTTTATATTTTCTAAATAGAACATACAGCATTTTGTTTACATATGCACATGCTTTCGCAGGGTAAATGCGGATATATTTCCAATAAAACACATCAATCGGCCACATTGCTGCACTGAGGGACATATTCCTTTGTTAGGATGAACATGAACACACACACACTGTCCTATTGCCATTCCCGGCACCAAAACACTCCAATTTGACTAATAGGTTTGCTAAGAACAACAATGGCCATCTGTTTTAGGAAATTACTAAGCCCTTTTTAAAGAGGAAACTATATATTTGTGACCCATTTCAAAGATTGATGTCTTTAGGAGGAACCAATTTACTTGGGGCTGAGTGCCACAGTCAGGGTGGGATAATTGGTTTCAGTCTTTTTATGGGATCACTGACAATAACAAAAATATATAATATGACCAGCCTTATCCTTTCCCGATTTTTTTCTGTCTGTATGGTCTGC
Organism: Lepturacanthus savala; assembly: GCA_030544235.1. Taxonomy (NCBI): domain Eukaryota; kingdom Metazoa; phylum Chordata; class Actinopteri; order Scombriformes; family Trichiuridae; genus Lepturacanthus; species Lepturacanthus savala. Next base: position 16,970,607 of record CM060471.1, on the reverse strand, counting down.
ACATGGTGTCTGCTAGAGGCAACAAGTGATGCAACGGTATGCGACACTGGCAGTGTGTTTTGCACTTAAGTCCAATTCTTTTGTTTTCCCGACAGAAATGGGCTTCCATACCTTCCTCTATTTGCCTGGTAGTGAGTCAGGTGGTGTGATGTATAAAATTGAGTCAGCTTCCTTATCAGAAAGTGTGTGTATGTGGTTTGTGGTGTGTGTGTGTGTGTGTGTGTGTGTGTGTGTGGTGTGTGTGTGTGTGTGCTTGTTACTTATGTTATCTGTGATATAACAGACAAACCACCTTCTTTTTTCCTCAAGTTAATGAGGGTTCATTTGCATTTTAGCCAGGAGCTTTCCCCCCCTCCTTTCTCCCTGTCTTGCTCTGTCCCTATTTTCTCTCCTCTTGCTCTCACTTTACTAAACCGTCCTCTGTTCACACTTAAATTCACTCACTTATTCTGACATGCACACACACATATAAACACACTATCTCTCTCTTTCCCTCCTTCTCAGCTCATCAGTATTCATGAGACCTCCCTCTCTTCCTGTTCTCTTGTTTTTTTTGTTTTTTTTGCCTTGGCTCCAACAGTCTCCCACGGAAACAGGGAGAGCGAAAGGGAGAGAAAGCAAAGTAGGAATGGAATGAAGAGATATAAGAAGAAAGAAGGAATAGAAGGGAAAGATAAAGACAAAGAGACACAGAGAGTGTGTTTAGCTGTGTATGTAATTGGCCAATAAAAAAAGGGTCCTCAGAGGTAAACAGTTTAACGGTCGGGGATTGGCCCCAGCAGGTAGCGGGGAGAGAAGATTATGAATATGTAAATGAGTATGCAAAATACATTAAAGCGGGATCACCTGAGCTTGTTACATTATGACTCCAGGGTCTGGGATGTCAGCAGCGGTGGCTAACACACTCACCGGCATGCATTCTGATTTAACTGGCTAATAGGGCCAGCCAACCAGCTGTGGCTATTTTTACCTCCTCTTTTGAAAGGCGGAGGGAGTGATGATGAATTAAGGGTGGGAAGTGATGGGGTAATTTTGTAGGAACAGCTTCAACATGATGTGGTGGGGGAGACAGGAGTGTAGCCGTGTTGCAACATACTTTGTCATGTTTGAATCTGATTCATTCGACGTCAAACTGCCTTTGTCTTCTCCCACCTCCTGTTTTTTTTTCCCTGTCAATCATTTTTTGTGGGTTTTTTTCTGTTTCTACCCACATTCCCTCTTTCACTGCCTCTTTATTTCTATCTCTCCCTCTCTCTCTCTTTCTCTCTCTCTCTCTTTGAATCTTGTACAGATGCGACCATCCTGTCATACGACGGCAGTAAGTTTATGAAGGTGCAGCTGCCTGTGGCGATGCACACCGAGGCAGAGGACGTCTCGCTACGGTTCCGCTCCCAGCGGGCCTATGGCGTTCTCATGGCAACCACATCCCGTAACTCTGCAGACACCCTTCGTCTAGAGCTGGATGGGGGCCGCATCCGACTCACTGTCAACTTAGGTACACACATGCACACACGCAAACGTCCACATTTAGATCCTCAAACATTATTCTAATTACCTGTCAGGGGAATGCAGCTGATACTGGCCTCTTGGCATAGGAATGTCATTAAGTGTTGATTAATAATATATTATCCCAGGAAAATTAACATCTATAGATACAGTAATGAAAATATAAAGATAGCACAGATAATTGTACTGCACTATAGATCCAATATATTCACATGTGTTTCACAGACTTTAACAGAAACTTTATAGTATTTCGATTAGACTTTGCGGTGTATATGTAACTTAATTTCAAATATATATTTTAGACACACAAATGAAGATTAGCGGTATTGTTTTCATGTTGAACAGAGGGTCAAGCCTCAAGCTGCATTCTCTGCTCACTCCCAGTGGACCTGTGCATCCCTAACACCTTCAACAATCAACACAAGACTCACGAATAACACACAGATAATTGCAGGAAAATACATCCCTGTATGTTTTTTTTTAAATATATATATTTCTTTCCCTCAGTTCAACTGCTAAACACAATTCCAGCTTTGCTGTTTTTCAGTCGCACATTATCACATAAATCGCACATTATACACATGACAACACATTCACATGATAAGACACACAGAGGGGTGCATGTGTTGGTCTCTGGTTGTCTGCAGCCACGTCTTTTCTGTGGTTGACGCTACACGACACACCAAGGCATCATGGGTAAAAAAAAAAAAATAGTTAATAATAACGGAGCTGAATCTTACGAGATTTTTGCTCTGGACGGGTGATGAAAATTGTGGGATGTGTTCGATGTCATCAGAAAAAGTGACACACATAACCCATCTCAGTCTCCCGGTGCTTTTGATTGGTGACTGAAACTGTCACCCAGGCCAGAGCAGCCAATGAGCACACAGCATGTGTTGGGATACGCCACTCTCCTTAGCTGTTCCATGAAAATATCTCAAACCTAAAGAATTAAAATCTGGACTTCATTCATGATTGGCTAAACTCAAAAGTGCCACATTTTTAATTTTGTCACACGCTGTTGTAAGAAAATGCACAGTTCCGCTTTTGAGGTCCTGTGAGAAAGGAGAGTGTGTGTTTTCTCAGCAGTGTGTGAGTGTGCATGTTTGTAAAAGCGTGCAGGGTGTGTCGATGTGTGCGTCCCCAGGGCGTGGAGAGTATGTGTATGTATGCAGCATTAACCCTCTGCTCTGCTCTCCCTCCAGACTGTATCAGGATAAACTGTACAGCCAGTAAGTGATCCTCCATCACACCTAACCCTTCCCCCTCCCTTCTCCTCCTCAGCGTGTGTGCGGCAATGTGTGTGTGTGTGTGTGTATATGTGTGTTTTTGTTAATGTATCTTGGTAATGTATATATTTTACTCACTCTCCATTTGCTCTAAATCTCTGATTCAACATATCTTTCTGCCATGTGTCTGACCGTGCACATATATGTGTGTGTCGGAGAGGGGAGGTGCACATATGCGTGTTTGTGTCTGCATGTTCAGCTACACCACAGGAGTGGTGCGATTTTTGCTGAGGGCCAGGGTTTTCCAGGTCGGCCATTTTAGCAAAGAAGGATAGACGGAAGAGCGGACGGTGGGGGTTGGAGGAAGGGAGGGGAAAAAAAGACAGAGAAGTAGAAGGGCAAAATCTGAGCATGATGTGTTCAGGTAAAATTAGGCATGCTGAAAAGAGGAAGCTAAAGAGACAGAGTAGTAGCTGGTGGAACTCAGAGCTGCAGGCTAATTACTTCTCCTTCATGCCAGAGACAAAAGAAATGTTATCCCTCTGTTTCTTTCTGTCGTACCTTCATCCCAGCGTCTGTCTGGTGGCTTTCTTTGTTTGCTTGTTGTTTCTCTCTAAACTGTACATGAGGGGGTTTTGGAAATGTTTCATTTGGTGTGTGCTTGTGTGTATAAGAGAGTGTTTTCTATGCATCCGGTATCCTTTTCACTGCTTATCTTTGAGTGTGTGTATTTTCCTGTGTGAGAATGTGCGTGCGTGTGTTTCTCTTCACACTGCTGCGAGTGGATCTGAATCCCTGATGAAGTTTAATTCCCTCACGTGGAGTTTCTCTCTGTCACGACCACAGAGAAAGTGAGAGAGGGAGAGAGGGAGACGATTGCTCTGTGACGGCAAAGAGGTGGTGAAATGGACGACTGCAGTTGCCATAGAAACCCTACTAGCCACACAGCGCTGTTGCTATCCCGCATGTCTGTTGGCCAATTTTAGACCAGTTGTCTGAATGAACATTTTAGTAGGCAGCCATTTTTTCTGGCACACGGTGTGCATACAATAAATTATACATCTGATATTCGAGGGGGGGAAGAAAAAAAAAATGTATTTAACAGCAAGGCGCTACTGAAATAGTCCACTCAAGCAGTCAAATAAAAGCCTTGGCCTGGGAGAGATTTGAAGCTTATCTTGAAGAAAAGACATTTGTTATTTGGAGCTAATCAAATATGAAAAGCTTTTTATTACTTTGTTTTCATTATCCCGCTCTTCTAATTTCCTGTAGCTCCTGTCATTTGATTTCAAGTCTAATTTCTTGCAACAAACATTCCCTCTGAATTGTCTCGCCTCTTTGTCTTTTGGTTTAACAGCACAGGTTGTCGACTGTCTGCTGACAGCGGTGATCGCTAGTAGCTCAACATTAGTCTTAACTCACCATGCTGCAGAGTGCACTGACCCAAAATAGGTGTGTATGTGTGTGTGCGCATATGTTTCTGTGCGTCTCCCTGCTTTCAGGTCGACACAGATCACTGCCTCGCTCCCACATCAGACTGCTCGTTCTTTGAGTATTCGGTTACATATGCACAAACTGGCACACATGCTCACACATACATACACATATTCTCTACTTCACTCAGTGCTATGCAGTGATCCATGGTAACAGGATGAGATGCTCATGCCCAGAGCACAGCTGAGTCTCCTCGGGGGAACCCTGTGTCCTCTCTGAATGCACAACCTACTCTTCTCGCTGCGCAAACACACACCCATGCATTTCATATGACCATATCCATTTGGATTTACTTCTCACACTCGTTTGATTATGTTTGAGCGTCAGCCTGCCTTTTTACCTCTTTCTTTCCCTTTCTGCCTGCGTACGCGTGTGCCTGCGTGCTTCTATGAGTGATGTAGGCATGCTTGACATTTTCTGCAGCAGAATCCGTTCAGGTCAGTTTACTTCTCACCTCCCCCGTCATTACCTCCTATAGGTCACCGTAAGCAGGCTCACTCTCACTCCTCAAGCCAACAGGGCTCGGAAAAGGAGGAGGGGGAGTGTGTGTGTGTGTGTGTGTGTGTGTGTGTGTGTGTGTGTGTGTGTGTTGGGAGGTAGTGGCTGTTGTGTTCAAGGTTGGTGGAGTGCTTGTGGTGAGTAGGAGGAAGGGGACAGTGAGGTTTTTTTGGAACAGTCAGTCTGTCAAATGTGTGCAGTCAACTATGTGAAGATATGAGCTGGTAGATGGGCAGTGAGAGAGCCATCATGAGAGGACAGCTCAGCTTCTCTCATTTTGCTGCACATCAGCACCTTGGAGAGCTCTCTAATGTACCAATGTGTGTCTAGTGCCACCATGAGGCTCACTGCAGTATTGTGCTCTTGTGCTAAATAAAATAAGAAATAGATCCTGCATGCAGGCGCAGAGGCTAATATTTGTTCTGCGTGCGGGGGCGTGAGGGATATGGAGCGGTTTGGGAATCAAGGGGGTATGAATGTGCTTTCTGTGCATGTGTGGGTAGTAGGTGGTCACCATGGCTGTGTGATCTGTCCACAGATGGATTGTCTCAGCGTGGGTTTGTTGTGACTCACAGTCTCCATCTTAGGCGCCCATCGCATCCATTTATGTTAATCTTTCTGTCTGTGTCATGTCATGTGTCTTTCTGGTGTATCTGTGCAGAGATCTGTCTGCCTGTCTATCTGTGGAAAGAGTGCGTTGACATGGAGGTATTTGTCTCCCCAGGATATGTATGGTCCCTTCTTCCTTTCGCTATCCCCCCTTCCCCCCCATTTCCTCGCTTTTGTCCTTAAATTTGAATTCAACCTGCCTGGCTTTCTGCTTCTTCTTCTTTTTCTTCTGCTCTTTTGTTTCTGTTTCTGTCTCTCTGCATCTCTGTCTCCTTTTCCTCTCTCTCTGTCTCTCTCTCTCTCCCCACCTCTCTGCATATGTTAACGGTGCTTTGGGCTATGTGTAGGTAAAGGCCCAGAGACCATCTTTGCGGGGTCGGGCCTCAATGATAATGAGTGGCACACAGTGAGGGTAGTCCGGCGTGGCAAGAACCTCAAACTCACCGTGGACGACATGCAACCTGTTGAAGGTAACCACATTAGCCTAACTTAAACCTCCTTTACCTTATCACCACAAAATGACACTCAACATTAGGTTATGAGTGAAAATAATAAAGCTGCATTTTACAATTAAAACAAGTGTAAATACAACTTCAATGGAATTTACATTAGTAATGGTGCTTTTCCTGATTATTAGATATATTAAGGTATTGAAATAAGCATTAGTAGAAGTATTAGAATTAGCTAATATTGATCAGTTCCACTTGAAACACAACTTTCTGTAGCCCTCATCTTTGAAGTTTACCCCCACCACCAGGTCAGATGGCAGGTGATCACACCCAGCTAGAGTTCCACAATGTGGAGACGGGTATTGTGACGGAGAAGCGCTACATTCCTGCCGTGCCCTCCAATTTCATCGGCCACCTTCAGGGCCTGACGCTGAACGGCATGCCCTACATTGACCTGTGTAAGAACGGCGACATTGACTACTGCGAGCTCAACGCTGTTATCGGCTATAAGACCATCGTGGCCGACCCTGTCACCTTCCGCTCGCGCTCCAGTTTTGTCACGCTGCCGACGCTACAGGCCTACTACTCCATGCATCTCTTCATGCAGTTCAAGACAACCTCCCCTGATGGCCTCATTCTCTACAACAGGGGAGACGGCAATGACTTCATAGTGGTAGAGCTGGTTAAAGGGTGAGCTTTACAATGCACAGTGCCTAGTATTTAGTCAATCAGTTGATATTTTTTGAATTGGTGCATATAATATAAAATGATGAGTATACAAAATGAATTATGAAAACAAATAAAAGGGAATAATAATATAGTTAAGTACATATGTATATATATAAAATCTAAGTATATATGTCCTGAAATATCTAGAATAGATCTAGAAGAAATATTCCAAAATTGCCATTTACTCCACTTTACAGTTAACATTTTCCTTGATGGGCGACCGAATAGCTAAGTGGTAAAAGTAGTGAGTCCCCAGTTGGATCAGCCAAATGAACCATTAGCTGCATGTTTCCCCTAATCTCGTTCCCTACATTTCCTGTCTCTCTCCATGATCAAACAAAGGAACAAAATGGCCAAAAAAATAAGCTTAAAAAAAACATTGTCCTTGATCCAAAACAAAAAATGCACAGCTTTTTTTCTTCATTTTTTTAATTACATTTTGCAAGACAGATGATAATAACCTGAAGTGTACGACCCTGTGTTCTTCATAACGAAAATGATTAATTTGCCTTTTCACTGCCGACTTGTTTAATCTTCTCCTCTCTTCTTTCCTTGTTCCATCTCTAGCTACCTTCACTACATCTCTGACCTGGGCAATGGAGCACATCTGATCAAGGGCAACTCTAACAGTCCTCTAAATGACAACCACTGGCACAACGTGCACATTTCCCGAGACACTAACAATCTCCACACAGTCAAGATTGATACCAAGGTCACCACGCAGACCACCACAGGCGCCAAGAACCTCGACCTAAAGGGTATGCACATACACACGTTTCAAGGAGGAGCTCATTTAGGTGGAAGGGATATATATATATATATATATATATATATATATATATAGATATATATATATATATATATATATATAGATATATATATATATATATAGATATATAGATATATATATAGATATATAGATATATAGATATATATATATATATATATATATATATATATATATATATATATATATATATATATATATAGATACAGTCTGCATACAGTATTTGTACATACAATATATACATAATAATTGCTTAGGTAAAAGCTAATGTCAACACATTTTAAACATATACTAAGTATTGAAACTAGCTAATAATATTCTGTTGTATTCATTATAATGTTCTATCTCTATTTTAGAGCCCTGTAAACTGAATAGCTTTGTTTTTCATCTGTCTCAGATCTTCTTTTTTTACTTTTGTTTTAATGGATCAATCACTCTATTATGAAAATCATTATTTGTAGTGACTTTCTGATTTACTGTCTAACAAAGCATTATTGATTAGTTCACAAAGCTGCCACTCATTGCGATGCCCTTGACAGGTGACCTGTACATCGGGGGCATCTCCAAAGAGATGTACCGGGACCTGCCTAAGCTGGTCCACTCCCGTGAGGGATTTCAAGGTTGCCTGGCAACAGTTGATCTAAACGGCCGCCTTCCTGACCTTTTGGCTGATGCCTTGGCAACCATGGGACAAGTAGAGAGAGGCTGTGAAGGTGAGGTGAAAACACACCTGCAGAGGTGTACCCGGTCCCACATCCCCGTTGCTTTTTCTTTCCATTTCCATTTAGGTCACACTCTCTGTTATTAAGAATAAACCACTAACCCAGCTTTTGGTCTATTAGATGTAAAAAAAAAAAAAAATACTTTTTTTCTTCTTTTCATCTCTTGCTCAGTCTTTCTGCGCATTGTGTCTTCTCTCTCTGTCCCACTCTGTCATCAGTTCACAGGCATCTGCGTGCATTGACTAACCATCTAACTTAATTTGCTTGTTTGCTTTTTTGTTTGGCTGACAAAAGTTACATTGATGAAAGCTGACTTGCAAGGTATATCGCTTTGTGTGAGCATGAGAGACATGTATGTGAGATTGGGGGAAATGTGTGCGCGAGTGTGTGTGTGCGCGCGTGCGTGTGTGTGTGCTTGTGTTGAAACTACCCAGTGCTGTCCAGTGTTGTGTGGATCCAAGTGATCCAGAGTTAAAGGTCAGAGGTGACCTGTCCTCTCCTAGCCTCACCGTAGTGACTTCATCACAGTAGTGGCATCACCACCGCTTGACTTTAGTTAACCACGTCTCCACCACCCTCATAGCCAAGCAGCATGCTTTCTAACCCCCTCCTACTGACACCCAACCTACTTCAATAAACTTCAATACTCCATTTGTGAATCATTTCGCACCCTTTCCTCCATGCCTTGTGTTAGAAAAGTAATGAGGGAGGACTAAGGTTAGAGCTTTCCTGTTCTCCTCCTGTGTGGTTTTAGCATGAGGCAGGGAGAGAATGGTGACAGAACACTGAAGAGAGAGTATTGAGATGAAGGCCTTTAAACATAACTCTGCTCTCTTATGTTTAAATCCTCCTCCTGTCCATGCCCCACTCATCTAGCTTCACCACCTGCATGCTTTACACATTTGGCTTTTTTCCACCTAGTTTAGTTCCAGTTCATTATAGAGAGAACCTGTCACATCTTCTGTAAGTTTAAATCCAAAGAATGGGAGCCTATCAACAATATCCCAGTCTCTCGATGATTTTCTACTAATACTACTAATCATAATACCATTGCACCACGACAGACTACCCACCCATGTTAAACTGCAAAATTTTTCAAGGAAATGCGGTGTAAATATAACCATACTGTACTGACTTCATACTGGGCTCCAGACAAAATCAAAAAAGTGTGTTTGTTTATCTTCTCCTAACTTTTGCACCCTTCCACCCCGCCACGTCTGTCACTGCAGGTCCCAGCACTACATGTCAGGAAGACTCCTGCTCAAATCAGGGAGTTTGTTTGCAGCAGTGGGAGGGCTTCACCTGCGACTGCAGCATGACTTCATATGCTGGGCCACTATGCAATGACGGTGAGTCTATGGGTTTCATTTTCTTTTCTCAAACCTGGGCGGATGACAGATCATATCAATTTTTCATGATGTATACTGCAGGGTGGGTTGGATTGGAAGTGTATGTGTGACCTTTGAAAACTTTGAGAAAAAGTTTGAGAATGTAGATTATAAAGCATCAGATTGAATTCGGTATTTAGATGAAATGCACATTGTGTTCTAATGTCTCATTTTCTTCTACTTTTTTTGATGATTTTTAACAAACATTTTTGATGACTCTGAAATTTTCATCCTCACAGTAACTATCTGTGATTTGCAGTCCCACACTAATGTAACCCTGACTTTGGCTTTTAATATGTTGAACTGCTGGTTTATAACTGGTGTACCCAGATAATTGGTTTCAAACACACAACAAATTGAAGCATTTTGAGTGCATTTTACCACAGCCACCACATGAGGGCACTGTCAACTGTTGATTCTGGAGCAGCACAAGAACTCAACCTGCAGAAAATCTTATTGGTTATTCTCCCCTCGCCTCTTTCATTCTTACATTTCCTAGCTTTAATAATTGCTAAATTATACTCCACCTGGTGATTATGTATTCATCCTGCAGTGAGTGAAATTATTGTTATTTGTATGAGTCAGTTACTAGAGTCAGCCTCCTGCAGTAAGAATAATAAGTAGTTTGGAAAATGCTGATTTTTTTTCGATTGTGTGAATTTTTTTTTTGTTTTGTTTTGTTGGGAGTAACAAGAAAAAATATGGGAGGCTAGTCAGCGGTGACATTTTAAAGTTGCTATTGTTATTTTCCAATATAGCCCTTGTATTTAGTGTTAAGGAAAGTAAGCTGAGGCGCCACCTGCAGCAGGGAACCTCTGATGATAGATAGCACTGTTTATGGCATATAGACATGTTTGCAATTACATTTTTTATCTGTGCGGACCAGCTGGGACCACTTATATCTTTGCTCGCGATGGAGGCATGGTGGTTTACACATGGCCCCCTAATGAACGTCCAAGCACCAGGGCAGACCGGCTTGCCCTTGGATTCAGCACCCAACAGAAACATGCCATTCTGCTCCGGGTGGACAGTGCGTCTGGCTTGGGAGACTACCTTCAGCTGCAGATAGTAAGAACACACCCCCACTTTTAAATAGAAGGCTAAGAAAATAAATAGATAGTGATCATTGTTATACTTGCCTATCATTTAAAGTGCTCTTCCTTGATGAAATGATTTCTACAATGCGTATACTGACTGAATATAATTATTCATTTTATTTAACCCTTATTTACGAGGAAGTCTTGTGACATACATTTGGTCTGTCCCAATAGCCACACTCGTGATTTAAGGCAAGTGAATCTCACATCTGAAAAATGGCAGAAATTCATCCTAATTCCACTTTGGAGCGAGCAATATCACATATTTCACCACGGTCTAATGGCAGCACCAATCCAGCTGTTTGCAGTAATTAAAACATTAAGAAGCTGAAGTTTACGACTGAATACCATCATTCATGTCCAAACACTACGCGGTTATTGCAGAATCTGCACAGATGGTTGTCACGAAAAGAATAATCTATTATTCTTGATGGGCTTGATAAGAATAATACTGCATATCGGGCAAGACCATACATGCTAAATATACTATTCTTTTATATAAAAAATATTCTATGTTCTAAAAATGTCATCAGAGCAAAAACATAAAAAAATAATATCCACATACATGTTTCCATTAGTCGATTTTGAGTGCATTATTAATTGCATTACTCCTCTCAGCTCTTGAATATATATTCGCTTTTATCTGATTGTAAATTTGATTAATAGACCAATTCATTCATTATGTGGAAAGGAAGGCATTTATAAAATATGTCACCCATGTAGGCACTTGACTACTTGCATACTGCAAATGTGGCTATTTGGACAAAACCATTAACTTCCTCACAAGAGAGGCGTAGCTAAAAGCACACACTGACACAATCACACGAGAACATGCACGTTCCTGTACACACGGTTATTAAAAAAAAGGACTTGAAAGGAGCTATTTAAAACAATTACATTCCTCATGAAGCATTTTCATATCTCCCCTCCTCCTCTTCAGGACAAAGGCAACATTAGAGTAGTGTTTAATGTTGGCACTGATGACATCAACATCGAGGAGAGCTCCAAGTTTGTCAACGATGGGAAGTACCACATTATTCGGTTCACCCGCAGCGGAGGCAATGCTACCCTCCAACTGGACGACCTGCCCGTCATAGAGCGTTATCCCTCAGGTAGGCCCTGCCTCGCCCACACGAGCCCAACCCTCCGACCCACCACGGCACTGCCCAGCAGGGGCAGAGCCGACTACACCTCAGTTCAAATCTCTCCTGATTGATGAACCACATCAGTGTTCCTATCAATGTTTCTATATAAACACTAAGTTTGAGGAATATAATTGCAGCTTTGTTCTATGTTATTGTGTTTGAAATGAAATATGTGTGATCTGATATGAAACATGACTTTTTAAACCATAAAATGAGGTAGCTATTACAATAGCTTGTATACTAGCCAGCTGTGCTATGTTAGATCTGTTAAATAGTGTTAAAGGTAATTTATGTAAATATTTAATTCAGGTGTCAGTTGTTTTTCCTCATCATAAAAGAAAATAATAACAGTTGGTGCATTTTTGGACAAACAATAATTTAATATATGTTGATTAAATGTTTAACTAGAGAGAAAAAAAAATAAGAAAAAGAAAAAAGTGTATTTTGTTGAATATAGATTTTGTTTTTATATTTGTTGTTTTTTTATATTTAAAGTGGTAATCTTAGGTGGTCATCTTTAACACAATGAGTCCAGGCTGAAGGTAGCTGATAGCTAAAATGCTAAATGCTAGTTGTTGTGAGGTGTGTGTGAGGGTTCTTCCTGTATGTAACCTAAACTCAGGGAGTCATAGACAGTATGTGGCAGCTGTAACATTATTTCCCTGTGCTCTTGCAGATGTTAACCCCTGAAATGTCTCTTTAAATTAAACCCAATGAACAGAGAGTAAGAGTCCGCTCACTGGAAACATAGTGAATTCAGCTTCTCTTCTCTTAGCACATCAAGCTTATCTTAACGCAGTGACATGCTAACAATGAGCAGACCATTACTTTCTTTTCATTGCTGTTCTTTTTGTATCCAGCTCCTGTACCACGTTTGGATGTGCGTAATTACTACTGTGTTTTCATCTCTAAATTAAAGGCAACATTGATAACGAGCGCCTGGCCATCGCCAGACAGCGAATCCCCTATCGGCTCGGTCGAGTAGTTGACGATTGGCTACTCGACAAAGGTAAAAACCCTGATTAAAATTCCTTAAAACTTTGAGCTTAAAAAATACAATTTGAAGACAGTTGAATATATTATATTGTGCACCATCAACTAACATCTAAAAATCTAAATCCATAACTAAGTATTTAAAAGTTGGGCAGCTGTAGTGTGTAATACTGTGTAAACTGTAGTGCCTGTGAACGTATCTTGTTAGTGTGTATCTGATAATATCAGGTTAAAGGGACGATGGAGAGATTTAAATGTGAATAAATGAGAAAATAGTTAAGAAGTATTGATAAAAGATGCTTTATTAAGACTGGTAAATAATTTTGTTTATTATCAAATTGTAAACAATAAAGCATTTACTAAAGATTATGTTGAAAAACAATTCTGTAATCAAATTAAAGTACATGCAAAGTATTGTGACATGTAAGAATTATGTAAATTTGAAATGACTAATAGAGCAATGCTTTTTGAAAAATGTAAAAGTTTTCCTCCTAAACTTCAGCAAAGCTCCTTAAATTAGCCTCTAGTCCCTTTAACAGTGAACAGTGCAAGAGCTTATAACATGTGCATGCTTCATAGGGCTGTTACAACAGTTCTCTAGATCTCTGTCTCTCTGTCTGCCTGTCTGTTCCAAATACAATGTTGTGCCGCACAGCCATCACCATAGCAACCATCTGTCAGGCTTGTCTTCTCAGGGCCTTCTGATTCCTCTTATCTGCTGCCTCTTCCTCCTCCTTCTGTTCTTTGCTTCTTCATCCTCTTAGCCTTCTCCATCTCTTCACCCTCTCCCCTCCTCTTCTCTGCGTTTCTGTTTTCTGTTCCCTCTTCTCCGCACTCTTATCTCTCTCTGTCTCAGCCCTCTCCACAGTTCTCCACGGCTTCGATTTGCTCTGCCATGCTTAATCTATCCCATCCTCTCACCATGGCTTGGGGGTGAATTGTGTAACACTCAAACACTCTTGTGTGTGTATGTATGCACGTATGTGACCACTGGTATGTGTGTGTGTGTGTGACTGTATTTGCGTGTCTGTCCACCTTCTTTCCTGGTGTCTCTGTGTGTTTGGTGTGTGTGTCTGTGTTTGGTGTGTGTGTGTGTTTGTGTGTGCGCGTGTGTGTGTGTGTGTGTGTGCGTGCATGTCTGTGTCTGTGCAGGTCGCCAGCTGACCATCTTCAACAGCCAGACAACGGTGCGTGTTGGCGGAGGCGAGCGAGGTGCTGGCATGTTCCAGGGTCAGCTCTCTGGCCTCTACTACAACGGCCTCCGCATCCTCAACATGGCCGCCGAGGGGCACCCGCACATCAGAGTGGAGGGCAGCGCGCGACTGGTGGGCGACATGCCGTCCTCCTCCATTACCCCACAGTCAAGTGCCGCCGCTGGTGGCAACCGCTCTGACTCCGCCCCCTCCATTAGTGACATCACAACCACCACGGCCACCAACAGGAAACAGGGCGCCACACAGCAGGTCAGTGACCACATTTACTGCCTTTTATGGTTGGATAATGACAACCAGCTAAATCCATGTTATGTGTTTATAGCCTTCTCCATCTCTCTCCATATATATATATATATATATATATATATATATATATATATATATATATATATATATATATATATATATATATATATATATATATATGTGTGTGTGTGTGTGTGTATGTATATACACACACACACACCACTGCCTACTTTGATGCAACAAATGGGTAATTAAAACATTAATTTGCTTTGATAACTTTTCTTTTTAACTCAGTAAGAGGATTAGCATACAAACAGCCCACTAATCAAGAACTGGAGCAAAGCAAGATATATGTGTGGGATTATTTTAAACTGTACTCAAGACAAGTTCAGTAATTTATCATCGTTTATGCACAAAACGTGCATAAAATATAACAATAAAAGAACTACAGTATAAAACATGTTTAAAAATTTTAGAAGAAATGTAAAAAAACAAATGTATAAAAAGACCAATAAAAGAAATGAATAGAAAGTAGCTCCGGATCTACGCACATGGTAGATAATGAATGCCTATTTTAACCTTAATGAGATAGTACACAGTAAAGATCTGACAGGAGATGAGAAGATAATTAGGGATGGTGTGCATCCTGGGTACACTGCAATTAAACAGTCAGTATCTTAGTCCTCATTGGTCACGAGGACAGACCAACATCAAAGTTTTTAAATTTGATTTAAAAGTTGTCAAAGTCTAGACTTATATTAGGTGGAAGATTCTTCTGAACACTGATGGGTTCATTTTATGATTTAAAAACATCTATTAAATGTATCCGTAATAATAATGTGAGTTGTATCTTACAGACAAGAGTTACAAGAGAAACTGCTGCTGAAAAACTTTAACATGAGTTTTACCCTTGATGTTGCAGCTCTTTCTTTCAGGAGGAAGGTGCTGCATGTTTTCGAGTATAATTATAATCCTATAAAACGAGGCTTACTTGGGATTCTTTTCCCACATTCACATGAATGGATGAGATGACTAATTCTCAACTAAATGGTCCCTTTCCATTGAATTTCAGGAGAAATCTTTGTGTTAATTGGCGCTCTAATAGCTTTCCCATAATATGTGTCTAGTAAACTGATGCAAATGGGACTTTACAAAACAAACACATAAATGGTAATGAGATATTTATAGTGTATGCAACTGCAGAGTCGATGTTAATGTCAGAGGACACATTATCAGCAGGTAAACCACAGACTCCGGCTCTATTGTTCAGATCACTGCTGAGCTCTTTGTGGGCATCTGTGTACACTGCTGCTCTTCTTCTGTGTTACAAAACTGCCTGCTCGCCTGCCGCACTGAAAAATATATTCTTTTTTCCCAGTGATACAAGTTGCCATGGAGATAGTGAGCCCCTCTACCTGCTGCTTGCGCTCTCTCTCCCATCCAGAATCCCATAGAGAATAGCTCCTCTGTGTATGAACCACCGGCTGTTTCAGACATAAATAATAGAACGCAGAGCTGTGAGCTAAGCCTCAGGCATCAATAATGGATATGAGAGCAGGACGGATGGCGGTGCCGAGTGACAGGGTTGTCACAGGGGCTTGTTTTCACACCTCACCTCTCGATCTCTTCATGATTATATATTATATATAGTCTCCTTGCTCCTATGATATGCTGATGTCAGTGTTAAATATGGGATGCAGAGTTGTGCACCAAATTCAATATCTCTGTATGAGAACTAGGTCAGTCCCAATATATGCTGAACATACCGCAGTGTGTGTGTGTGTGTGTGTGTGTGTGTGTGTGTGTGTGTGTCTGAGTCAAACCACTCCTGCTAGCCCCAAACACGGTGTTTGTGCTTATTTGTCTTGTTTGAGAAGAATCTACAGCTCCTCCATAAAGGCTGCCTAGTGTTGCCTGGCAACCAACTTGGCCTTAACCAGAGCACACATACAATGTAGAGACGAAGACATGCACACACACGCAAACACACAGGTGGATTGAGAACAATAGACTTGAGTTGCAGCACATTGCATCATAGGAGGGGCATTGAGTGGATTCTTTTTCAGGGAGGCGATGGGTCAAAGCAGTTTATCAATTTCTCACACACGCCCAAGTTTTGAGTGAGTGCTGAAGTAGATCTGCTTAAGTCCTCCACCCTCCCCTTGATGGGTTTACTGTCAGTACTTTGTGCAAGAAGAATGTGTTATGTGCCTTCTCCTGAAGTCCACAGTTTATTGGGATTTTTTTTTTTTTTTGCATGTTGAAAAGTGGAAGGGATTATTAATGCATGACAGCTGAGCACCAGCGAGGAGACGAGAGGGAGCGAGCGTGTGAGCGTGTGTGACTGTTTATGCTAGAGGCTGTTCTGAGTCACCAGCTTGAGTTTGGTTTTGATGTTCGGTGTCTTGTCTGTGGATGTGTGTGCGCGTGGATGTGTGCTTGTTGGAAAGACTGATAGAAGAAACGTTTAACTCGGAGCAGCAATTCGCTATCGGGAATCAGCTGACCCAGACAATTCCACAAGACCCTCTGAACATCTATCTCTCATCCGCTCCCTCCCCGTCTCATTTTTTTCCATCGCCTTCGCTCTCACTACATCTCTCACATCTTTTTTTTTTCCTCCCTCTCGCTTTCCTTCCGCTCGCTCTCCATCTTCTGGAGATACTTTCTGTCTCCTCCCTTGCTCACTTTTCTCTTTTTCCTTTTCTCTCACTTTCCTTTTGGTCTCTCTCTCTCTCCTTCTATTCCATATTTCCCCATCACTCCCCCCTCCTCTCTCTCTCTCTCTCCCTCCCTCCTTCTCTCTCTCTCTCTCTCTCTCTCTCTCTCTCTCTCTCTCTCTGTGGTTGAGCTCCAGTGATAGGCTGTTAATGCAGGCGGCGTATGAGTCTATCTCACCATCTGCAGTAGTGGAGCTAGCTTCTCTCTTCTCTCGTCCGGATCTCTCCATCAGCCTGCCAACTTCAGCCTGATTTAGTGTCCACTCGTGTGTCTGTATAGATGCATGTCTATAGAAATAGACCAATGGATCATGTGTGGCTGCTATAGAGTTGTGTGTGTGTGTGATTTCCAGTTGTGAAAGTAACAATTGAATCTTCTAAAAGAGTGTGTGAGGACAGAGTGCTGGTACTATGTGTGAACTGGGCAGTCAGGGAGGCATGGACGGTCGTTGGCACTGTTCTGCCGCTCAGGTAGAGATTTCGCTCTTGCATGCAGATATCTGTCTCCTCACACTTCCTTCCTCACCTCCCTTCTTTTCTCTTTCCCTTTTTGTGTCCTCTTTTTTTTCTCTCCCTATTGTTGTGCATCTGTGTCCATCAATATGTCAGCATGCTCTTGATAATCTATGAAAAGACTTGCAAAGATGGGAACAAAGAGGGAGGGGCGGAGGTTTCTCCGACATGCATGTATTTAGTAAACTTCTGAGTTCTATTGATGGGATTTAAGTTGCGCTTGGTATGTGTCTAGTGTTCCTTGTTTTCTTTGTCTTCCATGTGATAGGAGGATCAATAGTGCAATTGATACCTTCCTGGTTGAGTGGTCAGCTGACAGGGTGATGTCACAGATCAGAGGAGGGGCCTTGTTAAATTTACTTATATATTTAGTGTTTGTTTTACCTGAAATGAAGATTCAAAGCAAGTTTCCATTGAGGTTGCATAAGTGTTTTTGGATCAGTAATCAAACTCGGTTGCCTGACATTGATCAGTGGCAGATACCAGGGCTGGTGTGTTTCCTACTGGCTGAAAGGTTCTTGTGCTATTTAGATCCTGAGAAAAGGCACCAAGGTTTATTGACTGGCTGGAACCCAGAGGCTAAGCTCACCCTAGCAGCATTTGACAGCGCAGTGGGCAGAACTGATTGGAAAGGCAGTGGCGGAAAGAGACAGAATCTAGCATCAATAACCTAATGTGTTTTCCAGGCCAAACTAAACAACAGTAGACTTATCAGGACTAAGACAATACCACACAAGGCTCAAGCAGGGTTTTTTTTTCACATTAATGAAGTAAATGGTTTGCAATCCAACCTTATGTAATCTATTCTTACAAAGACGAGGCAAAAGAAATAGAGAAACCAAGGACAGGCGCTCTTTAACAAATTTGTCTTAAAAATACTGATGATGGGCATCATCGACCCTTTAGTACTTTGATTTGGTTAAAATTCTGTTCCGGTCTGATTGTTATCTGCCTCTACAGTTCTGCCGCTTTCTCCTTTATTCTGTGGGCTACTAACATATACTGCAATGCATCACAATCCAATTTTAATTTGGTACTGGCACTGAGCACCGAATGTGGTTAAAACACACATGCACACGCACACACACCGACACACACAGACACCCATATCTCATGCCGAAGCGTCAAGGCGGGCAATGTTTAACGGTAGCTCATGAATATGCAGTGCACATTAGCACGGTGATAAGTAAAGACCGCAGCACTTTGAAGTCCTCCTTCTCTTCCTATCCCCTCTGCCTTTCTTTCTCTTTCTCCCCGATCGCCCTCCTGCAAACATTCCTTTTATCCATCCATCTATCTTTTACTCCCTCCCTCCTCACCTACCTCCTCGCACTCTGGCTGGAATGGCAAATCAATGCACAGGTCCCCACTGAGGTTGCAGACTCCTGTTTTTTTTTTTTTTTTTTTTTTTATTCCCTATCATTTTTAACAGCCTGAACTTAAGAGTTGCCATGGCAACAGGAGGAGCAGGGATGGAGCAGAAAAAAGGGCGCCTTTTCCTTAGAGAAGAGAGCAGAGAGAAAGATTGGTTAGTGGCTGATATAGGTTAGAGGTTGGATATAAGTGGGTTGTTGATATGGCGCTTATGGCGAAGTGGCCAGTAAAAGAGATTTTAATGAAAAACCGAGTCCTTATTTAATGATAATCTCTCAAGGCTTACCATTAGCTCATATCAGATGGGGAGAGCAGCGGAGCGCTGGGAGACAGGGAGGTGTGGAAGATAGAAAGGCAAGAGGAAAAAAAGAGGGGGAGGGTTAAGAGAGCAGGAGATGATAGCTGGTTGTCCCCTTGTGGTTTTAAACAGGATCCAATGTTTTTCTCCTCCCACATCCTTTCTTCTTCTCTCCACGGTAGTTTTGGCCGTTTGCCATCGCTGGGACTGGCTCTCACACATGGAGAAAATAAACAGAAATCGCAGCATGGGCCAGGTGTCGATATTGAGGCCTGAAGTGTTTTTTTTGTTTGTTTTTTACTGTTGATGTTTTTGTTTTTGGATATGTTATAGACAAATGTGGGTCCATGTCCGTGTAATTTTAAAAAATTCTCTTTGTAGTCGGCAGACGACTTGCTGGTGGCATCAGCGGAGTGTCCAAGTGACGATGAAGACATTGATCCCTGTGATCCCAGTTCAGGTGAGATCCCTCCTACAAATACACACACGCCTGACCTCCACTCTCACTGTAGCTTCTTTTTTTTCTTTTTTTTTTTACCACTTTGTCGGTCGCTCCAATGAATTTTTCATTTCCACTTAGATTCCTGCCTGCAGGCGTTACCTAACACTCTCAATCCACTCACTAACCTTCACCTTACCTCTTTCCTTGTCATAAATCCTTTATTTTCATATCGCTCTTTATTTTCTTCCTGTCTCCTTTCTTTTCATCTTTCCCTTCTTATCCCTCATTCACGTCATCTATAGGCAGCCCAAAGAATTCACATGCAAATTCTTCTACCTACAATCATTTTATATGGTGCCATATATCACTACACTGCAGCCCTCGCTCCCTGTATATATGATAGAGTCTCAATATATGTAATAAAAATTGTCCCTCCTCTCAACACTGTAATATAATCTTTTTTATGTGACATTACATTATGTGATAATATGGAAACAGCTTTAGCCTCAAGCTGCAGCCTTCCCTTGCCAGCATGTAGCATTATGCAAAACTCATGTCAAATAATTCATCATGATGGTGCATTCTATCTTCTCGCTCCGGCTCTCCACACACTACCTTGTCATGTAATCCAAATTAATAATTACGCAGCAAACTGTGATATAACATCCGATTCCTCACCGCTGTTCCTCACAGCCCGTCCTCCCCTGCCGGAGGTGAAGGTGTTCACGGGTCCGTCCGAGGTGGTGCGGGAGAGCAGCAGCACCACGGGCATGGTGGTGGGCATCGTGGCCGCCGCCGCCCTCTGCATCCTCATCCTCCTCTACGCCATGTACAAGTACCGCAACCGCGACGAGGGCTCCTACCACGTGGACGAGAGCCGCAACTACATCAGCAACTCGGCCACGCAGCCCAACGGCAGCGCCAAGGACAAGCCGCTGGGCATCGCCAAGATCTCCAAGAACAAGAAGAACAAAGATAAGGAGTACTACGTCTGAGTCGGAACGTGTCCGACACACAGACATATACGCATACACCTTTATATATAATGGTATATGTACATAAATAGATATATTCTCAAAAAAGAAATACACACATGCACACCAACATAGACATGCTGATGTTAATGTTTACTCTCCAATAATCACACCTGCACACATACTGGCAAGCACATACACACTCAAGCACACAGACATTGAAGCACAAACATACGCACACATACAGACTGGCCCGAGGGCAAGGACCCCTTACTGTACAGTATTTACCAATGAACAGAGCCTCCGAGAGAGGCTTGTTTTATGAACATAAACACCATTCCAAATGATTTAGAAAGCACCAGTTCAACTCCAGTTAAGACCCATTTTTGGGGGGCGGCCAGGTAAAAAAAAAAAAAAAAGATCAATCGCACCCCCGCCACAGTCGGACCTCTCCTCTTGGACTCCGAGAGGTCAAGGAAGACTTTAAACGAAGCACTCGGCAGACTGAGTGTGTTGAGCGAGAGGGCAAAGCACCAAAACAAAGCTGATGTAAAAGCACCAAGATAAGCACTAAGTGTCTCTTCCAAGCTTCTTGGCCTTCCTCCCTGTTAGCAGACGGGACTTAATGAACCACTGACGATGCTGGGAAAAAAAAACAAACAAACAAAAACAACAAAAAAAAACAAAACAATCACACAGACAGTCCAGGTCTAACTCCGAGCAACAGGACAGGAAATCAGGGTGTAGCCATAGAGACATGAATTATGGTTGAATAAGCAGCGGCGGGGCTGGTGCCGTTAATGTAACGGAT
This sequence comes from Lepturacanthus savala, assembly GCA_030544235.1. NCBI lineage: Eukaryota > Metazoa > Chordata > Actinopteri > Scombriformes > Trichiuridae > Lepturacanthus > Lepturacanthus savala. The sequence goes on along the minus strand of CM060471.1, from coordinate 16,949,369 downwards.
GGGCTGTGGTTGTTACACTGCAGAGCTGATGTTTTTACGGCGCCCTGTAAATCATGACGACGGAATCAGCGGAAAAGTGAGAGATATTTTCCTGGACAGGATACTTGAGACTTCAGATGCTACCTACAGACACACCAGTCATGCATGGCTGCAGTGTCAACACACACATGACAGTACACACACCGACACATGAGCAAACACCAATCTACACGTATGCAGACATACACGTACCTGCAATGCTAAAGACCCACCATATCTTCACAGCTGAAGACTATACAAGAAGACAATGGTGAAAATGTCAGACCATTATGATAATTGTTATGGCAATGATAATGATGAATATGAAGAACATTTGGGCAGTATAGACTCTTTGGGGAAGGGAGGGAGGGGGGTCTTATTGCACGTGAATTATCTTACTCCGTGTGATTTATACCGCGTTGAAACTCCAGAGGTTACACCTTTACGCACCACTATCATAAACTTACCACCTTGGCTTGAAGTATTCCTTAAATACGCACTTCAAATGGTTGTCCAGTCTGTGGGATTCAACGATGATTTATCCAATGAGTCGACTCTCAAAACCCTCACCGACAAAGTGTGACCATCTCGAGTGTGCTGCATGCCTGAGACTCCGAGCTGTGAGTGGCGGCGTGTGCCACTAAAAGTCCAAAGGTGGTAGGTTTGTTTGTGGGAGGAAGAGGAGGAGGGTTGCAATGAAACGCCTGGATGTCTGCGCCCACCACAGGCCACGACGCCCTGTTTTCTAGCCTGATGTCATATAGGCCACGCCCACTACACCTGCTCTAACCAACCACCTTTTTTTTTTCTTTTTTTTTTTTTAGCAAAAACGAGCCGAGGAAAAGAATCAAAAAAAAAAAAAAACTGAACAAAGTAAATGTTACCATGTGTTGCTAATAGATAGAAAAGTCAAGTTCCTGATGTCATTGGCGATTTGACAACTTGAGTTGCTTTGATTTCATTGGCTCTCCTTTTTCTCTCATTCTCTCTGCATCCTTTGTCTTCATGCTATTGGTTGACTGATTTATTGATCCTCATTTAATGACCAATGCAGAACAGACAGATGGGTTTCCGATAGGCTACAGTATAATTACCTGTTTATGGACTTGTGCGGCGTCCGAGCCTTCACGGCTCAAGAATTATAGCACCATGATATATCAATACAAACCGTGCCATGACATGAACCAGCCCCTCCAGTTCTTCCAAAACAATGTAACCAACCAGTCAGATGCATGCAAAACAGACCAGGGCAAGAAAGGACGTGAAAAGGATGTGTGCGAGATTTCAAAGTATAATATTGTCAAAATTAACCCTTATTCTCTCCATCCTTAACTGGCCTTTCAGACCTCCTTTTCCTCCCTTCTCTTGTTTTCCCCTTGTTTAATTAGTCTGTTTCCCTTCCAGTCCCCCCCCCACCCCTGTGTCTGTCGCTTTCTTTTCCCTCTCTCTGTTGTGTTGCCATCAGAAACAAAGGAGGTGTCTCAACCAATGGGATTCTACATCTAGGTGTTCATTAACCATGTTTATTTTCTATATGTACAATTTTTCTACAGTATTTACTTTTATTTTTATTGTTACGGTTCTTTGATGAACATAAAGTGGAAATTTATTATGAAAAATAGTTTTGAAGATTAATGAGTAAATAAAATATTACCCAAGTGAGCCCGGAGTGCCTTTGTGTGTTGGTTTTTGCAGACACGCTTCTGCTTTGTGTCGAAAAGCGGATCTTAACGCATTTTCTCTTGATAACCCGTCTACAAAATGTCCTGCACATTCCCTCTCTACTCTTTAACTTCTTGTTTTATCAAAATAGCAACCCCTTCCCTTCCAAGTTCCACTCCATCTAACTGGGACAGTAGACACACAAATACATAAATACACCAAGCACGGCTTTGAAGTATGCCTCGGTGCAGTGAAAGGTCTCTGTAGAGCAGCTGTTTTCTGGATGAAAGATCCCTGAGACTGCAGAGTAGAGCTTGTGTCCTCAGGTGAGAGGAGCTACAAGGACCTGCTATTTAAATAAACACCTCCCAAGTCTCCATATCTTGTTCTCTCGCTGTTTCTCTTTCTTCTGTGTTCTTTTCGTCTTCCGCTGAACACTCTGTGTGTGTGTGTGTGTCTCACCAGAAGGTTCGTGCTAGGCTCTAACCATCTGCCGATGCGCTGTCCTTGACCACAGCCAGCTAGCTCAGAGATAAAGACGGCCCTGCTATATTCAGAGGGGAAATACGAACAAATGTTCACTAGCGGCCAGGCAGTTTCTTCTCATTTAACACACGACGTTTACAGCTAGAACAAATTCACACCAACAGTCACATAATGTGTCGTATTCATTACACAACAAAATATGATACTGTTGGATAGGTGACAAACGGAGACAGAAGTCCGTACCACGAGGCCAAGCGTCAAAAAAAGATCCGATGCTTGGCCTGGGGGTGTCGCCAGAGGAAAGGCCTTTGCAATCCCAGTCCTGCTGTTCTATGACATGATGATCATGAATACCTCAGCTTTCACTGTTGCCAGCATACTGCAGCCATCTTGAAACAAAATGGGTTCACTTTATCAAGAAAATGATAACGGATTCACTGGAAACCGTAAGCTCAGTGACATATTTAGCGAGTGACACACACACTGCTCTATTTGTTTGGATTAGGTGACCAATGTTAACACATTAGAACTTCACTGTTATTGGATGCATCTGTTCTTTTATGAGGTTTGTGTCACACAATTTGAAAAAAAAAAATCTAAATGAGCGTGCTGCTTCTAACCTTGTTTCTTTTTCAGACGTTTCCTCTTTTTCTCCTCAAATCTTTTTATAACTCACCTACCGTCACTATACTAAATTATTCTTGCATTCGTGCTGATAAGCACCCTAGAACTCTAAAGCAAGTCTCCAGAGGTCCAAACTGGTGCATTATAGAAGCCAACTTCTGTGTGTCATCCTCTTTTCCTGCATTACTTTTTTCCTCAATCCATCCTGCCCCAATCCACTAGTAAACCAGTTTGACTTTCCTCTTTGAAAACCTGTTTAGGCAACACACCTGATATACATTTCTTATGAGCCCAGCCGAAAGAAGAAAGGCCTGCTCTCTTTGCCTCTAATTCGATTAGACTTTTGGAAGTTTTGGAATTCGTAAACTTTGCAAGAACTCGCTTCACATCCTTTCCCCGAACTTCCTGAAAAAACTCCGTTAGTGAACATAATGTCTCTCTCAGAATCACAAATCGGTATTTCATAAGTCTATAATCTTCTTCTCTCTCCACAATCGTCTTCTATTTTCTGGCTAACGGATACATGGGGGAAAGATCTGGGGCTGTGGAAAGCTGGTGCAATGACGCATTGCTCAGGATCAGCGCCACACGTGCTCATGTGAGACTTATTCAGTTTAAAGTGGTTTACTGGAGCTAGCTGAACAAATTGTTTCCCGACAAACAGGCGATTCCTATCAGGGTCTATCTTTTCCTCACAGACCACATACACACACACACACACATTTTCTCTTGCTGCCCGAAGCATGACTCTCGCCTTTGTTTGACACCTTTTCTGATGTTCCTTGACATTTCCTTGCTCCCCTGCCCCTTAATTGCTATCTTTGGAGCGTCTCCTGGTGAAGGCGGGTTTACCAAAAACCAGGCTGACCTTGTACCCACATAGCCAAACATCTTATATTGTTACATTGGAAGAGTCCTAGCCCTCCTGGCATAACTACCTCTAAAAAATGTAATGTCCTGTTCTTCATTTAGAAGAAAGAATCAAGCATGCAGCCAGTCACTTTCTTTCCTATATTAACTCTAACATAATTCATTTAATGTGATCAATTGCTCGCTCTAGCTCCCTTTTTTCTCTCATGTGGGTCATTTTGTGCTGTTTGTTCAGGGTTGAAGCTGTTTAACGCTGTGGTTCTCAATCGTTTTAGCATCGAGGACCCCTAAACCGACACGATTTAGACCACAGCCCCTGTTTTAATAAGATATTAGACGTTTCATCATAGAAAGTGTATGAAAGCCATGACCAAAATAACAATACATTTTGTCATTGTGTTCAGAATCGGTGGAACGACAGTAAAAAATAAGCGATTCCCATATGAGAAGTTAATTAACAATGTCTCATTTGCAGTTAGTTTATGTACTGTCCGTGACATGCTTTGAGGGTAATTAATACATTAAAAATGAAAAACAACATTAATGACGGCTTCTCTCCACTGATGCGTCCCACGGATCCATCCCAGTGAATTAAACCATCAACGCCAGGACCCTGTGGGTTAAAAATCTAAATGGAGTGCATCCATTGTTAATAGTTCCAGTTACACCTGTTGTTTGTCTGCTCCAAATGTTTCCAGGGGAAAAAAAAAAAAAAAAAAACCTTATCAACTTTTTTTTTAATTTCATGCATTTATTGGCTTATTGTGCAAAGAGTGAGTCTCGCTGCTTGACATTTTCATCAACACCTCCCCTGCACAGGTGCAGAATATTGAGCAACATTTTTAATCTACAAGTTCATATCATGAATCAGACACACACACCCAAACACACACACACACACAACTTTCCCTCTGGCTTTCATTTCTACTCCTTTATGCACCTGCATTTCTCAGTCTGTCCACAGTATCATGCCGAGCATTTCTCTCTCTCTCTCTCTGCCGCTCTTGTTTCTTTCCTGCCTTGTGTGTAACTGTGGGAGAGTGTGAGGGTGTGTTTTTGTGTGTGGTCGTGTCAGGAGCTCAAGGCTGCATTTTTCCTCCTGCTTTGTAGTAACTGCTCTGTTCCACCGCTTCAAGTTCCCACACGGCCGCATCTCGCCAGAATCTAATTGTCCTTCCGTCGTTTGCAGCCGCCGATGCCTTCCCCGTGAATGTCTTGAACGAGCAAATGAGCAAATCTGACGTTTAACATTCGCACCAACACGTCTTGTATCTGAATGTGGAATTTTAACTCGATGTTTCACGTTCAAATATGAAACTTTTCATTGGCAGCATACCTTTCTGTGCTAAAATGTACGTGCTTGTTTGAGGTTGCATAGAGGAGTAAAGATAAAAAAAGAAACATGCTATTGTTTGTTACATAAGTGTGTGTGTGACTGTGTGCACAATGCAGAATGTCCTTGTACCTTGGCTGTCCTGCTCAAGTGTGCTTGGCTCAGACAGCGGCGAAGAAAGGAATATTATGTCCATGGCTATCAAGCTGTGCTCATCATTCACACAAATATGAGACAGGAGACAAAACAGATTCACACCTGCTCAGGAATTATTTTTTATTGTTAGTTTGTTGACATGACTTTGACGTAAAAAGGGACACAATAAGCCCAAAACAAGGAGCATATTTCTTTTAAAAAATTGCTCTTATCTAAACATATGGAGCGAACAGGATGTACTTATTGAGAACGGCGTGTTCTAAGGCCGCGGTTTTAGTTGTTCCTGCTATTAACAGAACCTGGACGGTTTGGATTGACTCAAAAAAAAAATATGCTTAACATCATTTTGTTTTAATAAGGAGGGGTCACTGCAAACTGGATTGCCCTTTGGGGGATAATAAAATTGTCAGAACTGAACTGAACGCCATGTTTCTATCTCTTTGTCTTCAAGTGACTTGTCTGCACTTTGTCAGTTCCACTGAAATATGATTATAAAAATAATAATACAAACTCAGTCAGGGCGACACGGTGGAGCAGGGGTTAGCGCTGTTGCCTCACAGCAAGAAGGTCGCAGGTTCAAGACCCCCTTGGGGGTCCTGGGTCTGGGACCTTTCTGTGTGGAGTTTGCATGTTCTCCCTGTGTCTGCGTGGGTTTTCACCGGGTACTCCGGCTTCCTCCCACAGTCCAAAAACATGCTGAGGTTAATTGGAGACTCTAAATTGCCCGTAGGTGTGAGTGTGTGAGTGAATGGTGTGTGTGCCCCATGATTGGCTGGCGACCATCTGGGGTGTATCCCTGCCTCCTGCAATAATGCGCTGGGATAGGCTCCTGCAGACCCCTGCATAAGCAGGTGTAGAAAATGAGGTCCCAGACCCAGGACCAAGATGGTCTTGAACATGCAACCTTCTTGCTGTGAGGCAACAGTGCTAACCTCTGCACCTAGACAATTTTGTGTTTTTCATTAAAAATCACACTTTAATTTACCACCGTGAGTTGTAAAATGAATAGAAAACACAGTCAAGACACTGACAAAGCTAGAAATAATGATTTGTATTTGAAATAATGTTTTTCTTCAAACGTTGCTTTCGTCAAAGGAAGGTCAGTTTTCTAGCTTCTCTAAGCAGCTAAACTGTTTTCAGCTGTGCTAACATGATTGCACTTATTAGCCTTCTAACACAATGAGCAAACACATTGTACCATTAGAACACTGGAGCTGGAAATGCTGTAAAATGCTGGAAATGGGCCTCTATACACCTATGTAGATATAGAGTGAAAGGGATTAGAGTGTGTTTCTGATTAGTTTAAAGTTAGCTTCATTGAAAAAAGAGGGCTTTTTATTCAAAAATAAGGACATTTCTAAGTGTATTCTAAGTAGTGTATTTACACGGTGGCGTAGGGCTTAGCACTGTTGTGTCACAGCAAGAAGGTCACAGGTTCAAGGTCCTGGGTCTGGGACCTTTCTGTGTGGAGTTTGCATGTTCTCCCTGTGTCTCCATGGGTTTTCACCAGGTACTCCGGCTTCCTCCCACAGTCCAAAAACATGCTGAGGTTAATTGGAGACTCTAAATTACCCGTAGGTGTGAGTGAATGGTGTGTGACTCACGATAGGCTGGCGCCCGTCTGGGATGTGTGAATGAATATACGAAATATTAGCATTGCCTCCTCTACAATGTTATTTTTTGTGATTTAATCTCAAACTAAGGGTCAAAACTGCTTATGAATGAATACTTTTCCATCTGAAGGCATCTTTATCGAATCATCCAGTTAATGTCCTTGCTCTTGCTCTAGTGATTTTTACACACACACATGCTCACAGCAGAGACCTCCTACATCCTCACACACCCACCACCAACGGCAACAACAACTTTCACAACTTGTAGACTCCACCAAAGTGTCTTTCACTCCTCTCCTTGTCCCACCTAGCAACGGAGAGACGGGCAAAAACTATTAAATAAAATGTGGAATCCAGGCTCCGGCCTGCGTAGATGTTAGCGCCACGTGGGAGACACAGAGAGAAATTATCCGAGGGAAAAAAGCGAAAGAGCCGATCAAATATACCCATCTGGACTGAGACAGATCACGAAGATGTTGAGCATGATTCTGATGATCGTGACGATCAGGACGGCGGCAGCCTCAGCGCCTGCTTCTGGCATGGACCCCAGACCGGCGGAGACCTCCTTGGCTGATTGGAACCCGCGTTCCTGCTACCAGCTCAGTTTTGGACTTAGAGAGATTCCCACAAACATCTCCACAAACACTCAATGCCTGTGAGTAAACACACGAATATATGCGGCAGTGACATGAGACAAATGTAAAGTCACTGCGCTCATAGAATTCTTTTATTCTGCTGCTGCACAATATATCAAAGAAACTGTTCCTAGAATAACGCTGCGTTATATAATGTGGTATTACAGGAAACGATAAAGCCGTTAGACTCTGACTTCCTCCGTTTTTTTCATTTGGCACCTGTACAATAAGTACAGGATAGAAGCCTTTATGGAGCATTATATAGAATCATACAAGGAATTGGATTATCAGCTCTCAGTGTAGTAAAATCCTCAGAAATATACACAAGGAATGACTGTCTGCATATAATATATGTTTATATAATAACAGCAACTACATGTTCTGTCCAATTCTTTTAAAAACCTCTATCTATTCCTGTCATGTATTTATTTGGGCTGCTACCTGCTCTCGTCTCTTTCTTTTTATAAACTGCTTTCTGAAAAGTGATAATGACATCAACCTGTGTATTTTTGGCTTTACTTGCTATTTTTGTACCGCTGTTGCAGTATTTCTTGTGTTTAGTTCACCTTTTTTAACATTAAAGACGTACTTCAGAAACTGGTTACTGCACTCTTATTATTATAGGGGGGGGGGGAGAACCTAAGAGACAAGCTCTAAAAGGATCCTACATTCATCAGCAACATTTTTTAGACCCTCCATAAAGGTGTTACTTAGATTTTTCCAACTTCATTCCTCCAGGTTTCCTCTTAAAGTTTAAAGTTGTAGTTTCAAAAGTTAAAATAATGTTAAAATCTTTGTGGTTATTTGTCAGGCTTAGGAAGCTATGCAGCTGTTTTTACAACATGGGTAGAACCTTTTTATGAAGAGTACACTGACTTTGATATGTAAATTGAAGTGTCCCTTTAAACTTTGACTCATCTAGTCAAGTGACATAGGTCCTTATTACATAGAATATATACATACTGCAGTTTTGATGTTTCTCATTTTATCCCAATCGAGATTAAAGAGCTATGCAAATCAAAATCCCATCTCATGACCATGCATAATTATTCAGACTTTCCTTGCTAATCCATGCTCATCTCCTCTTGGCTGAATTTTGCACCAAATGCCAATGCTGGTATTATTAAACCTTCATTTATTCAGGGAAAGTATAACTGGCACATCTGTTCGTCTTCAGCGATTCAAGGTGCAACCGCAGCCTTCTGCTTATGAGTGGGATAATTAGTGATTCTGTGTTCGAGTACAAACTTTGAGCAGACAAGAGTGTTGATTGACTGTTCGAGCTGCAAGCAGCAATTAACCTGCAGGTGAATGCCGGGCATGAGTACAACTTCATAGAACAGTAGCACAAGTAGACAAAAGTAGTAAAATGAGGGAAAAATCTACATAATGTTTGCCATCAACAGCTAAACCATTAGCCACCAGAGACTAATAATCAAACCAGATAAATTGTAAAATATAAAAAGAAATTCCCAGAGTCCCAATACAGATCCTTGTGCAACACCATGTTGCATTGTGCTTTCATTAGACTTGTGACCATTATTAAAAACATATTGTTTTCCACTGAGCCAAATATAAACTTTTCCATGTTAGCCAGTCTATACGTTTTTGAGAGGAAAAATAGCATAGTTAGCAGCGTTGAATGCTTACCAAAGATTAAAAGTATATATACCTCTTGCATACTCATTATTATATAAGGCAGTATAAATTCTAAAAGAGGCACAAGTTAAATGATTTTTATGAAATCCATTCTGGTGATTATACAGAATATTATAAGAGTTCCAGTGTCCCAGTATTCTTTCATGCGCTAGTTTTTTTTCCAAAATCTTAGCAAAGCGTGGCAATACTGAAATGGAATGACAGATTTTGAAAGACTCCGGATTCACCGTTTCAAACAGTAGAATAACTTATGTTATTTTTAGCTCAGAAGGTATCCTGCCAGTTTCCCTGGATTATGCACCTGCACTGCATTACTTATCATATTTTCATATGTAGGAAGGAGGAAAAAGTTTCAGAGGATGTTAATTAAAGTTTCTGTAAATGCTTTTACACAGAAGTGGATGAGGCAAAATAGAAAAAAAAAACAGGTGTTTTTTGTTTTGGTCTTTGATACTTTGTAGGCATCACAAGGCCAAAACGGAGTATTTCATGTCACAAAAAAAAAAAAGCACAGAAAAGAATACAGCCAAGTTCATGCTTCTGTATCAACTTTAATATAGAGACAAACTATGAACTGCCGGGAAGCGATGAGTGTGTGTTCTCATCTGTTCTGTCCCGGTTGAAGGTCAAGGCTCAGGAACAGTGGGGGTATTCACAAGTATGCAATAATAGATGGCCATTCTTCATGTACTCTACAACAACCAGATGCAAAATAAGCTTGGGATCTTGTATAAACCAGCGGTTCTCAAATTTGGGTCTGGGGCCCTCGGAGGGTGCCAGGGGGGATCCCCAGAATATAGGGGAATCGCTTATTTTCACTCTAATCCCTTCCATAACTACACAATCATAGAATGTAGGAGCATTTGTATGGAAAAAAATGAAACTGCCAGATAAATAACTTTATTTAATGTATGTGTAAAGGGCTAAACTAATTTAATTCATTAAATAAATGAAAATTGTAATAAATACAGGCGTTTACTGGTATATTCATTCATGCACCTTTATAATTTTGGCTGATTTCTATTATACAACATCTAAAAGCAAAAAATCTTATCAGATGGGAGTTTTTGTGAGTTTTTAGGGTCCTTGATGCACTAAACAGTTTGCTCGTTGCATGAAAATCAAATCGGTCAAATCAGGGTGAATCTCTGTGAGCTGGAACTGTGAGCTTTTTTTTTTTTTTTTTGCATCAACAGGAAAGTTAAGCAGACGCAGATTAGGGTGATTCCCCAGGGCGCCTTCGCCAGCCTGCGGCACCTCAGGAAACTGTGAGTGTGTCTGTTGCTTGTGTTTATTCTTTGATGTGTAACATAATGTGCTGAGGAGGTCAAAACACTCCAGATATGGATCATGGAGACACCAAAACAGAGGGGATAAACACTACCTTTGTTACAGTGCATTTTTATGTTTCGCCAAGTTTTATTTAGAGCGCAAAAAACTAAAAAAAAAAAATGTTTTTTTTAGTATTTCTACACATCAAAATATAGAATTGCATCGGTGTGATTATTATCCGGATAATAGCAAACACGCACTTTTACTTAATTGATCTCAGGAGAGATTTTTCCTTTGCTTTAATCCTATTAATAAAAATGTTCTGTTCTGCAGAATTGTTCATATTGTCCTGGGACAAAATACAATGGTGTACAAATAAGCTCTTTAACAAGGCTTACAATATCCCTTTATTTTACTTTATTTTCTTTTTATTGCATTTATTCTCATTGTTACATGTATTTATTCATGTTGTAACAATAAGACGCCTATCTCCTCTATTGTTTGTGACTTAAACTTTGTTGAAGTTGAAAAAATGTCCTTATTTTTGAAAGAAAAGCACTGTTTTTTTTCAATGAAGATAACTTTAAATAATAAGAAATACACTCAAATGTGATAAATGACTATTCTAGATGCAGATGTCTGTTTTTTTTTTTTTGGTGCAATATCTACATGGGTGTATAGAGGCGCTTTTCCACTCCAGTGTTCTAATAGTACAATGTGTTTGCTCATTGCATCAGAAAGCTAATGGATGATTAGAAAACCCTGAAAGCAAATGTTGAAGGAAAAACATATTATTTCAAATATAAATCATTATTTCTAACCTTGTCAATGTCTTGACTATATTTTCTATTCATTTTACAACTCGTGGTTGTAAATAAAAGTGTGACTTTTTATGGAAAAACACAAAATTGTCAAACTTTTGAATGGTAGTGTATGCTCTTTAACAAGGCTTACAATATCAAATCTACCCTTTATTTTAATATATTGTCTTTTTATTGCAATGATTTTCAATTGTGCACATATTTATTCATGTTGTAACGATTAGATGCCTATCCCATGGCTTGTTTGTGACCTCTCTTCTCCTCCAAAACCCGCACCCTTGTGCCTCTTCTCTCTCCGCTCCATCACGGCCTTAGCACCATTTCAGAGAACGACGTCCTGGAGCACGTCTCTGCCTTCGCCTTCGCCGGCCTCCCTCAGCTCACTGACATGTGAGTATGCACCTTTTCCCCGAACGCCTTCGCATGTGACCCAATGCGCCGGCGGTGTTTAGTCTTTGTTATAGAACAAGAAGGCCCGGAAACTCTGAGAGAGGCGATCACCCAAACAAGTTGCAGGCGGAACGTGACGGAGTCGAAATACTCCAATTAAAAGACATTGTTTTTTTTACGGATTTTTAATTTAAGTGTATTTCACATTCTTCTCTTGTAGCCTCATCTCAGAGAACGTTGCGTTGGAGAGTATCGGAGCGTTTGCTTTCTCCGATCTCCCTGAGCTCATTGAGATGTAAGTGTAACTGGCAGAATAGTTTCGAGCACAGTCATTTATAGTTGTGAGTACTATGGGTTTTTTTTTTTCTTTCAGAACGATAACAAAGTCAAAGCACCTGAGACACATCGACCGAGACGCGTTCAAGAACATTGTGAAACTACGATACCTGTGAGTAGATGAAGTGTGCCCAGGATGGGAAAGAATACATTTGCAACAGGAAAAGTGGAATATGACATTAAATAGAGTAACAGAAATACAGCTTTGGAAAAAATAAATGAGACCACTGCATTTTTTTTTCTCCAAAATCAGCATCTCTACATGTATTCCAGCCATTCCATTCCAGCGTCTGTCAAATTCCAACACATGCACACTTCATTCTGCTTAAAGAGGAACCAGGAGTGGAATAAAGTCACCCAAGAACAATGGTAAAGAATAAAAATAAGGGTTATTGCACTAAATATTGATTTCTGAACTCTTCTTAAGTGTTAACGTTAGTATTATGTTGTTTTAAAATGAATTTGATCGTGTTTCTTTGCATTGTTGAGTTCTGAAAACCTTTTTGGTCATTTTCTGCAGATAAATGCTCTAAACGAGCTTTAATACTTGAAATTTAGGGGAAATGTTGTCAGTAGTTTATAGACTCCCAACAAAAATGTTGTAAAATCAGAAGAACTGATGATTTTGCAGTGGTCTCATTTTTTTTTTCAGAGCTGTACATTGAATTGCGGTGTATTGTGGTATGTGGTGTATGTGGAGGAGTAATGAAGTTTAGTCTAATAAGTACCAATACCCTGCAAAATATTTACTCAAGTAAAAGTAAAATTACTAAGTAGTTACTTTTAAATAATTTACTTTAAAATATAAAAGTGCAAATGCTCATGCAATATGCAATTAAGATAAAAAATATATATACTGGTACATATATATATACTCACCTGCAATATAGCTTTATTGAAAACACTAATGTTAATATTATGCTCTCTGCAATACTATACGCATATTCTTAGTTAAAACTCTGTGATTGACAGTGTATTTACTAATTTACCATTAAAACATGATGTACTTTTTAAATATATGCTTTTTAATTTTAGTCATTTATATGCCAGCATAATCACAACACTGCACTCTGTTACCGCCAGTAACAGGAAAACACAACAGCTACTAATCACATGAGTGCTATCTCTTTGAATTTGTAATCGACACAACATTCTGTTGCTTTCCAAAGTCATTTACGCTCGTCTGCATGCAACTAATGAAGCCTGATCGATGTTGGAGTAGAGACACTGTCTGTGGCTGTGTAATGCTACAAAGGCAAAGTAGAGAGTTATTAGACGTTAGTAGCGACGTCACTTTCCCAAATGTAAGGAGAAGATAATTACCCACAAAATATAGCGGAGTAAAAGTAAAAGTATGCATTATTATTTTACTGAAGTAAAGTATAAATACAAAAATAACTGCTTAAGTACATTGTACAGCTTTGCTGTGAAATCTGTCTTAAGTCTTATACACACTAACATTACTGTAAATGATTATTATAGTAGATTGCTGTATATTTTACAATAAATCACTGTAGAAAGTAGTGAAGAATTACTTTGGATCAGAACAGTCAAAGAGTTACTGTATTATAATACAGTTTATCAACCAGTACACTAATTACAACTGAAATCACAGTATTTAATTGATTTTTTATTGTACAATTAATCACCAAATACTGTATATACAACTGAAATCACAGCATTTATTTATTCTAAAGTACTTCTATTTTAGAAAATAACAAAATAATAATAATTACAGTAACTTTCTGGATAAGTGCTGCCAGTTAATTTTTAACGTTTTTGCAGTGTAAGGTAATAAAAAGTAGTAAGTAAAAAAAAACTTTGTTACATTTGTTACATCAGAGAGAGCTGAGATTGCTGCAAAGAGAAATATGCACTTCTTCAGTTTGTGATTTTTTTTTTTTAATTGTGAGTTCAAAATGGGTCATGGGTGACAGACCTACTTCTGACCGGCCCCCGCACGACCAGAGGCATCATTTTTTAATTAGCTTAGATCCTCCGGAAGAGATATAAATGTCACGTTTAATCCCAAAGATGAAGTGTGTCAAGTTTTCCTAGAAAAGGCAGTTGTCAACTGTTTTGATCTATGAAACCCGTTCACGTCCTAAATTGTTTTTTGTTTTTTCCTTAACGAAATGAAAAGCGTTGTAAAGGACGGCGTCCCTCATGGACATTATCACAATAGTTACGAGTTTGTCCCAATTAATGAGAACTGGGGCAAAAACAGAGCAGATTATGGTGAAAACGTTAAATAATTAAACAATGAAACTTTTAAACTAGAGCACATTAGTCTATTTTCAATCACATCTCAAATATTTCAGATTTTATATAATCAAATGTCCATAAATTAACAAAAAAATATATATATATATAGTGAATTCAGAAGGTTCCCTCTAGAGGTTCAATTCAAAGCTATTAGCCAACGTGATTGATGGATTAATTGTGTGAAAATAACATACTCTACAGTCTTTGGTATCAAAAAGAACATCTCCCATTTTTTTCAAATTGAAAACCTATTGTGCACGAGACATATTTGACAGATTTTTTTTTTCTTTTTTGGAAATGGGTAGCTCTGAAAATGTGTGATTCGTCTCCTCTGATTAATGATCTGCCTCAGTCAATATGACGGATGCTACGTTTTCCGGATTCTCTGTCGCAGCTCGGAGGTCACGGTGTGAATTTAGTAACGTTTTGTTGGTTAATCCGCACATGACAGGACCATCTCCAACACCGGGCTGAGGGATATTCCGAACTTCAGCAAGATCCGCTCCACGGCCCGAGACTTTCTGTTGTAGGTCGATACACTCTCCACCACACGATCTACTGTAAATGAACTGGAGAAGCACGCTCACACACCTACTCACTGCTATTCACATGCACAATGAGTACAGGCTATTGTGTGCGCGTAGAATGAGAGGAGATTAAAGAAACATAAAAAAATGTGCAGCTGAAACCATGTCAAATCTTGAAAAAAATACATCTTTTGGACGTCTCCCATTTGAAAATCTAAACATATCTGCTGTTTTCCTGCTGAGAAATGAGTATTTGTTGTTTATTGTGTGTGTTTTTTTTGTTGTTAGAGAGCTGCAGGAGAACAGCCACATAGAGAGGGTCCCCGCGAACGCCTTCCGAGGCCTCTGCACCCAAACCATCATGGAGATGTGAGAGCTTCATCACCTCTTTTAGGAGCACGCACACACATCCCTCCTTTGTAAAGAGCGACCTCTGTTTCAATGTTGCACTGTGTATTTGCCATAAATGTTGAAATTGGTAAAATAATGGAGCTGGAGTTACTATTGATTTGCATGCATGACTTGACCCTGAAAAAAACGACATTTTTAAAAATAATTTTATAATATAAGATACTAGAAGTTTACCAAAGTTTGACCACTAGAAAAGTGTCACTTTCAAGATGGCGTCTATGGACACGAAGCCCAGATAATGAGACACTACAGGTGAACGGGGTAGAAAATTCTAATCAGATTTAATAGAAATCACTATAAGTTTTGTCCAATTTTACGCTTAAACATGTAAATACCTAATTAAATATGCCGAGCCTTTTTAATATTCGTATATTGTTTTGCCATGTGTTGATGGTTTTTGATTCCAATAGAGAATAAATTAACACTGTACTGTAAAATTAGTTAAAACAGGTTTGTCAGGCAGGTACTTGTGGCTTTCTGAGGCTGTAGCACCAGAATCGGTACTCTTTCCACCAGACAACGCTGCCTTTGCTTTGCTCCCATGGACACGCCGTGCTTGACGTGGAAGCAGAAACACATTTACTCGCAACTGGACAGTTTAGTTACCATTTACAAGTTTCTGGAATGCTCTCTGTTCGCTAACATCAACCCTAACCCTGCAGTCAAGGCCTCAGAACATCAGCCTACAACCTTGATAGGAGAGGACACATACTTACTCATTCTTCTCCTCTACTATGCCGGGATGAACAATAGAGGCCTTTATTTTCACCTGGACAAATGGTGGCAAACGGAATAGAAACTGGGCAACAACCAGTTATGACCAGTAAGACCACAGAAATCCTCCTAAATGTTTCAGATCAAACTAATTTAAATATTAGTCAGAGTTCATGGTCCGAAACCATCTAATGTGGCTGAATTACAACAATTCTGCAAAGATGAGTGGGATAAAATTCCTTCACAGCGCTGTAAGAGACTCATTAAGAGTTACTGCAAACGCTTGATGGCAGTTTTTGCTGCTAAGGGCCCAACCAGTTGTTAGATTTAGGGCGCAATACATTTTGAACACAGGGCCATGTAGATTTGGAATGTTTTTTCTCCCTTAATAATAAAAACCTTCATTCTATTCAACCTTTGCGACGGTTTTGTTGTTTTAAAAAAGAACTGCGAGCGATAAAATTAGCTTTTCAGACAATTTTACTGTGTTGGAGCCACATTTCTGTGACTTGGCTCTGCTTTCTCATGCCAGACGGCTCACCAGAAATGACATCAAGGAGGTGGCAAGTGACGCCTTCAACGGCACAAAGATACACAGATTGTGAGTCACCGGCAGCGACGCGATAATAACATAGACTCATGAAATAAATGTATAAATAAAATACCCAACTAACAATATTTAATTCCTCTCTATCTATCTCTCTCTGTCTCTCGCTCTCAGGTTCCTAAGAGGCAACCGAAAGCTTACTCATATCAATCCCAACGCCTTTGTGGGTTCCAGTGAGTTGGTGGTACTGTAAGCATGACATCCAACAGTAACTCATGCCTACATGATTCACCCTCCTCCTCATCACTTATTAAATTCAGGATGTAGGAGAAAGCAAGAAACAAGTGTGGAATATGTGGGGAGAACAAAAAAAAAACTTCTTAAATATGCCAGATTTGTGGTAAAAAACAGAATTAGGGCAGGTGATTCAGTCAATTCATTTTAGCTGTTTTTTTTTCTCAAAATAAGAAGACATCACTGAAGTAGCAATTAGAAAAAAATTGATTATTCTTAAGAGCTGTCATTGCTGTGATTTTTCTTTTCCATCACTTTGCAATCAGTTACTGGCTGCTTTGCTGTTTCCGTTTGGAAAGCAGAATTTTAGCGTTTTATTCTAGGCAAAACCGGAGTTTCACTGATTTTTTTTTTTTTTATGCATCACTTTTCCAAAGAGAAGCGGAGAACAGCTTTCGTGATACGATCATAAGTCAAACGCATATACAACAACAGTTGTTGAAAATGTTACGTTTTTTTCGGAAGTTAAATGTCAGCTTCTGCTGCTCCTCCTGTTACATACCCACATCGCTGCGTTGGCATCTGCAGGGACGTCTCCGACACGGCCCTCAGCTCCTTGCCAGACTCCGTCCTCGGTGGACTCCAGAGGCTGATCGCCGAGTCCGCCTACAATTTGACGGAGCTCCCTCCTCTGCAGCTCTTCGCCAAACTCTACCAGGCCAATCTCACCTACGAGTCCCACTGCTGCGCCTTCAAGAACATCCACAGGAACAGGTGATCTGCACAGGGATGCTTTTCACCTGAATCCACTTTCTTTCACGATGACAGGAGAATATACTGAATATACTAACTGGTCCAAACTCATACCTGTAACAGGTAAATACGAACAACTATAAATAGACTAATAGGCTCAGTGCAGAGGTTTAAAAGGTTTTAAAAAAAAAAACACCTTAAAAACATACTAATTAACATTTGTATATATTGTTTGTTTAATCTGTTAAAAAAGGTGTCCTCTAAATCTTCTAGTTGCCTGGCAACGGCTCCCAGCCAAGAAGTTACCCAGCATTAAACAAGAAAGTGTACATTGTTCTATAATATACACTACCGTTCAAAAGTTGAAGTCAGCCAGACAATTTTGTGTTTTCCATGAAAAGTCACACTTTAATTTTACCAGCATGAGTTGCAAAATGAATAGAAAATATATTCAAGACATTGACAAGGTGAGAAATAATGATTTGCATTTGAAGTAGTCATTTTGTCCTTCAAACTTTGCTTTTGTCAAAAGGAAGGTCAGCTTTATAACTGGTTTTCAGCCGTGCGAACATGATTTCACAAGGGTTTTCTAATCATTTATTAGCCTTCTGATGCACTGAGCAAACGCATGGTTCCATTAGAACACTCAACTGATAGTTGCTGGAAATGGGCCTCTATGCACCGATGTAGGAATTGCACCTAAAACCAAACATTTACAGCTGGAATAGTCATTTATCACATTAGCAATGTATAGAAATGTAATGTAGGAAATTTCTAAGTGACCCCCAAACTAAAAAACACTTGTATTTATTTTTTTTATGTGTATGTCTGTGTGTGTTAGGTCGAAGTGGAATCCACTGTGTTCTCACCCAAACGCCCACAAGAACCTTCACTTCTACAGGGAATACTGCTCCAACTCCACCACCATCACCTGCAGCCCGACACCAGATGAGTTTAACCCCTGCGAGGACATCATGTCCGCCGTCCCCCTGCGTGTCCTCATCTGGATCATCTCAGTCCTCGCACTACTGGGGAACACGGTGGTGCTACTTGTCTTACTCGGTATTAAACGTGAAATTATTTCTATGCAAAGTGTTCTTTTTCTTTTGCCTGTGTATCTCCGATGTCATGGTGTTGCTTTCAAAGATGGAGGTAATTAAATATAGCCAATGAAGTACTGTGCCTACTACTTTGTAGTAATATTTCAATTTTGCTTATTGCAAGGAGGGATGTACTGTATTTGCAGACATTATAAGGCTATTTACACGTGATCTACTAGTTATGCATGAGATTATTTTATTTTAATTTGGGAAAAAGTACCAGCTAGAAGCCTCCAGTAGATGGTTAAAATTTTATGGAGATAATTCAACTTATTATTCCACTAAGAGTATTTTTATTTGGAAGGGATCATGACATTAAAATGCCATCGTACTCTCATACTTTCTTTGTTCCTCTTCTGTTTTTTTTCCTGTCTTTTCTGTTTTTTGTCCCTTCCTTTTATCTTTGCTTGTTTTTCTTATTACTTTTCTTCCTTTTCTGTTGTGTAAACAGGGAAAATATGACTGAGATATTGATATTATTAAACTCTGATCCTATACACAACCTATCAAAAGTTTGGGATCACTTAGAAATTTCCTTACTTTTGAAAAAAAGCACTGTTTTTTTCAATGAAAATAACTTTAAACTAATGGGAAATATACTCTATACATTGCTAATGTGCTATATGACTATTCTAGCTGCAAATATGTTTTTTTTACCTACATAGGTGTATAGAGACACATTTCCAGCAACTATCACTCCAGTGTTCTAACGGAGTGATAGATAGGATTTTCATTCCGGTCTTGTGTTCCCAGGCAGCCGCTCCAAACTGACTGTTCCACGTTTCCTCATGTGCCACCTGGCATTTGCTGACCTCTGCATGGGAATCTACCTGGTAGTCATAGCAACCGTGGACATACTCACTCGTGGCCAGTACTACAACCATGCCATAGACTGGCAGACGGGCCTCGGCTGCAGGGCTGCAGGCTTCTTCACTGTATGTACAGTATATGCGTGAACGCGATAACCCTTAAGTCATTGCTAACGTTCCTTTTTATAACACCAGCATGTGTGTCTGTGCAGGTGTTTGCCAGCGAGCTGTCCGTCTTCACGTTAACAGCGATCACCCTGGAGCGCTGGCACACCATCACATATGCGCTTCGGTTGGACCGCAAACTCTGTCTGAGACACGTCTGCGTCGTCATGGCAGTGGGCTGGATCTTCTCCTTCCTGGCCGCCGTGCTTCCTACAGTCGGCGTCAGCAGCTACGGCAAGGTGGGCGCTTCACATAGTCCACGCTCTCTTCATCCAATTACTCCTTCCGGTTTGCTTCCCAGCAATTTAATGCAGGCAAAACGGTGCATGAACTCATACTCTCCAAAAGGAAAATTAGAATTATGCTTTATATGCTTATACAAATTTACAAAAACAAGCAGATAAACACAGGTGTCACCACTGATACTAATTAAGGCCCATTCATATTTGACCATTCAGGTCAAACAGAATCCGAGCGCTGCTATTGTGCATGTTGACTCACTGGAAATGCTCTGCTACATTAAATGGAACAGAACCTGAATTGATTGTAGCTCATTGGTTTTCATCACCTTTCCGGTTTTCATGCTATTTCATGTCAATAAGGCTCCTGTGTGGGGAAAAAAGGTCTATTTGAGTAGAGTGACAATAGCCTATGGAAAGACAGCAAAGAGAGAGAGTGGGTCTGATAAAATAGACACAAAGAACAAAAAGGAAGCATCTAATGATACAGACTTGGCAGAAATGGAATGAAATATTCACAAGTATGATTTAATAAGTTTATAATTCGATCAAAGCAGTGTTAATTTCGAGACTAGACGAAATATATTCGTCAGTGTTTTGTTTTTTTTATGACGAAAACGAGACTAAATCAATGTCCTCACCCACTGACTGTAATGAAGTTGATGAAGAAAAGTGAGACAAAACCTATTTTATTACAATTAAAATTAAAACTTAATAAGATGTCTCTTTTTTCATTGCAGACTTTTTAAAATTAGTGTCTTCACTGGATGTGCATCACTTGTATGTGTATGCATGTGCGTCCGTGTGTGTGTTTGTGCCCGTGCAGATACGAGTGAGGAGTATCCACCAGTGGTATCGACATTAAATACAGTGACATTTACTGCATCACAAGAAGTTTAGGTTTTGCTTAATGTGTTGTGTCACTTCAAAACATGTCTGTGTGTCACACTTGAACTAAACAAAGGTTCCTAACAATAATGTTTATTGTTACAGATACCTACCTAAATGAATTATGACTAACATTACCATCAACCTGCTGTCAAAGAATAAAGAAAACTATTGACTAAAAGTTGACACAAGACTAAGACTAGGGTTGCAAAATTCTGTGAATTTTCCAAGTTGGAAAATTTCCATGGGAATTAACAGGAATATATGGGAATAAACAAGAATATTGTAGCATTATCTTGGCTCAGGTCTAATCTTGGCTAAAACAACCAGAGTGAAACTAAAAATCTTGTCTGACACCAGACAGCTAAATGGAAAATTAGCCGACAGAATTAACATTACTTTTCACTACAAACCACCAGGAACTAGAAACTACACACTGTAGCAACCACCACACTATTACTGGTGCTTAGTTGGTGTAATATACAAACAGTAATTCATATACATTCATTCGCTGACCTTTAGTTAGGCTTATGAACATATTTACAGTTCATACATCCAAGTAGGCTTTCGATCAGGGCTTATGATGTGGAAATTAAGTGGATTCAAGGACACTGCACGCTGTGGTATTTTTTTTAATGCATGTCAATGTGTATTTATTTCTTTGCGGGGCGTAGGTGAGTATCTGCCTGCCTATGGACGTGAAGGACTCGATGTCTCAGATCTACGTTGTGTCTCTGCCCCTCCTCAACATCGTGGCCTTCTTCTGCGTGTGCAGCTGCTACCTGAGCATCTACCTGACCGTCCACAACCCGGCGGCGGCGCCGCCCCACGCCGACACCCGCGTGGCCCAGCGCATGGCCGTGCTCATCTTCACCGACTTCCTCTGCATGGCTCCCATCTCCTTTTTCGCCATCTCGGCCGCCCTCAAGCTCCCCCTGATCACCGTGTCCGACGCCAAGCTCCTGCTGGTCCTCTTCTACCCGATCAACTCGTGCTGCAACCCCTTCTTGTACGCCTTCTTCACGCGCTCCTTCAGGCGGGATTTCTTTCTCCTGGCGGCTCGCTTCGGCCTGTTTAAGACCCAGGCGCAGATTTACCGGACAGAGAGTTCCTCCTGTCAGCACCCGGCCTGGACCTCTCCGAAGAGCAGCCACGTGGCACTGTATTCCTCGCCTAACGCATTAGGTCTAGATGGGAATCGAGAGTACTGACTGTTTTCCAAATTTCATAGACACAGACTTGGTCTAATCGAATTTTACAGGTTTTATATTTCTCCTAAATCGCAGAGGTGATAGAGAGATAGAAAGTGAAGCAAAGATGTAGATTCTGCAGAGATATGCTGGTGAAACGATTTATTAGACTGTTAATTGCAAACAGATGCCACAGCTCTTCATTTTTATGATTTGCTTGGCTTGATATTGAATTATGTTTAAAAAAATCATTAACCTCTGGCTATTCAGGCCTGTTGTTTGACCTAATCCTTCTAAAACCACACAACCCATAGGTGAACCACTATTAATGTATATACTGTAGCGTTCCAAGTAAAAACAGCTTCAGAACAACTGCACATACTTTGACCAAATTTTCGTCAGATTGCTGTGTCTGACATATATTTCATCGTTCGTTTTAATTTGGTTGGAATCGGGCGGAGTTTACTGCGTCGTAACGATTTAAAATTACAATAAGGAGAGGAAAGAGCAGAATAAAAAAGAAGGGAAAGGGAAATTGATTTCACTTTCATGTATAATCCTACACAAGTTTAACAAAGGATTGACATTTGGGATATCAGCATTATGCACATCAAGAATTCCACATGATATTCATTAAGAAGCACACCACAGGGCCCTCTACTGATTAATAATCTCCTCATACACGCTGTCTGCTGTAGCTCTCCATGCCTCCAAATCCCCCCCTAACCTTCAGTTTCTCTATTTCTTTTTTTTTTTTTTTTTTTTTAAAGATGTGTCATTATATTAATGTTATTATCTTTGTAAGGTAATTATGTTTTTAAATTAATGTCATAGTAACCCTTTTTTCTTATATATGTGTGTTCTGTGTTTTGATATTGTTTATAAATATGTTTATTATATATTCTGTGCTTGAGCAAACACACACACACACACAGACACACACACACACACACACACACACACACACACACACACACACACAGCTGTCTTCATCTTGAAAATGCTAACCTTCAGAGCATCCCAATGCGTTCAAGGACAAAGTGATCCTACCGACCTCTGCTCTGTGTGTCAGGGAGGGTGTGTGTGTGTGGGAGGGGGAGACTAGACAGCTGGCCATTCTGCTTATTACAGGAGGATTGATATGACGGCTTGATAAGGCTTGTGCGCACGCACACACACATACACACACACACACACACACACACACAAACACACTCTGAAAAGCAACCCAGGGTTTCAAGGCTGCAGCTGCAACAAGGAATCCATCTCATTGATATGGATACACTGCCTCCTTCATGCCAACAATGAATGTGTAGCTGCATTCATACACATTAGCCACCAGGTGATGCTACTGATGCTGAATCTATTGTGATCGCCGCTCTGCTGCTCTGTATTGTGCTCTGGTCTGAATGCTCTGAACACCATACACATGTATCAACCGGCATTGCAACACCTTTTCTGGTGGAGGCACAAAGAAAAGTGTTTTTTTCACCATGTCTTCACAGCTGGTGGCATTCTTTATTATTCTTCATGCTACTATATATATATATAGTCTGAGTTTTGCAGCACTAAGTCCTGGATGAAGATGAATTTGTTGAAATTGGTAAGGAAAACTGAAAAGGTCAAAATATCCATCATAAACAGAGCTTCTTGCTGGATAGAAAATAGCAATGATTCACCTTCAGAATAGGATGCTGTACACAAGCTCTTTTTCATTCGTGCTTCTCCACATTTTCAAGCAAAGAGCAATCGCTTATTTTTGCAAGCAGCAAGGAAAGCAATCAGTGTTGTATCGTAGCATAATGGTCTTCAAACATTGCATTTAATACTCAGTTATTGATAACCACTTTTGTTCAAGTCAGTTTTGAAAGGAGTTGTAAGAGCTCCATACTACAAATCTTGTCTAGACAGAATCAAAATAGAGAAAAGGCAAATAAACAATCTCCAGATGTAAACCAGTAACAATGTAAAAAAAAAAAAAATAGAAATTGAGAGACAGTTTCATTGTAAGGCCATGTCCTCGAGTACTCTGATTCTAACCCAATAGCAGTCAAACAATGCCCTCTTGTGGTCAGATTACATAAAATGAGGAAATGTGTTTCTTAAAGTGATACTCCATCCAAAATCTATATTCTGTGACCCAAACACTCAACTCATGCAGGCTTGAAAGGTGGCTATTAAAAGATATAAAAATATATAAAATAATGGAGACTGATGTCATCTTGTTATGGGAATTAAAAAAGCCTCCCAATATGCAGAGAAGGACACTGGAATAGTATATATATATATGAATCAATTAACAAACTGATATATTAAATAAAGAATCACAAAACACATTAACATTGATTGGTTTTCTCTTACTATCGCTTGTTAACTATATTGTGTTGTGGCATTGTTTGGTGGATATGTGCTGTTTCTTGTGTGCATATTATGTTCTAACTATAGATTCCTTCTTTAATGTCTAACTAGGGCACAACATTTGACTTTTAGGCTAATTATGACTCATTTACAGATCTCTGTTTTTCCTGTTTACTAATGAGTATGGTTAAATAAATAAAATAAAATACAAATCTATTTATTAATCCTTTTTATATTGCAATAACCCTCACATATATTTCCTTAAAATGGCAAATGATAAATATAACTCCTCAGGCGGACAACAGATATTCAGGCAAATTCAAACATGATTGCCACATTGATAGAAGAAAATAAATGATTGTTAAGTACCCCTCTATTCAAAAATATGCCTCTTCTTGCTCCTACACTTAGATGTTTGAGTTCATTTTACAGACTGAATTGGACACTGGAAGGCTGTAATTTTCTTTGTGTTTATTAAAAATATAAGTTTAAGGGATGGACCTACAAGCATAATTAGCCAGTTATGGTCCAATAAATAACCTTCACACATGTGATGTAGAAACTTGAAGCCTCCATGCACACTGAAAACTGAAATTACAGCAAAATAGGAAACATCTTGTGTCCAGCAGTTAGACCTCTGAAATTAAATATTAATAATTTACATATTCATATATTCTGGAATATTTAATGAGGGAGGAAGAGGAGACAGGGGTGATTTTAAGGACATTAATATGATAATTGAACTTTTTGGTTGTGGGAAAAAAAACATACCAGACATACATTGATATTCAAAGTAGAGTATTATATATACATCTTAAAATAAGTGTTGGGGGATCTCTAATTTATAGAATTGTTAGGTTCAACACTCAACTGTGTTCCTATTGTGGCACATTGTTCCACATTACACTAACATGTAGATGTAAGCTTCCCTTTATCCACTAATGTTCCTCCAGCAATGTGAGCTGGATCTGCAATATATATAGACCACATTTCTGTGGTGACAGGAGAGTCCACTGGCGTGTTCATGCATTTATCAAATCGCCGCTTGACCGATTCCAAACCCCAACAGAAAGGTTTGTCAAGTCGTCTGAAACGGCGTTCCTGATTGGTCGCGGCAGCGGGAGATTTTAAAACGACCAACGCTATTGGTCGAGCGGACACTCGGCTCTTTTTTTTTCTCGCGATTGTTTCCCGTGTGGGTTAATGGCTCCTCCTGCTACAGACTGAGACGGAGCTGGCACCGAGCTGCGATACGGGGGGAGCTGTAACACCACGGAGCAAAAAAAAAGGCGATTACACCCCAAATACCAGCGGGTTCTTGATCGCAATTGTTTAGGTGTATCTGGGAAAAAGGCTGCCCGGGTGGTAGTTTGGGGTCGAGGGCTAAAATTAGAAGCGGGCGGTCGAGGATAGCGGTCTATTTTTCCAATAACCAACTCCCCAGATGAACTCCGTCAGAGCCACCAACAGGAGACCCAGGCGAGTGTCGAGGCCGCGCCCGGTGCAGCCCGAACGGAACAACGGGGATAGAGGTAAGCTACACACGAACCTGCTAATGATTTAAAACAGCGAACCAGGCGGTGGCGGCGTTCAACGTAACGCTTCCGTTTCCCGACGCCGGCCTGTTTTTCATACGTAGAGGCGGCGGCTTCAGCAGGAAAACCCGAGGCTTCTTGCTCTGTGGCTTAGGCCAGGCCGCGCTTTGTTTGGCTTGAGTGATTGGGACTAGCTAACGCCGCTAGCTAGCTAGCTCGCTAGCTCCCCAGGTTAAGAGCAGGTTGGGGGTTGTCTTCGCCTAACGTAATGCGTATGTAGCCTTTGACGGTTTCTACATTAATAGCTGTAAATTCAGGTAACCCCGGCTGGAGGCGTAAAGGGGATCGACTTCAGACGCTCAGACCGGGATCTCCGCGTCTGCTCGGCCGTCGCATTCCCAGCTGTCACTACCGATTCCAAGGGTGTAAATCTGCGGTGTCTTTCAGACTGCCATTTTTGGGGTGTAACGTTAACAAAAACATTAGCAGCGGCGAACAGGGGGGGGGGGGGGGTGGTAATGCTAGCTAGTTTACCCCGGCTTCAAAAAAAAAGGCCACACAGATCAGCTGGGGTAGACGATACGGTGTGGTTTGTTTTTAAGGTGAATTCACTGTGTCCATTTTGTGTGCTCGCTCGGGGGCTGCGGTTTAAAAAGCCAGCGTAGCCCAGCGAATTGTGAACCACATCCCCTTCCTTGTTCTCGGTGCCTGCTAGCCCCGAGCTCCATTTGTTTACACCGCGGATTTGCCAGCTACGCAGTTGGGTTTTTAGCCATTAGCCTCACGTCTGATCGACATCATCCGCGGCCCTTTAATTTGACAAGCGGCACAAAGATGAGTCCCGATTCCGCACACATCGGGACCCGGCTTGCACACTGCCCCGTTATCAGCTGGGGATGACTAGACATGAAAGACTAGTAATGTGGCTGCAGGGGTGCATCTGCCATCATCAATCACTAACCTTTGTCTGCCATACCCACTATCACCCTGTCTGTTAGCGCAGTGTGCATGCAGCAGTGTCAATAATAGTAAGAAGAATAAGAAGGTCAGTGTTGTTTGTGTTTACTGTGACTACTGGAGAAAATCTACATGTATAATTGTCCACCCAATGAGATACATTTTTTTATTTTTTTTTTGGCATGTCCTCGCTCCATACTGCAGTTTTGTGCTTTGAACTGCCTCTTTAGGAAGTGGTGTGTATGTATAGGTAATCTATTTGCCCTTCTGTCCAGATGAGGAGGCACCTGCAGCAGCCGCAGCAGAGATGGCTATTGAGGAGTCCGGTCCAGGAGCTCAGAACAGTCCCTACCAGCTTCGACGCAAAACCCTTCTTCCCAAGAGAACCGCTGCTGCCTCTGCCACCGCCTCTGCCTGCCCCAGCAAGGGCCCAATGGAGGTTAGACATGAAACATTTGAGTGCATCCCCCCCCCCCCCACTGCAGTGTGATTGTCTGCAGACATGATATGTGTGTGTGTGTATGAGAGAGAGAGACTTGCTGATTGATTGTCTCCTCCTTTGAAGGAACAATGATTTTGTGACATAGCAGTAAATTTCAAAGTTGATTACTTAGTGCTTGAATCTTGGCATGAACTTAGTATCCTACTTACTATTTTTTTTGTTTTTTACAGGGAGCTTCCACTTCATCAACAGAAGCCTTTGGCCATCGAGCCAAGCGGGCACGAGTGTCCGGTAAGAGCCACGACCTGCCAGGTGTGTGTTAAATTTTGCAACTGGGGCAGAGAGTGTGTTAGCTTTTTCTTTGTAGTTGAGTCTTTATTGTTTTTTTTTTTCTTTTTTTTTTTTTTTGCAATCCCATTATTTTTCATGAGTCCATTGGTTCAATGTGCTTGGACTGAAGCGATTTTTCAGTGCTTACATTGTGAGCGTGTGCTTGTGTTTTTTCTTTCAGCAGCCCCAGCAGAGCAATATCTGCAGCAGAAGCTTCCAGATGAGGTTGTTTTGAAGATCTTCTCCTACTTACTGGAACAGGACCTCTGTCAGGCAGCTTGTGTCTGCAAGAGATTCAGCCAGCTAGCCAACGACCCTATCCTATGGTCAGTGGAGAGATGGAAATTTCCCTGTTCCTATTTTGAATATCACTGTCATTAAAATGCAGACAACTAAATGTTGCGGTATGCTGTGTTTTCTGTGTAGGAAGCGTCTATACATGGAAGTGTTTGAGTACACGCGTCCCATGATGCACCCTGAGCCTGGCAGGTTCTACCAAGTCAGCCCAGAGGAGCATGAACACCCAAACCCCTGGAAAGAAAGCTTCCAACAGCTGGTGAGTCTGTCCTTATCGTTTCTGGGTGTCTTTTCGGGAGGAAGAGGGTCCTGCAATATGTTTGAGTAGGGCACAAGTGGCTTTGCAATAAAATCCACACTGCACACTCTGCTGTAAGGTATCAATGGGGAAAATAGAATTTTCTTTAGATATAGGCCTGGAAGTAAGTCATCTAAGAGCAAGGCCACTTTAGCCTTAGATAAACACAAATTTATTGGGGCATTGCAGCCAAAATTTAGGACAGCAAGGCCAAAACCAGTGGCTTCATACAAAACTATATACAACAAATAATTAGGAGTCAGTCGTTTGGAAAAAGAGTACATATTTTACTGAAACTACGTTGAATATTTGATTTTACCACATTGCATGATGGATTTTTTTTTAATGATGCAATAATAATGTGTTAGAGGTGATCAAGATAGGTTTCATCACACAGGAAACTATTAGCATTACAGTATGAGATGGACATATATTTTCATGTTAACAATTAAACACGCTGTTGAGAATCCTGAGGAGAGACTTGGATGACAGCTGCCAGTCATGTAAGAACCTCTCCTGACCTTTTTTTTTTTTTTTTTTTACCCGAGACATGGCTGTGTCTACTAATAATGAAGCATGTGTGTTAAAGTCTGGCTCAGGCCATGTCTCAAAAATATTGAGATTAGCTAACGGATTAGCTGTTATTTACATTAATGTTACATATGAGTGGGAGACGACTCGAGCTACTGTTGACGTCCAACGTGGTGACGAAGGCACAGGGAAACGTGAGTTTATTTGCTGCGTCACGTTAGTGAGAAAATCTGCAACTTTGTTTTAAGGGCACAACAGCCAATTTAAATCAGGGCAGACAAACTGGCTGTGTGGGTAGTTAATTTTAGAAGGGGCATTATGGCCACAGTCCGGGGCTTCCTCTGGCCATTTGGCCATGGTATAGTTCCTGTTTTGCATATATGTAGGCTGCATATTTACTGACCTAACTCCCTTTAGGAAATGTGCTTTGGAAACACTGTTCCTTAGCATGTATCTTTTGGGGGGTATATTTTGTGAAACTTAAATTAGCAGTTGTCAAAACTATCCATCTGCTGCTGCTTCTTTTTTTTTTAACTGCATATACAGTATTTCTTAGAGATTCGGTGTTGCAGTAAATGCTTTCAGTTCATCCATGCACTCATCGGTTTAATAGATAACTGTATCACATTATTTTAGAGTTGTGACAGCAGATGGTGGAGAAATATAACAAATGCAGATGCTCCCACACAGGTGTACTACATGTTACAAATAAGCAATTAACATCCAATCATGCTCTGTGGCATATATTAAAAATGCAAGTTCAGTTGATTCTGTTTCTTGTATCAAGAGGGCCAGAGGATCTAAGCGACTTCGAAAAGAGGGCTCGTTTTTAGGGCGCGGGATGACCAGAGCTTCAGTCACAAAGAAGCTTAAGTGACATCTGACATTTAGATCCATGGGAAAAGACATCAGTAAATGGGGCCAGAAATTGTGGTCAATAGCACGCATTCGACAAGCGTGATACTCTTGCATTAGAGCCACATGTAAGGAAGAGCAGCAGAGCAACTCCTCAGGTGACTGAGAATCTGTCAGTGTGAGTGTAGACGTCAGCAAAAACAGCCCATTGAAAATTACACAGAGGGATATTGTTAGACATTTGTACCAAGCTACTTTAGCTTTCCTTTTTTTATTATTCTGATTTAAATAGTTAAGCAGCACCGAGTTAATTTTGTTGCTAGTAACCCTCGTAAATTAAGGCAGGTGTGCTGAATTAGGGGTCTGTGGAACGGCACCATGAAGTCACAGTCATGTTTTTGGTTAATTTTCTTGTTCTTGGAGTTTGTGTGAATTCATTATGCCCACCGCTTTTGTTGTGTTTCTTAAATGCCTGTTTTATTCTGGGGAATGTCTGTTTGGGGTTTTGACTTCGCTTACGACACAACAGTCAGACAAAGAAGTTTTCAGCCTAAATAAACAGCTGCCAGTGCCCATTCAAACCCCCCTGGACCACCCGAACTATAATGGATCCTCAAACTGTGAGTAATTAACAGTTGTAACCAAAACACAATGCGTTGATTATGCAGTGCATAAACCCCTTATTACGAGGGCTAATTCACTTTTGAGAGCTCACTAGTGCAAAAACCACAGACACTGGTCTACTGGGACCGGGGAAAAAAAGCAATGTGGTCATGAGTCATCCTTGTGGTTTGGGGCCACTTGTGCCCTTAGAGGGAAGGCTCACTGCTAATCAATCCAAGCGATCACCTTTATGCTATGATAGAGCATTTTTATCCTGGTGGTAGTGGTCTCTTCCCCCCACGCACAGGGCACCGGAGGTCACTGAATGGTCCGAGTATGAAGATGATGTGAATCATATGCTACAGCCTTTGCAGTCACCAGATCTCGACCCAGACACTTCCAGACTTGTAGAATCAATGCCAAGGTGCATTGACGCTGTTCTAACGGCGTGCGGTGGCCCAACACCTTTCCCAAGACTTACTGGTTTAATTTGTCACCCGTCTGTGTGTGTGTAAAATGTCTTACCGTGGAGGTAATCTCATTATCTAACCATGTCAGTCCAGAGCTTTTCACAGACGGAAACCCGGTCTAACCTCCTCAGGCTACTGGAAAGGAATCATGTTTTCTTTTTATTGGCCGTAATGTAATTACAAAATCTAAACACTGGTCGCAGTTTATAAAAAATTACGCTGTTCCTAAGTTTTTGCTGTTGTCCTTCCTCATTGCAATTTAGATGTCTAGAAACAAAGCGATCGCACGCAACTGTAAAATCACTCTGTGATTCCCTGTGAATGTTTTGCATATGGCCGTGTGGTGTTGTGTGGCAGTTGATTTGCATATATTTATGAACCCGGGGGTTGCGTGATGGTTTACACGACTTTTGACATTTTTTAAGTGAATCGGTAGATCATTTTTGCTTCGTCTGGCCTTTTTAAATGTGAATTTATTAGAAAATCAATCATTCCTGTGGTTGTCATTTTGTGGGAGCGAAAAAAGATCAGGAACCACTAATGTGCACAAACCTTATAGCGTTTGTTGAGTAGCACATTCTCTCTGTCAGTATTCTCCAATCAGAAACTTAAAGGTCTTGTATTTTACATTTCTTTTCTGTTATTCGAAGTTGGGGTATCTCTGTTTGTGGCTCCTGGCTGTTAATGTGGAAGTGGGTGCCACTACCGTTAGTTTGATACCCAGGTTGTATAATGACTATATCAATGCGTGATGCGACCGACGGCAATGTTTATTGACCCTGGTGTTTTTCTGTGCCGCAGTACAAAGGCGCCCATGTAAAACCTGGCTTTGCTGAGCATTTCTACAGTAACCCCGGCAGATACAAAGGAAGGGAGAATATGCTGGTAAGTAAATAGCAATCTTTAAGAATCATTTCATCAGCCATAGTAATTAACTGTATACTTGTTTTCATAAATGTCCTCTGATGAATTGTGTGTGTGTGTTCTCTTCTGGCAGTATTATGACACCATTGAGGATGCGCTGGGTGGAGTGCAGGAAGCCCACTTTGACGGCCTGATCTTCGTCCACTCCGGCATCTATACAGACGAGTGGATTTATATCGAGTCCCCCATCACCATGATCGGTGCAGGTAAGTACGACGCCTTCGCTGTACGCTCTGCCCGCGCTGCATTCTCTCTCTCTTAAGATGGTGTGTGAGGGCGTTAATGAGCGGTCTCCTCTTTCTCCTCAGCTCCTGGTAAAGTCGCTGATAAGGTGGTGATAGAGAATACTAGAGACTCCACATTCGTCTTCATGGAGGGCTCCGAGGATGCCTACGTGGGATACATGACCATCAAGGTAAACGCAGAACATGCACTTGAAGAACCGGCGGCATATCAAAGGTTGTTCCAGTACTGTTGTTGAGCTCTAGCCACAGTAGGAAAGACCAGGTTAGCCTCTAGTTGATCAAATATTATTATTCTAATAGAGGCCTAAAGTTTTGTTTTTTTTCTATTATAATAATTTCCCTACAACTCAGAAATGCTTGGTTGTGTCGGATAATCTTGTATCGAGTGTCCAGCTATTATTATTAGTAGTAACAACTTTAGAGCATTAATTATTTAATGTGTCTCGCGGTGTAGGTTTCACCATTTCCTAATAATATCCTGTTATCAGCTACAAGTATTATCGGAGTCACTAATGCTTCCAGGAGAAGCCCGATGTGATGTCTGTAATCGCAGCCTCGGTCTGACCTCTGCTGCACTTCTCTCCTCAGTTTAATCCCGATGATAAGTCGGCGCAGCACCATAACGCCCACCACTGTCTGGAGATCACGGTCAACTGCAGCCCCAACATCGACCACTGCATCATCCGCTCCACGTGCACAGGTAACGCATCCAAACAGTGATGACTCATTTCAAGGGCCACAAAAATCTCAAAATAAACGTTTAATTTGCCACATTTGCTTCACAAGAGCACCAGCAGCTCTGGTATTGTTATACATGATGTGATCCCCGACGTAAGTGTATTACAAAATAATCTGTGTGTACTGACATAAAGTCTGTAAAATCAGTGCCATTTTATTTCTCGGTATAAGATCTCTTGTGCATCAGTCTCTCATTTATGTCTGATTAAGATGAATGTAGCACTAAATGTCACATCACGTTTGGCATCAATGAATTGCACACCATGGGAGTACTACTTGTCAAAAATAAATAATAAAATATCAAAAACCCTTGTCATTTGCCAGTGAGCAATGTTGGACTTATTATTACTATTACTTGCTTACTATTACTACTTCTGATGTATGTAGTGGGTTCAGTAATGATACTTTTCTAGCAGGTATATGTGTATTTTAGTTTTATGGATTCGTGAAAACTACCTATTAATTTATATATCATCTTATTAATGGCTAAAGCACTCTTTCAAATATCAGAATAATTGCTGATTTAGGCAAACAGACTAGAGTTTCACTAAAATGATCGATTGCAGCTTCTCAAATATGAGGATCTGTGTTATATGGGACAGCAAACTGAATTTAGACTGTTTATTAAGACACCTGAAGGCATCACTAAGAAGTCATAACAGGCATTTCTTTGCTGTTTCCTAACCTTTTTGTAGACTAATTGATTAACCAAGAAAATAACCCACAGATAATGATAATGAGCATCTGTTGCGGTCAGGAATTAATCGATCATGAAAGCGATTGTTGGTGCGTGACCTTTCTGTGTTTCGTTGCGTGTTCAGTGGGTTCAGCTGTGTGTGTGAGCGGCCAGGGAGCGTGCCCGAACATCAAACACTGCAACATCAGCGACTGTGAGAACGTAGGACTGTACATCACAGACCATGCACAGGTAAAAAAAAAAAAGGCAGAAGCACACAAACGCAAACACTGTCCCTGCCTCTAATGCTCCTCGTCTGTTCCAGGGCATTTACGAAGACAATGAAATCAGCAACAATGCGCTAGCAGGAATTTGGGTGAAAAACCACGGCAATCCCATCATTAGACGTAACCACATCCACCACGGGCGAGATGTCGGAGTATTCACTTTTGACCACGGCATGGTAACTAAACCCAAACAGTCAAATATTTGACCTGAAGCAAGTTCAACTCGCTAACAACACGACGACCGGGCTGATCATTCTTCCTCTCTGCGTTTCAGGGTTACTTTGAGAACTGTAACATCCATAGAAACCGTATAGCGGGTTTTGAGGTGAAGGCCTACGCTAACCCCACGGTGGTGCGCTGCGAGATCCACCACGGCCAGACGGGAGGAATCTACGTCCACGAGAAGGGGCGGGGGCAGTTTATAGAGAACAAAATCTATGCCAATAACTTCGCCGGTGTGTGGATCACATCCAATAGTGACCCAACGATACGGTGAGAACACCCACTAACATTTAGAGGAACCTTTAGATGGACACTGGCTTCATCAAGATCAAGTTAAGTGACGATCAACACAACTCATTTACAAATGTTTTTCTTCTTTGTGTCTAGGGGAAACGCTATTTTCAATGGTAACCAAGGAGGGGTGTACATATTTGGAGATGGGCGGGGTTTGATAGAGAGTAACGATATCTATGGCAACGCCTTGGCGGGAATCCAGATCCGAACCAACAGCTGCCCCATTGTACGGCACAACAAGATCCACGATGGCCAGCATGGGGGCATCTATGTGGTAAACGCACTCTTGCATATTTGGTTGGATTATAACGCTGAAAATCAGGAATCCACCTTCTCCACTCACACACGTCTTATTCTGCCTTTTCAGCACGAGAAAGGCCAGGGGGTGATCGAGGAGAACGAGGTTTACAGCAACACACTGGCCGGAGTCTGGGTGACCACAGGCAGCACCCCCGTCCTCCGCAAGAACCGCATCCACAGCGGCAAACAGGTAGAACAAACGCTGTAGAACACGCTCGAAACGTCGCCCCTTTGAAACCGGAAAATCACATCCTCAAATAGACCGTAACTGATTGAATGTCCCGCTGTTTCGTTCATGCTCTAGATTTAGAGATATAAAACTTTCCTCTGGCACTGTGAAGACCAGGCATGTGTCAGAACTCCTCTTTTTTTTTTAAGTCCTGGACAGTTTGTGGATTCTTTAGAAATCTGACTATGGATTAACATCATTGTAGTCAAGATAACACAGCGAACCGTACGCACTTTTAGTTGAGTTTTCCTGTGAACTGTAATCTTCTGGTAATTGGATAATTCTTGGCAATAGGGAGACTAGACTTTGTGTCAAAGCTCAATATAAACAACCTCAATTAGTCTATGATATTAGTGTATGATTATATTAAAATAAACAGTGTCAAAATATTTTTTTCAAGCGGCTTATTTTTTACCTTGTGTACAAAATACTACAAATTCAGTCTCTTGGAGTCCTGTTTCCCTCTTGTTACTGTTAACAAATCCAAATGGGAGTGTCTTTCTTTTCTTTCATATTGACTCTATATCTGCAATTAATTAATTAAATTACTGCGCCTATTTATCTCTGCATGAGTGTTTGGCATGTCTGTCAAGTCTTGTGATCATCTGCCTTTTTTTTTTTATAGGTTGGTGTATATTTCTATGACAACGGGCATGGTGTGTTGGAAGACAACGACATCTACAATCACATGTACTCTGGTGTACAAATAAGGTATCCTTAGTTCAGAACATAGTTTTATTTATTGATGTGGCTTGTCATTTATAATCTTATGTTCACTTCTCTAAGATATTGGAGCTTGCATTAAATGCCTGATTATTAGAAATCAGTTGCGTATAACGTTGCTTCATCTTGGCAGGACGGGGAGCAACCCAAAGATCAGGCGCAACAAGATATGGGGAGGCCAGAATGGAGGGATTCTAGTCTACAACTCAGGTCTGACTTTTCCCCCTTTCCTCCAGTTCATCTGCTCTAAACGGCACCGCTCCTCCTGAATCTGATCCCCGTTTTTTTAACGTGAACAGGTCTGGGCTTCATCGAGGACAACGAGATCTTCGACAACGCCATGGCCGGGGTGTGGATCAAAACCGACAGCAACCCCACGCTGAGACGAAACAAGATTCACGACGGCAGAGACGGAGGCATCTGCATCTTCAACGGAGGCAGAGGTACAACAAAATAAATACGATTAAGGAATATGTGTTGTAGATTTGATCAGTACACCTGACCATTAAGCAACGGAGCTAGATATCAACACGGAAGGTGTTTGTAGCTTTTAAATTTGGCACCTTTTATAGTTTGTATTATAAGATGTTTTCTTCTTCTTCTCAGGTCTGCTGGAGGAGAACGACATCTTCAGGAACGCTCAGGCCGGCGTGCTGATCAGCACCAACAGCCATCCGATACTCCGCAAGAACCGCATTTTTGACGGCTTTGCTGCAGGTTAGCTTTGCTCACAGCTCCATGTGACAAACGTATCAGATTGTCTGCTTTTAGGTGCTGATGGTATCCCCCCCCCTCTCCTCTAGGTATTGAAATAACTAACCACGCCACAGCCACGCTGGAGGGCAACCAGATCTTCAACAACCGATTCGGAGGGTTGTTTCTCGCTTCGGGGGTCAACGTCACCATGAAAGGTAATTTTACAGCGTTGCGGCCATTAAAACTTAGCCCATTCTGATTCAAGACTGTTGTATTGCTCTATTAATTTTCATCTGTGTTCCCCACTCTGTCAGATAATAAGATTCTGAATAACCAGGATGCTATTGAGAAGGCTGTGAGCAGAGGACAGTGTCTCTATAAGATCTCCAGCTACACCAGTTACCCCATGCACGACTTCTACAGGTAAACACATTCAGGTTTAACCCCCTGCAAGATTAGAAACACTCAATTCTCACTTTTTAACCATTTCTCTTGTTTGCTTCTCTCTCTCTCTGCAGGTGTCACACCTGTAATACAACAGATAGGAACGCCATCTGTGTTAACTGCATTAAAAAGTGCCACCAAGGGCACGACGTAGAGTTTATACGGCACGATCGGTGAGACTTTTGCTTCTTTCTGACACTTCAGGATGTCAGATCTATCAGCAAGATAATATCTGATGGGCGTTTTTATTTCCGCCCTCAAAAAATAAGTGGAAACAAGTTAATCAGCAACTGTTTTGAAGTAATTCTTCAAGCAAAAAGGCCAAACATTATCAGCTTTGCAAATTTTTGAGTATTTGCTGCTGCTGTTTTGTCTAATGTGATGGTTAATTTATTTGTTCTTTTTTTTAATTAGGTAAATTGAAAAATGTGCTTTTATCCACTTTATAAAACCATCGCTGGGTCTAATCCCTGGTATCCGTTCCCTCCAGGTTTTTCTGCGACTGCGGAGCGGGAACGTTGTCCAACCCTTGCACGCTGGCCGGGGAGCCCACACACGACACAGACACTCTGTATGACTCGGCGCCGCCCATCGAGTCCAACACGCTGCAACATAACTGAAGGCATCCGGTCGAGTTACACTCTCACATAAGCATACAAACACATTTCATTGCACACAGCCATACACACACACACACAGAGGCGCGCGCACACACAGACACAGTAACATACACACATCCATTTGCAGCCATAAAGGACCCAGAGAGACTCTGCGATCGCGGCGCTCTCGTACGGGAAATCGAGGTGAAAAGAGGCTGCGGAGGAAGCAGCTTCCCGCCCGCCGCAGTCAGACGCGCTGCGGCGGCGGCAGACTCCACTAGAGGGAGCAGTGGAGCAAGAGAGTAGACTGACAGAACGGCCACAAGAGATTCCTCAACTCGAGTATTTCTTATTGCAGTCTGTAGACAAAGAGAAGGGAAGAGATGGGCTCTGAAGAGGGGCTGTCGATGGCGGCAGCGCGCGACGATCTCCCCCCCCCCCCTCCCCACACACCACCACCCCCTCCCCCGGTGTTAATCCTCAGCTCCCAGCCCACTTCTTCTTCTCCTTCTTCACAACAAGAACTGCTGTCAATGAGACTTCCTGCTTCCTCGCAGCTGCCATCCCCAATGGCTGCCCAGGCAGTTGTAACTAGGCAACATGTGGGCGGATGTTGCTCTGTCGTGTGTGGATAAAAGAGCAAGATTGTGTGTGTGATGGAGCACTTGGGCTTTTTTTTTTTTTTTTCTTTTTTTTTTTTTTTTTATTTTTAAAAACTATGTTCTGATCAATGGATTTTATTTCAATGCTTTCTCATGTAGTTTTGTATTTTCAAGCAAAAAGCTGACTGTATTTGAATGTCTTTTATTTTATTATATATTATAATTATTATTATTTTTCTTTGGTTTAGCGTCCCTCCTCCCACCCCCCCCACCCCCCAACGACACCCAGGCAAACTGCAGCAGCTCGACACGTCCCAGTGGTGAAGTTCTTTCTGTGAAAGAGAATCTCGTTTAAACACTAAAATAAACCCTCTCCGGTATATTAGCTTAAATGGCAGGTGGAGGGGCTCCACAGTTGTATAAAGGTGTGTGTGTGCGCGTGGGCGTGTGTAAATGTGCGTTGTGTACAGTGCAAGTTGTGAGTGTGTGTGAGTGTATATGTTTATAAGTTGATGCAGTCAGTGTTTTATGGAGAGGGTTTCATTAGGAGGCGTCAGAGCTCCTTTGAACTGGAACTAGAGAGTCAGTCTGCAGTCTCCCCCCATGACCCCCCCCCCTCAACCCCACCCCACTCCTCCCGTCCTCCCCTCATTCCCTCCCCCCCCACCTCCCCCGTGTATCGTGGTGACTGTGGCTCCTCATGCAGCCTGAATCGTATGCATGTACCATAACATCTAGACTTAATATATTGTGAAGTATTCAATAACCATTATGTAGATGCTAGTTGGAATTCAAAAAGGGGTATACTTTCTTAGAAAGACAAAAAAAGAAAACAGGAAACTGGCCATTTCTAAGAAAATAAAACTTTATTAGATCAGAGGTGTGTTGTGTTACATTCACTTGCCGCGAGGGGAAGAAATTCACTTTCTGCAGAACGATCAATAGTTGCAACATCTCATTAAAACAAAACGCTGCCCCAGCAGTTGTTTTGAGGGGGGAAAAAAATGTTAAGATCAATTTCTTCCGTAGAGAAAAGAAAAAACTTCGCAATAGTTATCTCTTATCAGTTGGTGATTTTTTTTTTTTTTTTTTGGTTTGAGATATTTTAAAGCATCCCAGTTTTATTATATAACCCTTCAAACCTGTGAAGATTTTGCTAAATGAATTTCAGTGTCCATGGTTTGGTCATCAAAAGCAAAGCTGGTGATCCCAACAGAACAACAGGTATTAATGTTCAAAATCTGCTGAAGAGTTTATTATATCAACTTCTCACCTACAAAAGCTCAAGATAGTGTTAAACCAGTATCCGCTGATGTATTTAGCGTTGGAGGGCAACTTTTAAAATGTCTACCGC
This sequence comes from Lepturacanthus savala, assembly GCA_030544235.1. NCBI lineage: Eukaryota > Metazoa > Chordata > Actinopteri > Scombriformes > Trichiuridae > Lepturacanthus > Lepturacanthus savala. Next base: position 16,910,643 of record CM060471.1, on the reverse strand, counting down.
AGGTTATTGAATCCTCTCCTTAAAATGTAATTTGTAACGTATTCCATTAGATTATTCAAATTACTTAACATGTTCTAAATGCTTTGAATTACTCTTGAAATACTCCAGGATTGTTTTGCTGAACCTGTTTCTCTGGGTCATTCTAAATGTATTAAATAGTCACCAGAAATGTCAAGTTTATCCAATTTGATTTCAAAATCATGAAACACAAATATAATTCACAATCAAATAATTGCTAATTATGAATAATCAATATTCTCTTCTTCAAAGTATGTCTGACATTTACAAATTACCCAATTTAGACATTGAATTTTATAGCCTATCAAACAACGCTGAAACTAAGAATTGTTTACTAATTCACTGAGATAATCATCTAAAATTCCCAAATTGACAAATGATATTTAAGGTGTAAGAAAGAGCTAATGATCATGTGAGTGCAATCAGGGAAATTGGAAATTTTCAAAAAGCCACATCGTTTTTCCTACAACTGTTCCTACTCAATCATGATTGATAAAATGACAGTTTTAAATTAAAACATCTTAATTTAATTTTCTCCAAACAGAAATAGTGTTTATAGCAGTCTGGTTGGTAGATTATCTGAGTTCTTGCAGAGGTGGACTGTTTTTAGATACATTTGAGAGGGTAGAGGTGAAACATGTACTTTAAATTTCATTGTAAATACTGCACATTATTGTAATTGTGTATAAATTAGCTTTTTATTAAGGGGATATTAGCAAAAAGAATGGTAAATCTGGCCATAAATTCCCTACCAAGTGTAAAGTTGCCTGTTAACACTGTAAAAGCTTAAAGCTTAAATTTCAATTCCTGTCGAGAAACTACAACATTAAATTCACATCAGGTACAGGGGAAAAAAAAAAACTTTATTGAAAAACATAACTATACAATAGGAGCGCTTCAGTGTGGTTACAAGGACTCATTCGTATGCGAGTACAATAATCAAGCCGTTTTTACAGGCACGCAGCGTGCGAGGATCTCTGTGATGAACGTGTTTTTTTTGGCCATCAGCTCCTCCTTCATTCTCCTGAGCTCGGCCTTCACCTCCTCGTCAGTCATGGTGGCGGCGGGAAGTGACTTCACCTTCTCCAGGAAGTCTTGGATCAGGCTTTCTCCGACCTGATGTGGAAAAAAAAAATTTCAATTTCTCATTTCACAGTTTTTCTTTCTTTAATTTCCCTGCATGAGATCAGTAAGATGCATCTTATGCCATCTTTGCATTAATAATGACCCAGGCAGGATATGATGTCATGTACAGTCATTCAAAATAACAGCAATGCGTTTAAAAACGTGAGTAAAGCCAAAATCCATATAAATTTCATTTTGATCCATTGAGAATTTTGACATTTATATTCTAAGCCAAAATACTGATTAGGAATAACAAAACAAAAAAGGAAGCAGTGTCTGCATTTGTCTTTACACACTCATATTTACTGTACAAACAAATCTTCAAGATTTGGCCTTTCAGTGAATCACTAAACTAATATTTTGTTGTATAACCATGCTTTCTGTGTTGCATGGAGCCAACCAAAATTCTGCCATCTATGGCAATTCTGGCAACGAGTATTTTAGCCTCACAATTCCTCTGCATTTCTTGGTTTTGCCTCAGAAACAGCATTATAGAAGTTGACCCACACGTTTTCAATGGGACTACGGTCCTAGGATTGGGTTGGCCACTCCATAACTTTCATTTTGTTGATCTAGAACCAAGATGTTGCTTGTTTACTGGAGCCGTTGTACTGGTTTACTTTCAAGGGCATTTCCTCTTCATGTATTTTGATATAGGCAAACTGATCCATGATCCCTTGTATTCGATAAAGGTAAGGGAAATATCCCCATATCATGATGGTTGCAGCACCGTCACCACCTTCACTGTCTTCAGAGTGAACTGTGGCTTAAATTCAGTGTCTGGTGGTTGTCTGACAAACAGCCCTTTGACCCTAAAAGAATAATTTTACTTTCATCACTCCACAAAATGTTTCAAAATTTTTCTTTAGGCCGGTTGATGTGTTCTTTGGCAAATTGTATCCTCTTCAGCATGTCTACCTTTTTTTTATGATTAGGACTTCATCATTTTGCCTATATCCAAATACTTACAAAGGTCATGTTGCCTTATGCCAAATAGGAAACGCCCTTGAAATGTTTGTTCCAACAAGACAACAACCTATCCAACTATCCAAGTAAACAAGCAGCATCTTGGTTCCAGACCAACAAAATTAAAGTTCTGGAGTGGCCAACCCAGTCCCTGGACCTTAATCCCAGTGAAAACGTATATCAAAATAAAAATTATTATCAGGATTTTACCTTAACTCACATTTTTAAACACACTGCTGTCATTTTGAACAACTGTATGTAGTGACTGGAGAATTGAGCCCTACTTGTTTGTCTGTTCGTTGTCTTTTGGCCTCGGGCTCGTCCTCCTGCTCCGTCCTTTCCCCTGCAGGCTCCTGGAACTCTTCCAGCTCCTCGGCCTTCTCCTTCGCCATGGCGACCACAGACGGCGGGAAGCACGCCAGCTCGGCAACGTGGATTCCAAAACTCTGGTCACACACACCTGGACGTGTACCGCAAGGGGCAGTGTCAGTTCGGAGCCTTTTACCTCAAACCGATTTTCTAGATTTTCCTGCTTTTTGATGAACTGACCAGAGAGAAAACTAAAGAAAATGTAGCCGATTTATATCAGTTTACATCTATATCACAAATAGAAAAAGCAGAGCGGACCTGGTTTGACTCTGTAGAGCATGGTGAGGGTGTTGTGGGACGTCAGGGCCGTGACGTGCAGGTTGTGGACGGCGGGCTGCTGCGTGGCGAGCGCCGTCAGCTCGTGGAAGTGAGTGGCAAACAGGCAGAAGCAGCCGATCTTGGAGGCGATGTGTTCGCTGATGGCCCAGGCCAGACCGAAGCCGTCGTACGTGGACGTGCCCCTGCCCAGCTCGTCGATTATGATGAGCGAGTTCTCCGTGGCCGAGCTGGAGACATGACACTGGAGTTGAGATGGTGTTCGCCTATCGCTTTTCGTGTTTTTCCGAGTGTGGTGCAGGTTTTGTTTTTACCGCAGAATGGCAGCTGTCTCCAGCATCTCGGACATAAACGTGGACACTCCTTTGACCTGGCTGTCTCCTGCTCCCACCCGCGCCAGGACGCTGTCAATCACGCTGAGCTCCGCCTTCTCACAGGGCACAAAGCAGCCGATTTGAGCCATCAGCGCGATCACGCCCACCTGGCGGATAAATGTCGACTTGCCGCCCATATTCGGTCCTGCAGGCACGAAGAGAGGATAGCGAGGTGTGTTGTGTGTGTGTTGACAGATACAGAACAGGGCTACAGGCTACACTTTTTGCACTGGTCGCACCACAGACCCTACCTGATAAAATATTCACTTTAAGATGTTTTATAATAGGAAGTGTAGGACTGAAACTGCCATAATCAATAATAAATCAATAAATCACAAGTATGTGAACACACACACCAGTAAATGTGCAAATTTTTCAATTAAGATCGATTTAAATGTATTTATGTACACATTTGTTCACCCCATTCATTTTCATATCAATATATAAAATTGAAATACTACTATTTCAATTAGGGGAGTCCTCTATAGTTAAAAGTTAAAAATTATAATAATATAAATTATTCTGGGGACCCCCCTAGGAAATAGGTGCCTATTTCCTATAGTTCGTGTATTAGTTTCCCTTTACACATCAATTAATTTAATTTTATATATTGAGGCAATGGCTCCATTGCAGACAAGATTACTTTTTTTTTTTAAATCATCTAAAAGAAAAAATCATATCAGGTGGAGTCTGAGGTCTAGTTTTTGTTAGTTTTTTTGTTTAAGGGTCATTGAGGTTAAAATGTGGCGCCATACAAACACCTCTTCTTACCGGTTATAATGTAGAAGCTCTTCTCTCCCTGGACGAAGGTGATGTCGTTGGGGATGAAGGCCGTGTCGGCGTCCGTCTCCATGCAGGGATGCCTGGCCTGCTGCAGCTCCATACGCCTGCCGCCGTCGGCGAGCAGACGAGGCCGGACGAAGGGCACGGGGGCGGAGACGGACGCCACGGCGAAGCTCGCCACGGCGTCCAGCTGTGCTATGACGTCACACAGCGTCTGGAGCGGGTCCACGTAGCCTGGTGGTTCAAAGGCATTCGGAGGTTGAGATGAATTATCACAGGGACTGCGGCGTGCACAAGCTTCAAAATGACCGAGTTCTGGCCTTTGTAGAACATGGTAATGAAATCAATTACTAAAAGGTAAATTCAATTCAATTTTGTAAATTTGGATTTATTCCCATTTATTCCCATATATTCCTGATGTGATGCGACTCTTCACCTGAGGCGATGTTGAGGATCTCCTTGACGATGGCGTTCTGGGCCTCCTCGTACTCCTCCCTGCTCTTGGTGTACTCCTCGTTCAGGGAACTGAGTTTGCTGTACACATGGGGGAAAGAAGCGCACGTGCATGAGCGCAGGCCGTCAGCTGACGGGAAGTTGCGTTCGTTACCCGAAGGGCCGGCGTCAGACGCGCGACAAAGCAGCACCGACCTGTTTGTGAAGCGCACGCCGTTCTTCTGGACGTCCAGCGTGGTGAACTTCTTGTTGTTCCTCAGACTCTTCTCCTCCTTGCAGGTGACTCGCAGGAAGAAGCCCAGCATGGCGTTGGACTCCAGCTTCACTGTCTTACCAGCCTCCAGGCCTGAAACACACAGTTCCTGCAGTGAGATCAAACTGGAATCCAGCTGAGGCTAACTGGATTCCTGCATAGTCGACGATTGGAGAGGTATCGTTCAACTATGATCCTCATAGTTGAATCGTCGGAAAATATTACCCAACCAACACTGCTGAGCATTAATTGTTACATAAAATGCCTTTTTTTCCATTATTTAAAAGCTTATTCTGATATAAAATCTGTCTACTTTGTTATAAAGTGTTCCAAATGATGTGTGTGTGTGTGTAAATGGTAGTCTTAGCTTCTAATTACTTATTAATAAATCAGATCAAATCCTTATTTGAAAATTGGACATAGAATTACATTATGATGCGTTCAGGGTCTGGTCAGTAACAAAGTGATCTAACATTAATTACCTTTTGGCGAGACACTTGAAAAAATCCAGTCTGTACGAGAACTGATTTTATGTTTTGAGCAATATAAAATAGGAGATAATAAATCAAATCAATGCGTAATAAAAATGTATTCTCAGTTTGATTTTCCACCCAATAATACAAAAGTATTGATAGTGGTATCGAAGACTTGGATCATTAAAAAAAGGCTTAATAATGGTATCAATAAAAGAAATTAACGATCCCCATCCCTAAAAAATGAGGACACACAAGTTAATATAGGAATATGTTGATGGTGTGGTTAATCTCTAATTTCACAATAGGAGGAATATTCTGCATGGGGCTTTGGATGCTTTTGCATCACAGCTTCATCATCATTGATTTTCGTGGTCTCAGCATGTTGTTATATAAAAGAAATGCGTTGTAATCACCGAGCTCCCTCGCTGCACTGTTCAGTACGGCCTGCATGTTCTTCTCCAGGTTGTCCATATTTTCTCTCAGCTCACTCAAAACCGGATCAAACGACGCCTTCACCAAGAACTCATGGTGGTCGATCTACATGTGTGACACGCACAGAAAGAGAGAGAGATGAAAACAGCGACCCTAAACATTTTCCATTTGCCCATCTTTTCCCCCCTCCACCAATTATTAATAGAAACCAAAAAGGATCATTTCATTTTCGTGTGGTCTGTGCAGCTGTGTCCATGGAAACGATCATAAAGGCGTCCTTGTGCAGAAAAGGCTGTTTACTTTCCACCTCATAAATATTCAGATTCAGCTTAATATTTTTGATGCTATGTGCAATTCTAAGATATTATTGCATTTTCTTTTAAACCAGTTTGGTTGAGGAAAATGCAAGGAAATCACAAATTTACACATTCCATACTTTTCCCATAATATGTAGCAACCCAGGAAGCATGTTAAATAGATCATATGCGGACAAAATGCGCAAAACCATTTTCTTACATGTACAGAAACACAAAAGAAAAGACCTGGTTCATGTCCAGAGTCGTCTCGATCATCTCCTGATACTTGGTGAAGTCGGTTTGCAGGTCTCTGAGAGGGGAGATGAACACCGCCTCCAACAGAACCTGGTAGCTACCTACACACACAGGAAAATACGTGTTATCGCAGAATGGCTGAACTGCAGTTTGAGACTAGACAAGAAGGCAAGAGAGTAAGAGAGCAAGAGAGTAGCGGCAGTGTACCCGAGTATCTCTCCAACGCCATGATGAGGGCGGGGACGTTGCTGACCGCCTGGTAGGCACGGTAACAGTCCTGCAGGTTCGCCGTGTGCCGGTGAAACTTCTTGCCAAGGCGGTGTAGGTCAGGAAACCGCCGCAGCAAGTCCTCCTGGACGGTTTGCCGCAGCTCGGAGTCGCACACAAAACTCTCCACCAGATCCAGCCTACGCACACACACACATACACACACATAGAGAAACAGAAGTTTCCTCAAAACGTGTAATTAAATCTCAAATCTACTCAAATCTTCCTTCAGGGTTTAACGACCTGTGTACACACTGACCTATGAAAGCACATGCTTTTTATTTCAGGGAACATCATAGAGATATCAGATATCACAGTTTACCTCTCCTCTATTTTAGTAATGTCCATGAGTGGTTGTTTGATCCACTGGTTGACGAGCCGTTGACCCTGAGGTGTACGGCACTTGTTCAAAAGTCCGGCCAACGAATGTGCTCCGCTGGTGTCGTCTGGTGAACCCTGGAGGACATGTTGATGATCAATATCTCTTTTGGGCTGCTAATCCCCCAGAGTATGAAGTATAACATGCTGGATGACTATCGTTAGCGCTTTGAACACATCTCGGACAACATCCGTGTGAACCTGCGCGGCGTCGTACGAGCCGACTCCCGGCACTGACCTGGAAGAGGTTGAGAGCCCTGACGGCGGCGTTGTCCAGTCTCATGTACTGACCCAGGTCCAGCGTGGTCAGACTGAAGGAGTTGAAGTTGGACTCGTCAGAGAGCAGCTCAAGGAAACGCACGACTGCGGCCAAGCACGACATCGCCACCTGCAAATGACGCATGCGCTTTAAACCTTGCTTTTTAAAAGTTTTGTCATACAAATCCAACAGAAAAAAACCAAAACATGAACCTGACCTGTTTGTCCAGTTCAGGCAGCGTGTTGCTGGCCACAGTTCCTCCTTTTTTGGCTCTGAGCAGCCTGTTGAGGTCCTGGACCATGTCCTTGCTGCTGAACTCTGCTCTCTTCCTGTCAGAGACCAGCATGCCACCTCGCTGGACCACCTACACACAAATAAAATGTGACATTCACTCACACCAGACCCACCTGTCAGTAACTCGGTTTTCTCTTTTGCATGTAAACTGGGATGATGACAGAGGACCAATTAGACGCCTAAGCCGAAATTTGAGCATAGAACGATTAGGCTGTGCTTGTAAACACACTGATTGTAACACAAAAACAACAACAGTAAAACGCAATGCTGGTTTCAATCGGCTGCCAAATGTCAGCAATTAGGGCTCCAATCGTCTGTTGTTGTCTTTAAAAAGTAGAAGAAGAAGCAGCATTTCCGGTAAATGCACAGCGGCAGCGTTTGATTTGGGACACAAAGGAAAATGATCACGTGTGCAAATAAATACACTGCCACCAGTAGGGGGTGTAGAAAAGATATATGGGTTCTGTGAAAGATGGGCTGTATTTTGGGTTTATTTTGTAAGATTTATGCGACATATTAGCAAAAATTTGTAATAAAATCCTCATTACGGGCGAATTCATGCGCAAAAACGTACCTCTCGTAGTTTGCCGCCGTCTGTGTTGCCTTCCCCCTGGGCTAAGAGACACTCTTTGGGGCTGATTTGAACAAGCAGAGACTCCAGGTTGGAGAAGATCTCGTTGTCTGGAAACTCGCACACCCCCATCGTCCTCTGAGCTGCGTCCACGTAACCAACGCCGACCACGCGCTGCCCATCGGCTCCTGCTGCCGCACGCACGGCTACAACCCCGGCACAGCCCTCCGCTCCACCTCCTCCACCGAAGAGAATCTCCTCAAACTGAGTCAGGTTTCCTGGAGAAGCCTAAAGACACAGGAGGGGAAGAACAGGAACAGGCGAAGTGGGAGGATTATGAAGCTTCCAGGAAACCATACTGTGATTATCATATTATATTAGTGTTTAAATAAAAGGGGCTATTCGTCTAAATCCATGAGTTTAGCTAGTTTTAGTTTGTGCAGCTGTGTCGTGTTTACAGTTAATTCTTGGGGAAAGAGGTAAAGTATAAAAAAAATGACATTTTTCACATATTCTGATATTTTAGTAGCCAAAAAAACCTAATAGAGATGATCATGTGCAGATTAAACAATACAGAATAACAATTAGTTGCCTTATTTACATCTTTGAAGAGATTTTTGTGTTTCAAAACAAACACATTCTGTATAGATATCAATACTAAACAGAATCTGCAGGTAAACAAAAATCAATAAATCCTAATAATTGTGTTTACGGATAAAAATAAAGATGACAGGAACTAAAGGGGGACTATCAGTGATCAGGTCAAAGCTGATTTATGAAATAATGTGATAGGTTATTAATAAGATTTCATGGCTGCTATGAATCTGTTTTAGGGTGTCTAATATGAGAATAGAGATACAAGATTCCCTTTACTATTACTGCCATTGCATTATTTAATGTTTATTTGCAGTAAGGTTATTTGCACAGATTGAGCTATTTGTCTGTGTGCTGTCAAAAGCAGAATCATCTACAGCTCAAGTGCAAACCATTGTCACTTTGGGGACATCGTCATAGCAACATAGCTCCTTATGTACATGTAAAAGGCCAGTGTTACATGAAACATAAATTACCTTGAACTCGATCTTCCAGTCGTGTTCCTTGCTGCTCTTGCTTTGGTTTCTGTAAACCTCTACTCGGTACTGCCGAACCAGCAGCAGGTCTTTCACAAATGACTCAAAGTTAGCTTTGCTGAGGACCACACTGTCCAGTTTGCGACTCCCTGTTGACCAACAAAGTCGGATTAGCACTGCGCTAATCTCTATGCTAGTTTTATTTTGGTAGACAGAAACGTGCAACGGAATTAAGATGCTAACCAGTAACCTTCCACTAGTAGAATACATTTTACAAGCTACGTGGTTAGCTAGGCTAAAGAGGCGAGTTTACCTGAGCCCAGTTTTTTGATGACACCGTTCGTCTTGAAAACCTCCTTCGCCGTAAATAGGGCGTCTTTCCCGTGCACCGTGTAGTAGTCGTTTCGGTCGAATATCCTGAAAGTAGAGTCGGGTTTCTCCGGCATGGAGAAGAAGAAGTTTAAGAAGCTGTGTTCGGCCGCGCTGTCCATGGACAGGTTCTGTTTCGGTTGCACCGCCATGCTGGAATCTCCCGCCACTGCTCCCGGCCAAACAGGAAACTGCGTCACATCCTGACGTCATCCCACGGAAACGGGGAATGGTGAGAAAAAAAATAAAACTGTTTTCGGGTAATATACAGGCTATGTTCGCGTTTGTAGGTACACTTTATAATTAAGTAAGTATAAAAAGTACGTAATAAAAGTATAATAATAAAAGTAAGTAAGTACGTACATTTTACATTTACAAATCCAAATTCAAAAACCTCTAGTAACGGCGTGTTGGTAACGGTAACCATGTTGTAACGATAGAAAAAGTAATTAGTTTAGATTCAGATTACACTTTACAGAAAAGGTGTTTATATTAACGGTCTTTATTCCTATTACTGATGACTACTTTTACTAATAGTCTACTTCCGTATTTACTAGTAGGCTAAATAAAATTTTCAATTCCCTTCTTTTATTTGTTATTGAGTATTTTTTTACAACAGTATTTATCCTTTGCCAAAGGATCGGGCATCTGACATTATCTGTGGTTTACAGGCATAGCTTATGCATCAAAGGTTTAAGACCATTTCTCAAGTTTATTAGGCCGTGGACCTTAATTTCATTCATTGATTTAATTAAACATTTTGTATGGATATATTGCTTATAAAACTTAATTCCAACTGAAGTTCACACAGCTCAGAATAATTGCAGACTTTATAGTAGCCACTAAACTAATATCAGGGGGTTATTTTGAACATAGGGAGGGTTCATCAGCCTAATTTCTTGTATTCTGGTGACTATTTATGCATTTTTTTGGTGGAAATGTCTTTATTTGTGTTAAGAAAAATGCTAAATTCGACAGATAATAAAATACAATGAAATAGGGCCCTCATTATCTACTGCTTTCAATTATTTATTCTCCTCTAGATGAATTTTTCTCATGTAATATAATCCCTGCTGTGTCCTCACACATATTCTTTTTATATATTTTTTTAAAGTTCATATTTCTACCCTATAAAAATATAACTAAGTCTTTTTTTTCCAATTTATTAATCATTTCAATCAAAAAGGCCTTGATAGAGGATGACAATGGACACATATAGAACATTGTGTGTCATTTATGTAACATTAATGAAAAATGTGACTTAAGCCAATTTCTGAACATTCTAGTATGACTTTAGGCAACTTTAAACCCGGCTTAAACTGTCCTTTCATTCCATAAGTTTAAGTTAAGTATAAGTTTCCATTAGTTTAATTTGTTTATTCCACGTAGCTAGCGACTACCCAAATTAGCCTTTAGCCCCGTTAGAAAACTGTATTTGGACCAAACCACTTTGAGGAATAAGAGGGGGGGGCAATTTTAAACAATTAAGAAACGCATTGTTTAATATGTAATATTAAAAATGATTTATTTGTGTTTATAAAGACTTTTTTTTTGGGGGGGGGGCAACTTTTTCGAAACTAATTTTGAAAAAGCGTTGTGATAAATGTCTTAATGGTTTCTACATTAGTTTAATTTGTTTATTCCACGTAGCTAGCGACTACCCGACTCTCAAAATTAGCCTTTAGCCCCGTTAGAAAACTGTATTTAGACCAAACCACTTAAATAAGGGGGGGGGGGGTCATACTTTTTAAACAATTAAGAAACGCATTGTTTTACATTTACCAGCATTTGTGTTGTGCATTTTTTTAAAACATTTCTTTAATATTAAAAATGATTTATTTGTGTTTACAAAGACTTTTTTTTTTGGGGGGGGCAACTTTGTCGAAAGGGGGGGGGGGTCACGTCCCTTGCGTGCCCCCCGCCTATGCCTCCAGGGCATAAAGGGCATCGTTGCATTAGGTTAAACTGGGTTGGGTTGGGCTCTGAGGTGACATTTAACCCGCTGTTGACGAAACTAAACGGTTTGACGTAGGCGGCAACATGACGAATCGGAAACGCGGCACCGGGTGAATCCTTTAAAAGTGCGGGCAGCACCGGGAGCAGACCTGCCCGGTGGACTCCGCCTCAGGACGACCTCTCCCCCTCCCTCCGTCTCTCTCAGCATCCAAAGAGGGAAGATATAGAAAAAAAAACTCTCTCCGACCATGAACGGCCACTGCAACGGGATGGTCAACGACGCGATGGAGGAGTACGGCTTCGGCGAACTCATCATAGACACCAAAAAGTCCGCCGTGCACCGCAGGCACGAGACGTCCCGCAAAGAGGCGGAGGACGAGTCCCGCTTGCCGGCGCTGGAGGCCGCGTACGCCAGCATCCTGCGGGACCTCGGCGAGGACACGCACCGGCAGGGGCTGCTGCGGACCCCGCTGCGCGCCGCGAAGGCCATGCAGTTCCTCACCAAGGGCTACCACGAGACCATAGAAGGTGAGTCCACGGGCTGCTGCTGCTGCTGCTGCACGAGACACAGCATCGGACGCATCTGATTGGCTACCGCGTTAAAAGTTCCAAACGTTGATTGATCCATTAGTCATTGAAATGAAGCTATTCTGCAACAACTTTGATTGCTTTTTAATTGTCATTTGTCATCCATAAATAGAAAAAAATAATGCATTTGAATAGAATTATAGTCCCACGTCTTTTTTAATCACAGCAGCTGGAGGTGAGATTCTTTTGCGAAATCACAGGAAAATGTTTACATTTATTGCAGCAAACTGGATATCTTTTTAGACAATGCAACATTTCCCTTTGTTTTTCAACAATTCCCTTGTATTGCTAATTCTTGTGTCTCCAGACATCCTGAATAACGCCATATTCGATGAAGACCATGACGAGATGGTGATTGTGAAGGATATAGATATGTTTTCACTGTGTGAACATCACCTGGTGCCCTTTTTTGGAAAGGTAAATGCAAATGTGCATATGTATGTGTGTGTTCATTAATCTTATATGAGTTCAAGACAATACATGCAGACTGTTGCTCAAAGCACATGTCAAATTAACAGATCTGAAACACTGTACTTGTGGATTTGTGGGTCGGCACTGATTTGCATTTGCTGTCATTATGTGACCTCTCCTCTACCCAGGTTCATATTGGCTATATTCCCAACAAAAAAGTGGTGGGACTGAGCAAGCTGGCAAGGTAACAAAGCACACACACAGACACACACTACACCCTGCTGTCACTGTGGCTTTATGTTTCTGGTGTTAGCGCCGGCTGGCTGCGTTCTTCAGTTATTTCAGCGCATTGACCTGGAGGCTTAGAGTCTAAGCCCACTGGCCATCATCTAGTCCCCTCATCAAGCACACTCACGCACAGAAGTCTAAACTCTATCCGCTCACGAGCCATGAGAAAATCCCTTCGGACCTGTGGGAATCGCCGGTTATCATCACAGCCTCTGTGTCTGTCTGTCTCCTTAGCTCCCTCTCCTAAAAAGGATCGCTCCACCCCTGAATACACAAAGCCAGAATAACAGCGAAGTCACAGAGTTTTTCAGACAAACGTGCGCAGGAACCTTTGCGCTTGAACCTAACAGATTCAGAGAATTTTGATGAATGAAGCATTTCCTGATGAAGACCTAGTTCAAGCTCAGTGTCAGGAATTGATGCCAGTGTGTTTATCGAAAGATTAATCATTATGTTTGGCCGTTGATCATCTTGTGCTCTGGTTTCTGCAGGATTGTGGAGATCTACAGCCGAAGGCTTCAAGGTACCAAACAGGGGGAAAAAAGTGCAATATTGAACGGCTTTACTTATAATCGCAGCGCTTTATTTTCTTTTGACCCAAGAATTTTAATAATAAGAAAGCTGGCATTGTCTATTTGTATGTCAAATTCTTTTGTTTCTTTCAGTTCAAGAGCGCCTGACCAAGCAGATCGCTGTGGGGATATCAGAGGCCCTGCAGCCGAAAGGTGTAGCTGTGGTTATTGAAGCAGCGTAAGTACATGAACATCAGGAAACTGTGAATGTTGGTTTTTTTTACTGTGTCTCACGTAAGTCACTGTAATCAATACTGGCCATTAAAAGATTCCCTCCATCGACAGTCTAAAGCTAATATGAGGCTCTGTCCATAGTGTGATTAGCATCTTCTTTTTGTTTCCCTTTTAAGTGGAAAAAAGTTGGAAGAAAAGTTACATCCACTTAATTTGACTAAACTACAAACCTTTTCAAAGTGGAAAATTGACTTGAACATGTCCTTAAGTGCTGCAGCTGAAACACCGGAGCCAAATGTATGTGTGTTTTTTTGCAGGCACATGTGCATGGTCATGCGTGGCGTCCAGAAGATGAACAGCCGCACGGTGACGAGCACCATGCTGGGAGTTTATCTAGAAGACCCCAAAACTCGGGAGGAGTTCCTGGCGCTTTCGCGGCACGCCTAAAACGAGTGTCACACGCCATTCCCTCCCGAGCCTCTGCATACCGTTGCACACAGAAAACACTAAACCAACACAGGATCCGCATCTGACTAGTCTACACACACACACAACAGGAAAGCTGACGTTTGATGCATGATCCGAGCCTACACTGGAGATCACCTTAATACACTGAAGCCTGCAAGATTTCAGCCCCTGCTGCTGAAATCCCTCATTTAAAATCACTGTGAACAGGAAACATAAGGTGCCTTTAGTAGATATTTTACAGTTTTACATGGCAATATAGTTATTACATATGAAACTTGCGTGCATTGTTGTAACGTGGTAATACCTTTACTGTTGTTCTGATGGGAATTCCCTTGGTGCTCGTGCTTATATTTTTAATCCACCGATTGTACCAATTTAAAAAAAAATATCACCATTTATAAATACATTTATAAAGTCTTTGTAATATATATGACATGACTAGATTTTTGATTTTGAGTAGCACGTATTTTGAAGATAAATAAAATGATGAACCAACATTATGGAAGTTGTCCTTTGTGTATGTTACTGTTTAAAGTGGAAAAAAATTACAAAATGAAGTACGGTTAAAACAATTTGTATGCATACTAAATATAAATCTGATGGTTCACGTACACCGCCGTCCCACAATGCACTGCGCAAAGCAAATGTGTTAAGATTTGGGTTAAAAAAAACAAAAAACAAAACAAAAATGAAAGTAAAATCATCACCAGAACATGAAGAAACAACAGTTTTAACATTATTTCACAGACCTTTATGTAGTGTGCTGTAGAGATATCTACTCCTCCATTAAGAGGCAATAATCAGTCCCTGTAGGGTCCAGTCTGCCATGATTCTTGCAGCAGGACTGTCAATATGTCACTTTTATTCAATTTGAACGTTTTTGTGTAAGAAAGGAAACATTTAGAGAACAGACGCTGGACGAGGAAATGGCTAATGTCTCGGCAACACGATTTGGTGAACCGACTCTTTGGTAATTTACCTCGAACGTCACTGAAGTATTTATAACATCTTGACGTCATAGCACAGATTCACCGTCAACAGGAAGCTTTACTGCGTGTTCACACACTGAAATGTCTGCATGCACACAAGCTTGGACCAACTGTTACACATATCTATACAACAAATATTACATTGACCTATACGTTATTTTCTTCATTAAATAGTTGTAGAGAATAGCTTTTTATTAGAATGATGCGTATGTTATCCCATATTTACTCATTTACACTCTTTAATTACTTGTTCTGCATACCATGACAGTGTAAGTTTGTGTGTGTGTGTCTTGTTCTGCACTTATCTTCTAGGTGGACAACGGAGATGTTGCAACTGGTGCCTTGAGAAAGATGTGAACTGTTTAATGATTGTACCAGGTTCCTGTCATATTGATAAGGAAGTCGTAAATTTGTCTTAACACTATACCTAACCTGGGAGAGTGACTGACCTGTTTACATTCTAGAGAAAGGAAAAGAAAACCTTGTATTAGATAGACATTTACTACAGTTTATGTTGTTGCTGACCTTTCCCCCTCCCCTTAGAAGCAGCACCAACATGTAACTAGGGACCAACCTAAGGAAATAAAAAGAGGGCTCTGCCAGAGATATGGTTAGAGCGGGTTGGAGACTGCAACTGAGCATCTCTCTGTCCGTTCTCCACCGTAAGAAATCTTAATCCCTCGTCTTCTCCTCTTTGTGTGTGTTTTTAAATATTTTAGGTTGTTCGAACCGGACATTTTTGTCTATAAATTGAGAGAAAATAGTAAAAATGTGTGGCACAATGCCCGGTCTCCTGATACATTTTCATTGTATTGATGGCTATGATAAAAGAGGTGTAAACCGGAATAATATTATACTGATGTCCCTGAATGCACCACAACAAAGAACAAATGGATCTAAAGGGCAGTGATATAACAAGCAATCTAGAGGTTTCAGAGTTTCGTAACCAGTTATTTCCCTTATAACCTAAGTAGACCGCTTTTTTTCCCTCTCTTTCCTAAATGTCACCGGCTTAAACGGCTTATTACTTGTGGCTTAAACATCCGATTCATTTCCTACAACTAAAAATTACGTATATTACCTGCGTTAGACGGAGACTTGATGTATTTCCACGGTGGTAAAACTGCATAAATCAATAATGAGACATAAAAAATAAAAAAAAAAGGGTAGAGTATGCGCACATGTAGCTGACGGCCTGAGGGAGAAGAAGGCCTTTAAATATCACAGGAGGAGCCTGTCACCAGACAGACTGTGAACTCTGACCTCCATCTCTGACAGCAGCGAGGGTCACACATGCAGCTCCCAAATATGATTATGTCAGTGTAAACCGATTACTACAGGCATACGGAACAAATGTGGGTATGTTGTGCGTAAGAGGCTAATATGATACATCCTTTATGCCTTCAGGCGGACGCACCGAATAATTCCTCACGTCCTCGTATTGAATGCTTTAATTCACTCAAAAAAAAAAAAAAAAGCAACGTTTTATATATTACACACAGAAATCGTTTGTTTAAAAAAAAAAAAAGCATTGAATTTAAAATGAAGACGATATCTAGAAGGCTCAGGTTAAGAAAGAAGTGATAACCGGTGAAGTATTTGGAGTTAACAGTGCTTGCCTGTGTACGGCCACCGTAATAGTTGCGGTTGGCGTTGTAGAATATTTGATAATAAGAGGACGAAGCCACCTCCAAATCTCTCTCTCTCTGTCGCTGAAGCGGAAAGAATAACAGGGAAGAGCTATAGCCGTCTATCATGGGGAAAATGGGAAAAAGGTAAACCTACAACTCCATCCCATGGGTTCCTCCGCCATACGACGTATATGTTACATAACATCGTACGTTCGCCGATCGGCAAACTGTCACACAGACGTCTGCTTGTAGTTCTTGGTGTCCAGAACTTTCTTTCCGCACATGGCACAGATTCCTGCGAAGAGACACATGTAAAACAATGAGAAGACAGTCAATGTAAGGAGCAGATGCTGCACTTCCTGAATTATACAGTGCGTTTACCGGTTTTAGCTTCTTAACTACTCACGAATACCTAACATTTTTTGCCGATCTCTTTTTAATTGCATGCAAAATCGTTGGTTTGCTGGGGGATGTAATATATATATATATATAGAGACAAGTTTGTGATCTTGAACTATTGTTAATAAACGACTTAAACATTTAATAGAAAACCAATAAAAACAATCAATTTTACTGTATTAACTGGAGCTGGTGCTCGGATGTTTAACTGTTATGGATTAAACTGCATCATTGTGACTTTATTATGACGTCTCTGTCTTAACGAAGTCCACATGTGAACAATAAAACTTCTCCAGCTGTTTCAGTGGCTCACTGGAGCTGTAAACACCATGTTATCCTAATACCAAACAGTTTATTTGGGTTATGATTTGTGGACTTTGATGGAGTCTGAAATCATTGCCGTTAATGTCGACCCAATCTGGTAATTTGAGTTTTATCGGCGTTCGTGCTCACAGTTAACATCGGAGCATTAAAAAGAAAAATCTTTTTATGATATGCATGTCATAAAAATAGAAAACTATACATATATACATGCATACACCCATTCATACATTTTAAATACCATAAAACAATAGACAACAACAAAAAATAACAGGTTCCTAAAGGATTTCATTCCTAATTGGATTTCATTATCTACTTCAAATATAAATATCATTGTAGAGCAGAGCCACCAGCGAGTAAATCTACAAATTCAAGTTAATTCTGTCTGTATATCCTCTGTAGATTTATGCTTTTCCCACTGATGTTGAAGCAAGTTACGATTTGAAATTCTTAAATTTTCTAGTAAAGAAACCCTGAAACCTTAGAGATTGACACATCAGAAAGCGGCCAAACTAAACCATAACAGGCTACGTGGCTACAAAATTAATTAATATCTTTTTTCTTTTAAGAAATATTTCTGTTTTTAGTTAGTCAGGACAAAACTATTCAATTTAAGTTGAGGAAAGGGGAATTTAACGATTGACAAGTGACAGATTATTCATAGATTGTCAGTTGCAAACTCAGATGACTCAGTGGAGAAATTGTGGGAATGGGAATATTTTTTTTCCCCAATTAAATTTTAATAAGATGAAAAACTACGGGGTTTCCTTTCCATCTTCTAAATTTGATGATCTAAAGGTCTTTTTAATTAAGCTTCCGTGAGCCCGTGGCACACTGCAGAGAGAACAAATGACGCTCACCAGAGGAGAGGGAAAAAAAAACCTCAGTGAGAAAAAAAACATTGTGAAACACATAAGCTCATCGGGATTTCGGCTCATTATAGGATTGAGAATCTTGCCCAAGGAGACTAGACCGAGTCCGTACCTTTCTTGTAGGCACAGCCCTGGCAGTAGTGGGACCCAGACTGATGAACTGAGCTCTTGCAGATCCTGCAGGTAGCAAAGCCCGTCTTGCTGTAAGGGTCAAACCTGTGAGGAAGATGCATCAGAGACGCATAACTGAGGATGCACCGATATGTTTTTAAGCCTCGTTAGCAGCGCAGCTCTTGGGAATAAAAGAACAGGCTGAATGCTAATGTGTAACTATCAGAGGGAGTAGATTAAAAGCACTTTTGTCTCACCTCTTGTAGAGAAAGTAGAGACAAAAATGGTACGATTCCCTCACAAAACATGCATTGAGTCACATGAAACACTTGTATTTACAGTCGATCTTTGTGGAGCTACTCACCTGGCTTTCTTAGAAGTCAGTATTTTGTTTTCATTTAGCTTGCGACCACCGCCCTCTGAAATAAAGATGCAGAAGGAAACACTACTAAACAAAATCCTCTAGGTAACATTACAATGTCACAAAAAACACAGAAACCACACATAGAAAAAATCCTATCATGGTTATTGGTCAATCATTTTTCTTTGTTTCTCACTTAAAAAGGCAATGAGTTAGAGCAGTAAGGTCAGATATGCTTATAGAAGATCTGTTAACATGGAAACATCACAATGCTCCTCATCTTACATAAAATGGCAATATGTTTGAAAAAATCAGTTGATTATTGGATTAGTAAATCAACAGGAAACTAACTTACATTACACTTACATACAATTTTGATAATCAATTAATCATTAGGTCATTTATTAAGAAAAACTACCACAATTCTACAATTTCTTCTCCTGTAGATTCTAAATTTACTGACAAGATAATCAATTACTTGATTAGTTAATTAACTGAAAAACAAATCACCAGATTAGTGGCAGCTCTGATACACTGGTGGTGTCATGAATCCAAGTAAAAGGTATTAGTCTTGGTTGACCTCTTTATCACAAATGTGCCACTAATACTTTTTTCCAATTTGTGTACATACTGTATAACAAGCAATTTTACCAAAGTAAATCATTAATTCAAGCATCACACACTGTATTTATTATTATTATGTTATTGCAACATCTCTATTATACTGAATTTATTTCAAGGAAAATTTTATTTTTCATTATTGATTTTAGAATAATGTCCAAAACCCAAAGATAATCTCATTTTACCACTGTGTATGACATCCTTTGGAATCATAGCATAGAGCCAAATTTGCATCACTTAGACTGGCTGAGACTATATGAACCTCATTGCCCACTGTAGCATAAGATGACGTGAGGTTTTGCTGTAAGAAAAAAATCTAGAGATGTCGAAACATATTTCTGTTGTTAAGGCGCCAAAAAGAAAATGTGATGAAAAGAGATGAAGAGAAAAATCTTTGTCTTTGTGTGAGACAGCTATTGTTAGCCTGCTATCTTTGGGAGATAACTATAGTCCATGTGTATAATGTTACAGACATTACATAGTCACTTCATCTTATGTTGTTTTCTATTGATCAGGCACGTGCACTGATAGATCCCAGGTGGTGCTCAATAACCTGCTCCTTCGAGCTCTGACTAGACAAGTGCCTTTTTTTGCAAGACCATTTTTTGTAATTTTGTATTTTAGTTAAAGTTTAGTGTAAATTTGACTCATGTTGTCACTTCTCAATAGAAGTACTGGGTGTTGTTTGATCAATAAATCACTAGATTTGTTTTCGAGGCTCAATTTGAGATGTAACCACAATTCGGTTGTTTTTTTGTGTATATATTTTAATAAACAACCAGGAAAAGATAAAACTCATGGCATATCACAGTATTAAGGCATAATAAATTTAAGATATCTAGTCTCATATCATAATATCAATATTCACTGAATCCACATCTTCAGTTTACCTGTTGTGTTCCGTGCTCCATCCTTCCAGGTGTCAGGAGTGATGACTTTACCGAGCTTCTTCTCGCCTGAAACGATACGTAACACACAGATACTGAAGTACGTTATCGTTAAGTAGTCACGTATCGTTAAGCTAACTTAGCTATCGAAGAACCTCTAGCCTTCGCTAAAATAGAAAACAAATGAAGGACAGGGCAGATAGTGATAGAGAACATCTGAATGGAAATAAACTTACACTTTTCACAAACCATCTTTCCTCTTTTGCTCGGTGTAAACTGGATTTTAAGACGTCAGGTCAAAATATACAAAGTGTGAAGCTAAATGTTAGCCTACTGGGTTAATATTTGTAAACTTCCGGTCATGTCTTCCATTGCTTATATTCGAACCAGTTTGATTGGTCAAAGCTGCCACAAGCTCCCATTTCATTGGCTCATAGATCTGTCCGTCAGAGAAGATCCCGGTAAACGTCCACTGCTCTTCTGTGATTGGTTTACACGATGGCTTTTATTATACTTATACTGTCAAAATAAAACTTCCTGTTTGTGCGTAATCGCTGCTAATTTTTCTTCTTCAAAATAAAAGTCCGCTGAAGGTGAAAGTAGCAGGTGAAACCCATGCATGGGTCACAACTTTGTTGTACAATAATCATTAAGAGCAAAATTAATTCATATAAACCAAACAAATGTGAAATAACTAGCAGGGCCAGAGCAAGATACAGTTTTCTAGAACCTAGAATTATTGTTATATATGTATATTATTAAGTGATACATTTAATTGCATTTGTAATAAACTAAGATAGTTTTCTTTTAATGTTTGTTTTATCCAATGCATTGGATATATAGTGATAGATAACATATTGCATATTGAGAGAAGCATAATGACTGTAAATGTGATTTCCGGGTATCAATATAATGAAAATATTCTTTATGGGCATTGCGCATTTTAAAAGGAGAAATACTGTATTTTGAAGGCTATAGGATAAGCAACGAGTATATTTTGTTCGTACAATTAGATTTACTAAGGGGAAATGCATAAACTCTTGTGATAGATTTGTTTTATTTTGAAATATATATTTTCTTTGCTGCGAAACAAAAGTTGAGCATTGGACTCTTATTTTGAAGGGCCAAACGGAAGACGTGTTGCTCCATGTTTACGGAAGAAAGGTCACCGTAGACTCATTCATGGACAACACTATTTCGTACGACCGGTGGTAATTTTAACATTTTAGAGTCGTTGTTTTAATTTTGTAACACTTGTTTTTTTTTAGATAGAAACAGTACCAATCATGTGGGACCACGAAATCAGAGCTATGGCGTCCACTCACGCCATCATTGGCGCCTCGGTGTTCATGGCGACCGTCCTACCTGCGGTGCTCGTGCCGGGCTTCTCGGTGTACCGCGCTCACCTGCTGTGGATCTACTCGGTGTCCGGTGCGGTAACGGCGGTCAGTGTCGCCGTCTTCTGGCTGCTCGGCATCACGCCGCCCACCAAGAAGCACACGGTGGGATACAAGGTGCGAACGTAGGACCGGTGTTTCGGTTTAACCAGTGACCGTGTTAACTGGTGACTTTCAGCCGATTGTGTCGTGGCTGCTCGAATTCAGAAAAATAAATTAAGAACTGTGAATACTTCTTGTTGTTGGTGACGACATTTAATGTTCGTGTTTTCAACGGCTGCTGTCACCATGACAACCTCGGACACATTTAGCTAAAAGTCACCAGTTAACACGGTCGCGAGTTAAACCGAAACACCGGACTGATCGGAAACTGGTGTCTCCTGGATTCACATAGTTTACTGAAGTAAAAGTAGAAAAACTGGAGTCCAAAAATATCCTTTACGAGTAAAGGTCTTGAATTATTATGTCTTTAAAGTATATAAAATTAAAAATACTTATTATGCAGCTAGTTTTATACTATATAGTATATTAATTGTATTAATAATAATTTGCTATTATATATATATATATATATATATATATATATATATATATATATATATATATATATATATATATATATATATATATATATATACACACAATACCTATTTATTTGACCTTTTTATAGCAGGGTCAGTGACAAAACTGTCACATGGTGTAGCCCTAAAAACTAGCAGATAGTTAAAAAATCACAGTTATGATTGTTTGTAAAAAAAAAAGAAAAAATTATAATTCAACTTGACTTTTAAGTAACAATAAACCAACATGAACACAAAGTACACTTAGTACCTGATGAATGCTTCTTAAAACTGTATTTTAAAGTGTTTGAGTTTCTCATCTTGCCAAACATTACTTGTCACTGACCCAATAACACACTTTATATAAACATTGTACAACATGTGTATGTGTAGACAGTGTATAACATGTTATGTTTAAAGAAAAGAGCAGACTGTAACATAGAAAATATATTGTTTTATGTGAAATCTACATTAGAAAAGTAACTAAATCTGAGTATCAATAGCTTCATTACTCAGTCTTTAATTGCTGTTTTTAAGATTATCATTAACATTCTTCTCCCCTTTCTATTTGCAGCTGTCCAGGTTGTTTCGTTCCTGTCTCTATTTCTTCCTGTCGTGTCTGTTCTTCCATACTGTGGTGGTTCTCTATGGAGCTCCGCTGATCGAGTGAGTAGCCGGTGTTGATCTTCTACTATACTGTGTGTGTGTGTGTGTGTGTGTGTGTGTGTGTGTGTGTGTGCGCGCGCGTGTGTGTGCGCGTGCTGCTTAAGAGAAAAGAGACGAACAAGCGACTCTCCCACAAAAGTATCACCTACACCACCACAAGAAATTGCAGCAACATCCTAGATTTGCACATAGCATCACAAATAACCAAATATTAAGCATAATGTAGTTATGCTATATACTATAGTTATACAGTTTCTGAATAAGAAAACATTTTGGCTGCATTTATCCTTGTTACCGTTGATACAGTGAATTAAGGACTGCACAGATGTTGTGAAAATTAGGTGATTTAACTTTTTTTTTTTCCCCAACTTATTTTGGCTCCTATTTATAAAAGACCAAAAACATCTCATTTATTAAGTATGTTAACTTTTATTTAAATATGAATTGAACGATGTGCAGGAATGTTTAATTTCGGTGTGTTTCAGATTTGCCGTAGAAACCTTCTCCTTTGCCGTCCTGCTGACGTCTCTGACCACCCTGAGGTGTCTCTGTGTCCTCGGCCCCAACGTCCAGGCTTGGATACGAGTGTTCAGTCGGCACGGGTGAGCCTGAAATCCGCCTCTCATGCTTCGCCGCCTGCTATCTCTGAATATTTCAAAAAGTCGAAATACCTTGTGTCCAGTAGTTAAACGTCCGAGGACGAGATGAAAGAGGCTATCCTTCAAAACTCTTTTAGTGTCTCTAAATTGAATTTAACTGTCCTTTGCTTTATCTTTGCTTCCAGAGCCATGTCTGTGTGGGACACTTGTCTACAGATTACAGTGGCCTCCACGTTGGTCGGAGCCTGGTTGGGAGCCTTCCCTATACCTCTGGACTGGGACAGGCCCTGGCAGGTCAGCTCACGTCAGAAATTCCTGTCGTTGGGATATTTATCCTCATGTTTTAACAGCAGTGCAAGCTCACATGTATCAAAGAGTAGAGACGACTCTGATTTAATTAATTTATGACACTTAATTCCAAACCTGGGGGTCAGGTATGGGCAGAAATATGTGCTACCATGAACTGAATTTAAATCACATAATTTGAAATTGTATTTTATTAAATTTTAATTTGAAATTATATCTATTTTTAACATTTGAAATTATCTATTTATTTCATATGAAATTATATATATGTTTAATTTGATTTATTTTTATTTAAATCATTGCATTGATCAATTAACTCAAGGAAAAAAGTTAAACAAAAATAATTATATTTTTATTTTAATAGTTATATTATTATAATAGTTATAATAATTTCAAATTGTACTATTTACATTCAGTTTTTCAATGCAATTCAATACAATTTCAAATTATGTGCTTCAAATTCAGTTTCTGGCACTTTTTTCTGGCCATAGTTCTTGGGAATTTCTTGATATTCTGGCCTTTTTTATGTATTCCTAATATTAACCTGTTCCCTTTGAAACTGAAGCCTAATGAGGGGAATTTGTAAGTTTTGACTTGCTCCATAGATTCCTCTAACCGTATTAAACACATTCTCCATAGACAGTAACTATTAACTCAATTCTATTATTTAGTTACCAGCATTCAGTTCTTTTTCTTCATCGCATATTAAGAAAAGATTAAAATTGTAATTGCGACGGGCACTCTCAGCAAAACGACCGCAGGAAATGCAAATTAAAAGTAGAGGTCTCAGCGGTAATTGGCGCATTACTCTGGATGACACTTGTGCAGCGTTTTTTCCCGCGACCTTCCTCTTTTTAAATTAACCGACCGTTAAAAGCGAATGCTCGGGTGAAACGCTGGTCTATCAGATGTATCAGGGCAACGCTGAAGTGTTAAATCGAGCCGTCCGTCACCAGATGGCCTCGTCTCTCTCGCCCCGTCTAGGTTTGGCCCGTTTCCTGCAGCCTGGGCGCCATGATCGGCTTCCTGACGGGACTCGTCGCCGCTCCAGCGTGGATCCACTATCACCGCAAACAGCTGACCTACAAGTGCAAGTGACAAACAGGCACATATATATAAATGTGTGTGTGTGTGTGGGGGGGGGGGGGGGGTTAAATGTGACCAAGAGGGTGCTTCTTGTATTCCTTTGACTTTTTTTCCTTATTATTTATTAGTTACATCCATTCTGTTTTTCCTGCATGGAGGAAAAAATGATTTTGTAATGAAATCCAAGAATATGAGCAGCATTATTTTGTATGCAACGCTGAATACGTTCCTTTTTGACAGGAATAAAAGCATTACTACTGTAACAGTGCTTAGTCCTGGGGTGATTTATTTATTTTTTTTTATAAAAGACTGAATCCAAACATGCTTAAACCTGTAGGTGGAGCTGTTGGATCACCGCCTGTGTGTGTATATGTGTGTGTGTGTGTATGTATGTGTGTGTGTGTACAAAGCAGGCAAGAGAGTTTAAATGAAAAGAACAAATCATTTGCAAAGTAATAAAGAATAATCAGTATTATGATTGGGTGGTCAATTATTGAACTACTTGGGGTGGTTAGAAAGTTGGAAAGTTAAAGATGGAGTATAAACTTACCGCAAAGTGCACTTCTGCTCTGACACACACACACACACACACACACACACACACACAATGACGCTGCACCTGCAGCTGACTACTGATGAATACTTTTTTCCTTTTTAAACAATCATTAATCTTGGCCCAACTCTATTTCAACACCCTCGTCCCTCTCCTGCTTCTCGTTCTCATTCCACCTTTTTCACGTCCTCGGGCAACCATATTGATTCACTTTCACTTGAGGGACATTAATTTCTCCCCCCCCCCCCCCCCTTTTTTTTTTTTTTCTCGCCGCCCACATCTCTTGTTCTCCCTCGCAGCGAGTAACCACGATGAAACGTACTTATTCTCTGCATTGCAGGGTCCCGATTGCGAATGGATGAAGGATGTTGTTTACAGACAGCCCGAGCGCTCGCAATACAATACGTCTTTATATTCATAAAAAAAAAAAAGAAAAGAGAAGCAACAATGTAGGAGAAAGCCCAAAGAAGATCCAGTTATCTTCGCAGTGTGAAATTTGTTGTCTGTTATTATTGTCATTGTCGGACATTGCCGGAAGGCAGAGCGGCCCGTTCGCCCCCGTGTTTGAACTCCCGCACAAGGTCGTTTCCAAGGAAGGGTCGAGGAAAAATAGCCCAGAGGAAGAAAATAAAATACAAAAAAAAAACGATACAAAGAGAGAGAGAGTGAGACCTCACAGCTTTTTAACGCTTACGACACTAATCATCACCCCTACACACTTCAGCCTCTCCTTTCGCTCTGATGAAATTCAATTTGACCTCATGCTGTTACCATCCATTATCCCGGAGCCCATGCGTGTTCCATTTTTTTTCCACCTCGGCTCCGACGCTGTGGGGAGAGCAGAAGAATCGGCTATTTTGTTCCCTTGGCGACCAGAAGGTGTGATCAAACTTATTTCACCTTGACCCGTGCAAAAACTCTCACCCTGATTCCACCTCGGAGCCTTCGCCTAGTGTGAATGTATATTCTGAAAAGGATTGAAATCCAGGCAAGTCAGGTCTAGTGGTTTTTACAACTTTATTCCCTTAATCTTAATTTCCCTTTGGGGTAAACCTTAATTTCTGTCCTTTACATGTTCCTATAGTGGTGTTATCGCTGTAAATTGTGGGCAGCAATCTGAAAGGAATCGAAATGTGCCTGTTCTTGTGATTGTTTCATCTGCCAGATAAGTGCAAGGCCGTTCGCTCCGTTGCAACACACACACACACACAAAAGCCACTGCTTCACAAATTGCTCTCCTCATTCAATCTCAGAGAACTTCATTTATTCATTTGTTCTCAGGCTGTGCTTTTGTGGCAGAACATTGTGAGGAGAGGTAATTTGTCACTCCCCGCACCTCCTCGCTCCCCCCCGTTCTTTCCCGGAAGGAGGTTGTAAGCCGTGTGTTTACAGAGCTGTTGTTGCTCTGAGGAGGAGGGAGAAGCGGCCTACTCCATTCTCTGCTCTCTGTGGTGTTGATTTCGGCTGAAATTAAATCAGGCTTTTTGAAAGAATATCGCCGTCTGAAGGGCGAAAAACGCGGGTAATTAACATCCAACTCTGCACCTCGAAGCAGCTTTTTTTTCAGTTTGGTTTTACAGCAAACGACGCCTCACAGCTCTTCCACTTCTGGTGTTCCTCCGCCGCCCAAGAGGCCGAAAATCCATCCATTACCTTTTTAGAGCGGATTCTAAACACATACCTTCCTTAATTTTTTATTCAGAACACAGAATCATTTCCATAAGCCCAAAACTCAAAGAAGCAATACAATACAGAGGGACTAAATAAAAAGGAAAGCTCTCAAATGGGAATCGATGGGCAACCACCTTCATTTATCAGAGAAATAGAACTTCTGCGTTATTGGAACATCCTTTATTACCTTCTTTTATATGCCTGAACTTTTTTTTTTTTTTTCCCAGTTCCAGTTGTTATTGCTGTCCGGGTCCAGTCCCTCCAGCATTGACGAGAAACAGATAGTAGCTCCAACAAAATGCATAAATAAAACATAAAGTTGCGGACAGAAGGCAATCCGCAGGCCCACAATACGAGCGTGAGTCATCGCCGTCCGCAGCAATCCTTGGATCTGAAGGTATGTACACAGCGCATCTCTCCCTTCACACAAGTGAACATTTTCTCTTTCGAATGTTTGGATTGTTTCAGACAGTCCTCTAAACCTGCAATCACTTATTTCTTTTTTTTTTTCTGGCCAATGATATGTCATCACTTTATAAATTGACATGAACAACAGTCTGTTATTTACACATCCAACAGTTAAAGTGCAACATTTTTGTCCATTCTAAGCTCCTGTAGAAACATGGTGATGCAACACGTGGCTCAATCTAAGGTAATTAACCCGCAAATATATGTATTTTAAGCAAAGCACATATTAATTAAAACATACTTTATAATACTATTAAGTTATATTCCATTTTCCATGAGTTTGCTGAATCTTCAACACTGTACCATTAATATCAAATAATAGATTCTAGCTGCTTTAAAGCTACTACATGCTCCAGCTACACTATATTTTTTTTAACCAGATATTTTTGCTAAAAAATAAAATTCTTTCACATGCAGATCTGACCTCAACATGAATACGATCTGCCAAAAAGCCTGGGATGTTATTCCAGGCCGTTAGTAAGCATAATTTCAAATACCTGCGTGAAAGAACGTTTTGAACATGTGCAACACGGCAGCGATTCCAAAACTAAGGCGCGTTCTATGATATGCAGATTACTGATGAGAATTTCAGCTCTTTTTTTGAGAGCCGGATCGTTTGGCTCAGCTCCCAAACGGCTCTCCGTTTCCCACTTATGCCTTTTGTAACTCAGCCAAATTTAGCGCTGTAAAACCACTGATTCAAAAATAAAAATAAAAAAAAAAAACACTAAAACTGCTGATTCAAAAAGAAAATATATACATTTTTAAAGACAGACATGAGCTGGCTCCTATTGTTCTCTTCAAAAAAACCAACTCGTTTGCAAGGGACACATCACTACTACATGCAGTAATCTTAAATTCACCCGTGAAGCTGCAGACGATACCAAAAGTATCAGATTTTGACACACCTCCGGATAAGTGCCGTGTGGTGCAGAGGCCGGACCGAATGTAAAAGTGTGTGGATCTAAATCTGTGTAGTCGGTGCCCGAGAGAAACAAACTTGACTGCACCGGCCTTTCGGCGGGACCGTCTCGTGCCTCTGTGCCGTCAGACCGAGCTGGAAGGTGTTATAAAATGATTCCATAATCCAAAGGGGATTAGTGTGGAAAGGTGAGAGGATAGAATTGCCTCTCGTGCTCCTCCGCTACAGCTGGGGAGCATGGAAGTAGCTGTAAAGTGGGATTACATTTTCAATGCTCTAATGATAAGTCACACCCATCCTCCATGCCTCTTTCCTCACTCCTCACCCCCCCCCAACCCCCCTTCGCCGTAGAGAATTCTCGCGAGTAGGCTTTATGTTTTGGTTATCTAGTTGTTTTAGGGTAGCCGGAGTATGCCTGTGTTCACGCCCCCCCCCCCCCCCCCCCCCCCCCCTTCCAACGGTGTGTGTGCTTCATTAACAGTTGTTGGAGGAGCGCTGTGTTATTGAATAAACATGTTATGGCGGAGCTCTCGTGTGTCTCCTGTCAGGTCTTCGGTTGACAACAAAAGGACCCATTGTCGCTGACGCTCAAGTGGGCTGTCACGACGGTTAAGAGGGACGGGGGAAGATGAGGGTGGAATTAAGAGGATGCTGAAGGATCCTTGGATGAAAAGCATCTGCGAGGTTTATTATGCAAACAAGATATTAAGGGCACCTCTTGACATTCTATATGTGCAATGATTATGTTAAAAAAAAAAAAAAAAAACAACCCTAGAGAGGCTAGTGTTCGGTTCCTTTTGTTCCTTTATGTTCCCGGCCCTCATGTCTGTGTTGACCTGTGTGTGTGTGTGTGTGTGTGTGTGTGTAGCGGAGGTCTCCCGCCTGCCATTTCACCTCCTCACCTGGCAGCAATCAAGTCTGCACGCCTACTGCTAATCTGCCCATCACCTCCACCTCCAGCCTCCATGCTGCGTTTCCAACCGTAAATGTGCAACAGAACGGCCCTTGAAGCAGCGATGGGAATTTCCGCTCATTTTAGCGAGCCGGCTCTTTCGACTCCCAAACGGCTCTCCGTTTTACCACCCGTACCTTTTTTGTCCTGCCAAATTTGCCGCGCTGTTTTGACTTACGATTCGTGTTTGAACACATATATTTCAATAAACCGATGCAGCCAATAGTATTACAGTTGTAAAATCCCTTGTAACTCTCTAACTTGCTACACAGGGCAGGTAGAAAATGCCTATAAAATCCTAAGCGGAGAAATGAATAAAGGACAGTAATGACATTTTTCTAATTTAAACACACACACCTAACAACCCTTCCCTGCTTGGTGGGATGACCCTTGTCAACTCTAACATGATCGGTTGCACAGCATGAACGTAACACACTAGATGTTTAAAACACTAGATGTGGGGAATTATGGAAAAGGGAATTCAATGCAGGAAGAGTCGACACTTGCACGGCTCACAGGATTCCCCTCGCTGCTGTGTTAAAGAGCACAAGTTGTGATTTACTCTTTCTTCCCCTCCTATAGCTAATGTACTTCCCCAGCAGTTCTCTTTGATGCTAGAAAGACATCCAAGCAAACTTCACCTCACCCCCTTCAACTCTGCTCAGATACGCTCACGTCACAAATAATCCACGGTCCACATACACGAAAACGGACAAACATGCCTGGATATATCCGTGCATGGGATCATCAGCTCTAATAAACCTAAAGGAGTCGTTCCAAGTAATGTACTGACTCTGTACAGATAGCATTAGTGGACAGAGGAGGATTTCTAATTACCTTTATCAAATTCTGTATACACCATTTCATCGGCGAGCTAGGAAGTTTTGGACGAGACCCTGGAGAACCACTCGATGGTGAGTCAACTTTGTGGAAGAAGAGGTTGATGAAACTTCAGAATGTTCAAAGATGCTGATGCTGACCTTACATCAGACACTTTTGCATCACCTAATGCGTGCAGATTTCCTCCAGGAAATGCTTTTGACCGCCATCATATAATCGTAGCCATAGTCACCAACCTTTGGCGGAACCAGGACGACCTTTTTGACTACATTTTATAACCCGATACTTAACTGAACTTCCATGTTCTTCAGGTCCAGTCTCGCCTTGTGTCTGTGGGTTAATCTTCAAGACTCCTGAGTCGTTGTCCTCTGGAACCATCCCTTGCACACACTCCCTTTACCTTACCCATTTTCCCTGGAGAATTATATTTACTCGTTCTCTGAATTTATTCTGGCTTCTTTGCACCGATTTGTTTTTTTGCAATTGAGTCCTGAGGTATCATAGATTAAACCCTAACAGATACTGACTGAACAAAAAGATTTACTGAGGTCTGAGGAGGAGAAACGCTATTCGCTTATAACACAATATCACCACTTTCGGCTTCCATTTCACACAGTAAATAAAAAAAACACTTCATTTTTATAGCC
This sequence comes from Lepturacanthus savala, assembly GCA_030544235.1. Classification (NCBI taxonomy): domain Eukaryota; kingdom Metazoa; phylum Chordata; class Actinopteri; order Scombriformes; family Trichiuridae; genus Lepturacanthus; species Lepturacanthus savala. The sequence goes on along the minus strand of CM060471.1, from coordinate 16,880,043 downwards.
AGGTTCATGCCGGTTATTGCAATTCAAAGTGCCTTGCAGGTGCCAGAGTTAATAAGACACTGCAGTGTTTTGTGAACTACTTAGATGCCTTCGCTTCTGTTCTCTAAACCTATTCAAGTGAAAATGTTTTTGCAAGCGAACCGCACACTTCTTCTGAGGCGCTCGCAATTGTCCGGGTGTGTTGTGCGTGACCTGTGAGACGAGGGTCACGAGTAAACACTCGCGCCGCGTTTCGCTGCTCTGTGTAACGATGTGGTGCTCGGACAAACAGCTGCACAGAAATAAAGCCCGACTCATCGGGTCGAAAAGTTAGCCACCCTAGTCTCCGAGCCGTTTCTATGGTGACAATCGATCGACTCAAGAGGAGGACAATCGCTGGCGTATTGCAAATCCCCGAATTTTTCCTCCAGAAGCTCAGACATAATTAAAGGCTGCATATTTCACACCTTTCCTGGGTTTTATTTGAAGTTTTAATATCCTAAACATCTACCCGAATATTAAATATTTTAATATAAGTTTACACTCCTCTCTAGATTCTCTCTGGAGCCCTACAAAGAACAGGATGCTTTGTGTGCCATTAATATTAATGAGCCTCTCATGATTGGCTGATTTGACATGCTGAGAATTATGAGTGGAGGGGTGGGGGAGGATCGGGGATTGGCACAGCCAGGGTTTGTGAATACAGGCTGTGTGCATCTGTGGATTGATCCCATATCACTTTCTGTGATATGCGACCTTTTAAAGTACCCATCCACTCAAAAATGTTCTTTTTACCTCGGACAGTGATGCATGCTCAGAGTTTGACAGTGAAAGGCTGTTTTCACACTAACCTGCTGAAGGGGGATACTTCCTTTTCCATACTCAGAGCTTGATCTTGGTCTTTTATTTATCCAGATTATATGATAAATTATTCCTTTTTAACCTGTTGAAATCCTAAAACTATTCCTATCTGTAGTAAAACACAATGTTACTGTTACAGCATCAATATATATCGTCAATATCTACATCATCAATACAATAGGGAAATAGTTTAATATAATATCAGTAGTAGGGCTGCAATTAACCACCATTTTGATATGAGTTGTTTGTATTATTTAATCGGGTCCTTTATAATCTCCTTTTTAAGCATCTTACAGATCTACAGTGTGATTTCTATGATTTTATGAACACATAATTATTAATAATCAATCACTGAGCTTTGCATTGCAGTTAATTTATCTTATTTCAAGTGTTTTTCCTGATTTGGGTCAGTTTGATCTTATTTTAAGTTTTAAATAAAGTATTTTTGTCTGTAGTAAAACAATATTCTAACTATATGTGCTCTGTCACAGCAGCATAAATCGATTCTCACACTTCTGTAGTCACCTCACATGTTGTAGATTTCTTTTGATACCGGGTTTAAGTGCATAACCTTTAGATATTCCATATTTGGATTAGATTAGATTACATATGACTTTATTGATCCTCTGGGAGGTTCCCTCAGGGAAATTAAAGCTCCAACACGTGACATACAGGACTGTTATAACACCTAAGACACACAAACAGACAAACAGAAAAGCAATATGTAAAAAAAAACATCCTAAATACCAACACCAACATAGAGAAAATAAAATAAATAAGAAAAAATAGAAGTAAATGCCTATACACACCTTTGTTGATTGAGTAGATTATTGCACCTGGAAAAATAGAAATAAATAAATTATACATGGTTCCTATTCTGTATACATTATTATGAATTATATAAATAAATATATTAAGAGAATAGACACAATTGTAATAAATATAAGGTATAAATTAAGATATTGAATAGAAAGGGTATAATGTAATATTAAATACATAATACAATACAATATATGAAAATGTCTAAAAAAATAAAATATGCAATATTTATAACATATTTATAACACACCTGCATCTCACCACTGTGTTGCATATGGAGCCCTCTGGCCTGTCCTGCCCTCCTTTTCTAACAGGACGGGACTCGCTGTTCAAATTATGCATCGCGTCTTCATTTATTAACCGTGCTAATTATTTTTCCCAGCAGATCAAATGATTCATTTTTAAAGGCGCGCCGTCATCAATCATCCACCGTTAGGTTCTCCTCAGGGCGTGAAGTTTTGCTGTCACGCCGAAGGGCCGAGTCACGCAGACAAATGAAGGCGTCCGGATTTTAATAAATACTCTCATGGCTACACATTCGTTTCAAAGGCGATTGCTGCCTTACTTTTTTTTAAAGTAGAAAAAAGTAGGTTTTTTTTTTATTTCAAAGATGGATTTCTGCTTTTGTGCAGGGTTCAACACTCACATTCACTCACTGAAGGGGACACAAGGGAACAATGAAACAAAGGTAATGCTCTGATGCTCAGCCTTAAGTTGAGGGTGTTCAGCCAGATCAGACGCTGAAGAAACATTATTTTTCCTTTATAAACCCATTGATTGAAGTCAGAAATCTGGCATTAACAAGAACACTTTTACCTTTAAAAAAAAAACTCATTAACTGCCTCTTTTGTCCGGGATCAATCGGTGTTTGTATCTGTTAATGTGTTGAGAGGACAGAGCTATGCTGTGCATGTTTGATGGACTGTGCAATTTGATGATACAGCGGTTGAAACACCTCGAGGACTGCACTAATCTTTTCAATCAATGGAAGCCACTTCTTGTGAGTGTTCAGCAGGCGTGCACCGTGCACACACACATGCACAGAAAGCAACACGTACATGTTTAAAACGTACCGTACGCGTCGAGGCAAGAGAGGAAAAATGCAGAGACGGAGTGGTTTTCGGCAGCTTGATGGGAAACTGCCCACATGTCTGTCTGAAGCACCCTCCCTTAGAACTCGGCGTGGAGCATCTGACATCACACCGGGGCCCACACACACAGTATAAATACTGTATGAGACATTACTTAGGCCAAGTGAGCAGCAGCTATGTTCCAGACGGAGCGTCTCCATCATGCTTGGCTTATTGCTGCACCATAACAAGCCTGTCGAAAGCCGCAAGCATGAATCTTTGCGTCCCCGCTTCCATTTTGGCATCCGTAAGAGGCATCTTGGCATCAGATGAGATGATGCAGCTTTCTATATGTACGATATCGACACATTTAATGAGAGCTCAGCCACAGCGATAATTCAGCGGGAGGGTGAATTCAGGTAATTGTTTTTGCGATTTTGACTTCCGCGATTTAATCCCTTATCTAACACATTACATCCTCAAGATGTTTTCTAACCTCACCTTACCTATATCTTAAATTATACAGTATCACCAATTTCTAAAAGCGATATGAATGAGCTGAATACAAAGAAAAGTATTAAATTATTCAAGGATTTTTCATTCATTTATGTAGAAAAAGTCTAGACTTATCTTAAAGTATCAGAGAAAACACATCTCTACACAGGATTAAAGGACTAACCATGTTAATTCATTTAAGCATTCTATTAAAGTTGTGTAACATTTAAAAAAATAATAAAATAGCTAGCTTAGTCACTAATGGCTCAATCATTAACACAGATATGGACTGTATCTGTACCATGAACTCTGCAGACTATGTGCTATATGCAGCTTTTAAATGTATCATTTTATACGGCAGAAAAACAGGGTTATATACATTTATATGTCGTGATCGAATAACTGTGTGAAGGAAATTTCAAAGTTGGGTTAAAAGTGTTGTGACCCAATGCTGTTTTTAGCCAGTTCTGGTCATCTGCAGCATTGGATGTAGGTCAGGTCCTGTTTATCTCAGAGCGGTTCATTTCTCTGTGGAAGATTGAGACTGTACTTTTTAAAAAAAGATTTTAGACGACTCTCCCGGATTATCCAAAGCTCGCTGTTCCACATTCATTTGCCACAACTAAAAAAAAAACAAAACATATTTGACACTTTAATGCAGATTGTGTTAGGAACATTGTCGTGTTTATGACAGATTTAAACCCTTAACATAAATGTTGTGAGAATCCTACACCATTGACCCTGTCACACAGTTCCCTGCAAAGACATAGTATATATACATAGATGCTGCTTTGGCTCCTTCAGCCTGTTGCTGTAACATGTCATCGCCCCTTTCTATGACTGCGATTTTAGTCACATGACATCCGTGCTAACACTACAGTAAATGACTTGATTTTTTTTACAACAGGAAGTAAACACACTGGATCTCAAGCGGCCCACATTACCCGAATCCGCCTGATGTAAAACCAGGCGGAAATCTTGACAAACAAGGATGGGGAAAAAAAGATTTATCTCTGAGAATTTCCATTTAAAATTTATTAATTTAACCTTTTTTTTTTTTTAAACAAAGAAGACGTTATCATCGGTGTGACATATTGTTCTGATGGTAATAAATTCGCAAGAGTCCCAAGAGGTGGAGCAGCGAGGGCGGATGGAGGCCCGACATGTCGGGAGGTGAAAATGGGTTTGTGTTGGTCACTTATTACTGGGCTGGGCCGCGATATAAAGAGCCATCAGACAGTACAGGGTGCCTCCTACAGTGAGAGCCATGGTGGTGCGGTACAGCAGCTTGTCGGGAACTCCGCGCTTCAGGTGGATGGGGATGCCGTCTGATTTCTGAGAGGGGAGAAGACAAAACAGGGGATGTGAAGGTGTTCCGCAAGCAGGGTGTGCACCAAACACATGCCGAAACTACACAAAACCTTATGGTATCATTTCCAGAATCCTGCCACATCCATCATCATTAATATTCGCGGCGCTGTGCTGCTCCACAACTGACCCTCTCCTCTGTGCTCCGGGTAAAATGATGAAATGTTGAGCGGATTATAATTTGAGCTGGATCTTTTAAAACTCAACGGTTCTTATAGAATAAGAAGCACAAGTAACACTGAGGCATAACCTACAGGTGTGCGCGTTAACCCATCAAGTTCATTTTCATAAATCGCAAATTTCACGTGGGGAAACGGCGCATATTTTAACTGATTAAATTAAAAATAATTAAGTGTAAAAATGTAATAAACACTTCGGATTGAAAAATTGTATTTGGAAAAACGGAAACGGCGGCTTAATTGTAATGAAAGGTTTCCTCCTTGTAATGTGTCATGTGCTGGAGGACTGGAGTTTCTATACAGATCTGTAGACTGGAAGATACCCGCTTTAATAAAAAAAAAAAAAAAAAAAAAGAAAAAATGTTCTTGCAATTAGAAAAGTGCAGCAGTCAATACTGTAATTACGGCTCGTTTGAGTGATTGCGCTGCCTAACTTCACATTCTCTTATTATTTCCCACAGTGCCTCTAGTGATTAATTATGAGGGAGGGGGGGGGGAGCAGAAAGCCATTAACAGCAGAGTCAAATAAATACCCGTCATCTCCTAATGCTTAAGTAACTTCACGTCTTTGACAGATGAGGGTGACCAGTCTGACAGACGAGCTGCTGCTCCTGACAGCAGATCACTCTGAGCACTTCTAAAGTATAGTGATCAAGGCAACGCTTATTGCGGTGTGCTTCCCCCCCCCCCCCCCCATTACCTGGAATAGTCTCTGGATGTCAGGCACCCTGTTTGATCCCATGAACTCGACGGAGCTCCCGGCCTCCGACACTATCTTGGTGGGTGTGGCGAAGATCATGGGTGGGGCCTCCGCTGGGACACCCGGCCGCAGCCCCTGTACACAAACAACCGAGTGGTCACAAAGAGTCATTTCCCTTTACAGTCATTTGATCCATCGTTATTAAAAAAAATAACTATATCTGCTTTAAATACAATGCATATATATATTACATGACTACTTGATTAATCTCATTCTGCAAGTTATTCCCCCTTTTGTGAGACTGTTCAAGTATTAGTTTACTACAGCCATATTTCATTTATTTATTTATTTTTTTTACACTTTAAAACTGCTGCTTCTCTATTTTTCAGACAGCAAACACTGTAAATAAGTAAAGATGAGGGCATTGCATTTTTAATGGAGTATAAATGTGCCTTCCTTAATATCCTCTCACTCGGAGGAAGCTTCTCATCCACCTTGGTTTGAAAAATAATTGGAGAGCCATTACTGTGTGTGTGAAGGCAGATGTAGTGGGGGCAGGGGCATGAAATCTGACACATGAAACCGCAGAGGCACCGAAAAGCAGATTATTTTTACTTGAGGAAAAAAAAAAAAAGGCTTTAATAAGGGTGTTCGCAGTAGGAACGCGTATTTGTGTATTATACCGTGCACGCTGAAGATTCCTATTGTGTATTTTGTTGTAGATTCTCTCGTGTAACTTGTTATTACAGAACAACATAAGGTGTGTCACGCGGGAAGCCTGGGGATCAATAAGCTGTTCTGCCTTGTTTGGAGTTCCACTGGTGGAACATGCAAGGTTTAGAAAACTGGAAACTCGACATTGTCCAAAATGGCGGTTTCTCGTGTGAAAGTCGCCGCCCGCTTTTGCGAATTTTTTTTTTTTGGTCAGACAACAACCTCTCTGGTCTCATTTTCGATCGACCTGCCGAGCTTGAGCGGGGATAAGCGACCCCGAGAGGAGAAGGATGAAGATGGTGTTGCATGATCCGTCTTCAAGGTGATAATTGTTGTGTATGTGTGACAAGCAAAGAAACATGTGCCAAAACCTGTGGGTAAAAAATTGATTCTCTATTACCCTACAGTATGCATTATTTCTCTATTATCATACGGTATAAAATTCATATATATATTTTAGATATCTGCATCTGTTTCTCTTTGTCTTTTATACTTTTTTATATGTTATTATGGCTTGTGAAGACTTTTATATTGCTCTCTAAAAAAAATACACTGCTGGGAGAAATATATAAATACTCTACTTTAATTTTGAAGAGTAATTGTGCACACTGGTCCTGTCATTGTAATATCATTAAAAATAATATATTACTAATGCATTATCATGTACGCACCATTTCAAATTTTAGTTTTCTCAGAAAATAAACGACTGCAAACATTTAAAACATTAGTTGGTGACTATTTTAATAGTTGGAAACTAATTGAAAAAAATATCTTAAAATATCTAAAAATTTGAATAAACTGAATCAACAAACTGGGGTTAATTTTGTGTGATCAATATTTATCTAAAAAGTATCAAAAACTACCAACAAGTACAAAAAGTACAGTAAATCCCTTTGTACTACAGTAGTACAGTAGAAGTATTAGTACAGTACCTCAACACTATTATACTTGGGAATTTAGAAAGAATATATTCTATTACATGTGTTTGTTTTTTAATTGATAAAAAAATTACAGTAAATTAAACTATGAAAACATTTTTTTATTGTTTCCTACTGTAGGAGAAAATCCACCATTCACATAATTAATTTTACCTTTAATGGAACCGAGCTTACAAGTGAACATCTACTCTTTCCATAAGATATATCATTTCTTATTACTCATAAACAGACACTAACCCATTTAATTAGATTTAAAATAATTCTGTATTCATTTTAGCTCCGTGTCCAGTGAAAAAACACAATATTTCCAGATTTTGTTCACCCGGCGATGCGGTTTACACACTTTAATAACTGCTGATGTATTTAACTTGGTTCTATTGAATAGAACTCGAGGCTGAATGTAGCAGCACTAATCTCAATAATATATAAAAAGTGCTGTCAGGTCATAAACGTAATCCGTTTGCTTGTTAAAATATAATGATGTTTTATGGCGCGATGATTGGTGAAGTTTAGCCAAAAACTCTTGCTTTCGGGTATGGTTTGTGTTTAAAGTGTATTTTCTGAGCACGGGAGAGAGAAACAGAGCAGCTTGGACAGGAGAGAGAAAACGGGTGAAGCAAACAGGAGGAAGATTACACACTTCTTTAACAATTACTTATCTGGCGCACAGCTACAGTATTTTTGTAAATCCACAGATACTTTCTGCAATGACCAAGATTTGGTTTGCTTCTTGCTGTAATCATTTGACTTGTTCATTCTAACCCCACCATCATAGAATAACAAAGAGGCTGCTGCACTATAAAAGGACAGAGGAGCAATAATAAAGGTCACCATCTGGCAGGTGCTCGGAGACGCCATTGAATTGGCAAATTGGCTATAAAGTCACACGAAGGCCAGATCAACAGATAGGAAATGAACTTTCAGGATACAGGTTGAATGAATGTTCCGTAATGACGCAACATTGCAAAAGGGGAATCAAATACATAACAATGAAGGCATAAAGGCTGAATACATTCAGTCATTGTCATCAAGACAATGTAGCCTAGCAACTACAGGGATGTTGGGGAAAATTTAACAATGATAAAACGCAGGAAATTCTCCCGCACTCGTCTATCACCTCGTTAATTCGGTTCATCTTATTATCAGCGGACATATGGACACTACCAATCTACATTTTTAGCGCGTGCAAGACCTTCAGTCAATCAACCAGATGGTTGTTAATCACTGGCAGATGCTGACGGCTTCATTTACAATTTCCGAGGTAGCTTACGTCGGTCTCTACTGTCTGAAAATGGCATAAAAGTGTATTCTTCGGTCTAATTGATTACAAATCTCATTTGGGAACATTTTGGAATTTGCTCGGTCTCTGGCAGCTGAGATTTCTCCGTCTTTCACCTGAATGTGCGCTGGAATCCTTGACAAATGCAAGACTTACTAGCTTAATGATAGCGTAATTGGTCAAATGACATTCTATTACTTGTCCATTTCTATGGAAAAGTTGCTGTAGAGATTTCTTGTATTTACATTAATTACAATAATCACAAAAACACTTTTTCCGGCAGGGACTGATATTAATATATATATATATATATATATATATATATATATATATATTTGGTGCTAGCGACCTTGGGGGTAGTTACTAAAATAAATAACCATCCAGCTATGGAGCGGTGGGGTTGCTAATTGGCCTTAACTTGGTTGTAGTAAGAAGTGAGTAAACTATATATATAGAAAAATAGATGACACATACTGACTTGACATTCTAAAGTGGAGCCATATAACGACCATCTTAACCTTGGTCCAGTTTTAGACTTAATGAAGGAAAATAAATCTCTCTCTCATCATTGTATGCACAAACAATGATCCCAGCCTACCTAGTCCCTTTTTCGCAGCAGCCATTTTGACATGAAATAGTAGGTAAACAGGTGTAACAGGTGTAATAATCAAACAGAGGCAGGGTGCTGCCGTTTTGCATGTTGGTTCACTTGAAAGGCTCTGCTACACTATACAACCCTATTTGTCTCATTTATCATTTGTCATTTTTTCAAGGTCTTCCAGATGCCTGTAGGTGGCATCATAAACAACACCCAGGTAAGATGGCCGAATGTTGAGCCATTATTCGTGTTGCATCTGCTGTTTTAGATCTTTGGAATTACAAACACGCACGTGAGCAGACGGGGTGAAAGCAAATAAAGGAGGTCAAACAATACATCGATTCAATCTCTTTAAACCAAAGGCTGAGATGGTGAAAACAGTTCATGAAAAAGTGTAATCTTTTATGAACTGTAAAATATAACATTCTTTGATCGTTTTGTGGAAAGAAACATGTTATGTGACGTGTCTGGAACTTCCAAACAAAGGTTAAATGACTATACAAATATATAAATGATGACTACGGGACGTATCCGGGGGCTCAAACAGCTGAACTGAAGCTAAAATGAAGTTTAGATGCGTATAGTTTAACATATGGTTTAGCGAACAAACGAAAATACAAGTAAATCCCGTCAATAACGATATTTATCAACTGAAGATACGATTAAAACACCTAATCGTAGATGTAATCGCACTTTAACCTACATAGTGGTATTTCTAAGCCGTGGACATGGTGGGTTAGCCAACATGGTGACATGAAGGTCAACCCCAGCCGTTACCGACTCGTTTTCCTACCGACAGCGCGACTTTAGTGCTCACCTGTGGGCTGTAGGCGGTCGTGGCAGGAGACCCCGTCAATTTCTGGGTGAAACCGCTGAACTTGTAGTACATTTTCAGCTGAAGGGCGAACGACGTGTTATCCACAACAAAATCGCCCGGTGAAAGAGCTTCCGGTCGCCACCGTCGAGGAAAAATGACGTATGCAGTCGGTCACAAGTGGGCGGGCTGACTGGAGGAGGCACGTGAGGAAACCCGATAGAAACTCCACTCAATACGTTGATTTAGAAACCGGGATTCGTGTAGTTTCGGCACTTAAAGGCGAGGTTTGCAATGTTTCACAACGTCATTCAGGTGCCTAAATGTCAATTTAAATATGTTTCTTGCTGTAAGCTTTCCTACTGATTATTTCTGTTTATTAGTCAAATTAATTAGACACATTTCTGTCTTTTTAGTGCTTCCTTTTGTTCCTATAAGCCTGCTTCCGTCGCAGGTCAACACCCAAAGAGGGAATTTCATCTAAAAAAAAATACATTTAAACAAAGTATATAATAACACAACAATTATAAACAAAGAAATAGAGAGATATACCCACTTCATGTAGCTAACTTAGACTGCTGTAGCCTCATATTAGCTTATAAACTTTCAAATGCATTTTTGCGCAAAAATGACAGCATTTAGGGGGATCTTTAAATAGCCTGGGGTGAGTTAGACATCATTAAATGTTCGAAATCCCTCTCTGTTACTATATCCACTGCTACAAACACTGTTCGGTGAATGACAAAGAAGGAATTGGATGTTAAAACAACGTTAATGAAGTAAATGTGACAGATATCCACTTCATGTCTAACTCAGATTGCTTACATTATAATTAGATATACATTATGCTTTCCATAATAATTGTAGTCCAATCAAATTATAACTTCAATTGAGTTTAGTCTATTGATATAATGAAAAATGTTCATGATTATGTTGTATTTGCATCTTTATTACAACGGTTCCTTTACTACTTTGTCTTTGACTGAGGATTAACTCTTTATCTTTTTAGGAGAATATTACAATGAGACATCAAAGTGTTAAGCAAAATATGTTCAAATGATTTGTTTCCTGAGACATGTGCAGAACACATCGGAGTGTATTTCCCCCCTCTATTAATGTCTGCAGGTCTTTCCCTCAGGCTGCATACAGCCACAAAATGATCCATTAATAATAAAAAAAAACACAGCCCATAAGGCGCTCACATCTCCTAAAGCTTTTTGCTGTGAGTGCACATTAAAAAAAGCATTTAGTCGATCAACATTTTTATCACATCCATTTTCACATGAAGTCAGAGGAAACTGGACAGAGGACACGGCATTTTTCCCCATAAAACACCATATTTAGGAATGTTAAACTATTATAACTGTTAGGACCACTGTGTCAGACACAATTTAATGCCTAAATGAATAATTGGAGAAACAGATGCTCCCATACAGGGCAGCAAGAGGAGCTGAAAATGATGTGAATCATATGCTGTGCCCTCAGCAATCACAATATGTGAATCTAATTCAACACCTATGGAGAATATTAGAACAAAAAAATAAATAAATAGAGTTTCAGAGATTGGAGATTGAAGCAGTCGTAGACACACGACACCCTTTCAGCCATATCTGCTTTTCTATTTAACTTTAGATGTATATGGAAGAAGCAGCAGGATTTAGGATCTTGTATTTAGTTTATTGAAATAAACTTGTGTATTGGGCGACAATACTTTCTATATGGAGTTTGTATGTTCTCCCCAAAACATGCTGAGGTTAATTGGAGACTCTAAATTACCCGTAGGTGTGAGTGTGTGAGTGAATGGTGTGTGTGCCCCACGATTGGCTGGCGACCATCTGGGGTGTATCCCTGCCTCTCGCCGTAACGCGCTGGGATTGGCTCCAGCAGACCCCTGTGACCCTAATGAGGGATAAGCAGGTATAGAAAATGACTGACTGACTGAATTGTACATTGTACAAGTTAGGGGGAAAAAGGTACACAGGTTGGGCCAATATAGCACTGATACAACATTGGATTAACCTGTTAGCAATTTGTTTTATGCTCAACAAGCTTCAGCCAAGAAATATCACAAATCTATTATTTCTTGTTCAAAAGCATGTACATGTGACATTCAAAAGTTATTACCATCAATATCAAAGCATGACATTTAAGTTTTATAAGAATAAAGTTGAATGTAACAAGCATTTCTAGGGGTAAACCTAACAGTAAAATTAGGTATTAGGATAAATAAAAGGGAGTCTGGCAAAGCGGTCACACTAAAAATACAACTGGGTCAAACTGGGTCAAAACAACCGTGTGCCAAGTTATTTCTGATTTTTGGTGTCATGTAAACTCTGTTCTATTTGACTTGCTGCATGTTTTCTATGCCTCATCAATATTGTCAATCTAGAACCTACGCCTGGAGTGCTTTCTCATCTCGATTAATTACTTGGTCTAGACAAAAAGACCAAAGTAACGCTCGATACATGCCTAATTCCTTGTTTTCGAATATGTCTGTAACCACCCTCCTCCAGTTTGGAAAATAAAAATTGTGGTCACAAAAAAACAGATAAAAAAACAGCCTGACTTTTATTGTGTTGGTGCTATACTGACCCAAATTTGGTAACATTTGAACTCTATTTGCATGCAATAAAAATGATCTGACTGAGACGCTTATTTAAAGCCACATGTAGGACATGTTTAAAACATTTGGACCCTGAGAGAGCAGTGAGCAACAGCAGCTTGTGATTCACACTTCATGACGGTAGTTTTTAAACCACACTGTGGCACAATGCTTACCACAGAGTGAATCCGATGAGTGCATTGAATGCCCTTGCCGATGGGTTCACCCGTCGAATTTTATGTTCCGTTGCATACAGGAGGCCCAGAGGTGCCAACGGAGTGTCATGACATCATGATTTTTTTAAATGCTGCGTCAGTCAAAAGATCCTCATCCATATAACAATTTACCTTCCAGACAGGTTTTAATACTGTGTCTGATACGGATATATTATTTTCCATTAAAAAAAAAAGTCAAATTGCCTTGTTAGAAATTCTTAGAACAGTACCTCCTCCTTCTATCTTATAAAAAAAATCCTGAATCTTTGAATATGCAAATTTCAGAAGTTTAACTACTAGACACCAGATGTTTCTTACTACACTGCGATAAACTGTCTATTCTCAGTGTAATGTGCACTGTTCCATACCAAACTTTCAAAACTAGTCGTGATATTGTCATACACACCTGATTTTCAGTGTGAACATTTACAGCGATTGAATACAAAAAGAATTCTTCTTCTTATTAAACTCTGCACATCCATTATTCTGCACATCGACGCGTGACCATCGCAACAGACTGTGAAAATCAGATGGTGCAGCCCCCATACCTCAGACATCAAAGCGCCTACATTTGAATTTTCTTTTTTTTTTTTTTGTCAGTTTGATTTGTATGAAACCATTACACATTCACAGAACATTTTACAGAGTTATTTTATTAAAAAAAACCCGCACAATGGTCACATTAAATACAAATCCAGTCTACCAATGAAAATGTTTTAATTCATGGTTTCAATCAGGCCTGCTCTAAATTTACTCGGCTTTAAGCTATGCCGCATGAGTTCAACGGTATGTGTTATCACCAATGTAAAATACAGAATATGCTTAATTATTTTTGAGGCAGCTAAACTACTCAAAACTAATAATACAAAGACGAAGATATCGGGACATGTACCGCCTATAATACATACTGCAAAAGTCAGGGTGAAATAACAAATGTAGACTTTGAGTTTCAGGACAGACGGATCATGATTTATTGTTTAATTTCCTTTGCAACAGAAGAGGAAAGATCTTGATGTGTGTAAAAAGAGGAACGGTTTATGGCAACAGGAGGAACATGAGAGGAGATGCAGAGAAGGACTGGTGTGTGGGAGAGGTGTTGACTTGTTTGTTTGGATCATGTGTCTCTTCAACAAATCATCATCATCTTGGCAAACCTCGCCCAGTGCAAACGTGTCTCATTCACCAAGTGTCAGAACCATCATCTGTGACAGCTTCTACTGTTCATTTTTTGCGTTTCCTCAATTGCTTTTCTTTTTCACGCACGTGTGTGTGTGTGTGTGGCAATTTTAAAGTCCTCATATGATCCCCCAAAAAATGCCGTCAGCAGGAACATGGACGCGGGCCTGGCTGCCTGCGCACACAAATCAACCCTCGTGATTGACATGATGGAGGACGGGGTTGCCGTGGAGACGCAGAAACACAAGTACTTTCACAGAGGACACGCACACCCCGATGGTGTTCATTCTTTAAGCTCGATACAAAGCTTGTTAAGGTCCTTTCATCTCTGTTATTTCGTCACGTAATCTTCCAGCCTCTCAAGTTACACTCCATCTTCCCTGTCATATCCACACCTTGTACACCTGCTGACCTGTGTCTCTCTTTCATTATCCCTGGCTTAAGCCTCTCTTTCACACTAAGCCCTCCGTGTACCCCCTTCTCCAGTCACATGTTGCATTTGCTTTTTTCACTCCTTCTCTATATGTCATATGTTTGATAGAATGCATCTAGGTCACACATCGATCTTGTGTAACTTGTACCATCTGGGTGCAAAGCTTAGACAAAGTGGCGGCCAGACAAACACAAATACGCACACACTGAGCTCTTGACGCGGCGCGCGGCTCAAGCAGCCGTATCTGCCAATGGTGTAACCATGGTAATGCAGTGCAAACAGCAGCAGCCACTGTCAAAACTGGACTGATCGCACCTGTGTGTGTTTAATAAATAATTATCCGCGTATTCCCATTTCCCTGTCCAAACGGTGCGGTTAAGGAGATGGGCGCGCGCACACAGCATGCTGGTTGGAAATGGGGACTGAAGGTCGTCGGGAACAGGGCGAAATAAAATGGAAACAGGGCAAAGTAGAGTTGAGTGTTATTTCACGGGAGGGGGGGGGATCAGCAGCTCTTCTGGTTTGTAGAGTTCCTTTCGGACGTGTCAAGGTGTTTTTTTATAGAAATGTTCATTGCAGTATCTCCATTGACAGGCTGCGTGCAGATCTGGCGGAGCGGAGTTTGAGTTCATGGTAGCACTGGACAAAGCTGTGGTAGATGAACGTGATGGGCAGCGCGAGGAGGACTATTCCGCTGACCACGCACATGCCCCCGAGCAGCCGCCCCCCGACCGTCACAGGGTACACGTCCCCGTACCCCACCGTCGTCATGGAGATGATGACCCACCAGGCGGCCGCCGGGATGCTGGCGTAATCCGGGTTCTGCATGCCCAGGTCCAAGCCGTGCTCCAGCAGCTGGGCCAGGGCGCTGTATATCGCCATGGCGACGAAGACAAACACCATCAGCATGACCATCTCCCGGTAGCAGCGTGTGAGCGTCATCCCCAGCGTCTGCAGCCCCAGGAAATGTCTGGCCAGCTTCATCAGCCAGAACACGCGCATCATCCTCAGCACCCGGAGGATGACCCCGGCAACCCCCAGCCCGGCGCCCGGCATCCCCGCCCGGGCCATCACCATGGTGACATAGTAGGGGGTGATGGCAATCACGTCGATGATGTTCAGCGGCCGCCGGAGGAAGTCCCACTTGTTTCTGGCCACCAGGAAACGCACTGTGCACTCTGCTGTGAACCAGCCGATGCACACAGCCTCCACTATCCTGCAGAGCAGAGAGGGAGAATATTGAGTTTAAAGATCATCGAGGATATCTTTGTTATCCCCGGAGGGCAATTTACTGCACAGCCAGCAGAAAAAGACAACGTGAATGAATTAATGAATGAAAAAATACCAGGTAAAATCATCAGGGGAAACAATAAATATTGTGTAAAAGCTAAAAAGCCAATAAATCTGCAGCCAGAAGGAAACAACAGGAACTCTATAGACTGAGATCAGCCGGGACTGAATGGGTTTCCTACATCGACCTGACTCTGTTACAGGGTCATGCCTGCGATCTCGCTTGCACACTTTTGCAGCTAATGGACCTGTATCATCAGACGAGTGAGACGGTAAACAGGAAATAAGCAGGGAGCTGCAGAAGATGCAGATGATACAAGACGCCGTCTGGCAATCAGGGAACGCGAGGGGAGAAGGGAGCGACGCGGAGACCCGGGAGGATGGGGATACAGTAAGGAGGGAAGGCAATCAAAGCACCGGGAAACTGCGCAGAGGGAGGGATTGGAAACCTTTTTTTTTTACAGAGTGCATGGCAAAAGCAAGCCGCACACTCACCCCACTGATTAGAACGGGAGGCGAGGCGGCGCTTGTGTTTGACATAGAACCTGCCGGGCCGAGCACAAACATCACAGAGACTAAAGATAACCGCATCAGCACAATTAGACCAAACCGAATTATAGAGCAACTGAGAGAATTGCATCATCTACTGGCATGAAACTGGAATCCTTTTGACCCCGAGTATAAACTACACATCTGTCTGATTACCTAACCACTGTAACCAATCCAAAAACCTAAAAGTATGTCCAGGCCGAGTGAACAGAACCCGGCCTTATTTAGCCTCAGGCTTCATACAGGAGACAGGCTGCAGCCTAAATAGTGTGGAGATGGACAAGTGTACTTTTGATCCCTGGACCCAATTTGATCCTGAAATGATAAAACGTGGTAAAGATGGCAGGCAATTCCTTTTGAGTGTCTTCCTTCCTTGTAGTTGTGGTTCGCCTAATAATCCCTCAGTACACCTTCCAGTTTCAATTCATTACCTACCGGAATATGGCAAATTGATTATTCATCAGATATGTTTGTCTTCCTTGTGTACTGTGATGATGTCCGAGCCAATAAGAGATATTTAAATTAGAGCAGAGAGGGAGAGGAGGAATCAGGAGGGAAACGGAGCAGATGGAGTGATTCCTGTGTTATAATTAACCCAACGCCTTTTATTATGGATCGCCTTATTGATTGGTCTCCTTATGTTCTTCGTCTGGCAGGTGAGGATCCTTTATGTTTTGCACCTCGGGGACGTCAAATCCGTCAGTTCCCCAAACACCAGGACAATTTCCCTGTGTCTACTGATCTGTTTTCCATGGCACATTAAACAAAAAAGACATATTGCGTCTGATAATCAGCAGCCGTTGATCTTTGACCCTTTTTTTTTTTTTTTTACAGCGTTTGGACTCAAAAAGCCTCCGTGCGTCCTCTCTCCTGATGCGCAATGTTTGACTTGACGAGATGAGATGTGTCGTCTCAAAAACCGAAATGAGTTTACTATTGACTTTTACGCACCAGACCAGACATCCAGACACTTTGCGCCTGAGCCTATTTAATAAGGCACTCGCGGCGCGTCCTCTGGCCCCTGTTCCTCTAAACTTGAGTGACCCAGATTCTCCTCTTACCTGTGCTCCTCCACGGTATTCCTCTTGGCCGTGTCCCAGTCCGGCAGAGTGCTGGCGCACAGCATGATCATAGAGACGATCACAAAGATCACGGACACCGAAGCCAGCAGCTGCGCCACGAGGGACGAGTCCGGCTCCTCGAACGTTTTGCGTATCATCTCGAGCCATCTGGCGCGACCGGTGAGGACAGTCCGCTGCACCGGCGCGCTCGCGGCGCGGCATTCGTACCCCGACACGCGGATGTCCTCCTGGGACAGACTGTCCATTCCCACCTCGGACATCCTGTCGTCCAGGCGCTTCTGACAGCAGGAGTCCAAGTGCGCGCTCTCCAGCCCCCAGTAGAGCATCTCCGTGTAGAAGGACAGCTCGCACACTCCGGGGACGAACCGGAGTTTGCCGGAGCGCACGTACAGCATGATGAACACGAAAGCCTGCGCGTGGCGGTCGAAGAAGTACTCGTTCCGGTCCCGGTCGTAGTCATCGCATAGTTCGAGAACCTCTTTCTCCGTCGCGCAGGCATGCAGGCGGCTGACGCGCCGGAGAGGGAAATCCCTGATCACTTCACGGGTGAAGGCGTACCGGGTTCCCCCTACGTTGAGCACGCAGATGCTCTTCCCGAACTTCATATTGTCAAATCTGTAACCGCACTAAAACTCCTCGTCACAGTCCATCCCTCCATCCAGGAGTTCAGGACGGTCGTGGGGTGGAGGGCGGGGGCGGCGGCGGGGAGAGCGGGGAGAGCGGGGAGGAGGGCTCAGTCTCCCCTGGCCCCGGGGCGTGGTTCCGTGGTTCACTCTGAGTGGAGGTGGCCCCTGCACGCGCCGAGCTCCGTGGCCGATGGAAACTATTCCTCCTTGTCCCTCACACTCCTCTTCCTCTCCCCTCTGGAGCCTGTGGAGGAGACTCTCCACCCCAACCAGTCGGGGCGAGCCAATCCCAGCAGGGATGGCACATGCGCGCACGCACGGACGCACGGACGCACTCACGAAAAGAAAAAAAAAACACTCATACAAGAGAGACTAGAATGTAGTTTTTACGCACAAGTGAAACCACAGAAATAATATAGCTACAAATATTTGTTATAGGTGGATCCCTACCCCTACAAAATCGTTACCAGACATGAGAGCAATCACTTTCATAGACTTTTGCGCACAAAACTGTTAGGTTGCACCAAATTACTTATTAGGATATTGCACATTTTCGCTAATTTGACTAAAAATTAAATTAACTTCTCCCTTATCCCTGTTTCTCTCATAGACTAACATGTATATGGCTGCATTTTATTTACTAGCCTACTTTTTAATGAAGTTAATGGTTTCCGATCAAACATCTGGATATTATAGTTTACATTCCGGATAAAATGGTTTGTCATATATTAAACGCTGACCTAAATGCAAAAGGTGGTGTGCGCGCGCGTGTATACGTGTGTGTGCGCCTGTGGGTTTTGCGCGTGCGCGGTCCCCCTCCCGACGTCAGCAGTCGGTGGTTTTTCGGGTTGATCCGACTTCTTTTGGCTAGTGTGAGTTCACTGTGTTGTAAAGGGTACTGTGAAGCGTAGGAGGAGGAGGGGGGGGTTTGAATTGACAAAATCCTCCCGATCGGGTACACATCCGGAGTCTCGACGATCATAAATTATCACACCTTTTACGTTTTAAGAACCCGAGTTTTATTGTTTTTATTAATTTATTACATTTCTCTTAGTTTATGTTAACACTCCGGGAGGGCAGAAATGGCGGCCAACATGTACCGGGTCGGAGGTATGTATGTCAATGTGGATCTCTCTCTTTTTTTTTTTTTTTTTTTTGATCTAACAGAAAAAGCCTTCCAGTTCTGCATCCCGGGGATGGTTTTTAAACGGCTTTTCCCCCCCCAGCTCGTTTGCGTTTAATAGCGACGTACGGGCCGCGCCGACAGAAACGCGTTAAGTTGGAGCAGGAAGGTGAGCGTTTCTAAATATTTGGGACTGAAACGGGCCAGGCCTCGCGTCTGTCGCGGCCACAGCAGCCAAGCTAGCCGCCAGCGTTAGCTAAAGCGGCTAGCTTCGCGGCACAATGTAAACATTTTTTTTTTCAGCTGTCGGCACCTTTTTTTTTTTTTACGGCTCCCCCGTTCGCGGATAATAACGCCGGGGAGACGGCGAGCGGATAACCCGCCGGTACTCCCGGGCAGACATGTGTTTAAAGGCAGTTAAAATGTGAGCGCTGGCAGTCTGAGGCTGCCTTTGTATTTGCCTCTTCTGGCATGCAGCCATTAGTACGAGTCCTTATTTAGCTAACGTTAGCACCAGCGGTGGCTTCACTCATTACCACTACTGCGACCAGAAAGCCCGTTTTACGCTGTTTGAGCGATGCATCCGACAACGAGGGAGACATTAGGTGCCGGGTGTTGCTGCACAGTGCACCTACATACACCACAGGCGCAATTAATGGGCAAATTGGCCAGCTAGCGCGTTAGCAGTCCACTGGAATTCAACATCAAATTATTGTCTCGATTCATGGCGTCGTTGCGTCGCGTTGGGTAAACCTGAACACCTCCGTTCACGCTCGACCGTGCATCTCTGCAAGAAACGTGGATTAGTCACTATCACAGAAGACATGCCACAGAATCAATAAGCGTTTTTGTTTTTATTTTTGTCCCAGGTTATATTCCTGGCAACACTTTGATCAGTGTGGTTAACGTTACAGTGTAAATGGGTTTGTTGTCCGTGGTCACCTCTGGTGCACTTCTGCTGCCTTCAAGTGCTCTTGGTAACTTCCAGAACTTAAAAGTTCACAGGTGCATTCAAGTTTTTCCTGTCTGCAACACACTCTTTTTGAAATAATACTTTCTCTATTGCTGCTACATTGGCACATTAAAGGACAGGTTCATTCTTCTTTAAAAAATGTGTTTTAAAACAATACCCAGGAGCCAAAATTAACTTTAAAATAGGTGTTTCTTTCCATAATTATTCCTCTTGTTTATACCAATTATTAAAAAAAACCCTTGATAATGCACGTAATAGATGGCAGCCAAAATCCACAGTCCACCATCTGTGCAAAGAATGTGCTTAAAAGTTTAATAGGAAGCTGTCCAAATTATTAAAATCGAGATATCTTTCAATGCGAGTCTTTAAAAGTGCCATAAGTTCTTCTTTTTGTTACTACACTTCAGTCACAGGGAAAGGCAGAGAGGGAATTTGATGCGGAAAAGACTGAACATATGGCAGATCTCCATTTGATTTGACCAACTCGGACTGCTGAAGCATCATAAACGTGCGCTATTTGAATGCGTTTTTGTGCAAAAGGCCTTGTGTGGACACACTGTGGTTTTTGGCTCCAATCACCAGTATGGACAAGAAGAATAATTACAGCGAAGATCTGACTGTTGGTTTTAAGACAGACTTGGAAAAATTGTGAAGCTCTACCTCCAACTCCCAACTTCTAGGACTTTAAAAATTCACAAGATTTCCTGCCAGATAACACATTTGTCTTTGATCAAGTTTTTCTTTTTGAAAGACGAGCAGAATTCCATTCACTTGAATTCAATATTTTATACAAGAATATAAATGGGAATATAAAAAGTGATAATTCAGAGACAAGTTATATTTATGCACTTAGTACAGCCTGTAGACTCACCAAGCAGTTTATTAGGGGAACCTGTGAGATCTAATGCAATCCAATACAACAGCTCTGCCATAAAGTCTACTATTACAAAATGTATGCCTTTTCAGTTTTAGCTCACATTGCCAAAAAGGGTGATAATACTACTTTGTTTATTATTGAGGTCATAATGGGTGGTGGTTTCCTGGAGTCCATTATATTATCCCCATTAATACAGAGATCCCGCAACATTGCCATAAAGGAGACCCCTTATTATGCCGTTTCACACTGAAGCCGGTATGAGCCACTAACCCCAACCCTAGTGCGACATATAACATACACGTTGGGCAGCGGATTTCAGAACAATAATGGCGGGTAAGCTGAGCGTCGAGGGGCTTTTGCCAGCCATGCACATTTATACAACTCTGCATTGTGTACAGCATGCAGATGCGTACAATGGCGATCGTGGGATCAGATTCACGAGAAGTGGGTCGGGACACGTGGCGGGTCATCAAAACGCACCGCCTCCGATGTTCCTTGTTACTTAATGGACCCCCCCTCTTCCGTGTTAGCTAGGTGAAAACAAGGTGCAACATTCCTGTATTGAAGAGGCTGTTTAAACGGGATAATTAAAGCATTTTCCTAATATTTTACCACCCTCGTGTCTATGTGTTAATGGGCCTTTTTTCAGAGTAGCCATGAAATGGTAGGTCAACACAGGTGTTATCAATAATACTAATTAGGTTTCTGTTTAGTGTAACGGATTCTTCACTGAATGGAACAGAACCTTAATTAGTGTCATTAGTACCACCTGTGTTTCCCTATTCTTTCATGTTAATATGGCTGCTGTAAAAAGTCGTTGGACAAAATATTAGGAATACATTGAAATATACTGTGTATGCATCTTAAAATTAGATTTTATTGTGTTGGATTGCACTTGATTGCACAGGTGTTCCTAATGAAGGACTTTGTACGGGTGTATCGCCATATTCAATGTGTCTCCGGACACATTTCAGACATTTTCCAGGGGCAGATATTTTACAAACTATATGTACAATCTGCTGAGTCTGAGTCACAGTTGAATCAGCCCGAAGCTCTGGTTCCTCAGGTTAGGCGAAGTCATAATATGCCGAATTCCGTTAATGGCCAGTGGAAAATCTATTATGTTATCTCTGTATCTCTGTCCGCCGTTTTTATTTATCTTATAAAATCATAACAAGGGGTTCAACTGTCTCATCAGTCATGAAAACCCCACGGTACACATATAATTTCTTTTGACCTGTTTAACTTAGAAATCAGATATTCTCTGTGGTGCCTGCTTGTACAAATTATCCAGTTAGTTATCCACCAGTGGTCCACAGATGTGTTTTTTAACCTTGTTTTCTAAATGACACAATTGCTGACAGTCATGAATTTCTTCACATTTAGATACACATGATGTCTTGTCTTGGCCTCACTGTAGCACCATTAGTTGTTCAAAGATATACTTAAAGGGCAACTCCACCGACTTACACATCAAAGTCTGTTTACACGTCTCTGGAAGTGCTACTGCTGCATATGTGTGTGTGTGGGGGGGGAAAGTTGTATATAAAGCCTTATGTGCCTCCAACGGCAGCTTTGTGAGGAGCGTTTGAAAATGGGGGAGGAAAAAAAAAAACAAAACGTGTAGGCGTGAAGTTAGAAAGAAGTGATGTCACCAGACCCCTGTAGCTACCCTTCATCTCTGCGTGAGGCGACGTTAGCCGTTAGTCGTTTAACAAGCCCAACCCCCGCCAAACTGTCAGTGGTCCAGGCAAATTTTTGGGTAATGTAGACACCGGGTTTTGCATGGGATGGAAGAAAAGACATTAATTCTGGTTCTGCTGCATGAATCGCAATTTTAAAAACGTCTCCAGTGTGATACTATATCTTTGCAATACGCTTTAATAAATGATGCCTAAGAAGAGATAATACTCATCCCGTTGCCTCTCTGTGAATTATCCTTTAGCGAGATGAAAATAGGTGGATAATCTGCAATGTACGCATTAAAATATACTGTATTATTTTAATGTTGTTTACAGGAACCTGACTGACCGGTTTGTTTTCTATTGCAGATTATGTGTTTTTTGAGAACTCCTCCAGTAACCCTTACCTGATCCGCCGGATAGAAGAACTCAACAAGGTATTGAGGTGTTTGTGTGTAATTTATGAATGTGTTTATTCCTTTTTATGCCTGAGGGTGAATAGCTAGGATTCCTCTCTGTTCCTACCCCCCCCCAATACCCTCCTTTTTGTATTGGTGTTTGTAACATGATGGAAAAGAGACGTTAGTTAGTTCCAGAAATATTTGAGTGAATATATGAGTATCTGCTATGTCTGTAGAATTTCCTGTATTGAAGTTGTTTCCTAAGATCGTCTAATTAATCTCAATTTAGAATCGACCAAAGCTAAAATGGTCTTTTATTTTAAAATAATCAAGAAAGCCTTTTCCTATGTTGCGAAATACCTCAATAACTATGACTAAACAATTTGATTGACTAATTTTTTTGCAGGCCTCTGTATATTTTCTTAAATCTGCAGAATATGGAATGCGGAGTAGAAACTTTCATTTAAATGGTATTTTGACTCACAAATATTAAATCTCCTAGAATTAAAAAAAAAAAAAATGCAGGAGGCTATATTGAGATTTCAATAATTTAGCAATAGTTCATCCCTTTGCTATATGTCGTTATCAGATGATATGTGTGGGGGGAAAATATCAGATCCGGCCAGAATCAACCTGAAAAAAACATTGAAGTGCTACCTATATGAAGCTGTTGTTTGGTTGAGGGTGAAAAAGCATGATTGATTGACTCGATAGATGTTTTTTTTTAGGCTGCAGCTTCTGTATTCCATCATGCTGTCATTAAATAGATCAACTCTTACATACAACCTGCATACAAATATAAAGCTTTCTCAAACCATGTACCCTTAAATCCATCCAGTTCCCGGACAGCCACACGCTTTTAATACTGAGTGTTTAAGCCTGTCGGCATAATTATAGAGCGAGACAATCAATCATCTGATCAAAAGCACTATGGCTGCCCCGATCAGCCGTCATAGCAGCGTAGCTTGACGACCAGACAAAGGAGCCAGGTCTCCTGGGAAATTCTAGTTTAGTGCAGGGGGGACGCTGCCACCTCTTTTCGGTCAACCCAGATCTCTCTCCTCTCTCTCTCTCTTTCAGACGGCCAGTGGGAATGTGGAGGCCAAGGTGGTTTGTTTTTACAGAAGGAGAGACATCTCCCACAGCCTCATCCAGCTCGCAGACAAACATGCAAGTGAGTGGTCACTTCTATCTGCCGCACGATCAGACGTGCAGCTCTGTTCCACTGTCGCGTGAATGAAAGTCATACTTCCTTTTAGGCAGCTAAACGGCGTAAGAAACAACGGAGTTCCATTAGAATCTTTTAACTCTTTCTTTCTCAAATGACAAACCCACATTAAGGTGGTTGCAGCTTCCGAACCACGGACACTGTTTATGTACACTACCGTTCCAAACTTCCCAGACACTTTTGTGTTTTCCATGAAAAGTCATGATTTTATTTACCATCCATGAGTTGTAAAATGGATAGAGAATATAGGCAAGTGATTAACAAGGTTATAAATGATGATTTGTTTGAAATAATTTTTTCCTTCAAACTTTCCTTTCAGTTTTATAGCTTCTCTAAACAGCTCAACTGTTTTCAGCTGTGCTAACATTATTGCACAAGGGTTTTCTAATCATCCATTAACCTTCTGATGCAATGAACAAACACATTGTACCATTAGAACACTGGACTGATAGTTGCTGGAAATGGACCTCTATACACCTATGTAGATATTGCACCACAAAACAGACATTTGCAGCAAGAATAAGCATTTACCACATTAGCAATGAATATAGAGTTTATTTCTGATTGGTTTAAAGTTATCTTCATTGCAACAGTGTTTTTCTTTCAAAAATAAGGGCATTTCTAAGTGACCCCCAACTTATGAACAGTCATGTCTCTTTCCAGGAAAGAAACATTTAGAAGTTTCTTGTGAAATGTCAGACTACCAGTGTTAAAAACACCCTTTAAGTCAGTAAAAATTGAAAGGATTTGTTTGTCTAAATAAACCAAAAACAGTCTAAATAACTTTGTCTTGATCCGTAAAAGGCAGTATAGAATAACCATTTAAATAGCAGCTATTTTTGCAGATGGTGCAACTGAAGCAAAGAGATGTCCCAGTGTGACAATTGTTGCAAGGAGGGGGATAATTGGTTTGTCTTATTTTTTTTTTTTATGAAGTGATGAAGGGAAGGTTTTATCACAATAACACCTGTTCTGTGTGGGAAGCGGGTAGAATGTGATGTTTCACTCTGTCCTTTTGGTTTCAAAAACACATTGTTGGTAACTTTCTGATGGAAAAAAAAATAAAACTAAGCTAACTCTTAACTGAAAACAGATTGTTACACAAAACCTTCTTGGGGCTTGTTAATGGCAGGTACTTAAAAAAAAATCCTTGGCAGGTGATCGCATTATGCTCATTGGTTATGACCATTGCAGTTCAGACAGACAGATAAAATGAAACCTGCCCAGATGACTTCTCCCGTGATGGTGCCATTTCTTTAATCCATCTGCCTTGCAAGGTAAAAAAAAAAAAACGCCCATTTTTCCAAATAAATCTACAATCATAGTGAAGACAATTTAAGATGAGACAATAGCAGGGGCGCCAGTGAAGAAGGATATGACACCGCATTAGTGCTTCCATCAGGAATGCTTTATTTAAGCCATTTTCAGACATGCAAAGCATTGCTTGCTTCATCCATCTGTTAATTTGATGACTTTTTAGCATCACATGACTTTACAAACGGTCACAATGCCTCCTCCTCCTCCTCCTCTTAATACAGAGAAAGAGACTGACTGATATGACAGCAAGGAAGAGGACTGCTCTTTGTTCTCGCACGCTGCATCACTAATGGATTATTAAACCTATTTTTCTGTTTAAGACTTAATGATCATCATGTGTGCGAGTGAGTCTCCACAAGCTTATTGGATAGTGAACAGTGTTGCCTGTTTTGTTTAAACTTCAACAATGCACACGCTTTGAATGACATAAGTTCTGACTCATTTATTGCCCAGCAGCTGGCATTCTGTATATAAAGCGTTTTGCTGGATGTTAATTTATTCAGCAATTAGCATGAAAATGGACGATTTTGTGATTGTACAAAAACATTTTTATAAACCTCCTTTTGCCTGGTCGGGCCATGTGGGTGGAAAATGTATTGTTTTAACAACTTAAAATCTGCTATTTCACTGTGTTTACAGGTTTATTTATTTGTATGTAAGCAATTAGGATAGTTGAGATTCATTATATATTAATATAATGATGAACTTTATTTGTACAAGACCGTTTACACAGGAGATAAACATTAAAAACATGTCGAGCGTTAAAAAGTATATATGTCCTATTTAAGATTGGTTAAAATAAAATCTAGTGACAAAACGAACATGAACATAAAAAAATACATACACAGTATGCAAATCATAAAAAATAGAATCATTTTAAAATGCTTCAGAGTGCATTTAAAGAGCAGCAGAAAGCGATAGTGTGTTTAATCTTTTTTTCTGCTGTATTTTACATTAAACTGAAGGCTTTTGTTTAAACTTTGTGCCTTGTTGAAAGTGTTGAGTGTGAGTGTGGTTGCCGCCCTGACTTTTTACTCAATAGTGACTTGGGTGCTTATTCGGACATAGTTATAATATATTACTATTTATTACTCTGCAGATATATATTTGTTTCCATTAACCCAATACTTTGGTCTTTAAAAGATCAGAAAGTCAGCTAGGGTTGCCCAAAGAGCTAAGACGCACATTAAAATGTCTTGTTGACCCGATCAATAATATAACTTCGCTCACTGACGTATTTTGAATAGACGCGGCTGAAGTCTCGGGACTGAGACGCAGGACTGACTGGAAAGACTGGAACGAATCGTTTGTCTAAACACACCACCTTCTGTGTGTAGAAAACCAGTTGATCACGCCCGACTCCGTGAGCATAAAGCGGCCTAATTCGAACACAAAAACCCAAAACGCGCAATATGCTGAGACGCAGGCACCGCTCGCCATGCCGCGCCAGTTCCGCGAGCTATTGGGAGTCCAGCAGCTTGTGAACAGAAGAGAGTGAAACGGCGATAAAATTTAACAGTCTGCCACATAGTAAAATATATTTTATAGCTCAGATTAGTTCAAGAGAGAAAACAAAAGTGCCAACCAGTGACTCTAATTTACAGAAATAAAACTGTATGTGCAATTTACAGGACTCATAGGTGTACTTGCACCGGAGATTTACAGGTTGAGATGGAAAAAAAAACATCGATGGGTAGTTCATTGGTTATTGGATTTCCGGCCCGTTTCAGCAGGGAGCACCGGCTCCCTGAGTGATGTGATTCTGCAGCCCTGTCAGCAAAATGTACATTGTTTGTCTATCATGTTTAACATCTATGGGTCGGTTAGTACTTGCCACTCTTCTGCTGCCTCCCCATAGAATAATCAATGTGCAAAAAAACAACACATTTGACTGCTGTGGCGTTCAGTTAGCAACCGGTCGCTAACCTCGTTGACACTTCCTCTAACGCCGCTAGATTTCAGACACAAAATAACGATTCACCGTTGAGTGAGAGTTTGAAAAGCGCATTTTCCGACCCGGTTCAAGGCGCGCCAAAGCGGAAGCCAATGAGAAGCCAGTGGGATGGACGAAAGTAGGAACAGGAACGTGCAGGGGGAGGTTTTGTTACATAGAGCGACACGAGAGATAAATAGACTCGTAGAAATGTTGAAGCAACCAGGTCGGTTGAGTGGACTGTCAAGGGATCGGTGCGCTTCAAACAGACGGGGTAGAAAGTATGTATGATATCAACTTCTCTCCTTCGCAACACTCCTACCTCTGTTACTGTTGCTGTGTAGGACTGCGATGTCATGAATGCCTTTGAGTCAACGCCTCGAGTGTCACCAAGAGCTGTATTGTTCACAGCCTCCGTCTGTGCGGCCTGTTTCATTCTGACAGTTTCCTGGTATAAAAGGTCTGACGGCCCTTACTGTGATGAGGTCAAAGCTCGAGCAAATTGGTTAATATGAAAGTTGTGTGTGTGTTTTTTCCCTAATAGTAAAGTGATTATCAAGAAGAAATTGCACGTTGCATTTTTGGCTTTTGACAATCACATTTTTCTCCATTTTCACTTTTTTTTTTTTTTCTTTTTCAAGACCAAACGATTAAGATAGAAAATAATCATTTGATAAATTGCTAATGAATATAATCGTTAATTACAACCTGTCATGCCACGGCGCAGAGAAAGGCTGATCTACTCGGACCAGTAGAACTGGATAATCTGTGTAGGACTGGAAAAAAAAGTGTGAATGCGAGCTACTGAAAGCAACATAGAATGGTCTTTATTTATCTATTTAAATACATCCCTGCATTGTACGTTATGATTATAGTGATTTAACATGTTTATCTGCTGCCTGCTGTTCTGCGCCGACTCCTCTGCAGCACACCAGCTAATCCAGAACACTGTTCTTAAAATTACATTTCTAGTAATAGTCCTGAGCACGGTAGCTTATGGTTAGCAGAGCCCTGGAGAGGCATTTTAGCTTTAGCAGTCTATTGTTTTACATTTGGTAACAGCCCAGCTGATGAAATATAATCACATCTTCGTGCATCGAATGTGAGAACGAACGGATGAATTTCACCGAAACCATTCGTTACTTTGATAATCCGTCAGTCGGGAAGTTATCCGTCATGAGTGAACACTTCACAACAGCTCTTTTCTCTTTCAAATGTTTTTGTGAAGCAAATGTGTCAATTGAGTTAAGTTGTTTTTTTTTTTTTGGTGGTTTGAATATATAATGCTGCTTTTCAGACGCATGATGATAAAAGACAAAAAAATGTTTACAGGAGGGAATGCGCCCCCAAAGCAAATCACAAACAAAAGAACAACAAAAAAATCCCAGCCATTTTCTTGTTGCGTTTTTTTTTTCTCCCCTTCACTTTGTCTCTGTAACACTTGAACAGCATCTCGTGGCTCTTTTGATATATTTTCTAACGTCGTGTTCCTCCGCGCGTCTTTTGCAGAGGAGTTGGAAGAGGAGAAGGAGAGCCCGACAGAGACGGAACTAACAGAAAAACAGAAACACCAGCTTCGCCACAGAGAGCTCTTCCTCTCCCGGCAGTATGAGAGTCTACCTGCGACACACATCAGGTACAGAAAACACACACGCACGAACTCAGCTCATCGTCTGCAGGCATCGCCTATGAATAGTCACTCATCTAGTCACGAACAAAGAAATTGATCACTGTTCACTTCCTGTAACAACGTGTTAAATGCTGCTTTTTCTCTCTCTTAGGGGGAAGTGCAGTGTCGCGTTATTGAACGAGACCGAAGCTGTTCTTTCATACCTTGACAAAGAGGTACGGTGTTTTTTTGGGGGGGTTTACTGCACGCTAGCAGCATATAATAACACATGCATGGTTTATCAGGCCTAGCAGTTGTCGTCTTAATTTTTTTTCAGCGTATTCTTGGGCCGACAGCACTTTGAGGATTATTCTTTCACACACTGGGGGATTACACATTTCTCACCAGAGTTTCTTGGCAATCCCACAGATCTAATAATTACATTTCACACCAGGAAGGTTTTGAGGTTTAAATGTATATAGGAAATTTCATTTGACATCGGGGCTATATATATATATATATATATATATATATATATATATATATATATATATATATATATATATATATATATATATATATATATATATATATATATATATATATATATATATATATATATATAGCATTTGTCTGTTTGATTCAGTTGGTTTAAAAGCTGTCAGTTGAACAAAACTTTGGTGATTTCAAATACTTAAAACAGTCTATTCTGAGTTAAAACCTATTTGTTTTCCAAAAAAGTTCATTTTTTTTAAGGCTATTTAATACAGGTAGAATAACCAAGATGAGATTATAATAAAAAAAAGACCTAAGGATATGCTGGATCCTACCACATATACACAAATATTATATGGAAAAGCAATAATAAAAATGTAATATATTTGGTTTATTATCTTGCATATATATCATCCCCGTTTCAGTACAAAATCCTTCAGCATCAATAAACCTCTCCCAACTTTCCATATATTTTTAATATCATTATTTCTGTTCGCAATACATCCTTCCAGTATAAAGTGGTGTTTAGTGAACATTAAAATTGAAATCGCTAGAGCTTTTCCCTACAAAAAAACAGATGTGGTCTCTGTACAGCATCTGGTTAAATACAGTTTCTTACCCATTTTTCATTGTTCATAAATCTGTTGATTTTAATCCAAAACATTTTTTTTTTTCTCGAGCCCCTTGTGACTCCAGAGAAGATAAACAAACACACGAGGGGCAGAAAAGTGCAGCATGACCTGTCTCCAGAATTAGATTTCCCCCACGTGGGTCCATGTTGTGATGTGGCCAGAAAAGAAAAAAGCAGCGATATATAATTTATTTTCTCCGTTCAGACCAGGTGAACCCAGCCACAGGTGTAAAAGCACCCACGCGGACCAAGCCCGGTTTTAGTTTTGGTAACTAATCCGATGTTTCCTTCAGGATACCTTCTTCTACTCGCTGGTGTACGACCCGACACAGAAGACCCTGCTGGCCGACAAAGGAGAGATCAGAGTGGGACCGCGCTTCCAGGCAGATGTACCTGAAATGCTACAAGAGGGTCAGAACCGCACACGGACCCATTCACATGACTCATTTCTATCTGTGTCAAAGCTTGTTAATTTTCTTCTCTAGCCTCATTATTCACAGCTCTGAAGTGTGTGTGTGTGTTACATTTAGTCTCAAATGGTCACAGCAGGAAATGTAGTTATTCTATGCAGCTGTGAGAATATGCAGGTTAAGCTCTAATAATAGAATAAAGTGGCATTTTTTTGCCTTATTTGTGCTTTGTATTATATATAGTGATCATTAAAATCAGTTTTTAAGTTGTTGTTAAAGCACATGATTGCTTAGGGAAGCTATTCCAGCCTTCTCATGGGTTGATAATCAGGATCACATCTCCTACCGAATAACCGGGGATTATAGAAAATAGATTTCTGCACGTTGTTCTCAAGCTGCTGCGCGTGTTCTCCGCAGGTGAAGCAGATGACCGGGACCAGTCCAAGCTAGAAGAGAAGCTGTGGGATCCAGAGTGTCCACTCACCAACAAACAAATAGACCAATTCCTAGTCGTGGCACGGTGAGCTGACCTTTTTTACCTCTGAAACCCCCGCCCTCTATTGACAACCAGTGCAGGTTTAATTACCATATATATATAGTGTGTGTCACATGGTAGCATGTTACGGGCTTGTGTCCTCTGATCTACTACTATTCTTAGGATTGGAATTTCAATTTAAAATGTTTTAAATTGTCCAACACAAGCACAAGGAAAAAGCACATAATAGTTTGTCCTTTTCATGGGGATATTTTTTTAATTCAACGATATTGCTGTGTTTTATAAAAGAAAATTAATAAAAACAAATGTTTAATTCATGCCAAATGGTATTTTAGTTTAACTGTTGTGTGTTTTGCTTTTGTTATTTTCTTTCTCACATTTTTCTGAGCTGCAGGCAAAAATAAAATTGAACCCTCCTGCGCGCATGCTTTACCGTTTTCCATATATTCAGTATTTTTGTTTGTGCATCTGTGTGCTGTTTCAGGGCGGTCGGGACCTTTGCTCGGGCACTGGACTGCAGCAGCTCGGTCAGACAGCCAAGTTTACACATGAGTGCAGCCGCGGCCTCACGAGATATCACACTGGTGAGTTGAACCGAGCGCATACTCGCCCTGCTTCACATGACCGCGACTTAAGACGACAGATTCTCACCTATTTCTGTGCCCGTCGGTCGCAGTTCCACGCGATGGACACGCTGCATCGCCATAATTACGACCTATCCAGCGCGCTGAGCGTGCTGGTCCCGGCAGGCGGCCCAGTGCTCTGCAGGGACGAGATGGAGGAGTGGAGCGCCTCGGAAGCCGCCATGTTCGAAGAGGCGTTAGAGAAATACGGAAAAGACTTCAACGACATCCGACAAGACTTTGTAAGTGCGCTCGAAACTGCACTCCCTTTGTAACTTTTGGGATTTTACGAGGCGTATTTTAGTCTTAAAATCCAATTTTACGATACAAAGCAAGTTATAGGTTGGCTCAGTTCACTTTTTTTTGTGACTTTGTATCTTCCCCTCTGGACTCCAAAACTGCCATAATAAAAAGGTGTGGGTTTAATCTGAGTAGTTTCTTTCTTAATGGAGAGCAGCATGAGTTCAGACCAGAGTTACTAGGTTTCATGTTGGGGGGAAAAAGGGTATGAAAACATTCTCAAGTCACTCCTCCACCATAATCTACTAAACCGCTGTCCAATTCGATAATCATTTTGAGACATTTTTTTAAGAGAAAAGCTGAAAGTCAGTTTGTTTTTTTAAAATGTGAACATTTCCTGTTTTCGTTAGTCTATTGTAGTAAACAGAATATCTTTGTGTTATTTACTGTTGGCTGGGACAAATCAAGACATGTCATAGACCAAACGATCAATCAATTAACTGAGAAAATGGACGACAACCATTAGCAGCAGGCTCGCAACCCTAATTTGCATGCTCGTTTATGTCGGTCCAGAAATATCTCACCCGTTGAGGCTGCTCGCCACAAATGGAAGGAAAGATAAGTCTGTTTTTCACCCCCAAGGGAGAAATTCACGGTGTCAAAAGCAGCAGAGAGCGCAAAGACAAAATGCAACAGAGCAGCAAAGCAGTAAGAAATAGATAAATAGTAGTAAATTATGTACCCAAATAAGGTGGTTTTAGATGTATTGAAAATATGGCTAATCATAATTAGCATACAAATTGACTGTGGAGAAGTTTGATTATGCCGCAGGAGTGACTTTGAGAAGTGTTTATGATTTTTTTTTTTATTATTATCTATTCGTCCCCCCCTCAACAGTGAAAACATGTCGCAATGGGAATCCGTTGTTATCTGCATCGACTCCAGCTGCCCATAGTCGCTGTTCTGTGAAGGATGAAATTACCAATTTTAGCAGCCACCTAAAGGGGGTGACTGTTTGATTCTATTGAACTTTCCGTCCTTCCAGTCTACTATATTTCAAAATAAAGACAGGTTATGGCTGTATGCGGTAGCACCAGGTGCTCATGAATACTTATTAAATTTGTGTGTGTGTGTATCTGTGCGAAAGTGTGTTTTTTGTTTTTTTTGTTTTTTTTGTTTCCCCCCCCCCCCAGTCTGGGATTCAGAACCAAGCGAAACCAGTAGCTTTCAGCCTCTGTGGCCACGATGCCTCTCGCTCATGAATATACATGGAGGCGTTCGCACCCAGATGGCAAGAACATGAGATATTAATATGATTAATTTGCTCTCTGTCTGCCCCACTGTCTCCCCTCTTCCTCCACACTTCTTCATCCTTTTCCTTTTGCGAAGCTGCCATGGAAGTCTCTGACCAGTATCATAGAGTACTACTACATGTGGAAGACCACAGACAGATATGTGCAACAGGTGAGACCAACGCTGTGTTTTCAGAACAATCTCATCTCGATTTGACTTGCTAGCTTTCTCCAACAGTCTTTTAAAAGGCAATTTCCAGTATGCAGGTTTGTATCCAAACTATAAAGAAGCCCTGTGGAGTTTTCAGGGTTGTTTGTATCTTTTAAAGCCGGTCTTGAAACATTAACAAATCTTTTTTTTTTTCTTTTTCATTTTGAAATCTATTGTTTATAACAAGAACAAACAGAACAGCAACCCACTCATGCAAGTGTTGCTCCATAGCCCTGCGAGGGAACAAAAACTCCACAGAGCACCTATTAGTGAAAGAAAATATGTTTTGCTATTGTATTTGCGAGGTTAAGGTTTTTTGTCCTGCCTCAAAGTCTTCGGTTTATTAAAAAAAATACAAAATTTAGACATGATATGTGCATGGAGTGCTGTTTTTCTGCTGAAGTGGAAGACGAGATGAAAACGTGTAATTAGATATACTACAGACCTTGTAAGTTTCATAAGTGATGTCATAACTTCCTCTCTCCCGCTCTCTCAACAAGCCGCCCGCGTCGGTGCTGGAGACGTACGTTGTGAAAGACGAGAAAGCGTAGTTCATGTAAAACCTACTGAGAACTTCACTACTTTACGCTTAATTCTTAACCGGGAACTATTTCTAGCGACGCGAGTTGGCGAACATACGCGTGATTTACGGCACAAATCAAACAGGATCTAAAGAAAGATGCCTTTCGCCATTGACCACCATAAATCATGTGACAAAATGTCAGCGGAGACCCTCTGACATGGCGAGAAGGGACAACAACACCTTTGATGCGTTACATGATTTATCTTTCTAATCCCACGGCCCTATTTTTAGCGTGCCTCTCGGCCTCAACTTGTGTCAAAAATGTCTGAAAGCATTATCATCAAAGACAACAGCTGATTTGCCCTTTTAATGAGTCTATTGTGTTTTTTTCCTGGACAGAAGAGACTGAAGGCAGCAGAGGCAGAGAGCAAACTGAAGCAGGTTTATATCCCTACATAGTAAGTCACTTGTTTTTATATTTCAATATTCAGATATAAATGAGCATCCATACCTATACCTGTGAACGCAAGATGACATTTATGTGTAATTAACAGGTTTTGATTCTGATTCTTGAATCGCTCCTTTTTCTTTTTCTCTCTGACAGTAATAAGCCCAACCCCAACCAGATCTCAATGACCAATGGCAAGATGGCGACCGTGAACGGCGCGGGCCCCGGGGCGTACCATGCAGCAGGCGGGGGCAGAGCCTGCGAGAGCTGCTATAGTGAGTTTCAGTTGTCGTGTGCGTTTCTGTTAAAGCATGGCAAGCGTGAAACTAAATCATCAAACCAAATCGAAAAGGTTAAAAAAAAAAAATCAGCAATAGTCAGCTTTTAAAGTTTCTTTTTTTTTTTACTTCAGGCTGTGGAGCCTTTTGATTTTTATCACCAGTGGCTGTTTTATCTCGCCGGCCGTTTCCAATCCAGGGATCAATATCTTCCCTAAGTTTGATGACATACAAGGGTTGGGCTTGTGCTTTGTGAACACAATGTGAACACAATGTCATTAGAGCCCCTCAAAATCCAAGTGATTCTCAACCCTCTTATATACTCCTTTATTTTCTTTTATCAATACATGTTGTGCAAGCAGAGTTCTTCAGATGTTTCTCGAAAGGCACTAATCTCATCAGTCGATCGGCTTTTACCGTGTCTGTTTTATGGACATCAATAAGATCGTTTAGGTAGAGAGACCTGAGACAGTGGAAGGAAGATTGATGCGATTAAGCATCTATAGATCAGATTTCCCCTTGTGGTGCTCCTAACAGCGTTTTTTTTTGTTTTTTACACATTTGCAGCCATGCAGTCGGCCCAGTGGTACTCATGGGGGCCTCCGAACATGCAGTGCCGCCTGTGCGTGTCCTGCTGGATGTACTGGAAGAAATACGGCGGCCTGAAGATGCCGAGCAGAGCGGAGGCCCCGGAGGAGAGGACCTCCCCCACTCCGACAGCCAACGTAAGCTCCATCGGGGCACAGGCCTCAAACACACAGGCCGTCGTCAGGGGTGTATCTGATCAAAACAGTCTTAAATCTTCTATTCATTTTTGAAAAGTTGAGTCCGTTCAGTAGAATAAATGTGTTAATAACTCATTCCCCCCCAAAAGTATAAAGATGCTGTTGAGGAAACCAAATCATTAAACTAAATCTGCACACTGCAGCTCTATAAAATTTAATTGAGTACATCACATGCTATGTCTCATGTATTCACTCTTCACAGTTCACAGTAAATTGTAATGTAGATTTGTACATATAATGGTAAAGAAGATCAGCTCATAATATTATAGGAGTTCTTTTCTATTCATTTCTCTTTAAGTTCTTCTTTACATAGACCCAAAGTCCCTCTCTATTGCTGGGCAAGACGGACTCTTTTCACATGACAACACCAGAGCCCTGGAATTACCTAGTCTAAATAGAGTGCAGCCTTTTTTTAAAGCTATTAATTATACCTGTGATTTTGCTTCACAGGTGGTCTGTTGTAGAAAGCTTCTCTTCCACTATGTACTTTACTTCTTTCCACAATGTGCACTCAGCTGCCAGTGGATTCAGGGAGGTTTTGATTCAATTTGAGTCATTTAGAGACTGTAGTATGGACAAAGGTTGTGGTTCGACAGCACCACAAATGTATACCTCAAAAATCACCATGAAGTTGAATCAATACATCTATTGACCAGTTTTAACACGCTTTAGAACATTACTGAGGGTTTTATTATATTTTTTTTGTGTGATGTGGTAGTATTTGGTTCGTTTAGACAGCTAAATGTGGAAACATGGTCCAAGAGCCAAATCTGCAGAATGTAAAATTGGCCCTGCACGTACAAAGCCTTCAGCCATCCAGAAACCAACTAATCAGGAAAGGGTGGGTTCATCGGGAGGTGGGCATTAAAACGGCCTGCTTCAGACAAATTGAACTGATTAGCTGTATAAAGGGCCTCTATAAAGGATTTATTTTAAACGACTCCTTATTTACTTAAAAGTTATTCTAATAGAGCCCAGAATATACACTTTGACATGGAAACATAAAAAAATACAGCTTCTGAAGTCTTTGATCTTTAATCTAACTATACGGTAAAACAAATACTGATATAGATGCTAGTGGAACAGAAAATAGTGTGTAAGTGGAGAGATACTCGCTGCTTCTTTTTCTATTATCCTTGATTTAACCAGGAAAATTCCCATTGAGATTCAGCAGAAGGCAGCATTAACTGTCTAAAAGAACAAACGATACACTTATAATAGAACCACAGAGTACATCACCATGAGTTAGTAGTAGTATTAGTAGTTATTATAGTTTAAGATGACCATAACTCACAGCAAGGTGAGGGTACACAAGCTTTAAAGGCAATTTCATCGAAGATTGTGCAGAGTCCAGGAATGATGTATATAATTTGATCTCTAGACCGAAGGATGCAGCTACTGGTAGCTTTAGAAGGCGTTGGAGAACACAGCCAAGGAGGCAGTTCCTGTAATATGGCCTTGTGAAACAAAGTGTACCAGTGTTCCATTTAATAGTTGTAATAGGAAGGTAGACCGCAATCATCTCTGTTGGAAACCAGAGACAAATCTCAATACAGCACGATACACTCAATCTGAACATTTCCAAAGAACGTGAACTTGCATGCATATATAAAATGTCACCATAATCATTAACGGATAAAAACATTGCTTGAAGAAGAAACTTGATAATTTGAAAATGAACATTTCTGAATCAACTGTACAAATCTATATTAATTCATATATTTTTTTTCCTCCGCCTGTCTTTTTCTCTCCAGGAGCCCCGCTCACGGAGCCACGGCCCTCGCCAGTCCAACCACATGGTTCCGATGCGAAACAGCGGCAGCCCCAAGTCCTCCATGAAGACCAAGCAGGCCTTCCTGCTGCAGGCCACCCGCCTCACCAAGCTGGCCCGGCACATGTGCCGTGACATCATCAGGCTGCGCCGCGCTGCGCGCCGGCCCTTTGTCCCCATTAACTGTGGGGCCATAAAGGCAGAGTGTAAGAGCTCTTTCAATTCCTCCTAACTTCCGCCACATGGACACACCTGCAGACAAGACACAACACACACACACACACATGCATTCACATTCACACACTCGCCACCCCTTCCTCACCCCAACTGCCCCCCCATCAACCCCCCCCCCCCCATCTCTGCCCGTCTCTCTCCACTGCCCCCGTCTGTCTCTTTCTGTTTTTATTATTATTGTTATTATTATTTTGGTTTTTTGTATTCTCCCACCCCCTGTTTCCAATAAAGACTGCCTGTCCTCATAACTATGAGTTTTGATCATCTTTTCATTCGTGCTTTTGTTTTCTTTTTTCCTTTTAAAAATCCTTTTATCTCTTACGGTTCTTAGTTACTGTGACCTGAAAGCCATTGTTGGAATGATACACAAAGATTTATTGGTCAAACGGGGCTAATTCCACACGAGCACGCCTGCCTGCCTGCCTGCCCGCACACACTTTCGGGGAAAAAAAAAAAAATACAGACACAATCGCTCATGTTGCTTCTGTATTTAACAAGTAGGTTGAAACGGGATCCAAAAAAAGAAAACTCCTATTCTAGTCTGAGCCGTAGATTCGCTGCAATTAGCCGTAGAGGAAATGTATTTTACTAAGAGAAGCTCTATTTTGCACGGTGCTGTTTGATTGTTTAATCCGAGTACAGAATCTCGGCTTCAGTCTGTTTGCCCTCACCGTTTTTCATGTTTTTGCGCGTTTTCCATGCTGTAAATAGTGTGTTTTTTGTGGGTTTATTGGACAATTCATTGTCTTAATCGCGTTCGGATTGAGCTTAAGATAGGTTTGGAATGACGGAAGAGGAAGTTAAAGACTAGAATAACGAGCTGCTCTCGACTGCTTTGCTGCTGGCTGCACCCCCTCCCCAGCCCCCACCCCCACCTTAGATCAGGCTCACCCAAACGGAGACCTCCGCAGGGCCACGACCTCACCACTTCCTCACCCTCATCCACTCGGCTGTTTCCTGTGTTCAAATCATGCAATATTCATACATTATAAATCCATCCTGTCGCCCCTTCTGTCTTGTGAATCCGCGCGGGCCAGGGTTTTCGCCATCCAGAGTCATCCCCCCCACCCCTCCACCACTTTGCCGCCTCTCCTCCCGTTTTCTAACGACAGTCGCGATATTGCCATCTCATCTTCTACCTCTTTATGCTCTTTGTTTTTTTTTTGTTTTCCTTTCATCACTGTGTGAATGTTGAGCGTAGACCTCCAAATAAAGTCGCACCTGAAAGCATCTCTTCCGAGTCCTTGTGCTTCATGTGTCCGTGTTATCTGTCCATCAACTCCACCACACTCCTCCTCTCTGGTCGGCTGTCGTGGGCCCAGAGGGAACCGCAAAGGCACGCCTCCTCCCCTCCAGCATGGACTCCACCTTCAGTGCCTGCTGTCATACCGCCCTCATGTTGTGATGTATGTGCATTTCCAATATGTTTTTGTTTTTTCGTTGTTTTTTTTGTTTTTGGAACATGCATGTAAGCATGTACTTCTATCTGTATGTGCACGTATGAGCGATTGTTCCTCTGGCCATGCCTTACCCCCTCCAGAAGTAAGTTACCATTTTTAGCATCTTGAATTTTTTTTGCTCACCAGCATCTTGGTTTGAAACCACTTGAAATGTGAAAAAATGTCTTTTTTTCCCCCCATTCAACAAATCATAAAGACCTTTTTCACACATAATTACATCTTTCTCTTGTCTACTCCCATGATTTTTTTTTTTTTTAATTGCATGATATTGTAGAAATGTTACGGTAGCCATTTTTTTTTCAGTGAGTAATTATGTAGCAGGGATAAATTTGAAAGCCGCTGCAGTCCTTAGTAAAATATGTATTTGTGTGTGTGTGTGTGTTTAGACATGTTAAGGGTGTCGGAAGGGCAGGGGACTCGTCTACCCAAAACCAGAGCCGCCCAAAGGAGCACTCTGACCAGTGTTCTGCAGTTTCTAGGTAAACCAACACACGCCCTTTTGAAAGTCATTTGACTCGGGTGTCCCGAGTGTGACCGCTGAAACATGAGTGGAAACGTAATGCAGAGGCCCTGTAGGAGCCGGTTGATGCAGCCTCCCCTCCTCCCCCCCCCCACCCCCCCTCCTGTGTGGTGTCTCTTCCAGAGTCCCGTCCGGCAGCCCACGCCCCTCGCTCCCACCGCACCCAGGGCCTGCAGACGCCTCCCCCCCGCCGCCTCCTCTCCTCCCTCCCGCACGGACCCCACGGCATGCTGGGAAAACGCAGCTACCACCACCACAGCAGGGCCGAGCCAGACAGGCGCTCAGGTACACGCGCACACACTACCGCAGATCTCTCCGTGAGCAGAGCAGTGAAGTGATTCCGCAAGAGTGATTTTTTTTTTTTTTTTTTTTTTCTAATAATCCTGTTATTGCTTAATTTAATCCTGCCTAGAAGCAGAAAGTCCTACCTGTATTACATCTGTTACACCCCTCTCTACCCGCCAAAATATTGGAAAATGCATCCCTACTTGCTTTTAACCGAGTTACATGTGATGTGAATGATCTTCAGGGGCCAAACGGTGTTTATATCCAGTGTTCTTGTCTTCCTTTTTTTTATTATTTTGCTTGATCAAATCAGGTTAGTGGAGATACGCCCTGGAGTTGATAACCTTTTCTGCCATTTCTTATCTAAACTAGCTCGTTGGAGAGAATGACAACTAATTCTAATGAAAACGAATCAGCAGATGGGGGTCATTTGGATAATTTGGATGGTTCAACTTCAGTCTGTCACTTTGTTTTTTATTGGTAAACTGCACTATTCTTACTGAAATTGAAAACACTGTCATTTGTTTGCACCATTTCTTTTTACTAGGAAAAAGCTAAACTAATCAATACTATTCACCCGCCGACAGATTCCCTCATGCATACTTTGCATCTCTCTCTCATTGCTCTGGCTTTGTTTTTGCAGAGAACGCAGGTACAACAGGTGGACCTCTCCTGGTAGGTGTCTTGTTCGTTTTATTAAACAACTCGCAAATTAAATCGCATGGATCAATCTTTAGTCTTTTTTTTTTTTCTTTTCTTTTTCTTTTCTTAAACAGCATAACGGGCGCAGCAGCGGCAGCGGGAACACCCGGGGAGGAGTGATGATCCGCAAGAGACGCCCCAACTGGATCGATGCCCCCGATGACAGCTTCTTCCTCGTCACCCGGGAGACCAGGTAAGAAAAGGTGACCCTTTTCCGACCTCTGATTGCCTGACTGATTGTGTGTGTGTGTGTGTGTGTGGGTGGGTGGGTTGGTTGGTGGGGGGGAATCAAGGGATGCTGAGAGCTGATGAGACAAAAGATGAGAAGTACTGAGTCGTGACAGTAAACGGACGCTCAGTTCTATTTGTCCTGTTGTGACTTCAGGCAGCGGCGTACTGCAAACACACCAAATAATTCCCAAGTGCTTAAAATCACATAAAAAAAATAACAGCTGTTCATGCAGCTAAGAAACGCTCATTTTTAAGAGGTAAATAGGAAGAATAATATGTATTCCAGAAGACTGATAAAATAATACTGACTGATAAAATGACACAAACGGGGCTGTTTTTTTTTTCAACATTTAAAGACACAGTAGCTTTAAATTTGACTGATTTTATCCAGATATTAACCAAAAAAGAATCCTGGCATATTGCACTGAGAGTTTCTCCTCTGCAGTTTAATATCTATCTGTGGGACGCCTTTAAAACGGTGTTTAAAACCGCCATATATGGAAATAACATGACATAAGAATTCCTGGAAAGCCGTGCGTAATCTGCTACTAATAGGTCCTTTTTCAGGGAAACAATTTGTCAGAATAGGAGAAGCACACGCGTTAATAGCATTAACACGATCAGGTCGTGGCGGTTGATCTGATGAGTCAGTTTGTGATTCAACTTGAGGGAAATGTAAGATTTATGTTGCAGATAAATAGGAAAAACCTGTAGCGTTGCATTGTGGGATTCCTTTCATAAATATGTACTCATCCATAACAGCTCTTCACAGTAGAAGTAGAAGTACTCGGATCTTTTACTTAAGTAAAGGTAGAAAAACTTGTCTAAAAATCCTCCATTACATTCTAAATGTTACTCAAGCGAAAGCACAGAAGATCTATCAGCAGAATGTATGTGAAAGCGCTCATTATGAATGTGTTATCTTATTATAGTATAGTAAATGTATACATCTTAGTTATTTTCCACCGCTGACAGTATGTGATGTGGTGCCTCAGCAGCGGCCTAATATTCCGCGCACAAGTGATAAGAATAAGTCTTTTTTTTTTTGCCTTGTAAACAAATTTACAGGCAAAAAACATCCATTTTTGTAAAGAAAGTGATCTAAATATCTCAAGAACAGCGGATCACTCACATCCGCGGCGGGTTTCTCTTCGCAAAAAACATCGTAAACACTTTGCTTGATTGATTTTTTTTTTCTACACAGACTACACACTCTCTTACACACACACACATACACACACACATGCGTAATGAGTCAAAGCTTTCATGTCCGTATGTGAGAGAGAAAGATATTCTTCCATTAAGCCTGTGTCTAAATGAGCCATGGCACCCGGCCCTCACAGCCGCCTTCAGACCGCCGGGGCTAAAATTAGAGCAGCTAACTGGTGCAGATGGGCCAGCGAGGAGCCAGGCACCGCTGGGCCCTGAGTGGAAATATCATTACCACATTAACCATGAGCTACACTCATATGGATCACTCCCTCACCACCAAGATCAACATGGCCGCCTGAGCGTGTGAGCGAGATAGCGTCGTTAAGAACAACGCACCCCCCCTGTTACATTACGCCACCATCCGCTCTCCCGGTTGCAGGATTCATGCTTTTCTCAAAGTAAAAAAAAAAAAATGTTTAATAGACCTGCTCCGAACGGCTGCTGCTAATGAGAGATGATCGGAAGTTTCATTTTCTCCCCCTTCTCCGTCTCTTTTATCCCTCTCTCTTTCTCTCTCAGCGTGATGAAGGACGCCGAGCAGAGAGAGAGAGAGAGAGAGAGAGACGTGGGCGATCTCTCCCATTTATGCGAGGAGGCAACGGGGACAAAAAGACAGAAACCGAAAAAAAAAGACGGCAAAGTGACGCTTTTCGTAACCCCATTGAAGCCTATGAGCATTTAAGTCTATGACCGTCGTTTCATACTTCAAATACATAATCGAAATGTTACTCGTACAGCTTTTTTCTTTTCTTATATCATGATTTTAAGCAAAAAAAAAATGAAGTTTCCAAGTTTTTCCTGTCATATGTCATCAACTTCCTGCCCCTTTCTCCTGAGGACACGGTGACCCCGAAAGAGGTCATTTAATTTCAGGTCATTTTCAACCTATGTTTATGTCTATTTAATCATTCAAGTCTTAAGACTAATCTCCCGAAAAAGAATTATGCACATGGGATAAATAGGTTTTTGTTTACGGGCAGATTTGTGCAACTATATTAGCCTTAAAATGCAAAGAAAAGACAACATGGAGGAAAAAATAGATACATTACATGATTGTTAGTGAATCAGCTGTTATATGCATGAAATCTAGGCTTAAATGGGTTACAAAGTGCACAGTTCAAACTGCTAAATGGGGACAAAACTAAAAAAGTATTGACCTTTGGGCAGTTTTGACCTGACCTGAAGATATTAAATCCATCCCACAATTACTGTTGTACTTCATTTCTACTTTTCATCTATAAGGATGAAAGCAGAAACGAAATTAGACGCTGGGATACCCGATAGATACGGCTGCGTTTGGTCAGGGCAAAGCGAGCGGAAGCTGGAAACACGAGGAGAGGGAACAAGAGAAAGCCCCAAAAAAAACCAAAAAACGAATGGAACGGAGACAGCATGATCTGTTTGAGCACGGCTTTACGTGTTTGCGTCCCCTCCTACAAAAAAG
Source organism: Lepturacanthus savala (assembly GCA_030544235.1). Classification (NCBI taxonomy): domain Eukaryota; kingdom Metazoa; phylum Chordata; class Actinopteri; order Scombriformes; family Trichiuridae; genus Lepturacanthus; species Lepturacanthus savala. Next base: position 16,836,822 of record CM060471.1, on the reverse strand, counting down.
CGGGCAGCTGAACAGACAAACGGCAGAGCTCGGGATAATGTTCCACCGGAGCCAAATCCGTCCTCTCGCTTTATATGCCGCTCTCTTAACTCTGCGAGTGACGGCGTGGAGCTGGGTAATGATCGCCGTCAGGGCCACGTCGTCCTTGAAAGACGCGTTTTGCATAAAAAGCACAAGCGTGCACTTTCGGACACGGTGCTTTTTATCATGCTATAGTCTACAGGCAGGTTCCTGATTGCAGAATCGGTTCCGAATTTCCTCTTCGCAGTAAAAGAAGCGTTGCTGATTGTTTTAAAGGAACATTCTCGAAGGGCGATGCCAGAGAAACTTTCTGCAATCTTATGTCTCTAGAGCTATAATTATTGTATGTGATGGAAATTTGCTTCCCCCCCCCCCCAAAAAAAAATAAAGATGATTAAAAGTGCTGTGGGAGTGCTGCGAAAGAGGATGAATATAAAGAAGACTTTTTTTTTTTTCCTTGACATCTTAAAGGCAACTATGATTAATCACCCAGCCTATACATTGTAGTTGTATATGCTGCATTCCGAATGAGTTCCATTAGCGCGGCTGCCAATATGCGCGGCCCTCTGGTTTGGGTTCAATGCTGCCGGTTGCTGCGGGCTGTTAAAAAAAATAAAATAAATAAATAATAATAAAAAAAAAACCTCCTGTCACCGCACCGCAGTCTTAAAATTGCCTCTAATCTCCTTCATAAACCACGAAAATCCTGCAGAGATGTTCCCCTCTCTTACCTCATAAGATGCGTATTAGTAATTCCGGTCCCTCCGCTCAATAAACGTTGCGCCCTGCTTTAGCGAATCCTCCGGAAATGAGAAAAAGTGGCTTGTTTCTAATAACTTTCCTCGGAGGCGTGGGACCTCGGGCTGAACTTCTGCTGCTGCATACGGCGAATCATCTGAATCGCTTTAAAGTTCACAGTGTTTTCTCTTTATTAGTTTACCTCACAGCCGGGGCACATCGACGGAAGCGGGAAAAAAACTGGTGTCGATTTATGGCCTTTTTTTTTTTTTCCCCTTTTAGCGACCGAGTAGTTAAGTCTAGTAGAATCATTGCTGTCAAAACCGGTGGAAAACCATTAATATACATGAGAAAATAACCTTTTATGAAGCACAAATCAAAGACCGTTATCACCGTTTTTTCCTCTGCTTGGCACCCCATTCCGCTGCAGGCTGTTTCAGTTATGGGACGTAGCAAGAATGATAAAAATGTCCTGATTTTGGCCAACTCTTTTCTTTTTACGACTCTTAAAACAACTACTGGCAACGCTCTTTGATTCCTCTGTAGAATTCTGCCTTTTTTTTTTATTTTTTAGAAAGATCAGAGGCGGAGAGAGAGGAACATTTTCTCCTACGCCACCAAACTCAATCTCCCAGAATCAGAACCCAGCGCCACCACCGAGGCATATGTTGTTGTTCTGAGTCGCAACCGTAAATCAAATTTGACCTCGGCTTGAGAGAACGCCTTCTGTTTTCCGCTAACTTCCGTAACTTCGTCTCGTGAAGAGTCGTCTTCATCCGTTTCTGTGAAAGGCCGGAAGACGTTTCCGTCCGTATTTCAAAACGGACGGGCTTCCGGGTATTCCGGATCACTTTTTTTACTATGTGAAATGATAATTCCAACCTGCTGTTGTTGTGTTTCTTTTACATTTTCTTATTCGTTTTGTACAGAACGGCACGAGAACATCGATACGTCTGAACAAAAGAGAAAGATCGAAAGAAAGAATGCGAGAATCGAAAAGAGAAGCCAATTAGATGGTTTTTCTTCGGTCTTATCCGCTCTCGTTAATCTCGCCCAGTCTCTAGGGTCAGTGGGGGAAAAAAACACACCTGCCCGGCACAAAACAACAGAAGGACAAAGTTATTGACAAGCGTCAGATATTTCCCATAAGGGACAGACACCAAAAAAACAGGACGTTTGCCAGGTGGCCAGAAACACTAGTGAATACTAACATCAAAATGTTACGTTGTTGTTGCAAAGTCTATATCAGACATTATTAGCTTAAGAAAACATCATTTCAACCCAAAGCAATTATATGAGCATATAGCGAATACATAAATGGCCTGGTTCACTTTGTAAGGCTGATATTTAGAGCTCTATAGATGATTTGGGCTACTAACCCGTGGTTTTCAACTTAAATAGATGCTTTTTTTGGGGGGGCGGAGCTTTATTCTAGCTGGATGTACTTAAAGTCTGTACACTTTAAATCGATTCTGTCGCTTAGACAACTATCTCGCAGGTGCTAGCTTTATATTAAACCCGAGATCATTCAGAAAACAACTACTTGTGAGAATAAGGTCAGAAGATTTCAGGAATTTTATTTCAGCTTTTTAGTGAGAGAGAAGAAGCGATCTATGGGAAAACCCATTTAGAGGAGAAATGGAATTCTGGGAAACATAGGAAATGATGAAATAAGTGTTTTCTATCACAAATTAACCATTGGATACACTGCCAGCTGTTTTATTATTATTGTTTTAAATGACAAGTTTAAGCGCAGTTGTGGAGATTTTCAGCCAATCGGCCATTTTCCACGAGTAATGGGTCACACTGACCGTGTTTAGAATGTTTTACTGATGTTAGGGTCGTGCGGGTGCATCTTCCTCCTCACTCATGGGTCCCCTCTTGTCTCCTCCCTTCCAGGAGGGCCAGACGGCTGCTGTCCCGGTCCCAGCTGAGGCACGCTTGCCGGCAACCTTGCGAGCAGATCACCCTGCGCAGGCTCTCCCAGGGCCCGCCGCAGGGGCTCGTCCTGGCCCCTCCGCACCCTCACCCCAGCCTGAGGATGCGAGGCCCCATCGTCATCCATGACTGATCCGACACGGGACCCCCCCCCCCCCCCTCTGACCTTCACACACACACACACACACACACACACACACATACACTAACAACACCCCCCCCCCCCCCCCTCCTTAACCCCTCTCAACCCTCTTCTCTGTTCTCTCATAAAAATCAAGCGCCCTCCTTTGCTTTTTAACCCTTGAGATACCCTCATAACCCTCGACCACGTTTGCCCAGAAGGACGTGATGAGCCGTGATGCAATAGAAACATACACCCGACCCGACTGCAAGTGCTGCCTGTCTATAAACCCCCCAGGAATGTGTCCACATATGCACCTATAGGTGCACGTGAGTGTGTAATAGAGACGTAGAGACTGTGAGAGTGTGAGAGATCAACGCCAACGACGTGCGGGAGAATGAGCAGATGTCGTTCTTAGTTTCTATGGATGGACATAATGATGGAATTTCGTGTGAATTTTGTGTTGATTGTGAATCGTGAAGTTTTATCAGTTTGTATAAAGTTACTTGGGGAAGGGGGTGGGGGGGCATGGGGCTGGATGAGGGTGGGAGGGGGTGGGAGCGGGGGGAGGGGGGTAGGTTTGCATTTGTGTGAACTGGCCTTCTTTTAAAGGGTATGGCGGGCGATTATCTATATTTTTCTTTTTTTTGCCAACAACAAATCTCATGCGCAGAGTCAAACCAGCAATGAACTCCACCTACTTACAGGTATTGTGTGTGTCTGTCCTGATATAATGCATAGAGTTTGAGCTCTGTATTTTCTTTGTAAAATTTCCTTTTAACGATATCCTTAATATTCCTAATATAGAAAGGGTCCTATAATATTATATCATGATATTCCATGATATTTTTGTCTGCGATTATAACATACAGCGAAGAATACTACAATACCCATGAGCCTCAGAGCTATGGAATGGAGGTCATAGGCGGGTATTACAACACTTTCTCGCTGAAGTTGTGTAAAAATTAGTCATAGTCGCTGAATTTATGCCAAAATGAGAAATAACATGACTGAATTTGAAGCTCTCTGATTGGCAGTTTCTTGCTAAAATGCACATTAGGAGTCATAATTAACTTATACCCTACGATTCTTATGTATAGACTTCCGAGCTGTAGAAGAGTTCAAACTGTGAGTAAAGTAACGTTATCTTTTGGAACCAGTCCTGAAAATGCTCCTCCCGCTCTGCAACTTTATCATAACTACTACTTTGGACAACAGCAACAGGCCTATTGCACAGAGGAACACACACACACAACCTGTTAGAATGGCTCTGCACATGACAAATACAGAAAAATCGCCAACCTTATCCTTATATTGGAGGCAAAGCGTCCAACACTGACATTTAAAAAAAAAAAAAACTAAAAAATAAAGAAAATGCACTATATGAAGACTGAGCTGGCGGCCCTTTTAAGGAATGGCTGCTTTAAATTGAGTTTCACCTGCAGTTTTTCATCCTTCAGTCTAAACCAGTGAGCTGGAGCCGGTGTTGACATCCAAGACATAATTTAACAAACCATCCATGCCTCAACCTAACAAGCTGTCATGTTATTCAGGATGAATCTGCAGGTCTCCACGCGGAACAAAGCGAAGAAACGGGCAGCGTAGAGCATAAGCCTCCCCCTTACGAACAAGTGTATAATATATTGTATATCTCATTACAGCACTGTAAATTCTACCCATCCTATTTCTATGGCCGACTGTACCTACCTAGCCCTGACATGGGTAGTGAAGCACTTCCTTTGCGGCAGAAAAAAAAAAAAAAAAGGGGCATGGATCTGTGATTAATTTCCCTCAAGGTCCGTGATATATACCAGGCAACGTTTTGAGGCAAAAAAAAAAAAAAAAGAGAAGCAACTTTTGCCGGCAGCTGTTTGCTATTCGCTCACATCACGTTCCCTTCAGTGCGTTTGTTCTTTAACAGTTTTTCCTGTTTTTTTGGGGGGTTTTTTTTGTGTTTTTTTTTCCTCAAACCTCTCTTCCCCCTCCTGCTGCATGACAATATTTTTTTTTGCCAGAGGGCGTTTGCCTCAAAAAGCTGCCGGTTAATCCGTCCAGGCCTTTTTCCGGGGAGGTGTTTTAAATCCTGGCATCGCCACCGCATGTCTCCGAGGCCCGAGAGCCTCGGCCCGATGACCAGTGGGGTCACATGATTTCTTCTCTTTCATTCAGAATGTTTATGTTAGTGTTTCCTGTATGTCATGTGTTGACTTATGAATATACTCAGAATAAAAAAAGCAAAAAAAAAAAAAAAAAAAAAGCACAACGCCGGATTATCGGTGTCCAGTCTTCTATCCTGACAGGCTGCTCCGTCTCTCTTCCGCCTCCTCCGTCTCTATGTGTCTCTCTTTGTGCTGCTCTTGAGGGGGAAGTGTGATAGATGGCGTCTGAGGCTTCTACAGGCTGCAGCCTCGAATCAGGATGTTGTAAAATACCCCCACAAAATATGGCAATTTGACACATCGATGAGAAACGAGGAGCGCGCTTAAAATATAAATCTCGCTCCTGAAAGCTCACAGCCTGCCTCACGGTGCATTACTTAATACTTAAGGTACTTTGCGCGGGTGCTCGAGTTCAGTGTTTCGCAGTTCAAAAACACACACACACACAGTCCACTGATATATTTTTTGCGGTTCCCACTGAAGGAGGGAATCAGAAACGGAGGGAGAGGGCAATGACAATATTTAGATGGAACCTGACATGATGTAATAGGATTAGTCTTTCAGCTATAGGCAGTGGGGCTGCAGGGGATTAGAAAAAAAGCCTGGGCAGATTTAAAATTAAAGCAAGTTTCAACATGTCATCCATTCTCTACTAATGTATTTAAACAGCTGCACATTTGACTTAAATTCGGAGCCTTTATAGTTGGCCGAAAGCATGTGTCGGCCTCCACTCATCTGTAAAAGCTTCGCCACGAAGATGGAGGCGGACTACGCTGACAAAAATTCTTCTGACCCCTTGTAAATGTTACGCATTCTTATCTGATTTATTTAATTGAGTTTACTGCATTGAATCATACTTATGTTTTAATTAATTCTAAAATGTACTGCTCCTACTCAAAGCAAGCTGATTCAAGTCCATTAACCCCCGAGGCGCCACTGTCGGCTTTATTAGAAAACTGTGCAATTGAATTTCCATCCATGGTTCATTGTTTGAATGATAAAAATGTATTGAAGGTTAAGATAATAGCTAAAACTTTTAGATTAAAAATAAATATGTGGGGGTTAAACTATTACATTGACTATAGAATATAAATAAAAATATAATTCCTTCCTATTGTATTTAAATAGGAATCTCTTAGGAAATTCAAGTACAATCAACTTGAATATATATCCATAATAAACCTTTTTTCTCCAATACACAGTGGTGTACAGTGAAAAAGTGTTTGCACCCTTCCTGATTTAATGTTTTTTCACACTAAAGGTTTCAGGTCAAAAGAAAAACACAAAATGCAGTTTTTAAATAAAGGTTTTTATTATTAAGGGAGAAAAAAAAATCCAAACCTACATGGCCCTGGCTGAAAAACCCAATAACTGGTTGGGCCCTCAGCAGCAACAGCAGTCAAGCATTTGTGATAACTTGTAATGAGTCTCTCACGGCGCTGTGGAGGTGCTTTATCTCACTCATATTTTCAGTAATTCAGCCACATTGGAGGGTTTAGGAGCATGAAGCCTTTTAAGGTCGTACCACAGCATCTCAGTAGGATTCAGGTCAGAACTTTGACTAAGTCACCCACATCTTCATTTTGTTTTTCTTCAGCCGTTCAGAGGTGGACCTGCCGGTGTGTTTGGTATCATTGTCTTGATGCAGAACCCGAGTTCATATCAGCCTGAGGTCACGAACAGATGGCTGGACATTCTCCTTCATGATTTCTTAGTAGACAGCAGAATTCATGGTTCCATTTATCAAGTCTTCCAGGTCCTGAAGCAGCAAAACAGCCCCAGACCATCACACTACCACCACTATATTTTACAGGTTAATTTCCTGAAATGCAACGTTACTTTTTCATCTGATGTAACGGCACCAAAAAGTAGTTTCCCAAAGTTCTTGGGGATCATTAAGATAGCCTTAATGTTCTTTTCATCTTGGACCTCAGCTATTTCTGAGGCCTGCAGTTCTTTGGATGTTGTGTGGTCTGCTCCCAGCTCCTGGGAAGGTTCACCACTGCTCCATGTTTTCTCTGTTTGTGGATAATGGTTCTCACTGTGATTCACATGAGTCCCAAAGCTTTAGAAATGATTTTATAACCTTTTCTAGACTGATAGATCTCAATTACTTTCCCTCTCATTTATTCACATCTTGGCATGATGTCGAACCTTTGAGGAATTTTTGCTCTACTTTCACTTTGTCAGGCAATTCATTTTTAAGCGATTTCTTGACAATATAGCAGTAATCAGGCCTGCAGGGGTGTCAAACTCTATGTGTATATCTATATGTATCTACATATTATTGTTATTAATATATATGTTATATTAGATAATTGCCTCTCTGCTCATAATGGACTCATACAAGAATATGCTGATAACCACTAATAATTTTATTTATTTAATGGATTTTGTCTATGGTTTTGTGTTGCTATGCTAAATATTAAAGAATAGAAAGTACAAGAAAGCAATGACAGATGTACTTCAACAAAGAAAAATAAGGAGAAATGGAAAATTTCCTGTTTTTAAACAACCTCTGTGGCCAATTGAGAAAAGATTTAGGAGTTAACGAAGTCGTACAAAGACAACGTGACCAGCGTGTCTCCGTTAAGTTCAAACATTTATTTGATTTCCCATCTTTCAGTAAATCACACGAGTCTGTACAAGTTCCTGAGGGGCCACTGAAAAAGAGGTGCCGGGCCAGATTTGGGCCCCGGGCCTTGAGTTTGACACCTATGGTCTAGAGAAACTAAAATCAGGCATGATAAACCACAGTTAAGTTATATTTTAAAGGGGAGCAATCACATTTTCACACAGGGCCATGTAGGTTTTGTCTCCCTTAATAATCCAAATTAATATAAAAACTGCATTTTGTGTTCACTTGTGTTGTCTATGACTAATATTTAAATTAGTTTGATGATCTGAAACATTTTATGTGTGACAGAAATCTCAAAAATAAGAAATCAGGAAGGGGGCAAAGACTTTTTCACACCACAGTTTACCTAGTAAAAATATAAAGAGCAACACCTGTATGAATTATGCTCCCTTTGTATGCTGCGGGAAATATTTGAATTATTATACGAGTGTGTAGAATTTGTTTATGTATTAGATTATGTATCCTCAGCAGACAGAGCCTTGAAGAAAAACAAGTCCTCCATATTTAACTCAAATATAACTTTGTGGGCAACTGACTTTATAACCTTTTGTATCGTTTGTCTTTGGAGGACAGTCTCTAGATACATAGCCTACTAAAATGTATAAATAGAGATTTTAAGAATGCAGCTGAGGCACAAACTCAAACCATGGCCATCTGTCTGGCTAAAATCACAATATGGGACTGCAGAAGGAGAACAAAACCCTCATTTAACCATTTTGTTGCTTGTATTTGTTCCCTTCAAACATCTTATGCTAAGCATTTAAACCTGTGAAATTAAACATATTTACATATTCGTAGTTTCTGGGATTTTATTTAATTAAAATAATATTTAACGATAACGAAGTAGAGGACAATTTAAGGAATTTAATGAGGTAATTACCATTTTTGTAGGAAAAAAACATATTACACAAACTTACAAATTACAATTCAAAGTAGAATATGTTATATGCACTACCTTTCAAAAGTTTGGGGTCACTTAGAATGTCCTTATTTTTTAAAGGAAGACACTGTTTTTTCATTGAATATAACTTTAAACTAATCGGAAATACACTATATACATTGCTAATGTGGTAAATAACTATTCTAGCTGCAAATGTCTGTTTTTTGGTGCAATATCTGCATAGGTGTATAGAGGCCCATTTCCAGCAACTATCACTCCAGTGTTGTAATGGAACAATGTGTTTACTCATTGCATCAGAAGGATAATGTAATACAAGTTTCTATTCATTTTATAACTCCTAGAGGTAAATAAAAGCGTGACTTTTAATGGAAAACGCTAAATTGTCTGGGTGACCCACAAACTTATTTTTGTAACAACAATATTCACGATTTATGTTTCTTTTTTAAGAAAAAAAAAAGTCGAGTCGTATTACCTCATTGTTCTTGGTATTCGGAGCTTTATGAAAGGTACGTGAACGCACCACGTGAGTCGGCTATATATAAGCTGCCGCCGTCAGACTCGCCGGCGGCATCTCGACAGGTTTTCAACCGGTATCCGCTTCTCTAACGTCTCGCGGAATAACACGCGCACATAAATACTAAACAGAACATATATATTTTTAGACAAATGACACACCGACGCCGGTTTTCATTCTTAAATCGTTTTCCCAGCGGTTTCCCGCCGTAGCTCCAGTGGCGCAATCGGTTAGCGCGCGGTACTTATATGACAGTATTCAGCTCAGCAATGCCGAGGTTGTGAGTTCGAGCCTCACCTGGAGCAGAGTTTTTAGACTTAACCCTCACCTGGTGCCAGCGGGTAAACCCTCAGCTGACTTCTTGTACTGCGTCACACAGTAATCCTCCTTTACAGCTGCGCTATATTCAGGTACGAAGCACGTGCACAGAAACCGGTGATGAACAGTGAGACGCATACCTACATCCATCATGTGTTTCAGGTTTCACCACCACCCTGTGACCTTATTGCTCCAGATGAATAAAAAGTGAAGTAAATGGGATGTTTGTTTACAGTATGGCCTACAAAACTGGACATTACATGCACAATATGTCCAGTAAAACGTTTAGTAATGTAGGCTATATTCATACACTAGATTAACATTTTATATACTAAAACAAAAACACCACATTGAAACAGTATCCTTTGTTTTGCTAACACTGAGAGGTGCAGTGTTTGTCAAAATATAAAGAATTATAGAATTAGAATAATTGAATCTAGTTTGTTTTATGTAATATCCCTTTAGTCATGTGTTCTGTTAACATGTGAAACAGAATGCTGTTTTGACATTAATGATAATGCTAAAAAATAGCTAATAAACACCAGGGTATTAGAAATTAGCACTAACTTCTAATTGTTTCAGGGGACTTTCATGACAAGAACTATAGCATTCAGTGCAAATATTAAATTATTATCAGTTGATTTTTTTTATTTTTTATATTGGACAGATAGATAGGACGATCACAGCAAAACAAGACATTGTTTTTTAGTTCATATTGTGTTTGAATAGCCAGGTGTTTTTGTCGCCTCCCTCTCAGGTGTGTTGTGTAACAGCGCCTCCTCCAGGTCAACAGGTGGAACTGCTCTTCTGCTGTAAGAACAGCTTTTCACCACTAGAGGGCGACCCAACTGCACCAGACAGAGCATCTTAGACTATGTTTTTTTAAAACTGTTGAGGGACTTTTTCACAAATTAAAACAATATCTATGATACTGTATATAACATAACATTATAACATTATTTGTTTGGGATTATTTATACTATCAAACATGTTTTTTTATAAAACTCATTTACCATTTTCCCTACTTTTAGAAAAATCCAGACATAAGATACACTTTATTTTACTTTACAACTTCAGTGATGTCTTCACCTTTCATTTTCACTACTTTCACTTCTTTCTTCACTTAATTGAATCTGTTTTCTGCTTTGCTGCCGTCATTTAAAAACCCAGAAATTTCCCCTCATGGCAGTTTTTTTGCTTTGAAAAGTTTGACATCTCGAGTTGCAGATTGGTTCTTTAAAACAACACTTGATCCTAACCATAATTTTAATCTCTTCAGAGATCTTTTTATGTAGTATCCTCTGTTTACAACTGTTACATGTTGTATATAATATATGTCTGTATGCATGTGTGTGTGCAGGTCTGTCACTCTAAGCCCTGCAAAGCTGGGAATGAACAAGCAGAAGATTGCAGTAACGATGTGACCCAGATGTCCCCCCTGTGCAGATCTCCAGGCTGAAAATGAGAGTGCAGATCAGGGCCTCGTACCTCCCGTCACCCCCCCCTCCCTCCATCCCTCCATCCGGCCCAGGACACAATCACAGGGTATTTAGCAGCGGCATGTAAGTGCATGTGTGTGTTTGGGAAAAAAAACGCGTCTGTGTTGGTGTGTGTGTTTTGTGTAAGCCCGTCCGATCCATGTAAACGCATAGGGATCGGATTTTGGAGATTTGGTGTGCCACTTGTTCTTCGGCGCTCCGGATTAGACGTTAACAGTTTTTTAATTTACTCTCCTTTGGCTGCCTGCGTAAGACGCTAAAGCCCAGCATTGCCCCGACCCTCCTCCTCCTCCTCCTCGTGTTCCTGTTCCTCCCCCCCCCTCACCCGTCCCCTGAGGTGACCAGGTGGCTGAACAATCACACACCACCCTGACAGTAGGCTCAGCGGGCCACTTTGCTCAATGAGAAGATCGGCCGGTTGGAGTGGCAAAGGCGTCTGTGTGTGTCAGGGATTGAGGGGGGGGGGAGGGGGATAAAAGACTGAGAGTTTAATATTTGGGATAAGCTGTGATTGAACATCCTGAGATCCGAGCAGAATGATCAAATTCTGCCAGTGATAATCCCTCATCTTGGAAAATTAAATACCACTCTGCTGCCCTACACTCTCTGTCTGAAACATGCCCCCCCCCCCATACACACACATACAATATTTAAACTGGGTCTTAATCTGACCTGAGTTTCATAACCCTGGTTGGTTCCTTAAGGGAGTTGTTCTGAAATCTGATGAGTTTTTCACGTCTAATCCTGAGGGAAAAACACAAAATGACATCGGCTAAGCCCTGCTTTCCCCATCCTGTCATCACACACACACATGACTCTAATTCACTGATACACTATCTAAGTTAACATCTTTGTACATGCATTTATACTCTTGTTTATGCTTTAATCTCCCCACCCCAGTTTTATTCACTCCGGTAGCCAACATTCTACAGCTTTGCCCATATTTTTTAATCAAATGAACCTTCACCTCTCCGTGTATTCCGGTCATGAATGCAGGTGGCGCAGGATTCACATTGACAGTTGTTAACGTGAGTGTTTTAAAGCCGTTATTATGCTACGTTGCCTTTCCAAAAAATGGCTAATTGCTGCATAAAAGAGGGCGTGATTGTTGAATTCCTTCCTTGGAAACTTGCAAAAACCGTTGGGTGCGTCTCCCACCATCCTGTCATCAGCGAGGGGAATAGACAGATCACATTCTCTGCATCTTTGCACGCACCTGCACCTCTGTACTTTTGTTTTTTTTTCTATTATCAAGTGTCTAAATCCCCTAGTATAGTAGTACTGTTTTTCTCTTTTTTTCAACACGCATTGAGGATGTGGTCATTTGTGTAACTGTCAAAGTCAGTTTGTTGATCTGCACAGTGCGCGCACAGTTTTGTACATTTTGTTCTTGCAGAAAGGTCAATTAAATAGGATCTGACAAGCATTTCTGTTAATCATACCGACACCTTACCAAACGGTTGCACAGATTAACTGGAGATAACAAACACTGACCCAAACGAGGCTCTCACTATGAGACCAGGAGGTGCTTGTGTAAAACATTATGTCATGCGGGGAATCACCATGGACATTACTGCACATCATTGACCTATTTTAGAGCTTGACGTCTTTCACTTTTCATGAAAAACTCTATTGTTGGTTCCTTTTTTCTTTTTTTTTTTTTGCTCCAAAACCAGACAGCCTGCCGTACTGCGGCAGAATATTTCATATAAGCGTGTCGAGTTTATGAAAGAATGTGGTTTTATATTGAAAATTGCAGGTACAGTTTTCTGGCCAGAGAAAATGGCCAAACGGCTCCAGGGCAACAAGGGCTTGCCCCTCACACTCAGTACATTCTGTACCATTTTCTACAAAGATAAACTACCTGTTGACACTTCTGCTGCCCCTGGGGAAGCTCCTCACTTTGCCTGGTTTGTAAATCAGACCTGGGTACGGTGTGAGTCTGTATTTTTTGCAGATGTGTTTTGCGGCTGGATTGAACAAGAAGAAGTTTCTAATAGCGGCTTTAACTTTACCGCTTGAACAGACGCTTTGCTCAAACTGCAGTTTTTCTTTAAACCTACAATAAAAGTACAGTTCTTATCTGAATCCCTCAGATAGAGATTAAGAAAAGTGTGCAGACTAATTGCTGAGCCATCCCATATGGTGTCCCTCTAGCTACGATCAGTGGTGATAACGGAGCATTTCCCTTTTAAATTTTACTGTACGAGTTACATGATAACGCAGGGGTCAATGTTCAAGTGTTCCAGTTTATTCCAGCTACATGTTTAAAAACCAGATAAGAACTGAAAAACATGATACAAGACATTTTTGAGAACGTCGGCTTGCATAATGTGCTGCTGATACACCTTAATGATGCAGAGATTAACACCTGACGTGAGTGTAAAGATAGAATAATCTTATCCCACATAAAGTCCAAATATGTTTGAGAATGTATGGGGTTACATTTAATTCAGTGATGAATTTGTTGTTTCAAAATCCTGATTTATGACAAAGAAAATCATAGAATAGTCTGCCAGAGGCATACAGATTCGGTACACACTTTTAAATCTCTTCTGAAAACATACTTTTATAGATGTGCATTAAAGTGGTGTGGTGTTTAATTTTAATTTCCCTATTTAATTAATGATAAAAGAACTGTAACTGGGCAAAAATGTATTTTAAAACATGCTATATAAATAAATGTATTATTATTAGTGTCAGAGAAAACTATAGAAAACTAAATGTAAGGATATCTTCTCACGCCTGATTTAGTTTTGATGTGTGATTACCATCAACATGAAAAATAGGATGCAAATATATTAGTTATAATAGAAGTATTTCTTGCAACATGATAATTTCTAGTGAATTATATGAAAATAGAACATTCTTTATTATATTGGAGACTCCCTGGAATCCCTTCAAGCGTCCCTGTTGTGCTTGAGTTAGCTTGCGCTTGTTATTTCTCACCGGAGGCGCTCGGCTAATGTACGCTGGAACTTTCAAACACAATAAGATAATAAACATTTCAGACTGAACTTCGCCACGCTTTGTTATGTGTTATTTATATTTATCGCCATGTTGAAACGGCTCCGACAGCATCCTCCGTGGCCTTGAGGGTTTTATTTTACGTTTGGCTCCGCTTGAACCGGACAATTCCGGCGTACGCAGGTACCGCAATCGAGCGTCTGTCTTTAGGATCCAGTGCATCACAAAAGTTCGGTAATGGACCAATGAAACGTAGTTTTGGTCAGGGGCAGAGCTAACGGACAGAGAAATCAGCCAATCAACGGGTGTTTCGCCTGGACGTTTTGACCAATCAGCGGGCATATGCCAAAAATAACACCTCCTCTTGTTCAGCACCCAAAGTCGAAGGATAGCTCTGGCCTTTCAATGGAAGAAAGTGCTAGATATTTCAGTGTTGAATAATATAACCAATACTCAGTGTCCTCTTTTCTTTTGGAACGATCGGAATTGTCTGTTTTTAATGTGAGCGACAGAACTGGCGTCAAACATGCGTAAAAATCAACGCTGTCCAAGCAGGGAACCACCGAGAAAGGAATTATCGCCGCTCATCTGAGGCCAATCTCCATTATTTTTTGTCAAATAAGGAAACATAACATAGCTAGCTAGCTCACGTTGGCGCTGTAGATAGCCGGGTTAACGTCACATCTTCACAAAAAAGCAGAATCCAGCAGATCATCAAGATTGGATCTACGTTCGCGTAACAGCAGGAAAACGTAAGTAGCATGCTAGTATGTGCGCTAACGTCATTAGCTGCCACCAGCTAACAGTTCACTGCTCAGTTCATATTAGCGAGCCAGCTAACACAGCAGCAAACTAGGCCTTTCCGCAGAGGGAGCATTGTAAAGAGGAATGGAGTTCAGCATGTGGTCAGTGGATTGGTATTTATCACAGAAACGCGTTTTCTGACCCAAACCGACCGGAACATGTTTAAAATGAGCTGTGTTGTAGCAGCATAACATTAGCAAGCAGACTGTAGTCCAAAGAAAAGCTGGCTGCTCATCTGAAGTTTCAAAGTAACTTGGCTAATGTTACCGCCATCGTTAGCAAGGTAATTTTTTTTGAATGAAGCCAATTTAAAGTAACACTGCTATTACTTTGCCAGTGTGCCAGTGAGCTAATTTAGTATTGTATAACTACACTAGCTATAACCAGCTAATGACAGCTTAGCGGACTTTGTCGTATAGGTGTCAATGGTTAGCAGTCTAATGGTATCTCCAACCGACTGGTACTGACATTTACATGCCGCTTTTACATGTTGTATTGATGCTTTTCATATTCGTTGTAAAACACTTTGATCTTTCGTGTGAAGCACGTTGCCCTGTTGCTTAAATGCGTTGTACGTTTTGTCTTAAGCAAACACAAAGCCCCAGAACGATGCTGGTAAAAGTCACATTCGTTTCCATAAGGAGCTATGTGGCGATAAATGTCCAGAACTAATCGCGTCAATGTGTCAAACATAAACTGCATGCGATGCCAGTTGCGTTGCTACTCTGTTCTGTTGTGTATGTTGCGACCTTAGAGGGTAATTCTAACCACAAGGCGAAGCTTTTTACGTCGAGGATCTATGCAGGAGCCCGTGAAGTCAAGTCAGTGCACACATGCGATGTAATCCAAGCAGATAACACTTGATGTAAGACGCAAACTGGTAAGGTGTTTATAAGCAGCCATGTTCACTCCTCCCTACAGCAATTACCTCCAATATTTCATATTAACTCACGTATACTGCTGTATAACAGCATACAGCATGATTTGTTTCTGAACCGAGCACAGTTGCTATTTTGGAGCTTGAATACTGTCAAAATAACTGAAACTGTGTTATTTTGACACAGATTCTTAATTCAATCTTAGTCGCTTAACATCAAATAATGATTTCATTTTGTTAGTCGGTTTTCTTGAAGATTTAGTCAGTGGAACTGACAGTGGAACAGTTTCATCATACTGTAATGTATTTTGCTGAAGGTCTTTGTGTGTAGTTTGCTAGTCTGAGTGCGTTACTGACTTAACGTGCCCTAAAGTTTGCTAGAAAATGTGCATTACAATCATATATTCTCACAGTGTTAATTTTGCCATGGATTTATAATTTAGTCGTAGTCGCTTCTGTTAAAGTTATATTTAGGTAATGCGACGTTTTTATCTTTTTAGTTAGTTTTGTTATAGCGCAATTGAGTCATGGAATAAGATAATGTTGAAATACTCAAACTTTGCCCAAAAATAATATAATTCGCCAATGAATATGCTATTGATTCACGTCAAACTTGATTAATTGTCTTGGTTGTTAACTGGATATGTGCTGTGGCGAGTTACACAGCTGGTGCTTCAGGTCTCAGTTGATTGACACTACTGCAGAGTCAGCTGCTCTGTATGTAGTTTTCTTTTAATATTTTCTATATATTGCATATATTCTAGGCTGCATGTGGGAGTGGTGGGTCCATAGGTGCTGGACAGCTGTGTACATGTGCAGGGAACGTCTCGGCCATACACATGGGCTTGGTTTGTAACTTTGCTTTAGATAAATAGAATACAGGACTTTATGAGCACAGGTGGTCAGCTATAACTCAGAGACAGTTTAAAAGATTTTTATATTAAAACTACCCATTGAATTTGGGTTTGTATGAGCCACCGCCATCAGCTAGATGCTAACTGCAACTAATAACATTTGAAACCTGGCTCCCTGTGTTCTTTCTGAGTTAAAAGTATTTTAAAGCGGTAAATCATAAGAAATAAGTCACCTGTTTGAACAACTGTAACCAAATCCATCTCTGTTCCTTTTCCCCTCAACACCGTGATGGGAATGTCTGAAAGATTTTATTTAACCTGGGCCCGTTCCCAGTCTGACACGTCTAGTCTCAGCTCGACTTCCAAGGTGACAAATTGTACCCTCGTAATAATAAAATTTATACGATCTTAGGAAAATCATTGTTCACTCGGCCCTATATTTCAGACATGTGTCGTCGGAGCTAAGGCTAATGGTAAGTTCACATTTCTTCATCAATTTTGTATCGCGCAGCGCTGAAATTTAGCTCGGCGGCAACCCTGCTCACCTTCTCTGGTATATCAGATAGCGATAAGATGCACAGGTGACTCGTATGTGACATCACCTGATGTTGGCCATGTGTCCTGCTGGCAGATACGGAAGGAGTTCAACAGCTTATAATCTTATCTGAGTCAGCAGTCACTGTGTAAAGACCGAGTAGCAGATGAAACACAGTGTCAGGGAGAGATTGAGACAGTCAACAGGCTTATTTTAGAGTTGGGCAGATCTTTACGGCCTTGGCTGCGCAGCGAACTGCAGCCGTCACATAATGTGCTTTAAAAAAAGTATTCACATTCCACATTGGTCTTCTGTTGTAGGGAAGAATTCGTGTTGTTTTGTTTAAAAAAAAAAAAAAAAGAAAGAAAAGAAAATCCTCTTTAAGGCGAGCTTGTTTCACAATTTTTCAGGAGCGCAAATTAGTTCGACTGCAGCGTTCTCGTAGATTAGTCACCGAGGGCAACAGTTGCATACCGACGAGAAGGCAGCTGTATAAAATGTACCATTGAGCACTTAAGATATATATATGTTGCTAATTTTATTAATGAAATTCCCTTAGAGTGTGAGTTGTTGCAATACAATCTACATCTAAAATAAAAAAGTTGCTAGATAGAAAACTACATGACCAGTTTTGATAATTTCCTAATTGTGAAAGTGGTTTGTTTTAACAAAGCTTCACAGCTTTCAGCTTCTCAAATGTCAATGTTTTCTTCCCCTTCTGTATCATCGCAAGAAGTACTTAGGTTTTGAGTAATTGATAGTGAAAATAATGATCAATTGCCACTCTAGTAGACTTTATAGTTTTGATTTGAATTAACTAGATCGTTAATTGTTGGTGGTTGGTGGTTTAATCCTTTGAGAAGAGCGATGCCAAGGAGAAAGTCAAATAATTTTATTTGTTTTATTCGGTCCCTCAACAGAAGCTAGAATCACAGACTTTGACATTTTTTTCCTTAAACAGCTCCAAACGATAATTGAAAACCAATATATTTAGTCTTTCGTTTTATAGTTTTAACTTCATTTTATAGTTTGCAACTAATCGATTCATTGACTAATCGTTGTAGCTATTGAATGGAGTTTCCATGAAGCTTGAACCTTGTCATAGTATACGGAGTCAGAAAAAACTCAGAATTGTTGGGACGAACTTTTTAATTCAATCTCACTAGGATGCATGTATGGATAGCTGATTAGCTGATAGCTAAATTACCACACCTTCACCAGCTTTTTTTTTCCTGAGTTGGAGCTCATGTCCGCCCATATGCACGCTCATGGCAGCACGAGATTATTGCAGGTAGGGTCGTAAAATTCCAAGAAAAGTTGGAAACCTTCCACGGCAGTCAAAGGGAATATATGGCAATCAATGAGAACATATGGGACTTAACGAGAATAAATCCAAAATTAACAAAATTGAAGACCCCCCCTTAACAGGGAACTTAGATATAGTTGGGGAAAATATAGAGTAGCATAATTTTGGCTAAAACAACCAGATTTAAAGGGATAGTTCAATATGTTTGCCATAGTCACAGCAACAGGTGCTTTATCTTTTAGTGTCGATAGCAGCTGTTTCCAGACCAGAGTCACAAGCTGCCTAGCTACTACTATGCGGCTAATGGTATTTTTTGGTTTCCCTCATCAAATTCAGCAAATACACAATCCAGCAAATCCCAAACTCTGGTGGACAAGTTGTGAGCCGCACATTCACCACACAATGACCAAATCACTACAAAATTACAGCACATGAAGCAAATAGTCAGGATCTACTTTCTTCAGTAAACCACTGGGCAGAGTGACACAGCACACGTTACATTTACTCTGAAAACAGTTCCATCTCGTAATGATCCATGATTATCTCATAGCGTGGTGAAGTAAGTTTTGATAATATTATGGGGTAAATATAATCAGATTATTGTTTAACTTGCAAAAATGATCTAAAAATGTGCTCGCTAGCTGGTAAATTAGGTGCTAAATGATGAATATTTCCAAAATTCCACAGCTTTTCTTCCGCTGGAAGTTTTCCGGAAAACCTTCACAAGCCTAATTGCAGGTGTTTTCCTCTTTATGCTTTTCACGCTAACACTAAATATCTCTAAATTGTGTTTTGCATCCTGCTTCAGCAAAATGCATGCGTGTCCCTTTGCCCTGATACAGCTCACACACAAACACACAGGCAGAACAAACACAAACACGACCTTACAGGACTGGCCAGTGGGCTGTGAAGTGTTGGATTACACTTTTGGACTAATTTACTTTCATGGGTAAACAAAGAGGGGTAAGCTATATTCTGCTATCATGCCGGCGCTCCTTTTCCGTTCCGGAACGTGTTTAAGCCGCGTGCGTTTGTCTGTGAGCGGGCGACTCATTATTGTAGCCGTGTTTCATCGCGTCTGGTGGTCACACTCGCCGTCTCATTAGCCGGCGAGCTAATATCTGCATGGTGTTACAGGTTGGATAACCCCATGTTTGTTGTGGTGCATGTCGGTGGTGTTTATAAAGGGTTGCGTCAGAAAGGCACATTCCCACATTACCTGATCCCTCCACTTAAAAGTCATTCCACAGGCTGTCACAGTCCACCCATAAAGTCGGGGGAGGGTCTCTCTTTTTTTTTTTTAGGTTACGTTACAACCCGTTGCACCAAAAAGGATTACAACATGTAAATTGCTCCACAAACGTTATACAGAGCCCTTTTTACAGATCGCAGAGATTCACAGGTGTCATAATTAACTCTTAAAAACACCATTGAACATGTACAAGTCCAAGGTTAACCTTCTTTCAACTCTCCTCCTTTCTTCTTCAACTCAATGGAATTTTATTAAGGATTTCTCTTGAGGGGGAAAAAAAAAATCAAGTGTATTCCTAGGGTTCGCTTCCATGTTCTAGGGC
Organism: Lepturacanthus savala; assembly: GCA_030544235.1. Classification (NCBI taxonomy): domain Eukaryota; kingdom Metazoa; phylum Chordata; class Actinopteri; order Scombriformes; family Trichiuridae; genus Lepturacanthus; species Lepturacanthus savala. The sequence goes on along the minus strand of CM060471.1, from coordinate 16,817,058 downwards.
AAATTTGCATTCACAGCAGCACTTACTATTAGAAGGTGAATTATTACATCCCCCTGTGAAAATTTAGCAGTGTAGCAGTGCAGGTACTTAGGATATCCTCATTTGGTTTCCTTTGAATTTGTTATATTAACCGATATTCTCAAATTTTGATTCTTTATTGTGAAGTTTCCGACTTTTTAGCTGCAATCTCTGGTGTCTAAAACAATGATAACTCTGCCCCAACTCCCCCCACCTATTACCTGCCAGTGGTTTAAGGTCTATGGAGAATGCTGTTAAGGTTAGACTCTTAGTTATTTGCATTTTTACAAATGTCAGTGGGATTCTTAATGAACCTCTGGAACAGAACCAGGAAGCGCTGGTTCCGCTTCGGCTCTCTATGGCCGACTTTGTAATATGCATTCTGCAGCAGATTAGTGCACCGGGGGGGAAATGAAGAAATGGCGGATCAATAAAATGTGTTTAAGAGCTGCACGTTGGATTTTGGCATCATTCGTCTACGGATAATAAAACACACTTAAAAAGAGAGCGCCAAGACAAGGTCAGAGTTTGAGTATAATAAAGGTCAGAAAGGTTTGCAGCAGGAGACTTGTTTAGAGTGCTAGATAAGATAAAGAAGCATATTTAATGAGTTGAATAGATATAATAGGGAAGGCGTGGCTTTCAATATGTACAATCTCTACCATAAAGCCAGGTATGGACAAGTTGATTTCTGCTCATATCTACTACTTAGTTTTGTCGTTAGAAGGCAACATTTGGCAGATAAACGAGCCATTTTTGATAATTTTAACTTTTCAAGTGGCAGAGAGTTGCCTGAATGTTTCATTAAGGTGCATTTGGACACAGCATGAGGTGATTTAGGGACATTTTACTGGGACGCGGTTCTACTATGACCACCACAAATTCTTTTGCATCTAGAGAGGTCACATGGTGGGATCATTCACATCCCGGGTGCTCTTTTGTTTTCGAAATATTCCATTCAAAATCCACTCCATTATTCGGTCTGATGTTTCCTTCCTTCTTTTTTTTTAACCATTTTCTGGGGAGGAAGGATTCCATTCTGCTCTCGGCCATTCACTAGTGAGTAACCTATCCGTCCAAAGGGGAGGCACAGCGTTTAATTAACTCGAAAACAAATGAGTATGGCAGCCAAGAAGATTTATTTATTCATTTGACTTTTTAAAAAAACAGTGTGCAAAATATATCCATTGTCTCAATGAAGTTGCCTTTTTTTTTACTTTTGTTTTATCTAGTGACATTTCCCTATAGAAAAGTGGAAGCTTAAGTAATAGTAGTTTTATGTTTGGCTAAATAAGGGTGTGTTGGACTGCTACATAGTCTTAATAGAGAAATTGTACATTGGGTCAGACATGTACATACATTAAGATAAGGAGAGACATGGAAATTCAGTTATTGTAAGAAAAAGGCTACAGTTGTCAATCTACATAGGAGTTTTGAAATAGTGTTGATAGGCCAATTAAAACAAGACTCATGATAAATCTCTTACTTCATACTTTTTTCCTGTATAGTGTAACAACCTGTTATATATGCGTCTATAAATAAATGAGTTTAGGCCCAGATTCTGTTCTCTTAGGTGATAGTGCTGGGATTTCCTGAGGGTCTGTGAATGTGTCTTGGAGTAAGACCTGTGTTAGCGTGAGGAATAAAGTAGCAGCTAAACCGGCTAATGTCTTAGCATGTAGAGACGTTACAATACTTTTTACTATGTCGGCTCCAACAGGGCTTTGAATTGTAACTAAAGCGCTGGGAAGCAACACGAGGAGGAGCTTTACACAGTAACTAACGTGCTAGCGCTGTCATACACGAATCTATGAGATATTAAATTATTTGCAGTTTTTGCATAGATGCTTTATTTTATGCAGTAGCCAGATAGGATTTAACAGGAGAGCGAGGGGGTGGACATCCAGGGAAGGACCACTCCAGCCGGGACTCGAACCGGGGTCGGCTCTACCGCTATCGCACCACAGCGTGCCAGGGATTTTAACTTTTAATGAGAAAAATAATGTTTTGAATATCTATTTAAACAGATACACAGACGTTCCTTGCTTTATAGATGGATAACAGAGATGATAATTGGCACAACTATGAAAGCCTTGCCCCTATAATAGCTCTAATTGGCCTCCCTTTCTTTCTGGATAGGAAAGAAGGAATACAAACTAGACAAATTTGTATTGCTCGACAATATTTGTGACGTGGACAGCATGCTAATGGTCTGCATTTTCCTCGAAAAGAATCACGTAAAATCACATAATTTCAATCAAGCCTTCCAAAGTAACTTTTGTACTTTGTGTGTGTGTTTTTTTTTTTTTAAAGTCACAGTGACAAATGATACCTTGACTTTGACACTAGTTTTTGAACAATAATTTGTCGATACCCAAAAAAAGTTGTTACATTATGATAGAAATCTTTAGTTTTTCAGCTCCTTAGCATTTTTTTTTACACTCAAAGCAGCCGTAAGATAAAATTAAACCTGTTTACAACTTCTAGCTAATAAAAATAATAAAGGTTAATAAATAAAAGCTAATAGTTGCACCGTTCCAATGCTGCTTTTTGTGTGATAGCCCGTGTAAAAGCTTTTCTGTAAACCCTGGAAAATATATCCATAAAGGTAGATCCAATAATGACCGTTTTATTGTCCATATTTGATCAATTATCGATCAAAACTTATGGTTTTCATTTGCAAATAGTACATTTAAGAGGATCCAGTATTCACACTTCATTACGTCTGTTTCTTTCCTCCCCATCGTCCGTTTTTATTTCCACTTCAGTTACTGCAGTGGTGTTTGTTTTCGACCATTAGCCATTTTTAGCTTAGCTTCTCAGCCCGCTGGGGAAAAACATGTAGGTTTCTGCTCATTGTCTCATTTATGCTGTTGTCACAGAACTTCTGCTGTTTCTCACGAACGTGACCCGGCTCCGTCGTAGTCGGCAATTACACGCTGTAGTCAAGCCTCTCGAAATACAACAACACCACACACGTGAGTCCTGACTGTGAGCATAACGTGGTGTTTCTTTTATTCCTCCATGGCCGACATGGCAGCAATGAGATTAACTCCTTAGATGTGGCGCTCCGCGTCTTGTGTCGACTTGTTTTTCTGCCGGCGAAGCGCCGCTAACTCAGCGACGAGCGCGTTTTATTTCCTGTAAGTTCTTCACAATAAAAGCCTCCCATTAAAGCCCCTTCAGTGGAAAGCTTTTAATAGGAAGCGGCGGCGGGAGATGTTTTCATCCGCAGTAACTTAACACGGCTCCCGTATGGCTGGAAATGATCAGGAAACCCCAAATAGGGCTGATGTCTGAAAGCGCAAACAGGAACACAGGAAAGAAATTTCAGGCCGATTAAAAACAGTTAAGCCGCACTTGACAGATTTTTTTTTTTCTTTTGGTCGCCTGTTCGCACTCTGTAGCTTTGATCTAAATATATAAGGGATAAACAATCCTCCAATGTTTATTTCAGATGCTCAATCAAAATTCTCAAGACCCGGAGTGGTCGCGTTTTAGGGAGGTCGGGCATAACCCTGCAGGCCAGTGCAGGTGGATTTCAGCATGTTGATGTGTGCACACGGATGGTGCTGGAAGCTTGTGTTAACCGGGCTGCCAGGAGAGCATTAACAGTTTTGTGCGAGTGTGCCTGCTCTCAGAGCAGCACTCAGCCTCTCTGCAGCATTATGTAATCCCCGACCTTCCACATCCCTCTCCGTAGCCAGTAGTTTTTGGCAGCCATGTGCGTCTTAACATCGGGGGGGTGGGGGGGGTGTTGGTTTCGACCTGCGGTTACAGCACGGGTGACAGCAGTTTTGAGGGGGTTAAGTGGTTAGGAGTTCCTGGTTTCAGTCTGATGTCTCAATTAAGATATTTTCTGTGTTTTTCTGTGTGTGTGTGTGTGCGTGCGCTATTCCCAGCAGCAGTTTCTCACACGCTTGACGGCCAGGGAAAAGCTCATAGTATCTGCATGTGTTCTCGCAGTCTGCACGTCTCCTTTCTGGGTCTGGCCGTTTGCGCCGGCTTTAATGGATGGATGATGCAACTCCCCTTTCCTCTCCCTACTGTGTGTGTGTGTGTGTGAGAGACATAGAGAGGGGGATGTCGCTGAATGAAGCTAAGCCTGGATGTTTGCACTGCAGGGTGGGTGGTTGCTAGGCAATGGCAGTGTGTTTGTTTTATTTTTAGAGAGAATCACTGCCGCTGAACATAACAGATTTTTCTTTCTCTCTCACACATGTGAGCACTCTTTTCTGCCGTACATGAACGTACAAGCGTCATGCGGGCGTCGGTAGTGGCGGCGGCTCGATGGAGAGAATCCGCTCCATACAATCGTGGAGCTGAAAAGCAACAGAAATGTGAATAACGTGGCCCACCGCCCCACCCTGGACATGAAATCTAAACCGGCTTGGCGTATTTTTAGAGTGTCTTTTTCTCGCACATTGACTATGACACTGCACACATGCGCAGAGCAGACACACACACACACGCATACACTGAAACCAGCTGTAGTCACTCCTCGCATGTACCGGCCTTTTTTGGGCACATGCCTGTCATGCTATGTGCGCGCTCATGTGGGAGGTAATGCAGAGTGAGAAATCAATATGTTGGGGAGAAAGGGGTGGGAGGCGCGCTCAGGGCGACTCTGATTTTTATTGCTTTTTATTGATTTCAAGATCTCATGAGTGCTACAACCCCGACGAGGCGATATTGTAAGCAGACGCTGACATTTAGGTCACAATTGATTTGTATGATGGAAAAAATATAGTCCAGATCACGCACGGGGTCAGTGATTGTGCATCTGAAGGCTGTGGCCAGTGTAAAAACAAAATTGTGCAAAATAATATAAATATAAGTTGTAACAATTAGTCAATCAGCAACAATTTGAATGCTCAAATAGTCATTTCAGGAATTATTTGAGCTCAGGTGACAATAATCCACCTTTTCCAACCTCCAAATATTATCATATTTAGGTTTTCATAATAATGAATCAATTACGCAACTTACTCGGATATAGTGTATAATGGTTTGAATCAACAATTATTCTTTTAGAAACTGCAAAGAGCAAAAACTAAACCCCAAACACAGATTTCATCTCCGTTCAGCACTTGGCAGGTGAGAATTTCAGTCCTCGCTGATCTCCGTTGTTCCGCAGAATAAGTGAACCGCTACTGGACCTTGTGTTCAGTAGAACAGAGCTATATGTTGAAAGAAGCTTTGCAGGAACAGTTTAATCCTGACCTCTGTGGTTTCCTTCTCTGCTATCTTTGTCTTGTCAGGATCTCTGCTTCTCACCATCCATTGAGTAATTCAAATCGCTCTGTAATCACAGTAAGAAGCAGCCTACTAAACTAATGACACCAAAACCTGCTGATTTACAGAGAGCTGCATTGGACAGGTGTTTTATTATATAGAATATTAGTTATTTACTGTAAATGATTAAATAAAAGCTGAGTTTCAATTAATCGTCGGGTCCCCTTTAAATGCCGGGTGCAGGTGTATATTTTGATAAATAAACGCAGTGTCTAATTTGTTTAAAAAAAAAAAAGGAAGACGTGACCCCGACGACGTATGTTTTATCGCTTAATTGTCGATCACCAAGGCTCTGCTGCACAGAAAAATAAAAAGGACGACATGAAATTCAAATTTTCTTTCCAAATTTGAAGGAGCGACCTTCTCCAGGGCGAGAAATGACTTTTATTTGGGCGATGGAGGCTCTGTTTATTAATGATTAAGGACAATGGATTTATTTCATTCATTTAATATAGTAGCATTACTAAAGGGACCCCCATGTTTTGTTTAACAAATCCAAAACTTGGAACAAAACTAAAAAATCCAAACTTTCAGAGAAAAACTGGGAGAACTTAAAGTTTTGCTGAGCAAGATTTTTGCCAGGAAGGAAGTAATCACCTGCTGCCTGAGCTCAAATAAACGCCTGATCTTTTAGGCTAAAACAAATAGCCCCGGCTATTTGGTCATTCATGGTAGATAAAGAAATGATAAGAAGTTAGTCATTTAGATTTGAACTACCTACTTTATGCTGTTTTAAACTCTAAATGCAGGGCTGCTCGATTATTAAAAAAAAATCATTATCATGATTATTTTTAGTTCATATTATTCAAGCGACTCTTGTTTGAGTTGGTTAAACAGATTTGTTGTGTTGCCAAAAGTTGTGGATATGACCTTATAGCAGATCTTGCACATTAACATGTCTTTTCTCCCTCTCCAGACTCCCTCTGCCATTTCACTCCCCGCTGTGCAAATGTATTGTGCATGTGCGCCTCTTTTCAACTCAATTATATTAGCTTCACAAGATCATTTGACATGTGAATTGAAATCAAAATTCAATTTATTGCACAGCCTTCACCAAATGTATCAGAAAACACTTGCGCCATTAATTCCACAGGGATGGCGTGCACCCTGAGGGTGGCTGACATAACATTTCCGGCGGAAGTTGCAACGTTTCACGTCTTTTGTTTCTCTCTTCTCTTCCCCTGATACATCTGCAGCTATAGGCAGCAATGGGTGCATTCCTGGACAAGCCGAAGACGGAGAAGCATAGTGCCCACGGCGAGGGCAACGGGCTGCGCTACGGCCTGAGCTCCATGCAGGGCTGGCGGGTGGAGATGGAGGACGCCCACACGGCGGTGGTGGGCCTCCCCCACGGACTCACCAACTGGTCCTTCTTTGCCGTCTACGACGGCCACGCGGGCTCCCGGGTCGCCAACTACTGCTCCGGCCACCTGCTGGAACACATCCTGTCGGGCGTGGCCGACTTCAGCTCGGGAGGGGGCTCCGTGGAGGGCGTGAAGGACGGCATCCGATCGGGCTTCCTGAACATTGACGAGTACATGCGCAGCTTCTCCGACCTGCGGCAGGGCCTGGACCGCAGCGGCTCCACGGCGGTGTGCGTGCTGCTCTGCCCGACCCACCTCTACTTCATTAACTGCGGCGACTCGCGGGCCGTGCTCAGTCGAGACAGCAAGGTGGGCTTCTCCACCCAGGACCACAAGCCCTGCAACCCCCGCGAGAAGGAGCGCATCCAGAACGCCGGCGGCTCGGTCATGATCCAGAGGGTAAACGGCTCCCTGGCTGTGTCCCGGGCCCTGGGGGACTACGACTACAAATGTGTGGACGGTAAGGGCCCGACGGAGCAGCTGGTGAGCCCCGAGCCCGAGGTGTGCGTGCTGGAGCGGGCGCCCGAGGGGGACGAGTTCGTGGTGTTGGCGTGCGACGGGATCTGGGACGTCATGTCCAACGAGGAGCTGTGCGAGTTCGTCCGCTCACGACTCCTGGTGTGCGACGACCTGGAGAAGGTCTGTAACTCAGTGGTGGACACCTGTCTGCATAAGGTGAGACTTTTCCTTCTTTCTCATGAAACAAAAGTTTGTTTGACATCAAAATATGTTTTCTCCCTGTGTGGTTTATAGAACAGAGATGTCTTTCAGCTTCAGAAAGTGACCAATAATGTGAGAATGATCAGGCATTATTGTGCTGAATGTTCAAAATGAAATCTGAATACGTTGATGAGTAATTAAAACACTTCTTTAAACTTTTTTTTATGGTAAATCCTATATTCTGATGGTTACTTTTTACTTCTCATTGTGAAAATATGACTTCATAATTATATGTAAATGTAACCGGTGGCTTATTGCATCACAATATAACAGAATTGATCTTGCATATGAATATTTTAGCATCAATTATTCATTCATGCATGTATTACTCGGCCACTGCTGATCTGCTGATTCTTCTTCTGTTCTTGCTTTCAAATCTGTCCATGCCCATTGGCTCCTCAGCTATTGATCCGAGAGAAAGCAAGAATCACTCTTCGTCTCAGCTGAACTTGTCCGTAATTTCACATCTGTGGCTTTTTTTTTTTTTTTTTTGCCTTCCATGTATCATTTATTTTGTGCGTTCAGTATTCCAAGAAGCAGCAAGAGCACAGCAGTTTAGTTATTTTTACCATGCTTGATGGGTTATCTCGAGTAACAGCCACCCGTCACTGTCATAAATCTCCAGCGCTGCCTGCCACTCTGCCACTGCCTTTTGTGATTTAACAGTGTTCGCTTACAGAAACTTACCCTGACCATGTTGACTTTTACAAGGTAATGACAAGGTGACTATTCATTGGTTTAAAGCCTTCTATCTTGTCTGCAACTGTCTCTGTGACGCCGTAGCGCAACTGTGCTTCTATAACACACACATTACAATTGTTAGAGGTTTCTGATCTAAGATTTAAATCGATGACAAGAGAACTACAAGAACTACAAGAGGACTTCTGTCTGATGTTTGAGGCAGGAGGCACATGCAACTTTTACCTTATATGTTTACTGTTTAAAAAAATCCATTTGGAAAATGTAAAAAAAAAAAGACCTTAATTAAAATAAAAGTATTTGGGGAACCTCCCAAAAGGATCAATAAAGTCTAACAATGATTATAATTATAATAATAATAATATTAATTATAATACATTTCATCTGTGTAGCAGCTTTTAATACAAGAAATGTAACTCAAGGTTCTTTATGACAGAGAAAATATGTGCATCGAGTTCCTCACATAAAAGAAATTTTATTAATTAAATTATAAATATAAAAAAATTAGAAGTTGATAAAATCGATCGTGAAAGGTGAAAATAGAATACATGAGACATTGAAAACAAAACCCACTGAGTCATGAGATAAAATAAAGTTAAATTAATTGAATCATTTGTTACACAGTGATGTCGGTGTTATTCTGTATCCTTAAAAACCAAGACATGTTTTAAGGCGTATATAAAATACCCTGTTTTAGATGTATAATTAATATATTTAATTTCTTAAGATATCCTGTTAACTATGAAAGTATGTAGTAAAAAAATAGTATTTTTGTATGTTTCCACATGACACATGTATCAAGTTGACTATTGGACCAGGATTGTCTTCCAAACTGTTTCCGATGTCACAAATCACACCTGTTAATATCAGACGAGCTAAGAGAAACTTTCCACTTTCAGCAGACACACCCACGTACTACCACGTTCTACACATGATGCTCAAACATTCAAATTCAAAAACCTTTATTGGACTTCTATAGTGAAGAGTGGAAAGATTCCTCTACTTCAAATGAAAACTTTTGCCGGTGTCATGTTGAGATTAGAAGCCGTTTTTGCATCACGCTTGTCTAGTCACTATTTAGAACCTCTGTCATTTATTCATTCGAAGCTTGATTTGTTGTGTCCCTGTCGTCGTCCTGCAGGGGAGCAGAGACAATATGAGCGTGGTGTTGGTGTGTTTACCCGGAGCCCCCAAAGTCTCAGAGGAGGCTGTGAAGAAAGAAGAGGAATTGGATAAATACCTGGAGACTCGTGTTGAGGGTCAGCGCACACACACACACACACACACACACTACACTAATATAACAGACTGACAGTACAGCAGCATTCATAATAATAGCAGTCCAATGTGAATAATTAGATTAGTCCAGCTTTTTATTATATTTTTTGAAATGGCAAATAAATTACCAGCAGGTGCACTAGATTCTCAGAAAACCAACATGACCCAGCATTCGTGATATTTACGCTCTTAAGACTGTGCAATTGGGCAATTAGTTAAAAAAATAGCAGTCTGCCATTGACTTTACAAACTCCAAACTATTTTTTACAAACTTTTTTTTTTTCACTAAACTAATATTTAGCCATATAACCACAGTTTTTACTGTTTTACTACTTCACGTCACCTAATATAAAGGATTAATCTGGTTAGTCACATTGGACTGCTATTATTTTGAACACTACTCTATGCAATATCTTCAGTAGCTGTTCCAAATTGCTTGATTTGATAGTTGATATTAGTTTCAGTGCTTTTTCTTTTGTTTCTCAGGCTGATATTCTGTATATTTTACCGCTCAGTGGTAGTTATGAAGAATCCATCAGAAAAAACGGGTATTTTTGAAACTTGGTTAAAACTTTTCCTGTCCACATCACCGGTGTGATTTTAAAAATGTCTCCGTCCACACAGACCTCCAGTGTCGGCGTGCCGGGATAACCACAGCCAGAGCTTCCTTATCAGATAACCCCGATGCCTCTGTTGCTGGATGTGCATGAGCAGTTGTGTGAAACACACACAAAGTGCTGATAAGTTGCTAAATAGCAGCAGTGTTTTGGCAACACGTCGGTCTTCCATAACTCCGTCAGCCGGTCACGTCTGGAGCGCTCGGCAGGTCTCCATGGAGACGGTTTACTGTTTACCTCCGCGCAGCGTGACGTCAAACACTGTCGACGATCCCCCCGGAACCCCCTCCCCTCCCTTCACACCCTATGTTGCACCTTTACGTGGCAGATCCTCTGTTTGGATAACATACAGTAAATCGCCTGAGCACAAGGCTAAAACTTTCCAATTGAATCCATTTGGAACAGAGGAAGTGGGACGTCTGAATAGAAATCCAGACTGTGAGAGATTATGGTCAAATTTAACTATGACTTCCAACGATTTGGCACATCAGACCATACATAAAACCTATATTATACCCTATAAAAGATTCCAGATGAAAACTACAAGCTTTCATATTTGTAACACCATGTCACCTGGAACATTTATGGCCATGTTTTTGGACTATCCAATTATTTCTAATTTTTGGTGAAAAACCCTGTTCCATCTGACTTGCTGTATGTTTTTTTTTTATGTCCCTAACCCTGCTTTCTGTCTCCTTGATAATAATTCTGATACCAAATGCAGTATAAAATGGTGTTTGCTGGGTTTGCATCTGCAGAGAAAATGGATTCTACTATGTATGTGACGACTGTGGAAGCCTAGCGTGCTTTTTCTTCTAGATTAATTGACAATAAATTGCGTTTTTCCCAGACTTTTGACTTTTGAAACCAGACAAAAATTCAACCCGGACTCCGGTTGTAAAAACTCCAGTTTCAGGAAAGCCACATCTGCGGTTCCGTGCGGATGAAAGGCCGCACCGGTTTTAAAAATCCCCGCGTTCGTGTGGACGGCCCCTTACACGCGGACGCCGCATGTTTTCAATGCCTATTTGAGTCATATCGTGCTCACTGACTGTACATAATCAGGACAAAATAAACATTCCTCAGCTCGTACAAACAAGTCATAGTGGATCTGATTTTTTTTTTTTTTTTTTGCCCCATACTTCTCGGCCCAGAACTTGTAGAACTATAACCTTTCCATGGTACAGAACGTCACCTCACAAATCCTTTGCTGTGTTTGTGGTTGCTACAGAGCTACTGGGAACCTGTGGGGAGGCGGGAGTCCCTGACCTGGTGTCTGTCCTGAGGAGCATCGCCACAGAGAACATCCCCAACCTTCCACCTGGAGGAGGCCTGGCCAGCAAGTAAATACTCAGTTATTTCCAGCAACAGGATTAAAAAGTAAAACTAGATGATTAAAGAAAATGCTAAAGTAGCACTGAGGATTATACCAGTAATAGATTCCAAGGATGCATGACCTTTTCAGCTGTTTATTTAGCAAAGTTTGATTTAATATTAACCCGTTTATATTTCACATGCTTGAAAATAAGGCTTGACTATTCATATACATTGTTTTTTTTACTGCTAAGAAACTTCTAAAACTCATAATTTACCACCAGAATGCATTTTAAAGAACAGAGATGTCATAATTTCTTATGCTTGTCGTCACGGTTCACACGTTTACAATAATAATAATAAAAACTTTATTTGTATATTCCTTTTTTACGGCAATAAGATTAAAAAGTAAAACTAGACAAATGAAGAAAATGCAAAAAGTAGCATTGAGGATTGGCCCTGTAATAGATTCCAAGGATGCATGACCTTTTCAACTGTTTATTTAGCAAAGTTTAATTTAATATCAACCCATGCATATTTCACATGCAATTACATGTTCCACTGCAAAAACTTTTTCAACTGGGGCACTTTACTGGATTCCATGATTTCACCCTTGAATGTACAACCTGAAATGTATTACTTTATTCACGTGACCTTTTTTTGATGACGTTTTCTGTGAGTGTCATTGCTGAAAGAATTAGAATAAATCAACAAATCTATCAACAAAATGACAAAAGGGAAATTCTTTGCGGTTCTCGCTAGTTTGTAAGGTTCTATAGAGAATCGTTTGAGACAAATAAGCGGGTTAACTTTTCATCGACAATAATCGGGACCTGCAGCTGTGTAATGCACTCTAACCCGTCCGACACACTCGTGCTCTTTAAAACTTCCAAACATGCAGATGTCACTGATTAAAACACTTAAATGTACGTATGCATCAAGAGATTGTGCAGCGTCCTTATGTACACATAGTGGATCCTCAAATAGCAACTCTAATGCTTTAAGTTCCATTACCAAGTTAATCAATACACATTTGCAAAGATTGAACAGAGATTGTTTATATTGCATCAGGAATCGTTCTCTCCTCTAAGCAGCTGGGTATGTGTGTGTGTGTGTGTGTGTGTGTGTGTTTTTGCAGACGGAGTGTGATTGAGGCGATGTACAACAAGCTGAACCCTCACAGAGAAGAGGAAGGGGTAAGTTCATCTCTCTCTCTCTCTCTCTCTCTCTCTCTTTTTTTTTTTTAAAGCATTCACAGCTTCAACTTTTCACCCCCACATCAACATGACCTCATAAATGAGAGAAGCACGCATCAGCCCAGACAAGGGCACCCTTTTGTTTGCGTGTGTGTGTGTGTACATGTGTGTGAGAAAGAATGAATGTGATTGAAGCATGAAAGGGAGCAGAGGATGGACTCAATAGAATAACCTCAGCAAGCTTGGTGAAACTAAATTGACTGTGATCCGCATTGAAAAGCATTTTTGCGGCCAATTGATATTCATCGTTGAAATGTAGATTAGAGTAAGAGTAAGCGTGTAGAGTAAGCCGACGATAAAACCTCTTCAACTCAATGCTGAACGCACATCCTTTAAAGCAGCAGAACCTACAGACGAAATCAAATATGACTCAATGCTTCATGAACCTGAATGCGAAAATGGCTGCGTTTGACATTTTTTGCATTCCACACAACAAATAATATCCTTATAATAGAGTAATTGCCTTTATTTTTCTATTTTACTATTTACATTTCCTCTTCTTTTTTTAATAGAAGGGTCTCTGAAGTAGTAGCTGCTCTGTTTGCGGTGTCTAACCACGATTACAGACATTCAACATTCCCGGATACACGTTAAAAACAACATGCCCATAGATAATTCTTCTTCTGGCACGGTTTTCCTGTTTTGACGTGACTCGTTCGGAAATATTGCTGAGTGCTCACAGAAACCCATAAATCGTAGTCGGAACTCACTGAATTTATATCATAAATACCAAATTGGCCCGAATAAAAGACAACCCCAGACTAAAGACAACTGCCTCTTTACAGCAGCTGTTTTTTTTTGTGGGGAAAAGACTTTTTGAACATACTTTCCCACTCGTACTTGTTGGGAAAGTTTCCCAGAGATATTATTAATCCGAGGAGATGAGAGTCCCTCATCTTTGAAGCCGTTTCTCTCGTCAAAGTGAAATACGTCCGTTAAAGCAGAACATAAATCCCGCGTTTTGAGTCTTTTCTTTCAGTTTGACGGTTTCGCAGTCTGTTCTGCTGCTTGGAAGCAACCGTAGTTCTTTTCTAGCATTTTTCAGATTTTTTTCTGTTTGTCTGTTTTTAGCTCCTCGTCATCTGTGACGATTGGAATTCTTGGCTAAACGCGTAATTGTCTAGTTCTCAAATGTCAGACGACCCCCCCCCCCCCTTTTTCTTTAAAGGCTGAAAATAGCCTATAACGATGAATGTCAAGAAATACATTTAAAGATAATAATAGATGAAGTTTCCCCATTCACTCCAGGCCATTTGGAAAAAGTCAAATCCAAATCATGCATATGTATCATTGATAGTAAATTAAATTCATGTGTAGTGCAGCAGGAAATCTCACGTCCGATGTCTTGAATTAGATGCTTTAACAAACATATTAATCTAAAGAAGAAATAAAAGAAGAAGAAAAATAAAATAAGTCAAACAAAGGAATCTTATTTTAAAACATCAAGACTAAATTCCCCAACATCAAGAAAAAAAAACCTTAAAATAAGCGACATTATCTGTCAAAGGAATAAGATATTTAAAGATAATTCTACTCAATATTATACCAAAAAGTTATTTTCACTTAAGATTTCATTTTTTTTAGCGCGAGTAAATGTTTTAAATTGTAATGCAACAGTAGACTGACTGTTTAAATCACACACACACATTCTTGTCATCTTTCCTTTCATCTGTTTTGTAAATTTGAAGGTGAATTAATATCTATTTCTTTACATTAAAAGGACGGGAGGCCAACCTAAAATCAAATTGCACTGGATGTGGCCCATGAACTAAATTGATTTTGACTCCCCTGCATTAAAGGGTGGATGTGATGGTGCGTGTGTGTGTGTGTGTGTGAGAGGGCACATGAATTTGTCATATTTGTCATATTAATGGCTGTGGGGTCTTGACTTGCAGGGCTCTTTTCTCAGGGCTGTGTGGGTGCTGACCACCCCCCCCCTTCTCTCTCTATTATACCACACAGCAAATATCACAAAAGGTTGTTGGTCACAGGTTCACAGGTAGCATTAACAGGGGCCTGTCCGCCTGGTGCAAGAATGTCTCTGACATCGTCACGCTAGTGTGTGCTAGATATTTGTGTGTCAATGATGTGAGTACTGTGCCTGTGTGTGTGTTTGTGTGTGTGTTTGTGTGACCGTGGAGCGTGCCTGCAGAGTCTGACCCCTGGCGTGTCACCTCAGGCCTGTGCGGGGGGAGAGGAGAGTGAGGAGGGAGGTGGCGGCACGGCGGCTCACCTTCTGGAGGTTCTGCGGCAGTTCCGCCTGCACCACCGGGGGCAGTACCGCACGGTGCTGGAAGAGTCCCTGGCCGCCTACCACCTGCGGGGGGACAACGCCGCCGAGGGAGCCGGGGAGAGCAGGAGGACGTCCGGCGACGACGGCGACGGAGACGACGGTGGCCGCGAGCAGCCCGCCTCCCCTCCCTCTCCCCCCTCGCCCCCGCCCTCACCCGCCACTGCCGTGCTGGAGACCCGCCGAGACGCGCCCGCTCCCGAGTCCGACCCCACCTCTGACTGAGCGCCCCGCATACCCAGCCACCCAGCCACCCCCACCCGACCCCAGAGCTCTAGTCAGATGCGCTACGACCTCTCCTCCTCCTTCCCTCATCGCAGAACTTGAATGGACAATCCGGCCACTTTCAGCTTCGTCGTGACCACCTTCGCCATTCATGGGTATTTCAACAACGCAGTGGAAGTAAAAACGGCCCTTCTGTCTATTCAAGTTCTGAAGTTCTGTCTCCGAGCCACATGTAAACCTTCCACCTAACGAGGACTTCTTTTTTTTTTTTTTTTTTTCCCCTCCCCCCTTCTCTCCGCTGACCGCCCTCGGCTTGGTGGATTTTCTAAAACTTTGCCAGCTGCATTTACAACTTAGCCACACTGATATGAATGTTTACAATAAGAAATGTTCCAAAAGTGGCCGGCAAAAGCACGCCACGGCCATCGACCGGCGTAGGCTTCTGGCCGACATCCCACCTCAAACCCCCTCGCCTGCTTTCAGCAGACGAACCGGCGCACAGAGAGGAGGAGGAGGAGGGGAGGAGACCTTCAGGAAGTGCAGCCGTCTCAGTTGCTCTGCCTCCAGGGCTCCTCCATCTACAGACTCAACACACTCTTTTGTGTATATGTATGTATGTATGTATGCGTGTGTGTGTGTATGTTTGCGTGACCGAGCAAGATACCAATCGTCACTACTGAAATGTGTGTTTTTTTTTGGTAGTGGGGAGGATACTCGAGTGTCAGCCCATTCATCCGGATGCTCAGCGATCTCGGGGTTATTTCAAAGCAGTCTGGGTAACTGAACCACCAGGCGGTCTGACCACACAGGGGATGCCTGTGTGGGCGGGTTGGTGGGCGCATGCTTGAGGTTTTTGAGTTTGAAATCATTCTCCCCACCACATGTTAGCGTGCCGCCTCACAGCCAGTCGAAAATGTGTAAAAAATACCCGGCCGGTATTCAGGTGGATGTAATTGTGTGAGTAAGTCTCAAGAAAGCAAAAACACATTACGTTGCCGGGCAACCAAGGGAGACATGAAATTAAAATGAAAACCAGACTGGAGTTCTAGAGCCACACTAGCGACCCCATGAGGCTGTAATGCTCATCACACCCTTTTTAAATTAAGTATTTAAAAAAAAAAAAAAAAAGTTTCACTAGTTGGACATGAATTTAAAGTTTGGCCTGAAGGTGGCACCAGAGGAAAGGTCATATGAAGGTGGCACTAGAGGAAAGGTTTTATTGGTAGTGAAATCAAATAAGACGTCACCTCTACAGTTGATATGTCTTTCTACAGCAGCAGCGCATCCTGTAAGTCTTCATCAGTCTGCTGTCAGCTCTGAACTAGGAGCACAAATCTCTGACAGGTTTAGTCGTGCTCTCAGCAGCTCGCAGAACATCAGCGTGCTAACGTTTTGAGGCGTAATGTTTAGTAGTGTCGACCCGATTGTCGCCCTTGACGAGGCGTCAGGACCACAAAGTTTTCCCCAAATATCGATCCATCCAATAATCTTTCCGACGTTTTAATTTGATTTGTCAGAGCCGCATGTCATTCCATTGAATTCAAATGTAGGCAATCAAGCCATGACACAATGAATGTGTACACACGACGGTGACGGCTCTTTGATTTAATAGCATGGCTGAAGTATTAAATAAGCCGGTTTTTAACAAGGCACACTATGCTCATGCTGACAGATACAGGTATTAACTGTGGCAGATAAAACCACACATACAGTATATATTCCTTTACTTCCAGGGTAACCAAACAGAATGCAAACTCTTAACTCATTGTGACAGTTTGATTGAAACCTACAGTGTTTATTTCTCTTGTCTGTGAAGGCAGGTTAGAGTTGATTTTCTGTATAATTCCCTGTAAATGCATGTACTGCACTTATCTTTTCAATATCTAAGGCACTTATCTGTTTGAGAGGGGGGGTTATGCTTAACACTGTGTGTATGTACAGTATGTATGTAAGCGTGTTTGTGTACGTATGGGTTGTATTTGTATGCGGTTACGTGGGCCAAATCAGTCCCACAGTTTAAATGACAAATTAACAAATAAAAATGATTTGAGGTATAAAGCCGTGCTTCGTGTCAAGTGTGTGAGCATCTCTAAATTCTATGTTTGTCACAAGGGACCTGAACCAAGTCAGTCACCGTACAAATGTGTCATCGGGGTTGGTTTTTATTGAAACAATAACGTTGCATTGAATGGAAATCCCTAACAGAGCCCGAGGTAACGTGGTGACATTTGATACAGGCCCGTTTCCTCGAACTTCTAGAGGAAGCCGTCAGTGTTGTTTCTATATTTATGTCTTCTAAATGTTTCTATGTGTGTTCTGGTTAACAGCTCAAGCAGAAAATAAAGCCTCGCCCTCCTCCTCGCCCTCCTCTGTCAGCTTCAGCTCCATCCTAGACTTGTAATTTCATCTTTGCTTGAAGACGTGTTAATCTGTCTTCTGCTTGAAACAAATGAGGGTTCGAAACCTCAAAATATGCGCCTGCTGCTGTTTTTAATTTAATTTTTCTTTAAAGACTGTAGGGACTCCATTCTCTTAATTTCTCCCCCTGTTTTTCAGTCTTGACAGTCGGCCTCGTGATTCTCCGCAAGGTGAGTCATCAGAGGTCTGGGTTCCGGTAGCGTTAAAGGCTGAGCAGGGGAATCTCACTCACTTTCACCATCATCCATTCATGTTGAACACATTCACAGGGCAGTGAGGTTAAACATGCACCGTCTTCTCAGCTTCAATTAAAGCATCAGAAGCGGCGTCTTAACGACGACTCCTAACGCACCTCTCTCTCCGATTTTTTTCCTCTTTACTCACCCAGAATGCCGGTGAGCTGGAAGACCCCTGGTAGCCATGGCAACGACCCCCCCCCCCCCTCCGCGACTCCTCCCGGCGATCGGTGCGTCCACCCAGAGGAGTGTCTCTCCATTGCGCCATGTCTTTCTCCACTAAAAGAGGACATGTGGTGTGTGTTGGGAGTGTGTGAGTGCGCGTATGTTGGTTGTGCATGTGCGTGTGTTTGTGAGTGTGTGTGTGTGTGCGCGCGTGTGTTTGCAGCAGAGGGACAAAGACGACAACAACTACACACACGCAGACCGCTTTAAACGTGGAGGGGAAAAAAAATCACTTTTCAGAAATGTCAAGATTTTATGAACTGAATCATTGTGATGGTAGAGATGATTTTTACCATTGAGGTGTTTTTTTTTTGTTTTTTTTTTCCTCTTTTTTTTCTTTTCTTGAATGTTGACGTTGAACACCTGACTTCACAATGACATGAGGACCTTGCGTGAGTGTGTTTGTGTGTGTGAGAGAGAGCTGGGGTGTGAGTGTTGTTTTTTTTTGTTTTCTTTCGAGGAGGGCCAAGAGAAGACATGTGGTGGATAAAGACTTTGTATGTAATTCTTCTTCTCCTGGACTTTTTTTTTTGTGCTCCTGGGTCTAATAATTGCTTAACACCCTCACTTCTCCCCTCTTTAAGAAAAAAAAAAAAAAGACACACACACTTTCTCTAACACACACACAGACACACCAAAAAAAAAAAAGAAAAGGAAAAAAAACAGAAACATGAACACACACCCTCCCCCTCAAACATCGACCCCTCCCCCCACTTCCACCTGTGCACGTATGTGATGTGCCACCTTCGCAGGGCACCGCATGAGGGCTTTGGGTCCACATGTACATGCTACGTGTTTTTTTTTTTTTTCCCCCAGTCGACCAGGATGGACTGTCATTGGTTGAGACTGACTGAACCTGAAGGACCTCCGGACTCTGATTGGCTCCTGCCGTGTGAGAAGTGGAAATGATTTGGATTTTTTTTTTTTTTTTTTCTGTCGCTACTATTAAGATGATGACGATAATCATGATGGGGGGCGAGGGAGGGGGGGGGGGGGGGAAACGGGAGGTTTATGTAGTTCACTGAAAAGCCGAGCGCACGTCGAACTCATGGAGACAGGTGTTGGTGTGTGGGGGGGGCGGGGCCAGGGGAGGGAGGGAGGGGCGGGGGGCTGTTGTATCACTGGTTGGACTTCCTGTAAGAGGCGGGTGGGAGGATAAACTGAACTTCCCACCTCCCTCCCCACCGTGGCGGCTGGAAGTGCACATGACGGCGGACTGTCCTGACAGAGGAAAGTTGTTTTTCTTTCTTTTTTTTTTTTATGTTGTCCATGAGGTTACTAGCTGCTCGCTGCGTAGAGTGAGTGAACTCCCTGTTTTAACCCTGTTCCTGGTTCTCAGACTGCATTGGTAATGTTTGTATTGCTGTTGTTTGATTGCACTCACATTTGATTACAGAAAGCGTCTATATAAATAAAATACCTGCCAAGGACCAGTGGTGGCTGTGCATTTTATATAGAGATGAATTCCCGGTTGTGTACGTTTTGTCAACGTGGCCTCGCGTACGTACGTAGGTCGTCGGCGCCCGCGTGTTCTTTCATATCCGTTCACATCGTGGTTCCCACTAGAGATCCGACTTAGAAACAAACGTGACCTGGTTATCGGTCACTCGTTTCACTTTCTTTTGCTTTTTTTTGTCTTTTGTTCGTTATTGTTATACAATGATTTTTTATTATTAGTAGTATTTTTTGTTTGACAGCGCACCCTGCTGGAGTGCAGCTCTAGGAAACCTGTTATGTAATCGACCTTGACCTTTGACCTCTATGAAGTAGCGACTGTATGAGATTTACCCAAAATTTTCCAAATCTAAACAAAAGTTAAAAAAAAAAAAAAAAAGGTTGTAAGCAGATATTATAGAAGGAAAAAAGGTGTAATTGTTTAAAAAAATAATGATAATAATAATGTAACAACTAACAAAAAAATATCCGCAGGGTGTCCCGGTGGCCTGTTTTATTTATTATTTTATTATTATTATTTTTTATTTCATTATATGTTTTAAAGGGACAATGCACAGAACATTTATTATACCAGATACTTAACAACTCATCTGTCTTCCCTGGACAGAGGCAGCCATTAATGCACAAATTGCCAAAGTAAAATCGAACAGTCAGTTGTGGTGAATTAAATCATTAAATGTCCCGTATTGTGAACCTTTCCTGGTTTTATTGAAATGTTGAAATCTTTAAACACAATTTATTTGTGGGTTTAAGAACCAAAAAAAAATCATCTAAATATAGTTTTACGTCTCATCTCCATACCCCAGTCTCATCAAGATCCACTTTATTTGAATGTCTGTGAATATGAGGGTGGGCAGCGATAGTATATTTGTGACATCACAACTTCATGGACGTCCCGATGGCTTGTTTTAAGGCACAGTTTCTGAATGTGGGCTGTGTGCGTTCCTCTGTGGACTGAGCATTTTACAACATGGGACGGATTTTATATGTTTGTAGAGTATTTTTATTTTAATTATTACACCTATACCTTTTTATTATCTACTTTCTGGGACCTTTAACATTCTGACATAGTGGTTAAGGCCCATACCATATACTGTTTCCCTCTCTCACTATCCTAAAGTATGTTATCTACAAGACTACATCACATATTAATTAAGAGCACAGGAATACATAAGGCTCAGTACACAGTGTCCACCTAGTCTGCAATTATTTATCATAATCCTGCAAAACTTCAGTAATCAGCTAGTTAACCTTCACATATGAACCAGTCTGGAGAAGGAAATCACCAAAGTTAATGCTTTTCCCCTTTTTTCACAATGTTCAAGCTTAATTATCTATCATATAAATAGATCTTAAATTCAATTTACTCAGTTTATACTCTGTATTTTGGGGATATGTAAAATGATTAAAGTGATATTTTAGTAATAGAATAGAATGTTATAGGATATCTCAAAAAACTTTATTTGAATCGGGTAATAATCCAGACCAGCAATGTGTACAATTAGAAAACTGTTTTCTAAAGGACACATTTATTTAAAAAATATTTCTAATACTCATCTCTCTATATATTCTGTATATAAAGTTTATATATTTTATACGACTGGGATGGTTTACAAAGGAAAATAGTTAATAAATAATTGCAAGTGCTGCATTGACACCATCGTTCCTCCCCTGTACACACACACACACACACACAACCTCTGTATAATCTGTCACTCTGTCATAATTTGATCATAATCCCTAATCATAATCACATAGTATCTTAAAGGTGTTCTCAATCTGGACTGGGATTATGGGATTGTGTGTTAGAGTGTGAATGAGCAATCCAAATATATTACACTGGTGGTGTGTGTGGTGTGTGTGTGTGTGTGTTTGGGGGTAAAAGGGGTGAATTTAATTTGATGATGGTGGGGTACATCCTGTCACTGATTCACCCACAGAATCCACTTTAAGCCTGATCAAACAACAATAGACACATGACCTGTTAAAATAGTGTGTGTATGTGTGTGTGTGCATGCGTGCATTTCCCTGTTTGGTTCATCTTTAATCTCTGTCATTTTAATTTTCTTTTCTATAACAGAATGAGATAAAACTAAGTCCAAGAAACTCAGATCTCCTCTTTCTCTGCACATATTTCTTTTCAGCCACACTAGTAGAATATGCTCATATATAGCATAGAATATCTCATCTATCTGATTTTTTCTCGATAATGAACCCTAATGACTTTTGTGATCCCCTAACTTCTCCTTCAGCGACACCAGCGGGACCATTTCTTTTGAATTTCTCAACATCTACATGCAATGAACTGGCCAAAAAAAAAAAGTATCAATATGTGTGGAACAAAGTTATTAAGATCCATGAAACAACACTGCAAGTCCATGCTTCTTGTTGCACGTCTGCACTGTGCAGAATGATGTATGTGCAGAGTTTGACACTAGAGGTCAGGTGTGTACCTATAAGTAGAATGTGTGACATCACAATTAGTTTGTAGCCAATCATGGCCCAGTACTTAGAAGCTAGAATCCTCCAGTGTGCTACGAGTGGTCGTCTGTAGGAGAAGTCTTGTGTCCAGCAATTAAATGAATATGAAATATATTAGAATGCCGATAGATTGTGGATTTTAAGCTGAAAGAGGAGGAGGAGACATTATTTTAAAGGGGGTATGTGATCAAAGTTGAGGTTAGTAATATCTGTTGATTTCTTCTGGCGCCACCAGGAGGCCAAATTTGACTTTTGTCCAACAAAGACTAAAAATCAGCATAATCTAATGACATAAACATAACATGACGAAGCACTTCCCCCCCCCCCCCCCCTCACTCGTCTTATTTGAATTCAAAAAGCAGCGTCTGCAAAAAACTCTTCCCAACCTGGAATAAAGCTGCAGCTGGTTCAGAAACTCCAGCCGAAAGGGGCAGATATGATGATTCTTGTTTCCTCTAATATATATGCAGCTGTGTGGGCATTCTGTTTATTCACTCCTTTGCTGAAAGAGCAGTGAAGATGTTCGGAGCCAGCGGGTTGTTGTGTTCTCCACAGATCCAGGTCAGATGACCCGGTTGACCCCGATACGATGAAGAACATGCGCCGACTGAATTGCTTCATTAGCGGAGATGGAGACGCTGCTGCCGTCGTGTGAGTCGTCTCTTCTCACTTCTCACTTTTCTCTCCTCAGTTTTTTTTTTATACATATATTTTTTTTATTTCACCTGCTCTCATGCTTTCAAACGAGCCTTCCGCGCCGAAGGTTTTTTTTTTTTTCCCGCTCGTTGGCTGTGACCTTTGGAGGAAAAAAAAAAAAAAAAGCTGAGGCGACCGGGTTATTCTGCACATGCATCGCGTTTCAAACGAGACACCTCTCGGCTGAATTTGATTCGAACACTCCAAACGAGAGCTGAAAGGAGTGCACTCTCTTTCCGCGGTTAAACATAATATACTGATGGCCCCCGCGGAACCTGCACCGGTGTGTGTGTGTGTGTGTGTGTGTGTGTGCTCGTCTATTTGTGCGTTTCAGCATATGATTTTGAGTGGAGTAATTTAGCAGATGAGCGGGTGGCCATTGTTAGAGGGATAATCTGGCTCTTGGTGCTCAGATAGGTTAACATGCAGCAGATTAGACCAGATTACCCCCAACCACACCAGACAGGACAGCCCCCCCTCCCTCCCTCCCTCCACCACCACCACCTCTCCAGAGTTAACCCTCCCCTCTTTGCCTTCCTGCTCTATTATCTCCTTCTGACCCCACCTTCATTTCATTTCGCCCTCTCCGCTGCTGTTTATGACCACATCCTTGTCCCACTTTGCACCATCATCCTCCCGTTTGCTCGTTTTTCTTTTCACATGCATCTTTTTTCAACCTCCACTAATGGTAAGATACAAGAAAGACTCGCAACACTGTCAGTTAACGAGAAAACACTCATCGTCGCTGCTTCTATTTTGCTTTTTCAGGTTTTTTTTTCCCTCACATTAGATAAAAATGTAGCTTGTTCTCAGCTGCTGAAGCTCATTCAAGTGAATGTTCTATAATAACGTCTCTGTATTTTTGCGCCCAAACTTTACTTTTACCAAACGAAATCAACACAACGAGCAAGAATTAGGCATAGCAAATCATTCAGAAACCATTGCATTAAGTGGGAAATGTGCTTTAAAATAATACAAGAAAAATAATATGTATTTTCTAAAGGGAATGGAAAATTCCTCATACAACTTAAACTCATGAAGGCCCTAAGTGACATATACTGAACAACCTGGTGTGGTCATGTGACAGTAATTTGTGCTTGTAGACAGGTGTAAAATTAAAAAAAGGAACATTTTAACCCATATGACACTTATAACTGTTTAATAACACGTCCTATATTACATTTAACCTGTTCTCTTTTAGCTTATTCACTTACTTTTGAAGTATTATAGTGTCTGTTGTTCAAATTCAAATAGCAGAGTTCTAACTTTAATATATGTGTGAACAAATATACAAAAAAAAGAGATAGACCCATTATTTATTGTTTAACAAATAAAAAAATGACCTAGGAAGAATTGTGCCTTGACTTAGACATTTTTGTCACAGGATGATGCAGCAGCGGCAGGAAGGTAAATTTCCAAATCTGTAATAAGCAAATATATTATTAAATTATAATTAGCGAATATCTCAATTTGATATATATTTGTTTGGTTAACCCGCTGAAGCCTACGAGCTTTTAAGTCTCTGACTATCGTTTTATACTTAAAATAAAAAAAAAAAAAATGAATTTTGTGCATGGGATGAATATTTTTTCGTTTATGGGCGTATTTGTGCAAGCGGCAACTATAACAGCCATTAAAATGCTATTTTCTGCAAAGGAAAAAGTACAAAATGGGGAAAAAATAGATGCATAACATGATTGTTAGTGACTCAACTGATAAAATGATATGCATGACATCTTTGAAAAAGATCTGGGCTTAAATGGGTTAATAAAAACAGTCATCATGTGCAGCCCTGGATAATCAATCAATCAATCAATCAGGTTGCATTTGTCATATCAGGTGCAATCACTTTTTAATATAACAATAACGAATGGCAGACTAAAAATGAGAATGGATTGATTTAGAACTAGCAGCTGTGTGTTTGTTTGTGTGTGTGTGTGTGTCTTTACATCTGGATGAGTGTGTCTGAGCACCTGACAGCCAGACGTTTGTTCCGGCTCCAGCTGTTTGTATTTTTTTTTTTTTTTTGGCCCGACCCGGTGTTTGTTTGTGTCGCCCGCCCACTGCTCTGTTTGTCCCGCTCATGCTATTAATTAAAAAACGCCCCGCGCCGTGACATGACACTAACAAAACACGGGATAATGATGTAATTACCGCCTCAACATCTGGTCCAGCTGCTCTGAGCTGCAGTCTTAAGGCGGCCGAGGAAGCGGCGCCGCAGAGCAAACGGTGATCCGTCAAATTATCTGATTATCCTGTTTATTCCTCTCCCACTAAGGTGTTTTTGCGCTTTAACGTCCGTGCTCTTGCGCCCATCTGTCACGTGTGGATGTTTGTCCGCGTGCATCTGGGCCTGTTTGTGCATCATAAACCTGGTCGTGTGTTGACATTTGTGTCTCTCTCCAGCTGTTTCTGCACTTGCACAGCTGGACTCACGCCTCGACAATAAAACAGGCGGATTAATTTTTATTTTATTTTTTTATCCGAGGGTCTGCGCGGTGGTCCCCTCACTCCGTGAATTGAAGTGTGCACCTTTAACCATCAGGCCTCAGTTAAATTAACTCTGAGGTATTAGGTTGCAAACCAATCAGGATGCAGGATTAGTTGCTCAGGTACAGTTACTCGAGTATCTGCCCTCCCCAGCTTTCTGTGGACGAGACTTGGTCACCTGCTGACCACACACACACACACACACACACACACACACAGGTTGTGATGATGATGAGCATGACAAGCAATATGCATCACAATATGTCTGGCATAGAACATTGTTACGCTGCAATATGTTTAGACTCCCATGAATTCATATATTTCTGCTATTCTAGTTAATGTCATATTCAGCTCTTTTCCTGTTCTAATGTATTGTTTCCATCCATCATCTGTTGCAGCTTGTCCATCCCGGAATTTGGATCCTCCTCCTGTTTTTCTTCCTGAGGTTTTTCCCTATTAAAGGTTTTTTTTAGGGAGTTTTTCCTCCTACGATGCGAGGATCTAAGAATTGTAATAATACAAACTGTAAAACCCATTGGAGCAAATCTGTGATTTGTAATTTTGGGCGATACGAATAAAATTGACTTGACTTAATTTGACTTGATTATAATGAAGAAAGTCCATAGATTTTTTTTTTGTCTGTCCAATAGTCCAAATTTTTAATTAAAAAAAAAAAAGATCATCATATTTGAGAGGCTCTTTATACAGGTTGCTAATGTTTTATAGATTTTTTTTAATTTTTACTTCAGTGAAATCAGTATCTTAGTTTAATTTGCTACTGAATACCCAATTTTATTAAATTTATTACAATTTATTAAATAAATATAATTAAAAAATAATATAATTTATTAAAATAATAATAATAATTTTAAATTATATATTTATATACACACAACATTTATACATACATGTGCATTTTACCAGCCATTTTCTTCATATTATTCTCTTTATTTGAGAATAATATATATATATTAATATATTATTTTAAAATTTGACAATAATATGATTTTATTACTTTTTTCATGTTTTTTCATTTTTTTTTTTTTGTTATACACCTTGCAAATTTCTTGATTATTTATCTATTATTCCAATATTATCACTAACTCCCTGCATACCCTGCGTGTGGATGGATTATCTTACAGATAATATACAGTCAGACTTTACCATCACAAATTATTATGATCATTTTCCTTCTTTAGTGTAAAGGAATACTGCGCCATTTATAGAAAATAAACACGTTTGCTTTCATGCCAAGCGAGTGAATAAATGAATGAATATGGGTCATTTTGGCACTTTTTTTAAAAATGATAAACTCTCATAGGACTGACTCACATTTCATACAACTGTCTTAAATCATCAGATGACACTTGCAAGTCCCTAACACGGGACTGTTCCCGTCCATCTAACATGCCATGAATGTTGAATTAGCTCTAAACGCTCTCCTGCCTGTACCTGACTCATTGCTTTGAATGACATGAGTGATTTTCCATAATTGCTGTTGATGGCAACCGTCTAATTGATTGCGTCTAGCATCACATTAGCATGTAAGATCTCTGTCCACGTCCTAATTTCATACTTCTCATTTGGCTACAATTCACTGTGTGTGTGTGTGTGTGTGTGTGTGTGTGTGTGTGTGTGTGTGTGTGTTTTTTCCAGGAATGGAGTGAGTGAGTGAGGCACCATTGTGCTCCCGGCTCTCCTGGAGAGCGTAAGAGTACAAAAGCACAACAAAGACTCAGGAAGTGATTAGTGGCTTAACGAGAAGGAGGCTTCGGGGGGGGGGGGGCTCCGCGGCCTCCTCCGTGAGGCGGGGTGAAGAGGGAGGGGGGGGGGGTTAAGGTTTCAGGGCTTAAAAGGTCAGTGTTAAGTTATGGAGGTCAGTGGAGAGGTTAATTAGGACCCTCTCTTTTGTTTATCGGGGATAAGGAGACGCTGACGCGATTCACTTTACATCCTCGCTCTGTATCTCCGGCTCCCTGCTAATTGTCCAGTCACTGAAAGGAGATGTAGCTGAATTAACTTAATTGTCACCCCTCACCACAACACACACACACACACACATATACGCACACCTGAGTGTTTCTTTGAGTGTATATCGGGGTGTCCTTCCTGCTCCGGGTTAGAAGAATGTCTTTTCAACTTGAAGGAGCCCTGGCCATGACTGTCTCTCAGAGACACAGACTATTGTGCATGATTGTTTATTGTTGTCCTTTTATAACACAGGCTGAGGGTCTCTGCAGACCCCCAAGCATCTGGAGTAGAGAACTTCTCCAATTGTGATGGATACAAAACCGACACTGAAACGGGTCTCTTTCGGCTGCAGGATGTGTCAAAGCGTGTCAAAGTCTGAGCTAAGATCTTTGTTCTCTTATGATTCTCAGGAAACTATATGTGTTTGCTATATTTTTTTCCTCACTGTTTCCAAATCTCACATGTAAACCTGCTGTTATGATCTACCCAAAGCCTGATATATCTCGTTCCTCCGTGGAAGCTCTGCCGTTGTGCTACATAACATCTTGACTTTATACTAGAGTTTTCTTTTTAAACCTACAATGAAGCACAAACTCAAAAGGCCGAGGTATGTGGCACAATGAACCCCAGAAGCAGCGGCGTGTCCACTTTAAACGGAACCGCTGTTATTAGCCTTTGAGACGCTTTAATAAATACTCCACATATCGAAGGAACCATATAGGTACACACACACAATGCTTCTATGTAGGTCGGTTCATTGTTGCACATGAGATTTATTGACAAAAAGGAACCTATATAGAATCTGCAGCTTTATTCTTTAGCTGCTGCAATAAACTCAACATTAAGGCTGCTTACATGTCAGAGTATCGCTCCTCTTTAAAAGTCTGACTTTATACAGGCTGACATTGTTTTATTCAATTATTATTTTTTTTAAATTTATATGTATCTTCTTTTAATTTGGTCCTGAAAACCCAACTGTGTTGAATTATGATTTAATTTTAAATTGTATTTACACACACATTATTTTATTTGATTTGATTTAAATTTTTTTCACCCTTTTTTTTTTTCTAATTCATGTTTTATTTCCGCTGCCTACGCTGCATGTGCATGTGACCCTCTTACACATAATATACAGTCAGACTTTCAGATGGGGCCCTTTTCCATTTGTAACTCATACTGTATGCTTACAGTTTCAACCTCCATATATTTATCTCTCAACTCTGTTTATTTATCGAATTAAATATCTTAATGTGCAGCGAAACTGGCTGTACGGTGCGTATGCACATCGTCAAATTAACATCTTGATGTAACATAACTAACGGTTTTGATTTGATGAACTTTATTATTGTATATCACTATCATGGGCATGGTAGTCAGGGGGAAAAGTGGACCTAATGACCCAGGGCCTGAGTAGAAAATCCAGTTTTCTTTCTTTTTTTTTTATCATGAGAGAATGAACGCCACAGTATTATATTGGACATTCTGGGGGGGGTTGGGGGCTACCCTCTTTGAGGTGCAAAATTAGTTTAGTCCCCCCCCACAGACTGTGGCCGGTGACAAGTGTAAGGTCAGTGATCCCAGTTTGAATGACCTACCTGGGGTCTAGTCATCATGCTGCACATAAAGCGCAAATTGGGCTATCGAAAGAAGAAGAAAGAGCCGAAAGAAAAAGGAAAAGAATGAGGGGAAAGAAGCCGTTGAGTGCTTACTTCCTGAAACTGAGTTTTCTTGTAACATACATCCAGTTAAAGTTAACGAATTTGCTGCTACAGCCCTGATCGCTATTATCGTAAAGCTTGTTTAATTTGCTTCGAGTTGAAGGAAGAGGGATTACCTCGACAAACGGGAGCTATGAGCATCATCCGGAGGGGAAAAACTGGCACACACAACTCCTAACACCCCAACAACACAGGGACATCTGCCTCAGGGGTAAATTGGCATTAACCCCTTTAAGCTGGGTGACCCCCTTATTTTTTCACGCCCGACACATCTGCAATTGTAACAACTGGAAGAGCGTAAGAGGTCGAGACGGTGCGTTATCCAGGTATCGAGACCTGAAGAAGTGTCTTAGGGACTTTGCTGCTCCAAAAAAAAAAAAATCTGCTTCCTATTAATATGTCTCATACACACACATACACACGGATGCTACACAGAGGGCGCCACGCTCCAAAGCATATGGCCACGGGGGGCAAACACAACGTGTTAATGTTGATTGAATATGCTGCTCTATTAGACTAATGTTAGGCGGCTGTATGGGCTTAATCCACGGTAAGAGAATGGAGCGGGAGCTCGGTTTATCTCCGAACTTATGGATATTAGAGGACAGGAAAGTGATTAGAGTGGTGGGAGACCACTTAGAGAAACATACGCTTTTGGGCCTGGATGAGATTTCCAATCACACCGTCCACATTACTGCTATTAATGATGCAAGCGGCTTACAGGCAAGACCGGAGAGGTGATGAGATTTATTTGATAGCAGACGGTGATGTCAGGTCGGTCCACTTTTTTTCCCCCCCCCCAATAAATTATCATCATCAACTCAATTGTGTCCTTGCTTACAGGGCGTTACGGTTCTTGTTCTAGTTTATAGGGCCCGCTGCACTCGGGAGAAGAAATTCACAATGTAGGAAAGACGGTTTTCGCTTTTTTTTTTTTAAATTGACCTTTTCGAAACCGGAAATCGAAGTATCGGAGTATCGAAATGAAATTGTTAATGAGCTGATTTCAAATATGATAGCTGCTGTTCCATGGTAGAGACACATTATCTCTGTGTGACACTGTCTGTAAGCTTCTGGATCACAAATAATAACCTCTTGAATGGAAAAATCTGTAAAATAAGGTGCGCTTGGTTATGAATGCAGTTTTTCCCCCGGATATGTCGAACGATGTAGCCAGCTTCAATGTTTTCGTTGAATTGATTTAAAGATCTGACTCCTGCTTTGTGAACCAGTTCACATTAGAAGCAGCTAAGAAGGGATTTTGTGTGAATCAGACCTTAAGTGTGCGTCCGGCTTATGCGTAAAAGGAGGGAGATGCGTTTGATTGACACCGGTGCCATGGCAACCCCGCATCAGCTCCGGGTTGTCCAATGAGATCCAGGGTCCCTCCCTTAGGATCCCTCCCTCGCTCCCAGGTGAGCTAAAGAGTGAGACTCCTGCCGATTCCTGTCAGACTCTTTCAGAACCGTCGCCTCTCGGGTGGTTTCGCTTTGTTTTTCCAGATGGTTTTCAGGTCGCCGCTCGACTTTTTCTCAGCCACTCGTCTCCTCCTGCCCCACTTCGCGGATGCGCCCCCTATCCTGGCGCGTTCCCGGTCCCCGGAGGACCCTCCCGCCGCCTGTCCTCCCCTGGCTCTCCCGGGATTGTGTTTCTCCGCGGCGCAGATCGCCAGCGTCTGCGAGACTCTGGAGGAGACCGGAGACATCGAGCGGCTGGCCCGCTTCCTCTGGTCCCTCCCGGTGACCACGGACGGCCGCGACTCCATCTCCGAGCACGAGTCCGTGCAGCGCGCTCGCGCCGTGGTGGCCTTTCACACCGGGAGTTTCCGCGAGCTCTATCACATCCTGGAGACGCACCGCTTTACGCGCGTGTCCCACGGCAAACTGCAGGCGATGTGGCTCGAGGCGCACTACAGGGAGGCGGAGAAGCTCCGGGGGCGGCCGCTCGGACCCGTGGACAAGTACCGCGTGAGGAAGAAGTTCCCGTTACCGAGGACCATCTGGGACGGGGAGCAGAAGACGCACTGCTTCAAAGAGCGCACGCGGGGGCTGCTGAGAGAGTGGTACCTGCAGGACCCGTACCCGAACCCGGGGAAGAAGCGGGAGCTGGCGCACGCCACCGGACTGACGCCGACTCAAGTTGGGAACTGGTTCAAAAATCGCAGACAGAGAGACCGAGCGGCAGCAGCCAAAAACAGGTCAGTGTTCAGAGCGATGCAGCCTCGAGGAAACATTAACTGTTGATTTATTGATCCGGGCTTTGAATGTATTAGTAAATAATCCAGGTTCTTTGAAAACTACGGCGACAATTTGTCCAAAATGTTATCAGTCCCTTAATTGATCACTCACTACTCATTCAAAAGGCAATTTCTCCCTCCGAGGGCGGCCAAGGTTGTGCGTAAAAAGGGCCATTCACGCGTAAAAGCGCACGGCCATTCAGCTTGTAGGTTTTTTTGTTTTTCCTTCTGACCTGCTCGATCTTTCTTCCATTTGCTCCCTCTGCAGATTGCTTCGGGGTCAGTGTGCGGGTCAACCATCTCGTTGGTGAAAGCAAAGCGCGCATGAATGAGTGCAAACAGTTCACCGTGCGCGGATGCATTTATAAAGTCACCTTTAAATCCAGAGATCGACTCGAGACGTTGCTTTGTCGTATATTGTTGCAGCTGGACTTAAAAAATAGCGTATTTGAAAGTTTGCACGTGTTCGTTCTAACGTTAATTTCGTTTCTTTTTACCGAAAACGTATTACCCGTGTTCAGCGTGAGGCCTGGGGGGCACCGACCTTCTCACTTTTAAAGGTCTTTTTCTTGTCTTTTTTTCGTCAGGTTGCAGCACCACAGGATGTGTCCCGGCGGCGCGCGCGCACTGAGCGGAGGAGAGTGCAGTCCAGACGGGAGCGCGGAGCGCGCAGATGGAGAAACTCTCCTCTCAGTAACGGACAGTGACTCCGATTTGGATGTCTGAGACTTTTTTTTATTTTATTTTCTATGAAATGGACGTCCAGGGGCTTGTGACGGCCCGCCGTGGATTACAGAAGAGAGGAGGACGTATGCGGACAAGAAGCTGGCCAGGGTTGCAATAAACGTTCGTGGCATTCTCATCCTAATTATATTACCCGAACCCTACGTTAACTTAAGATTTATTCGATTTGTTTTTCTGTTAATATATTATTATTTTTCTTCTGGTGATTTATCAGCACGTCATTGGATGTTAAACACCTGCCAACATCTAATTCAACAGACGTCAAGCCATGAGCCCCGAAACCCAGGGACCCTGCAAGCTGCCACTGAACTAATCATTCCTGTTTTCTCCCATTTGTATGTCATTTAAAAGTCTTAATGGCACTGATCGTCATGGAGACGTCCTTACCCCGACAAACCGCTGCAGTAGACAATCAATACACACTGAAGCCTTCCTCCCCGTGTGGCTGTTTATAGGATGTTTATATAGAGGTCGTTTTGTTTCTTTACCTCCATTTATTTACTGTTCACAATGTCCACTGTGCAGTGTGTGTGATGCCATGTCCTACTTTATGTTCATCTCGATGCGGAATAAATGTTTTGGTATTTTATATGAATAAAACTATTTAATATATGACTCTTCTTTGATAGCACCTTGCATGTGTGTGTGTGTGTCTGTGTGTGCGTGAGATTGTGTGTGTGTTTCATGCCATGATATTCTTATATATGGACTTATTTGCTGTCATAAACTAAGATTTATTTTACTGATAAAACAATAAATGTCTGATGATTCACTTAACACCATAACATTCATGTTTATTTAGTGTAGTTGTAATTGAATTGGTTGAAATACTTCTGCAAAATATACAAAAGACAGATATTAGAGCATTTTAATTGTTTATTAATGATATACTGCTACTCCACTAGATCTTTAACATAAAAAGTGTGTTTCTGTACCTTTTCCCCCCCCAAAACTTTATTTATTCTGTTTATTTATAATTGAATCCATGCAATAGGTAAAGGAAATTGTACTTAATATCAACTAGAAATATTTAAGTTGATTTAATAACCACTTAAATTGAACTGTAATTAACTTAGAAAACATTTGTCCTTGAACTAAAATAAACAAATAATAAATAAAATACAAATCAGTTGCCTTCGGAAATATCAAGTTAATAGGCTACATACATATACTGTAGGTGATATACATATTCTAAGTATAAAATTTATCACATATTTATTGAATAATAATGCAGGAAATTGTAGTTTTTTTTAATGGAACATATTCTGAAGCAAGGTACAACCAACACATTGTTTGTCCTCATATCAGTGACCTTTGACAGAATAACTGCTGGACAGTTACTCAGTTTTCACTTTCAGTCATGTGCCTAATGTTATAAACGACATGGACCCCCCCACCCAACTCTGAAGATAAACTAACGCCACCCAGTGGTGACAGAAAAGCTCTTACCCTAATTGCTCTTAAAAAATTCTCCAAAATCTCTCTCTCTCTCTCTCTCTCTCTCTCTCTCTCTCTCTCTCTCTCTCTCTCTCTCTCTCTCTCTCTCTCTCTCTCTCTCTCTCTCTCTATATATATATATATATATATATATATATATATATATATATATATATATATATATATATAATCAAACCATGAGAATAATACATACTTTAACAATGGAATTTAATATTCATATTTTTATCTTGTTGTTGCAACTTGATCTGTGGTTTTCAACTGGTGGAAGCATGACATATAATATCAATGATAATAATAATAGTACATTATACTTCATGTTTAATGTGCATTTGACCCTCTTCGGTGATGTTGAAGCGCAGTTTCCTTCTCCTGTTTGCCCGCATCTGGAGCTGTAATCAACGAGGAGCACTTGAACGCAGCGTTCCGTGACGTCACGTCCTGGAAACGTCATAATCTCCGGCGATACGTCCGGAAGACCAGCAGGTGGCGCGGCTGCTCCTCTCACCGTTTCTCTTCTTTCATTTCCCCTTCTTTTATATCTTCTCCTCTTTTATGTCGGGCCTCTCTTCTTTTATCGTCTCCCCTCTTTTTTTCCCCTTCACTTCCATTCTTCTCTACGCGTCCCCCACTTCTCTTCGTCCACGTGCATGATTCATGTAAGTGTGTATTTGAACGCAGCATGACCAGAATCATGAGTGTAAGAGAGGTTTTACGTGAAAAATAATCATTATATCCACGTAAATGGACATAAAGTGTCGTCAATTAGATCCTTGGGTAACACCACTTTTACAGACTTGTCCGCCATTGTGGCTATGACCTAACCAACACACCACAAAACAACCGGGATCAGGGTGATGTGTCACATTTATTATTTATGAACATAAGCATAACACCTCTGCCGCAATATACAGTAAATCTCCATTAGCTGTCAAAACACTCAACACCTATTCTTAACATGGTCTACGGGAAAACTAAAGCTTTCAGAAATATTAAGTGAAGGCATAAATACAGTGCAGGATATGTATGTACACATACAAATACACAGATTAGATAAGTAGAGTAGATAAGCTGTGTTATCAATAACCAGTCATACTGCAGCATACACATTACAATCACGCGTAGTACAAGTACAGTAATATATTGTATATTGATGTGTATTGTTATGGTAAATTGCTGCATTGAAATATCTTTGCCACTGTTGCTATGGATACAGGCTGCAACTTTGAACAGATTTTTTTTTTCCTCCTCTGGCACTTAGAATGGGATGAAATTAAGCCTGAACACATCCCAGTATCTTGAAAATTTGTATATAGCGTGTGTCCGATTAAAATAAAGGTGCTGTGATCGTTTATAAACCAGCCAATCAGCTTCAGAGCTGAGTTAACATGGTAGTCAATGGGCCAGTTAGTCAGCATTTTTTTCTGTACTATTGGGACATTTAAGATGATGATGTGTTGAAGATTCTTTTTTTTTTTGGTCCAAATTTTGGAAGCTTGAATCTACAGTGCGTGATGTGGTCTCGTGGACTTTCAGTTGTTGCTGTAACTATGGCAACTATGGTGAAGCTAAACAGGAACTGGTAATAATAATAAAGCAATAATAAAGCCATTATTGCGCAAAATCACGCAAATGGTATCTGTTAGACAGTATCCATCCCAAAATTGTCTGGTTTTGTCCTCTGCAAATTCTACAGCCAACCACCAAAATTCACCTAAAGTTATTTTTTATGTAATCCTGTACACAATCAAACAAGCAAACAAAACATAAGCATATACATGTATTTATAGGTAATAACACTATAATATACCATCTATATTATAAAACAGGGTCAGTTGGAAATGCTTACAGGTAGCTACAGCAATACACTGTAAATTCTTTAGAGCAACTTAGTGTGAGTTAGAGGCAGGTTGATAATATCTGTCACTGATAATTCATCTTCCTGCAATGTCAGGATACTTTAAGAGAGAAACTTGTAATACTGTCGTTTTAACATTACATTTCATTTGTTCAGGTTCTCCTCTCCTGTGTGTGTGTGTGTTGGCTGTCTGTGACCATGCATAAGGACAGACTGATTGACTGGCTCTATTGGCTGTCTGGCCATGACACACACACACACACACACACACACACACACACACACACACACACACACACACACACACACACACACACACACACACACACACTTCCATGCCTGCGGGTGAATTCCACCTCTTCCATCTGCACGCGCGCGCGCGCACACACACACACACACACATACACACACACACACACACACACACACACACAGCCCGGGTGACGCGTTTTGCGCATTTCCTGCAGCTCGCTCTCACTCACAGATTCAGGAGGCGACGGGAAGCAGGGGGCGCGCAAAGGAGAAAAAAAAAAGGAACGGGAGCACCGTGATGTATACGGGGTGTTCGTGAGCCCGTAAAAGACTGCATTGGGAGGCGGAAAAAAAGCCCCCCTTCCCTTTTTTTTTCCGAGAGTACGCGCAGATATCGCGGTAACCGTGAAGTCGAAGCGAGGGAGATTATCCCACAAGAGAAGAGCGAGCGAGCCGAGACACGGGCTGGAAGCGGAGCACCGATCCCGGATGGCTAGGCGCGGCTGCTCGGGCTCTCTCCCACCCTGACCCAGGAGAGACACGCAAGGACCGTGGGGAGGCTCCGCGTGAACCCGAGCGGAGCCCGTTAACCCGCATCCCCGCTCACTGGCGTTCATATCCCGGCCTGTTTCCGCCAAAAAAAAAAAAAAATCCAAAAAAAAAAAAAACGGGAATCTTGTCCGGCGCAGCGTAAACAAACGCGCCAGCGGCTCTGCTGGGAGGGAGAGTCCGCAGCCAGCGACCTCTGGAAGGGTGTGAGTCCGCTACACGTTTCCAGCCCATTGGGGATCCATCAGCTGTCTGTGTGCGCGCGCGCGCGTGTTGTGTGTGCGTGTGTTTATGTGTGTGTGTGTGTGCATAACATAGTGTTCTGCCATGGCTGTACGACACTGAGAGTCCAAGGAGCCAGCAGCGGCATTATGGGATGTAGCAGGACTGTGCAGTGACCCCACTCATTGGAAGGAAACACTCTGTGTACAGGAGCAGGAACAGGCAGACCAGCCTAAACACACACACCCGCGCGCACACGTACGCGCGCACACACGCACGCTGCAGCCATGCCTGTGTTCAGTGGCCTGTTGAAGGTGCGAGTGTGCGAGGCGGTGGACTTGAAGCCCACCCCGTGGGCCCTGCGTCACGCCGTGGGGAAGAGCGGCTCCTTCCTGTTGGACCCGTACCTGGCCCTGAACCTGGACCAGACCCGGCTGGGCCAGACCGCCACCCGGACCAAGACCAACAGCCCCGCCTGGCACCAGGAGTTCTGCACGGAGGTGCGCGAGGGAAGGAGCCTGGAGCTGTCTGTCTTCCACGACGCGCCCATCGGATACGACGACTTCGTGGCCAACTGCACCATCCAGCTGGAGGACCTGCTGCAGAACGGAACCAGGCACTATGAAGACTGGGTAGGTGTTCCACTTACAGGAGGTCCAGACCACCAGGGGTTTGCACTTCTGCAGGTGAAATCCATCCATTTATGTAGCTCAGCAACAGGCAGTGCACAGTGTTTTGCTGTAGAAGCGGGGGATTTGGTGCATTTTTTGTCCCAGTGGCCCATAAGAGGGTCAATCTGGTTAATGTGTTAAACCCTAACCAAGTTGTTTTTCCACTTATCCACTCAGGAAAGACTCCCAATTGTTAATATCCTGCTTCAAAAATCCCTTCCATGCCTTGCTCTGACTTTTTTTTTTTTCCCCCTCTTCTGATACTTCAACTCAAGTTATCTATTCATACTCAACCGTTAACCAATCCTCTCTTTTCCCTGGATTTTGAAAGATCTGCACGCTGAAGCTCACGGGCGCCTCCGTGGCCACCGTCGTCCATGGAATCTAGAGCATCTCAGCCGTCCGGGCCTCGTGACCGTCGTTAACCTGCTCACCTTTCCTTCGCGTCCAAGCGTTTCCCCCCCCCAAACGTCAAAACCTTCCCCGCTCGCCTGTCCGTAGGTTTTCGGGGACGTCGTCTGTCGCCGCCGCCTCGGCTGCCTTAGTTGACTCTGGAATCGATTGCACGCGGCAGTTGTCAAAACCGCGCCGTCTTGTTTTGTGCCCTCCTGACACGGTCATGTAGTCGTGTAGCCGCCTTTTACTCCCGCAGAGCCGTGGCACCGCTTTAATCCGGCAGGTTTCCCCCCCCCCCCCTCTATCAGTGACACAGGAGTTGTTTGGACTTGCATTAGATCTGATTTGGGCATCTCAGGTCCAGCCAGTAGTCGTCCTTCCTCAATTCCTCACATTCCTCCCATGTCTTTGAACTAGCAGGAATAGGAGGTGCCCCTGTCTTTTTCCATATTAGAATCATTTTTTTTTTTTTTTACAACATCTACATCTTCCATCTCCCAACCCGCTTCGGGGTTCCTCTCGACTCTAGGTCGAGAGACGTATCCGCATGCTGTACCTTAGCTGTGGGAAAGACTGAAGTTCCTTTCATTTGTTATGGTCCCTCGTCAAGTAATCTCATTTGCGTCGGGGCTGTGATGTCGGACTGCCACATGTACATCTGTGCGTAAGGGGGGATAAAGAGCCGCTTGTTTGGGAGTCTGCGAGTTTTGTCTTCGGCCGCGACATGTGATCCTGTTCCACTTCCACGCTTTGTTTTATCTCCGTCTCGCTCGACGTTACATGAAAAGCCCGGCGAAGGTGACGCCAGGATAAGCGTCCTGGGAGCCGTGGACGTGCAATTTAAATAAGCACATGTTTGCATTTAGCCCATTACTGACAAATTACACACACATTACGTGACTGCCGAGCACTTTCCGAAGCACGCTGTGATTTATTACAGCCCCTCTCTATCTCGCCAGGTTTATACCGACTACCTGACAAAGACATGGCACCTGTTGGAATCTTAGCCGCTATTGTTCGGTTTAAAATATTTGCTAAAATGGCTTTTTTTTTTTGTAGCATGGTATTTAAATCAGATGTGAGCGCGGATTACTTTGAAGACACTCTCTTTAATGCCACAGTTGTTTTTTGTTGTTTTTTTTTTTTACACAGGCAATGCTCTCAGCTGGATTAACATTTGACCATGATGTAAAAAAATGTTTAAAAAAGGAGGACAAAAAAAAATACTCATTGTGAAAATGTGCCGTACGTTTGAAGCTGATTTTCGTCCTGTAATGAAACGGATAAAACTCAGCAGCAGCGTATAAGTAATTATTTGTAGTTAATTGACTTAAGCATGCAAAACCAAACCGTTTGGACCATTAACGGGAGGTTTAATTGATGTGTTGTTATGTAACCTTATACTACATCAGCATATATTGGCATATAAATAGACAGGCACGCATACTTGTCCCCGAGCCATCCACAGTAAGGTCAGAGCTTATGGATCCCTCTGTTGATAGACCACATCCCATTGATCAGCCAACCGGCTCATCAATACATCCGCCTCACAGCAACCCCGCCACCCGGGTTGCTCCTTTACTTCTGCTTCCTGTTTCGTCCTCATCCTCTCCAACGGCGAATCCCTTTCTCATCTTCCTTACACTTGCACTCTGACATTAATTGACTCTTCGGTCTCTAGTGGGGAGTGACGGATGGTGAAGTTCAGACTCGACACAGAGACGGCGGGAAGCATATTGCAGTTGGTAACAGGCTGTCCGAGTAGCATCGGTGAAGCTTTTCTCCCATTTTGCTCGTTAGTGTCAAAAAGTAGGGTCCGTCTACCTCGTGCAAAAAGTTTCCACTATGCCATAATCTTGTTTTTCCAAGAGAGATACATCGTAGCAGAGTAAATCACTGCCCCCACAAAACGATACTTGGCACCAAGTACGTTACAATAAAAACACGTTTAACATATTACCGCAAGCAGAACTATGTAAAACATTTGCAGACAGCATTGAAATGACATGAATATGAACATTAAGTATGCTAGTGCAGTGCCCATAGGAAACTATGTGAATCCACATATCGAGTTTTGAAATTTTGTTGATAGACCAAGTAAAACTGGACTCATGATAAATGTCTTACTTTGTGTCTTATTTGTGTTTATAATAAATGTGTTTAGGACCAGATTCTGTTTCGTTGGGTGATAGTGCTGGGATATTCTAAAGGTCCATAAACACATCGTAGAGTAAGACAGCTATGGTCCACAGTAGCCTGCGTTAGCAGGAGGAATAAAGTCGTTGCTAACGTCTTATACTTTCATTATGTGGCTGCACGATCGGTGCAGGAAGAAACGGGACAACGCAGCTTCGAATTGTAATGAAAGTGCCGGGAAGCCACATGAGGAGGAGCGCCGTGATATGGAGCTTTACACTGTAATGAAAGTGCTGCTGCAGGATAACTTTTAATGCTAATAATGACGTGTTTGAATATCCATCAAAAAGAATCCACACAAAAGCATACACACCATCAGACCATGTGCAGCTATATTCGAAAGCCGAGGTTGATCTGACAAACTGCGAGCCACAGACACACAGACTCTCCTTGGTTTTATAGACAGGCGAATTAATAGATTAGACTCTAATCCAATAAAATATAACAGTGTAATAAACAGGGCTGATAAACTGCTAATTAGTTTCATTATGTAATAAATCGCGGATTATTATTGTGATTAAAAGATCGTTTTGCTCATTAAATGTCACACATCCTTGGAAAATGCCCATGTGAATTTCGAAACAACAGTCCAAAAGTAAAAGCTATTCAATTTACAAATCTGGTATTTAGTACACCAAATTAGCCAAAATTGGACATCCCCATTTGGCTCCTCAATTGAATTTACAGATAATAGTCTAAATCAGGAAATATATTATGGCTGCAACTTTAAGAGTATATGTGGATTTATCTGGTGATTTAGCCGACTAAATATGTCTAGAAATAGTGGAAAATAGTCGTCACAGCTCCCCGAAGCTCAAGCGCGTTTTGATAAATGACGAGAAAAGATAATTAATAAAATAGCATTTGACATACTTTGGTTTAGATTTTGACTTAATACATTCCTGAATTGACTACTCATGTTATGTTCTCTTCAAAAACCAGAGGCAGAACTTCTGGAAGTCGAGGCATGTGAAAATAAAACTCCCCAAAAAAGCCTTTGAAGGGAAAAATGGAAGAACTTTGGTAAATGTAAAATGTATAGAGTCGTGAACGTTGAGCTCCTTCTTTCTCACATCCTTCTACTTCTGCTGCCTCACTCATCTCATTATCCCCCCCCGTCTCTCTCTTGTCTCAGCACCAGTCGTCTCATCCACTCCGCTTCCTGTTCTCTTTTGTTTTCCACCGCTCCTCCATCTATCTCCTGTTGGACCCGGGCGCTGTGGGCCAGGTTCCCGCTCGGTGAAATATTAACCAGGGCTTTGATGCTTATTAATTGTCCCACTCAGTAAATGAGATGCTCTGTGGCGCCCATCCCCATGGTGACAATGACATCCCGTCCCCTTGGTGACAGCGGCTCACCCACAGAAACGCCAGAGAGAGAAAACGGGTAGGTGAGAGTCGGGGGAGGCGGTTATGAAGAGAGGTGGTTCTTTTGAGATGTCAGAATAATTCCAATCCTTCAAAGGTAGAGATACTTAAAAAGGTTTCTTTGTGCCTCATGACCAATCGTTAAGGGAACTTCCATTTTACACGCCAGCATTATTGTAGGGATTGTGTATGCAGGTACAGCGCTAGGCCCATTACAGCAATGTCCAATATCAAGCCTCAGGCAGGTTTAATGTCATTATGTAAACCTTTTATCTGACAGATGAAAGTGAAAATCTTGAGGTTGAGCCACAGCCGTAACCTAAAATGTGTCTAAAATCATCCATCGCAGCACGGGGGCTACTTCTCAGCTCAGCATTAACACAGCCTACTTGTTCGAGGGCACGGTTTATGGCAGCATTTGCCTGTTCTGGGAGCTATCATGTGAATGCATATCCTGTTATCGCGCCTCTACACGCAGCAGTTTATCCACATGTTTTCTGTACATGTTACCTGTTGTGTACATCCATCCACTGTCGACTTCGGCCGACAAGATGGCGCACTGAATAAAACGGCAGATTTTCTCAAACATGAGCCATTTTATCAGTCATGTCAACGTCATTAACCCTCATTATTGCATGAAACATTACAAAGACATGGTAAAAAATGTTTTGGGTGTTATTATTAGATATTTTTAGGAAATATAAGAAAAAGTTGCAAACATACTCTCATGATAGTTTCATTTATAAGTCAATGGGACTCCATTAGGTTGTTATGCACATATTTGCCTACGGCAACAAATCTATTTTTGCATATTAGGAAAAAAAATGGGAAAAAAAATTAATTAAAGTCAAGTTTATTTGGTGAAAATTTTATTTTAAAAAATTCTGAATAAAGGACAACCTTCGGTTGTGAGACAATGATGCTCACATGTCAAATGTCCATGAGCAAACAGGATATCCTGGTCATGTGACCTCATAAATTGTATGTCCTTCAAAGTAAAAGCCCCCTTTTCACACCTAATGCTAATAACATAGATTTCATGACAGCTTTATAGGAACAAATTTAGATAAAGTAATCGTTGATATATAGCACCAGTATGCAATAGATATAATAAAATAATAATATGTGACATTTCATGAATATTCTTGAATCCAATGTTGGCTCCCGCCATATGACATGGTAATATGCAAATCGGATGGGGAAATTTAATCCCTACATAAACTTTGGATCATCCTTAATATTTCTCTAATTTACAGAAAGTCTCTATCTCTTATCACTTTTAAGCTATAGCTTTCTGAAATTAAGACATCAAAATGAAACGCTTTAGAAAAAAACTGGCACCAAGAGGGTTAAGAGAAAGCACATTGAGTTCATTTGGAGTGAAACAGCGTTACATGAATAAAATCGCCTCACTTCGCCTTCATATAGAGGTGAGCCACATATGACTGTAAACAAAACTGCGTCTGCATTCCTGTGGTAACTATGGTATGTCAGAGCAATGCAAAGAAAGGATGACTACAATGGACGATTTGCCTCAAATCTGTCACTGAACACTTCTCGATGCGCTGTTTAGATGAGCGGCTTCCATTTGCCTGCTTTCACAGATGTTATTGTAAATATTTATGTCGAGTTCCCCATATCCACATTCGCTGCGATGAAGCCGATGAGTTAGATTTGGTGTTAATACAAAGGCCAAATCTAGTACAGTAGCATCCGGAATATAAGAAAGCTCCAGGCAAAATATGAAAAATGAAGTGTGTTGGCCGAAGTGATCTCAGTATATTGTGTTATGTTCGTTGCTAAAGTAAATTTAAAACACATTTGAATTACCTCAATTGTGACATATGTGTTAGGTTTGCTCCATTTGCTATAAAATATGTGTGGAGGGAGGAAGGAATATTCGCATGAAATGGCCACACGGGAGCCAAAAATGAGCTTTCCTCTTCCCATATCATCTGTGATGTGTTGTGACTGGCTCTATTTACACACATTATGTATAATTATTGTACATTTTAAATTCAATATTGATAGAAGACTTATAAAGGAAGACATTATATAGCAACATTATTTAGAAGGTGTGCAGTCCCAAAGGCAACATGGCTTTAACTAAAATATTGTATTGCCACTATGGAGAGTATTTCCCCTTCTGGTGGCGCTCATGGAACCTTATTTAGGAAAAAAGACATATGCTATATATATATATATTATCCTGTTTCAATTCTGCCATTTATTAGCTACAAATATTCCCTGTTTTAAACAGATGAAATTCAGTGAACTACATCTTGAACAATTGACATGATGTGTTTTATCCAGAAACTCCTGGTCCTCCAGGTTATCGTTAGCTTTAGCATCTCTGGTTTAACATTAGCTTCAGTGACTCTGGATGAATTTTAGCTTCAACAGTTCTGAGTTAACGTTAGCTTCACTGGTTCTGAGTTAACGTTAGCTTCAGAGGCATTGAGTTAACCTTAGCTTAATAGGCTCTGAATTAACTTTAGTTTCAGCAGTCCTGGATTAAGGTTAGCTTCAGAGGCTCTGGGTTAAAGTTAGATTCAGAGACTCTGGGATAACATTAGCTTCGAATACTATGAGTTAGTATTAGCTTCAGAGGCTCTGGGTGAAACATTAGTTTTTAGCGGTTCTGGGTTAGCGTTAGCTTCAGTGGCTCTGAGTTAAGGTTAGCTTTAGAGGCTACAGGGTGCTTGGGAAGATAGAAAGTTATGACACCACATTCGCAACTTTGAGGTGTAGTCTTTCTAATTACATATTTATGATCTTAAACTAATAATTTTATAGAAAACTGTCACTTTCTTTGCTAAAGTATCTATTAATTTGAAAAACAGCATGTGTAATTCATTCACAATTCAAACAGAATCAAAAATGCACTGTCTGATTGACTATTTTACATAGTTTTCTGGTCCCATGCTGATAATCTATATGTAGCCAATGAGCATTGTATAGAATTTGGTGTATATTTTGGTATATTAAGAAACATTTTTATCTGTCATTGACACAGCTGATTGATTTTGAGCTAGTTACCAGAAAAATTATATTATGTGCACAATATTTATCTAATAAATCAGAAGACTTGTAATAGTTGTAACTAGTAGCCACATGCTAATAACATCAGCTGCTATACAACTAAGTGCTCTGTAAGAGAGATTAGAGATAAAGATAAGGCAATTTGTTGTACAGTAAGCACAGTCTAGAAATAAATTAGACTGGGTCCTGCTTAAAATGTTTCCAGGTAGATCTAACAGCTACAAACATGTGTATATATATATTTTTTTTTTTTCTTCCTCTGTTGTTTACTATTTATATTTAGAAAGATCTAAATCTGGGACATTCAGGAGTGCCATACTGTATACCAACAGTGTTATAAATTACAGAATGTGTTCATTTTTTTTACCATCTGGCTAAATGCGCCGAATTGAATTGATTATCTGCAGTTACAGTGTGACTTCCATTTGGAAATTAATAAATAAAAAGACGGAAATAGGCTGGTTCTAAAATTAGTCTTAAAAGAAGTTCCAAGCAGGACTAAAAGGTGTAAGAAGTCTTAAATCTGAAGGCTTTTGAAATTGTCAGACCCCAGGGAGCAGACAGAAAGAGACAGGGAGGAGGAGGAGACAGGAGGTCTCCGGGGAGGCAACAGGAAAGAGGGGAAAGCTTGGCAAATGAGAACATTTGTGATGAAGGAGAGAGAGAGAGGAGGAGATGAGGTGTAGACTTGAGCTGTGTGTACATGTAAATATGTCAAGCTGGAAGCTTCCATGGGCTCAGGCAGAGACACAAAGACGGTGTGATGTTTTCTCACAAGGGACGAGGGCCACTTCAGATGTCAGCCAGCTACTATTTGACAGTTTGACAGTCGACAGTGCACACACACACACACACACACACACACACACACACACACACACACACACACACACACACACACACACACACACACACACACACACATGACATGCTCACACCTAACACAG
Source organism: Lepturacanthus savala (assembly GCA_030544235.1). Lineage (NCBI taxonomy): Eukaryota > Metazoa > Chordata > Actinopteri > Scombriformes > Trichiuridae > Lepturacanthus > Lepturacanthus savala. Next base: position 16,772,356 of record CM060471.1, on the reverse strand, counting down.
TCAGGATTGTTATCCAAAAGACAAAATAAAAATTTGAACTTTTTAATTCTCACCACTATTTAGTTAATTTTGTGATTGTTATAACTTTAGTTATGGCCAGAAGTTACATATTGCACCTTTTCATGAATTGATAACGTGACCAGGGATCAGTCTCAGCTCATCTGGACATTTAAACCAGAAAAACTGATTCAGTGGACAGACTAGGCATTAATACATTTCAGCTCCGGTTCAACACCTGTTTGCTATCAATCAGGATATACTTCTTAAGTATATATTTTGTCCCAACTGTTTATGTGTTTAAACATCCTGGCACCATGCCCTCTGATCCGGTGACCTTTGACATGACCTGTGACACGCTTCTATTATAATCCTTCCGTTAAAGGTTGTGATCCTTACCAGCTATATATAAGACAGAATACATTGCATTTTCACCTTAAAAGGGTGTGTCCTACATTCTACAGAGTTATAAAAACACTCTACTCATATATATATATATATATATATATATATATATATATATATATATATATATATATATATATATATATATATATATATAACCTGAAGTAGCTCAGCTTTGTTTGATGGCTTGTGACCACATCTCGATCACATTCCAGAGGTTTTCAATAGGGTTTGGGTGTAAAGAAAATGACTGTGGTCTCTTATTTTTTTCCAGAGCTGTATATAATATAATATATAGCCATTGCAATAATAAGAGCGTTGCACATTTGAGGGGGATGGTGTCACCTTAATCCTGAACCCTGCCTCGCCACTTTTCTTTTCATCATGTGATTCTGATCTTCCTTGAGGTCACAGCCGTTTTGTCACTGGTCCTTTCTGTTCTTTCCTGACCCCCACACTCCATTTCCTCACTGCAGGTCAATTGATGGGCAATTACATCATGGGCTCCACCCCTTAGTGATCTGCTAGTTAAGTAGGACAGACTGGACTTAAGATGCACTGCTGCCACAGTGACAATACACACACACACACCGATAAGCACAGTGCTCTGCCCACTGATGCCAAATCAGGTCAACCTTCGGTGTGTGTGCTTTTGTGTTTGTGTGTGCGCTGGAGGGTGTTTCATGGGTTCTCGGTGAAAGAGAAGAAATGGGAGGACATGGAAGAGGGACAGCAGGTGACACGCTCACTGTTCTTCGACCCTCTGTCTTTCTTCGACCTCAGAAGTGTGTCTATTTTTGTCCGTCCTCAGAGAAAGACGCATTTCAAACAACTTTTATATCAGCCGTGGACAGAATAGGGTTGAACAATTTAAAATTTGAAGTCTCGCGATTCCAAAGCAAAGAAACAAAAGATTTACCCTGTTAGGGCTGAACAATTAGGATTATATTAGGATTTCAGTTTCATTCACAATTTTCTTCAAGTCAAGTTTCAATGCACAGAAACTTACATCATACCATTAAAACAATAAATGCCATAACTCTTAATGCAAGAAAACTAAAAACTAAAGTCAAGAATCAATTTCAAATGTAGTCCTCTTTATTAACAAGAAACATGCTATACATAGGCTGCATCGAGTGCTTGAGCAACGGCAGGTATTACAACTGAAGAACTAAAAAAGAGCCATCTATTTATTAACTTAAACTAGAGCAAAAAAGTATTTAAACTTAGAAAAAAAGTATTTTCTTTAAGTTAAAAGCCGAGGAAAACAACAAAAAAAACTGAAAAAAATTGCAGCTTTAACAATTGCCTGAAATAGCTGTTTTCAGTGTTAAACGATAGATGGTTCAGGCCTATATATCCTGTTATATATAGGAAAATGTCTGAGGGACTGCTTGTGTCAAGACTTTTACTGTTTGGGAACTTTGGTTTGGTTTTGTCAGTACCAGTATCATAATAAATCAGTCAATTAAGCTTTATTCATCTTTAGTCAGCTGTCACTAATGTATTGTCTTGTCACTTTCAGATATTGAGTATAAATAACAGCTGCATAGTGAACAGTAGTTGACTGTTAAATGCATAGTATCACTGTTTTAAGCTTATTGGCTTAAAAGCTCTGAATCAGGAGCTGATGTTCTGTTATTTTGCTTTTTCGGGGAGGTGAAGCTGCTCATCCTGTCAGTCTGAAGCAGTTACGCTTTTTAACGCTATGGCCACTTTACATATCTTAAGACAAATCTGAAATCAGAACAGAACTTGCTTTTTGAGGTGAAAACCTTCCTGATTTTAAGTTAAAAAAAACAAATTGCCTTTAGCATCGTGAAAAACTAATTAAACATTAAATGAAATGTGTGACTTCAATACAACATCGATATAAGGGGATAAAAATATTTCCTGGTTTATTCTGAGGTTTAACCTGAGGTTATTCCAGAAAGTGATTTTATTTTTTACATTTTTAAAATGTATTTAGCTTAATTTAAGATAGCCCTACAATTCTTTTTCTTGATAGGAACAAGCTGTTTTACACTTGTAAAAGACGAATTATCAGTTCACACAAGGATAATTCCCTGTGGTGTATGCTTTATTTTTAGGATGATTGAATACAATTTTTTTAACAAGTAACAAAATAGTCAAATTAATCCAAAAAGATAATCTAATAGACTAATCCATTAAGCAAAAATAATCGATAGATTAATCAATAAAAAAAATAATCCTTAGGTGCAGCCCTAATCCGTATACAGTGCTGTGTATGTATGTTCAGCACTTGTTGATGATAAGCTTCTTATCCATTACCATCAGGGAAGTGGTCTCAAATTTATTCGGCAGCATGACAATGACCCCAAACATACAGCCAGACATGAAGCACTATCTTCAGCGGTAAGACGAACAAGGAGCTCTTCTGTCCTTCAACAGATGATGATTTGGCACCACGAAGCCCTGATCTCAACATCATGGAGTCGGTCTGGGATGACATGAAGAGACAGAAGCAACTGAGTGTTTGCTGATGACATTTTGATAGGAGTTTTGAGATTAACGTTTAAAATGTGCCTATGTAGAAATGAAAGAATTGCTGTTCCATATGACCATCAGCACCAAATTCTTAAAAATGCCGTAAAATCATCACAAAGACGCATAGAGATTCGTACAAGGTCATACTGATAATTGCTGCTAACTATTTGATTTGGATTATTTTAGGGAGTTTATTGCGATCTATGGCTTTGCTTTGCTATGTGATTTTGAAAGCATGCTATAATGAAAGAACTCAAAATTAATGAAAGAATCCACCGTTTTTAAACAACTAGACTTTCTGAGGTGCACCTGAATGCGCCACGAAGTCCCCAGTTTATGGTCAATGGTCTGACTCCTTACAAAGTGATGCAGACTCACAATTGTTACTTAACTTTTTAGGCTGTGACTGCGGGCTAAAATCTCAAAGTGCGAGCTCAGGAGAGAGTCACAGTGCAGGTGCGTCCACATCTGTTTGGGAGTATATGTAGCTCCGGAAAAAAAAAGAAATCAATATGTAACAGCCAAAGTTTTATTCATTGAGGGCCGCCGCAAATAAATTAATATATGGGAAACCCTGTCCCTGCAGTATTAGTCAGAAAAATCAATATTTCACCTCAGGACGGTCAGCCTTATACAGCGGGGCTTCCTTTTCCGCAGCTTGAGCTCATTTGGAGCGTGTTTTTTCATTTAGAGGGATCCAACCGTCTGATCTTCAGGCCGTCTGCCAGTCCATCTGGCGATCGCACGCCCGCCTTGAATGATTGAGATGTCTAAGATGACAGACAGGAGCGTTTCTTTTTTTTTTTTTTTAAACCCTCCGCCATGACACCACTGGACAGACGGATCTGTCACTTAAGCCGGGGGGAGGAGAGGGGGGTGGGCTTTGTCGCACGCAAGCGCCGAATCAGAATTTCACCCTTCCGCCCTCTTCGCCTCCCCACCACCACACAGCACAGCTCCTCTTACATTATTAGCCGTCTGTGATGTTACATTAAAGATGCATGACTCTCACGCTGTCTCACTCAGCATGGGCCTCCTGTGTGTGTGTGTGTGTGTGTGTTGTTTGTGTGTGCGGGCGGACACGGTTGAGTTGCTGAGTGATAGAAAGAAGGACGCACGCAACAAACACACACACGTTATTGCGCGAATGCGGGCGAGTTCTGTCAAAGCCGAAATTTAGTTATTTGACAGATGGACGTGGGAGGTTGTCACTGAAACTAAACGCTCCTGAGAGAGACACAGAGAGCTGTCTGGTCGGGCAGAGATAGCAGGCGAGATGGACGGAGAGTGGGAGGGGGTTAGCTCCACAGTATTGATATAATGCAAGCTTTGAGTGCCCTGTCTGCTTGGTTGAGTGCTTCTCTGTGCCGCTGCATATGGTGTGTGTTTATTCTATCAGGAGACTCCTGACACACACGTTTGTATGTGTGGAGACGGAACAAACGCAAGAGAGTTAAGCTCGTATGTGTGTTTAAAGTTAACCTCCGTCCCCTCTGAAGTCCTTTTTCTAAACCCCCCCCACATATACACACACACACACACAGGAAGCAGTGTGTGTGTGTGTGTGAGACGGTTTGTGAAGTTATCCGTCTCCTTGGCTGTATCAGTGTCCTAATTGGACTAACAAGATTAATGAGGCGAACAAGATTCTCCAGCTCTCTCCTCCCATGTTTTGTTGCTGGGGTGGGGAACCAATCTGTGTGTGTTTGTGTGTGTGTGTGTGTGTGTGTGTATGTGTGTGTGTGTCTGTACACTGCAGGTTAAATCCAAGTCACGTTACAAGTCATTAAACAGAGGTAGTGATGTGGATAACATCCCCTACCATGCTATATACATAATTTTATTAGTGCTTAAGTCATTAGTCGATTAATAAAATAAAAATCAAATAAATAAGGATAAAATAGAATAAAATAGAAAAAGAGGCTAAAAAGAGAAGGAACTGACGCTACAAGTTTGGGGTTACCCAGGCAATTTAGTATTTTCCATGGAAAGTCACACTTTTATTCACCACCATGAGTTGTGAAATGAATAGAACATTGTATTACACTCACCTTCTGATGCAATGAGCAAACACATTGTACCATTAGAACACTGGAGTGATAGTTGCTGGAAATGGGCCTCTATACACCTATGTAGATATTGCACCAAAACTTTGCAGCTAGAATAGTCATTTACCACATTAGCAATGTATGTATACATGTAAAGTTCCCCAAGGATCCATTCTGGAGCCTCTTCTGTTCCAATTGCTAAATGCTCCCGTGCTCAAATTATTACCAGAATTATGAATGGGCCTCTATACAACTGTGTAGATATTGCACCAAAACACAGACATTTGCAGCTAGAATAGTCATTTACCACATTAGCAATGTATAGTGTATTTCTGATATAGTTATCTTCATTTAAAAACAGTGCTTTTCTTTTAAAAATAAGGAAATTTCTAAGTGACGCCAAACTTTTGAACGGTAGTATATGAAATTGATTTAAAATCATTATTGCATATATTGATTAGCATTTTTTAAGAAATAAATACTAATAGCAAGCTCTTGTGTACAGTATTCCAGCACTGAATTACGCTAAAATGTTAAAAGAAGGTTTCAGTCGCAATACAACAGCCGTGTTTGTTTTATCCTGTATTCCCTGCTGAAGGGCAGGGCTCATAGCATGACATGGTTTATGACAGTTCAAACAGTGACAGGTCAAATAAAGAGAAGGAGGCTGTCAGGTGACTCTCACGGCAGACATGTGTTGACTAGTCAGTGAGTGAAAGCTCCATTGTGACTGATAACAGTCCCCTCCATTAAAATTTTGGCACATCATGAAGCCAGCCATTTGACGTTTCACTCATTATTAACGCTAATAATAGTTACACCTGTGGTTTGCAAGTCAAACTGTGAGAAAAGTCAGTTGTAAAAAATGAAAACAAACAAAATAACCTATATGAAGGTACAGTTTACAGTACAGGTGCCAATAGCTGATCGATTATTGTTTATGAGCTTCTATACTTCAGCTATGTTTCTATGCTTTTTATGAGCATGTATTTACTTTCTTATAGAGTGTGTTCACTTTGAAAATATGTGATAATACAGTATCTCATCAGGATTCTCCGAGTGAGAGTTAAAGGGGTCATTTCCAAAAAGTCACGGGAAAAATATATTTTCCTACTTTTCCGCTCCTCCAGTGGCTTCCAACCCTGCAGAGAGTTGTGGTTTATTTGCCAAGTTTAGAAGACATGAAGACAATGTGTCCTCAATGTGAATTGTTGTCAGTTTTCTGCAGTAAATTCTATATAGTGGCGTGAAGTGTTTACATCCTTCCTGATTTCTTATTTTTTTGCAGGTTTGGTCACACTTAAATGTTTCAGGCCATCAAACACATTTAAATATTAGTCGAAACAACACAGGTGAGCACAAAATGTGTTTTTTAAATGAAGGTTTTTATTATTAAGGGAGAAAAAAATTCCAAATCTACATGGCTCTTTGTGAAAAAGTAATTTACCCCTAAAACATAATAATTGGTTGGGCCCTTAGCTTGTAATGAGTCTTTTACAGCGCTGTGGTGAACCCACTCATCTTTACAAAATTGTTGTAATTTAGCCACATTGGAGGGTTGGGGAGCATGAACCACCAAGGTCATGCCACAGCATTTCAATAGGGTTCAGGTGAGAACTTTGACTAGGCTACTCCAAGGTCTTCATTTTGTTTTTCGTCAGCCATTCAGAGGTGGACTCGCTGGTGTTTTTTGGATCATTGTCCTTCTGCAGAACCCAAGTTCATTTCAGCTTGAGGTCACGAACAGATGGCTGGACATTCTCCTTCAGAATATTTTGGTAGCGAGCAGAATCCATGGTTCCATTTATCACGGCAAGTCCTGAAGCAGAAAAACGGCCCCAGACCATCACACTACCACCACTATATTTAACTGTTGGTATGATGTTCTTTTTCTAAAATGCAGCGTTACGTTTTCACCAGATGTAATGGCACACACACCTTCCAAAAAATTTTGTCTCGTCAGACCACAGAGTATTTTTCCAAAGGTTTTGGGGATCAACAAGATGTTTCCTGCAAAATTGAGATGAGCCTCAATGTTCTTCTTGCTCAACGGTGGTTTTCATCTTGGAACTCAGCCAGTTTTGGCTAATGGAGTCATTACCATTGACCTTAACTGATGCAAGTGAGGCCTGCAGTTCTGTGGATGTTGTTGCAGGGTCTTTCGTGACCTCTTGGATGAATCATCGCTGCCCTCTTTGGATAATTTTGGTTGGCCAACCACTCCTGGGAAGGTTCACCACTGTTCCATGTTTTCTCCATTTGTGGATAATGGTTCTCACTGTGGTTCACTGGAGTCCCAAAGCTTTAGAAATGGCTTTATAACCTTTTCCAGACTGATAGATCTCAATAATTTTCTTTCTTCATATGTTCCTGATATTCTTTAGAACTCCTTTCCTTTAATCCTTTAGTCTACTACACTTTGTTAGGCAGATCCTACTTAATTGATTACTTGATTGAGAAATTGAACTCAGGTGTGATACACTACACTACAAGTTATGTTTTAACAGGGGGTGGGGTCACTTTTTCACACAGGGCCTTAGTAATAAAAACCCTTATTTTGTGTTCACTCGTCTTGTCTTTCACTTGTCACTTCACACCACTGTATATGTAATATATATGCAGATACTATAATATATTCTGGCTACATCTACAGCGTTTTGCCAGTTAAAAGGTTCAGCAGTACTGTAGCCATAGAAACATCTGTTGCTAGGATACATGGCTACACTGTAGTAGAGTGGTAAATGTCTGCATAGCTACCATCATTGTCGAATGCATGTTTGTTCAGGGTAAATACGTTTGAATGCTATCCCTACTGATTCATATTCTATTTTTAATGGAGCTACGCTTTGACCTTCTCTGAAGTTATCTGATTTAATATCATCAAACTTGAAGAGGGAGTTTTCCACAAGAAATTCAAAGCCTTTGTGAGGGCTTTCTGTACGTTCCGAAGAGCTGCGTATTACTTCCTCAATGAATTGATTTGTTATTTTGTCTATAAAAGTGTGAAAATAGTGAAAAATAGATGCGATAGTTTTGAATCGTTTGGTTAAAATCTACTATGAGAGTAAAAGGTGACATCTTTAAATGTCTTGTTCTGTCCAAAACGCATTATGCAATAAATCAATTGTTATAATAATTGCTGATTCATTTTCTGTCAATAGATTAATTGATTTATTATAATATACCATTAGCTCGCCCTATTCTATGCTATGCTGCGGTATTTTTCTTTTAATGCATAGAGTACATGTTTAAACAATAGTGCTGGAGTTAACAGCTTCACTAATGGTAGCATAAAAAAAAATAACTGTGATTAATTTGCTTTTCACCTGCCTCCCCTCTTTTATAATGCTCTGTATTATGGCTTTTAGTAGATGTTTTGCCGTCAAATTATTTTCCGTCCTGCCAAGAATAACATTCTGGAGAAACACTAAGACCCTCTGCTGATTTCAGATTTTTCTGGCATCACGTTGAAACACAGGCATGATCCAATTCATCCTCAAGTGTGAAGTAGTATTTCTTACTGATCTGTATAAGGAAAAAATGACTCACAACGCGAGTGGCCAGTAACCGGTGCTGTGAGAGAGAACAGCGCTGTTTTAGGGCCGCGGCGCTAAATCGATCACTTGATATTTCAAATCACTCTATGTCCATCTTTCAGCTGAAAGCCGGCTGAGATGCGCTGTTACGCAAGAGGTTACATTTGGGGATTAGCACATCATTTTCAGGGGTATAAGCATCAAGAATCCAATGGTGTTCATAGGTCACAAATCCCATGCAGTTGTTATGTCACGCTGATATTCTTTGTGTCTTTAATCTGTTCGACATTCTCCGCGTCTTATTGTATTTCGTATCAGATACGGCACATTTCTAACACAATACACGTGATTCAAAGCTGATGTTAGAACTATAAAAATGACTTCATTTCCAAGCGGTTTTCAGGGATTTTGTTTTAAATGTACATTTTCAAGGACCTATAGTGATTTTTCTCTTCGATGATTTCTCCCCATGGATGGTAAAAAAAAAAAAAAAAGACTCATCCAACCTGTGAAGCATTATCAAAGTCCTTTTGTTACGTTTGTTTGATTGACTCCACCTGCAGCCTCGCTTCTCATTTCAGTTCTTCAAAGCATGTCGGTTTAAATATCGTATTTAAGGGGGCCCGCTTTTCCTGATTAGCATGTTTTAATGCTCCAGACCCACCCAGACAGACGTGTAGCATGCAGCAAGGCAGTCTGCCTTCTCACGCACTCACTCCGGTTGTGACATCATGATTTCTGAACGGCTTGTGTTCAGAGGAGTGGGTGGCCTTATTTCACGGTTTGTGTGTTAGCAGGAACCCCAGAGAACTAAATATTTACACACAAGCACTGAAAAGTGATTATATATATATATATATATATATATATATATATATATATCAGGGCCCTTTTAGATCTAAATAATAACCAGTATAAAGTGCTAATTACACCGGTATTCTGTTGCTTCTTCTAGTTTCTCCAGGGGTGTAATATTATGATATCAGCAGTAATATCAGTGCATATGCCGGGGGTTCCATATGTCCTTTGGATCACAATGATGTAAAATTCCCACAGCTGTATTGTTACTGCTGTAGTTAGGAGGGATGCATGCATTGCATCTGATGCAGAGGAAAGGGGTTTGAGGAGTGTGTGTGTGTGTGCGCGTGTGTGCGTGTGACTTTTGCTGTTTCATATTTGCTGGTGTGCACTTATTGTGTTGCATGTACAACAATATGCATGTGTATGTGTGTGTTGCTGGCTGTGTGTGAGCCTGTCTGTTACATAAGAGGATCTGCTGCTGTCCCAGAGCTTAACTAAGGATTTAAATCTCTCTCTCTCTCTCTCTCTCTCTCTCTCACACACGCGCGCTCTCGCTCTTCCTGTGCCGTCCGCCTCTCTAGCGCTCTCTGTTGCACTCTCTCTAATCTCTGTAATTGCATGTATATTGTGGGCTGGTGATGTCATTATTTGTGGAATGGCTCTGTCTATATGCAGATTGCATGTTTGCTCATCTTGTGATGTTTGAGCAGGAACATTTATTTTTGTTCGGCGCGCATAGAGAACGAAATCGCCTCCAATCGATGACACCTGTTCACACAGCGCGACGGAGGGAAAACTCATTATGATTTGGAATTCAAACAGTTTTCTAATACATCTCTTTAACCATAAAATAAACTTACATATGAATAAGGCATTTGATGATTTAATCCGCCGTGGTTTTGACATATTTGGTCCGGTGACATCTTTCCCTATTTCAGCAACTAGTTCCTGTGAGTGATGGGAAGAGCATTTCTTTGCTGGCTGTAAACTCTTCACAGCCCCAGAATATTTAGTCAAGAAAGGATTTAATTACTTCATATATTGAAGGGTTTTTTTCCCCTTGTATTTTGCAGGCCGAGATCTTTTTATCGGTGCCGTTGGTTATTAATAATATAATATCAACACTGATAACATGCAGAGCATTGACTGATCTCTTCCTGCAAACACAGTGAGATCAATGTTATCTGCCCTGGAGCAGGAGCAGACCTCAGTTAGTTTACTTGTTCTAGTAAGTGATTGCAACATACACAGAGATAGGTGGATTAACCTGTAGTTGTTAAATAAACTGTGGCTGCATTTGATGTATGGAGAGAAAAGGACAAGTGTCAAGCTGCAAGTTGTCACCAGTTTTCTATTATAAGTGTTTGCATTTTCATTATTCAACAGGCAAGTATGTCCAAAACTCAACCTGCCATCTCAGGTCCCTCACATTACAAGTACAAGTTACTCATATTTTAGTTATTAGGACTATTAGATTCGCAATCGATGGACATTTTCAGTTATTGTTTCTTTTGGGGGGGAAACAAAATGCTCAGGTTCCAGCTCCTGCAATGTGAGAAATTACTGCTTTTCTATGTTTAATATAATCTTTTATCTTTCTTTTTTACTGTGTATGTAGGGGGCAGACAATTAAAGAAAGTGTGCAGAAATCAGTTTTTGTGCCCACCTCCATAAAAGGAGAAAAAAAAAGTATGAATCACGAAGACAATCAAGTACCTATTTACCCTTTTTGGATTCGTGAATAAGTAATTTGCACCCACAGATCAATGCCGCTCAGGCTGCCATATGGATGCTGGTACCTTTTGTGATCCCAACCCTAACGCTGCTTCATACTCTGACCTCTGATAAAACAAAGCTGTTTTTATAATTTCAGGATGCAGGACAGACCATTTAAGGTGAGGTTGGAACAAATAGATTATCCTATATATAGATGGTGCGGATTATAACCTTTAACGGAAAGATTATATTAGAGACGTGTCACAGGTCACAGGTATATATATATATATGTGTGTATTAAAAGAGGACAACTTCTTCTGTAAAGGAGAAATAAGTAGAGCACGCCCGGGCGTCATGTTTATGGAGACGTCTGCCACCTCTTCCTACCTGATTCACAAATTAACGTCTGAGCATAAGCGCGAGAAGGTGTGTGTCGACGATGCCAGGGACGGTGATGTAAATAGCGATAAAGGTGGTGATGTTGCCGCCGATAATGATGCGAGCTTACGCGCCGGTGAAGATAACGGCCTCTTCCAACGCGCGTGTTAGTTTTGGACGGAGGACGGCCCTCCCCTGCTGCACTTCATTGCCCCAGCTGTGTTGTTTCTCACTGCTTCGCTCTCTCTCTTTGTCCGCTCAGATTGACTTGGAGCCAGAGGGGAAGGTGTACGTGGTCATCGATTTGTCCGGATCGTCCACTGAGGGTAAGACCATACGCTACCTTTGTTTGACCGGAAAGCAAACCAGGAGAAAACGTCGGTGCCCGCCTTTTTTTTGAGGGGGGGGGGGGGGGCGTACAGCGCAGCGGGCGATAGCAGCTGCCTTGAAATGGGGATGATTAGAGAGTGGCGAGGGTGAGTCAGGACATCAAAGATGTGGGGCGTGAAACCCAAACAAGTTTAAACAAGCTGAAAAGCACCACAGAGAGCTGAGGGGGACAGAAGACATTTAAAGGGACATTATCATGCTTTTTGTGATTTTGCGTTATTTACATTCTTTCATGATATCAGACATCTATGCTTAACATGATTAAAGATCAAAAATATGAGTGGAAATGCTCCCTGCAACTCCAGTGTTTCCTGCTCATAGACCGTTCTGTGGCGCAGCGCCACAGAATGAAAACCGAGCATCTCTTTTTTTGTTTCAACACCATTGTCATTCTAGCTCACACGCACAGAGAGGGTGAGAGAGAATGACACAGGTCAATGGTGCAGTGGAGGCTGCTCGTCTTTCAAGCTAATCCTTGGCCTTATTAGCTTGTTAGCTTGCTTAGTAATGATACTTCTCATTGTGTTACCATACAAATATTTCTCATTACTTACCTCTGCATCCAAAATACTTCTCTTATTGCATATGCAATTTTAATGCACCTTTAAAATGCTGCTTTTTTTTAAAAATAAAAATGTGCATAATTTTCTGCTAAAATCTTGGTATGGATAAAGCAATTGGATTTTAGACTTGATACCTGTTTATTTGGAATCCTTGACCTTAATAATGTACAGTTACACACCAACTGTGGTATTATAGTAGTATATATAGTATAGCAGAAGAAGAAGCAAAAATGATGGGCTTTAGCGTATTGTTGGCAGCCATTAAAAAAAAAGTCTATATCTCTGAAATAATGGGGATCTGACTCATCTCTTTGGATGAATTTATTCCTATGGGCCGTAGGTACTTTCACACCAAAGTAGACATTTGTGTCAGAACTTGCAGCAAAATGCCTCCTTAACTCTTCTACTATATTGCGCCAGTATAAGTTAAATGAGGAACTTGAACGGAGGAGCTGTAAATCATGCAAAGATATGCCAGTAGACGTCCAGAATAAAAATATAGACCTGTTAAATGTTCCTAATATGCCCCCGATAACAAATGAGTGATTAATTGTTACTTAAGCTTTTAACCAGAGCGTTTTCTCTAGGTTTTTTCGCAATATAAGTATGGTTATACTTAAAAGTGAAGAGCATATCAGTCATAATAAAGTCAGTGAATGTTATTGAATGTAAGGAATGCAACAACGTTTTTTGAAATATGTGTCAGATTAGACCCCTCTTTCGACAAAAATATGTATCTACAGAGCCCCTAAGGGGACATAGATGGTTGGAATAAAAAAGATGAATACTTTTGCGTTCCCCAGAGAAACTTTCTCATTCTCTCGCAAAACCTTTCCGTGAGACGTGCGGCGAAAGCAGCAAAACTGAAAAGACCAAAAACAAAAAATGGAGCTCTGAAGTCGACAGGAGGGGGGGGGGACTCTCCAGAGAAAACAGAGTTAAACTTAAACTTTTAGCTTCTGAAATATTTGTTTAGACAGCTCTGATGGGGTTCAGGATTTATCAGGGCAGCTGCTTTACTACAAACAATTTCAATGTGTGAACCTGGTCTTGCGTGTGTGTAACAACCGACTTTCTTGTATATTTCTGGGTCAGGAACAGTGTCTGTGTTTTTTTTTATGTCTCAAATACAAAAGACAAGAAATGCATCAAATTTGATCTGAACAAGAGAATGAAATACCCCTGACGAGCCAGAGACAAGACTAGAAATACTGCAGCTTCATCATAACTCACTGTACATACAGTATTGGTCAATTACAGCCAGTTTTGCTGCTTTGAATCACGAGGCTGCAGTGAGATGAAAAGATTACTGTAACAAAAAAAAAAGAGGTCAGACACGAAGCCTCGGGCCTTCCTGTTTTCCTAGAAAGTTTCTCAAACAGAATTCTTAGAACTTTTTCCGCCACTATCTTGTTCTCGATTTCCTCCAACTCTGTTTGCATTAATTAATCGTGGAAACATGCAGAATGTGTCTCAATTAGCCTCTGTGAGTACACACAGGCAGGAACACTCACCCTCACATGATAGGTTCATTTTCACCTGCACCTGGGATCTTTATAAATAGAAATAGTTCTCTGCCTTTCAGTGGAAGTGTGCACGTGTGTGTGTGTGTGTATATATATATATATATATATATATATATATATATATATACATACACTACCGTTCAAAAGTTTGGAATATAGTTCTTAATTCAGTTCATAATTCTAGTAATAATTTGAGCATGGGAGCATTTAGCAGTTGGAACAGAAGAGGCTCCAGAATGGATCCTTGGGGAACTTTACATGCATACATACATTGCTAATGTGGTAAATGACTATTCTAGCTGCAAAGTTTTTGGTGCAATATCTACATAGGTGTATAGAGGCCCATTTCCAGCAAGTACAATGTGTTTGCTCATTGCATCAGAAGGCTAATATAAAATTTCCTATTCGTTTTACAACTCATGGTGGTAAATAAAAGTGTGACTTTTCATGGAAAACACTAAATTGTCTGGGTGACCCCAAACTTTTGAATGGTCGTGTATGTCAGTTTCTTCTATTTTATCATTTTTTATTTGATTTTTATTTGATTAATCGACTAATCACTTAAGCACTAGTTAAATCATATATTTACCATGGTAGGAGATGTTGTCCACATCACTACCTCTGTTTAATGACCTGTAACATGTTCTAATCGTACAATGTGTATGCTCATTGCAAACACTAAATTGTCTGGTTGACCCCAAACTTTTGAACGGTAGTGTATATGTGTGTGTGTGTGTGTGTGTGTGAGACGGGGTAGAGGAGGGTTCGTAAGAGAAACCTCTACCCCTGCAGGATAACATAGAGTATACTGCAGTTTCTCTGTATAGATGGATCAAGAGAGCTGTGAGGAAAGATGGAGTCAATTCTTAAAATAGTAGGTGAGATTGAGCCATGGATTACACACACACACACACATGCACACACACATGCGCGTATGCAGACTCAGGCATCCGCGTCTTGCCCTCCTCATCGATGATTGGACACTCCGATGTGACCTCACGACCCACTCCCCGCCCACTCCTGAACTTCCTCTGAGTTCAGCTGGCTTGAGTGCTCGTCATGTTAATGTATGCTGATAAAAACAAATGGTGTGTGTGTGTGTGTGTGGTGATGGGAGGGATGGAGAGGAGTAAAGGATGGAGAGATGGAAGCAAACTAGAGGAAGAGGTGATATTTTTAGCAGATTTTTTATTTTTTTTTCTTTCCCCGTGGTGCAATCTGTTGTCTGTGTGCAGCTTCCGAGGCTGGAAGGACGTGTTCCTCTCCACTTGTTTCCCTCCTTTCTCCTCCTTTCCATCCCTCTGCATCTGTTGGTTCCAGGAAGTGAATAACAATAATCTGACCTAATCTGACCATCTGCACTCCTTGTTTTTGATTCCCCCGCGCTCTCTTTTCCCCATCCCTTTCTGTTCCTTTCAAATATTTTCTTCACATTTGACATTTCACTAAATGAAGTTACGTCCCTTAAAGCTTAAAAGAAGATTATTGACCACTTGACTGAAGGGAAGCTTCTTATTTTTCAAAGCAACATCTTCTTAATCAATCAAACTTTTATTGGTGAAGGTTATAATTGGTTATATTTATATTAATATAGCACTTTGAAAAGGTGCTAGATTCAAAATATTTACAGAATCAAAAATCAGAAATCCATGTAAACCCTCCAAATGAAAGAATAAAATTGAAAGAATAAAATGAATAAATTCATATATAAATAATGAAAATGCAGATACAATAAAAAAGCTCATATATAGCACATTCAATTTAAGTTAAATAAATAATCACATATATAAACACAGAGTTGAAGGCCAGAGATGAAGGCCAACAGATAAAATGGGTAAAAAATCATTTGTTCAGTAGATTAATCCATATATCCAAAAAAAAACCCTCAGTAACTCTTGAAGATTCTTTAATTTTGCAGCATTGCGTGCGGCTGCCTTCGGTATTTGAGGAGCCTTTGTAGGTTGAAGCGCTGCCACAACGGTTGTATTGTTATTCATTTTTATAATGTCATATTTGTTTATATCACCATCTGTAGTTCTGCTTCTCCTCCACCCTGTCTCCACTCTGTCTGCCGAGCGTCTATGTGTTTGTGTCCAATCCGCACGCGTGTGTGTGTGTTTTTTGGACGGCCGTCTCCCAGTTGGCCATTCGGCGGGTCCAGAGTACGTCTGTCTCCACGACGATCACTCTTAACTGTTGTTATGCCTCATCCCGGCTCCTTGTCAGCATGCCTGTTTGTGTGTGTGTGCGTGTGTGTATGTGTGTGTGTGTGTGTGGCCCCTGGACAGATGGATGATGTATTATGTAAAACAAAGTGATCCCAGTAATGGCCTGTTTAGCTGCCCCCCCCCCCCCACCCTTTGTTTCACCAACACCACCAACGCACATGTCCACTTATATGCATCCTCACTATCTCTCCTTCTCTCTCACACACACACATGCGCACGCGCACACACACACATACACACACACACACACCTCACAAACGTCCCCAGACAGCCTGTGTGTAATGGAGCTCTGGAGAGGCTCAGCAGTAACCACATCTATAACGCGCCCAGGAGAGCGAGATGGAGGGAGAGGGAGAGGAAGGCAAACTAGGACAGGAGCACAGGGAGAAGGAGAGTGTGTGTGTGTGTGTGTGTGTAGGAGTGAGAGCGGAGGTGGTTCTCTTGTCTTAAGGTACCCTCGGAAAGCATCTTTCAGCGTCTTTCCGGGGGGGAAGGATGCGGAGAGCAAGGGAACGGCTGGTTTGGTTGGATGGATGGCGCTCGCTGAGGAGGAGGAGGATTTTAATATGCTGTCCTTCGTTTTTTAGGGCCCACACATGGAAGTATAAATAGCGCGTACACGTACGTATGTATAGGCCTCCGGTAGGTGCGGGGTGTTTGTGAGAAAGAGGCACGGGGAGAGGGATGGAGGAGGAGGAGGAGGGTGGGGGGGAGGGAAGATGAGAGGCTGTTGAATGATTAAACTCCAGCAACATGATCCTCATTGGTATTTCAGGAAAATAAATGAAATGGAAAGCATCCCCTGTCACGTGTGTATGTGTCGTCCATGAGGGAGCACGGGTGTGTTCCGATCTGCAGTTTGATTCTTGTCGATGAACCTGTGTGTCTTGTCCCCCCCCCACCCACCCACCCACCCCCACTCTGCAGCCTCAGGAACCAATGACACTGAGGAGCGGGTGTTCCGAGAGCGGATCGGTCCCCGGCGGCGGCAGGGGGCGGTCCGACGACGCGTCCATCAGGTCAACGGACACAAGTTCATGGCCACCTACCTGAGACAGCCCACCTACTGCTCACATTGCAGAGATTTTATCTGGTAGGAAACCTACGCACACGTCTGTCTTGACACACCTATTCGTTAACCTCGATTGAAACGCTGACTCCCCTGTGTGCGTTCGTGTGTGTTTTTTTTTTTGTGCCGTGACAGGGGCGTGCTGGGGAAGCAGGGCTACCAGTGTCAGGGTGAGTACTTTTCTGTTGGCGGCCTCCGGTTTCTCCAGTAACATTACCGGCCATCCATTATTCACGCAGGAGGAACACGAGGAGGGATTGCATGTTGCTGACTGACAGCTCTGATTTGGGCGCGAGCCACCGCCGCCGAGAGCCACAGATGCACCGTGTTACACCAACATCCACGAGAACACATAACAGCATTAGGAATTCTGTCGTGCATATTCGCAGCATGTGTGTAGACACACACACACACACACATACTCTTTTTAGGCTTTGCACTGCAAAAACTGAAGATATCTTTTTTTTGGGGACAATTAGGCCGATATTGAGTAGATTCCAGTGGCAGATAATGTAGCAAGTTTTTTTTTCCTGATTTGGGTCAATTTGGTCTTGTTTTAACCACTTAAGCCACAGGCCTATTTTTTTTAGTTTTCCTGCTATAATTGATAGTAAATATGGAATATCTATACAACCACAAAGATTATGTACCTAAACCTGGTATCAAAAGGAAATCTGTAACACGTGAGGTGACTACAGAATTGTCAGAATCAATTTGTGTTGCTGTTAAAGAGCAAATATAGTTAGAATGTTGCAAAAATATATATATAATGTTTTACTACAGACATAATGCTTTCTTCTAAATATAAAACAAGACCAAAATGGCCCAAATCAGGGAGAAAAACTGTTTTATCTGCAATACGAAGGTCAATGATTAATAAAATAAAAGTTCAAATATCAATTATTCATCCATAAAGTCATAGAAAGGATCATTACAAAACGGTAAGATGTTTAAATAGGTTAGATAGGTAGATTATAAAGAACCCAATTAATCACACAAACAGCTCAAATCGAAATGAAATATCAAAACAGTGGTTAGTTGCAGCTCTACTGCCTATATTATGTTAAACTATTTTCTTATTGTATTGATGATGTGGAAGTTGAAGATATATGTTGATGCTGTAACAGTAACATTGTGTTTTACTACAGATAAAAACACTTTAGTGTTGTAGCTGAGGTTTTCTCATGAAATATATGAATTAAACTCAATGCTGCCCCCAGATTAAAAGATTTGGATTTTAAGAGTTTAAGAAAACAAGACATTTTCTTAATGTCAGAGATTAACCTAAAACCTAGATTATCTGCCAGTGGAATAAGATAATTATACTCAATATTTGATTGTTATATATGAAATATTTGATATTTCACTTTTTGCTGTGTGGTAGATTTTATTCATGTTGTTTTGTATAGATTGCATTCTCACATTCTTATATTGACACTTAATTTGGGTCGCTCACATCCGGTCGATACTCTATCCCTTTAATAAGATCAGCAATGTCATTGATACTAAACCAGTGTATCAGATCGAAGCAACATTAGCTGTACCAGTACTGCAGCAACATGACATCACGCTCACCAGAGAACATACGATTGGTCAGTTGGATGTTATCGGTTTTCAGCTCTATCTGCTGTTTAGGATAAATTGATTGAAATAGTTTCCCCCAAAACTCCAGTTCTATTTTCATAAAGGGATTTTATTTTTGTTGCCTGTTGCTACCAGACTCCATTAGATTAGTTTGATGTGGATGCTGTGCTTTCAGTGTGTACGTGTGTCGTCCACAAGCGCTGCCATGAGCTCATCATCACCAAGTGTGCCGGGATGAAGAAGCAGGAGGACACACCGGAGGAGGTACACACACACACACACACACACACACCTACGTAAAGCACGTAAAGTATGTGAGCTAGCTCATACTTTTCATGGCTCAGTCTTGGTTTCTTATGTCTCCTTAAACTGTGCATTAATGTAGCAATGATCTCTTTGTGTGTGTGTGTGTCTGTGTGTGTGTGTGTGTGTGTGTGTGTGCGTGTGTGCGTGTGTGTGTCTCCCTGCAGGTGGGTTCACAGCGGTTCAGTGTTAACATCCCCCATAAGTTCAGTATCCACAACTACAAGGTTCCCACCTTCTGTGACCACTGTGGCTCGCTGCTGTGGGGACTCATGAGGCAGGGCCTGCAGTGCAAAGGTGAGTTCAAGTGCAGTGGGGAATTTGCACTTTGATCCCACAGGGAGACATTTAAAGCCGTTCAGGGACACACACACACACACACACTTCAGGGTTTGCAACAGACATGGAGCCTCACCAAAATGTGCAATTCAATTGCAGTAAAATAAAATGTTATTATATACAGTTTATTCGTTTAGTTAAGGCACAATGTAGCATGATTTAAAACATGCATTGTTTATTAATATTGTCAATTAACTGTGTTGAAAAATGACTTTTTTTGTTACAGTTGTAAATGCAAAAACCTTTTATCCACTAAGAAAAAGACATGTTTGGTTCTGCTTGTTTCTTACATATCAGAATATCTCAAAAACATGGTGGAAGGTCCCAGTGTTTCTTTTAGAACATTTCATAAAAGCTTCCATAGTCAGCTTTTTTTTTTTTTTTTAATAATAACAATGTGGTATCTGTAATGAGGACCTCAGCTGTCCGGCTGCAGCTTTACCGCTTAAGTTCACTCTCCCTGCTCTCAAAGTGTCTATTTAATGAAAGAGCTCCAAACACCCCCCCCCCCCCCTCCCCCCAGTGTACACAACCTGCTCAACAACAAATAGCAAAACAGACAAATTTAGCAACAAGCTGGTTAACATAGCGGAGCATTTGGCGGCTAAAGAGCCAGCTATTTCCCTCAGGAGATGATGGAGATCAACAACAGCGTTTTGGACTTAAATTATCATATTGAACTCCAAATGAATATGTATGAGTGTGTTCACAACTTGTTTCAGCTGCCCCCAAGTGGCCAACAAATCACATAACGCAGGTTTAACATCACTTTGTGAACACATTTTTGCTGTTTTGTCATTAAATAGTGAAACAAATCTGCCACAAATGTGTGAGTTTAACTGTAGGAGAGTGTGTAAAGACTGTTGTACTTACAAAGTAAAATACACGCTGGTTTTATGCTCTATAGGACAGTGGTTCTCAAACTTTTTCACATCAAGGACCCTTAAATTGACAAAAAACTGGACCACAGACCCCATCTGATGAGATTTTTACTGTCTCAGTATGAATGAATATACCAGTTAATACCAGTTAATCCATTTAATTATTGAATAAAATGTATTTATGTGTTATTTTTACTTAAATTCCCAATTCATTTGATTATATTTATTAATACATTCATTTTTACATGTATTTATTTTTTATATATCCCCCCCCATTCATTTCCCCAAATTTATCTCTGCTTTTCTTTTTTCCATTTTTACCTTAATATATAAAATGGAATGTAAAATTAGAAATATTAATAAATAAATACATTTATTTACTTTTAATTCTGGCAGTTTCAGTCCTCCATTCAAATGTCAATTCTGTCAATGTGTAGTTAGTGAAGGATTTAAATTGAAAATAACACCCGACCCCCCCTCAAGGGACCCTGGACCCCATTTTGAGAACCACTGCTATAGAACATAGATGCCTGTCGATCAGTCAGGAGTTAAACCGGAACCGTTTTTGTGCGTTTTCTGTTCTTATGTAGTGTGTAAGATGAATGTGCACCGACGGTGTGAGACCAATGTAGCTCCTAACTGCGGTGTGGACGCCCGAGGAATCGCTAAGGTCCTGTCTGACCTCGGAGTCACACCTGACAAGATCTCCAACACCGCACAGCGCAGGAGGAAGGTAACCAGTCATAATAACGTCATTTCCATCAAGTTTTTTTATTCCAGCATTTGTAATCTTGACAGCAGAAGGGAATTTTAATAGTCTCAGGTGAATTTGATGAATACCTTTAAAAAGAAATGAAACAGTCTTTAATTTTGATATATGTGTCTTAAGATTTATGCAGTATGTAACTTCTCTGTATCACATTCTCCTCAAAAGTCAACCATTTGTTGATTATTTTAATTAAATAATGCAGCCTAAAGAGTGACTGATCTGTCAAAGCCCAAACTTCTGTCTCGCCAGAAGTTGTGTCGTCTCAGTGTCGTTGTCAGGGTGGTTGCTATGCCTGCATAAGCCGAGATAATTTACCTCAGGAAACAAACTACGGTGAAGTTGGCTCATTGTTAGATGTTGGCTTGATGTTTGGTTTTTATCTGTGCTTTTAATCAGAGACGAAGGCAGTGTCCATGTAAATATTTAGAATATATAATAATATTTTTTTTTTTTTTGCCAGAAGGTGGGTAAAATAGACTGTGAAATAGGTTTTAAGTTTTATATAAATGGTCTTAAAAAGACCCTGACTAACAAATCCAGCTGGAATAATCAGAGACTCTGCTGTAGACACTGGTTCCCGCCCATGTTTGTCTGCACTTTTCTGCAATTTAAAGTCAATTTGTTAAGATGCAAACCATATTACTGATGGTTCACAGAAGCGGCACACCGAGCCCTGTTTCTAAATGTCTGCAGCTCCATATTTACCGTGCAACCATGCACATGGCATCAATCTTCTCATCCAACTAAATGCTTCTAAATTTTTATCCGATTAATTATTGAGGCAAGTAAAGTAGAGCTGCAATCGACAGAAAACACATTGTCGACTATTTTAACAATCGTTTCAGTCAAAAATACAGAGATTTCTAAAATGTGGCTATTTAATGCTTTTCTGTGAGGTTGCAACTCACTATTCCGATTAATGTATCGATTATTGAAACGATTAATCCATTAGTTTGGTTCATAAAATGGTGTAAAATATTGATCACTGTTTCCCAAAGCTGAAGACGCAACCTAAAATGTCTTTAATCAGATTTGAGAAGCTGGAACCAGAGAATTTCCTACTTAAAAAAGACTAATGCAACTAACTGACTAATCGTTGCACCTCTACTTTCCTGTTTCATATGTGAGGGTTTTATAGACAAAACAATTAATCTGATAGTTGAGAAAACAACATAAAACTAATCGCTAGTCGCAGTTTCCTGCTCAAGCTTTCATTCGGCTCTTTATTGAACGATGATGGGAAATCACGTCCCACGCATTAGCTGAGAAACCTGAGCTTGGGCTCCTCGGCTCGTGATTGAAGTCAAACAGTAAATGTTGTCTCTCTCTGCCTCCAGTTGACTCCAGGGCAGGACCCTCCCCAGTCTCCTCCTGAGCTCTCTCAGACCGAGGAGAACAGCTTCAGCCGGCCAGCTGTCCCCACCTCCCCCTCACAGCAGGGTAACGCCCAACACAACACACACACACACACAGAGTACAAAAAAAACGCAAATCCGACACAAACACGCAGACATTTCAAAGCCCTCCGAGATGCGTTCCTACCAGCGTGGGGTTTTAATGTGTTCATTTTACCAGTAAGGGGCGGTATTTTGATTTCAGTAATAATATTGTGGCTCCTTTTAAAAAATAAGTAGTTGCATGTGTTATTGTCCGTGCACTGCGACTGAACCCGAATTATCTAAGAATCGTAGCCCTCTGCCAACCACCATTTGGCTGTCACACTTAGTCATCCTTTCACACTTTGGAAGCTGAGAAATTCAAAGTTAACTTTCTCTCGGTGGAAGGATTCCCATTTTTTTTTTTATTTATAAACCAGCCACTGCTGCTTTTTCATTAAACCACCTGGTCACGGATGACTGGAATCGGAGTCTTTCTGGGTCCAAACAGAGGAAGTGATCATCACTTCAGTGACAGAATTGATCTTTTGAACACCGGCAGGAAGGAAAACAAGCAGCCAGCCTGTTTTTTTTTTTTTTTTTCCGCTGATGTCTGATCTGCTTCTTCATGACACCCACAGACTTGGCGCAGCTCGATCGCCTGCAGGACTCGCTGTCGCTGGACCAGCAGGGACCCCAACACGCCACCTCCTGCTCTTCTTCCTCCTCCTCCACCACCTCCTCTTCCTCCTCCACCTCCTCGGGAGTCAGGGAGAACGGACAGAGCCAGAGGAGG
The DNA here is from genome assembly GCA_030544235.1 of Lepturacanthus savala. Lineage (NCBI taxonomy): Eukaryota > Metazoa > Chordata > Actinopteri > Scombriformes > Trichiuridae > Lepturacanthus > Lepturacanthus savala. The sequence goes on along the minus strand of CM060471.1, from coordinate 16,749,143 downwards.
AGCCTGAAGGACTTCAACTTCATCAAAGTGCTCGGCAAAGGCAGCTTCGGCAAGGTGCGTCTGAGGAGGATGTTTATTCGTTTATTGGTCTCGAACAGTTATAATTCAGCACATAAGTGTCGAATTATATGGAGAAATGAGGGAATATCAGAACCCAGAATAGGAATTATAAACCAATAGTCTTGCTACTTTACAATTTGTTTTACCTCTTATTTAAAAAAAAAGAAGCTGCACTCATCAATATTTGCTCACATCAGTTGTGTCATGTAAAAATGTTAGATGTAGTAACAAAACCACAAAGAATCCTCAATTATCACCATTGGGAAAACTCACGAGTGGAAAAATGAAGCCAATGCAGAAATGAGTCAATCCCCATGGACCTCCATGTTAAAGTGGCCAACTTTACAGCAGAAATAAACATGTTTACAGCCTGGTACAAAAATTTCCCTGTTCATGACAACTGTACAGGGAACAGAGCCAAAAAAAGCTACATTTGCAAATTTGCATCCATCTGTCGACTCTTTATAAACCATTAGTTTATGAATCATGTGCGACAACAATGCTGATTGCAGAGTGAAGACATTAAAGTTCAGTTCACATTTTTTATCCACCTATATATATATATATATATATATATTATGGCTAACTCCTCCCCCTCCCCGTCGTCTCCAGGTGATGCTGGCGGAGCTGAAGGGGACGGAGGAGGTTTACGCCGTCAAAGTGCTGAAGAAGGACGTGATCCTGCAGGACGACGACGTGGACTGCACCATGACCGAGAAGCGCATCCTGGCCCTCGCCCGTCGACACCCCTACCTCACCCAGCTCTACTGCTGCTTCCAGACACGAGTAGGGACAACACACACACACACACACAGACAGTGTCCAACCTTCTAACCCAATAGGTTCTGCGAGGCTGTTCGTAAGCTAAATTGTTCCTAAGTCGATTTGTTTCCATGGAGATTGCCTGGTGTTTCTTACCACTACTGCTATCATCACTTGCCTTATGCTTTGTTGCTACCACCACTAGCACTAGCCTTTGCTTTATCAGCCATGATAAATGAGGTTAATGTGTACAGAAACACTAAAGTATCCAAGGGGCTACAAAGCCCGCGGCACTGAGATTCTCACAGATGCTGCATTCATGTGCTATGGGAAAGATGATCCTTTCCACTTGCGGTGGAAATGTTTGAGTGCTTTTGCCGTGGTAGTGAAGTGAGACAGCAAGAAGAGTACGGAATCAAACCGCAAACAATAACTGTTGTTAAAAAAGACAATAAGTTAAGTGTGAATTCCGATGTTATTAAAATGATGTATGCACACAGCATCATGTAGGCGACACACTGACCAACTAAAAGCAGCGGAGAACATTTAACACATATTTGATAGCCCATCTGCATCTTTGTCTTCCCCCGTCTCACGCCTGTCTCTCTTTCTCTCTCCAGGACCGTTTGTTCTTTGTAATGGAATACGTGAACGGAGGAGACCTGATGTTCCAGATTCAGAGATCCAGGAAGTTTGATGAGCCTCGCTCTCGTTTCTACGCCGCCGAAGTCACCTCAGCCCTCATGTTCCTGCACCGCAACAGAGTCATTTACAGGTAAGCCCGCCCAGCTAAACTAATAACTAATAAAACGTCTCTGTGAGCTACATGAAGATATTGTTGGTAATGTCCTGTCTTGTTATAGAGGTATATTTCTGATAGAAATCCTAGAGTCAGAGAGCCACACAGCACTCATTCTTCCCTCTCTGTGCTTCTTTCTGTCTCCCTCAGGGATCTGAAGCTGGATAACATCCTGTTGGATGCAGAAGGCCACTGTAAACTGGCCGACTTCGGCATGTGCAAAGAAGGCATCATGAACGGAGTGACCACCACCACCTTCTGCGGCACACCCGACTACATCGCCCCTGAGGTGAGCTCAACTCCTGACTTTTATACATCAACCTAAACCATTTTTGGAGAAACTTATGAAAGTTTTTCTCCTTTTTTTCTTGTTTTCTTTTTCATTTTCATTGACTTTTTCCTACTTTTCTTGTATTTCTTGTATTTCCTTTTGTTCCTAGTTCACCTTTTCCTTCCTTTCTTTTGCTTTTTATTTCTTTATTAAAGTCTTCCTGAAAGGAAAACTTGGTATTTTTTTGTTTAATTATTTTTCCTGTTCTATTGTTTCCTTATTTTATTATATTTGATTGTATATTTAATTTTTTTTTGTATCATCTTTAACTCACCTTGCCCAGAGCAGTTTCACTAATAGTATCATTACATCCCCTGTCAATCACAACGAATGATCCTCTATCATAGAACGGACCATTAGCCACTGCCTGATTCATCCTGCACATGCTAGGACACGCCCACTTTTCAATAGTCCAATCAAATCTCTCCCAACATTATGTCCCGCCTGTATATCCTGTTCATGCTGAGAAGTTAGATAGTCTTGAAATGCCATTTTGGGTAGACTTGAATAGATGAAAATTCACACAGTTGGAAATGGAGACATGTTTTTACCCAACAGTAAAACTAAATTATACTTTTACATATTCACCATTCATTTACTTACATTTCTTCACCTTTAGTTTGTCCTTGGAAATATAGAATTCCTTTATTTTTTCTTATTCATCCGGTTTGACACATCTCCGGATGAGTGCCATGTTGGTGTGGCTAAAAAAAAATCTAGATTCGTGTAGTTGGGAGCTAATTTTCCAGTGGACCACAGACTAGAAATCTGCCTTTTGTCCCAGGTGTAGCACCCGTGTTGCAGCATGTTACACAGGTGGAGGTACTTGTTGAAATGCTGCCTGTCCTCCATGTTGAACCGTGTCATGTTGGCGGATTCAGATCCTGCAGGAGCTGGAGTACGGAGCGTCCGTGGACTGGTGGGCGCTGGGCGTGCTGATGTATGAGATGATGGCCGGGCAGCCTCCGTTCGAAGCCGACAACGAAGACGACTTGTTTGAGTCGATCCTCCACGACGACGTCCTCTACCCGGTCTGGCTCAGCAAAGAAGCCGTTTCTATCCTTCGAGCTGTAAGTGTCGTTTCCCCCGAAACTCTTTACACCCGTTTCCATTCATTTGCGTATTCGAGGTTCACGGAGCTATTCAAATGTCAAAGCTGTATCTGTGTGACTCCTGCAGAGGGAGAATAGATTAATTTGACTGAATTCCATTGATTTAGGTCCATTCGGAGAATTTTCATGCTTCTTCTTTCTTATGCATGACAATTTGAGATTTTCACACCAAATCAGTGTAATCCAAATCTTTAAGTTAGAAAATCTTTGGATAAAACCTCAAAATTGGGCTAAATTAGTTTATTTTTTTTAGTTTAAACATTAGCTTTAGCTGCTACTTGATTCCGTGAGCTAACGCAGACTACTGTGGCTGTGGCTGACGGCAAAAATTCCTAAGAAAAGTTCACAAGCTTTTCTTCTTTCAGAGGAGAGCCACACTCTACACGCTAGCTGCAGGCTCTCTGGAAATCCCAGCACTATCACCTAACAGAACATTGTCTCACTCACATTCTGTCGCCACCTTTCTTAACAAACTTTCTGTGGGAAACACTGATTTGATGTTAAAATATTATCATTAACATGCTGTTAAAAAGTTGTATGTGTAACCTAGTGTCTGAAAAGAAGAGAAGACGGTGGCACTTGTGTTAGCGTGAGGAATAAAGTAGCAGCTAAACCAGCTAACGTCTTAGCCGCTCTAGCTAACTATAAAACAAGAAACCCTGTAAAAGAAAATAAACTCACTTTTCCACCAGATTTAACCTAGAAAAACACCCTTATTTTTTAATTTTTTTTATAACGAAGTCTCTGCGGCCTCCAAAACTGAACCTTTTCGCTTGACGTGAAAAGGTTTCACTCTACAGCTTTAGGTATTTATATTTTCTCACATTCTCACTGTTGACACACTATCGTCCATGTTTCTGTCCTCTGAGCCGCAAACACTCAAATCAAACTCAGCCAAAGTGCACTTAACGCACAGGTGTTACAATGCACTTTGCTGTGATACCGAGAAAAAAAAAAGCTATTCAGAGAGGTTAAAGTGATAACTAGGTGAACAAAAAAAAAAAAAACAGAAGATCACAAAGTGCTTCTACAGTAGCGAACAGACAACAGACCGTAAGCGACACGGTTTCCTGTGGCGGTAAATAACACCAGCTCTCTGCTGCCACTATGCCTCTTTGTACCCTTGACAGAGCCATTAATGCCGCTGCTCTATTATTAGTACTTAAATGCGTTTTGCTTAACCCCTCGCTCTGTTTCTGTCCTCAGCATTTTCAAAATTGAAACTACGGCGGCGTGTCTTTTATTTATTTATTTATTTATTTTGTGCAGTTCATGACCAAGAACCCGGCCAAGCGTCTGGGCTGTGTGGTGAGCCAGGGCTGCGAGGAGGCCATCAAGACCCATCCCTTCTTCAGAGAGATCGACTGGGTCCTGCTGGAGCAGAGGAAAGTCAAACCACCCTTTAAACCGCGAATTGTAAGAAACACGCACACACGTTACACACGCGAGCGCACGCTAATCTGAAGAGGAATCTATAGAAATGAAAAGATGCTGCATAGGCCGAAGGGGACTGATTTATATATGGATTCTAATAGGATCATACAGATAAACCAGGTCCTCTGGTGGCGAGGACAGTTCAGAAAATGCTTCTAGTAAATCCAATAATATCTTGTGTTAGAGATTAGAGCAGGGGTGGCCAACCCTGATCCTGGAGAACCACTGTGGGTGCAGGGTTTTGTTCCAACCAAGCAGGAACACGCCTGATTCTACTAATGATGCTCCATAGCAAGGGTTCATTAGTAGAATCAGGTGTGTTCCTGCTTGGTTGGAACAAAAACCTGCACCCACAGTGGCTCTCCGGGACCAGGGTTGGCCACCAGTGGGAACCAGGGTTGGCCACCCCTGGATTAGAGGGAAGTAAAATAAATAAATCAATGAAAAAATGTTCTAAAAATGATTAAAAGAAGATTTTTCCTGTAATACTATAATCCTTGACATTTATCATTTGAAGCTGATTGTAGCCACATATATAGATAAAGTGTGCATAGTATGTTTTCTTCACACAAACACAATCTGGTCAGAAGGTGTCGCTCTAATATCACTTTTATTCTATTGTATCAGCATTTCTTCTGATTCCTCTTTCTGTGTGTGTGTGTGTGTGTGTGTGTGTGTGTGTGTGTGTGTGTGTGTGTGTGTGTGTGTGTGTGTGTGTGTGTGTGTGTCCTCTGCAGAAGACCAAGAGAGATGTGAATAACTTTGACCAGGACTTCACCAAGGAGGACCCCGTGTTGACGCCCACGGACGAGGCCATCATCCGACAGATCAACCAGGAGGAGTTCAAAGACTTCTCCTACTGCGCCCCAGAGGAGACGCAGCAGCCCTAACACACACACACACACACACACACACACACACACACACACACTGATCTAACAACACGAAATCTGCCACCTACATACACACACATGCTGACACTCATACACATGACACACATATAGAACCATAAATCCCTTTACAAAATACACACACACACAAAACACACACACACACACGGTCAATCCTTTACTTTGAAGCTATTGGTTGTTGTTACTTTGGAATATTCTTTATTTGCATTGTGTTGTTCTTGTTGCCTGAGTTTATTATGACTATGAATATGAATATAAGTATGAATATGAATATACACACGTGCACACGCTCTCACTCACATTCCCACACGCACACGTTTAAACGCTGACGCTGACACGAAGAAACACGGACACGCACACGACAATCCCAAGGTTCCCCCTCACACACGCAGCTCACCGAACATGCTCGGACAACCAACACACGCACACACACACACACATACATGCATACACACTCTTACACTGCTTCTCTCCCCGGCACCTGAACACATGTGGACTGCGGGTGCTGGGTGCAGAGGCCTGTATATAGCCTGTGTTGAGTGGCTGTATTGTGTTGCTATTGTCTGCTAGTAAAGGAGAGTCGTGGCGCATGGACAAGCACCCTACCTGTGTTATACTGTCCTCATTGTGGACCAGTTAGGGCCAAATACCCTTTTGTGCAATACCCTGACTATCTATATATTTTACGGTTTTGTTTGTTTCATGTGTTATTTTTTGTGTGTTTTTTTTTGGTTTCTCCTCAAAATGTGCGTGTGTGTTTTTTTTTTTATTATTATTATCGTCGTGGTATGATTGAAATATCTGTTTTTCACTCCTCTTCGTCTGACACGAGCACACTCACTCACTCTCCCGTCACCTTTTCTCGTCTCCGTGTGTATAAAAGTGAATGTCGAGGCTTACAAGTTACAGGCTATTGAGCTAATTACGCGGAGCCGAGTGTTACAGGCGGCCTGTGTAGCAGTGAAAAGCCTGGTCGTCTCCAGCTATTTCATCCATCTGCTAGTTTTCAGCCGCGTCTGTTCTCGCCGGTGTGAATGTGCTGGCCTGTGGGTGTGTTTTTTTTTTTTTTTTCCTGTCGTGAATGAACATTTTCTTGTGCTCGAATGCACGTTGTTTTTTTCTTTTTGTCCTTTTTTTCTCTCTCTCTCTCCCTGTCAGTGTGACTTTTTTTTTTTGTTTGTCTTTAGCATTTCTATAGTTACCATCAGTGTTTTCAGCCTCTTCAAAGCACCAATTCCCCTTTTCCCCCCGCCTCCAGCAGCCGTCTCACTCACAGCCAAAAAGAAAAAAAAAAAAAAAAACACTTTCTTTTTCTGACTTGCATTTTTCAAGAATGGCTTTTATTTCTTATTGCGCTCTCTCTCTCTCTCTCTCTCTCTCTCTCTCTCTCTCTCTTTCTTTTTTTTATTATAATTATTATTATTGTAAAGTGTATCTGGAGGAAACCTTTGTGTATAATACTATAACTATACTATTATAGGTCTGTTACAGCCAGGTGAAAAGAAATGTGGAGAACCAGCAGCTGGATTACCTCTCATTTCAAACACACACACATACACACACATATAAACACGCACACACACATAAAAAAAAAAAACATCCAGACCCTCCTTGCCTCCTCCCTCTTTCTCTCTCTCTTTCTCGCTCTCCTTCTCTCTTTCTCTTTCTCTCTTACACACACATGCACACACAGAGAAGGACTGTTGTCGCGTGTACTGTACAGTGATCTGAGGGCGAGCTGGTTGCTCTGTGTGCAGTAGAGTCGGTGTGTAGTGAAGCTTTGTGCACCCAGGGGTAGGGCTGTTCCTGGTCACACTATCTTACTCTGTGCCAAAATGTAGTGCAACAGCCGGGCTAGTCCTGTCTGGTCTGATTCCAATAAAACACTGAGCTGTCTACATCACTCCCCGGACTCCGCCGTGTCTTCTTTTTTCCTTCCTCGCTTTTTTTTTTTTTTTTTTTGACGTTTCAATCCGATTCTCGCCTGCCGTGCAGAGGCAGGCCTGTGGGATGCTCGACACTTTGCAGAAGAAGAGAGGAGAGAGGGTGGAGTGGAGAGAGGGTGGGGAGGAAGGGGAGGGGAGGGGAGGGTGATGTTTTTTTCCTGGCCCGGCTGACCTATCGTCACGCTCAGTCTCGGAGGCCTGCAGGTGATGCACATGCAGAGGCGTCTGTGCAAGTCATCTGTGCTGCGGAGGACCACTCGCCTGGTGACATTTGGCGCCGCTAATTGCTTCTCTGATTACTTAGGCTAGCTGTGATGGTGCAAATTGTAGTGGAGGGATTCCATGCTGTGCTGTGAGCTCCTGCTGCCAGCATCTCTCTCTTTCTCTCTCTCTCTTTTTTTTTTTATTTTATTTTCTGCACCATGACACAGGATAGAGACGCCTGTTGGACAAGATGACAGCCGACAAGGAGAAGAGAAGGTAAAACTGCATGTTCCTTTGCGCAAAGAGATATTTGGCATTTTTGTCCGTCGTCCTAATTTCTCTAAACTTTAGGTGACTTTGTTTCGTACCCGTTTGGTCACTATCTAAAGGGATGTGGTAAGCCCACAGATTGTGTTGTAACCATACATTGGGCAGCTTAACCACAATTCACTGCTCTTTTTTTCCCCCCCAGTTCATCAGAATCAGAGGAATCAATTGAATCTTTAAAAAAGTAAGAAACAATAACCGGGGGAAAAAAAATACCAAAAATGTCCTGCCAGTATTAGTGGTAAAATGTTGTTAGTAAAAATGACAAAAAGTACAATACCTTAAAATGGAGATGTGGTTCTATATTAGTGGAAGTATTACATGCTTCTCCGCATGTTGGGAAATAAATTCTCTGCAATCCATCAGATAACATCAACAAGTCATCGTGCCACCACACTGAAATGGCTGTTCCTGCAAGGGGACATTTTGAATACACACCCCAGAATTTTAACAGCAAACCTTTCATCGGTTTTGGTCACGTCGGAAGATACGATCTGTTGGAAAAAAGGTGCAACGTGAAAAGAAAAAGTAGAAAGCACAACATTTCTGAAATTTGGTGGAAGGAAAAACTCTGGCAAAATTGAAATACTCAAAGTTAATTAGCTCAAAGTGTATGTACTATGACTTTAGATCAATTACTAACTATATATCATTAGAAAACAAAACACAATTACCAATTACAATTACAGCCAATACCAAATTAAGTTGTAAAATGTATAATAATAATTTATGGTGTACTGTCATTCACTCATATATCTATATAGCAGCATGTAATGTACCTGTGACAATGCGCTGTAATTTATTTTTCTTTGATAAAAATCCATGTAAATGTCAGTAAGAGTGTCTTGTGTTGTTTGATAGTCATTGTGTGTGTGTGTGTGTGTTTTTTCCTGTCCCCTGCAGAGCGATCAGCCGTGAGGCGGCGAGGAAGAGGCGGCGAGTGGAGTCGGACGTGTTTGGAGATCTGTCTCATCTCCTTCCCCTGCAGCCCTCGGTCCGAGCTCACCTGGACAAGCCCTCGATCATCCGCCTCACCCTCAGCTACATACGCATGCACACGGTGCTCCAAGGTGCCACCAGCAACACACACACACACACACACACACTAACCCGTGGAGAAACCCTCGTCGTTTTACACCTCCTACACATGTAACACATTTACGCTGCTTGAGAAAGTCCATTCTAAAGAATAAGTTCCAAATTGCAATTGCATGTAGGAGACACACATTTAAAGTATATCAATAAAGTTTGTCTAAAGAGGAGTTAAGAGATGTATAAATCTGTTTCAAAGGCCCTTGCCACAAAAAAACAGTATTTATTTGCAAAAAAAAATGCCAACAAATCTTCATTATATTTCAAATAATGCAATCTAAAACTTAAATAAGAACCAGGAAATAAAAAGAAAAACGTAATGTAATGTAATGATGACACATCATCAGAACCTTAATAAGCTGAAATAGGCTTTAGAAAAATAAATGTAGATAATATAGAATTGGCTGGTTGACTCAAATAAGATATTGAAGCTACTACAGATACTTTGTGTTTGGCTCATAAGTTTTTCCACTTTCCAAAAACAGCTTTCACTGTACAACACTTTGACGCTCGCCTACACACATAAATGCAATTGTCGGGCTAATTTTATAAGTATAAAAGTATTAAAGTATAATTTAAAAATACTGTTGTTGTTCTGGTTCAGAAAAAAACAGTCTCACTGGATGAATAGGCTGTTTTTTTGTGGTTAACGTGTAGCTACAGGACTGATGGTTTTGAGACGGGAACAGGGGAAGTTGTTAATAACATAAGTAACATATGACTCCCACACACACACACACGCGCACACACACATGCACAAATGCAGTGCACAACCCCCTCCGCAGTTCCCATAAACACCGAACTTACCAATCTGATAATAACTCAATTATCGCTTTCTCTCTTGTTCCGTCTCAGGGAATTCCGGGACGAAAGCCGCTAACCCGGGAAAATACGGACAGATGACGGAGTGCGCAGAAGACGGGACGGATTTGGCGAAGAGAGAGTGCGACGGGGGACGGGACGAGGAGGAGGGAGACGCGGAGGAGGCCTCGGAGGAGACAAACATGTATCTGAGGATCCTGGAGGGATTTCTCATGGTCGTGTCCACCGATGGAGACATGATGTACCTGTCCAACAACGTCACCAAGTATATGGGCCTGACCCAGGTACACACACACACACACACACCTTTTCTACAAAACCGACACATGGGATTTGTGGTTTGAAGATGAATGTGTGCTTCTTTATACGTTCCGACAGACTGAGTTGATGGGACACAACATCTTCGAGTTCACTCACCCCTGCGACCACGATGAAATCAGGAATAATCTACGCCTGAAAGCAGGTGCGTATTTGTGGATGTGTGTGTGTGTGTTGTGAGCGAGCGCCGCGGGTGTCGAGCGTTGGGTTTTGGCTTGCGGTTTTCGACTTTGTGCTTTTGAGAGATCAAACGCGCCCGGGGCGGGAGGGGCTGATTAAACCTCGCTTGTTTTTGTAGAGGAAGTTTGGTGCGGCACGCAGAGGGACTTTGTCATGAGGATTAAAAGCGCCCTGACGCACCGGGGTAGAAGCGCCAACCTCAAGTCGGCGACGTGGAAGGTCAGGGAGAAAAAAAAAAATCACACTTTTTGTTTTCGCTAAGTCGTAACCCTAACCCCGTTTTTGCGGTTTTAGGTTCTCCACTGTCGGGGCCGAGCCAAGGTGTGCGTCGCCCAGTCCTCGGTTTCTTGCCTGCTGCTCACCTGCCAGCCTCTGCCCCTCTCACACACACTCCTCAGCACACACACCTTCACCAGCCAGCACAGCATGGACATGAGGTTCACACACTGCGACCAGAGGTAATTCAAGTTCAAAAACACGCGGACATTCCTACATAATTGAGTCACATTACTCGCTCACAGTTACTCACAGTACTTGTGATTAGGCTGATATAAATTGATATAAATATATTAGAATAGGAAAACATTATGGGGATGAAATGAATTAACAACACTTGCCTATCCACTTGATTCAGCTGTCTATTACGGTGTCTAAAGACATCTGCAGGGACGGCTCCTCCACTCCACTGTGACACACACACACACACACACAAACACACACACACACACATACAAAAATTAACCATTTTTAAATTACAGTATTGCAAGTCATTTTTACCAAACCTGAAAAATATCTTCATGGTTTTTGCAAATTTACTTTAAAAAAAAACAACTGGTGCTTTTAGCCCTTTAACTATCACACACATATTTCACATAATGTTTAACCATTTAACGCAGCAAATCAATAGATTAATCAATAAATATAGATTTTGACAAACAAGACTCGCAATTTTGGGAAATTTAATTTTTTTTAACAGAAAAATCAATCATCAAAATCAAGAATAATCACCAGATGAATCTGTTTTATTCAGCTTTATTCTGTTTTATTTTGGCGGTCACATTTAATCTACTGCTTTGCATATGTGTCTATTAAGTCTCATCTGTCATAGTTATAATTTTTTAAAGATGAATTACAGTCATTAATAAATATATATTTATTTACATCAATGAGAGTCTAAATATTAGACCCTACGAAATGATTACCTTTATTAAATGATTACCTCATGGCAACTAACATTGATCAACTCAACAGAACCTCAACAAAACCACATCTGGCTGAATGTGTCGAATATCTTCGACACATTCAGCTACGACTTCTACGACTTCTTCTGCTTTCTTCACTTTTCATCTTCCCCTTTTTTTAAAGAATTTTACACAAGTGCATAATATGAACTCAGCCACTGCTGAATAAGTCAAATTAGAGGGAAAAAAAAATTGTTTGCGTGCTTATTACAGTAAGTCATTGTCAGACATTGGTTCCCACTTTTATCGGTGACGCCCTATGACCCTACGGTCACCTAGTTATTTTTTTTTAACAACCAGTGATTTTTTAACAACCAGCGATTTTATGTCTGGGGCCTTTCTGTGTGGAGTCCAAAAACATGCTGGGGTTAATTAGAGAATCTAAACTGCCCATAAGTGTGAGTGTGTGAGTGAATGGTGTGTGTGCCCCACGATAGGCTAGTGACCATCTGGGGTGTATCCCTGCCTCTCACCTGTAACACGCGGGGATTGGCTCCAGCTCAAGATGACTGAATAATATATATTAACAATATATATGGTCGTTGTGACTAACATATTTGATGATCATGACTGTAGGACGTATTAACATTTATTAATTAAAATGAGTCTGTGTTTAAGGGTTTATGAAACAGTATTTTGTAAACTCAAATGATTAAAACAATTCAAAGTGTCCCTGCTCTGTGTGTGTGTGTGTGTGTGTGTGTGTTTGCAGAGTGACGGTGCTTTTAGGTTACACTCCTGAGGAGCTCCTGGGCCGTTCGATCTACGAAGTGTGTCACACGCTGGACACAAACAGATTAACCAAAAATCACATGAACCGTGAGTAGTGATATGACACACACACACACACATTACACATGGGTAAATAGCCTAATCTCCCCTCTCTCTCGCTGCAGTGTGTTTGAAGAGCCAGTCAGTCAGTGGTCAGTACAGGATGCTGGTGAAGTGCGGAGGTTACGTGTGGGTGGAGAGCCACAGTGCCGTCATCCCCAGTGTCCGACCCTCCAAGTCGAGGCCCGGTGCCCACCAGCCGCTCTGCATCCTCTGTGTTACCTATGTCCTCAGGTGTGTGTGTGCAGTAGGTTAATTTTAATTCAGAACACAATAAACTTGGCAGAGACTTGAAACGACCTTGCAACAAATAATCGAGCACACTCCGTGCGGTTGAGGCTGCGCTTTGCAGAGCGTTGACCTTCTTAAAATAAGACAAGCGCCACATTTATGCCGGCCCTTTGCGGCGTGCTTCTTTTGCCTTTGTTGCCGTTTTGGGCTCCGGTTTCAATTCAGCGCAGCTATAAATGCAGAGGTGTCTGGAACCTGTCAAACCTCAGATGCTAAGGCATCTTTCTCCATTTGTTCCTGCTGCGTTACCATTTATAAATGACGTGACGAGGCGGTTGCAAGTCGATCATGAAGCAAATTCAAAAGAAGAAAAAAATCATGTAAATTAGGTGTTTTTGGGGTCATTAATAAAACATATTAATCTGGTGATTATTGTTACTGTCCATAAAAAAATCTATATTTATTGATTTATCTATTGATTTGCTATGTTAAATGGTTAAACATTATGTAAAATGTGTGTGATAGTTAACTCATTTAAGCCCAGATTTTTTCCAAACATTTCATGCATATAATTATATCAGATGAGTCACTAACAACGGAGTTATCTATTTTTATACACATACATATATATATATAGTACTCTTTTCTTTGCAGAAAATAGCATTTTAATGACTAATATAGTTACAGCTTGAATAAATCTGCCCATAAATTCTTTTTTGGGGGGATTTTTCTAAGACTAGATAAGATAATTTAAATAGATATATACATGTCAGGTTTAAAAATCATAATAATCTAAATTAAACCTCTTCCTGGGAGGGTTTGTCTTCGCTATGTTCTCAGGAGGAAGGGGCAGGAAGTTGATGATATGAGAAGAAGCACTTGGAAACTAATTTATCTTAAAAGCTGTCTACTATCATATCAGAAATAAAAGCTTATGGGGTAACATTTAGATTTTTTATTTGAAGTATAACATGACAGATATTTTTAGGCTTTAGTAAAAATGACTTGCAATACTGAAACTTAAAAATGGTTAATTTTTGTGTGTGTGTGTGTTATGTGTGTGTGTGTCACAGTGGAGTGGAGGAGCCGTCCCTGCAGCTGTCTTTGGACCAGACTGTCCCAAGGTACATAAGCTGAAACCAGAGTCTGAAGAACGGAACAGAACATTCCAGCGTGCAAAAACAAATCTGTTTTACCTCCTCCTTACGACTAACTTTCAATTTACTAACCTTTATTAAACACGGAGCGCTACGAATATTTCACAGACATTAAATCACGCCTTGGAGAAACCTGTTTATTTTAAGTGTTTTTTTTTTTTTTTTGTAAATTAAATAGACATTTAACGTGTCGCAAAGCTTCTTGACTTCACAGCTTTTGACATACAGTTCAACTTCTGTTTATAAAGAATACTGAAAGTTTTCGGTGTAGACTGCGGTTGACAGGCAGTTGATGGGGTGCCGTGAGAATTGAAACGTGTTAACGAAAGCAGGCAGCTTGACTTTTGCCTGACCTCTCTGGGCCTGACCTCGCTTCCTTTGGGGTTTCCTCCTGGGTCACCTGACACGTGGGGTGACATCTGCCTGTCAAGCGTAGATCTAACGTAGAATACGCGCGCGCGCACAGACTATATATAAAGAGATATGCATTGTGCTGATGAGGAGATGTGAGCAGATGCAAGTCGTAGCCACAGCTTCCTGAATACACACTTGATAGGAAAGTTCTCGTGGGAACTTCTTCAACTTTTTACCTCTCAGTCTGCAGACACCCCCCCCCAACCCCACACACACACACACACACGCCCAAACAATACACTATTTCTAGTTTCAGTTCAACTGTTTTACTAGTATTAGGAAATATTCTATTATTGAGAGAACACACAGTTTTTAACTTGGCTGTAACAGGTTCAATCAGTACTGATATGGTGATTTGCAGACATATAATTAGAAAATACATTTTATTACTATGGTCAGTCAGTCATTTTCTATACCCGCTTATTCCTCATTAGGGTCACATGGTCTGCTGGAGCCAATCCCAGCGTGTTACGGCGAGAGGCAGGGATACACCCCAGATGGTCGCCAGCCAATCGTGGGGCACACACACCATTCACTCACACACTCACACCTACGGGCAATTTAGAGTCGCATGTTTTTGGACTGTGGGAGGAAGCTGAAGTACTCGGTGAAAACCCACGTAGACACGGGGAGAACATGCAAACTCCACACAGAAAGGTCCCAGACCCAGGACCAAGGAGGTCTTGAACCTGTGACCTTCTTGCTGTGAGGCAACAGCGCTAACCCCTGCACCACCGTGTCACCCTTATTACTATGGTGTATTTTTTTTTTTAAATAGAATTACAAGGACCTTCACAAACTACAATGCTAAAGCAAATTTCAGCATAGATATTTCATCATAGAGAAATAGGAGAAAATTCACATCACCATTTACACCATTTTAGCACGTTAGAAAAAGGTCTTTTTTCTGACCAGGTGGTATTTTTGAAAGCTTTTTAAAACGAGGCACTGACTCAGTTGGTTGATTGAGGGGGAGTTTGTTCCACAGCGTTGGAGCCGAAACACATTTAAAAAAAAACCCCAAAAAAAACAAAAGCAAATAATTCATAAAGGGCTAAATCACAAATTCGTTTCAAATGGGCTTTACAGCATCTGACGCCCTCTAATCCTTAGAGAGAAACCTTGTAAAAGCTCTGTCTATCCTGTTTTAGCTATCTGATCGTTAGAAAGCCGCATGACACATCCTGTCTTTCTTTAACACTGTGATACAAACTTTTATCTCTTTTTTTTCTTTTCTTGCTGCACATACTGCTATCTAATAACGGTCGCTAACGGTCTAACGAATCGTTCTAATTTCAGTGAAATTTGCCCTGAAATGATACTGATTCTGGCACAAATACGGCTTTTTTATAAAAGGTTCGGTTCAAAAACAGTCACAATAGTACGTTTTCCACCCAAACTTAAATTGCATATTGTGAGCGAACTAACCCTTTAATATATCTTTGTTAAATAAACCAATAAGTCAGTCATTTTCCATACCTGCTTATTCCTCATTAGGGTCGCAGGGGTCTGCTGGAGCCTATCCCAGCGCGTTACGGCGAGAAGCAGGGATACACCCCAGATGGTCGCCAGCCAATCGTGGGGCACACACACCATTCACTCACACAGGCAAGCTAATCAATCACCAGTTAACCTCAGCATGTTTTTTGGACTGTGGGAGGAAGCCAGAGTAGTGAAAACCCACACAGACATGGAGAGAACATGCAAACTCCACACAGAAAGGTCGCAGACCCAGGACCCAAGGAGGTCATGAACCTGTGACCTTCTTGCTGTGAGGCAACAGCGCTAACCCCTGCGCCACCGTGTCGCCCAAAACCAACAAGTAGACATGCAAAATCGAAATAATAATATGGTAAATATGAAATATTCAGCATCATTTGACAACTGATTGCCGGTTTCCTACAGTGTAGGTTCTCATTAACTGTTATGGAAGCATTCATTCTCACTTTCTCAGAATACACACTGTAAGCGTGTTTTACTATAAATGACATGTTGCATCAAATATGTGTTTTTGCTTCACCCGGGGAGCTCAGTGTGTGTCATGAAAGCTGTGGACCCCAGTGGATTTGTATTCTCCTCCTCATGCTGATGCAGTCAGAGTACAGCATATAAGGAAAGATACTTGCTCCATCTAGTGTTTAACTGTAGTCAGTGAAACTGAACCTACACTCAGCCGTATCCACCAGGTGGCCATATTTCCTGGGTTTTTGCTTAGTATAGTGTCATAATGTATACGTTATGTCCTACAAGCATTAGGTCTGCTGTTTGTTTTATATGTTTTATTATCAGATAAGTCAGAGTATAACACGGTTTAACCTTTAAACAAATACTGATACAGAATGTACTGTACAAAAGCATGAAAGAGTCCAAACTTGATAGCAAGCCCATTATAAAACACATCGTGGATAAGTTTTATAATTTATAATCTTCTTGACCATACAAACCTGAAATGAAAAGTCTTTGCAAAACAGAATCTGCCATTTTAAACGGTATAAACGCTGATATAAAACACATTTTATATCCTAACTTCAGATCAGCTAATTTTAGAGAAATCTCTGACGCCATCTCACAATTAGTTGTGAAGATTCAAATCAAATCTGATTATCTCAGTATGTGATAAAGGTGATAATATTCACGCAGAAGCTCCGCGTCCACACACAAAATATGATACTGAAAATGTGCAACAGAAAGACTTCATAAGCTATTATTGATTTTATTTTAGTTTCAATTAAAGATTTCATATTTTGACATCTCCTCTTTCAAGTTCCTCTCTGGAGGCTGTTTGTCCGTCTCATTAATATTAGTAAACCTCTCTTCTGATTGGCTGATTTGAATGGCTGTGAATGAAGGGTGGGTGATGACTGTATAGTTTCAACCCAAGCTGCGTGCATAATCAAGAAGCAATAAAAAATCAATTTCTACCTTCTATGTTCCCTGTCTGTATATTGTGTTAAAAAATCTCTCGTGTCCAAATTGTTTGCCTTTAATAAACTAAAGTCCATTCAGTCACTGCTGATCGTTTACTGCAAAAATAGTCCCGTGCACAGCGTTCCCCTTTCTGTTTCACTTAAAGCGGACAGAAGATGTCTGTTATCAGTAATCTGATTATCTGACTGCGTGACTTTGATTCATTTACAGCTCAGTTTGGGCCTGTCCCGGGCCAAGTAAAGTAACGGAAGATTTGCCAAAAAAAAAAAAAAAGTTGTTTTGTCCTTTGTGTTCAAAGTGCGCCTTTATTAACTCGGCTCTGGGAATTATTTTTCGAGATTAGCTTTGTCCGTGGTTGTCCAAAGTGCTATTTTCTGGTTGGTTGACAGAGTGTTCTCAAGGTCGACCTGGCGGTTGTTCAGGGCCTCGTAGAAGCTTGATCGCTCCGGTATGACCAGGTCCCGCCGCGCTGCTGCTGACGCGCGAGGAGGGGGGCGGCGATAAGAGGCGGAGGAGGTCATCTCAGCGTATAATTTCACACCACCGTGAGCTACCGTTTCAAAAGCAGGAGCGACCGGGAACAGATTGAAAACTTTTTTACGACGTTCCCACACAGAAAGGAAGTAGCAATCACGTGTTTCAAGTGAAATCCCCCATGTGACCCTCCTGAACAGACACTTATTTACCCCCACCCCAAACCCCCTTGCCCCTGACCTTCCTCTCCTCCCCCATCACACCCCCTTATGGCTGGGTGGGTGTTGTCAGCCTATCAGCCAATGACATGACAGTGTTCACCCTTTGAAACACAAACCTTGATAAATCAGTGTGTGGAGTGTAGAGAGGAAAACAGCGGGCGGAGATAAAGGGGAATGATTTAAGATAAAACCCGAGGATAGGAAGCTTTTTACTAGCCAGTTTTATCGAATAACGAGTTGTTTCTTGTTATAAAGGTGTATCTACGAGATAGAGAAAAGAGTAGAAAAGAATGAATGAAAGTGACCTCCGGTGCAGAGTGCGCACTTCAAAGGTCTTCAACTGCCATGACGAGGGAAGGAGGGGGGTGTTGCTCGGCGAACAAAACAGGCACGTGCATAATGTCCAGCAGAAGCAATGCTGCGGGTTTAATATGAAAGTTTGCTTGTGTAGCGCCTTTCAAACACCAAAGGAATTTAATAATCATTTGCACAAGGCAAAGAAACACACTGGATCCACATCTTAAAGACACTAACGACGAGAGAATAAGGAAATTAAAATAGAATGAAAGGAAACGCAAAACAGACAAAAAGAATTTCAGCACATTTGCAGAAAAAAAGGAAATAAGATGCAATCCTCTGTCTTTACTTTAAATGTCAGGATGGAGGCAATAAGTGAATAAACATGGATCATTTATCTCAGAATATAAATATATATAATGTACATCGAATAGGTATTCCCAACGTTGTTTGTTTTCCTCAAAATCGACATGTATATGCAGATGTTATATCACTTTCTCTCTAAGAAAGAGAGAAAGGGTATCGGCTTCTAAGATACAATAAACCTATATGGCCCTGTAAACAGAGATAAAATGAGAATAAATGAGGAGATAAGCCCTGCTGGTATTGCATTAGTAATAATTGAACATTGTCTAGACTTTATGGCAGACACAGTGGGTATCATGGTTACTATTCATTACTTAGTCCAATTTACATCAAAGTGACGCTACAGGATGTTCAGAACAATTAGATTCACAGCCGAGCAGATATTTCTCCTTACTTATGTATTTTGCATATTGCACTCAACTGAGTCATAATTCTTCTGCTTCTCACACCGTGTCATCACGTGTTTGGCACCATGTGGTCACTAAGCGTATAGATGTGTATTTGTACCGGCGGAATGATTTAATCTTATCTCCCGTGCAGAGTCCAGAGGTGTAAGTGCGGGTCAGGGACTCCATTTAGATGAGCTCAGCAATTAATTAGCGTCTCCATGTGCCTTGTTGAGGGACAATGCTCGCGTGCACAGCGTGTGTGGAATGACACGACCATGCAGGGGGGTGCAGTGTCACAGACGCTCTGGAAAAAAATAAGAGGCCACTGCATTTTTTTTTTTTCTGAAATCAGCATCTTCAACATGTATTCCAGCCATTCCATTCCAGCATCTGTTGAATTCCAACACATGCACACTTCATTCTGCTTAAAGAGGAACCAGGAGTGGAATAAAGTCAAAGTGAAAGACGTGTGGAGAGCATGCATGGAAGCTGTGACTACAAATAAGGGTTATTGCACCAGATATTGATTTCATTGATATACATTAGTATTATGTTGTTTTAAAATTAATTTGATCTTGTTTCTTTGCATTGTTCGAGGCAATGAAAACATTGGGTCTTTTTTGTTATTTTGACCATTTGTCAAATTTTCTGCAAAATAAATGGTCTAAATAATAATATTTTTTTTGGAATTTGGGGAAAATGTTCCTTTTGTCCAAACACATACCAATAAGTAGTAAAATCAGAAAAGATGATAATTAAGTATTATTATATATTTATAATACTCATTATACTTTAATTTGCTGAAGTCAAACCAAATGCATTTCTATAGCCCATGCACTAATATCACAAATCACACATTCAAGGCTTTATAATCTATACAGAATACAACATCCTCTATCTTCCTATCTTTCAAATAAGGAAAAACTATCTTTCACTAGACAATAGAGAATGGATGGAGATGGACGCTCATGCATTGAATACAATGTTTACAGAATAGAAAAGGACGGTGAAATTAGACTGGATAAAGAAGAGGCCTTTAACGGAGATTATCTTGGGCAACCTGGCTCAATACAAAGCACCGATCCTTCTTCCCGCCCCCTCGTGGCTCCGCACACACCCCTCCGCCTTGTTGCGGCACCCACTCATTCAGAAACGCATGAGGAGTGACCACGAGTGACCTGCTGTCCTCAATAATACACGCTCACTCGGGTAATTGCACAAATATAAAAACGCTTGTACAATCACGCACCATGGCACATGCATACAGTAAGGTAGGCTGTGTTTATTCGGCGACGTTTTTCGTGTTTGTATTGAATTACTGAACAAAGTTCAACATATGTGATACAACATTTTACAAATTCTGTATTTCTGGCACTAAAACAGATCTTAACGGACGGGTTTACAGTTTTTCCAAGACTGATAATCAGGTGCCTAAATAAATATTAAAATGTTTTTTTTTCTTGCTGTAATCCTTCCTCCTGTTCATTAGGAACATGCCTTCCCTTTGCATTAACAATGTAACAATGACAGACGGATTCACAAGTTTATCTGATGCAAATATGAAGCGTTTAGCCATTCAAATGAATCCAACCAAGGGGATATCTTTTCTTTTTAGTACAAAATTTCTTCTTTGCGTTACGATCTCACCACAGCAGCTCAACATAAAAACACTGTGGAAACACAAAGAGGGAATTTTATATATTAAAAAAAGGTTTGGGGCTAAATAAATATTTATTAATAATTAAAATACTTTATTAGATTGTAGATTTTATCATTTAGTACATTGTAAAAACATTTGAAGATGCTCTTTTAATGGTCATTATTTTTTTTCTGTTTCTGTTTTAAGACAGAAAAATCACAAACCTATCCTTTAATGCAGTGCTTCTTAGAATAGGGCCTGGGATCCCCTAGGGGTCATTGATGGGATTTCAATGTTTTTAATGGGTGGATAATTTGGTCCTGGGTTTCACACGTGTTCTGTAATATCTAAAAGGCAAAACTGACAAATGGGAACCCTGGGACAAAGATTTTGAATTTTATAAATATTTGGACTTAATAGTGATGGATTTGGCAGCTTAATGCTCCACCGACAAAATAGTATTGGACAAAATGAATAGTGGACACATAAAGTCATATTTAATCACTAACTAGAAAGAGTTGTTATAATATGGTTTAATTTAGGAAGAAAGGTGCAGACATACATTTGTTTTATATGTACTGTGCATATCGAGGTCATGTCACATTTCATGACATGGTTTTTCACCTACATTTTAAAATAATACATATTTATATATATATGACTTAGTTGCATTTTCTACATGTCCGACTCCTTTATTGATTGCTGTTGTCCATGATGGTCTTTAATTGCAAACACAATGGGTCTTTTCTACATCTCCCACCTGACTCTCTCTTTCTCTGCATTTCTACCACTCAACAACAGATCAGGGAAATGCTGATGACAGCAGGCCTCGCAGAGATCCTTTGACCAAACCACAAAGTACAGAACTGTGACGCTGTTGTCACCGTACAAAAGCTAATGAATGACAAGGCTACTATTATATGTAGCTATTATAGTAAAAAAAAGTATCGGTTCTGGTAAATGTGTTAAATATCCTTTTATTCCAAAAGTCGTGAAGAAAACAGAGGCAGGGCGGGAGTGGACGAACCAAACGAAACACTCCCATCGGTTGGGAGATTCTGAAAGGGTCGTATCACAAAAAAAAATCTAAAAGCAGAGCAGAAACCTGACAGCAGATATTTCAGGAACACGGAAGCAGCCCGAGCACGAGGAGAAGAAGTGCTGAAGCTGGAGTAGGAAATCTGTATATCTCAAAGTAAGCGTGCAGTTTGAGGAGAAACAGAGGAAATGGAATTGCAACCAGGAGCTATGTGAGTGAGGGGCAAAGAAGTTCAAAATCTGAATGTGAAGTCAATAGATCATGCTCTCTAATTAAAAAAGCAAGCCCTTAAAAGCATTTTCCTAAAGTCGTGGCCTTGTCTCGTTGACATAGTCTGATTTATTAAATCAGGCATCCAAAAGAGCATCTGAATCCTAGATCTTTATTAAATTACCTTAAATCACAGGCAATGTTTTTTGTGTATATATAATGTTTTCCCTATATCACCATATTTGTTGTGTATATTGCATATTGATATTAAAACAAATCATCATTTGACAGTTTCCTGAATTATCCATTGAAACAGTATTATAATATAATACAAAATAAATTAAATACATACATATTATGTATGTATTTAATTTGAATTATAATTTGAATTATAAAACAGGTAGTTAAAACCTCGCGATACGATTGGTTCCGCATCACAATCATGTACACTGACTTCCAAACTATTTATGATGTCAAGAGTCCTGCTCATATCAAAATCTGCCAGTGTCCACCAAATTCTATAGATAGATAGATAGATAGAAATATAGAATCTCAAGTAAATTCAGATACTCACAAAATACTATAAGTACTGTAACAAAATGTTATTGCTTTATTACAATAAATCACTGTAACTGACACTGTAATAAGCAGCAAAAGCCAAGCAATCAGCTCACACAGGCACTGCAGTAGTAATCACAATGTACTACTGTTAGTTGCTTAAAGGTACAGTGTGTAAGATTTAGTGGCATTTAACTGCATTCAGCCTATCAGCCTTAGAAATTTAATATTTAGAAGTATAGTTTAATTTAATCTAAGGTAATTTCATTACCTTAGATTAAGACCTTTTATCTACATCGGAAGTGGATTTCCTGCAATCTCCAACCTCACCACTAGATGTCGACAGAAAACTACACACTGTACCTTTAAATCATCAATATACACATGGATTTTTTAATGAGAAAGAAGGACTAAATGTAATTTTGATAAAATTCTTTACTTAATTCTCTCAATAGTTTTTGGCTGATATAATTTTATGACATTTTGTCGTAAAAAAAGAAAACTTCAAGAAAATATAAATATGCATATATCCTATTTATTTCAAAATTTTACCTCAGCTGCACATGAAAGGTCATGATGCATAGTGTCTAGTGGAAGGCATTTGATACTGTTTTGTCACAGGAAGGTCACCCTAAGGGCACTTAACCATAGAAGGCACTGTCATGTTTTGTCTATATACTTTGATGGCCTGAGGGCACTTTTGAAACGTTTGTACAGACATGGAGGCAGGAACAGGAAGGTCCATCCCTGCTCTTACTCCACTACAAGTTACCACATCACACATGCGTAAGTTGAATATTGACCCACACTATTACTGATCAATGAATCCCATAAAAGATGAATCCAAAACTCGGGAGCGCGCGCTGTCAATTGCGACCGACCGCAGGCGCGCGCCTCCTTCGAACCCTCCTCTTCCGCGTGGCAGGATCCCCGAGAGCTTCCCTCTCCTCGGCGCGTGCTGCCTTTTAAAGCAAACGGACGCAGTATGCTATCACTCACTCGGCCAGAGGACGGGACACGGTGAGGAGCTGCTGTGTCGCTCATTCTACCCCCCTCTCCTGTCGTCACCCCTCTCTTTCTTGTCGTTTAGTTGCCTTTTTTATTAGTTCGTAACACGGTTTTGCTAGTTCCAGTCATGTATCGCTATTTCGGGGAGCTGCTGAGCCGCTCTGCGGGCTCTGCCCTGGCCTCGGGCTGCGTGGACTCGGCTCTCCCCGCGTCCTCGTCTCTGATGCGGGTCCGGCACTACGCCGACGCGGCGGACAAACCCGACGACCCCAACTTCTTCAGGATGGTCGAGGGCTTCTTCGACCGCGGCGCCGCCATCGTGGAGGACAAGCTGGTGGAGGACCTGCGGACCAGGGAGAGCCTCGAGCAGAAGAGGAACCGTGTGCGGGGAATCCTGCGCATCATCAAGCCCTGCAACCACGTCCTGAGCGTGTCGTTCCCGATCAGGAGGGATAACGGAGAGTGGGAGGTGATTCAGGGCTACCGCGCCCAGCACAGCCAGCACAGGACACCCTGCAAAGGGGGTAAGATTTGAGCCAAAGCTCCCCGCCCGGCCTCTTTGGCAAGCTAACGTCGGCTAGCTTTAGCTAGGTAGCATTACTTAGCAGGGACGTTAGCTAGTTCAAAGCAGGAAAAACAAGACAGCTGCTGCTCTTACAGCTGCAGCGGCTAACCCCACAGTTAACTACATACTTATTATGGGTGTAGCTGCTTCTAATATTTTGTTTATTATTGTTACGACGTCTCTTATGAGCAGTTTACAGTGACCTTTAAGTTTACCTGTTGTTAAAATTATACATTTTTTTTGCAGTCAAACTACATTAGCCCCCTTAGAAGCCACCCGCCTTTAATCTGGTCTTCATGTGTAGTTCGGTCCAGCAGCTCATAATCTAGTGAAATACTAAGATTTCCACTAATACTCGGCTTTTTGAGCTATAAGATGGTAAAAACTCAGTTTCTAATGTGCCATCCTTTTTAAAATACCTGTTTTGTCCTAGCCAACAGTTCACAACCCAAATATATTCAATTTACTGCGATAGAAGAATAAAGGAACTACAATATATTATTTGGATATCTGGAACCAAAGAATTAAGCATTTTTTTTGTCTTAATTGATTGTTTAAAACGATCTATTGATTATCCATAGTTGGCATCTAACCGATTAATTGAGTTATTATTGAAGCTGATAACTAATGTGATCTACTCTTATTCTAATTTGCACGTCAAGTGTTTATGTGATTTAGCATTATATCTATATGTGCTGCATAAAAAAAAAACATGGTTGACCACTGAAGACCTTCTGCTCATGTCCCTGTTCTGTCAGGTGATTCATACATGCAAAGTAAGGCAGGTGTCATAATGTCAGGAAATAGAGAAATATTAAATGTTACAATCAAAGTGCAAAATCTTCAAATGTCTTGTTTTTTTTCATTAATTATTATTATTATTAATATTATTATTCTCACGAGAATAATAAGAGAAGCTGCATTATTTTAATGTTTGTCAGTTAATAAAAATAGATTGATAATTATTTTTGTCAATAAAGTAGTTATTGCAAATCTAATGTAATAGAGCTATACAGTGTTGTCCTAAACCCAAGCAGTCCTGTTTAAACTGCTTCATGTGTTAGCCTTGGGCAAATATGTATACATGACTTATGCTCTTTGGTTCAAAGTTCAAGGTACAAGCCAAATGCATTCTGGGATAGTGCTGCAGTATAGTGTGGGTACTGGGATATGATGCAGGCCTATAGGAAGACAGGAGGCGTGAGAGTTGGGAGGGGGTGGTTGTGCTTCCAGGCATTCCTATTTGTCAGCTGTGTGACAGGTGGGGGAGGGTCCTGTGGAGAGAAAACACTCTCAGTAGAAAGAGAGAGATGCCTCGCCTGTCAAAGGGCATGTTTGAAAGGGATGGAGCGGATGGTGGCCCCGTAATAACACTTTGATAACCTTTACTGCACCTGCTTGATGTACTTAATGTAGAACTATTCTAGGGAGGCACTTAGGGCACCCAGATGAAATAGCCATTACAGATAATTTCCCAAACCACATTACAGTATTGGATAAGTGCTACCATGCAAAATGTCCAGCCAGCAATCAGTAAGACATTCCTCAGAGAAGCAATAGAAAAATCCATAACAATACTAAGAGCAACATTGCTTCTATCTATGACAAAAAAAAAACAAAGTTGATTTTAATTAGAGGCTAAATCCAAACCCAATTTGACATTAGCAACACAAATTTTATTCATCTAAATAGATTAAACAGGAGAAATGTGAATATAACATAGTTTTGATATATTGCCTAAATATAAAAATTTTATTTATGTATTTATTTAATAAGAAAATAGAAAACATGAAATAAAAATTGATGCGTCCCCTTTTTCACTTCTCTGCCATCTCATACATCATTAAAATAATACAACTACAGTTATTATTCATTATGTAGGCAGTAATAAAATTGAATCTCACAGAGAAATTGCTGTTAAACTCACACCCAAAGCTTACACATAAAACATATGTACTTTAATATTGATCACTCTATAACTCCCTGGTTGTTACGGGCGCAAAGGGAGCAAAAGCTGTTAAAAGTTGTTAATTGTTTAATCATTGATATAGTGCATAGACCCTTTGCTTTGGTTGGGACTAAACTACAAAGTGCAAAGGGTGTTTTTTGAGTTTGCATGTCGCTCACACTGCTCTGTACCAACTCCTGAGTGAGCGAAAAAAGCCGGAACATCATCCGATGTATGCGTATACTTGTTATTCCATTGTTAAACAGTTACAAGCTGCTTGAGTTTAACTGAGTTTAACCGCTAAATTGCCAACAGCCTTCTTTCTATGCAGAAGTGGAACCAATCTGTGGTGTATTACATGTAGCTGTGTCATCACATGGAAACCTTTTACTTCCAACCGAACAGAAAAGCAGCCTTGTATTATTAAATCTCATCATACACCGTAGTTGTAGCAGCATATCAGTTACAGATGCTTAAGTATGGAGGGACACTGCTTCATTAGACCTGTTTTAATTATGACAGATGCTGTAAGTGACTGTCATAGTATGGTGCTGCGTCATTACTAAAAAGACAAATGTCAAATCCCAAAAAAACAAGCAAGTTAAAACCGAGGAATGCGAGTGGCACGCTCTGAAGCAGAAAGCTCCACCATGTTGGGAAATGCCGCAGGATCTCCAGTTTCAGTGTAGGCAAAGTACTGTATATTTCCACTAAGTCTGCTCTCCATTTCAGAGGAATGTGTTTGCAGATATGTTTTGGCTCCAGTTGCTGTGATGGCCTGGTAGTTGGGTGGATAGATGAATAAGTAGATGGGGGGAAGGGTGGCCAGGCTTATTTTTTTTCCCCCTTTTAATTTGATCACAGATCAAGATTTTCCTCTGCCGGCCCCCTCAGCTGAACTTTGGATGAATGGAAATAGAGATATTGCAGCAGCTTAACAATTGAGCTTTGTTAGAGGATGTTTTTAAGGATGTTTTTTTCAGACTGGGTGTGGGAGGCACTTACTGCAATAGCGCAAATGACTTTAAATGGCACTTTAAGATGACATCATTGTGGGTGGTCTTTTACTTGTGCCACCAGTGTTTTGAATTTAAACACTAGTGGGAACCGATTAAAAAAAATATTGAGTTAATGACATCAATAGCATGTGATCAATTATGATTAATCACAAGTATTTGTGTTTTTTATTCTTCAGAGAGCTAAAACAAATACACATGTCCCATTGGAGACGTGTATTTTTAGCACTATTGTTTTCTCCCTGAAAACAGACTTTCCCTGGCTACACTCTACAAATGTAGTTTAACAAACGCTGTTGGATCCTTCCTTAATGCTAGGATGTTGGCTAAGACTTTCAATGGAAAGACAGTTCATCCCCCCCGATATGTGCACAAGTCTTTTCTGCCCGACTTATCTGCATTACCACGTGAAACCTATTTGAAATAAAAATTTGCCACTCAGCACACCGGGGATGTCTCCTCCGTTAATGGATTTCCCGTCGGGGCGGGGCAGAGACGCTCTGCCGTGCTCTCTTCATGCCTTTTGCTAAACGTCCGTGCTGGAACTACAGGAGGAAATTGAGGTCAAACTTAGTCATATGATTCATTTGCGTTAAAGTCAATTTAAATGCGTTAAGGTTTCCAGATTGCTCACGGGAGTTAACGTATAGACAAATAGTGCGTTTGTCCCCATAAAGCGATCTGCAATCCCCTCTTGTGCCTGTGTGTCCTTGGGTTTTTCTATGTAAGCTAACTCTGGATGGGCTATATTTGGCACTGCTGGACAATTGCACGCACGTACACACACGTGCGGTGCCAAAGTGAGATGGAATTGTGCGACGGAGGCAACTTGGCTGTATAATCTCATGTTACACCTCACACAGACTGGCCCACACATGTTACTGTACTAAAGCCCGGGCAACAAGAATGACTGCGACTCGAAACGATGGGGTGAGATTCGAGGGCTGGGATTGGCCCATTCAATCTCCACCCTCTCAACGCTGCTGTTAGACGCAATCAGTGATCTCTGACCTCTTGCGTTGTCTTGTGTGGATGTAGAAAACATCCTGTGATTGTGGCTGTACTTAGAGCTTAGGACAGTGCTCTGTCTCAGTGATTCATGACCTTTTTCTGTTGCACCATTTTCATTTTTAAGGATTTTCTCATTCATTAATTTTCTCACTTAATAAACTACCAATACACAAGGCACCTGAACTCGTATAATAGCGCATCTAAATGTTGAAAGACAAAAATTCAAGTCTGCAACTATTCAAACAATCAAATAATTGTAACCTCCTGACCTAAGGTCAAATTAAATGAAAATTGAAACATTATGTGATGCTCATTCTAAAAAAAAAAAGGGAATATCCCTTCTCTTTGGATTAAAAAAACCAAGACATTTGAAGATATCGTGATGGGCTCTATGAAATTATAACAGGCATTTTCACTGTCCTTTTAAACATAAAATGATTAATCAAGAAAATAATCTGCAGGGTAAAAGATAATGAAAAGTATAGTTTGCAGCCCTATGGAAAAATGAATTTGAACATTATGAAAACAAAAATCATTTTCACCAGGTTGTGTTTCTGTTTGATGGCTGCATTGTAAATGTCTCCCTCTGTGTGTGTGTGTGTGTGTTCCTCAGGTATCCGTTATAGTACAGATGTGTCTGTGGATGAGGTGAAAGCTCTGGCCTCTCTGATGACTTACAAGTGTGCCGTTGTAGGTGAGTATTAAAGCCCATCAGCCTTAATGCTAGTTATATCCTGACCTCCAGGTACATATAAAAAATGTATATTACCCCAGATATTACATTATTCATGCAACAGTCACAGTTGATATTCATCATTATGATGTGTGAATCTACATGTATGTCTCAGTAACATGTGTCTAGTACAAGCACGCGTATGTTCTGGTGTTTAAGCTCCGTTTCTCTCTTCCAGATGTGCCATTCGGGGGAGCCAAAGCTGGAGTCAAGATCAACCCCAGGAATTACACTGTAAGCCTTCCAATGTCAATCCCCTCACCCGCACGCGCAGACACGTTAAAGCGTGTGTTGTAATAGTAACAGAAAAGCAGCACAGCCTTGGATGAGTACATAAAACACAAAGCTGGCAGTCATGCGGGAAGTAGTGGCCATACTCACTCCCAGTATGCTGTTTTCCTCACTTCGTACGCCGAGGGGGGGGAGGAGTTTCTGTGTTTTCTGTCTTTCTCACACGCAAAGGACCCATGACTCATCACATAAAAATGAAAAAGGCAGGGCTGCTGCTGTTCGGTCCTTAAATGTCCAGACACGATTGTTTTTTTTAAGATTTTGTATTCTTTTAATCAACTAATACTACTTTCTCTGTCATTTTCATATGGTTATAGTAGATGCATATGATTTGTGAATACTGTGAATTAAGCGGATTTAAAGGTTATTTATCTCTGAACCCAAAGTGCACTGGATGGAAAGCATAAACCAAAAACTTCAGTTTTGTCTAAATGCCTGATGCATCCGTCTTAATATCTAAACATCCAGTATTGTTTTATATGGACGAGGCCCTGATTGGTTGCTGCTAGTACAGCAGTTTATTTTTCTCTGTTGTGTAGTCTTTCTTTAATAACTTCCTGTCCTTGAAATTATTACACCGTGACCAAGGTGACGGCATGTTTTTCTTAAACTCTACACCCTTGTCTGTCGCAGGATAACGAGCTGGAGAAGATTACCAGGAGATTCACAATTGAGCTGGCCAAGAAGGGCTTCATTGGTAAGCTTGAGTGTAGTCGTTTAAAGCAATAACTGTTGAATGTATTACTTAACAGTTCCAAAAGTAATTTAACAAAGTTGTTTTGCACTGCTTGTTTTTTAGTAAGTTGTTTTGCGCCTACTTTTAAGCAGCAAAATGGACATCATTATTTGTTTGATGTTAAAATGTGCGTGTTGTTGAGAGGTGTAATGTTTCCTGTCACCTAACACTGTTTGTTCAGGTTGGGGTAGCTCAGGGTGTGCCTGTGTCAACTGACAAGGGAGACAGTTAATTATGGTGAAAAAGAATTTGGGTTAGGACAAAAGCTCAACTAACACGTGATATTTAGGCTTTGAACAAGTCAACATGCAGACGTGGACTATTAAATATGCATTATTGCACAGATTAAAGTGGCAATTTGAATGTATTATGTTCTTAAATGAATTTGCTAAGTGTGTTGCACGAGGCCACATGTACCCTACACCCTGCTTTAGCAGGTTGATAGCTGTCATGCGTCTGATACTGTAGACGGCAGTAGTTGTATCATTTCTTAAGGGATTTATACCAGGACCTTCATTTTGATTTCGTAAACACCCTTAAGGCAAAGCAGTACCCACGACACACATCACTGCCCTGGTCTGTCACTGTCGGTGTAACATGAACTTGGCCATACTACCCTTCTGAGAAATTCGGTCGTCCTCTTTTCTCTCTCACTTGCCCCATCCCCCACCTGTCTGCATGCCTGCTTCTGTTTTTGGATACGAGGCCCCACAGCGCACATGACACAAAACCGGGCACTCACGTTTCTCCTGTCATACGAAAATTGCGCTACCAATGTGCGTATTTATTTATTTTTTAAGACGGCAGAAGCAAGGCAAGTTTATTTGTATAGCAAATATTAACAAGGTAATTCAAGTTTTACCTTGAAACATTAAAAGTATCAAAATAATAATCAAAATTTAAAACTGTTTGATTAAAAGAGGGAAAACAAAAAAAAAATAATCCCAAAAATTGAAATTACAAACAAAATCAAGCAAGATATGATTTATAAAAGCAGTTTGTCATCAGTCCTGCAGCCTGGTTTCTGATATTATGCAGTTTGAGAAAAGTTCACTGTGTTAATTTGCACCACCCCGTGTTGTCCAGTGTGCATTTCTTCCTGGTACCTGGCATGTTTTTCTAAACTCTCCCACTTGTCACTCCCTTCCTCTCCTACCCGGCTTTCCTCACCAGGACCTGGCATCGACGTCCCGGCCCCTGACATGAGCACAGGAGAAAGGGAAATGTCCTGGATCGCTGACACATACGCCAATACTATTGCACACACTGTGAGTTCTGTGAGGGTCTGTGGAACTGTTTCGGAGCAGAAAGTGGGCCGGCAGGAACACGGAACGAATGAGTCAGATATAAACTTGAACGAGCGGTTTCCTGCCACTCCCTTCCCAGCATAACACGGAGACATTCCTCCTTTCAGAAAAACAGCTTTTACAGACTGAGGCCTGTTTACATAATGGGTTGATCGTCCTCCATCCTCACCAGAACCTGTCAGACAGGGCTTACCTGACAAAAGATGGAACATATTTTCCCTTTTGTGTATATTGCAGCTGTTCCAGCAGATGTAGAATCATAATTGTGACAACCATTGTGGCCTATCATATAAACGTTGATGAGTGAAAGGAAATGTGTAGAAGTGAATTCAAAAGGAGGAAAAGCAAGCTGCATTGTTAGAAGAGCCTGACTCGTAAGCTAGACTAAAGCTGGGTGGGGGTGGGACACAAATTGGGGGGAAAAAAAAAATCTGCTTCTTTTTATTTCACAGAAAAACAATTAGTTTTTAGTTGATTAAGGATTTTACTCAATATAAAAGTCAAACATTCACTGGTCCCAGCATCTCTAATGTGAGATGTCACACAGGATTCTATTTAGTATTTATAATGCTTGTTATGTATGGAGATACAAAAAGGCATTACCATAGATGCATGTTTATCTTTCTCAATTATCTACTATATATTAATCAACTATATGAGTCTACATGGAAGGTTTGTCTTTGCCGTTTTCCATTTTAGAGCCATGTGTCCTCTGTTCCAGATGCCCCTGGCAGGGATTTGGAAAGGGTGGCACATTCCTGCTCTGGGTATCTGAGGGCAGAGGATTGTGTGTATGTGTGTGTGTGTGCTCTCATGTGCACTCAGCTGAACACACAACATCTTGTGTGCGTGTCAAGCACCATGGCCGTGAGCTATAGCTGATGCAGAAGGCCTTAAGACGCAGTACTGCTAATGGCCACCAGATGACGGTTCCTGCAAATGTCAGGGTTTAATGAATGATTCAAAAAGTGTAAAAAGTTTTTTTTTTTTTTTTTTTTTTTAAAGAAATTGTAATTTTTCCCTGCGTAGGACATCAACGCCCACGCCTGTGTGACAGGAAAGCCCATCAGCCAGGGAGGAATTCATGGACGTATCTCAGCCACCGGTCGCGGTGTTTTCCACGGCATCGAGAACTTCATTAATGAGGCGTCCTACATGAGCATGCTGGGCCTGACCCCCGGCTTCCAGGACAAGACCTTCGTCATCCAGGTATGCACACGCAGGCGTGGATTGATCAGCATCCAAATGTTTTTACTTTTTACCCTCAACAGAAATGCGCTGGCGATATTTTCTCACAGATACTCACAGGATTTGTTTTCGTTTGAAATGAGAGGAGAGATTTGACGTGTCTGTTTTAATCAGAGCCATGCCTTCTGTTTTGGCTCTCCTCATACCGAGCAGACAGCACTAAACAGAAGCAGTTTCCCGTCTTTGTTCACGCGCAAACAATTCATTTAGGGATCGGGACCAATTTACAGTTTTTTGGGAGAAACTAGAGATGTTGGAAGGGTTGATGGAAGAGATATTCGAGTGAGGGATGATGGGGTAAGGCTGTCGCTGAAGGAGATGAAGAAGTGTGACAGCAGATGAATAATGATGTTGTTGCTCAAAAAGCTAATCCCTCTGCCTGTGTGTGTGTGTGTTTGAGGATTATGTTGTGAGAGATTACGTTTTCTTAAGAGATTTCATGAGAGAGCAGATTTTCAGTTTGATATCAAGATCACAACAAACTACACTTGTATATTATATAGGATTTTTCATGTATTAATTCACATCTGGACATTTTCTTTACACAACATAAACATCTACCGCACTATATAATTTATATTTTCCTAAATATATACTGTATTTGTATTTTTAAATGGCAATAAAGCAATATAAAATGACATATACTGTGACAGGCAGTTATCCATATCACTCACCTAATATCCCAACAACAAGCCTAAAACATTTTATATTTAAACCAGGCAACTTACTGATTTGATCCTGACAGTATCACAGCTGCCCTTCTCCCTTCCTCACACGCATTAACACTGAATAGTTCATTCATGCACATGGCTGCTGTGTGAGGCCTTTTTTCAGGCCATGAATCATCATGATTCAGGATACAGTACATAATGGCGGTATCACTTAAATCGACCACATGGTGGCACCAAAGTATGTAGTTGTATGACGCTGAAGTGTAGTTTATGGTTGAGTAAAGTGAGCTGTAACAGGAGAAAATTATGTTTTAGTATTTCTATAATTGTATAAGTGATTATTATTTTATGATTATGGTGTTGGACTGTGCCAATAACCAGAGATTTTCCTCATTAAATGAATCCTGCTGTGACTTTTCTCAGGGCTTTGGTAACGTGGGTCTGCACTCCATGAGGTACCTGCACAGGTTTGGGGCCAAGTGCGTGGGCATCGGTGAGATTGATGGATCCATCTACAACCCAGAGGGGATCGACCCCAAACAGCTGGAGGACTACAAGCTGGTACGAGCACCACTGCCTTCTACCTCAAAGTTCTTCTATTTTCTTGTTCCTCCAGTTTCTCTTCATTTCCTCTTTTCTCTTCCACTTTTTTTTTTTACCATACTCCTCAATGGAAGTAATATTGTCACATTGCATTTTCTTCTTATGTCTTTCAACTTCCTGCAGCAACACGGCACCATCGTGGGCTTCCCAGGAGCCAAACCCTATGAAGGAAACATTTTGGAGGCTGACTGCCACATCCTGATCCCCGCTGCTGGAGAAAAGCAGCTCACTCGTGTCAATGCCCCCAAAATCAAGGCCAAGGTAAATGCTCTCATTCCGATTTACGCAAGGTGATTTGCTTTAAGTATTTCTTTGGAATTAATGTCAATTAAAACCCCGGCAACTTCAGTTATACGAGTTTGCGTCTGTTCCAGATCATTGCTGAGGGTGCCAATGGTCCCACCACCCCAGATGCTGACAAGATCTTCCTGGAGAATAATGTCATGGTTATTCCTGTAAGCAGAGCTGCAGTGCAGAGGAAATTCAATTTGAATGATTCTACGCACAGAAGAGTGTTGAACAACGTGTTTTGAGGATGTGTTGCTTCACCCTGCAGGACATGTACCTGAATGCCGGTGGTGTAACAGTGTCCTATTTCGAGTGGCTCAAGAATCTCAACCACGTCAGCTACGGAAGACTGACCTTCAAATATGAGAGAGACTCAAACTACCACCTGCTCAGTGAGTACAAGACTGCTGTTTAATTCCACCATAACCTGCAGACAAACCAGAACCAATCAGAACATGAACTAACAATAATAACTTAATAATAATTAAGTTCAATAATAATATAGACTGTTGGTAAACACTGTTGTTAAATGAGTTTAGATTCTGTTGGGTGATAGTGCTGGGATTTCCTGAGGGTCTATGAACACAACATGTAGAGTGGTCCTCCTCTGAAAGAAGAAAACATGCAGCAGTTGTGATCTTTTCTCACAAAGTTTATTGTTTTGGCATTGGCTACCACATTGCGCACGTGCACACACACACTACATTTGCATAGTTTACATGGTTTAACTCTTGACACCTTTTTAAAATAGTTGATTTAAAAAAACAGATAAATTGCAAAGATATGTGGTACATAACAGTTTTATAGTTTTATTTTATTCTTCTGCATCCAATCTAATTTCTCCTGTCTGTCTGATGAGTTTTATAGTTTCCATTTCCTGCTGCAGTCTTTGAAAGTTTCTATCAAACCTATCACGTTCTTCCGGTGGGGACTGTATCACAATCTTTCCACTGGGATATACACATACAACGCCAGGGTTGAGCTCAAGTTTGAGTTTATCTTCTAGTTGAATTTGCTCAGCGCTTTCGTAGTGCTGCATTATGGCAGCTGTCCAATCCTCTTTGAAAGAAGTAAAGAAAATCAGGTCACATATTACATCCTGCTCTGTAGTGTCATAAAAAAGAGTCTCAGCATTTTCCCTCAGGTATTTGTCTTTGAATTGTTTCCTATTCTTCCGTCGCGATCCTTCAGGGTATGGAATACGACGAGCAAACATCTATATGAAAACAAAAAAGAAATATTAGTGATGGTAAATTAACATGCTACTGATCAATGATACATAATTCTGATGCTGTGGTGTTATACCTCTTCTCTCTGTTTTGGCATTGGCATTTTCTTGTTTACTTGGCGTGAAGGTTGATCCTCTGCTCCTACAGCTGCTTCCTTAAGGCACAAGACAAACACTAGGGGGTGAGGGGGGTGTTATATAGTCTAACCTACACATAAAATATCAAATGTTTCAGTACCTGCTGTGGTTACCAAAATAAGCGTTGACACACCTAAATCTTGACAGTAATCAACGGCAATATTTATCTTTCACTCCTTGTCTAGCAGTACCCGGTTGTTTAACACCATTGACAAGGCTGCAAATGTATTTGTAAATGTAAGATCAATTTGTTATCAATTAACAGCACGAATTAAAAAAACCTAAACGGTCAACAAGAATGTAGAGGGCAGACAGATGTTCTTACAGAGTCTGCGTCAGTTCAGGCAGCGTCTGTGATGTTCTGGAGGAAATTGGTGTCGGCTGATGTGAAGTCTCTGAAGATGTTGAGATGACCTGTCTGGGGTAGAAATAGATCCCTTTTTATTTCTACGCTCTCATTTTTACATACATTCTAACCGATCACAAGCGATCATTCTGTGCCAACCATCATCAACAGCCAATCACGAAACCGCAGCATCATTTTTCACCATGAATGGGCAGATCGAAACGTACATTTCCCCCTATCAGATTCTCAGTCGTTATAAATGAGATCAAGTATGAGGGTGTATTAACCGGTATGTTATTTATGCAGAAAAAAGCTTAATGCCTCTTGAATATCTTCTTTTCTGATCCCCCACTTTATCCCTTCCAGTGTCTGTGCAGGAAAGCTTAGAGAGGAAATTTGGCAAGCAGGGAGGACCCATCCCCATTGTCCCTACCGCTGACTTCCAGGCCAGAGTTGCTGTGAGTATCATCTGCTGATGCATGCACCTGATGGACAAGTTGTCTTAATGCAGCGATTCCTGCATATCCGACATAACCGGAATCCTCGGAAAGGCCCGCAACTATGGTCTGTCACATATTTGTAATGCATGTACATCCTCTGAGCAAACAGTTGCTGAGATATGTCTCCAAAAGTTAAAAAGTATTGAATTCAGATTGATCTGAAGCCGCAAAAAGCAGCAAATATGCAATTGTATAAGCATTCAGCAAAGCGATCAATAATCTCAGGACTACATAAACATCTGTTTATAAATCGCCCTTCTTGAGATTGAGTTAATTTTCCTTTGCAGGGTGCCTCTGAGAAGGATATTGTTCACTCTGGATTGGCGTACACCATGGAGAGATCTGCCCGGGTAAGATGGATAACAACAATGACAGTTGAAACCTCCTATGTCAAAGGGTGATATTATATTATGTTGTATGGTAAATTGAGATGAAAATTCCAGCTTGAGATACAGTAGTCCGAGTAGCAAGGTCAACAAATGTCCCCTCCCCCCAAAAAAGTACCAATTTTAACTTGGATGATTGAAATTTGTGGTGGTGACTTATTATTAAGTAATAATAATATTAATTAAATAATATTCACAGCAAATATGGGTTGGAAAAAAATTAAATGTTACTGAGGCATTTGCCATCTGGGCAGTTTGAACAAGAATGAGAACAAGCAACGACTGATTGACTCTTAAACTATAAAAATAAAAGCCCATGAAAAACACACACAGATAAAATAATGATCAGTAAATGAAATAAAAATTGATGCGGGAAAACCACGTTTGACCCTCTTCTGTCTTTGTAGCAAATCATGCGCACAGCAAGCAAGTACAACCTGGGTCTGGACCTGCGGACGGCTGCGTACGTCAACGCTATTGAGAAGGTCTTCAAAGTCTACAACGAGGCCGGGCTCACCTTCACATAAACAGCCAATCACGACCCACGAACACCCCTCCCCCCCCCTCCCCCCGACCTCCTGCTATTAATCACCCTCTCTTGCCTTTGTAAACCTTCTAAACAGCCTTCAGAACATATCTGTGTTTACTGCTGCTCTTCGGCTCTTTCACACACATGCACATGTATACTGTACATACAACGAGACATTGGCTAGCCTGGTATTTATCCTGTGATCTCTGTGCAGTTGTTATACTATATTAGCATCTCTGTTTAAATGTTGCCCAGTTTTTGTTTTTCGCTGAGATTATATATATTAAAAAAAAAGACACACAGCAGAAAGAGAGCCACGTCCTGAGAGAGAATGAAAGATTCTGTCCCTTCCTCGTTCCTCATTTAAATGTTCACGATATTGTTGTTTGGCAGCCATGTTCAGGATGCCCTTTTTGTGATGTGTGACTCTCCTGTTGCAATCGTTTCAGTTGACAGCACTACGGATGCCTTATTTCAGAAAGAGGTCTGCTCTAAAAGGGAGATGGACACTGCAGTTTAACTTTATTAAAGGGATTTAGATTTAAATTCACATGAATGGAAGACAAACGCAGTTTTATGACTCTGCGCTTGTCTCTGCACTCTTAAGGCGTAAATGTTAGTAGTGAAGTTGCCATGGTTTAGGATTCCCAACAAGGAGTTTTTTTTTTCCCAATAGTTGGTGTTTTTATTATTCAAAATTCTATAAATGCGCTCCCACTCCTCGTCCCCTCTCTTTTGTTTTCCCTCTCTTCCTGTCGCTTCATCTCATCTAAAGCAGCTTCTCCCCGACTCCTCCACTGGCCAAGAAAGGGGAACAGGGAGGGGACGAGGCGTCACTGTGGCCGCCTGTCCCCTGGTTGAATTTTCTTGTTTTAACCGTCCAGTTCCTCATATCAAAATTATTTTGGAGGAAATT
Source organism: Lepturacanthus savala (assembly GCA_030544235.1). Taxonomy (NCBI): domain Eukaryota; kingdom Metazoa; phylum Chordata; class Actinopteri; order Scombriformes; family Trichiuridae; genus Lepturacanthus; species Lepturacanthus savala. The sequence goes on along the minus strand of CM060471.1, from coordinate 16,711,382 downwards.
ACTTTTTACCTTTTGTTCTTTTTTTTTTTTTTTTTTTTTTTTTTTTTTGGAAACCAATAAAAAGTTAAGAAAAAGATATAACCGTGTGAAAGTTTGGTTCATCTTCATAATCTAACGATGTACTATACAGACCAGATGTCCAGTCCTCAGGATTTTTTTTTTTTTACAACCTTTTTTTTCACTATTATTACTTGATATCTTATAAAGTGGACAAAAATAAAACATGTGCTCTGATTGCAACTTATTTCATCACATCATGTGGATTTCATCACCTTAAAGTTTTCACTTATTTGTCACTTTTGAAAATCAATGAAGCTCAAACTTATCAACCCTTTACTTCAATTTTCACTGCTTCTGCTTGGTTAATCCAATCAAATAATAGTGCTTTAAAAAGCTTCCACTCACCTCTGTTGCTTCTCCTGCGGTGTTTCAGGCATTGAGATTTGAGAGGACACAAACGGCGTTCCGTTCAAAAGGATTTCTGTTTCTGTTGTGAATCACCCGGAAAAACAGTGAAAATATGATGGGAGTGGAGCCATGGTTTAACTCTCCCTGATTGGTGCACAGGCCGGCACACGAATTCTTGAGACAACCCCCTTTGGTTAGTTTCGATTTCCAGAAAGTTCCATGGGCCTTCTCATATTACTGGCGTAGTACTTTTCCTTTAACTCTTTGTGGAGTTAATCACTACAGTCTCATCTGCATGTAATGATTGACTCTTTAAAAGAATCACTTTTGCGTATTAAATGAATACAAGTGAATGATTGACCATTTATGTAGCTGCAGCACTTTAATATTTACATTTACATACAGAAATATCACCAGCTTTTACCAAAAAGGGTGTTTTTTGGCCCCTGAGACCAAATGGGGCTGAGTTGGGGATGGTCATTATGAGCTTGTTGCCAAAATGATGGAAACTGGTCAGCTTAGCTCAGTTCAGTCTGGTTTTAGAAAAGCACAAAATTGATATAATTCAGGGCCTTGATAATAATAAATAAACCCTGCACAGCAGTAATGATTTATCCAAGGCATTTGACACTGAACCATTCTAATTATAATAGGCTACATAATATTGGCTTGAATGCCAACTCTGTAAGTTTATTTGAAAATGATCTTACTCTCTAGTTCTTGCTGATAATCATAGTCATCTCCCAGGCCAGTCGCCTGGAGTGTGCCCCAAAGATCTATTCTGGGACCGTTATTGTTTATGACCTATATAAACAACATTTGCGTAGAAATACTAAGTTCTGATTCATCTAATATTTATTATTCAGACACAAATATTTTTATTTGTAGGCTAATGACAATCATTTATTAGTGTGCTTCCTCTCTGTCTTGTGCCTTTCGGCACCTCCAAAAAAAGTCGGGCCGATTTTGGAAATCTTTAACTGGTAAAACAAAAGTCATGCATTTCCCAGCCTCTTGTTCTACACATTTTTACCATTGAATTTTTACCACCTGAATATCTGAACAACTTTTCATTCGGTCACTAGTGAACAAACCTGCACTCACAGGTGTTTGTGTTGATCTCAGTCCCAGAGGATCAACACCTTTTAACTGTTAACATTTTACCTTATCAATAACCTGAAAAAGATGGAAAACTAAGGAATCACTTGATTGATCATCTGATTCAGGTTCATGATGTTTCAAGTCATTGAAACAGGTTTTTCTTGCCATAGCCGTTCCTCCCGTTTATACTGACTATTAAAAAAAATCCTTCATAATGCACATAGCATTTATGGAATGGGGGCTAAAATCCACAAGCCTCTTTCTGTGACAAAATTAATTTAAAGGTCTATCTGGAACTAATATGAAGGTTCAATAATTCAATAATTAGGCAAATGAAGTAGAAACTTTCAATGTTAGTAATTCAGTGCAAAACACCCTCTTTCACCTTTTTTTTACTTTACTTTCCAAGGAAACACAGAGAGGGAATTTGATGCTTAAATTCCTGTACATGGGGCAGGTATCCACATGAAGTGTTCTCCAACATCGTCATCAAACCACCAAATGAAGACATATAGAGGGATGAATAGCATTCTTTGTTTGGATAGCATTGTTGTTAGTTTTATCGTGAAAATCCATCTGTTAACGTCCCGTTGACGCGTCTGGATATGGATGTATGTGATTGGTTGGTTGTCACAATTCTGTGTGAATAAACGTGTTTAGGCAAAGAGAACCTACTTTCGGTTCCGCCTCTCTTTGTCACTCAGCAGATGGCTGTCAATATGTGTGTTTTGGAACATACGTCAAAGACCTCTGAGGTCGATAATGGGCTATTTGTTGATTCTTTTTGGTCGTTTGTGTTTGAGAGAGAAAAGGCGTGAGAAACTTTGGCTGGAGGAGTTATTCAGAGCTTTTTTTGAGTGTAAGCGATGCGTGCTGCTGTTGTCAATCAAGTCAAAGAAAAGCATATATATATATATATATATATATATATATATATATATATATATATATATATATACATACCATGCTCACAATCAATAAAAACCAGTAGACAGTAGCTGGATTTCAACAAAACCTTTTTAATTCCACTGGTACTGTTTATAAAATCAGCGAGTCTGCTTTGATGCCAACTTAAAAATGGTGCATGATTTGTCTCTGTGTGTTTGAGGTGAGATTTCTAATTGTGTGTGTGTGTTGCTTAGTGTGTGCTGCGTGTGTGTGTCTGTTAGTATAAGTATGGTGTGTTGGTCTATGTGTGTGTATGTGTGTGTGTGTGTATGTGTGTGAATGTCAGATTGCTTGATAAGGCAACATGCAGTCATCAGTTTTCACTGGCCTCAAAGTAAAAACACACAAACCTGCTCCGGATACAAACACATACACACACACACACACACACACATATACACACATATACACGCACATGCACGCGCGCATACACACACACACTTTGCTGGCTGGACCTGTTCTATGTTAACACACGCATATGTGCACACAAGCACACATACAGTGCATACAGACACACAGATGCTGGGCAGAGTAGCGGAGGAGGGCGGTGTCACAGTGAGTGACAGGAGAAAGGAGTCATCTGATTGGCTGAGACAGTTGGTGGGTGGGAGCTTCAGAATAGCCAGACGAGTTTCTGTGAAATAAAAACTACTCTAAAACAAATACAGTACATATTCCAGAATCAAAGCTGTACATAGAGCTACACATAAAGCTGATCTATGGTAAAAACCGAACCTTTGCTCTGCCCACTTATTAGCCTTATTCCCACACTCACTTTTTATTACAGAGTTCTGAATGTGTCTTATATTCAGACTGCTTCTTTCTCTTCATGGCATGCAAACCAGTTTAATAAAGACTAAATAGCAACTGCAAGATAACAAGAGGTAATCATCATCAGCTACTCATAATTCCTCCTTGAATTAAATTAGGCTGTGCAATATATGCCACGTCGCTTTTGATTTTAAAATGAAAACTTCTTCCTAGTTTCCCCCTTTAAAGGTCCCATATTATAGAAAGTGAGATTTTAATTGTTGTTAAACACTGCCTCAGGACTTCTGTGAAGTTGTGATGTCACAAGTATACAAACACCACCCACCCTCCGTTCACAGACATTTAAATGAGCCAGTCAGAGGAGAGGCTCATTTAGATTCACGAGATAGACACAAAATGACGTGTTCTTTCTAGAGCTGCAGTGAGAAGCTTGAGAAAGATAAAATGTAAAACCATATTTAAAAAAAACAACAACGGATTTTTGGTACTTAAAAGCACAAATATCTCTTGTGAGTGATATCACAACTTCAAAATAAAATCCAGGAAAAGTGTCAGATATGGGACCTTTAGTTTTACCTCAGGTTGCTAAAACTATTCGTACCCTTTCTCGCATATATTTATATATCGTATCAGATTATACCACCTCTCAACAAGTAGAGGCAATATCCGAAAACTTTGCTATCACCACTAGAAATTAGAAGCACAAGGGATTGAAGACAGTAATTGGGCTGGTTTGCATTTGAAACTAATATTTCCCTGACTAATATAACGATTTAAGAATCTGTGGTTGTTTGCTTATGTTGCCAGGGCAACCCCCCCCCCCCATCAACCTTATACAAATCTTTGCTTTAAACTCGTAATCATTTATAACTGATGACATTCTTTCTTCAATATATTTTTTTTTAATTATTTTTTTTCTTTTTACATTTGATTGCTGCTTTTTTTTATTTTTATTTTTTACAACTATTTAATCCTATGGAGACACTGCTCTTGGTTTCATGCATCACGTGATCACAATTCAAGTCGCCACATTAACAGCTGATAGAAATGAGCGCCGTGTGCTGCTTCCTGCTTGATGACCCCGTTTCTGGACGTCGAGGGCGGGACGCACGCACGCTAAGCCTGTACGAAGCTACACTGGACAGCTGCTACTCTATAGTTACAACACATCACGAGTCATTCTACACGTCTGTTCATGCAGTCTACCGCAGCTAACTAACTACTGCACACGTGACAGAATGGTTTCTGTCTTCGACCCGCACGAGCCCCTATTTTTTTCATTTGTTCTGTTTAAATTCGCCAGCAGCTACACATGCACCACAAACATATCAAACATATATATATACATATATATATATATATATATATATATATATATGTATATATATATATATATATACATACATATATATATATATATATATATATATATATATATGCTCACAAACAATAGCTGACACACCCTCTCATACCATGCCTCAGTCGCATGATGAATTATTGTTAGTGGACTGCCGAGGCCTAACTTTTGCCCAGTGTGTGTGTGTGTGTGTGCCTATGCTGACATTTGCAGTATGTCCTGTGTGAGTGTGTGTGTGTGTGTGTATGTAGCATGCATGTGCCTAATGATGGTATGTCTCTTTCCTTTTTCGCGTGTATGTGTGTAGGTGTGTGTGTGTGTTTGTGAGGTTTCCCAATAGGTCGGTCGGTGTGGGGAGGTGGGGGTGAGGGGGTAACAACACCAGGATTCATATCAGGACGACACTAACACACAGGTGAGGAGGGGGAAAGGCGGGCAGTGGAGGAAATAGCTACAGGCTGCGGAAAATCGGAGGGGAGGATAAAGGGGGTGAGGACGGGTGTAACAATAGGGAGTGACCAGGGGGTTTTGGGTGAGGGCTGTTGGGGGTGGGTGGGGGGTTGGGGGGGGGGGGGGGGGGTTGAGGTGCGGCATCCGGAAGAGTAGAGATAGTCTTTTTTTTGTTGTTGTTTTCGTTTTTTAGTTGATTTGGTTTCCGTAAAGTCACAAAAAAATATGTTGAACATCTGGAGTCTGTTACAGCGAGGCGAGCGGGGGGGGGGGGGCCGCTGGAGAGGATGGGAGGGGAGGTCCTGAAGACTATTAATACCCCTGGAGGAGGAAGAGAGGAAATACAGACAGGAGGAGCATTTAGATCAATAGCAATAACCAATAGCAATAAATACCTCCATTACAAGTTAAAAGTCCCATATCATGCAATTCAACACTTTCATGTTTTTGTGACTCTAAGGTCTACTAGTTATACACTACCGTTCAAAAGTTTGGGGTCACCCAGACCCAGACTTTTATGTACCACCAGTAGTTGTAAAATGAATAGAAAATGTTATTACATTAACCTTCTGACGCAATGAGCAAACACATTGTACCATGAGAACACTGGACTGATAGTTGCTGGAAATGGGCCTCTATACACCTATGTAGATATTACACCAAAAACCAGACATTTGCAGCTAGAATAGTCATTTACCACATTAGCAATGTATAGAGTGTATTTCTGGTAAATTTAAAGTTACCCTCATTGAAAAAAAAACAGTGCTTTTCTTTTCTTTAAAAAATTAAGGAAATTCCAAATTGACCCCAAATTTTTGAATGGTAGTGCATAAAAACTGCCCCATGCATCAAACTGAGAAATAAACATCTGGATTTAGAAACTTTGCCATTTCATGTCTTGTTTGTACTTCCTTGACTTTGTGATGTCATACTGACACACCCACTTTTTTCAGTCTTCCGACAATCAGCCAATCAGAAGAGAGAGACTCATGAATATTTATGAGAAAATGACCTGTGCTTTCTGGAGCTCTGTAGCACTGTAGAACTACATTGAGTTGAATATTTGTACTGTAAATTGCACGTATATCATGTCAGGGAATCAGAACTTCAAATACAGTATATGAAATATGCATGGTATGGGACCTTTAAAAGAGAACTGTGCTGATTTTACACATCAATATTTGTTTATTAAGGAGTTACTGCAGGTTCTAGCAAAGTTATCAAATTCAGTTTCGTTTTTTAATTAAAACAAATTAATTTATTTTTAAAAAATAACCCGAATAATTCATAATCATAATATTGTAACATAGAAACGATTGCGTCAAAATCAGAAAAGTTGTTATAACAAACTGAGCAAATGTTACTTCATTATAGTGGCAGCAACGCTGTAGACATACATAGAGGCTACAAGGATCATTTCCTCAATTTAGCATTAATTAATTAATCCATTTTTACTTGGTTAATCCATCCATTCATTATCTGCTGCTTATTCTATTATATCATTAGGAGTTATTACATCATTTCTTATAGACTGCTGGTGAGTGCGGAAAAAAAACCAAGGCCTCCTGGCTTTCAATCATCATTTATACCGATGATGTTTTAAATTACATTCAATATGGTATCAAAACAGCCTTAAATTGAAGTTGGTGGACCCTGAAGAATTTAATTTTGTGTTTTTTTAGCATATACGTGGGCCCATTTCCCTACTGTTTATATGACGGAGCTTATGAACTTAATTAACTTACTTTTAGTTGTAATCTCTTAGGCTTCCTTGAATTATATTATTTTAAGGGTTTGCTGACTGGCTTGGATTACAGAACGTTACGATAAATCACCTTACTATTAATAAATCAATGCTATTGGAATGTTGGTTGTGACCCAAGGGGTGATTAAACTGATTTGAGTCAATTCATCGACTGTTTCAGTCGAAGCAATTTAATTCCTAAAGCAATTTATTGCATTTATGAACATATCGAGCAATCACACGCTACAGGCTAATATATTTCCCTCAGACATGCAAGTGAAGGACAAAACCGAATACCTCTGTCGATGATGAAAATAGTAGGTGCAGCCTTAGTATCTGAGTGATATTCTCTGTGGTAACTAGTATCAGCCCTCAAAGTGTTTTCTTACCTCTCCTCCTTCTCCACCTTGCTCCATTCCCCCATACTCTCCCTGTAGGAGCACACAAGAAAAGTGAGAACACATTACACGAAATAAGAGAAACGTCTCTGGGAGGATGACAGGATGAAATGATGGCAGGGCAGGGTGGAGGGCCACAAGCACCGACAACTATCTAACTTGCATTTTCCTCCAGCTCGGATTCAGTAAAGCAGGTAAAGACTGTAAAGACCATGCTTTTTAATCTCTACTCTAAGTGTCATGCTTGAATCTCTCCAGGGGAAGGGGTCAATTAGTCGATTAGAGCTTTACCAGCATGTAAGAGTGAAGTAAAGGCTCTCAGGCCTCGCTCAGCCTGAGCTGTGCATTAAGCTCTTTTGGTGCATGCCATGACTATATCCACTATATGCTATATCCTTTATGCTGCACAGAGGAGCTACAGTACATGGTTAGAAATGGAGTTTTAGTATCATCGCTGCCTCAATCACATGAATAAGTAAGCATCTGAGAGGATAAGAGTAGGTGTTGGCAACACTCTGAGTAAGAACTTGGTAAGAATATTTACTATATTTGTCGGGAGCTTTTATTCAAAAGTACAAATACTGTATTTGAATTCGAGAAGGAAGCGTCACAATCAGCTTCAGTTTCTCCTTCCCCCCTCTTGATGCTCACTTACAGTCGTCTATGTCTAATGGCAGGCCATTATCAGAGTTATGAGTTACACCTGTCCATTCAATGCAACAGTCCTGCGATAAATCCCTCCTTTAAAGGGCAAGTTCACTTTTTTTTTTTTTTTTTAAATGTCTGCCTTAAAACGATAGTCGAGCACTCATACAAACTATTTATTTTCCACTTTAAATATTCCTCCTTTTCACAGTGATCAATATAACATCCCTATTCACATGTGTATTCAAATTTAATGTGCAGCTTATATGGGACTCTGAGTTAGTGAAATCAAGCTTTCAATGCTGCAGTTTCTGTGAATTTCAGAGCCTTTTTTTTGCTCTGAAGGACTGTGGAGCAATGAGCAATGAAAATCCTTTATTCATTTTGCCACCGGACTATTGTTTTAAGACAGACTATATATATATATATATATATATATATATATATATATATATATATGTAAAAATTAAGATTCTGTTCAACAGGTCAGATTTAATGCAGGTGTATCAGTTGGACTTAGACGTACTACTTAATACAGAACCTGGCGCATGTAGCATGCAGAGTTCCCCCTCACAAACTACTTTACACCCCCCCCCCACCACCCTAGAATGACCTATGACCCCCACAGCCCTGTCCAATAAGCACCTCGTATACAGGCTCCTCCTATCAGGGAAACACCGATGACACACAAACAACATAAAGAAGAAAAGGTGAGAACAACAGCAACACAACACAGCAACAATACACACGACACAAGCATCGCACGATATTACAAGAAAAGAAGCAACACAGGAAGACTATTAAAGACCATGCATGAAAGACACAAAACCAGCCTGGTTCCAGACCTTTGAATCACTGCCCACATGTGGGATTATTTCAGTGATTCAAAGAGAATAATGGTAGTTGACTGTGTGTCGCATGTTAAATTAAACCAAATATCTACAGGTATGAGCAACATTTTTAAGGATTCTAATTTGAACAAAATACATACAAATACAAATAATGGTTTACATGTTGGTCACGTCAGTGCTGAAACTTTCATTTAATCAATATGAACAGAGTTGATTATTGATTAATCATCTAAATCATAGAGCAAGTAAAAATGACAAAACATCTGCAACCTTTTTCTGTTTTTTTGGCAGAGAAAATGGAATATTTTGGGATTCTCGGCTGTTGGACTGTCAAAACTAAATGACACAACAGTTTCAGTGTTTTCTATATTAAAGGATCAATTACAAAAACAATTTGATTAAACTGTAGATTAAGAAAATGATCATTATGTATAATAGACAAACGTATGAAAAACGTTTAGGGAAATAAAAGTAAATAGGAAGTGTCTATTTAATTACATAGTTAGAACACTTTTCTGGATTATGATGTTTTTTTTAATTTTCAAAGCTATACAGAAATTCATAATTCTAATCTAAGCAAAGCAGAGTACCTGGTTGGCTGTTAATGTCCTGTCATAAATTCACTTTCTATCCGTTTTTAAGCTACATTTTTACAATACACTTCAGCAGAACATTACATATTGCCTGTTAAAAGGAGGAAACTATCATGTTTTTTGACTCTGCTTCTGGGGAAAGAGCTCTATCTAGTGGCTGGCTTCAAACCACAGAGGATCAATCACTATCAGTGTCAGGCAGGATTTTACTTGTGGACCCAGCACCAGCACCAGCAGATCTAGTTAATCTTTTTAATGCTACTTTTCTCATCCCTTAGAATTGTGTGTTTTAGACTCCTTTGCAGGGAGGTCAAAGGGCAGATTCAGGATATAAGCATATAAATCTAATAATCCCTAATAAACTCAGACCTTCTGGAAATTACAGTAACCGACCTGGTTGATGAGTCCGGATGACGCGCCAACGTTCTCAACACCCTCCACGACTGCCTGTGACACCTCGTTAGCGCCGGCCACTGCTGCGTCCCCGACGATGTTGGTCTGATCCACGGTCCTGTTGGCCACTGGGTCGCAGAGTGGAGGGGGATTAGTAGTGGAAATGGCACACACACACACACACACACACACACACACACACACACACACACACACACACACACACACAAACTTTTCTTACCTGTGTTTACTGATGAGACGACTCCCTCCTTTGTCTTACTGCCTGTGAATCAAACAGAGAAATCAAAATTATATATATCATATATACATACTTATACAACCACTGACAGTTTTTATTACTATTATTTTTTTTATTATTTTTTGTCTTCTAATCAGTGATCGAGAATTAGAACGTGAGCCTGGTTCATGAATCAAATCATGACCCTTAAAGGTAACTGATTATTCATCTATTTATTTGTTGTTAATAACGAGAAGATAATGTAGTAAACATGTTATTACATCATCACCATATCCTTGAATTAAACAAGTAATAATGGGATGTTGTATATGATTTAAACAGGTCTGTACCTATATTTGATTTCCATGTTTTTGTAGTATACTAAATTTCCAGTCAGAGAAAACGCTCTCATGTTAAAATTGAGTAGTAGCACTCTGTAGTTGTCTGCTGTCGCCTCCACTAGACTGTGAGGCAACCTTCCTGAGAGCATTCGGTCAGCAGTATCCATTCCTCTTTCTAAAAATACATGTGACTGCTCGGTGTTCCATTTTTTTTTTTTTTTTATGGGAAAACAGCTCGTGATCAGCAGCTCCTCTCTGTGTATCCCCCACCCCCCCTGTGCTCCACCAGCCCCATGCTAGTATGATCCCAAACAGATTAATGGTACTTATATAATCAGCCCGGGCTAGAACAAGTGCAAAATCTGCTGTAAAAAAAAAAAAAAAAAAAAAAAGATGAAAGGGAATACCAGAGGAAGGAAGGAAGGAGAATACATGTGCAGAATATCATCAATTAGAGCATGCAGGCTTTTTTTTCCACACAGATGATGTTTTTATCAGTGTTCCTCATCCGCCCGTTCCTCCCTTCATCTCCTGCTTTTCCTCCATCTCTCTGCACGCTCCCTGTGCTTCATGAGCCACGTGCCTGACTACCGAGCAGTGCTGCAGTACAGCCCCACACACACACACACACACTGCAATGACACAGCTTCTTTCTCTCAGTCAACTGAGGGAGCCCCGCCGCCCTCCCTCCTCCTCCTCCAGTGTCATTACACTGTGAGAATATCTATATCTGTCTGTCATCCTCACAGAAGGAAGTGTTTAACTTCTGATAGAACTTAGATTTTAATGATCAAATGATTTGTGTCTTTTTTTAATAACAAAACCAGGTGTAATTCCTGCAGAAGGTGATGCACACAGCTGAGCGTATAAACGATAATCCTGATCAAAAAGCTCGCCGCCTGCCACCGCAATAAATGAACACTGCACGGATTAGAGTGTGCCTAAAATGTGGCTTATGTCAATTTTTTGCAGAAAAAAGGATTTCGTTTCATCAGTCCTGATGAGATGGAAGCTTTTTAAAAATACATTTTTTTAAAATTGGTGATAGTATTATTCTTTTGCAGCAATAAAATGACATAAGGAGACATTCTTATTGCGTACACACGAATGCACTTGCTACATATCTACAGGGTAAAAAACAAAAAAGAATTATTTATTAATAATTGATTATTAAACTTTTTGCACAAATCTTTCCCTGGAAAAATGACCCAAGATGTATTTTTTGTATCTTTTGGGAGTTTTTTGGAGCTATTTTTAGCCTGTGTTCAGTGACCTGTGATTATTTATTTATTTATTTATTTTTTGGAGGGGGGGGGGTTAATCACAAGGCATGACCCGCTGTCTGTCTGCCTGTGTGAAAGCAGCCATGCACACGCTGATGTATTGCGTGTGTGTGTGCACTCCGCTGCAGGCAGATACAGTGTTTCATCGTCCCTCTTCACTTCAGTGATCAACCCCCCCCCTCTTCCCCCGCTGGTTCTCTCACCACATCTTCTTTTCTTCTGCCTCTGATCTGCATTTACCCTCTTTGCATTTCTCACTGCTGCCTCTCAGTTCACTTTTACCCCCCCCCCCCCCCTCCTCCAGCTCCATCATCCCTCCATCACAGCAGGTCACCTATCGCTCCTCTCCGTCTGTTCGTATAGAAGCCACGAGACCAGAAGCTTCTTCCTTTCTGACATAACAACCCCTCCCTTCTCTCTCTCTGTCTTTCCACTTGCATCCTTCCATTTTTTCCCCCTGTAGGGGGGTTAAGAGCTGTGGAGGGGTGGAGGGGGGAGAAGGTGGTTAGTCATCAAAGCGGCACGCACTGGCAGGCAAATCCTGCTGCTGCAACGCCACAAACGCACGCACACTCCTGCATCTACAGGGTGGCGTGGAGGGTGGAGGGAGGGTTGATGGAGCACAAAGTGCTGCAGTGCTCAAGTGATCCTTGCCCCGTGTGCCTCACTTCCCTCCCCCTACTTCACGTTTGTGACATTGATTCTCGCGTGCACACACGCATGCACCGTTGCATCTCCTCTGTTTCTTTTTCATCATCATGATTAAGACCTGAAACCACTGTGGCAGCCAGAGCCGCTCAAAGGGAACGGACTGCAGATGACGGCGGAGACTCCCAGCCCTCCTGAATTTGCGCCCTCCCCTCCCCTACTCCTCGCAGAAGGCCTAGAAGCCCGGTACTCCTGGGTAACCTTGAGATGTGACGCAGTCGCTGTTCGAGCTAGGATAGAAGTGCAGGAAACTACAGGAGGACCGTGAAGCATCCGCAGGATCAAACCTGAGCAAACCACTAATCGATAATAATACGCAAATACATTTTCCCTCATCCCTGTCCGCATTTACTTGCATCGTTTTGCCGACAGTCGTTGTGGATTTATGAATTCATCTTGCAAAATATTAATGGCGGTGTGTTAAATGTAGGTCATCCCTGTTCTGTAAGATTAAAAAAATGGTATAAAGGATTTTTCCTCCCTATTGCTACAAAATTGAATGTGACTAAAATAAGAGAGGTGATGAAGGCTCCATCACAGGACCCTGCAGTGCCCCTCCTTCCTCCCGTCTTCTCCTCTTCCTCTCTTATCATAATTTTTGATTTCTCCACCAGTTACAGCCAATTACAACTTTTTTTTCCCACCCCCCTCCCCCCCAAGTCTGTCTATCATTCACTCTCTCACATCCCCACCCTCTGGCCCCTGCACCAGTCCTGCAGCAGTACCCTGCCAGCGATCACTCCGCTCCATCCCCTCCTTCCTCCCCCTCCTCCTCCTTTTCCCTCTGTTCCTTTACTTCTCACAAGTGTCCCAGACACGGACACCCATGGGACCCCACCTCACAGCCCTGTAAAAACACATGATGCAACCACACACACACAAATACATTCACACGCATAAAAAAAATGAATGCATCTCACCGAACTTTCTCCTTTTTTTTTTTCGGGAGGTTACATACCTACATACATCACCCCTTCCTTAGTCTTGGCTGCTGCCTCCTCCATTCCAGCTTTGGTCTTTTCTGCAGCGGCCACTACCCCCTCCTTGGCCATGGAGAACCCCTTCATCAGTACATCCATCTTGGGCGACGAGACGCTGGGCTCTCCTGCTCCAAACGGGCCTGGCTGGCTGACTGGCTGCTGCTTTACAGTGAGCCTGCAGAAGAGATGATGTGAGAGATGCCCAAGCGTGTGGCTGTGCGAGAGTGTGAGTATGCGTGTGTGTGTGTGAGAGTGTGCGTGCCAGTGGCTCCTCCTCCCTTCGGTGCTACAACAGAGGGCTGAGAGAGGACCGCACAGCAGGGCTACAGCACGCAGACTGAGAGAAAGAGGGGGGAGGACGCAGCCGGTATGCACGGGACGGAGAGAGGAGGAAGAAGAGGAGGAGGAGGAGGAGAGGCGGCCGGATGCTGCAGCATTTTTAAATCGTGCTGCAACCCCGCCCCTCGAACACCCCTGCATCTCCTCATCCATCTTTCTCCCCATGGTTGTCACTCACCCTCAGTGCAGCCTCTCCTTTTTTTTTTTTTTTCATTTGAACGCTGGTGATTGGCACGCTGCTCCGGGCACACCTTTTGGATGCTGAGCTTGTGAACATTATGTTACATAACCAGCAGAGCTTCAGCACTACGGTGAAAAGGATGCAGTTTTTTTCTTTTTTTTTTTTTACTTCATATGCATTGAGAGATTTTTATCATACTGCGTGTTCATTTTTAATGTCCTACATTCATAAATTATAAAGACATTCATCTGGTCAATGAGATTGGACATTCATGTATAAATCACAACTCCTCCTGTAGTCACAGCACATAGTCTTGGCACAAAGCTGGAATTCCCTCTTGTGAATTCTGACCACTTAATATCACGTTTGTTATGCATTCATTGTATTCATGTGCTGGCATTCACATCATTCTACTGGGATATATAAAAGGGACAAAGATAGCTCCTGCAGCCATTTTCATTACTGTGTGAGGAGAGAAACTGCTTTGTCATCGCCACCTGAATGAGTCACAACTACCCCCCCCCCCCACACCCTCCACCCCACCCTCCTCCTCTTCTCCTCTTCTTCCTCGGTCCCCCCCAGACATGTCGACTCAGCAGCACAGCAATTCTGTGAATGATGGCACCGGCTCCCTTTTCCTTTCCTTCTTCACAAAGTCACAAACACCGGTTAGAGCAAAATGGGGACAAACAGACATCAGTGGGGCGCATCGGTGTGTTTGGTTTTACTCTTGGTCCCTGTACCCAGGCGAAGGTGAAGGGAGGAACACAGGGATACTATTTGGGACACATTGATATATGAGGGGCTGGCTGCTTTATTGTTGCAGAGGAGGTTGTCTGGTTTTACGAGTCTCTGACGCTACAGTGTCACACTGCCCCCCGGCGGCCGCAGCAAACGTAGCATCATGACGCAGCATGATGTCAGCGTGGACTGGTGTCTGTCTGAATAAAAGGCTTATTCAGGCATTAAATGAAACATTTGTAAGAAAAGCGGAAAAGCATCGCTCACGGGGGGCTGCTTTTTCAGTTTTTCTGAGCTTATGAATCAAACAACGACGAAAGTGTGTCGGGATTGTGCATGGTGAGCATTAAAATGACATTTGAGTGTTTTTGTTAGTGTTAACATATCTGTAGTCCAAGACCGAGATCTTCCAGTTGCATTTATTCATTCACATTCAAGTATCAATATTTTATGGATCTAATGGTGAGGTACAATATGAAAAGGACCAGTCATACTGATGATAGGGATAATTACAGATAATTATTACTCGACTGGATCTTCAACATTTCTGTCCATATAAGCCACGCCCATTAGCGTCTGTATAGACTTAAATGTGTGTGTATGTACTCATGCTCACACATGCACACTGATTTTTATTATTAAGGGAAAAAATCGGAATCTGCAAGGCTCTATGTGAAAAAGTGATGTCCCCCTAAACTTAGGAGCAAGAACTGCAATTGAGTCTCTTACAGCGTGTGGAGGACTTTTGTCTCACTCATTGCAGAATTGTTCTAATTCAGCCACATTTTGCTTTTCAGCCATTCAGAAGTGGGTTTGCTGGTGTGTTTTGGATCATCGTCCTGCTGCAGAACCCAAGTTCGTTTCAGCCTGAGGTCACGAACAGATGGCAGGACATGCTCCTTCAGGATTTTTTTGGTAGACAGCAGAATTCATGGTTCCATTTACATCAAGTCCTCCAGGTCCTGAAACAGCAAAACAGCCCCAGACCATAAACTACTACTACCATATTTTACTGTTGGTATGAGGTTCTTTTTTGCCAGATGTCATGGGACATGCACCTTCCAAAAGGTTTTTCCCCCAAATCTTGGGGAGCATCAACATGTTTTCTGGCAAAGCCTTAATGTTCGTTTTGCTCAGCAGTGTTTTTCAAACCTTGAACTCTGCCATGCAGCCATTTTTCTCCACTCTCTTTCTTATGGTGGAGTCATGAACACTGACTGTAACTGAGGCAAATGGCACCTGCAGTTCCTTGGACGTTGCTGTGGATTTTCCGTGACCTGCGTTTTATTTTATTTTTTTTGTATGTATCATTGCTGCACTCTTGGAATAATTTTTTTCCACTTGTGCATAATAGTTCTTACTGTGGTTCAAAAAGCCCAAAGCTTTAGAAATGGCTTTATAACCATTTCCAGACTGATAGATCTCAATTACTTTGTGTAGAGTGGTCAGAGAAATTGATCTCAGGTGCCATCAATTACAGTTATGTTTTGTGTTTTTTTTTTTTTTTTTTTTACTAAAAATATGTATAAATCAGATACTCTGGGAAAAGAGTGAACAGAGTCAACAATACTTGTCCGTGACATGTCTATGTTAAACTTCCCAGCTTGATTCCTATCTTTATTCTTAAGGTTTTTACAGGATTGACTTTTCCTGTACATGTATCCTTATCAAATTAGGTTTCTGTCCTGGAAATGTGTTGAAATTAGGCCATTTTTAACCAGATAATGCCTTATTTGCATATTTAAACATCAAATTAAAAAAAACTTGCACTATAAAAAAAATGCAAGACATCATGTATGTCATCAACTTGGGAAATATCATGGTTAGGAGAGATGTTACATGCATAACATGCATTAAGACAAACTGCTTCGGAAGGTAGAAGTTACAATGAGAGATATCATTAGCTGTCTTTTATTTATGACATATATTTGATCAACACAAAGAAACTCAGCAGTAATATTCGGCTCTTCGTGCAGGGTAGTTGAGGCTTTTAAGCCTCTTCCATTGTTCGTGTTGCCTCTAGCAACTGTCATATAGTTCAAAAGCTATTAGATGCTCTTTCGGAACGTTCTTCTCTGCAAAGTCAAAACACCCCCTGGCTTGGCTTTCCAGCGCTAGAAATGACGGGAAATGTGACTCACTGATTGACGAACGCCCCTATCGGCCATGAAATGACACAATGCCTCCAGCGTTGATTCCCCCAAACAGACACACACATTTCATAGATTTCAGTTTTGATTTCGCACCAGTTGACACCATAAACAGTAGTATAGCCGTATAGTTTTAAGAAAACATTTATTCACATTGATATCAGTACATTTTTTTGAGTGCATTTTATACATACTGTATTTGTGCATATAGATAAGTCTCTATGTATGTGTATTTGTCCTTGTGTGCCTTCTCACAAGCATGCTCATAGTGGTAAAATTGCTACGCGTGTGAATGCCGTCTGTGTACTGGGGCATAAAAGAAACATTATTCTGCATTTCACTTGAATACTTTTTTGTACAATTTCCCTTTCACGTGAGAGAGACAGAAACCAAAACGAACAGGAAACAAAGAAAAAAAGAAGAAGAAGAAGAAGAAAAAAAAAACCCAAATGCGAAATCAGGTCTTAGCAGTGGACGGATACATTTCGACAGGTAATATCGAGCTTATGAACACATAGCATTCTCACGCTAACATTAACAATTAATCTCACATTCTACTTATCTAAACTACAACACTATCTCACATTCCTGAGGAGTTTACTCCTCCTCCTGCTCCTTTTTTCCCCCCCCCATAATTTATCTCCTGTGCTTTTGTCCATGTCCTCTTTTACATGTCCTCCTCCTCCTCTCTGTCTTGCTCTCTCTGTCTTTCTCTCTCTCTCTCTCTCTCTTTTTTTCCCTCCTGCTCCTCTTTATTCCTGGACATTGAGGATCTGTGAAGACAGTCCTTGGTGCCAGTTCTTCAGCTTGGCAAAGCGGGGCCCTTTCACCTCGGACTCAAACTTCTCCCTGAAGACGAAGAAGAGAAAAGCACTCTTACATTAACTTATGATGCAGCTTTTATTGCCAGGAGGAGATGCACTAAACTGGAATGCCACCGTCTGTAGAAACAGGAGACCGACATCTCCTCCATAAAAGTCTGCTCTTACCTCGACCTCTGCAGGGCCTCCTCATCTGGGTCTTGCACTGTGTGGAGACAGATGGACAAAAGGTTTTAGTGGCGATGGCAAGCGTCTTAACAGCAAAGATGATAATCGAGATTGATTAGGTGTGAAAGTGCCACAGGAAGGAATGAAGGACACGATAAAGGGTACTGACGGTATTCGGTGCCAGTGATGTGGGCCAGCATCCTGAAGCTCCTGGACTGCAGATTGGCAGCGCGGCGAGCCCATTCTGCCATTTCCTGGGCGGACTCGCCTGGCCTGATCACTGCCTGGTACACGGGAGACGCGCAGTCCACCACAGGGTCCTTGACAGGCAGCGCTCCACTGCAGGGCAGAGAGGACCGTCAACCGCTTCGTTTCGCATGTAAAGGCCCCAAATGTAAAAAACTGATCATTATGTAATTAGTGCCCATGATGTGTAATCATCCATCAGCAAAGGGAGGATACCGCTGTAATCTTTGCTCAGTAAGTGTGCTCAGTTTTTAGGATTCAGCATTTAGCAGCATCTAATTGGCATAGATTTGACTTTGATGGAATGTAATATCCATAAATATGTTTTATCGGTATATAATTCAATAAAAATAAGAATCGTTGTGCTTTTATTGCCTAGATGGGTCATTTTTATCTACACTACCATTCAAAAGTTTGGGGTCACCCAGCCAATTTAGTGTTTTCTGTGAAAGTGAACACTGGAATGATAGTTGCTGGAAATGGGCCTCTATACACCTATGTAGATATTGCACCAAAAACCAGACATTTGCAGCTAGAATAGTCATTTACCACATTAGCAATGTATAGAGTGTATTACTGATTAGTTTAAAGTGATTTTTAACAGTGCTTTTCTTTCAAAAAGAAGGAAATTTCTAAGTGACCCTAAACTTTTGAAAGGTAGTGTACACGGGGACGGATCTCCCTCCACGTACCCCGCCATGTTTCTACTGTAGCCCAGAATGGACAATCCGAACAATGGCTCTACAGACGGCCTGTCACATTTTTTGCAGCCACTGTAGGTTCTCCTACACGCTTGAGGTATTCAATTCAGTCGGTTGCAATCTGCACTCTCACCACTAGATGCTGCCAGAAACTACACACTGTACCTTTAAAGCTAAGTAACTAAGGTTGATACCATACAGAGACAAAAGGCTAATTTCAGCTCGACTTTAATGTCGCATGAGAGTTGTTGAGTACTGCAGGGTATAATGAATATAATTTAAAAATGCATTGCAGTGCGTACCATTATGCCTTCCCGAACATGATTTTATTTCTTTAATGGGCAGTTATTACATTATGGCCAATTATTACATATTTGTTCCTTTACACACAATATGCATCTTCATTGTTGATATACACTTTATGCTGATCTGTAGTTTGAAGGTGCCTTTATGGTGTATTGTAGACCTACATACTGGAGTGAGTTTACACAGCAACATGACTTGATAGTTTTCTTTCAGCATTCTTTAATGAGTGAGTTAAAAAAAAAGAAAAAAAAAAGAAATAAAAACCTGTGATTGGATACTCAGAACATTCCCATGCCATGGAATCTCGTCAGGTTCTGGAGCTTGCGATGCTATTGGCTGCTTTTTCAGGAGAGGACTCCGAAAAAAAAACCCCGTAACACGACACACACTTTCACACTTTCGCCAAAGTACTCCCCGAGTACTCCGGACACACATAACCGAGTCCGTCAAGGGCACGTTGTTTGTGAGTTTCTCTGAACAAACGCTTTAGTTTGACATATAACACCACAGAATCCCAGAGGAATGTTAGTATATGTTTAGATGTACGGAGCGATGCACAAGCTGTTATGATATCTGGAGACGAAGGAGATGCTCAACGTAGGAGGCCGTATGAGGAGAAGGCGGGATGAGAGAGGAGAGCTGCTGTACTTACGCCAGGGGAGAGCCCGCCTCCTCACTGAGGTCACAACCGGGAGGGAAAGATGGGGTGTGATGGGTGGAGGACAGCGCAGGTGTGGTTGGTTGGGGATGGAATGAGCAAAGGAAAGTGGGTGAAAGGCGAGGAGGAGTACAGACACAGACAACAAGGAAAAGCCCAGGCAGCTTCTGTACGTCCAAAAGCCTCTTTTATGTGTTCGGGCTTTTCAGCTAAAGTATTTTGAAAAGGGTTGGTTCATTCAAATAAATAAAAAAAGAACATATTTATCCAAACTTACAGCAAGCGGTGTATAATTGCTTTTGCGGCATTCTCGCGGCAAATGGCTGTACTTAAATATACATAAAGCTTTAGCAATATTTCTGTTTGAAATGTCCTTTAAAAAATTGTATGCCTTTACTTTTTAATGATCATATCCTAATGTATTAGACTCCAACCAGTAGAGTTTCATTGCCTGTCTTGCTCCTGGTCGGATAACATTAACACAGGATTTTTACTTCCAGAAACCTGAAAAAAAAAAGTTATATTCCACTTTGAAGCTCTATATCAAGGAGTCTACATTCTTATTTATACCTCGACATTTTGCTGAATCTCAGGCAAATAAAACCAATCAATATAGATACCACGAGCAGTAAGTGAGTAAGTGTGGATTTTTCTTTTATTTGGGTGAACCGACCCTGTGGGCTATGGGAAAAGTGGTGTGTGAAGAGTGTGTGGTTGGAGAAAGCACCAAGTGTTTGTTAGCTTGGTCGTGTGACCTTACCTGTCGTGTCCCTTGGCCTGCGACTGCCCTGCGATGGCGTCCATGATGGCGTCCTGTGAGTACATGCTAATGGGTGTGTTGTACTGGGCGTGAACGATGGTGGCCTTTCCCCCTGGGCCCCTCACCTCGATGGGCTTGTGAGTGGACAGGGCTGAGTCTTTCAGAGCTATGGGGTTGAAGCTGGGAGTGTACTCCACACTGTCAGTGACGCGGGTGGAAGGGGTCAGAGGTCGGCGGGTCGGAGAGAGGGGGGGTGAGGAGGTTTCGGGTGCGGGGAGGAGGGGTTTGAAGACGAGGAGTTAACAGACGGAGGGGGAAGAGGAGTGAAGGAGAGAAATAAGACAGAAAGCACTGAAGTGAGGGGAGGAACCCGGGTAAACATGTAATAATGCAGCAGACAGATAAGTGGAGCTGTTGTGCTACATATAGTAGCTTTATGGAAACGCAACTTTAACACATCTGTGTCCCACTTCCATACTAACGGCATTTTGAGGATGAAGGGTGTTTATTTTCATAAGGATGCAGATTAATTCCACAGACAGCAATGAGAATAATACCACATAATAATAAAAGTTAGCGAACTAATATTAATAAAAATCAACGTCAATAATATCGACTGAATATTGTAGTGGCAACTTTATGAATCAATAATAATAGAAAGAAGATTTATTTTCATTTCACATTTTAGAAATAAGAACACATTTCAACATTAGGATAATTTATTAGAAGGAGGAGAACAAATTCATTTGCTTAATTTTTGAGATGTTGGTAGTCCCTTTTACAGGGACAATTCAAAGCTGGGACACAGTGAATGAGTTGCATGTAGAAGAAGAAAATATAATTTAAAAAATGTGTGCGTCAATGAAAATGTTTTTTCTTGTCTCGTTAAAGCGGCTGTGTGGAAAATTAGACAATCTCTGACATTAGAGCCCCCTAATAGAAGCTGAAACTCAACCCAGCACACTATCGTTTCATAATACTACAGGAAAAAAACCTCATGGAATCTGGATGATTATAAAAATTGATAAACTAACATTCCTGCACAGTGGCTTTAAGTTTAATTAGGAGAGTCATCACAAAGATGCTATTTGATTTAGGCACATGTGTTGTGTCATTTTCACATAAAAGTCTAAATGACGTGTGTGTGGAAACATTCTTGATAGCATTACTATGTAGTTTGGAACTGGGACAGAGGCTTCATTGTGACTTCCAGCTGAACCAAATCAATAAAAAAACAGTGAAGCTTCTATCAGTTCAAAGAAAACCAGCATGCTAATATTTAAAACAACTGCCATATCTGTATGTATCAAATGAAACAATGAAACACACACACTGTCAGTGTTTTTCACTGATACACATGGCTGCCAAACATGGATGTATAGCACACACGTACGGCTTGCTCATGCACTTAGAAGTATTCCATTCATCATATTCACATGATGAATATGGGCAGTTTATGAGGGCCAGCAGAGGTGGAAAACATAGGTAGATGTCAGAAAATAATTCATTAGAGGTCTATATTCTGCATTACAAATGTTTTACTGTGTTTATGTTTACTCTATCTATAAAATATGTTTTAATTTAGCATTGTATCATTTTATGAAGTGAAGTTTTGCAAGATTTTTAAAATAAATAAACTTGTAGCATAGCTGTCAAATAGTCAATTATATGAAGCGAAAAAATATGAAGTGATGAAATGGACTCAAGTAAATGAAGCTCATTTTCTACTTTCTACTATTTAACCGTAATTAAGTAGAGAGCTAGGGTATTAGGGTGTTTTTTTTAAAATTTCCACTTCTGGGGACCAAATGTTAATAAGACATCTTAAATTCTCAGCCTGTGAGTTATTGTTGCAGGTCCCTGAAGAGACAAATGATCATTGCACTCAATATGCTGTTACAGTCGCAACGAGGCATAAATATGAAAGTAAATCTGTATCACCAGATTTAGAAATTTAAAAGCCATTGAATTTCTAGCACTGAATTTCTTTTTTTTTTTTTTTTTTTTTTTACCCCCGCTGAAGTTATGTATCTGAATTCGTAGTCTCTAAACTGGCACAAATTCATAATCAACAAATTTAAACAATGCATATTTAAGTTGCTCTAATTTATTGCTAGATTTGATATTTTAGATTCTATCAAAAAAAAAGTGTCAATTTTTAAAAACTTAAATTGTAGGACTTGAATTTGAGCATCTTTAATATATACATATATGATTTTCTCTATACTTGAAGCTTTGATTCTGAATTTTTGAACATTGAGAAATAAAAGTGATACGTTTTTGAGAGTGAGTTGAAATTCACATAACATTTCATTCCCCCCCCAAAAAAAATCAATGCTAGAAATTCTCTGGCTTTATCTGCCCATGAAACCATTCTGGCCACACCGTCAATCCACACCAACGCTAAACACTCTCCGCCGAGGAGCACTACATGCACGTTAAATCCCTGGAAATGCGATGGTACTGACTTTGCAGCTGTGTTTGCGATAACCTGAAACACACCGGACAGAGACAGAGGGAAGAAAAGGCAGAAAGGGAAAGTGAGAATGTTTGCAGGAAACCATCCAACGTCCGTGCCGTGATCCCATCCCATCGGAATAGGAGCCGTTTGTCATCATCGGGATATTCCCAGCTTCCCTTCCCTGCATCATCGCGGGGTGACTGACAAGAACAGGAGTCTCTCTATCACATGGCACAGGAGCGACACATTTAGCACAGAACAGCCACAAATACGCACACCTACACGACACAACACATACCACCTGGTCCGCTTATGTATGCCGGAACTGTGGAACGCACACACGCACTGTACACGCGTGTGTTCGGGATACAGTAGATGAAGGGGAACGTGCTCGGCACACGTGGGACACCTCCCTACAGACGGGGGCATCCTGTCTCAGGTTTGGCAACGGGGCGTCGAGGGGATTCGGGAGGATGGTGTGTAACGGGAGCGGAACATTCCATGACCATGTACAACAGCTGCTCCCTCCTGTGTGTGTGTGTGTGTGTGAGATCCAGTGGAATCAGAGTCTCCATGTGCGCTGTGAGGTGGGGCCGCTGGCATGATACAAGCATCATCGTCCTGCAATCTGCCGGAGGGGAGGGGGCACGTTTCCCGACACCTGACTTACCCTTCCTGGCAGCTACTGTAAACCAGCTTTAGCTCCAGAGGGGGAACGCATTAGTGGAGACTGATACCTGGACGTGAGATACCAGAGACCACGCTGCTCATTGCTTACCTTTAATTAACCTATGAAAGTATTCCATGACTACGGGGGTCACGCCATCCCGCCGAGGAGAGTCCCCTCGGCGGTGACCACGGCTTAACTCCCGCTGCGGTTCTTAGTTATCGCGACGTACGGCTTAGTCAGGACGAAGATGTAAAACTTGGCCTTGATGCCATAAAACAACAAGGCTTACGCAGCAACCCTTTTATGAGGGATTAAATTATGTAGGTCTATTCAGATAAAGGTCTATACCTGGTGAAGAATAGAAAACTAAGGTTATTAAAAGATTAAACACTAGGTCTAGTGGTATTCTATACATTTTTCTTGAAAAGTCTATAGTATCGCACTGTAATAAACATGCACCATGGTTAATATCGTTGACAAAGACTAAAACTAGGCTTTACAAAAAAAAAACACTTCATATGGATATATATCATATAAGTTTAGTATTTTGAATGGATAGGAAATTTATCTTCCTATATGTGCACATTCAAAATTGAAAACAAAAAGTCAACACCAAAAAAAAAAATCTAAAATAAATAATAATTATAATAATAATAAAAAATATAATCTTTACATAGATACTGAGTGTCAAGCCTGCATCCAGCTGCTGTAAATACTGACGACCTATCGAATCCACAGCTGAAACAAATGCAACATTCTATTCCGATTGGCTAAAAACTACGATGTCCAGTTCAAGTCTCCAGTTTTCCAGGCAAAATCCGAAATACCAACTCTCTGACTCTTGCCAGAACCAAAAAAAAAATGAAAATCAGGGAACTGCGCATTTTTTTTAATGATTTCCATTTTGTATGTTTATCTAATTTCATTATTTCACATTCATTCATGCCCTCCTGAATATATTTTGAATCGCCTTTTGGAAAGGGTGAGACTGCTCGACCTTTAGTAAAGTGTCTCAAATCTGCCTTTGATAACGATCCCCAGATGACCCCTGTAGTCTGATCTCCTGCTATCCGGCCACCTGGAGGTCAGCCAGGTATGTTTGTGTGTACGCTCCAGAAATAGCGCCACGTGTGAAAAGGAACGAATGCTGGGATAGCGATGGAAAGTTCTGAGTATTTCATTTTTTTTTTTTTTTTTTATCTGGTGCCGTTAACGGGGAGGTTAAATGGGATCGGCGTGACATGCATTTCCAAACTCTGCATTCCCCCAGAGTGAAAAACAAGTGACTAATTAAAGATGAACTCATTTGTGGGCAGTTAAACCTTCTTCTATCTGTCAGCGTTACGTAAGTGGAGGTTTACTCCTGCTGTGGTAACCTACCCCATCACCAACGCTGCTGCGGACCCCACTCCCAGCTTGCCCTGCATCAGCATCATCTCCCTGAGTGTTTGTGGGGAGTAAAGGCCGATCGGGGAGTTGTACTGCCCCCCCTGGCCAGCTGATGTCAAGGAGGCAGGAGACTTGACCGGGGTCGAGAGTCGGGTCACGCAGGTCGGTAGCTCTGGGTCTTTTTTAGGGACTTGGAAGAGATTCCTTTTGGAGGGCATATTATCCCCTGGCTCCAACATGTGAACTTCTCCAAAAGCTTTAGGCCCAGCCTCCTCTTTTAACTCCTTAAAACAGGGGTCAAGATAGGTAGAAAAGGAAGCTTAAACCTGTTGTTTTGTCGTTTTTTTCTCCTCATTCGGCTGCTGTTTGTGGATCGCTGACCTCTGCACTGGACTCCCCACAGCTGCACTGTGAATATTTGACACTAGAGGGCAGCAGAACACTGCCTGTGGCTCCATGGCAGCGTTAAAAACAAATTGTAAAGACGAGGACAAGACAAAGTACTTATGACAGACATTTATACAAACTTGCACGAGTATGCAGACATACAGCTTATGTTTGCATGGATTTTTTATTTTTTTTTTTTACCTTCTGGTGGGGGATGACTGGCATGGGTGAGTCCATTCTGGAGGGCGCTGTGGCAGTGAGTATTGCGGGGCGTCTTGATCTGCAGATTAAACGGCAAATTTATATTTAAAAGCGCATCTGATTTCTGAATGAATGAAAGAATGAATTCCCCTCCCCCAAAACATATGCTCTGTTTGTTCTGGTGGAAGCATTGATCCAGCTGCAGCTCCCTGATCATTTAACTCAAGTTTGTGGTGTAAGGTGCGCTGCTTGTTTACTTCTGCATGGAGAGGGACAGCTTGTTGGTGGCACATTTGATCTTGTTCTGGGCCTCCAGGTGCGTCATCCCGTCGGTGCTGACCCCATCGATGGTCGAGATGATGTCTCCCTGGGCCAGGCTGCCACCTGCAGCCTTGCTGCCAGGAGTTATCTGCGGAGGGGTCAAGAGGTCAGGTCACACTGATGCAGGCTCCGCGGGAAACACGCGCCGTCATACAAACAAATATCACAGATCGGGAACATTTGCGGTTTATATGGTCCTTTTGTGAGGCACAAAGCAGCGCGACAGCTCGGCCGACACGTGACTCCTCGCGTGACGTAGCGCCTCACTCCGCGCGGATATTTATGCTCTGGGAGTAGATGAGACTCTAAGATCAAGCTTTAAATTTACAGAAAGGAAAAAAAAAAAGCTGATGAGACAAAATAAATTAATCCGTCAGCTCCGCGGATGAAAGGGCCGGATAAAAAATGTCCTGCGTTCGTCTGATCGACAAAGTGGAACAACGTTTTTATCTAAGACTCTAAATCAGCCTCCGCGGCAGCAAATAGGGCTGTCATCCGAAATAATGAGCAAAAAAAAAAAAAAAAGCAGCAGGTTGTCTGATAATGGAGCCGCAGACTGTACAGGACACAAAAATCCTATTTCTGATTTCAGACAACTGTCTCTCTCTCTTTTTTTTTGTGGCAATAAAGTGAAATCTCATAGGTATTTATTCTAAAAGGTTCGAAATCGTCACAATATCGACCTTGGGCCAAACATGCACTCTCCTGGCTCGACCGCAAAGCCGGACTTTGCTGGTTAAAACTACACAGAGACGTGGTTTAAATGAGCTCAGAGGCCTGAGCCATACAGTACTGGCTTCTAGGCTTACAGTCAACTCGTTAAAGAGTTAAAAATAAGCAATGCCTGCAGCTTCACTGTGATTGACCCTCCTGAGCCCCCCTCCATCCCCCCAAACACACACACACACATACACACACCACCACACCTGCTACTGACATTCACTCAAAACTTCCTTGAATCTATCTTCTCTCTATTTACATTAAGAATAGCCGCCCTCTTCGCAATCCTGCAGCCCGCATTCTTTCCACATTATATTATTTTTTTACACTACGTAATATTAAAAACCTGCTTCCTCCTACAATTCCAATTCATTTAATTCCAGTAATTATGCCTGTTTGTTGGTGCGTAGCAATACGCGTATTTGTGTGCGTCTGTGTGTGTGTAAGCAAAGGTACAAGCACACGGGAGGAAGAGCGAGGTGTCATCAGGCGGAGGAAATTTATTTTCTGCCCGGCTGCTTTAGCGCAATGAAACGCACGTGTGTCAGACACATCCGATCCATCACGATGTTTAAGTTCTCACACGTATCAGGGATGACCGAGAAGGAAACGGAGACCGGTTCCTTATGAAAACTGTGCATCGGTGACAGAGTGGCCAGATGGCGCCTGATTATAAATGTATTCTATCGATCTATAAAAAGATTCAGGATATTTTCCCGCTTAGGCAGAGTTCTCCCATGTGCGCCATGTTACAGCGGTAGCCAATCGGGTGCTGTTTTCATTCATTTAAAAATATCTCAGCCTCATGAGGGCATGTAAATAGAGTGAAGTGATATGGACGACACATCGAGATAATCATTTCAGCACTTTTTTTTTTTAATTCATGATCACATAAAATAACATTATTGTGTTAGATATGTCAGCTCGGCTAACAAGACATTGAATCCACCATATTCCTACTTTCCATTCTTTAGTTCTTGACAAAAGAATGCCAAAAAAAAACCAAACCGTGGGGCTGGAATGGCACCCTGAGTTGCCATGTCACGTAGCGGCGCTTTATGGCTACCTGTCAAAGCCCATCAGGATCAGGAGGATGAACGCTAATTCAGTGACACAATGTCACAGCAGACAGGGATCAGAATCTGGTCCCAGGTCGCCTGTAAGACCGGGATCAGATAACAATAAACTAACAGGTGTCTGGAACAGTGAATCAATAAAAAAAAAAAAAACAACCTCAGCCCGATCAACAGGCCCGAGCGTCGGGTTGTGTCAGATAAGCATCTCCTCAACGCTTTCCTTTCCTCTCCCTTTCGTTTACTGCATCGATCAAGCGTCTGACACGTCCATTCCTCCACAACGACGCGGCTCCAAAGGTTGAAACTGAAACGTTATAAGCGGGGGGGGAATAAAGCTTACTAAAGGAAACACAAGCTGCCGTAGGCTTCCGCGCTCTCCTCGCATCTTTCTCGTCCCATTCCTACCCCTCTCCGTCCACCTCTCCTCCATTGCTATTTAAAGGAAACGCTGGAAATACACCAGCAGGCCTGCCAGAAAGAGAGAGAGACAGAGAGAGAGACAGAGAGAGAGAGAGACCCGGTCTCTCTGCTGCAGAAATTAAAACAAATTAATCTATTGTCTCTCTGAAACATTTAAGGGTTACGCCACTTTTTATTGATTTTTTTTACAAAACACTAATGGGTGAGGATAAACTTTAATGTGAATATAGGAAAATAAAATATAATATGCTGACATTTTCAACTGTTGACTATAGATGAACCAAGTCTAACTTCTCTGTTCTGAAGTAGTAGATAATCACATAATTGTCAGCAGATCTCAATTTTAAAAGACACTGATCAAATTTGTATATATATTATATTATTTATATATATACATATATTAGTATTAGATCAAAAAAGGATAATTAATAAAACTGATTATTAAAAAATGACGTGCTGTTGATCAATCCCACCGCCATCGCGGTTAATTAAACTGATAATATGGTGGTGTAAGATGCGGGTGTGGACAGGACACTCGGGCGTCGATATAAAGGAATCAGAGTATTCAATCACTTTTGAGAAGAGAAAGAAAAGGTACCGAATCTGCAGCGCTTCTTTTCCAGTCAAGCCATACAGTCACACAGCTGCTTTATTCTAGAAAATCTCTCTGGAGACTCCTGATCTAATCTGAGTCTCATCGTTTCATCATCACGTACAGGAGCATTACATAACTGCTTCTCAGCCACCGCTCACAGAATTACACTTGTGTGTGCACACACACACACACACATCTGATGTGCGCGTGCATAGACACCATAATGAACTTTGTGCATGCAACACTGTGTTAAACAAGGTGATTTACAGGTTAATGCTGGACATATTTAAGCTTTAAAATGACATGTAATGTAACATGTTCTTATTTCAAGGACTGTGTTTTATAGTGTAGGAGGTCCTATAATAAACCTGCTGCAGTTATAGTCATTCAAAACTTCACTGAAGACACCTTAAGTCACTGAAATATGCATATTCTAATAAAAAAAAGCAGGAAAATGTATAAGTGAAGCTTTTTGAAGCAAGAAGGTTAAGCTTGGTATATGTTTACATGTATTGCATAAGCGTTGGTGTGTCATTTAGTTGCAGTGGATGCTAGACTGTGTAAAACTTCAGTCGGTGCGTTATTTTTGTCATATTTCCCCACAAATGTGCATTTTTTTGTCACAGCCTTGTCACAGCTTGTTCATTTCTCTGCATGTGTAAGTTGCTTTGTCAGAGCAAATCTCAGCTTGTGCAGGGGCGACTTTGAACTTACCCTGGAGATGGTGAGTGGCATGTTGAAGTCCTTTCCACCCTGTAGTCTGAAGCCATATGGAGCGGGGCCATTCAGAGTCACTTCGTACGCGCTCATCTTCGGTTAAACGTCGACAGTCCTCCTGCTAACAATTCCGACTGACTGGTTGTGTGTGTGTGTTTATGCTTTTTTTTTTTTGTTCCTCCTGCTCGCCGTGCCCTTGTTTCTCCGTCCTCCCCTGATATCCTTTTGTTACCTTGATAGACGGTTCTCCTCAGCCCTGGTTTTCTCTACCGTCTCTCCCGGTCTGCTCAAGACAAACACCCAGGGGTGGTGCTGCTGGTGGTGTTGCTGGTGGGTGGGTCAGGACCCCTGTGACACACACATACGCACGCACACACATATACACAGGCATGCAGTCATGCACACAAATACACACAGATATGTGTAGAGTCACCGCGCACAGTCTCCCCTGACAAGAGCCGCCAAGCTCTTACCTTGAAACCCCCACACCACCCAATCTGTTCAATAAACCTCAAATTTTTAGAATGTGCAAAGTCTCTAAAATCAACATTAAACTTAATATTAAGGAGAAGAGTTTCTTGCCTGCAGGGTTGCTGAGGGTGAGGGACAGACAGACAGCCTAAGAATAGCGGAGTCAAGCAGATACACAGGGACCCTGGCCCTTATAAGGCCTGTAACACGAAGCCCCAGAATGCTTCACTGCCGATTCACATCGCCAATATAGACCCCACTTACTGCAACACATTCTCTCTCTCTCTCTCTCTCTCTGTCTCTCTCTCTCTCTCGGTGCTATCAGTTCATGCAGCTAGCACCCCATTATCAGCAATTGGCTTCTGTCAAGTGATGTCATTTGCCTTTCTGTCTCGCAGATCGTTCATTGTGCTCGTGAAAGGAAACAACAAATTAACCGGCGCCGATTCCTCAGAAACTCACTTTCCTACCGCTTGTAGATGGATTAATGCCATATTTTACCTGCAATAAATAGGAAAAAAAAACATACTTCTTTGGAGCTTCTCAAGCCAGCACGTTCCTTGCACAGCCTCGTCAGTCCCATTATTAGCCTCTCTGCGATTTATGTTTTTTTTGATGGTCACCTGCACCATGTTTACTGAGTTACAGCAATAATCAACACTATTTTCATGAAAATGGAAACAATACCTGTCTCATGGCCACACATTACTATTGTAACTATTGGTTATGCATTGGTATCTGGTGGCCAGGAGATACTAACTTGTTTATTTATTTTTTTTAATGCTTTTTCATGTTGTAATGCTGTTTAGTTATGTAGTTATGTGATATATGTGGTGAAAGACTTGTTCAGTAGACTCCCAGTAAATTGACACCAATGGCCAATCTCTTGAGGCAGCACTGATCAATACTAAAGGCCCAAAGGTCCCTATTGATGACACACTCAGTTGTAAATTCCATATTGAATACCTTTACTCTAAACATTCAATACAGTCTCTGGAAAGATTTAATTGTTCATTGTGGGGAAATTCAATGATAAGACACTGTAAGAAGTCCAGAGGAGGAACTGCCACTTCCAGAGGTAAACTTCAGCACCAGATCCAAGGATTAAATTATTTCTCCTACAAAGACACAAGCGCAAGCTTCTGTACATTGTTGACCAGTGGTGATGTGATGGAAATACACACAAGCACCAAAATGTAGTTAAACTCACAATCTAGTCTAGCTAGATTTATCTATCTAGCTATATGATCCTTGTGTTTCTCAATTCACGTTAACATTAAAAAAGGCAAATGCAGAAACTGTACTGAAACTGTTTCAGTATTAGTTTCTTTTCACCACATTTCCATACACTCATTTCTCATCACTCTTGTCAACATAATCATTTCAGCTATTATTATATATATTATAGTCTAAATTACAATATTA
Source organism: Lepturacanthus savala (assembly GCA_030544235.1). Classification (NCBI taxonomy): domain Eukaryota; kingdom Metazoa; phylum Chordata; class Actinopteri; order Scombriformes; family Trichiuridae; genus Lepturacanthus; species Lepturacanthus savala. The sequence continues at coordinate 16,680,249 of CM060471.1, read as the reverse complement.
ATTATAATCATGTCCTATATTTAGATAAGTTGTTGAAAAGATCGACAAGGATCTAAAATGCAGTTTTTACTGGTTTTAAAAGGTGTTGTTACATATGTAATTTTCCATCAGTTCTAATTTCATTTCAGAATTCTATATATTGAAAATGACATTCTTAGTAGTTAACTAGCAAGCACTAAATTGTTGATTCCAATTGACTAACTCACTTTTGACTTTTGACTGAGAAGTAAGTTGTAGATTGTATCATTAATCAGTAGAATTAACTCATCAAAATAGTATGATGTCAATTTAAATTGGAAAAAAAAGCAAAACTATTGAACTAACAACAAAAATTGAAATATAGATATTTGTATTTGAGTATAGAAGTCAATGGTTAAAGGTGACTGATTTGAATTAAGTTAGGGATATCGACAAAGAGCATTTCCCCTGCTTGAAATTCATTCTTGATATTCAGAATCACATTTCATTCTAGTGAGAAATGAATTCAAGATAATGTGTAATTAGAATTGCTACTAGACAAAATCACATTATGAATATGATGACTTGGACTTCGAGTGGATCAGAGTAAGAAACTTCATTCACCTTAGAAAGAGACATGTGATGAAACATGCTCACACACCATAATGTAAAACAATGGTAATTACCTGAACTATACCTGCCTGAACTATACAAAAAAAAATTTCCTGTCAATAGATCAAACCTGAATATGAATTTGAGAGTGTGTGTGAGATAAAAGGTGAACACAGTGTCCCAGTAATAGACAGTAATGACATATTAATCTCTATCTGACTGCCACCTACTTACACCATACAGAACACTCATTCAAGTATAATACCAACTCTTACCTCTATGGGGTGCCATAATTCTGCATGGAGGTCTTATCAGGTCAAACAGCAAGCAGGATAACTGTCCATTATATCTGTGCTCTGACATAGTGACAGATTCGACCTAAACTGATGCTGCTCTTACATCAGGATGTTCCAGTTGTGCTAGATAGATCTGTTCCGTACAGGAAACCAGCTTAACGATTTGCTAATAAGTCAGACTCTGCTGCACGAGACGCATAGTATCGATGCAGGTGGATGATGATAATTATTTTCAATAAAGGAGTATAAGCCCTTGAAATAAAGGGTGTTGTTGGAGAATATTGTAATGCATCAGTGGAAAGAATGAGACATTTTCTGTTCATACTTACCATTAGAAAATCATCATGGATATATAATGGCTATCATCCATAGTTCCATCAATTTATTTTTAGTACATTTTGAAGTATTGCATTAGAAAAGGTTGATGGAAATGGCAAAATTCAGTTTTTTGCTTTTTTTTTTATAAAAGACACTGCACTAAATGTCAGATGGAAACACATTAGTCGAATAAGATGTGACAAACAGGACCTTCTGACGATTTGTGAACATTTGTTTTTATTAGTTGACGCTAACGCGTCTAATCTGTGATTTCCTTTTTTTTTTTTCTTTGCTGTGACATTTCAAAAGTTCACCTAAAAATGACTTCACAATTAGTTGGAAACACACTACAGTCTTTTTTAAAATAGAAAATCCCTGTTTTGTGTTAGGACAGACTGCAGCGGAAGGACGCAAAAGAGGGAATTTGGCAGTGAAAAGATGTAGCTTTCAATAATATTGACATGGTTTTACCAATTTGGGCAGCAAAAGCCCCATATTAGCTACAATAAAACTTTTAAATACATTTTTAATGAAAGTAGGACTGTGGATTTTGGCTTCATCTGTTGCTTGAAGAGGAGGAATGATTACAACATAAAAATGTGTTCATAGCAGGCTGTATATCCCGAGGAGGCTGGGGTCTTTTGCTGTATGCAGCAGGCTGCTTCTTATTTTCTGGGGAGGTAACCGAGGGGAGGATAAGATAAAAAAAAAATAAAATCAGGAGCATTCCGTAGAACTTATCTCATCCACTCCAGGACAATTTGAACAGCCTTAGCAACAGCAATATTACGCCAAGGTGTTCCAGCCCTCCTCATTCTGACAGAATTGCTGTATTCCTTCACTGGTAAAAAAAAAATGTTCCCATTATGGACTACACCTGCACATTGTTTTTATTTTTTTTCATAAATGCTCGGACACAGAGGCTGCACATGTATTGCACACATTTTATTACAGTAGCAGTATCTTATTAGCATTCTTTATTTATATTTACTGTACCCCTTTCCTATTTGTTTCCTTACAGTATGTGTATTGCTGCTGCCGTGAAACTGAAATTCTAAAATACAGCGCTACGCTATTTAGACCAAACTATTAATTAACTAATTGAGAAAATAATCAGCAGATGATTCACTGATGGAAAAATTCTCATTACTCGCACCCCCAGCGTAACGCATGACCAGTTAAAGCATCGCCAAGGCAAAGATGAAGAACCGCCCACTAGAATTTCTAGAAATGAGCATCACCCCTTTAGAAAAATAAATAGAAACAGCACAAAACATTTTGTACAAAGACAACAAAATCAACATGAAACCATCACTTCATTAAAGCTAAAATAAAAATGTCCATATACTATAATATTTATACATTTTTAACATAACATTTTAAGCATTTTTACATCGTACATTCATTAATGGATGCTGGAGGACAAATGAGCAATAGTGGGAATGTATCAGATGCTGTTGCTTTGTTAAAGGGATAGTTCGACATTTTTGAAAATTCGCCTATTGTCATAATATGCATAGTCATAGGAGTAGGTGTTTTACCTTTACCATTTTTGTTGATACAAGCCATTTCCAGACCAGCGGTCTGCGCTAATGGTATTTGTTCGGCACAACTCATCCACCAGAGTGTTTGAGAGTCACTGGATTGTGTATTTGCTGAGTTTGATGAGGGAAACCAAAAAATACCATTAGCTGCATAGTAGCAGCCGAGCAGCTCACGGCTCTGCTCGGCTGGTCTGGAAACTGCTTGTATTGCAAAAAAAAGGTAAAACTCTTGTTGCTGTGACAACGGAAATCATGACAATGGGCACATTTTCAAAAATGTTGAACTATCCCTTTAACTCAGGTTTTAGTATTTCATTTAACAGTTTCTCATTTCACAAACCTAAAAACAACATCATGTGTCAGATTTATTCAAGAACAGTTATTACAATCATAGTCAATGATGCAGCAATCTTGGGAAACTCAAAGAAAAAGAACTTTTAGAATATATGATGAACAATGATTAGGACGGAGAAACATACTAGGTGAAGCGGAATTGTGCGTCTATAAAGTCAGAAACCACATTTGTATAAAAACTGTCAAATCAGTGGTCAGCAAGGTATGGCATCACCAGGAATGCAAAACACACACACACACACACGCATACTCACACACACACGCAATGCACAATGACATGTGTCCCCATCTCCAGTACATCATGTCACCAGGTTTGGAAAAATCATTGTCAAAGAGCCAGAGGGGAAACAAACTGTCTGTCTCCTCTCCTCTTCTGTCACATGTGTGTCTGATTAACCAGTGGTTTGCCCTCATGGCGGCATTCAGTGGTTTCTGGCCAATTCAGGGCAGAATAGGCAAACACTGATCGATTTCCCCTCACTAACATATGGCATTATGTGCATTTCAATATCAGTTTATTTGCAGTGGTTGACCCAGTTAATAGGATTCCATGAGTGCGTAGCTCTATCATCTTAGAGTCAGCTGTGAAGCAGCAGCTGCGAATTCACTGCCTGACTGGATTCATTTTCCAATGTTCACATTTTTTAAAGGAAAACCGCTCTGTCAAACTGGATTTACAGCAGCAAACTTTAAGAGATAAAAAGCTTATTTATACTTCTAGGAGGAAAAAAAAGCAGCATGAACATTTGACCTATTGATTCCTTTCAATGTACATTCGGTATTCATTGTCATTTTATCTCTGGCTTCATACACAAGAGAAATTTCTGTTTTTCCTTGATTTGCTAAATTATTTGTTTACTTCCACTTTTTGCTATTTCCATTTGTCTATAGTAAAATAGTAAAAATGGTTTAATCTGCAGTTAGATCAAATATTAATAATTCATTATTGTGTGAAATTTCAGCATTTATTATGTCATCAGTGACATAATAAGTAGTCATAATGCTCTGAAGGTTACCTAATGGGACCACTAGTCATAACCAATAATATGTTTTTAACAGCAAACATTCAATTGGCAAAAATCTGAGCCAAGAATTGGTACAAATCTACTGAACCTCAGAATTAACACTTTTCACATTGCGTTTTTTCCAACCACCATGTCAGAAAACGTAGAACGAATGTGTGCAAATATGAATTTAAATATACTGGGCATTCACAATTACACACACACACACACACACACACACACACACACACACACACACACACTATACAAAAAAAACAAAAAACACAACAAAGAATCAACAATAAAAGCACATTCTGTTTGTAACTCCCATAACAGCGTGCTGGTAGAAAGGTCCCATGGGGGGAAATACTGGAACACACATTCATATGTGTGTGAGCAGACAGACACACACACACTCACACACGCATGCATGCACACAAACGCACACATACACGCACACACACACACACACTTGGTTAAACATTTTTGTCCAGCTGTTCATGGTATTGCTGTGGTCTCCAGGGTCTCCTTGGCATCTGGGCTATAAGATTTGGTCAGTTTAAGGTTGCCATGGAAACCCGGGGGGCTATGTAATATAGACGGGCTGGATATGGAGGTGACAACGACTGATACCGTCTCACACACAGTCCGTGGCCCCGAATCCTCCGTCCCATTATCTAACTGTGTGGGCAGCGGTGGAGAGAGAGAGAGGGAGAGAGAGAGAGAGAGAGAGAGAGAGAGAGATGTTCAGGCATTGTGACTGAAATTTAAAATGCGGGTGGCTGCTGCATAATTATTGAAAGAAAATGCAGAAAGGGTAGCAGGCCTGGAGGTTAGAGAAATGGTTTCATTAACGGTTGCTCGGATTTTAATCGATACAGCTCTCCTCCACTTAACCAGCCAGTGCAAGACATGTGACAGCTCAAAGGCAGTGATTGGTAGATGGATGAATGACTTTCCAACCATGCCCTTCAATAGTACCTCTCTTATAACCCCAATGATTTTTAAAAAAAAATAATGCACTCAATGAATGGACCATTGTCCTCAAATGCTGAGTGAACCAGAACTTCCTGCAGCTAAATATGGATTGAGGTAATTTTATTGGCCCTGGCACAGCTTATACGGCAAAACGTCTAAGCTTTCTGTCCCGAAATATAGCCGAAAACAGCAAAAGCTTTGGTGTCCCCTTTGATAACCACTTCAGCCTGTTGATATTTTATCAGAGACCTCGAGGTTGTCATTCATGCTTTGACTTTCTCTCCTTTTTGTCTATTGAAACTCTCCCTACGCATGGTTGAGCCAATAGAGTCTACAATTTCATACTCACCCCCCATCCATCGCACTGACCCTGTCCTCCATGATCTCCACTGGCTCCCAATCAAACTCAGGACACACTTAATACTTCTCATCATTTTCAAAGTGCTCAATAACATGACTTTTTTGTTGGGGCCTCAACTCTCTGGAACAACCTCCCCGAGGAGCTTTAGCCTCACAAGCTCCTTATCCTTTTTTAGGTCCCTCTTATAGATGCATTTGTAATAATGTGCTTTGCTGAGCTTGTGATCAGAAATCACTCGCGACTTTTAAGTCTTCAAACCTATTATTATACAATGTAATTATCTTGATTCATATTGTTATTATTTAAATGATTTCATAACGTTTTATTACCTTCACCGAGGATCATTTGTCTGTTTGTTATCAAGATAGCTCAAAAAGTTTTGGCTGGATTTTTGTCAAATTTTCAGCGAATGTTGAGAATGGTATCATGAACTGATAATTAAATTTTGGTAATGATCCGAAAGAAATTCTGGTTTCTGGATCACTTTGAATATTTTGTTGTTTGGTAATATTGCGGTAAATGGACCTTCAAACTCGTGCAATTATTTAGGGCCACCTGGTGATGATATCTTGCATAGAATAGGACAACAATGTTGGGTGGGAATCAAAATATACTTGGACGTCTTTTCTAGTTTGATTCATTTTAGTCAATTCATTTGTAGCTCTTTTGCTCCTATAGAAAAAAAAGTAAAGATTTATATCTTCTGCTTTGTCGAGAAATAACAGCAGATGGAGGTCAGAGAAGCCTAATCAGCCATCTTTGTCTGCCATAAAGAAGTGTAGTGCGTTGAACCATGGGGTCACGTCATGCGAGCGATTAACGCTGAAACTCCTAGATTACTGGATTAGTCTTTAGGCCTCTAATGGAGGCTGCAGTGAACCTGCATGTGTGCAGAACTTTTGTGTGTTTGCCTATGGGCATAACTGTGGGTGTTTGTGTTTTTCTCTGTGAACTAAGATGATTACGAGAGAAGGAAATGCTCCATATACACACAGATATATTTTGTCCTACATAGAATGACCTGGCACTTTTGATTGGTCTGTTTTTAAGCTTCACACTGATGCCTAGAAACATGACACAAATGTTCATTTAAGACCCGCCATTGCACAAAGTGTTGGTGTTTAACCAACCCTCAACAGGTATAATAGACTTTTTAGATTTTGAATAGATTTCTCAGAAAATATCACAATCATGTGTTTTCCATTCTTTACAGGATCTGTGTATTATATTAAAGTAAAATCTTGAAATAAAATAAATTATCTACAATGCAAAGTGTGGATTAATAAGATTTCAGTGATCAATTATGTGTCCATCAAATCATAGAAATCCCACTGAGGATTATTACAGAACAAAGGAAATTATAAAGGACCCAATAAAATAGTTGCACAAATGGCTCAAATCTAAATGAAATATCAAAATAGTTGTTAGTTGCAGCCCTAGTACTGATATTATATTAAACTCTTTTCTTATTGTATTGATGATGTGGATAATGACAATATGCATTGATACTGTAACATGTCATATCCCTACTCGCTTTCCGCCTTTTCCTATCGATCTTGACTTTCAATCTCCCAACCCCAAAAATAATCTTTGGTTGAGTTCATCTCATCTCATCTTCTATACCTGCTTATTCCTCATTATGGTCACACGGGTCTGCTGGAGCCAATCCCAGCGCATTACGGCGAGAGGCAGGGATACACCCCAGATGGTCGCCAGCCAATCGTGGGGCACACACACCATTCACTCACACATTCACACCTACGGGCAATTTAGAGTCTCCAATTAACCTCAGCATGTTTTTGGACTGTGGGAGCCCACGCAGACACGGGGAGAACATGCATGGTTGAGTTCATGTTATACCTAAAACAAATCTATAAATAATTTGGGAATCCAAGACAACCCCTCTGCAATCCATAGAGGGCACACATTTTAACGGTGATAGTCTTATTTCTATTTAATGTACCTAATATCTTATGGCATATTAATGCCATCACTCTATGCTTTTCCTGGCAAAGAAAAGGTAGTGATTTTGGGATGGTTTGGGAGATACCTGTGTAAAACCTTAATTTCAGGGACTTAAATAAAAAAAAATCCAGTAAAAAAGTCAACCAGAGTGTCAAAGAGTGTCAACCAGACTCCAAAGCAACATGTGAATTTGAAATATCGAGGTCTAAAAGTTAAACCATATAAAACAATCAGTGGAACCAAAGAATGACCTCATTAATTTACGTGCTAAGACATTCTGTTCACATCCGTGAACCAACATGACCTCATTGCGTTACATTCCATGAAATACACAGCAGTATCATGAGTTTTATTGACTTCAACAGGAGTCCAAAACATGATCTCCTTTCTCGCATTCAGGAGAACATATAGATCGGCCTTCACATCATAACAAAACTTCCTATCAATAACATCATAAAACTAACTTGTGAAAAGTCAAACAGAGTCAGTGTCTCAGTTTGAGGTATAGCTAGAAATGTTTAGCATTCCATTCTAACTGCATAAATCTTCTGTTTTATATATATTGGCATATATCTATGAATGTATGTTTTGCTGTTGACAAAAGCCAATCCTCTATACACGCATGGTTAACTGTGAGAGGACACATATGGCTGGGTCAGTACACTTGAAAGCAGCAGTTCTCTCAAACTCCCCCGCGTTCTAACCCCTCACCTTTGACCTCTGGCTGGCATGGTACAAGTGCTTTCCATCACTGGACAAATGGCGGATAACAGGCGCCCTCATCGAGCTGTCCTCCTCTGTGTGGGCCTGAGAAAGCACACACACACACACCCACGCACATGGACGAAATCACAGAGACACACGTCTAAAATCAGCGTCTTATGATTCAAAGCACTTATCAGAGGACGTGTAAGACAGAGACATACCATTTATATGAGATACACTCACTGATTCGCTATCAGACTGGAAGGAGTGACGGCGCTCGCTGTGGCGTTTGCTCCCTGATTGGCTGGTGAGGGTTGACCGGCGGGTGGACGGGAAGCTGCTGCTGCTGTCGCTGTCTCTGCTAGCGATGCACAGCAACGCCCCGAGGTAGGGGATATACCTGCGGATTGCTAATCTGAGAGCAAGAGAGGGAAATGATTTCTGCAAACTCATAACTAATCCAGTTTTACTACTGACAAATAAAAAAATGGGATAAAACTGACTATGTATGATTGGGACTTTTTCAGCCAATACTGATAACTGACAACTGCTAATAATTAGCTGCTTCTCATGGCAAAAACTGATACCAATAAGGAATAATTTCAAACGTTTCCTTTTTTTAAAAATAAATAAAAATGATGATCTTGAGTTTATGCACACACTACAATGGTGAGCAAAGATTATTCATTTTATATTATCATTGCTCCAACCTCACCAAATCTCATTAATTATAATTATACACTACCGTTCAAAAGTTAAGGGTCACAGAAATGTCCTTATTTTTGACAGAAAATCACTGTTTTTTTCAATGAAGATAACTTTAAACTAATCACAAATACACTCTATATATTACTAATGTGGTAAATGACTATTCTAGCTGCAAATGTCTAGTTTTTGGTGCAATATCTACATATGTGTATAGAGGATCATATCCAGCAACTATCACTCCAGTGTTCTAATGGAACAATGTGTTTACATAGCATCAGAAGGCTAATGTAATAAAATTTTCTATTCATTTTACAACACATGGTGGTAAATAACAATGTGACTTTTCATAGAAAACACCAAAATGTCTGGGTGACCCCAAACTTTTGAAAGGTAGTGTATATATTTTAAATATAACTAAATATTGTTTTTAGAGCAGCAACATGTCTTATAGCAACAGCAGCCAAACATAATACATTTATTTTATTAAGGTTCTGTTCCATTTAGGTCCAACTAAGTCAGGGTGCCTGTTACTGCACAAAATGAAACCCTAATTAGTATCATATGAAAAAAATCTTGTCAAAATCACATTTTTCAGACCTTCAGAAATGCACTGATTCTGGATATTGAACATGCTTTTGATAATAGAAGGAAAATCAAACAAAAATTGTACATGTCTGCCTGATATCAATATTCAAGTATTGCCTCCATAGTCAGGGTTACACCAAAGAATCACTGGTATTAATTATGCTGCTCCTTCATCCACCAGGCATGGTAGGGTAGGGTTATAGTATTAGTGGTTATTATTCCTGATTATGTTTGATTGTTTAAATACTGTATACTGTAACTCGTGTTATACATGGCCTTCTATCTTTTAAATAAACCTTTTGTTAATGATTATATTTCATATTAAATGTAGAATAGTTTTACATATGCATTTTGCATGGTATTTATAGCACTGTGAAAATGTGTCTATTTTATATATTGTTATAGACGTGATAAAATTCAGAATCATGTTATTTCCACATTACTTTCAAGCTGTTGTTAATGAACTCAGTGCTTGAGTGTGTATTGTACCTGTATTTGGGATGTGAAATGGCATATATGATGGGGTTGTGGATCGCAGATGCTTTGGCGATCACAGCAGGAACAGTGTGCATGTAGGGAGTCAGCAGGTCAGCGTACCTGAGGGACAGAAACGATAGGAGCGAGGAGGACATGGACAGACCAGAGGGAGGGAAATGAGATACATTCATCTGACAAGGGCAACAGTGTGGTTTTTTAGTACAGAATTGGTGTAGAGACACAGTCAACACCCACATGCAATGCTGGATTCATTTTTAAAGATCCCACTCACATTCACTTGAATTTTTCAGTAAAACACTATATCTTCAGTTGTGATTTTACACTGCAGTAGTATTATAACAATTTACAACAATTTCTTTCCTGCCTTTTGCCTGTCCTATTAAATAAAACTCCTTTCTATAGCTAATAGCTATGGAAAGGCTGCCTATGAACAGTTTGCACCGGAGCTATTCAAAGCAATAGTCTTAAACGACACCAAGTAGATTATGGCCTTACAGGGACATTGCTATTCATTGATAGTCAGTCTTTTGAAACATTGGTTTTTGATGCTGTGAGCAACAAAAAACAATTTGCATATGTTAGAAAAAAAAAAATAAAACCAATTTACATGCAAAGCTACGGTTAGTGTTAGCTTTGCATTAAGTCTTATGTGATTTGGCTCGACTGACAAATATCACAACATTGCTGCCAGTTTTAGGATTGATTTCTCATCTTCCATGCAACACAGTCGTCGGTTTATGTTGTTATAACGCTCCACTGATGAGCCTTGAAGCCTGCCAGAGATAATGAATTATGCTTAGATTGAACACAGAGATCTATAGCCGTTCATCGATAACCTTTGCTATACATGCTAAGACCTGTTAAAATCACTGATGGATAGATGACCTTTGACCAGGGTGGCTTTAACAATATTTTAATAGTCAGAGCATATTATTTTTATGACCTCTAATCCTAAATATCAATACTTCACCCATATTTGGACATTTCTAAATTTCAGTGCAGTGGTTCAGTGGTTGACAAAATGCACACACGCACACATGCAGACACTTACCCAGCAAATGCAGTGAGGGCTGCACAGGAGTAAGGGGCCCAGGAGATTACATATAGCAGGATGACGATGAGTGCAATCTTGGCCATCTTCCATTCACTTTTCAACTTATAGAATCTCTTAGCAGAGTATCTGGTCCCCTTACAGTCGATCTTTGTTATCTCTCTGTCAAACACAGACACTTATGAAACCTTTTTTTCCCCCTTTTTTTTTTAATGTTTCAAGGTCATTTGTCGTTCTCAGGAATTCTTCCAATTTACATTTCATTCATGTAAATTCAGCTTTAATTTGGCCCATTTCTACAGGAATGTCACTGGTTTTATATTTGGAGAAAAAGAAAATCATATTCTTTGTCATATATAACATCATTAAACTATTACATATAATCAGATTTCAATTTTCGATGTTCACATTTTCTATCCCTGGCTATGGAAAGAATAACACCAATGATGAACTTAAAAGCTTTGCATAAAATTCGAAAATAATTTGTGACATTTTGAGCAAAAGAAGCAAGACATCTGATTCCAAGCCCTTGGCCGCAGCGCTGGACCTCTTAACCCCACTGATCCAGGAGGAATTTCAGTGCCAGTGTATTATTTCAGTGTTTTGTCTAGTGTTATACAGCTCCACTGTACAGTAAAAAAAAAAAACAACTATAAGAAATTCCCCTGAACTTGGGTTATTAGGTCAACGTTGGTGCCTGCAAAACTAAGTGGTAGTACCATTTCCGTAGAATGACCCAGCTACATCACTCACTTTAGACATTAATTGCGATTGTGTGCTCTTGCACATAATGGCTTCGTGTCCTTCACAACACATTAGCGTTGAGGATGAGCGAGACACCAGAGGAAATCGATAGCAAAGTCCAGACGCACTGTGAAAGCGGCTGTGTGTATCCTACAGAAATTCCCTTTCAGATTATTGCGCAAAAATGTTATATATGTTAAATCGCACAGGACACGGATGCGCTTTTGCCTGGCCCGCTCACACCAGCAGCACCTCAATAACAAATGATTATGATAACAAATAAATGTGCTTCTATTTGGAAAATTTATTGTAACGAACACACACGGGACCTCTGGGACCAGCCGGTGAGTTGTGTGTCAAAATACACTTTTAGACTAATTTATCATTGTAGGTAGACAGGAGACCTAAAGCGTGTGTGTGTTAGTGTGTGAGCTTAAGAGTGGGTGACTCATTATTGCAGCTCTTGTTTGCTTTTGTTGTGATTTGTGGTCACGTTAGTCATTAGCTGGAGAGCTAATATCTGCTTGGTGTTATTCCATCACAACACACACAGGGTCAGATAACCCTGTGTTTATTGGTGTCGTTTGTTTAGGGCAGCAGCAGAAAGGCACATTCCCTGACCCCAGCCCTTCACATGATGTCATGCCACAGGCTGCTATAGTTAACTCAGAATCCCTTCAAACCAGAGGATTACAGCATGTATTTGTTGCTTCATAAATGAGCCCCTTTAATCAAAAAGACATTGGTATTAACACACACACCTGTATTGTAATGTGATGTGTCACAGGAGACTCAAAGGAAGAAGACTATATAAGCATGACTAAACATAAGTTTAGTGAGTGGGCTGAACTGCACTACAATATATAGAATGGTGAGAAAAAGAGTTTGTCTCCTTCCTGATTTCTTATTTTCTATTTCCGATCATCAAACTAATTTAAATATTAGTCAAAGACACAAAAAGTTGTGTTTAAATAAGGGTGTTTATATTAAAGGAGAAAAAAATTCAAATCTATATGACCCTGTGTAAAAAAGTGACTGCCCCCTACACCTAATAACTGGTTGGGCCCTTAGCAGCAACAAAGCAACAACTGCACACAAGCTTTTTTGATAACAATGAGTCTCTTACAGTGCTGTGGTGGAATTACTTATCTTTACAGAATTGTTGTAATTCAGCCACATTGGAGGGTTTTGGAGCATGAACCGCCCTTTTAAGGTCATGCCACAGCATCTCAATAGGATTCAGGTGTGAACTTTGACTAGGCCACTCTAAGGTCTTCATGTTGTTTTTCTTCAGCCATTCAGAGGTGGACTTGCTGGGGTTTTTTGGATCATTGTCCTGATGCAAAACAGCCCCAGACCATCACACTAGCACCACTATATTTTACTGTTGGTATGAGGTTCTTTTGTGAAAAAGCGGTGTTACTTTTTTGCCAGATGTAATTGGACATACACCTTTCCAAAAATTCAACTTTTGTCTTGTCAGACCACAGAGTATTTTCCTAAAGTTCTTGGGTTCTGAGACAAGCCATTTTTCAATTACTTTCTTTATCATTTGTTCCTGAATTTCTTTAGAGCTCGGCATGATGTCTAGTTTTTGAGGATCTTTTGGTCTACTTCACTTTGTCAGGCAGGTCCTATTTAAGTGATTTCTTGATTGAGAACAGGTTTGGCATAAATCAGGTGTGATAAACCACATTTAAGTTATGTTTTTCTACCTTAACATTTAAATTTGTTTGATGATCTGAAACATTTAAGGGTGACAAACATGCAATATATATATATATATATATATATATATGTGTGTGTGTGTGTGTGTGTGGTGTGTGTGTGGTGTGTGTCTCACCGAGTCGCGTGCCGGATGGCTCTGAAGATGCAGCAGTAGCAGAAGATGATGATGGAGAGGGGAATGAAGAAGACGAAGGTAAAGAGCATCATGGTGTAAGAGCGGACGGTGGGCGTGAACGTGGTGTAGTCCCAGGAACAAGATGTCATCAGACCCTCCGGGACATAAGCGCCTGTCAGAACATGCACACTTTAGCGGTTGCTTAAACACAGCAAAGTCCCATTTTTCTGCCATGTTTCAGTATTCGTCTTTTTTTACGGTCTGAAAAACCTTGAACTGCAGTTCTTGTATCGGCATGTGAACACTTATCCTGGGAATCGTCCATAAAAGTGTATCCACTGATGTCTAATTAAGCAATAGCTCAGGACAGGCTGTGGAATATGGCCATTATATCACGGCTAAGGGGCATTTTTCGACACAAAGCGACTGTGTGAGCATTTGTATGCGTGTGTGTACATGTATGTGTGTGTGTGCATGGAAACCTGGGAGAAACCCATGTCCACAGAGCTAAATTACTCATCATTTTTTTAATGTTATATCATATTTTAAATATTTTTACCTGAGTCTATCTGGCCATTAATTGTATATAATATTTTGACCATGTGACTATAGCAACATGTATTGCGTGCTGCAAGTTGTGTCAGTGGATTTGTTCTTAGCTCAGTGCTGTGAAGGAAAACTCCATCCCATTAATGGGTTAACAGTGCATCTCTCTCTCTGGGAGAGTAGTTTTGACAGATTGGCCCCTAACCACCCCACAGCTGAACATGTCCCATGTTCCTTAATGGCTGTTTTATGTTCTGAGAGATGTTGTTTGAGTGTTTTCTTTGTTTGTCCAACCTATGCTTGTCCACGAGGGCATGTAAGCATATAGATTAATGATGCTGTGTTGGAATTTATGAATTGATGGTAGGAAACCAATTTACCAATGTACCAATTTTTTACCAATGTGTGGTTGAGTGGAAACAACGTGACATTTGTGACACCACAGGTCTGATTCTGCACTTGACGTGCCAGTGTTTGTTGATTATTTCCCAGAGTTCCTGATGACTGATTGAATTGAGTTGTAGGAGGACAAACTGGTGTGTTTCAATGTTTCCCTGATCACGACCTCTCTTTAACTCCGAAGGAGGAGATGAGTGTTTTTCCAGGCTTGACTGCCTTTTCCTCCCTCCTAGCGGGGGGTTGGGGGGTTGTCGGGGGGGTTGACAGATTAGAGGTTGGCCAGACCCCCTGAGACACCATGGATGATGGAAGATAACTACAATTAACAACTGTGCGTGACAACATTTAAATTATGGTTGGGTTAATTTGCACTGAAATATACAAGTCAAGAGGGCTCCACATTAACATGGACAGGGACTTCCTTTGGATATCGCTGTCATTAATCTAAGAGTACATGCCTTGGTTGACTTAACATTGGTGTATTCTGGCCCAGTCTAAATTAATTTTAATGGCGTAGTCCAATTAGGCAGTAGGTCACATAGACTTACTCAGTATGTTTTCCCGGAAAATGGTTTATCTTTAATAACTGTAGAATAAACAATGGATGAATTACTTAAATCCAGAGATAAGACATTCTGCAGCTCATGACAACACTGCACATTGAGAACCTGTTTGTTCCAGCTCGCTACAAGCCAGTGTTTCAAGCTGATTTTCACTCTCGGACTTTCATCCACACATAATCGCGGTTATGCAGAGCTTTCTGTTGTGAGTTTTTTGGAACCGGAGTCCACAGTGAACTTTTTTTTTGTTCGAAAAGTCTGGTTTCAGGAGTTATGTGTGGATGGGAAAACTGCAGTTTCTTCTTCTTCTTTGGGGTTTTAATGCAGCCGGCATCCAAATATTGCACTGCTACGATCTGCAGGTTTAGTTTATTGTAACATATTCCTACCATATAATCAGAAGAATCATCATCTTCCCCTCCCATTTGACCCTAGCTTTCCAGAAAAACCTCTTCCAAGCCAATCTCTTGCAACCGTCTGATCAACTCAAAACATGTACTGCAATTTCTTGTCGACGTTCTTTGACGTCACACTGCCTGACAGAAAACATTAGAGGCCGTAGTTGTTCTCCACCAACCGCAAATCACTGCAAGACCCAGGTGGCCCACTGCATGATGGGAAACTCTTGTTGTCGCCTGATCCGACTGGCTTGAGTTTTTATTAAAAACACATGTAGTACGACTTGTGTAGACTTCACTTTCTGTTTCCTGGTTCCACTCCTGCTGGTCAGCCAGCAGCCACTCAAGTCCATCAGCAGCTCACCATCGCCAAAGTCTCCTCTCAGCCATTCAAGATCTCCACCCACCTTCCCCAGGATCGCACAGATTAACAATGAACTTGTTTTCCCCTTCCCACTGTGCCTGTGCCTACTTTTGGCTTCACCTGCAGAGCGTGACAAGCATTTCCTCACTGCATGATAAATTACTTGGCTCATGAACAAATTCTTTATTTAAATCGACAAACATGTTATAAATTGCCCCCCCCCCCAAAAAAAAATCAATGCATCGGAACACGTTGAGTCCACAGAACCATCTTCGCAGTTTTGCCCAACTTCTATAGACCACGTATTTATTGCATCATTGACATGAACTGTATATTTTGTTCCCACGCTTTGATTAAAAGAGTCACGCTGTAACAGGTCGCCCTTTGCCCAAAAGCAAAAGCTGTAATAAGCACAAATTTCTCAACAAAACAGCATTGGTGCTCCACAGCGTGCTGCTCCCCGGCTGTAGCACGTTTCTTGCTGAGCCTATTAGTCTTAACCACAGTTGGTAAACAAAGTTCCCTGTGAGATGCTTGCAGCCAGCGTCTTTTTTCATCTTCGCTGAGACTACAGGAGTTTGAGGTTGTGGAGGTGTGAGACACCTCATGGAGGCTACGGTTCTGGGAAAGAAGCTGTTTTTCACTCCGTTAGTTTAGGCTTTGATGACTCATATTTCTTTGTGCAAAAGTTAAGTAGAAAGTAGTGTTACTCCTACATAATTGTGAAGGTTTTTTCTTTTCTTCTCTTTTTTTTTTTTCTTCCAGATAAAGCAACTCAGATCTTAAGGATGTTAAAGCGCGGCCATACCATAGGCTTCTCCTATTAAAGATGGAGGATCATTTCTTTCTTCGAACGTTTTTTGAATTTGAATTTATCCAGTTCTGAGCAATTTTTCCAATTTTTTTGAGTGGTTGATGTGTTCCATAGGCTTCCTGCAGATCAAGATACGCTAATGCTTTATTTATGTGACTCAAAGTGTATTGTATACAGTTATTATACAGATTTATACAGTGTTATATGTACAGTAACACCACCTGTCAAGCGCAGGCTTTAATATATTGCTGAGACCAAAGTGGACCAACTGCAAAATTCATCAGCGGAAGCTGCTGTCTCCGAACGTTTCTACTGTGCGGACATGTCTAATGTTTTGTATGCACAACAGAGGCATCTCTTATAGGGGCCAGCATCCTTAAATTAACACCACAACCTCATAGAAAATCTACACACGCCAGCCTGCACGTAAAGATACACCGGTACTGTGTCTTCACTTACTTGTACGTGTCTTTAACACGATTGACCAGACATAATATCTGTTAAATATCATACAACAGCAGTTCTACAAAAATTATATTTCTCCTGTTCGCCAGACAAGGGAGGAAGCCATTAGTCATTTTTATGTTGTGTTAAATTGTTGTGGCAGTGGGGTTTCTTGAACCCTGAGGGATGTTTTAGTGGAAAACATCTCCTGCAACGGTGTTAGAGCTGCAATAAGGGCTGCCAGTACAGTACACATGATAAAGTCTTCTACATGTGAATTTACAAATATGTCAGTTATTCGTATGCAGTGTCGTATTGTATGCACTGAAGTCTACTGAGATTGCAGCTCTTTCAATATATAGCCGCTTATATAATCTCAAGGTCAGTTGGTTTCATTCACATATGCTTACATCTGTTGCTTTCTTCCTGTTTTTAATGGAGATTTGGGTTAATTAAAGACAATTCTGACTTACTGAGAATCTAAGGCTCTATATCAGGGGTGTCAAACATGCGGCCCGGGGGCCAGAACCGACCCACGAAAGGGTCCAATCTGGCCCACTGGATGATTGTATAAAAAGAGACAAAAAAATGCACCAGTTTCTTCACAGAAAAGTGAAGTCGGTGAAAATCTTTCAGGGCTCGAGGGATAAAATGTTTACAATTTTGATTAGTAAACGGTTTGTAAGACAAGAGTTAACTTCATCTGCCGCTCAGTAAACTGTATATTGTTTAATGCACTGCAAAAAGTGAAATATTACCAGGGAAAAATATTTTATTTATTAAAATTAGTCCAATATTGAGTAGTGGCAGATAATTTTGATTATTTATTTTTTTTTCCAAAATATGAGATAAAAAGTCTGAATAATGAGATAAAAAGTAATAATTATGAGATAAAAAGTCCAAAATATGATATAACAAGATAAAAAGTCAAACAATTTAATCTTATTTGAAGAAAACACGACTAAATTGACCAAACTCAAGAAAAAAAGTGAAAAAAGCAAAATGACCTGACAAAGGAATATGATATTTTAAGATAATTCTGTTCATTATTTGACTAATTGTACCAAAAACAAGATATATTCACTTGTTGAGATTTTTTTTCCTTACATCATCTCTCCTGTTTTATGAATTGAAGGTTAATTAATAGTGTAAGTATTTATCATGTATATCTCCACATAAAAAAACAGGAGAGAAATTAATGTTATTGTGTTATATTAATAATCACATGTTGTTATTTATATGTAAATTTTTACTGGTCTGGCCCACTTGAGATTAAATTGCGCTGAATGTGGCCCATAAACTAAATTGAGTTTGACATCACTGCTCTATACTTAGTTTGTTCCAAGTAGTAACACTGATTCATTGTTTGCAGCTGACACTTACCTGTATTTTCCCTGCATTTTTGCACTCGCCAGTGACTATGTAAGTGTATAAACTGCATACAATTAATCACATATGTGTGTGATTTTTCTCCCCCTACCCAAGTATCAATTGCAGTCTAAATATCTGCTGTGTTTAGTCACGCTCATTGGTTCTCCCATAAATTAAAGTCCCTTCTGGACAAAGTGTCTGTCAAGTGCTTTGAGAATTGCAAATCCTATTGGCAGCGTTATAATGTTATCACTTTCACTTTTGTTTGCAGCCTTTTGATGATCATCAACCGCAAAATCAAACGTGATGACATAACAGCAAGAGTGTTCAGAAAATAATTGCGGCACACACGACAATTCTTTGCCTGTTGCATTGCAAAGGAGCGCGTTACGTGCCAGGTCGATGTGAATCTGTAACCTCATTTCGTTTTGGGGAAGCTGTCGCTCAGAGGTGAAGAAGTCACGCACCAATCAAAAAAAGCGGCAGTTCAAAAGTCCCCAATTGCTCTGCATGTCGATGTGAGCTTGCGTAAGAATGTGTGAAGGGTTAGAAAACCATTGATTGTAGTGTACGGGGCTTTGTGACTAGAAAGGCGCTATACAAATGCAGTCTAATTTAAAATCGTCATTTCTTTGCCCTACATTACATGCACTTGAGTTCTCTTGTGTAGTCCTAATCAGCATCTGAGGAGTATTCACTGAGACACACAATAGCAGTCAGATAGCTTCAGAAAAATAACACTTCTGTACAGTAAGCCAAGTCAAGTGTCTCAAGTGAAAACATGATGGACAAAACATGTTGATTTTACATAACATCAAAGGAATATGTCATTGACATAATGACGTGATTTAAAACTATGAAAGCTTGTGGTTGAGTTGCAGCCATTTGCAGGTTAACTATAGTGTTTTGCTGCATATATGAGCAGTTTGGGGAAATGCAGCTTCAGTGCTGAGAACTTTAAACTGTTTTGAGAAATGTGCCAAAGCCAATGAGGGGGGAAAAAAAAACTGTAAATGCAATTGGTGCGTTGACAAAGGCAAAGTCAGATCTAATCGCCATGCTAGTGGAAGCTTCGGCAGGAATTTGACGTGCTGACACGAAAGAAATCGGAAAGAGAAGTTAATAAGGCAGAGCTTTAACACACAAAATCCCACAGAGGAATCTCGCTGATCAATAACGACTCGGCTTCCGAGCCTCTGGTGGTTGTACTCACTCCAGCCAAAGAAGGGCGGCAGGCTCCAGACCATAGAGTAGATCCAAGCGGCAGCCACGATGCCCAGGGCTTTCCTGCGAGACATCGCGCCCAGGGAGCGCAGAGGCCTGGTGATCACCACGTACCGGTCCACCGCGATCACCATCAGCGTGATCATACTGCAGATGCCGAACAGGGCTCCACAGAAGGCGTAGACCTCACAAGCTGGAGGAGGAGAAGCAATGATGAGAGGATGAATGTGTCTGCCCAGTAAGTCAGCAGCTTTTTTACAACAGTTAGCATATGCTAATATCATACTAGCTAGAGAACATTTGGTTGCACTGTTCGTCCTTCGTGAGCTGTCATAGATAGTTGCTGCATGCACTGAAACGCTTTAATTTCTTTGACAAATCTGTATGCCGATCCAGCTAGCTAGGCACGGTTGATTTAAATTGGACTGACTCCATTCAGGCTACATTACAGTCGAACGTGTTGTGAGATTTGAATTTTGAAGATTCGTCAGAATTGAAAAGAGTTGACATTGAGGATGATAGGAGTGCTCCTGAACACCACAGACAGGTAGTTGTGGATTAAAATACATGAAAAAAGCACTTTCTAATCTCCATTGCAGTCCTCTACAGCAGTATAGGATGACAAGTGGCAAAAAATGAAAGAACAAAAATGCTAAAACTGAATAACAAAAAAACTGATTCATTTTGCCTGTTGGGTATAGCTCATCTTTTGGGCAAATTTGGCCAGTTGGTCTAGTCTAGTTCTGGTCTCATCAAGTGCTAGCTGGGTCGCCTTCCTTGCAGACATTTTTGTCCCCAGATGATGAGTCCTAATGTCATTATGATCCTATTCTGTTTCATCTAGTTACCCTCAGCGGCTTTAAATGCTAACAGGCTGAAATAATGCTAAAGTTACATAAGCATGTTGGATGAGCTGCAAAGCATATACATGTAAAACTGATTTTTAGTAAATAAGAAATCTGTATTGTGTTTAACGTGTACAAAACCAATGCAGACCTCAAACCATGGGAATATTGAAGCTTGTGGGACATGCTAAAAACAAAATCAGTTTTTAAAATATATTCTTCTCTAGCAACAGATCATTTAGCATTTTACTGCAAGCAACCATGTTAAATTAAGTGGAAGGGAGGGAAAGGAAAAAAATGACAAAAATGAAGGGAGGATGGAATGCACGAAAGAAGAGAAAGGGGAGAAATTCACTGGAGGGAATGAAAAGAATCAGGAATTGGAGAGGAGTAGAGGGGAAAGGCAGGGAATGGGGAGAGCCCAAGATGAAGGATGAGTTGAGGTTCCAGTCAAAGGAAAGTAGCAGCGAGATAAAATATAGATGACTAGTGAAAATGGGAGGAGAATTACAGAAAGTGTGGAATGTACAAACAGCATATTGGTGTTTAAATATTTAATATAATAAACCTGTCGCACGCTGACTTACTGAGCATGTTCAATTGAGAGGCTACCACAATGTTGACAAGTAGCGTTAGCATTTCACTTTTTGTTCCCAATTCAAGGGACTGTTCTCCATAGAGTCCATCATTATCCATAATGTATGAAGAAACCGGATACACGCATTCATGCACACTTGCAGATATATGTGCAAGCCTATAGAGTCGCATACTTACACACTGACAAAATACAAACCGCCAATCATGACTTTATCAGCGGCCATCCCTTCAGGCTCTGAGCGTGTTGTGATTACCACCGACCTGTGTGCGCACCGTATGCCTTCAAGTAATCACGGTGCCAAGTCATCACATCCAGCCACAAGACGCAATCTAAAGCGTGTGTTGGATGTGTAGAGGAACTCAAACAAATACCACTCAGCTAATATAATTTTTTATCAGAATGCCTGAATATCCGTCCGTTACTGAAGCTAATGAAAACCAGACTGGCTCCCAAGGAGCCGCATATGTTCTCGGGAGAAGTCAGTTGAGTCCTGGGGTCTTTTGTCATAACTGGAGTCAAGTCAAGATGATAATGCTTATAAGTATGGAAAGGTCAGTTAATTAGCAGTCGGATGACAACAATGGTCCTAATTAGTCAAACAGTTGTTTAAGAAAGGAGAGAAAACAGTGTTGTTGGCTGAATCAAAAGGGTCTGTAGGACTCTGAGGCTCGGCTCTACTTTATCAGACTTGGCTAATATTCGCTAATGTAATGCATTAACTTCTTATAGAAACATGTTTAGCAGCTAACATTTAGCCAGTTAATGTGATGCATACTTGATTGAAAGATGGTGACTATAAGGGCTGTGCCCAATGGATTTTGTCAGTTGAATTACATTTCACTGCTTGATATGTAGATTTCATGATTCAATTTATTATACACACAGAGCAATCATCCAATCTCCTGTTTTGAAACAAATAACAGATTTTCATTTTTTCCCCCATTTTCCAATTACAAATGAATTACAGATATTCAGATGATACCCAGATCAAATATGCTCACAGTTAGCAATACCTGCTAATATATAAAATAGCGTTTTTAATGTTCAATTCAATTGTCCTTTCCTTTTCCACGAAAGCCAATGGATAGATTTAGCATTGTAACATAAGAGTTGTGTGTTTGGATATCAGCTGGCAATAACTTTTCATTCCAAAAAGAGTGTTATTGATACACCCCACAGTTCCCAAACTTAGAACACAGGTCATAGAGATGTCAGTGAAGTTGAACAATTATTGAGATTCAGAGTCAGTATCCAACTACAAATTGCTGTAATTCTTTCCCCGCAGGCAATATCAATTTTGAGTGATCACATAAATGCCTCACAAAAATTATACCCTGCTCGCATTCACTCTAAAATACGTCACATTACAAAAGCCAAGAATGCTCTAACTGCCATTCCATTGGGGCTGTCGTGTAATTGTTGGAAATGGGTAAATTATGAATCTGTCTTTGTAGCTGGCAAGTTGATACGCCAGCGTGTTTCTTTTGTGGAGCGCCGCTTTTGTAATTGTCATTTGTTAAAAGGCAGCAAGACAAAAGTAATGCACTCTGGAGTGAATATTAAAGTTCTTCACGTTGAAATCAGTCCACAGCCTTTTGCAGGAAACCGAGAAAATCAGGAAAGACATAATTATTCCAATTCATACAACCCATTCATTCAGGACTAAAGAATTATTATTACATGTACATTTTTTTTTTTTTTTTTTTACAGATCTTACTTATACTACCTTTAAATACTTACCAGAACTAATCTTTTGAGAAAAAAAAAAGTGTATCAAGTTATATTAGTTGAGGTATTCCATCCTGGACCATCCATCTAACATATTGACTTTCATCCCTAATATCATTAAAGAATACAATGGCGGTGTGTGTGTTTGCACAACCACAAGCACAATTAAAGGAGTCTATATATGTACATGTATACCTATTTTCTTTATATATAATAAAACTGTTCATATTCTGAAATGCATTTAAAGTCTGTGCATGTGTGCGTGTTACCTTTCTTTCCAAAGATCCATCGCTTGTGCATGCTTGTGATGAAGAAGATTGGTGTCTGGGTGAGACACATGAGGAAATCTGTGATTGCCAGATTAATGATGAAAATGTTAGATGGTGTCTGCAAGCTCTGGCTCCTACACAGACACAAAGACACGCAGGCACACACACATACACAAACGTGAATATTGTCATTAATATCGGACTATGAATAAACCACACTGTCACATACGTTATTAATATCACAGATACACATAAATGCTGCGATGGTCATGTTTGAAGAAGCTTATTTATAACCTGAAGCTGAAAGGGGGAAAAAAAAGTACCTGCAGAAAGCATACATGACCAGGAAGTTCCCAAAAAGGCCTGTGATGCCAACAATAAAGATGATAACACCGATGACGTAGTGAGCGTGGTCTGGGACGTCTGCTGTTGGAAAGGGGTGGCTTGGTATCAAAGACCCCTAGAAATAGAAGAAAAAAAAAAGAAGGGATGGGTTAAAATTAATTATTAGAAATTCTGATATCATGGTGCTCAGACCTTAAATAAAATATCTCTGAGGAGGAACGGCAAAGGGTTTGTTACCAAAGTCAAGTCTTTGCTGTGGAAATCTGCCAATAGAGCTATTATTGGTTATTGGGTAGTTGAGTAGTTATTAGGGTAGTCGTTTGGCGTGTTGAGATTTTAAACCACAAAACTTAATTGTCCACTATAAAAAATTATCTTATTTCAAGAGGAGAGAATGTGAATATGCAAATGTATATTTGCACAACAAAACAAATAAAATGGCTGAGGAGCAGAGATTCACCATAACTCAGGTGGTATATTTAGAGCTTAACATTCACATTAAATGAAAGTATAGTGATACCACAAAGGGAAAAGAACTGAATATGCTTTTGGACAAAAATATCCGCAGTAATTTGTCACAATTGCAAAATTATATATTTTGCATAAAAAGTCTAAACATGAAAAAAATAGTTTGCACAGCATTTAGATAAACGTGGTGGGGTGAAAAATATATGTGTAGGAATACTTTTTTCACCCCCTGCAAATAATTATTAATGGTCCCATATCATGCAAATCATGTTTTTTTTGTTTTTTTTTAAAAAAAGGTAATATCAAGGGGTTGCACGGTGCATCAAACCTCACCTGCCTTCCCTTTTTTTCTCTTCCAAGTGAAATTCAGAAGAAAGCTTCATGAATATTTATGAGACGGACCAAAATCGATCTGTGCATTCTGGAGCTTTAGCGAGATGCTTGAGAGAGCGCTGAAATGTACAGCTACACCGAGGTGAATTTTTGAAATTTAAATTGTAAATATATCATGTCAGGGTTATCCAAACTTGAAATAAAAGCCAGAAAAGTGCATGTCATGAGACCTTTAAGATTGATCTCACCTATACTGAATGTAATTCAATTTACTTTGCACAGTCGTGTTCTACAAATCGTATTTCATATCTCAGAGAAGGTGCTTTTTTTAAGGAAATAGAATCATCAGTGGATTTGCTTTTATATTCTGCCTTTTTAAATCCCTTTGTAAATCAAACTAGCAGCTCATGCCTTGTGAGTCTCTTCCTGATTGTTAACTCTGGTTACTTTGCACCTAGAGTCCTTATATTTTCCACACTCTGTGGCATACCATGAACTCACATCCACACGTTACCAGCCCAGGATTTATGGTAAGAGGAAATCAGATTTATTCAATAATGGGTGAAGTTATAACTCGTCATAAAAACCCACAGGTAGTATATGATGTCATGAGAGAAAATAAAACTATTGGTGGAATGCCAATGGTACTGAGAGATTCTGACCTACTCACTGAGCTATTTTGAATGGAGACCTACATTATTAAACTTTTTTTTTTATACCTTTGTTGAAGGATTCCTCTCTGTTGATAAGATTGCATGTCAACGTACTACTTCATCCAGATGTGTTTTTACTTTGTGATGTTTACTCTGTGTCCTTCTGCTTTCTATTTGCTGGTTTAAAGAATGTGGACATATTTATGTTGGCTATAAATGACCTCTCTATTCAAAGAACATAACATACACATTTCCAGGTGCATATTTATAATCGGGGGCTCTACTGGAATATCTTTGCACGATTTACAGTTAAAACACTCCTTATTTATCTTACGCTGGCCCTTAATTACCTCCCTTCAGTTCAGCTTCTGTGTGAAACAGGCTGTTTTATTTCCTGTCTCTTTAAGGCCCCTTCCAAGCCCACTCTGGAAGTAAATCTCAGATAGCTACGTAAACAACAGGAGTGGCAGGATTTGGCTTCTTTTTTTCTTCATTTTTTTTTGTTCCTTACTCAAAATGGAAACATCTCAAATACAGCTGTATATAGTCAAATATGTGAGTGGACAACCCATGCAACAACCTCAGTAACCATAGGTGGCAGGACATCATACTAGGGAAATAAGTGTGTGTATTTGTGTGTGTGTGTGTGTTTGTGATCAATGATTGCATTAATATAATGCTTTTCAGCTCTTTTGTTCTACAGTGTCTTACTATCTCATCAAAATAAACTGTTAGCTATTTATATAACTTACTTTTCACTGCACTGTAACTGTTCTTGTTTTTGTTTAAATGTTTTGATTTTTCCCATTTTAATCAACAGCAAACCATGTAATTCCCAAAAAGCTTCAGCATAATATTTCCATGATCTTTTTAGGGAAGCGGGGCCTCCTATTAGCACCATCTATGCTAGTAACAACCTCAGCAACAAAGATGGCCGTTTGTGGGCATGCGAGTCAACTCAATTCAAGTCAAGTAAATTTTATTTGTACAGCTCAAATTCACAAATCACAGATTCACTCTCAAAGGGCAACACAACATCCTTAGAACCTCACATACAAAGGCAAGTAAAAACTTCCTAAAAAAGAAACATTAACAGGGAAAAAAGAGAAAGAAACCCCGGGAAGGACCCAATTTTAGCAAATTTTGCTGCAGGTTTACAGATGCATCTCAATAAATTAGATCAGGGAAAAGTTTGGCAGTAATTCAATTAAAAAAGTGAAAGTAATACATCCATGATACACATAGAATGAAACCTTTCATGTCTATAATTACTTTCTTTTATTCATAATGTTCGTGGCAGTTTACTGAGATGCACTTGTAAAACGTAATGAGTGGCAGACAGCCAGTCATCTAACATGTGTAGGGTTGAAGCAACGTCTCAGTGTTTATTGACAACAGGAGAGGAAATTATGAAGTAAGAAGGACACGTCAGCTCATCAGTATCTTAACAATAGCAGCTGATTGTTACTGTGAAAGCAGCAACAGTAATAATGAAGCAGCGTTGGGTCGATGTGCCTCGACATGCCCTGTGGAGAGAGGTAGTGATCAGCTCTGGTGACCATGGGGGTGTTCCCACCATCACTAATTGAGACCAAGTAAATGTCAATAAAAATGTATTTTTGAAGATTATGAATTGATCCAGAATTATAGAGAACTCTTACATGAATCGATTTCTCCTCTTCTTCATCTTCTTCTTCTTCTTCTTCTCCTCTCCACCCGTATTGTCTGCTTTCTGGACTGAAACAGGAAGATGGTTCCACAGGATAGGAGCCTAATAGTTGAAGGCTCTACCTCCCATTTTCATTTAAAAAATTCTGGGACCCTCTTGTAAGCTGCATTTTGGGAGCGCAGTATTTACGATGGATGATAAGGAACTATGAGATCCTTAAGATAGTATGGAGCCTGAGCATGAAGTGTTTTGTAGGTGAGGAGGAGGAGGATTTTGAATTCTATTCTTGATTTCACAGGAAGCAAGTGCAGCGAGGGTTATACTGGTGAGATATGATCCTTTTTTCTAGGACCTGTTTGTGTAAGCACAGCAGCATTCTGGATCAGTTGGAGAGTCCTCAGAGAGAGTCCTTTTGGACCAACTTGGGCAAGCTTTTCTGCATATTTTAGAGACAGGAAGTGCCTGACCTTTGCTATGTTGCGGTAGGTAAAAGAGGGCAGTCCTTAAAATGTGTTTAATGCGGGCAGTGAAGGACATATCGTGATCAAAGATGGTTGCTGGAGGCTAAGAAGATGTCATCCTAAGTAGCTATACCATTGAATATTGAATTTCTGAGATGTTTAGGCCTAAGAGCAATAACTTCAGTTTCGTTCTGAGTTCAGCCGCCGAAAGTCATTCAGGATTTTATGTCCTTAAGACATGTTTTTTCTTTTTTAAAAAAACAAATGACTGTTTCCTATAGACAGGGCATTATCTCATATCTTATGTGGCTGAAGCATTCTCTGCATTTCGCTGGCCCAAGCATGTTATGATCTATGGCAGCCCAAACCGTAATAGGCCATCACATGAATAATTTGCCTATTCATGTAGAAAAAATAGAATGCTTGAAAAAGAGTAAAGTAATGCCACTCTGACGACGAAAAAACAAATGTTAAAGCTCAACATTCTCATTCAATGCATGAACAATCTGACCTCTTCGGGAGGAGGAAGTAACATTTTTAAGGAAGTGTTCAGAGCAAGACTGAAGCCTTAGTGTTTGACAAACACTCATCTCAAGTTTTGGAAGTTCTGCCTATGTTTAAAATAGATAATGCAAATTATATTAAAAAAATGGATGATAGAAAATCACAGGAAGCAAATGTACCTTTTAAGTAATACAAAGAATACTGTAATATAAAACTACATCATGACAAGTCCTGCACTGACAACATCACTTATGTAACAAATTTGTAAGTACTGTATTATCAGATATATGTATTTACTAACAAAACAGCAAAATAAGAAAAGCTAATGCTGTAAGATAATTGTAATAGAGCAAGAAATGCAGAACAATAGAAGTATATCATAATGTAAACATACTTAAGGAAAAGTGTACCTCACATCTGCAGGCTATGTAGTACAATACTTGAATGAATGTGCTTACATTCCACCATTGAGTGGTTATGTAAGCAAATGAGTGAAAAAGGTCATGGGGAAGTGTTACTAAAAGAGGGGATAAATTCAGTGAGGGTGGTATGCAGATGTAGTGTGGTGTTGGTGTGTGTCTAATACAAACACAGTATGATATCATTATCAGTGATGTGGTCAATTATGCTCAAGGTCCCTGTCTGCTTTGTTTCATCCCCCAGTCTGATTACTCTTCATCATGTCCACCCATCTCCTTCTCTCCTCTGCTCTTGCTGATCCTGATTAAGCGATTCTGTTCCAAGAATCTCTTTAGGAAAGCTACTTCCCTCCATCCAGCTTTCGCGCATGTCGTCTGGTTCCCAGCTCAAACTGCTCTGGGTCAGATTAATGCCGGTCACACAGTGAGGAGGAAGGATATGCACGGTGAGGCTGCGAGCAAAGACAAGCATGGCAAGGAAGTCCAGGCACTGGTGTGGGATTTAAAGCTGGAAACGAGGGTGGTCCGTCTGAGATGGCCAAACATCTGGACTTCACATCTGAGAGCACCTGCTGATGCCAAGGTGACAGCGTTTCCAGGCTTTGTGGAGAATGCATAACGAAATTGCCAACGGTCTCGAAATCACAGCGATTGTTCAGATTCAAAGACAAATGGAGGGAGAGGTCAGCGATTAGCGTGACAAAACAAGAATGAGAAGGGGTGTAAATTAAAACAGTCACTGTAGGAATTCAATCTATAGACAGACAATTATACGCAATGCACAATTTGTTGTGCATGTTTAAACAGTTAAGATAGAAATGCAGAGTTACTGCTTATAGGCAACACGCTGTATGTGCACACACACACACACATGACTTTTGTGTGCATGCATACAAAAATGGAGGAAATATCTCTTGGAGAGCTCAAAATAAAAAGCAGCAATGACCACTGAGAATTCAAGATTGTGATAAGCTGGATGGCAGCCATTTATCCATACACACAATAAGAAGATTAATCCATTGTTAGTCTGGCTCTGCACATGAGATTTGTTGATAAGAATACTACAAACATACTGGTTTCAACTATTGTTCAAGTATTAAGAAATAGATCCTGCTCTTGCAAGAAGATGGAAATGAGCACATTCCATCTCTTTGTTTTAACAAGCCGCTGGTGGGGATCTGATCAAAGCGGACAAACAAACTACAGGACTGATTAGAGACACCAAATGAGAACCGAAATTTAACTTGAATTAATGTGTAACGTGTCCTGCCTCCATCAAATGATCCGCCATTCTGTTCATGGTCCACACCGAAACTGAATAATATTGATAAATCTGAACTGATTATCTGCCTGCTGGACGTTACACAAGCAAGTCATTAAAGCCTGTCAATAAGTTGGCTGATAAATGGTTTTCAGCAACTTTAGGGGCATTGTTTTCCATCTTACACGCTCATTCAGAGGGCATTTTCTTAAAGGGCCACCCACACACACACACACACACAACTGCCTTTCTCTCTCTCACTGCCCCTTTTTAGTGACACAAACATCTCTCTCTCACACACACACACACACACACACACAGTTGTTTCACAATGAGTAGGCATGCATAAACACCTACAAAAATAAAGATCCATTCCTTAGACCCATATTTGTATAATTACGCAGGGATTATAGATTAGGTGGGAGGGGGGAAGAACAGAACAGCCAAACAAAAAAACAGTTCCAGAGAGAAACAAGGAGAAAACCTAACATGTTTTTTTTTTCTTGTTTGTTTTTTTAATAAATGAAAACCACCACACTCTTATTCCTGAACAGAAGATCCCATCTGTTTCAGCAGAAGCTGCCCCCAGGCGCTGCGGCAGTATCAGCTTTCCCACCACTTCCACCATGGAGACAAGACCACAAAAAGCTGCAGAGACTGAAGCCTGAAGGTCTGAGCATCAAAGTCTGAGCCCAAGCTCAACGATTCACACTTGTTGAACTACATTTACCGTGTCAGAGCTTCCATGTGTTTCTCAGCGTGTCCCTCAAATCAGCTGTTTCTCTCTCTCTCTCACTCTCGTTATATTTCACTTTGGGGCTCCTTGGGCAAAAGTTAGGGCAGCGTTACTTTACTTTCCTTTTATCCAGCATCTGTATAAAAGCATTTTCCTGAAGGCTAAACTCAAACTAACCCGAGATAGAGTGGAAAACAGAGAGAGATGGAGACACTTAACATTCCTCCTGGTGCATTAGTGCTGAGTTCGACTTTCCAGGTTTAATGATGTGCCAGACTTGGCATGATATTAAAATAAAAGATTGTTAAAATCACTCCGCAACCGACACCCCATATGCCCTGTCCATCATAAAAAAAATAGTTATCCAAACCTTAGTGATTTCCAATTGGTACACAATTAAAGTAGAAAGTGGTGGTTGTGACATATTTTGCAGGGAATACCCCTTTTTTTACAAGCATTTCCTGCACTGGAACAAGTAGAAGGGACACCCGGGATAACGTGAATTACGCCGCGCTCCCGCGTTCATTCAGCTCCAGTGCTGAATGAGCGGAGCGCAGACGCGCTCGTGGCGGCCCATTCATTTACGTCTCTCTCACTCACACCTTCGCCTGCCGTGTTGCTCAAATTTCATGAATGGTCTCGCTGTAACCTCGGCGTAATGCGCGTTCGGCTGCCGCTCTGGACCCGGCTCGCGGCGCGCGTTTACGCACGGAACCTCGCCAGAAAAGAACAACGCAGACATCAGATTGAATAAGTGGAAGCGAGACACTTACAGCTGTGGTGACTGGAGACAGACCCACGAGCCGGTACGGACTGATGGAGCTGATGTTCCAGGGTGCCTGGGTGATCGAGTCCGTTGCGGGGACCCCCTGTCCAAGTAGCACCCTGGAATCCATTCGCCGTCCACAGGGGTGAATGAAAAGTGCGCGCGAGAGAGGTGGACCGGAGAGGCGCTGGGCCAGGATAAGGTGGTCTAAGAGTCCAAGTGGTCAGTCATCATCACCGTCCTGCTCTCATATACCACTCTGAGAGAGCCATTGGAAGCGGAGGGGTGTGAAAGGGCTGCTCTCTCTCTCTCTCTCTCTCTCTCTCTCTCTCTCTCTCTCTCTCTCTCTCTCTCTCTCTCTCTCTCTCTGTCAATCGTCCAATCGCTGCCTCAGAGTGCGCCAGAAGGTCTCTGTGTGTGCACAGATAGAAAAAGACATTGTTCTGTTTGTGCATTTAACTTCAAGGAGTGACTCAATCAATTACTTACAGCCCCGCTTTCTGAATGTTGCCCATTTGTCGGTCAACCTCTCTGGATCATTCAAACCTTTTCTACTATGTACTACATGCTCTCTCCTCTGTCAACAGCTATTGGGGAAATTGACAGGAGAGTCAGGCTGGTATAGATGGGAAGGAACCTCTCAGTGTTATAGAAGACAGACTTTTGCCTGTTTGCCTGTGCTGATCATTGATCACTGATATTTGAAATAAACACAAACAAGACTTGCTTGAAAGAAATTTTAGGTTAGATATATATGTGTTCCCTATGTAATCCAAATTCAGAAGTAAAAGTAAACTAAGTTATTAGCAGTTGGACAGAGAGGCAGGAACAAAAAAAATCCTATGTCACCATGAGAAGGAAACGTTGCAATTAGGCGTCCAAAGCAGGTTAAAACCTTGGCTTTTTTGTCCATACATTCACCTCAAATTTGGGCTATTTTATCACGTTTGACGTCATAACTTAAAATAACAGAATAAGCTATATTTCGCTGTAGAGCATGGGAGCGTCCGTCATTTTAAAATCACTAAGAGTGTATCGAATCAAGAAAGTTAAGTCCTGAGCTCCGTTTTTTTTTTATGCTTGTAAATCCCCATCTTTATCTTTTTATGTAAGCTGAAACATTACGTTGTAAAAGAGATCCTGACCCGCTGTGCAACGAAGACAAGATTCAAGTCTTTTGCTTGCAATCACATAATCACCCTCAGTAAAATGTTCTCTGGAGAGCGGGGGGGCGGGGTGGGGAGGGGGCAGTCGTGGCAAATTTTTCCACATATAAATTCATAGATTTTTTTTTTCTTATATGCGTTGCCAAGGACTATGTTACCTACATTACAGTTATTTGTTCTTATATCGTTGCCGTGTGGGTTGAAGCGAGGGACATTTCTATTTTATTTTGACAGCTGAGGGTTATCCAGCGAAGGATCTGTGTGGTGTTGTCGTGCACTTAATGTTGACTCAGAAAGCAGATGGAGAGAAATACTGTGGATCACTTATAGAATTCACCCAAAGTCACTTTCTCTGCCTTTAGGTAGACTGAGAAGCTTTGAAAGGAAATAGATATTTACAGTTTAAGTACTATTTGTTGTTTTATCTGGTGATTTCATATCAATTTAGATTGATGTTCGGTCTCGGAACCATTCATTTGTTCGTATTGGAAGTGTAGTTTACGAAAGCCCAGAGGCGTTTATTGGGCCACCCGGACAATTTTGTGTTTTTAATGAAAAAATCACGCTTTCATTTCCCACCATAAGTTGTAAAATGAATAGAAAATACAGTCAAGACATGTCAAGGTTAGAAATAATGATTTGTATTTGAAATAATGTTTTCCTTCAAACTTTGCTTTGGTCAAAGGAAGGTTGGTTTTATAGCTTCTCTAACCAGCTAAGCTGCTTTCAGCTGTGCTAACATGATTGCACAAGGGTTTTCTAATCATCCATTAACCTTCTGATGCAATGAGCAAACACATTGTACCATTAGAACACTGGACTGATAGTTGCTGGAAATGGGCCTCTATACACCTATGTATAGATATAGATATTGCACCAAAAAACAGACATTTGCAGCTAGAATAGTCATTTACCACATTAACAATGTATAGAGTGTATTTCTGATTAGTTTAAAGTTATCTTCATTGAAAAAAGCAGTGCTTTTCCCTAAACTTTTGAAATGGTAGTGTCGTTCATAGCCAATCGTATCAAACATACCCGATGACGCACCCAGTATCCGATGATGGTGAAGTAGTTTACAGCTAAAAGTTACTCATTTTTCAAAATAAACTTGCGGTCTAAATTACTTAGAAGGCTTTCTAAGGCTGCAACGAAAGGTAAATTACCATCTGTCGCCATGTTGGACCCACGGTTATCAACAAGGTCACTTCTGTGTTTCGTCATTGTCTTGCTGCACCCTCCCCCGTTCGGTTATTGGCTCCATCGCCGAGTGGAAAATTCAATCCTTGGTGTCCAGACTGAATTTCACAGCGGATTGAATTTGCGTGCAATGAAGGATGGGTATAACCAGGCTAACTCTCACATATGTGGTATCACATTGTTTATTTTATTTATTTTGTTTTTAAAGACGAAAATAGCTTCTGTTGGTCCGGATTGAGCGGTATTTAATTGAGGTTTCTCAGTGAATTGCAGCAACAATCTGGAATTCTACTGGGGTCTAAAGGGTTAAATTAAGAACTGCTAGAACTATACCTAACATTTTTAGAAATGCAAAAAGCTAAACTTCTTTCTAGAAAACGTTTATGTATCACACAGCTTCATATTCGTGTTTGTTTAGCGCTGTCAGAGGGAGAGAGAGAGAAAGAGAGAGAGACCAGGAGCATGAATTCCCCCCCAGCAGATATAAGATGACATTTAGCTGAAAGCACTCCATGCTGCTGACAGACCGAACGGTAGAGAGGCTGAATGATAGATAAGGAATAATAGCTGTTTTGTTAAAAGCGGACGAAGGATGCTGAGGAATTTTTGCATGACCTTCTTTCTGCTTTTATCACGCTGGTGAACAGTGCGACGTCTTATACAGCGATGCCTCTCCTTTCTGACATCACACCTTTCCTTCTCTATCCTCCCTGTGTTCTCCATGCTTCACCAGTCCTCGCCTTCGAGTCTGTCTTTTGTTTTTCCTCATGAAGGCAACCTCACCTCTGCCCCTGAACTCCAGTTTACCATTTATATAACTAAAGATTCCCTAGTCTTCCATTTTCAACAATAATATGTTGCTAATGCTCCCAAAAGTAGACTGTGATACTAATGTAATGCGCTCTTAAACTCAATCAGGTTAACCCACCGCCTCTGGAATGCTAAGTGTTGATGTGAGGAGATTCTTGGGAGACAGCGGATCAGATTTAAACCAGTGGGAATTCACTTTCTTTTGCCCTGTAGAAAGAAGTGATTGGTTGGCTGGGTGACAAGATATTGTGCGTGTGAAGAGTATCTATAGAACTACCACCTTTTTTTCCAGACTTGACCCCTGAACCCAAGGTCACCATGCTCCACGCACATCTGCCTTCCTCACCATCCTCAAATCAGTCATTTGTTTCTGCAAGTATGCACACACACACGCACACACGCACACACACACACACACACACACACACACACGCACACACACACACACACACACACACACACATCATACATCACATTTAAACTTTTAACTTCCATCCTCTTCCCTTCTCACTGAACTCTCCAACAAACAAACACATCCTTCCTGCATGGGGTGTTTTGTATTTAGATTTTGTGTGTGTGTGTGTGTGTTTAGTGTGTGTTTGTAGAGCACGAGCTACTCTTGGCTCTTTGGCAGCTTCAAGAATCTCGAAATATCTGGTACCGTGATAGATGGAGAGTTCTTGCTGTTATTAAGAGGATCAGAATCTGGACTTACACAAGTGGCATTATACAAACTACATAACTTCATGAGGCTAAAACAATACCGCTGTGTGTGTGTGTGTGTGTGTCATAAGCCCTTCAATCTACCTCCCAAACGTCGTACTTTTTTCCTGTTCTGGTTAAATGAGGTCATTTTTAATTCCAAGATTCTACGTCATTCATGCCGCAGCTCAGAGTTCAGAATAATGATCATTAGGTTGAACAAATCCAAGTGACCCAATTCCAGTCCAGGCAGGTCTCCACGATATTTCAGGTGTTATTTGAATGAATGAAGCGTCTATCCGAAAGAACCAAATGAATATATTAAGCAACTTCCGGTGCTAGTAAATTTGAACACAGTCAATTGTACGGTATTTAAGCTAATGCAGGAATAACACTGATTTGATGTGCAAACATCATCCCATGCCATGGCAATATTTCTTAATAAAGAGTGAAGGTTATTAGTTGTAATCCTGGTTCCTCAAGCTCTATTGATCAATTCCTCCACTAACCAGTTCCCGGGGCAATATTGACTTTACTGCTCACGCTTAGGAAATTGAAGAATGCCCTGCCCCCCACTCCACTTCACTATTGTTCTTTGAGCTTCACTTTGCAGAATGATAAACACATTTAACATAAAAACATGCATGATAATGCCAGTATTTAACCAACCTGTTTAGGTAAACTCATATTTCTGTTCCCTCTATGTATCGGTCTGGTCTTCTCCCAGATGCAAATGATTTCGGTGAAACTGTGAACCGTCTTTTCAATAAGATCAATAAGATTAAAGCATTAGAAAAGAAAAGAATTATAAACCAAAAAATCAGAAGGTTATTAAAATGCATAGTGCTGGAACAGTTTTAAGTATAGATGTGGCAACAGTTTTGTTCTTTCAAAAGCCAAGCTTTGAGATTTATTTGTAAAAGAGGTCAGAGTCTGGAGTTGCTGTATTGTGTGTGTGTGGTCATTTTTGTGCTTGTTGCTTCAGGAGCTGCCATTATTATTTCACGAGACACTACAACATAGGGGGTGACACAGTGGCGCAGGGGTTAGCGCTGTTGCCTCACTGCAAGAAGGTCGCAGGTTCAAGACCTCCTTGGTCTGGGACCTTTCTTTGTGAAGTTTGTGGGTGTGTCTATGTGGTTTTTCACTGGCTTCCTCCTACAGTCCAAAAACATGCTGAGGTTAATTGGAGACTCTAAATTGCCCATGGGTGTGAATGGTGTGTGTGTGCGTGCCCCCACACACGCACAGATGGTGCTGGCGACCATCTGGGGTGTATCCCTGCCTCTTGCTGTAATGTGCTGGCATTGGCTCCAGCAGACCATGTGACCCTAATGAGGAATAAGTGGGTATAGAAGATGACTGACTGACAACAACATAGGCCCTGATTGGCCAGATATATCATCAACTACATCACATTTTCTCATTTTCAATGAAGAGAAGACCAGACTGATACGTGTAGAGCAGCTCATGTGAACAGGCTTTTTTTTTTAGTAGGATCCCCATTGGAGCAGAAGCATTAATGTTAGTTCTTATTGCACAACCAAGGGAAAGTTGAGCTGCTCTGTTCTGGGCTCATTGTAGCTTAGCTTCCTTAGATTAGTTTTTGTTGTTCCTGACCAGACTAGACAATAATCCAGCTGTGACAATGCCAGAATCTGCAGGACCAGCTTTGTCAGGGGTGGTGTTACACAAGAAGAACATCTCTTGACTATAGAAATGATTGTGACAAATTATGATCAAGGGTAACACACTTATTTTACTATACATGCTCAATAACAACGTCATACATTAAATAAAGAATTTGGGTTTGTCTGTTTACTGCCATTTGAGCATATCGGCCGTGCCTTTGGAAGTTTAGTCTTCTTGGATATTAAATCTAAATTAGGATCACAATAGCTGATGGGAGCAGTAATAGCACAGAATTAATATATACTGATCAATACATGAAGATGAAAGAGTTCCTGCTTTTTTTTAATGGTAGTCCTTTGACGTTGCAGACTGTGGTTGCCTTCAAAACTATGTTTTTGTTTAGGTTTTCTCTATTTTCATGACCTGATTATTTATTCATTTTTTTTACTCAAATTGTCAGGACTGTCAGAGCTCGGTGGCCTGTAACATCTTAGAAATATTCGGTTTCAAGCGGGGTGAACAGGTGAACCTCTAACCAAAGCATTTTCAACATCACATGACATTAAATCCTTTCTGACCTTAAATAGGGATATGGTTCTGAATTCAAATTAAACTCCTCCCCCACTGTTGTCTCCAGCTTTCCTGTATATGATGTATCACTCTATTGCTACTGTACCATTATCAAGTGAGTTGAAACTCATGTTTACAACACATTATCCAGCATCTGTGTGTGTGTGTGTGTGTGTGTGTGTGCTCCTTTTTAATTTGGTTATGTAAGGTAGATGTCAGAGGGAGCAGCTCTGGGACCTGGAACCGCTCCAGAACAACCAGTCCAACAACATACCGGCACAGACAAAATGATCTGATCTCCCGTCTTACATCTCTCTTTCTATCTTAGACAAACACAAATTCAAATAGAAATACTGTAAGCAATTAGTCCCAAAAGTATATGAGGCAATGTGACCATGATATGCGAGAACATACAGTCTATATACAACAAACACTGATTAACCTAATGACACAAAAGCAATCAAGAGCAATATACCATTGTAAATGTAATGTTACATGCAGGCCTGCCTTTGTTTTTGATTTCTCCCTATTGTGGTTCATGAGTTGCAGTTTATAGGAATGAGTTAAGGTATGTTCATCCCCCCAGGGCACTTCTGTTCTTTAGTTAATTATTATCATATTGTCAATAAACCTATTTATTGTTGTATACAGCTGTTTTCCACCGTTCCTTTGCCTGTTTTTAATTTATTTCTATCCCCCTATCCATCTTTTGATTGCATACTTTTTATTCAGTTTGTGCATTAATGTGTATCCTTTGAATTTTACCCACTCAGTGCATTGTATTTGCAGAGTTAATCTCTTACATAATCTTATTATGTAAAGCTACATAATAATATCCAAACAAGAGGTGGGGCTGAGTCCAGGTGCAAAGGGCCAAGGGAAGTGTGACAATGGTATATGAGAATATATAAGATACACAAAAGTAATCAATAGCAGGAATAGGTCTGCGGTTTACTGATTTATTCTTGTGCTTAATAGAATTATTTCCTTTTAAGCCAGATTTGTTTTTACTTTCCAAAATTTGTATTTTCAGTTAAGAGTGAAAAATGATCTTCTACCTGCCATACTTAATATATATGTAATAATTTATTTAAAAAAGACAAAAAGGTGTTGTTGAGCCTCCTGAAGACGTTTTTATATTATTTATTTATTTATTTTTTAAAAACAGTTTGTTTTAATTTCACTCTCTCTGTTAAGAAAAAGAAGGTCTGATGCCTGCATATTAGGCTTTAGTGACATTTTTCCCTGCAATTATTTTTGGATAAATCCTTGTTGTTTGGTATTTTTCATTTTGAGAGAATTTACAATAAATCACAACGAATATAAACAGTATTAAAACTTGAAAGGAAAAAAGTACAAAAGGAGGAAGAACCCATGATCTCACATGTGTGCAGACAAGAAATCTATCTGCAAATCTGGACATTTGCCAGATTTTATCGAAATGAAAATATGCCGTCGGTCTTGTTGCTGCACAAGGAAGTTGTTGGTAGAAAAACACCGTGAGCTGCATTCATCACTCACACTGAAAAGAAGAAGGCGTCGAGGGTATGAAGGAGGCCGTATTTGTCAATTGTTAAAAAACACTCATCAGGAAACATGAAGAAAGCTACATCTGCCAAAGGTGAGACCATAAAATACCTCCCCAAACTGGGAATGAAAGATGATTTCTCATATCTTTCTGTCTTCATGTGGATTTCATTTCATGTTAAAGTCTGTCTCAACCTTTTTGCTTTCTGACAGAGCTGAATGCGGTTATTTTGGGATCAAGAGAGTCACTGCCATATCTGGTTGGAAACACCATCTTGAGAAGAAACGTGTTTGATCCTGGAGATACATTATCCAGCTGTATGAAGGAAGAGGGAGACATATGCGGGCGAAGGGTCAGGTTGGTCAAAGCCCCTGGATGGCTGGCAGGGTATCACCTCAGCGACATGCCGGGACTTTACAAGACAGAAGCGATACTCAGCGTGTCTCTGTGTCCGCCTGGACCTCACTGTTTCCTCCTGGCGATTAATGCTGAAAAAGCATTCAAAGAGGTGCACAAAAAGGCCACGCAGGAGCACTTGGAGCACTTTTTCGGCGAGAAGGTCTGGGATCACACTATAGTGGTCTTCAGCCACAGAAGCCATCTAGACCACAAAAGCATTGAGGATTGGATGAAGACAGGAGGGGCACCACTCCAGTGGGTTCTAGATGCCTGTGGTAAGAGATATCACGTTATTTCTGATGGTGGCGACGAAGAGGGGGTGAAAGAGCTGTTTGAGAAGATAGACGTCATGGTGGCCGAAAATGGCCGATATGAACCCAGGAGCATGCTGATTCACGACGTGGAGGCGGCGTGGAAGGAAGTGCAAGAAAAAGCTGAGAAGCTGCATCTACAGTCCGAAAAGCAAAGGAGACAGCTCCGAGGTCCAGTGGCAGGTTGGTTCAATTTGTTAATTATATAGCGTATCTGTTTAAGGGGACATAGTTTTTTTTTTGTAAAGTCCACATCATTCCTATCGCTAATGTTCTAGTCACACAGGTAAGTGCTGAGAGAAAGAGCACTTGCGGCATGCCACATTTATCTGTCAGAAAAAAATGCAGTTGGCTCAGGCGTCTTCATGTGATAACAGGCTGTCATTCATGGCTGGAAGAATCATAATCATCATTTGGCATCAGATGCTATCAGCTGATGCCTTGACCTATTTTGGTCTGGTGTTCAGCTGATGTCTGCCTCCAGGTCCATTTGCTATTGAAGATAGTAAAAGAGTAGCTATGGAAATGTAGACATTTAAAGGTATAGTCCATGATTCTGAGCCAACACACATTTTGTCAAATTAGCAAATTTCTCTTTACTGCCAGCAAACTGTCTGTTGTGTGTGCATGTATTCAGACCATAGACCAACCCTGTTCTGTGGATGGCAAAAAAAAAAAAAAAATCTGCTTCACTCATGACCTAAACATAACTAGCCGTTAAAGATCTGAAACAAAGACAGATGCAACAAATTTTCTTGTCTTACGCAGATGCTGGACGAAATCTGAGAATCTTAAAACTCGGATGGGTGTTTTCTGGAAAAAGCGCCACCGGTGACAGCATTTTGGGTACCAAGGTGTTTCAGTCTGGCAACAGAACGGTGAAGGCTTCGATTCAAAGTGGCGAGGTGGCTGGAAGACAGGTTCTCATAGTGGACACACCTGGATGGTGGAAATACTTCCCAGTGACATTTATCCATCCGTCTGTGAAGTCAGAG
This sequence comes from Lepturacanthus savala, assembly GCA_030544235.1. NCBI lineage: Eukaryota > Metazoa > Chordata > Actinopteri > Scombriformes > Trichiuridae > Lepturacanthus > Lepturacanthus savala. Next base: position 16,640,237 of record CM060471.1, on the reverse strand, counting down.
ATCTTAAAAGGTGTGTCTCTATGCTCACCACCACCAAATGTCATTTTGCTGATAGTGCCAAGTGATACGTCCTTCACCGAGGAGCAGAAAACAATCACAGAGGCCAACATGAGGCTACTTGGGCACAGAGTGTGGAGACATGTAATCGTGGTGTTTACATATGGGGACACTTTGGGGGACAAAACTATTGAGCAGCACATTGAGTGTGAAGGAAAACCTCTCCAATGGCTCATTGAGAAGTGTGGAAACAGGTATCATGTCCTTGAAAATACAAGCGCTGCTAGTGGTCAGGTAACAGAGCTGCTGGAGAAGATGGAGGAGATGATAGAAGGAAACAGCTCGTTCTACTACAGCGACTGCCCTGAAGCTGATGATGCACTACCAGAGGAAGAAAAAAGTCATAAATCATCTGAAAACATCAGAGATGAGAAAATAACCAACGAAATCATCAAACAACTGATCATTGAGTGGGATCGCAGCAACTGGGCAAAAAGGCCCATTGTCAAAGGAAATAACAGTATAATAGAGCCATTGAACTGTAAGTATCCATACACATTAATGGAAACATATGTTTTATTTGTCATAATTTTATTCAGTTATAATGACTTTTACTGCTCCAACAAACAGTTCAGTATAAACAAAGAATAGCATATCTATTCCTCTTTGTGAAGCTTAATGTGTTTTCCAAGTCATATTTTTGACTGGTCCTTTGACAAATGCATCATTTATTTACCAAAACCAGTCCCTATACTTATATTTATTGTTAAGTACATGCAAATATGTGTATCAAGCACCTTCAGTTTATGGAACTGTCAAAAACTAGTCTAATCCAGAATCTAGAACGGTCCACTGTTACTTTCACTTTCATGATTCGTCAAGTTCATGTAGAATGTTTCTGAAGTAGTTTAAATTACATTTCCCTTTGACTTGATAGTGCATCAAGTCTAATAACATGTTCTATGCAACCTTTGCAAATCATACAATCCATGGAGTTATTAAAAAAAAGTCATACTATTTGCCCACAATACATTCCATCAGAAGAAGGTCACGGGTTCAAGGTTCCTTGATCCTTGGTCTAGGACCTTTCTCTGTCTAGTTTGCATGTTCTCCCCATGTCTGCGTGGGTTCCTCCAGGTTCTCCGGCTTCCTCCTACAGTCCAAAAACATGCTGAGGTTAATTGGAGACTCTAAATTGCCCGTAGGTGTGAGTGTGTGAGTGAATAGTGTGTGTGCCCCACGATAGGTTGGTGACCATCTGGGGTGTATCCCTGCCTCTCCCCTTGTAATCCATTGGGATTGGGTCCAGCAGACCCCTGAGACCCTAATGAGTAATAAGCGTGTATAGAACATGAATAAATGAACGAACCTTCCATCAGTATTCTAAATTTGTTTCTTCCCTTATAGAACTAACTTAATGATTGTATTTCCTGACTAGTTGCTGGAGACCAACCTAAGTCTGAGGATCCAGAAGGAGAGGAAAAACAAATGGAGCGCAGACATGAACAAGAACAGCCTAAGACCTGCACTGATCATGAAGTAGAGCCCAATGACCTACAGAAAAGCGTGAGCTATTATCTGGAACTGCTGGAGAGGGAGTGGAGCAGACGAGAGTCCGTCATGGAACAGGCATTCCAGATAAAGGGCTACATTCCCCAATTTAGAGGTAGGGATACATTGTTAGGTAACCTGTTTTACATGGAAATATCTTCTGTTTTTCTCAGATTTTATTTGCTTTAACATCATTTCTCCCATTATTCCGGTCATAGAGTGGGACGTCACCTCAGAGGTTGATAGTGATGAGCTGCTGAAATCAAGAAAAAAAGTACTATCGTGGCTGAAAAGGCAAAGCAAAGATCTTTTGTCAAGCACTGCAACGTCTGTAAACAAGACTTCCTCTGGAATCGGCTCAGAATGGGAGGAAGACAATGGACCTGAATTAGAAACACTTTAAGGCCCTGTAACGTGAATCTAACTTAACTGAAATCTTTTCTCATTATGAGTTATATCATAATCACTGGGGAATGTTAAGTAATGAATGTTTTCACTTTAAACTGCTGTTTTGCTAAACTATTTAATTTCTGACTGTTAAATGTTGGAAAAATCCCATGTCCATCTCCTGTCTGTTCAGAGTGTCTTTATCCGTTGAGATTGCTGCATTCAAGCCTTTGAACCTCAGCACGGGGCATTTTTTTCTTTTATTGTAACTTGTATGTCTTAGTTTAGGTTCTCAGTCATATTTTCTGTTCATAGCCATTTGTTTTCCTCTTTAAGAGTTACATTTCTGCTTGTAATTTGTATTTCTTAGGTTAGACCAGGGGTGGGCAACCCTGGTCCTGGAGAGCTACTGTGGGTGCAGGTTTTTGTTCCAACCAAGCAGTAACACACCTGATTTTACTAATCAACCATCTATGGATCTTCATTAGTAGAATCAGGTGTGTTACTGCTTGGTTGGAACAAAAACCAGCAGCCACAATGGCACTCAAAGACCAGGGTTGCCTACCCCTAGGATAGATTCTCATAGTTTATGTTCATAGCGGTTTGTTTTCTTCTTTAAGAGTGATTTTTTTGTTTGTAAATAGTATATAGTTACAATATATAGTTATAATATATATCCAAGTTACTGACTTAGGTTCTAGGTTTGTGTTCTTCTTTAAGAGTGATTTTTTTTGTTTGTAAATTGTATATAGTTACAATATATAGTTATAATATATATCCAAGTTACTGACTTAGGTTCTAGGTTTGTGTTCTTCTTTAAGAGTGATTTTTTTTGTTTGTAATTTTTATTACTTAGAGTATCATTCATATTTTCTATTCATAGCCATTTGTGTTCTTCTTTAAGAGTGATTTTTTTTGTAATGTTTTATTACTTAGATTAGATTATCATTCATAGTTTCTGTTCATAGCCGTTTGATTTCTTCTTTAAGAGTGATTTTTTTTGTTTCTAATTTGTATTTCTCAGGTTAGATTCTCATAGTTTCTGTTCATAGTTTGTTTTCCTCATTACGAGTGATTTTCATTTTGTGATAAAAGTGTCATGGCTTAGTTTAGCTCCACCATATTTTGGCGCAAGTTGTTTTATTTTTGTTAATTCTTTATCAGGTCAGGAATTCCTCCTTTCGGGGCATTTTGTGGCACCCTTATTTGCTTTCCTGTTGTGATTAGTCTTTTTCCTCCCTTGGAGTGACGTTTTGTTTTTTTGTGCCTCTCCTCTGAGAGCCAGGATAACTCCTCAGTAATTTGATAGCCATTCATTTGTCACTCTGTTAAGTGGTCTCCTGTTTTTATCAATAAATTCTGCTATCACCAAGCTCGGCCTGCCTCGAGTCTCCCGGCCTGACATAATTGTTTTGACAAAAACAATAGACTTTGAAACTTAAAGTGATTTTCAAATTTATCCACTTCATACTTTTTTGTGGCATTAAGAACCGAGACTGTGAAAACCTTTTAACACTTTTTCTTCAGTTTACTTCTATTGACATAGAGATGTTTGAGGGCAAAAAGGGACGAGAAAACCCACAGGTGACCTACATGCTTTAATGCAAGTGTTGAGCAGCTAATATAACTATACTTTTATTATACTGTTTTAGAATGCACTTTCATAACTAATAAACTAACAATATAAATATGGTCTCCTTTCAAATAAATTCAGTTGAAACTCCATTAACTCACTCTCCAGGGAATCCTCATTGGAAAACGTTTTGTGGAATTTAGCTCTTTTTACAGTTCATTTTTCCAAAAAAGATGAGACACCTTCAAAAGAAAATCCTTGGCAGGGAATCAGATAAATTATTGATCTATCATCTTGTGATCATGAAAAACACTCATCTGAGCCACTGGGGTGGATATTTATACTGAAAAGAGGATTACACTAAAATGTTTTTGAGGCAAATTGCTCAATCGCATCATTCCTGTATATATATATATATATATATATATATATATATATATATATATATATATATATATATATCAAGCACTGACTCACAGTTTCTAGACTGTTGAATGACATTTGATACCAGGAACCCACATTCACAGATAAAAAATGTGGTCTTGTATATATGCAAAGTTTGTTTGCAGGTTTATTTGATGGAGGCCGATGTGATGACTGATGCTAAATACTGAGGAAAAACTTTAGCTTTCCAATTTCAGCTAAAATAATATATCTACTACTGTACTAAAAAAAATCCTGTTGGTTTAAACTGAACCTTTAATGTCCAATGCTCCCACTGCTCCTCAAATCCCACTGCATGCATTATTATTCCCCAATCAGCACCGTAAAGACGGTTAAACACTCTCATACAACCTCTTTGACAAGTTGAAACTGCTAAGATGATGGAGTGAAAGGATCAAAAAGAAAACTCAAACAGTTCTGAATAGTGGGCACTTTAAAAAAAAAAGGAGTGTACTTTTATCACAAAATCTTATGAATACTAAACAGCACAAGACAACACATGCCATCTGTCTATCTGAAGGATGACAGCGAGATGTAAACATCACAGAGGGTGATGAGGGAGAAAAGGAAGAGTTGCAGAAGAAGGAGGATCAGAGCCGGATGAAATGGGGAGAATAACGCCAGATGACTGTTGAAGAGTTGGGAATGTGTATTAGAATCCAAGGCCCTTGAGTTTGTCAGCCGCTCCAACAGAGGGGATTAGGAAGACCAGGGATTACCAGCAGAATGGCAAAATGGGATCTCTCCGTTTTATCAGTGTCAACGTTAATCCAGGAGTAAAACTCTCTACATCTCTGTATTCACACAGACAAACATCAATATATAAGACACACACACAGTGCTGATGTAGTGACACCAATTTAAAGAACAGTAGTATATATATTATTTGTATTAAAGTAATAAATTGTAGATCCTTATTAAATACATGGACAAATATGCCAGTGGCCCGAATATAATGTGCGTCCTATCATATTGTGAATTGTGGGCATGGACCACAGGTGTATGATACATCTGATATCTACATTTAAATGATTTTTATTGGCACGGCCCTGCCTGTCTGTCAAAATATGATTCTGAAATACTGCTGCTGGTTTATAAAGGGCTGAATGTTTTACGGCCAAAATACATTTCTGATCCACTGCGAGGTGATGAACCATCCAGACTCCGCAGGTCATCCGGGACACATCTGCTCTCTCTCTCTTATGAATTAGAACTAAACCTGGAGAAGCAGCGTTTCACTTTTTATGCTGCACATATCTGGAGCAAACTCCCAGAAAACTGCAGGTCTGCTGCTAATCTCGGAACTCTTCTGTTTGCTGCTGCCTTTTAAATCATAAATTTGTTTAGCACCGTTTTAGTTTTCCATCCATTTAAAATGAGAGTGTACATTCACCCACACACACACACACACACACACTAATGGCAGCAGCCATCACAGTATCATTGGTCCTCTGCTGCTCATGGTTTGGTGGCACCTGAGCTGTGGCGTTCTGACCTGGGCCGTGGGACGTTCCCCAGCACAGACAGCAGTGTTTCCTGACATGTATGTGTGTGTGTGTGTGTGGGAGAGAGTGAGAGTTGTGGGGCATGGGTTTCGTTGGGTTGGGTTCTCTTTTTTAACCTGTATAGCACTTTGTGCTACATTTTATGTGTATGAAAAAGTGCTTTATAAATAAAGTTTGATCGATTGACCATATAAGGCGTCAGTCATCAAGATGTTACCCAACCACTCATTTTTATTTGTCTATTATATTTGACCTTATTTAATCTTTAAAAGTGTATTCAAATGTCTATTTCAAATTTATCTTGACACCTTTAATATTTTATGTAAACCATGTTTTTGGCCTGATTCAGAACAGAAAAAAAAATACTATAGGTTTAAAAAAGGAACTAGAGCAACCTGATTTGGCACATGCCTGTAACATGCTTCAAAAGATAGACTCACGGAAGAGAGAATGCAGGTGTAGGGAAAAGAAGAAAGGACACCGGGATAAGAGATAAGGGATAAAGCCCGACGAGGACTCTGTAATCAGGAAGTAATCAGGAGGCCAAAACCGTCCAACTTGCAGCGGAGTCCTAATAGATCTTGTCTGCAGCAGCCATATGGACATGAAATAGATAAGTATAATCAACGATTCTAGCAGATCATAGTAATTAACTCATTATCTTCAACAAAAAGTAGTAATTGCCCTGCTCTGTTGTCTGATTCAGTGGTTCTATTTATTTACAAGTGAATCAAATCCACAGATATCTAAACCGCTACTATATATATATATATATATATATATATAAAAAACTCAACAGCTTGAGGCAAGCTGCCAGTACGAAGCCATAATAAAAGCTGTTTGCGCTTTCCCATGACAGGACAGGAAGATGTTCTGACACAAGCAATTGGCTCAAGTCTCCTGTCTCCTTCGTTCGTGTGAGGAAGCCAGTGCATAGCTGGAACAAACATTATTCGGGTTGTTCGGAGGTCTGTGAAAACGAAAAAAAAAAAGGGGGCGGGGGGCTATGTCCTTTGCTGGATGTTAAGAATATTCTTCAATAAATATTACAAATGTCATTTAAGACAGAACAAGGCTCTATCGCACATTTGCTGCATGCCAAATTAGAGCCGACGCTATAGCGGATGATTGATTTGCCGCCACTGGAAACATCACTTTGCATGCGAGGGGAGTGATGTAATGTTGCGATCTCAGAACAGATCCTGAGAAGAATAATGCCACACCTTGACTTTGAACTCCCGGGGATGAACCTAATAAACAAGAGGGGGAATGCACCGACATTCTGTTCTGTACATCCTCTTGGACATTTGGACACTGTGTCCAAGCTGTAAAGACACACACACACACACACACACACCTATTATATCCTGTGCTACAGGATACACACACACACACACACACATTAATGTGGTGTTTTACGACAGGTCATTAAGTAACACAATGCAATGAGAAAAATGTTTCAATCTGGTGCAATTTGAGAGCAAAATTACGAGGCTACATCTATATAAAAATACTTATAAAAAACTGCATTATTTTTATTATTAACATGACTAACCACAGAGAGCCATAGCGATCACCAAGAAGATTATCTAACATAGATGCTACTTGCCTTTTCATTGCAGGTATGGCTTGAGGAATCCCTTGTTAACACAGCATCTGTTACAAACACAAATGGTTTTCAATAAATAATGTTTCAAAGACTATCTTGCAGAGATGCCACCTTCCTTTTGGTTGAATAGGTGGAACTGAGCCAATCAAAGGATTCAAATTGCGGTGCGTAGGAGGAAAAGGGAAACGTTTCTTTACACAAAAAAGGAGCACAAAAAGGCAAAATGAAGGAAGGGAATCACTCAGATTAAATAACATGACCACTGCATTTTTTTTTTTCCTGAAATCAGCATCTCTACATGTATTCCAGCCTCTCCATTCCAGCATCTGTTGAACTCCAACACATGCATACCTCATTCTGCTTAAGAACATCTGAACCAGTAAAGACTTGTGGAGAGCATGACAAGATGCATGAAAGCTGTGATTGATTAAAAATAAGGGTTATTGCACCAAATATTCATTGCTGAACTCTTCTTAAGTGTAAACATTAGTGTTATGTTGTTTAAAATGAATTTGATCTTGTTTCTTTGCACGGTTTGAGGTCTGAAAACATAGTATCTTTGTTATTTTGACCTTTTCTGCAAATAAATGCTCTTAACAATATTACTTTATATGGAATTTGTAGGAAATGTTATCGGTAGTTTAAAGATTCAAACAAAAATGTTTCTTTTGCCCAAACACATGCCTATAAGTAGCAAAATCAGATAATTTCGTAGTTGTCTCTTATTTTTTTCCCAGAGGTGTATACACACACACACACACACACGCACATACACACACCTACCTGTCTATTCATCTATATAAAATGTATTTGTCATGTAATTTTGCCTCATTCAAGTGAATTGAAGACTTTAAAAGACTTCCTGGGATTTTGTAGTATGGAGGGAGACAGGTGACAAAAACAAACACTTTGATTAGTCCAGAGGGTTGTGATCAAGGTGAACAAATCACTTTTACTCCACCTTTATTGAGATATTCAGCGCAGAAAGTGAGAGCATGCAGAACTTGTAATCTGTGAGGCTGTTAATGACTTGTGCTTGGAAAATATCTAAGTATTTGTTAGAAATAGCCTACAGCTGTGCAACTCTCATCGCATAAATGCAAATTTTGACCATGGCTTGATGTTTTTGACACTAGTATGTAAATGTGTTTTTCTGCATATATATACACTGCAAAACATGTCGCCAAACTTTATTAATATGTGATTTTTATATCAGGATTTGTGCAGAATTTGAGAAGAACGTTTAACTTCAAATTACTGATGAACTTGTACAACTACGGTCGACCAAACCACAAATTCCAGTGTCACAGGTGCACGGTTGTTTTGCGCCAATGCGCCATCACACAGTAGTTACTGCAGTGGTTCTATTGACTGAAAGAACATTGCATTATTGATGCAGAGGACGATTACCTGCTAATCAAGTGAGTTTTTAAAGCGAGAGGGAGGTGTGGGGGCGGGAAGAAGACGGCGCAGGGTTGTTTGCAGTCTTGGTGCACGGTGGCTGTTGTACAAAGTAAGTGGTAAAAGGCAGTGACTTAGATGATGGCATTAAATGGCACAGATGGCATCACTTAATTACAACATAATGGCCGGTGTGTCTTCATTCGACGGAGTCACCACAACAAAGCATCTGGCCGCCCTGCGTATAGCGGGGGGGAAGTGATTTTTACACAGCTGGCAGATGAGATGAACGAGAGCATGTAAAAACTGACAAACAGCAAATTGGATTCTGTATGTATAAAAAGAAGAGATTAAGTGAGACGGAGAGGGGGAGCGAGAGAATGAGGGAGAGAAAATAAATCATCTTGTTTTGAAAATAATAGAAGGGGAGGTAAGGACCGGATTTTTAATATGGAATAGAAAAGAAAACCGACTAAAGGAAACCGCAGGGGGGGAAAAAAAAGGATATGGAAAGGATGCACAGACTCTGTCAAAAAAAAAAAAAAAAAAAAAGGCTTTGACAGATAAGTGTTGCTACTCCAGACTGACCCTTTGAATTGCGGGGACGATGCATTATGATGGAAAAGGAGGGGACGGACGGTACGGGCGCGTCGGAGCATTATTTTTAGACAGAGAGAGAGGAGACGTTTGATGTTCTCTGATGGAACATCTGATACCGAAAGAAAGGACATGAATGAGTTTTAATTAGGACTTTGCCATCTGCTCATACCGTTTATAAGGTACACACAAATCCCCTTGTCCCACGCACTCAACCTTTAGAACCGGAATCATTGCCAAGTTAAGTTTTCACATTTGTATCGGTGCGGTGTTGCATAGCAATAAAAACATAGAAGACAACAGAAAAAAAGTGAGGAAAATTACAACTACCACAAAAGACAGGTGGTATAAATATATAAAGAATAAGTAAAAATGTACATGTACGCACAAGATATTGACTGTGAAACGTAATCAGTATGGATATGTAAGAACCTTCAGACCATTGTGGAGGCATCTTCATTTACAATGATGTGGAGACAACAATACAGGAAATGCATGATATAAGAAGCAAAAAAAACAAAAAAAAAACAATAAACCAATAGAAAAACCAATAAACCAACACAATTGAACAAACAAGCAAACTACAAAGGGGAGAGTTAAATCAACAAATGAAGTGAATGTAGAAGCAGTTGCCATCAATCATTTGTAAGTGATGCTAAAAATTCTAATTTTACTGTTTTTTTTGCAGGTTGTTCCAAGTGTAAGGTGCGTTATATGAAAAAAGACATTTTTCTCCATTTAAGTCCTGACTAATTGAGTACAGAGCAAAAAACAGTTCTGTGTTGAAGTGTTTGTGTGGTTTTAGAGTTAAATGTAACAAAGCTTTATATATATATATATAAAAAAAAAACGGTATAATATGGATCATTGGTTATGAATCTTAAGCTGGGTGCTAAATTGGTGTAGAGTATGTTGCTCTTCCGTAAAGATCGTTTATGAATATTTATTTTAATGCAACAGGTCTTAATGTGCAAGTACAATTTGTACTAATAGTACAAAGAATATAAATAATTGTGTTAATGTATTGCATAGATATATAGATGTGTTAAGATACAGATGTGAATATGAGATTATGGATTTCACATTGGATGTTGTGTCTACACAGTAAAATCACCAGTGTAAATATAACACTTTAACAGTTCATTTCAACAGTACTAGTGTTAAAATGATTATAACTGGAATAGAGTCTATGTCAGTGGGGGGGTCTGGGGCGTCATTGATGATGCCAGCATCAACCAGGAGGAAACTCTTCTTGTGGCCTGAGATTTTGGTCCAAACTTCCATCTTTCATCCATCTTTCCATCTCCAATTGCTCACCTCCCAGAGGTGTGCAGGTCTCAGATGGATGGCAGGTTACAGTACAGCTAATTACCCTCTCAGCAGAGCTAATGGCACACTGTAGGCTTTCCTTGTCCTTTGCGGTGGCAGCAGCGTTACCAGATGGTGATGGAGGAGGCGAGGGTGGACTCCAACATGGCGGTGCAGAAGCGCACCGGTGCTACAAAGTGTGGACCATTTGTAAAGTCATGGAGTTGGTTGCAACCAGCAAATATTTGCACCATTGATTTAGGAGAATGATTGCTAGGGTTTGCACCCTATTCGTCTATTTGCATCACCCCTCCCACCCACCCTTGTATCACAAAATCCATCCTGCTGCCTAGCAACCTTTGCAGCTGCGGTTGTTAATCAGGACATAGCTAGTAGAAATGAAGCCGGAGACGTTTATATTTTATTTGCCTTTGATTGCTTGATGTTAAAAAGGGCCCTATTGTGTTATTTTTTCCTTGTGAATATTTTAATTTCCGCGGTCTATTTATTAAAATTAACATGCTTTCATGGTGCAAAAGCCCCTTTAACTATAGATGTCATTTACTGTGCACTGATGGTTTGGAACCAGATGGTTTGTTACACAGTATAGTGCAAAAATTAACATTAAGAAAGTAACAAATACTGAAAAAAATGATGTGACTGCAGAAATAGATGAATAAAACAATCTTATAAATCATGTTTTTCAACAGAAATGGCTTACCCCATTGGCTGACCTTTTTTTGTTTGATATAAGAAGATTTATTTATATTTGGCAAAAAGATCTGACAATGGGTAGAGACAATTCTGCTTGGCTACGATTCTAAAAACTAGCATCTAACTTCTTAAAATTAGATACTGTAGCTTTCTAAGGCTAAACTTGCTTAACAAGTCATCAGACAAGTCATAAGATGTTTGCATTTATTTGTCATCCTATTGATTATCATTTATATACCATAAACAGGAAAGTACTTTATTTTGAAAAGATACCATCTGTTTAAATGCATAAGCTGGCAGCAGTGCACACTTGATTTATCTGCCTATCACTATGTATCACAGGATTAAGCAAGACACTGATTTGTCCTAATAGCCCAAACCGCTATAATTCCGCCATAAACACATAACCTGAAGCCTGACAAGATGAATTCTTGCGTGATCTCGCAAACACAGGCTGCCTCATGGAGCAAATTAAACCTGTCATTTTTCATAATCACTATCGTGATATATTTATCTGGTAATAAAAAGGTAGTATTCTGTGTTATTAATAACAGTATTCCCTGCATGGACATGAGTGACAGGGAACAGTTACAGTAAACCGCCTAATCTGCAGGGATGAAGCGGAGAGATTCGAAACATTGGGGGACGATGATTGAATGGAACAACATAAGAGACAAATAGGAAGGATTATAAATATGTAGAAAAACAGAATGAGAGAAAGAATGGCTTATGAGGCCAAGTAAAACACTCTGTTGGGATGAATGAGCGAGCGGTGGACGTAGGGGCGCCGCGGTGGGGTATTGATTAGCCAATCAGATACCACACTCTGACATCGCTGTCTTTCCTATTGAAATCTATGCCACTAAAATGCCACAACAGAGCGGATTGTTGTGGAAAGACGTGGAAACGTGACATTACGGACCAAGAGAGGTGAGGTGAAAAAAAATAAAAAAATAAAGGATACAGGAAAGGATCCGTTATGCTTGTAGGAAGAGGAAGGCCTTGGCATCGAGCATTACTGTGACGGATTAAGGGTTAATGTCCAACTGGGAGCCCTTAGTAGAAGAGTGCAATACTTTCAGTCACACACACACATTCTGATAATGAGAATTGCAGTGATTACTGCTTGTTCACATATCTCACATCCATTTCAACTCTTCTCGGCAAACAAGCATGCTTTTTTTTTTCCTTTCCTGCCCTGCATTACTGTAAATCTGCTCAATCTCCCCCTGTCAGCAGGCGGAGCCTCGGGAATAGAACAGAAAAAAAGAAAAAAAACCTTCACTTGTCTGATTCACATGTAGACTGCTGCAGAAAATGTCATCAAAAAGCCCTGGAAGGAAGATTTGACTTTTATTTCTGTAGAAAATATTCTGCCAGGTTGATGGGTTTGTGTATGTCCACAGTACATGACTATATTTTCACTCAATTAAGTGATAGGCTGTCAAAGGATGTTTTATTCTGAGCACGCAGTCCAAATACTTTTCAAAATAAGATGTTAAGACGGGGTATATACCAAACACATGAGCAATCTGGTGTGATTCAGCACTATATAAATAAACACAGAGCAATGTACTTGAATGTGTTTGTCTGAGTTTCATCTTTAGTTTATTCCATCATTGAAATGAATCTGATAAAACACTGATAATTTGATAATTAACTTGGATTATAGTTTATTTTGTTAACACGTCGAGGCAAAAATATAGAGAAGCAAAAAAAAAAAAAAAAGTGAGGAATAAGCAGGTATAGAAAATGACCGACTGACTGGTTCATGTTTCTTTTGAAAAATTCAAAAAAAAAAAAAAACTCTAAAAAAAGGTTTCTAAAAAAAAAAACTAAAGTTCTCAAATGCGTTTGTTGTCGCGGTCGATTGTTTCTTCCAACTTTGACATTAATTTGATAAAACACTTTTTCCACCCCCCCCCACCCTTTTTCATCAAAACCCACAGAGTTTATTCTGTTTTGTATATTTTGATTAACTGTTTGCTTCACATTTAAGATAATTTCTCGGCCCTGGAAGTTATAAATGTAGTGTTAAACAAAACAAATGTCCAGTATCAGCCTGAGCATTAATTCTAAAAAATGTGTTATTGCCTACATTAACATTAGTACAGAATAGCCAATAAACCAACTGTCCTAGCTGTTTGTAGTTGTGTCATTTTTAGTGGTGTTACAAATTACACTGACAATTGCCTTTGTAGCTGTTGTAATGGTCTTTGCTCAACCATTGTGGTTTCTCTCCCTGTGTTTGGCCTGTGAACCAATTGATAGGGGCGAGGTTATGCATGTGTGCAAACTCAGACATACACACATAAATTAATTGGACATGCTGTAATGTATAATTGATTGTGATTCAGTTAATAAAGGAATGAAATCAAGTGTAATCGGAAAAAATAAGCGACTCGGTTCATCTGAATCATTGTATTTTATATTATAGTTTAATTTATCCCTACAGTATCTGAGTTACTGCAACATTGGGTAAGCACAAATCTGTCAATGATTTTTTGATTGAATGATTTCAAGTCAATTGCTAAATCCATTTATAGAGCACAAGACATTCTCTTCTTTCTGCTAAAGACAAAAAGTCACATCAGATCTCATCAGTCACTTTGTCAAGCTAAAAATATTAAAGTGAGACACTGCTAAACAGACACTGGTAAATAGGGCAAAAAAAATATCTCTTTGAGCTACTTTTATAAAAAAATATTCTAGTTTCAAAGCTCTCTGACATCTGATTTATTTTGCTGTTGTCTTATGACCTGAATAAATAAGTATCAAGTATATTTCTGTAGTAATTTGGAAATACAGAAAATGGACTATTGCCCTATTTATTGCTTCGGATCACTTGTCACATGACCACTGTTCACTTGTAAAAAAAAAAAAAAATAGTCACATGGACATGGGCAAAGTTTCTGAGTTTGCAAAAAGTAAAACAAAACAAAAAAAAGTAAAAAAAAAAAAATTTCCACTCTGATGACGATGATTTAGCTGAGATTAATTGCACAAAGCTGATTTTATTCCCAGTGCGACAGCTGACATTGTGGATGATTTTACACTCTGATTCACTGCAACTCAGAAGAACAAAAGACAAATGAACTGTGTGATGATGAGTGGGGGAAAAAAAAGACTTAAAGACTTTTATTAGGAAAAGTAATAAACTGTTAATTGGCTCCCATGTCGGATAGACCTCATCATTAACTATTTATCTGCTCTTTGCGTCAGTAGCAGAAACAGTTTTGCTTGAAGTTTTTCATGTCCAGGATTGTTGAAATGGCAAAAAAAACACTCTCTATGAATACTTCAGTCATTATATTATATAATAATACTTTCATGTATTTTAAGACATAGTCTACTTTTGATATTTGGAAGTTATTTCTAGTGTTTCTACTCATTTTTACCCTCCGTCCTCCCCATCGACTGCAGCTCTTCATCCATTCGTGGTCCGATTGTTGTTTCAGCCGCGGCGCTAATTAACACTTCAGGCCTCTTGTGTTCTTCGTGTTGATTTCCTCGCTGACTGCTTCGTCTCCTTCCTGTTGCTCCGGGATCAAAAACCTCTCATCTGCCTGCCCGCCTGCCTTCCTCCTCTCCAACACACTTACCACATGCTACCCTTTTGCCAGCCCGACGCCGTCGTCTCCTCCTCCGTACACCATCAGCCTCCGGGCCTCCGCCCCAGCCAGCTCTCCTCCGCTCTCACCCCACCTCAGATCATCTTCATTCATCTCACTCCCGGTCTTTGCCTTCGTTCTGGGGTCCACATTGCAAAGCATACGCAGAGAAAGGTTTATGGTGGTTATCAATCACCGTTTGATAAGACAGAGGCACAATAATGCTGCCTGATTTGCCTATATATATATATATATATATATATATATATATATATATATATATAGAGGAGAGAAGATCTTATCGTTATGAAAGTGTCATTTTATCACCCTTTGTTTGGATGGTCACCAATATTTCCAAATGGTCATTCCTCTGGGTGTTTCTGATACTGCTGACAAGTATTTTTTCCTATAATGGACTGTTGAGATTACCTCGTCAGATTCTGCTGATTTATCGGGACCGAACTACTGTTGTACATCACATCCATCGACCTATCAACCGCAGGACATCTGACGAAACTAATAATTGTAACATCCGCATTATTCAGCGACATCAATATCTCCCGATGTCTCAAGGGGAATATAAACGGAATCGAATCAAATGGCGCCGCATCAGCCGCCTTCAAATGATGATTGATAACCACCCTAAAACTCTTAAAAACAGAAAATATTTCAATCCTGACATGCAAAGTCATCATTTAGCGATGCAGAAGTCACAATGCGCTTCTGAATTTAACACGGGAACGCCTGAATACCAAACAGGCATGCCTCGGGTTACTTCATCATTTAAGGTAAATACAACCAAATGAAATGTATATACAGTATAGTTTTGAATCAAAGTGATTTTACACCCATACAACCAACTCTAATTATACAAACTTTCTCACTGTCCTTATTTGGCTTGTTATGAGCCTCCAGACTCCAAAAGGTGATGAGAACAGAATTCCGTCACATGGAATCAATCACTAAATGAGAGTCAAACTTGTAGATTTCCCTGATATCATCCTACCCAAAACATCAGCATAGTCATAACCACTAATCATTTCTTATGGCCGTAGTCCAGTAAAACTCCAGCGTTTGAGCATGTTTCACATGTTAATGCGAGTTAAGAGAAAATGGCAAAGTTCAGTTTTAAGACAATGATGCAGCAGTTCAAATATGAAAAAGCGGGCAGGATTCTTCAAATCCTTTAACAAAGAAAGAAAGTCCCATATGATGCTAATAGCCGCTTACAGGGATTTGTATTTTACTCCAGATAAGGTTTAAAGGTTAAATAAAACTGTCCCTGTTTATAGTTATTTCAGCCAATTTCTGTATAATACCCACAATGTAAAACAAATTGCATTGCATAAGTAGGCTAAATGTCACATATTTCAAATCCTACTTAAGTAAAAGTACATATTATCAGCAGAATACATTTATAGTATCAAAAGTAAAGTCCTTTTTATGGTAAATTGTATTGTATTATAATGTATTATGCACTTCTTGTTTTATTTTGTACTCACGTCTAGAGTTAAGGTTTAAGATCCAGACTTCCTCCCTTTGTGTGATTTTGATGCCTTTGTGAGGTTCATGTATAAATAGTCCTCACCTCCTTTGTCTTGTTGCCAGTTTCTCTTGCAAAAGTTATGTCTTAGCCAAGTGATCGGGTTAAAGTCAAGTTTGGCGCGAGTTGTTTCTCTGGTAAGCATTTGTTATGTGTGCCTTTTGTTAATAATATCTTTGTTAGGAATAAAAAAAAAAGTGTCATCTTATATTTGAGTGGTGTATTTGAAAACTTCAGTTTTTGTGTCTGGATGATGAACAATACAGAAAAGAACAATAGAGAAGAAAAAAACAATGAACCAACACAAATAAAAATCAATATTCACAATCAAGCTGGTTGAGAGCATCTTCTGCCTGAAGCTTTAACAATAGTTTCCACCACCACACTTCTGTTTATGAACACAATAGGGCCATTGTTGATTGATCTTAGATCCTCTCCCTTATATGCTGGGATAACAAGGTCAGAAATGAATTTCAAATTGTCGCTTTACGCAGATGATTTATTGCTATATATCGCCAACCCAAGTAAATCAATTCTCACTTTTCAGGTTTTCCTTTTTTTTTCCCTCAGAAGATTTGGGTGATTTTTTTTTTTGAACATCTCCAATGACCTGGTGTTACAACCAATGCAGCCTGATATTTCCGATAAAGGTACAAATCACAGACTCTGATATGGTCGCCTTTGTTCATCTGATAATACACCTGCTACTAAAATCAGGGAGGTTTGGGAGGGTGAACTCGGTCTAATGTTCTAAGGGTTCATGGAATGTTACCCTTAATACTTTTAAAAGGGCCTCGACCTATACACGTCTCACATTTATTTAAATCAAAGCATTATTTAGGATATATTACTCTAAAATTAAACCCTCCTGAATTTTTTGCTGATGTTGTAAATAGGTGCAATAAATATCAGTCCTCACCATGTAATTTAACCTGCATGTTGTGTTCTTGGCCTTTTTTAGTCAATTTTGGGAAGAACTACTTTCACTTCTCTAGTGGTAATCCACTACACCTCCCTCTAGTACTCAGTGGGTCAAGGAAGTGATGTCCTTTTTAAAACTGGAAAGAATCAGATATTCGGTCAAAGGTAATTTAAGTACATTTCAAAAGAAATGGGATAATTCCCTAACCTTTTTTTGGTTTCTTCTAATTCCTGTTCCCTTCTCTCTCTCTCTTCTCTTACCCATTCCTTTCTTCTACTCCTTTTCCCAACCCCCGCCAAACACATTTTTTATATGCTAAAAACTACTGTAGTGCGTTTGATTTTTACGATAATGATCCAAGATTGTATTATAGATCCAGATCGGTCACCAGCCTATCGTGGGGTGCACACACACCATTTACTCACAGACTCACACCTATAAGCAATTAAGAGTCTCCAATCAACCCAAGAATATTTCTGGACTGTGGGAGGAAGCTGGAGAACCAGGAGAAAAGATCCCAGCCCAAGTCCTTGAACCTGCAACCTTCTTGCCATGAGGCAACAGCACTGCAACAGCCTGCTTCAAATTGGTAATGCAACCCTTCATGTCTTGGTGCCCATCTAGAATCATTTTGAAGGCCACGGCCTAGTCCCGCCACCACAAGATAGAGCCCCAACATTCCCCCAATGCCCCTCCCATGGCGTTCAGAATTGATTTTGAAAATGCCATCGCTTGCTTTTAAACCACCGAGTGGCCTTGCCCCATCCTACATTGTTGACCTTGTAACTTTCTACACCTCTGCTCGCACTGTCAGATCTACAGACCAGCTGTTGCTCTCAGTCCCCAGGGCAGGAGACAGATGGTGGGAGGGCATTTGCCGTAGGGCTCCACAACTGCAGAATAACCTTCCATGTCCATGTCAAAACTTTTTTTTAAAAACTTTATTTTTTTTTTAACTTTATTTTTAAGATTTGTATTATTTGTCTTTCATCGAAATGTCCTTGATTGCGTTGAAGTTATTCTAATCTGTAAATTCACTCTTTACCCTTTTCCTTTAAAGAACATTGACGTTTTTGAAACTCTTCATAAACTTGTCTTTGAAAAGTTCTATACGAAGAAAGTTATAGTTATTATTACCATCCACTCCCATAGCTACCGTTGATTCTATCAGATATCATTGACAGCCGTGATGGAATCACAGCCTGAACATAAAAATGGATGCAGCTAAAAGTCAGGCAGTCTCTGCGGTCAATCAACACCCACACAGAAAATAGCTGCTATGCAGTGAAAAAGATCTTCGAAGAAAGACCAGGTAAGAAACCACTATGGCGATTCTGAAAGCAGATCTGAACAACATTATTTCCAGGACACAATTGACAGAGGGTTGAAATTCAGGCTCACGCAGGAACAATGCAGGCTGGATTGGATTGGCTCTGGACAAGGTGGGTGGGGGGAAGTAATCAAAAGAAAAGTATATTTTTGCCTTCTTTTTCCACAATCATTTGTAGTCAACTGGCTGTAACAAACCATATCAGCATATGTAATGCGTGCGGCAATAAATCCGACTAGTATCTGTCTATTAGGTAATGCTACAGGTGTTAAAGAAAACAGATTTTTTCCTGTTTTTCGATTCGGAAAACTCAAGCCGAGTATAAGGGCAGTTCTCAAGACGATCAATAAACACTCCATTTCCATAGCAACCGGCATTCCATCTTCCGACAGAGCAGAGTGCATTTTTTGTGTTTGTTTGCTGAACTGCTTGGTTTCTTTCCTGAGACTGAACAAGGCACGAATGATGTGATCACACCTCCAATTGTTTCTATTTAAAGTCTGAAGTTCAAATCTGAATGCACCCGCATCCCTGAGTACAGCATCGGAATTTGCCATGGAGTCAAATATCCACCTTTATGACACAGTGTAAACAATAATGGTTAATGGTGAAATGTTGTTATTGTTGTTTATGTGAACTCTTCATATCCTATATTAAAGCTTCTTTCTGCATGTTTCCAGGGTGTTGTACACCGCACAAGTTATAAATCCAATTCAGCCACATTTTTCATTTTAGATTAGATTCGAATAGATAGGACTTTATTGATTCCTTTTGGGACGTTCCCTGAAGCATGGCAATACATGGTTATTGTAAAGTCCACATGGTATAAAGTAGATGAGTAGATTATTGTACATGGAATTGGAAAAATAGAAATACGTAGGTTATAGGTTACGTATTCCGTATACATTATGTGCATTTTTATGAATTATATACATATACATACACTAGGATAGCTACACTATATACACTGTATATAGTGCATCTACCCTATATTGTAATATATTGTACACTCTTATACTGTCTTTACTACTATTGCTAATGCAATTTCCCCATTGTGGGACAAATGAAGGATTATCTTATCTTGATATTCAAATATAAATACATATAGTAGTATATATAAAAATAATAAAAAAAAATATATAGTATAATATAATACGTATAATAAATATAAGCTATAAGTAAGATATTGAATATAATATATTCAATATATTAGAATTGGATATAATATATATAAATATGTATAAGAAATCAAATATGCAAGAATAGATCTATACATACACATATATACATACAAACATGTTCATACTCATATACATACGTACATATAATCTGAATTTTGAAAATATGTAATTAATAAAAATAATTTTATATGACTGGAAGAGTTATATCACACACCCACATGCACACGCACACACACGCACATGCTTTAGGATATATGAAGAGTTGACATGAACAACATTAACAATGTTTCACCATTCCATATCATGTGTATACATGTGTAGGACATATACTATTGTAGTGTTATAGTGTTATAGTTATGATTGTTGTATGATTTCACAGGTTTCATGTCTTATCTTTGGGAGCAGCAGCCCTAACTTTATGAATAAAATGCACTTACATCTCAGTGACAACCCCTGCAGTTCCTTCCTTTCAATGAGTCAGGGGGTAATTACATTTAATGAGGGACTAAATGAATGAATGGAGGAGAGATGGAATAATCAGTCTGTGCACCTGTAATAAGCCAAGAGGCACACCACTGCTGCTACTGCATCAGTGCTGTCTACACCAGACCTACACACGTGTGTAT
Source organism: Lepturacanthus savala (assembly GCA_030544235.1). Taxonomy (NCBI): domain Eukaryota; kingdom Metazoa; phylum Chordata; class Actinopteri; order Scombriformes; family Trichiuridae; genus Lepturacanthus; species Lepturacanthus savala. Next base: position 16,619,938 of record CM060471.1, on the reverse strand, counting down.
TTTGTTCCTCGCCTGAACATTTACGCAGCAGTAGCAGCTCTGCGTGTTGGAGGTAAAGGCCAGTCATCCGTCCTGTCTGGAAGTGGTGATGTGCGTGGCTGTTAAGGAGGAAATGCCAGAACAGAAGAATACTCTATTTCCTGAGGCAGGTGTGTCAGAGAGGAATGAACGGATTGGAAAAAGTTCAACCGAACAAAGAATTCAGAAGACAAGGAGGGTGCAAACATATAAATAGTCTAATAAATAAGGCAAAATGCACGTCTGCGTGCAATAGAGAGACATAAAATAGCCCCAGAGTCTCTCTCCAATGTAGTCTTCCAGCTCCTCCCCGCTGGTGAGTTATTTTTAGCCCATGAAGACTTTCCAACCAAGAGCATGAGTGTCTGTCTGCCACACAACCACACGTGAATCCGCCGCACGTGCGGTTCTCACAGCGTCAGGCATCATCAACGACCCGCATCACTGCCGCCGGTGCCAACAGCATGTGGAAGAAAGGACGGGGAGAGAAAGACAATGAGGTGGAGAGATGGACGCATAAATAGATCTATATTTGTGTCAGGAGAGCCAACAATGGATTGTAATATATATCTGATTCCTCTTTGACTAAAAAGAAAAAATATATTTTAAAAAAGTGTGTGGCAGCTGGACAGATGGCACTACACCACTGTTTTTTGTTGTGTCCAGTGTCCACCATGTTGCAAATTTATACCTTCTCATATCGCGAACATTCGCAAAACATGCTGAGCTCGTGGGTGCTGAGCTAATTCACGGTGGTGCCGAGGCACCTAAACTCGCCCCTGGAGGTTACCACTCTCATGCTATAAATATATATTAAATAAGCAAAAAGAAAGAAATAATACAAAAATGGAAAAAAAAGACAACCTGTAAAAAGAAAACAACATAATCATTTAAATTACATATATAATTTAATCCTTTAATCTGAAAAGCGGTGGGAAAAAGTCAAAATTTATTTAATCCTACTCAGTCTCCATGAATTATTAATATTATTAATATTTCCTCTTACATAATCGGTTGTTTATTGCTATATGAATAAGTTAACGGTAATCAAAGAAGAGGTAACACATATATTTTGTTACGATTTTCCCAATCCAATCTGAAATTTAAGAAATTGAGTGACTGAATTAACTGTTCGTACATAGAGTACATGGAGAGGAAAAGCAGCAAAAAGTTCTTATAATTATAGAAATGCATATTTATGAATGATTGTATTATATTTAGTTTATTATATATATATTATTATATAGTTTATTCTTATTTTGTCTGCCTTGAGATGCTGTGACTGCTGGTTTTGATGAGTGTTATATGATAAAGTTTATTATTATTATTATTATTATCAGCTACATAAAATATACTTGTTCACAGATGAAACCTTCACAACATGAGATTAGTGTAATCCAGGATTAAATATTACAATTGCACAGGGAATGAGATTTTTTTTTTTTTTTTAGATAAGTGGTTTTAGTCCAAACTGGAGGCTATCAGATCAGGCAATACCAGGAGTTTCCCATCATGCACTGGGTCTTGCAGTCGCTAGAGAGTAACTGCAGCGCCTGGCTCTAAAAAGTGCAGCTGCGTTGATCTTGTGAGAATATCATCTGCCTGACGTCAGAGTCAGTCGAGCTCAAGTCGGACATAAGATTAGCGAGCAGGCATTGCACGGTGGTCACCGGTGATCGATTCTGCCCAGGCCTGGATCACCTCAAACAAGCCTATTCTCATTCTCCAGAGAGTAGTTCTTTGTATAACAGGCACCGCACATGGTCTGGAACGGGGTTGTGTTTATAGGGCTTTACTAGTCTGGCAGCTCTGGAATTGAACTTTCTTGAGAATTTCAAAATGTAGCATAAAGATCACATGGGTCCAACATGTTTGATTAAATTAATAAAAAAAAAAAAAGAGACTAGATCCAAGTAGGAAAACAAAGACAATTAGTCCTGATCTAAATTACATAACCCAAAAGAGCAGCAGCAGGAGCATCATGTGAATTCGATTTATTACATTTCAATTGTATGAGTGTATGAAATACAAATAGTGAATGTTTCATAATAATGTTATCATTTCAAGGTTTTTTTTTTATTATTCTCATCCTGGTTAAAATGGGCCTCTGTATGTGTTTTCTGTTGGGATCTCCTGTATTAACAGCATGTTTTGATTTGATTTCTCCATCTTATCTTATCCTTAGATTTTTGTAGCTCTGCCTCTGACCATCTGGTGTTTGCACTTTGCGTGATCTGGGATCAGCGGTTGTTCTAGCTTTAGTCCAGATTCCTCTTTGACATATCCACAACAGAGAAGTTCTTAAGATATTTAAACACATCTTTGGCTGGGCCGGTAGCTGTATTCTCTACCATCTGCTTTTGTGCTTTAAAAATCTGTTCTGACACCTTCTATGAGCTGGTGATGTTCCCCGATTATGTGTTTCACATCTTATGAATATAAATTAGGGATCTGGATCGTTTAAGTTTGATGTGTTTTGCAGATGTGAATTAGACATTTTAAGCTTAATTAGAGCCCTGGCAAAGAAGCTGAACTATTGAACTGTTGCTGACATCCAGCAGTGGCTGTGCTTATTTAAGCACTCTGGTCTGTTCTGCATTATCCCTTTAAAGTGGGCATATTGGGCACATTTCCATGTTTTTTTTAATGTAATTTGCTGGCTCTACTGGAATATTTTCACTTATCTTATATAGACACTGCCCAAGTTACAAACACAATAGGTTCCGACAGGCCATAAGCAGGACATAAAAACAACACATAAATGATTATAACATATTTAATAATAATAAAAAGACTTAATATGTTTTATTATGTGGTCCTTCCCTTTCTAAATTGTTCCCTCGGTGTGGGTTGCAGCATAAAGGAGAACTCAGATGTGGCGTGTGGTTCAAAATGTGAACTTGTAAATGCGTTAAAGCATTTTACAAACATTTATGGAAATCAGTCGGTGGTTGTTTGTAAATCGGTTAGTTAGTATCTTAGGGAACTGCTGTACTGCCTTCTTAAGCAGCTCCTCAATTCATCCTCTGTCTGAAACAGCCTGTCTCTTTAAGGCCCCTCCCTTTGAGTACACTCTGTTCTGATTGGATAGCTGCCTCTCAGCAACCCAGACATCAATAGTAAGATTTCACTTGCACTTCTTCATTCTTTACAATGAATTTCAACTTCTCACATGTTTGAGGTGAAATCTTATCCATGATATGGTTGTGTGCAATGTGATTAGCTAACATTTAGCAACCTGAGCAGCAAAGGCTATGGAACACATGCCTTTTTGTGGGCATGTGTGAATGACCTGACATCCGGTGGAGGAGGAAACTTTGCAAACAGCATTCAGAGGAAGCTGAAGTCCTCGCTTTTGACTTTCACCGAGCGATTTATTTTCAATTCGTACCTCAGGGTTTGGAACTTTGACCATGTTAATCATAGACATCAGGAAATGTAAAAAGGCCTGTGGTCCCTTTAATTCCTACAATTACCGTTCATTGACAGTCCATATTCCATTGTGACAGAGTCAGACCTGCTGAGAACTTTGACCTATCTAAAGCAGAAAGGTCAAGACATAATTCCACATCATTACCCTAAGTGACATTTGTCAGGGAGGTGACAGTAAAAGTCAACAGAGCTGCTGTGCTCTATTGATTGTTCAGAAAGCGAAATACAAACCTCCTTTGATTCCGCTGCACATTCCCTGATAAACGACAATGATGCACACACATTTGAAGAAGTGATGCACAGAGCTAAAGGAGCTAAAAGAGAAAAAGATCAAGAAATTCAACAGAGATTTGGAGGATATGAGAAAGGGTTTTTATTATTGGAACAAGGGAATATCACTGTCTGAGTTTAGAAGAAAACAGCAACATTGTGAATCTACCACCGATTTTTTTTCCAGGTAGTGTTTCCTCTACTAAGAGCGGGTGTTTTTCATCAAGGGGCCAGGCAGCTACAGACAAACAGTGGCAGACTCATGGGGGCACAGAGCGTACAAAACCAAGACAACCAACCAACAAAGGGCCCGACAATGGCACCACTCCAAGCCAGAAAGATTTAAATGTCTTAAATAACAGCAAGGTCCTTTCTCCTGTACAGTTTGAGGTACTAAATCCTGGTGTAACATTTGTCTCAACAACTCCCGTTAATGACTGAGGGTAAAAGGGGACGCCTTCTGTTTCTCCACGAATTTAAAAGTTGAAGAAATTCTGTGATTCACCCAAAAAACAGCAGGATAAATCCATTGTTTCGCCTGGTGAACCAGAAGTGATCATAGAATCCTCTATGGAGAGGGACAGTACTCTATTCAAAGGAAACAAGACACTTTCTCTCATTTATAAGTCAACACCAGTGAATCTTATTGCATGCTCGTTGAACAGGACACTGATAAACTTGAGCGCTATATACAAATACCACAAGGACATGTAATTAGATATATAACAGCTTTAGAAAAGCTATTTGAAATGGATTTTCTTATATGTGGATGTCTGAAAGTTTATCATCAGGAATGGGGGTAAATGTAAAGAGAGCGATAGGTCTACGGAATTTTGGGATCACGGAATCGATTTGTTTTTCTTTATAACCTCTGGGAAGACGGTTGTTTCGCAAAGTAAGCATGTTCTCTATATTCACTTAATTCTCCGGGGTTGGCTGTATAAAATACAGAGAGCGTTACAAGCTGTAGGCTTTTTGTATAGAACCGCGTATAGTATTTTCCACAAGTATGATCCAAGTCTGGGAAATGATCCAATCAAAGGCAAAATCCTTAGTGAATTTGTTAAAGCATTCACAGCAAAAATTTGGATTTGTGTAGAATGGGTCTAGTTCACCCATGTTGCCTCTGAACAGGCAAAACGGTCATCCAGAAAATGGACATAAGCCCATGTATCCATTTTTAAATTAACTTCCTATAGCAAGTCTTTTGAAAGAGAATTTAGTTATGACTAAGAATCATTTTTAAATTGGGAGGAGTGAATTTAAAGGTTTATATATATATATTTAAAAGGAAATAATAAATACTATGTCCAAATCATGTAGTGACTGTAAATTAAATGTGGATTCCTTCAGGAACAGGGTTTATAGAGTCCTATTAAATCTGAACATATTACTTATCTGCTTTACAAATGAAGGTAGATCCGTATAAAATGGCGTAATGAAAAAATCAATGAAGCTAACGAAGATGTGAGAGATCCGATGTCTGCAGCATGTGACGCCCAAGAGGGTGATCACGAATCTATCGAATTTTAGATAGCACATAAAACACAGGGGTGATAGGATTATTGATTTTTAAGCATTCCATTTCCCTTTTGGATTCCCCTCTTTCAAACACATTCCTCGACAGTATCATAATTATGGCTTGTTATTAATCTTTTAACACAGGGAGTGGAATCATCTGATAATTTCTTATAGTTTCATCTGATAACCGTTTTAAACACTCTATTGTGCAATCAGATAAATGAATAATGACTGTAGCCCCTCCTTTATCAGCTGGCTCGATTATAATTGATTGGGCTGATTCGAGATCCCTCAAATCTCTTCCTTAGATAAATTTACTTGAAATTATTTGCCTTGTTTAGGTCCAACCGCTCCATCTTGCTCAATCACACTACGTTTAAATTGATTCAGATCATCAAACAAATTTAAATATTATTTTCTTATTATTTTAGTAAAGATGTTGGGGATCATCAAGATGTTTTCTGGCAAGACCTTAAGCTTGTTCCTTAATGTTCCTTTAACTCAGAGGTAATTTTGGTCTTGGAACTCTGCTTGAAACCCATTTTTGCCCCAGTCTCTTTCTTATGGTGGAGTCATGAACGCTGACCTTAACTGGGGCGAGTGAGGCCTGCAGTTCTTTGGATGTCTTTTGGATTTCGTGACCTCTTGAATGAGTCGCCGCTGCTCTTGGAGTAATTTTGATTGGCCGGCCACTCCTGGGAAGGTTCACCACTGTCCCATGTTTTCTCCGTTTGTGGATAACATCTCTCACTGTGGTTCGCTGGAGTCCCAAAGCTTCGTAACCATCTCCAGACTGATAGATCTCAATTACTTTCTTCAACCTCTAGGGCCCTTCACTAAAGACCTTTATTGGTAGAATCAAGTGTGTTACTGCTTGCTGAGTTCAAGTTCTCTAGCCACACACCTGGCCTGATTACTGCCACACCTGTTCTGAATCAGGAAACCACTTAAATAGGACCTGCCTGACAAAGTGATGTAGACCTGCAACCAGCACCAGATGATCTGAAACGTCTAAGTGTGATTAAAAATACGAAATCAGGATTGAGGCAAACACATTTTCCCACCACCGTGTGTTTCCAATGAAGCATTGCAGTTGTTGGGAAGAATCCATCCATTTTAATTCTGACAGTGCTGTTAATAAGGTACAAAGTTACCCCCACTCAGAAGCAAAGCTTCACAAATATTTCACCATTAAAATTCTTCACCCTCAGTGTTTTCCTATAGTCTCCTAGTCTCGCATTGTGTGGCTGTAATGACTCTTCGGCCCTTTCTGTGTGAACTATTGCTGTAGTTTCTTTGAACCGTCGCAACCACGCTTGACGTGATTATTTCACAGAGGACTCTACAGAGCGCTCGTTATCTTCTCTTTGTAATTCCAATCAAGAGCATATCTCCTTTTCTTAGCACCTGGCGTAGTACGTGATCAAAGTTGAACCAGGTCACAGTTGAGGCTGAGCTGTCCTAAAACCTCCTTGTCTGGAATCAATTTTCATATAATTATTATATAATAGGCGATTTATGATAAGATTAGGATTCAACATTAGGGGGAAAAAAAAAACCCTGATTAAATCTTTCTTTCTTTTTGTCCTATGATTTATTTCACCCGTTGCTGACAGGTTTTATATCCTGTAGGCGGGCTGCTGCTAATCCGGTGGATCCAGTGACAATTTTACAGATTGTTGTCGTCAGTACAGGTGCAACAGTGAGCAATGTTTTCGCTTCATGCTCTCCCTCTTCCCTTTCGTCTTTTGCTTTGAGCGACTCCGTGTGTTCGGTGCAGGTGGGATAGAAACTCAGGTCCCTGAAGTTTCTTTTGTAAACCTTTTGTGTTGAGTAGTTGACCTTGGTCAAGTCTGGTTTTGACAGATTTCTTTCAAAAGAACCCGCTCTATCATGCTGTTCATGTCACCACACACCGCTATGCCAGTAATATACGTTTGTGTGCCATCAAAGCCTTTAATAACCTCCTTTATTGTTCTAGAAAATTGAGGATATAGTGTGTCCCAAGTGGAAGCTTTAAAATTCAATAACTTACAAATGAGATGCTGAAATCTGCACAGGTGAGCGCTTTAACTGCTGAGCGATTATTGGCGTGTGCTAATTACATCTAAATTCCGTGCGCCGCCGGAAGCTGCTGACAATCAAGACACGTTCTGAGAATTCAAGGCAACGCAAGTATTTGCATTTACTCATTCCGTTCACATCAGCCCACGTCAGAGTTGACTCGCCTTTCGTTTTTATCCTTGAGCTGTGTGTTACTGATTTTTTTTTTCTGTAGGTTGCGCCGGTTCCTTTCATTGTTTTCCTTTAAGGAAGTCATCCCTTACACTCTGAGAGTTAATCGCCCTCTCCGTTATCTTTGCGGACTTCATAATCGGCAATTATTCTGCAGAACTGCTCCTTTTGTTCCTATTGACATTACCTTTTTTCTTCCTCACCGCCACGTCCCCTCGCTGACTGCTATTCACCTCTGAATGAGTCAGAATAGAGTAATAGCCTTTCTCATTATCCCAGCCTTTCTCAAAGAGAACTTGACATTTGCATGTTTCAAGTTAAGTCGATTTATTCCAGAGTTTTTCCCACATCTGCTGCTTGTCCATGGCGCGCATCCTCACGCTTTTCACTCGCGTAAACGCTCGTCTTTATCCGTTCCAGTCAGTTGATCTCGGTGCTTGACAAATGTTGATGACATTTTGCACAGAGATGTCCGCTTCTCTTAGCAACAACTCACTCATTAAAAAAAAAATGATCCCGTTCAACTATTTCTCTAATAAGAGATGCCTCCAAAAGGTCAAACGGTTCATACACATCTTCATTACTTGTACGACTGCGGGCCCACTCATGTCCTTTGTGTATTTGCCAACTCAAAAGGAAACACACACATAAAAGATCCATCAATGTAATCTCCCCCTGTACCGGAGAGAGGCGTGTGAGGAAGGTAGTGGCTATTGATTCATCACCTTTTGTCTGCTCCACTCCACAGGCATTTCTTTTTTTTTTCTGTCCCTGTTTTCTCAACAAGTATTCTGACAAAGTCAAGTCAACTTGACTTGAAATAAAACTTGGCTGATAAAAGTGTGTCTAGATAAGTGCGAGACGGTTTCCACATGTCAGTAATGGCGTTGTGTTGAAATGTCTCGGAAAGAGTGGAAGTGCAGGTGGCAGAGCAGCGTATCGCTGCTTACATCTAGTGGTAGAGGAATGAACTGCAGACTGGTCTTTATTTTTTTGTAATAAACTAGTCATGAACCATATAGTTGTTGATGGTGGTGGCCTTTCTCTGTAAAACATTTCAGGCATCTTGATAAAGTGGTTTATATATATATATATATAAATCTAATCCACAATAACTGGATTTCAGATAAATTACAGCCACATCAAGGCTGCCTGGCTTCATGATTGTTGCCATAGAGACGGTGTTGAAGGAGAAGTTAAAGTCTGCTCCAGTTTGTTTGCTTTTGCTGCAGCATTTCACTGGTTCAACACGAGCACTTTGAATCGTAACTGCTGTGTCTAGTCGATCTCTAGAAATCAGCAAATCCGTAAGTCATCTTCTGTTAGAAGATAGCTCAGCAGGTCCCCCCCCCCCCTCTCACACACACACACACACACGCACACACACACACACACAGACTGGGGAAACTGTTCAAATTTCATTTCAAAAAGGAGCATGTGTGTATATAATACACACACACACAATGCATAAGTACATTTTATGCACATTTTTCTGATAATAGTCAAGTAACATTTTCAATTCAGTCCTTGTACTTTAAAGTAACTTTGTGTCAACGGTATTTCTACTTGTACTCAAATAAAGGATCTTTTGTCTTCTGAATTGCGCTGTAAAATATAGATGGTCAAATCTATAAAAGATAAAAAATACTTTTCATCTTTTCTATTCTTTGCCCACTCATGTCCTTTGTCCATTTTTGCAATTCAAAAGGAGAGTAGGACAAACCCCCCCCCCCCCCCCCCCCCCCACACACACAAATAATAGAATAGATGTATTGATTCATCACCTATTATCTGCTCTGCAGGGATTTTGTGTGTGTCCATGTGTGTGAAAACATAGAAGTGAATGAATACAATGTTTAAATGCATGTGTGTGGCCAGTGTAAATGAATAGTTACTCATATTGTGTATTATAAATATATAACATCATCTTTACTTACTTCCATTACTCTCCAATCTATTATTATCTATAAAACTGACAAAAGGAAGCTGAGCCTAATGACGTGAAGGGAAATGCTGATTTGAAACTTTAAAGTTGAGTCATCTCTTGATGTAAAGCTGAGTAAATCATGTCCTTAAATCCCCGCTACACAGAGGATAAGCTCTTTTGATTAAAGCGCCAACATTTCTTTCCTCTGGTGCCACCGTCAGATCAAAGTACTTGTTTTGCCCCCATAGAGTTTTCTAAATTAATCTCAAAAAAATTTGTCTTATTTCATTCTATTACGTGTAATGAGCCTAAGAGCCTCCAGCCTCTTAGCACAGTTTAGGTTTTTAATTGCCTTAAATATGTCTCCAAATAGACTCATTTATCTCACTTTCATAGGAAGAACTAATAAAATCTCTCACCAAAACCTCTTGTCTGCCTCTAAATTGTTGATTATCAAATTAAAGCTAAATATACTAATCTTTCTTGTCAAAGGCAAATGATGTTCTTCCTAATTCTGTTTTGAAGACGGCGCCAATTCACCACTGTGAATATTATTATTAATATTCAAACACTTTGCTATGGCAGGATGGTTGGTGTTAGTGTTTGTTTTAGCTTTTAAAACTCCATTCACTAGTCAGAACAGTAAGACACTTGTAGTAAATAATGGCGGCTGAATGGAAAAGGAAGACTGGACCTAATATCCACCAGAATCACAGAAATACTGAAACTCTCCTCTGGACCCATGCATCACTTAGAAACTTCCTTATTTTTGAAAGAAAAACACTGTTGTTTTCAATAAAGATAACTTTAAACTAATCAGAAATACACTCTATACATTGCTCATGTGGTAAATGGTGCAATATGTACAATCACACACTCACAACTCATTGAAAACACAAAATTGTCAGGGTGACCCCAAACTTTTGAATGGTAGTGTATTCATTAAATAAAACTGTATGAGTCAGAAAACATTCAAAAAATACTACGTAATGCATCTTTATTGTACAGTAAACCTACTTGCAGAAAGCCTATTAACTATTAATTAACCAACTGGCAGCAATGATGAAAGTTACAGTAATTATTTAGTAGTACTGTATTTCTGGTTCACAGCATTCTGTCTTTACTGTGAAATAAAATACCAATTAAATACTGTTATTTCAGTTGTATTTACAGTATTAGGTGATTAACTGTAAAATTAAAAGAGAAATACTGTTATTTCGGTTGTATTTTTATATTTACAGTATTGGATGATTAAAAATACAGTAATACTTTGACTACTTGTGATTTGTTGTAAAACATACAGGAATCTACTGTAATAACCGTTTACAGTATTGTTACTTTGTTTAACAGTAAAGAACTGTATATTTCACTGCATAACTGTAAAATTGTTTAAATTGATGGTGGAACATGACCAGGAATAATTTACTTAAGTACTGTACTTGAATACAATTTTGAGGTACTTGTACTTGAGTATTTCTATTACTGCTACTTTATATTTCCACTCCACCACATTTCAGATGGGCAATATTGTAATTTGTGTGGAATTTGCATGTTCTCCCCGTGTCTGCGTGGGTTTTCACCGGCTTCCTCCCACAGTCCAAAAACATGCTGAGGTTAATTGGAGACTCTAAATTGCCCGTAGGTGTGAGTGTGTGAGTGAATGGTGTGTGTGCCCCACGATTGGCTGGCGACCATCTGGGGTGTATCCCTGCCTCTCGCCGTAACGCGCTGGGATTGGCTCCAGCAGACCCCTGTGACCCTAATGAGGAATAAGCAGGTATAGAAAATGACTGACTGATGACTGAATATTGTAATTTATAATATAATACAATCTAATATACCCATAATATAATCTAGTACTTTTGTTTTCTATACTTGGGTATTGGGTATTGTGAGTGTTTCAGTCGACAGCTTGGGTAGGATCCTGGCCTCCTTCCGTTTCTTTCAACCAATAATTACACAGACGTTGTACGGTGGTTACGCCCCCTGTGGGAGTGCATTGGTAATAACTTTATTGCAAAAATACAGGTTCCCTCTTTCCCCGAGCAACACCACCCCAGAACTGACACACACAGTCTACACACACCCACAAACAATAAACCCGCTCGCGGCGGTTTTCATCTCCGCCCTCCACCTCGCTGACCTTCATTCGCAAACACACACTTTCACCCCCTTTTTTTTTTAGTTTTACATTCATTCGCTCGCTTTCTCGCTCTCTCCCCCCTCTCCGTACGTTGCTCTCTTTTTGCATTTCCATTGGTTGAAACAATAATAGTAGATGCAGAACAACAAAGTTCACCAGCAGCATTAACATGAGATCTCCTTCCTCCGTTCCGCGTCTCTGCCAGAGTCCGTGAGAGCGCCCGGTTGGGTGGGTGTGTCTGCCTCCTGACTGTCTCTGATACAGGATCGTGAGGGAAGGTTGATTTGCATAGCGGACTCATGCGCTACAATTGGCTACATTCTCCCACATCCAGAACCCCAAAAAACGAACGAACGAACGAACCAAAACGGACCAAAAACGACAACAACAAAAAAGCAACAAACGGATCAGAAACCTAAATGGAAAATCCAAATAAAAACAGCAAATGTTAAATATGCTCTCTGAGTTAAGTGCCAACCTTTGGTTTAGTTACAACGCTCAATCAACATCAGTAAATTCTTGAAGAACTTTACATTGGCCAGTTGTTTAATAAGGACTTTGTTATTTTATATATATATTTATATATATATATTTTTTTAATAGAATAAAGCATATAATAAATGTTCTCTACACATGTCAGAACGCTACTAGGTAAAGGGGTGTGTGAATTAACTGTTACTATCCGTTACTGCGTTACAACTGAGGAATGGTTGACATCTCTGAAGAAGATAGCTCACTTGGCTGAAAATATACCTCTAATACATATATATCATATAAAGCATATTCATATTGGACATGTCACTGTCTCAGGCTGAAGAGATGGGCATTTTTTTTTTTTCTATTCACATCTGAGGTCTCAAAACTAGTTTCAGTGGGAGGGAGAAATTAATAAAGTGTGAATTCATAAGTGCCACTGAAGTTCACCTGAGGCCTTTTAAAGTGAAACAAACGCCGTCGACTTCTCTCCAGCTGCTGCTGCTGCGCCCCCCCCCCCCCTCCCCCTCCCCCCTCCCCCCTCATACAGCACCTCACAGTCAAATCCTTCAGAAAGTGCACTTCTGTCAAGGAACCTCTCAAAGCGCACTTATGAATCTCCGTTTTCACCGATAAAGCCAAAGAGACGGGTATCCTAACCTACATTCTCTCGTTCCTTCTCGACTTTTCCTCCCCTGCTGGCCTGTTTCTGGTGCTACGGTCTCCTGTTTGTAAGAAAGAAAGAAAGAAAGAAAGACAGACAGACAGACGGACAGAAAGGAAAGGAGCAGAGAAAAAAAAGGAAGCACTTTTCTTGTTTAATCTCCCGGTAGAAACGGGAGAGCTGTCATTAGGTCGGCGAGCGGTTTGGGAGGTGGCGGAAACTCCAGCTAGACACTTGTGAAGTGCACTCCACTTCTATTTGAAATGCAGACATGAGGAAGTACCACTTTAAGTTTATCAATATTCGTTAATTATCATTATCAACATTCCATAAGGTCTTATTAATTAACATACAGGTTTTCATACATGAGTTTTTCTGTACATGACTTTTTAGTTATTAGAGAGTTCGGGAGTTGGGATTTACTGTGCGCGCACACAGGAAACCAAACCCCCCCAGGAACTGAAACTGAAACGGGGGAAAAAATATATATATATATATATATATATATATATATATATATATATATATATATGGCTGTCCATCTGAAACAGACCCAGTTTTCGGCTACGTGTGTGTCCAAACGGGAAATGCCCATGAAGAAAGAGGAAGAGGCGTGGCTACTTGGTAAGAGGGCCTCCCCCCCCTGAGCTGAGAGGATCCTGTCGGGCGGAGGACGAGTCTGCCCGGAGGAGTTCGGTGTCCCCGGAGTCAGACCCTGAGCCACCGAGAAGCGGCATGCTCGCCAGGCTGGCTGCACAGGGGAGAAAAGAAAAAAAATCGAAGAAAGAAAAAAAAAAAAAAAGCCCTCGCGGAAAAAAACCCAGGGGGGGCGGAGACGAGAAAAAACAGTCCCGGGAAGTAAAGGGGAGGAAAAGGTTGAGGTTGTAGTTGGGGGGTCAGAGTGACTGCATAGACAGAATAGTGGGTCAAAAGAAGGGGGGGGGGGGGGGGGGGGGGGGGGGGGGAGGAGAGGAGGGGGGGAAAGGGGAGGAAGGCAAAGAGGGGCTAAGCGGGGTGCTGCAGGCGCTGAGGGAGGCTCTACGTCATGTGTGCGTGCATGTGTTTGCGTGTGCATGTCGTTTTTCTTCGAGGGAAGGGAAAGGAGGAGGAGGAGGAGGATAGGAGTTTAGTCGGTCCTCCCGAGCCCAAATTTCCAGGCCTGTCGAGGCGAGGCCGGTGACGCGTTGGGGGGCGAGACGTCAGTCGAGCAGAGCGGGACTCCGGTCAGAAGACAGCTTGACCCCCGTCAGACACAGCCAGAAGCTCCCGGCGCTGCTCGACAGCTCCTGGACAGAGGAGAGGGGAGAATGAGCAGCTAGGATGACGTGGAAGCGCTTCGGCCTTCAGAGGATTACATCACATAGACATCAGAGCTCCCCCCCCCCCCGCTCGAAAATATGTTATCTTTCAGGTGAAAGAACAGAAGAACACCATCTGCTGATGTGAGTTTCTCTGTGCTGTGCCTACAGGAAGGATCTGTGACATCACAACTAGTCTGCAGCTACGATACAGGTTCTCCGATGCACAAACACTGAGAACGGACTTACTCCTTATTACTTTATGACAATTGAGACGTATAAATCGCCTCATAGATGTGCCTTTATTGGGGGAAACACTGCATTAGCGGCAATGTAGCACAGGACTGTTTGCCAGTGCCTGCCCCCTATTATTTAAAGTGGAGTATTTTTTATGCATCTTAAAACATTGCTGCAGGGGATCTTTGAGAGATATAATTGCTAATATAATTATTTTTATTAATCAAATGTTGTAATTTGTAAAATACATTCAAAAAATATAAATAAAATTGTTTTTTTTTTTTCTTTTAAATAGAGCTAGCCTCTTGGGTGTTTAAAAAATAAGAATATTAGAGACAACAAAGTTGAAGACATAATATGTTGTGTAACTTGTTTAATTTGGACAAAACTCACAAAGGATTTAAAGGACATTTTTCTATTTGTTATATCACTGATTCCTGGTTTATTATTAAAGTGCCTGTTGACTTAGAAGCAACTACAATACCATGATAAAGGGTTTCATTATAATAATTATTAATACCAGACATTTACCGGTTTCATCGCTGGTGAGAATGTTGACATTCCACATTTTTTAATATTATCTTGTGAAAAAGCAATCGAAGATCAATGTGCATTTGCTCCCATGGCGAGATAAGATTTTTACACTTGCAGAAGTGTAAAAACAGGAGGCGACACCTTTGCTTGTCAGAGGTGTTTCACTTTTTCTTTAACTGAAAAGACAGTTCAGCAGTCTCTTACTTTGGGAAGCTGAAATAAACCCTACTGCCTTTTGCTAAAGGCTCAAAATGACTCATCTCGGGATTTGTTCACAGCTAATTTATGATCTAGTTGCTGCCTGTAGATATTTTTTTTTCCAAACTAAGGTACCATTGTTGTCATTTCTGCTGCACCTTTAAACAAATTTGACACATGACAGATTCGAAAAGCCCCCCCCCCCCCCCCCCCCAAAAAAAATCACCTTTGGCTCTTCACAGTTGTTACAAATCAGCGCACATCCCCAGGATATAGCTACGTGCAAATAGGGGCTTAGCCTACTTTTGTGCCAGATGAGTCTGGTTCGGCAGAAAGTAAAATGTTGCTATTCTGACCTGATTTAGAAAATTGCAAAAGAAGCAAACTTCGCCGGGCACAAAAATATGAACGCTCTGTAGCGGATGACTGACATTTCCCTTTTAAATATTTAAAGAAGTGTTATCATGTAACTCAGCGCCGTGTTTACCTGTAAAGCGGTGGAGGGAGGTGGTGATGAGGAGGTGTTGTGATGAGGAGGATGGAGGAGATGATAGTGGTGGAATAGCGACAGGGACTCAGAAGAGAGGAAGTAAGCAAGGAGAGGCACTGACATCAGCCTGCTTCACCTTTGAAAGAGACAGAGAGAGAGAGAGGGGAAGAAAGAAGGAAGAGACGCGGAGAGCGGGAGGACAGATTGGAAATCGGGGGGAAAAAAAAAGGACAAAGGGATAGAAACGGGACAAACAGCGGGGAGGGGGGGGGGGGGACAAGAGCACAGGGGGAGAAGCAATGCGTAAAGTGCCACAGCGGGACATCAGGCGGACGCAGTTCAACAGCACGGCCACAGGAAGGCAGCAGAGCACAGGAAGTCACACTCACGAAGCTGCGGGTGGCGGTCAGGCGGCTGCGGCGCGAGGTCACCACCGTGCCGCTCAGGCTGCGTCCGATTCGCCTCGGGCCGTCCCCGTCGTCCGGCTCCGCCCCGAAACGCAGGTCCCGCAACGTCACTGGCTGCGGAGGGGAGGGGGGGGAAATGTCAAGATCATAGGGAAAACGAGGGCTAACCGATGAGCTGTGAACATGTGAAGGGATTCTGCTCAAAGGTCAGTGCACCTTGTTGAGGTAGGCGGGGGTGCTGGTGCAGTCCACCCCATACACACTCCTCTCCATGTCTGCATTGGGGGTCTTGGAGCGAGCCTGCCCTCCCACCCTGAATATGAGCCTCTCTGATGGGCTGCTGCCTGCAGACACACAAACATGTTAGAATGCTGTGGAGCATACTGCTGCTATGTTTTAAACAGATAAATATTCTCATACTTTTATCATAGTAATAACCTGTTAGGCTGCACCAAAATTATCATATATATATATATATATACATACATACATACATACATACAGGCCAAAAGTTTGGACACACCTTCTCATTGAATGTGTTTTCTATATATTTACATTTTAGATTCTCACTGAAGGCTTCAAAACTAAGAATGAACATGTGTTTATGTAAAAAGAGAAATAACTGAAAACACAATTTATATTCTAGTTTCTTCAAAATAGTCACCCTTTGCTCTCATTACTGCTTTGCACACTACACACGTTGTCTTGATGAACTACCATTTCAGGTAGTCACTTGAAATGGTTTTCACTTCATAAGTGTGCATTATCAGGGTTAATTAATGGGATTTCTTGCTTTATCAGTCAGAGTAAAGGGGGGCTATTTTGAAGAACTTAGAATATAAAACATGTTTTCAGTTGTTTAACCTTTTTTTGTTAAATGCATAACTCCACATGTTCATTCATAGTTTTGATGCCTTCAGCGAGAATCTATGTAATCTATGTAAATAGTGAAAACAAAGAAAGCACATTGAATGAGAAGGTGTGTCCTGTACTGTGTATATATATTATTAATCTATTCTAAAATTCTCTTTAAAGGGCCCATATTGTGGCAAGTGAGATTTTTAATAGCTTTTTTGAGTATGAGGAGGCCTATGTGTTATATCAGTACATATTTCACAGAGAAAGGCCCTCAGATGCCATTCAGAAGCTTTAAAACAAGCCATCAGGACTTCAGTGTAGTTAGGATATTATAATCATACAGCCCCTGTGGCTGTGGCCACAGTCACAACCATTTAAATCTTGAGCTGAGATAGAAAACTATATTGAGATGATTTTAGTCCTTAAAACCACAAATATATCTTAGGGATATCACAAATGCCAATAAAAAAAAACAGGAAAAGTGTACAATATAAGACCTTTAAATGTTGCATAAGTTAGCTCAGGTAAAATTTTGTCCCATACAATTTGACAACCTAATTTATGTCTTCAATATAAAATCCAACTCCAGCCTCTCACGGAGGTAATATATCACACTTATAAAGTAAAGTATTCAAACACAAACTGCGTTTTTTGTTTGCACCGTTTCAGCAAATTACAAATTATTCTTGTCTTGTGTATCAATTCATGAACATTTTCCTGTAATTTATCTTTTTAAACTTAAAAAAAAATTGAAAAGAGCGTGATATATAAAGTTCTGCAAGTTAGTTAAGTGATGTGACAGCACAACAAAATTACTCTGGGCTGTTCGGAAAAAAACAACTAAACAATGAAAAAAGGCAAAAAAACAAGTAGAAAAGTGGAGGTTTTAATATATGTATGTACATATATAATATATTTTACATGTGTGATTGTATATTTTGCTTTATTGCCCCTAACAGGAAGTGCATGCTGCACATATTGTAGAGAAATGTGAATTCATGTGTTGAGAATTGAAACTTACAGCATACGCTGCAATTTAGGATTTTAATTTGTATTAAATATTCAAGATATTCAATGTGTAATTATACAAAATGAAAAGCAATAAATCCTCACATTTGAGAAGCAATTGAATATTTATATTTTGTGCTCAACAAATTACTTACATGACTGATCTGTTATCAAAATGGTTGTTGACTTTAATTTTCCGTTGATTTTTTTAATTCCCTTAATCCACTAATCACAAATCAGCAAATCAGGGATGCATATTCAAATGATAGGCCTTAATTGCCAATTAAGATTGTGTGTGTGTGTGTGTGTGTGTGTGTGTGTGTGTGTGTGTGTGTACCTGGCTTCCCAGCCAGCAGGCTGGCCTGGTAAAGCGAGTCGAGCTCAGACAGCTCAGCTTCTTCGCGGTCGCAGCAGGGCTCCCCGTGTTGCCCCGGGGCATGCTGGGAGCTGTAGTGGCCCGGTGAGGACTGGCAACTGTAGCTGGAGTTCTGGCCGGACGCCTGCGGCCTGATGGGGACGCAGCGGTCCGGCGGGGTGTCGTACGGTGTCACCACAGCGTCGGGGCGGTCCAGGCTCCAGGAGGACCAATGGCGTGTGCCGCCCTCGAAGGCGGGCGGGTGCAGCTGGGGGGGGGGACTGCCAGAGGGGCGGCGCGGGCTTCCTCTGCCCGGAGGCTTCCGGCGGGGGGGACGGGGGCGGGGGATAGGGCGGAGGGGGAGGGGGGTGCGCGCGCGGGGGTTCGGTGTGTGCGGTGTGTGTGGCGTGTGTATCCCAGAGACGCAGGGGAAGCGAGGGCAGAGAGATGGCTAAGTGCTTTCCCAGGGGCCTGACGCTCACCCCGCCGGCCTGCAGCAGCTCGCAGAGCCTCACGCCCGTCCCCTCCCTCCCCTCCTCCCCGTCCTCCCCTCTCCTCCCCACACGCCCGCCCTCCTCCTCCTCCTCCCTCTCCCTCTCCTCCTCCCCCTTGCCTTGGCTGGAAGGGGTGCAAGGGTGGGCGATGCTGAGGGTGAGCGGGGGTCGGGGGTGGGCGGGGCGGTAGGGCGGAGGGGGCGGAGCAGCGTCCTGGTTGGGCGTCGCCTGGTCCTCTTCCTCCTCCTGACTGGGCGTCAGCAGTACTTGGACCGGGCCAGGCTGTTCACTGGAGGACACAAGGGAGGGAGGGAGTCAGTCAGTCAGTCCGCCAGCAGCGGAGGGGACACACACACACACACACACACACACAAAAACAAACAGAGTTGCTCTGACGTCAGGTGAGTTACTGCATAGAGGGAAGGTCACAACAGCATACTAGGATAAACAAGCAGAAAACACACACGCGCGCACGCACACACACGAGCTCAACGGCCATACGATGATCCAGCCTTATGCAAGCATTGCTTTGTTCAACACGTATGGGGATTTTCACAGCCATGCTGTTCATGAGTCAGGCGCAAGCTCGGCTCCATCGGCTGACAGGACGCTGCAGATTCACCAAACCTCGGCCGTGTCCAACTCAAACACCCAAAGCTTCGGGTTTTAGTTTCAAATCTCGGAAACAGCCGTTTCCCCTTCACTGCCTTCACTGCACTGAGCATCAGTACAGTAGCACCGGTGCAGCAGTAGATCAACACTGAGAATAAATGTGGCTTCTACAGTATAGCGTAATTGTCTCTCACCGGGCCGCTATATTACTTTATTGATTTACATACATTGATATGTGAGGAGATGATATATGTTGGACATTAGCGGTTCTATCTGCGGAGGCACGCTGTATGTTCTTATATGTGAAGCTGTGTGTGTTTGCGCATATGTGTGTGTGTGTGCGAACAGCACGTCTGTAAAACTGTGCGTGTGTCTATTTTTTATATAAGCGTGCGTGGACCTGTATGTGTCGACACGAGCGCCGGCCCCCATCCCCCACATTAACTCTCCTGTCTCTTTTCAGCCTTAGTAATTACCCAGCAGGCTTTGCAGCGGCAAGCTATAAATCAGAGGTTTGAGTTGATCAATAGAGGAGAGGAGGAAGGTAATAAAAGAGGCTGAGCTTTACCACCACCTCCTTTTTTTTTCGGTTCCGATTTATAAAGTTTGACCAAATTTCGGTACCAGTTTGACCAGAATTTGAAGAATGAAACATACTTAAATGTCTATCATCGCTAACTTAGCAGATCCAACCATTGTCTCCACAAGATTTAATAAAGCATGACCGACTGTGAGCCTTGTGGCATTATTTCTACACTAGGTTTAGGTTGAGATGTCTTGTCTTTTGAAGATATTGTACTTAGTTACATTTTTACTTTATTTTATCTTGTTTCTTTCATATTTTATTCCACCGATCTATGCATTTTCTTTTCTGACGACTTGTTTGATTATTTGATTATTCATTAGGTCTAAAAAACTATAGAAAAACTAACAAATTAGCATTTGAATTTGCTTATTTCGATTGACCGACAAGTTATTCCGTTAATTTCAATGTGTCAAATTTTGGGTTGAAAAATTAATTAAACAATCAATTGATAAATCAACACAGCTGAAATTAATTTTCTGATTATTAAAGAATCATCGCAGTGTGTTTAATGTGCTTATTCAGCTACAGTATGCTCTTGGCTTTCTGATCTCTACAGTCAGTGAGAGTTTTGGCAGATTATAAAGCAAATCAGGTCATTATTATTACTATTAAAAGGGATTAGTGCATTTTCTCAGATTCTAGATGTGCTCCCTCACTCTTTAAATATTAAATTTGACATTTATTTGCTCAGCAAAAATACAAAAAAAATAAAAAAGCTGAAGCTTGGTTTCCCCTCCTCACACAACACAAAACTAACACATCAGGAGGGAGACAGACCGGCTTTACTGTGACAAACGGACACAGAGGCAAACAGAGCCAAGACAGACAAATCCGCAGCGGACGATCCGGTGTCTGCAGCCGCGCGGCGGCACAAAAGGACAGAAAACACAGCGACGGGCCGCAGCTTTGCGCCGCACACGGGGACAGATAAACGGCGCACAAAAGAGCAGAGGGAAGGCACACGGCAGCACACGGCTAGAAAACAGCAGCACACCAACGATGAGGGGAAGCGGTGAAGCGCAGACAAGCAGAGAGCAACTCTGTCTCTCTCTTTTTATCCTCAATGGCAGCACAGAGCTCAGCAAACCAGTTCTTTTTTTACTGCACTGCAACAAACACACAAACACAAAAGGGGATAAGATGTTACTGTATATAATCAAGTGTGCGTGTTTGAGCGCGCACACACACACATTCTGACACACACACAGAGCATGGCGTGAGAGTGCAGTGGTATAGGGATTCCAAAAAAAAAAAAAAAAACAGGGGTTTCTGGGATTTTTTAGGCAGCCAGAGCTGAAGACACACACATAAAGGGTGCTGAGGCGTGTTTTTTTCACCCAGAGGACACACACACACGGGAGTCCCGAGGTGGTTCTTGGGGGGGGGAACAGCTCGAGCTTGAGGACACACACGAATTGAGAAAGGGCGAGGAGGAAGGGGGGGTGGGGGGGTGGGGGGTCGGGTCTGAGATGATTGGGGCACCCTGCTGCGGACACATAAAGGGGGGGGACAGTGGTGGTACCTGCGTGGCCCCTGTGGACGGGCGCTTCCTGTCTCCCGTTCCATTTCCTGTTCCTGCCTGCGTTTGATTGGGCCCCCAGTGCTCCTCATGCACGCAGCTACAGCCAATCCGCTATGAGCGTTAGCCTCATGCAGGGGTCTGAGCACAGCTGAGGATGTTAACAACAGAGCGGGAGAGAGAGAGAGAGAGAGAGAGAGAAAAAAGAGGGAAAAGACAGAGAGATATAACGACAGAGGAAAGGGAACGAACGGAGAAAAAAGAGAAATAAGGAACAGAAAGAGCGACGAGAGAGTGGCAGGTGACGACAGAGACAATTAATGAGGATGAAAGAACAGTAGTGAGACAAGGGGAGACAGAGAGAAGAGAAGCAGAGCAGAAGGAGTGGTTATGAGGGGGCCGGCATGCATTACGCTCCTCTACTGTAAGTCAATCAGTGAGTTTTTAAACAGGTATAGAGTTGCAAATTGGGAGACGTTACTTTGGATATTCAGTTAAGGTTCCTGAATCCTCAACAGAAGGGGTCGGTTAAATCATCACTGCAAAAATAGCGGTAACTGTATCTGTATTTGAGATTATAGGATTTAGCTTCCAAGAATCCCTTCCTGATCATCCATTGCAAATCTGCTGCATTCGCTTTGATTTCAGCTGCAGCTGCCGGGGCTCATGGGCATCGTAGTTTTTAAAACCACGGACGAGCCACTGACAACAAAAGATATTTAACACTTAACAACTACATCATAAACTTACTGCATCTTACTTGGTCTGATATGACCAAGAGGTTATGTTGGGTAATGTTTGCAAGTTTTATGAAACCTAAATGGTTTAGCATTTTATTTTTTTTTTAATTTGGCTTTTCTCTACTTGTGCTTTGTTTGAGCATTTTTCTATTTGCTAAAACAGGGGAGCACTCCCAAAACTAGCATCTTCTCCCACTATGCAACTCTATTGCAAATGCATCAACGGGTAAACTTCTACTGCAGTTAGTGAGTCAAAAAGTCAAGGTTAGATAAAGTGAGGAGTAACGTTGAGGTTACGTTCATGAAGCCGTGGGCACCGGAGAGGGAAAGAGGACGAAAGTTTTTTTGTTGTTGTTGTTGTTTTGTCCCCCGGGAAAAGCTTTGTGTGGTGCACAGCTTTTGAACGCACCCTGAATGGTGTTAGTTTGTTAAAAGTAGATGCAGAACAGGACAACAAAAGAGCAGCCGTCAACCCGCTTGGCTCCGGTTAACAGACTTTTGATTGACAGAGACGGAATAAAGGGAGGCTGATGGCAGCTGTGCTGTTGTTGTTCGGCTGAAATGTCTCTTAAACACTGAGGCGGATTGTTTGGAGCCCGTCTGAAACCATCGATACGGATGTGGGAAACCAAATTCTGTTACGTAAGCGCGCTGATAGTGATGCCATCTGTTCGTTCACAAGTCGTCCTTTCACTTCATCAAGGTTGATTGTACTCACAGGGGTGTGTGTGTGTCTGTTTGTGTGTGTGCATGTGTGTGCATGTGTGTGTGTGTGTCAGGTACATAAGGCTGAACACAATAAAGCACACACAGTAGGACAGACAGGACACAACATAATCCCTGATATAGATTTAGTTAGTGCTGAGCTGGAGGGGAAAATCTGCACACCTGAAGACCATAGACTCACACACACACATACACACAGATATATACTGTACTACACAGACACATGTTTTCTGAGAAATAGAACGCACACTTAGAAGAATACCAAATATTACCTAAAAACACACACATACACTACTGTTCAAAAGTTTGAGGTCACCCAGGAAATTTAGTGAAATTTAGTTTTATTTACTACCACGAGTTGTAAAATGAATAGAAAATGTGATTTACATTATCCTTCTGACACAATGAGCAAACACATTGTTCCATTAGCACACTGGAGTGATAGTTGCTGGAAATGGGCCTCTATACACCTATGTAGATATTGCACCAAAAACCAGACATTTGCAGCTAGAATAGTCATTTACCACATTAACAATGTATAGAGTGTATTTCTGATTAGTTTAAAGTTATCTTCATTGAAAAAAGCAGTGCTTTTCCCTAAACTTTTGAAACGGTAGTGTAGCTTATAGCCAATTGTATCAAACATACCCGATGACGTACCCAGTATCCTATGACGGTGAAGTAGTTTACAGCTAAAAGTTACTCATTTTTCATTGACATTTGCAGCTAGAATAGTCATTTACCACATTAGCAATGTATATAGAGTGTATTTCTGATTAGTTTAAAGTTATCTTCATTGAAAAAAAACAATACTTTTCTTTCAGAAATAAGGAAATTTCCCCCAAAACTCCCAAAGTGACCCCAAACATTTGAACGGTAGTGTACAGGAGTATGAACAACCGGGGGGTCTCATTTATAAACGTGTACCCACAAATCAGGGCCTGAAAGTGATTGAAAGTGCCACTTCTGATTCAAAAGTCATGAAAAAAAAACACAATGGGAGAATGTGTGCACCTGTAAGTCACCTCTGACCCAGGTGTACCATTTAGGGAACGTGGGAAACTGGTGACACAGATGCTGAGGTGGGTGAATTGAAGCCAGATTGTATAAGTGCACAGAGGAGCACATTATGGTCATAAATTGTGGAGCATTTAATAATGTCGAAATGTGGCATAGGAGCAGGATTCTGGAAATTCTGCTGTAGATTTCCCCAATAAAAAGAGACGGATATACCGATTCTTTTCCAGTCAACCCTGTTAACTAACTGATGAAATATTGATCATCAGCTGTAGAGATCCATGATGACATCATAGAACTTTAAAGAATGGAGCACAGAACACTGATAGTTTTAACAATGACTTCTAATTCTGTGCATTTAT
Source organism: Lepturacanthus savala (assembly GCA_030544235.1). Classification (NCBI taxonomy): domain Eukaryota; kingdom Metazoa; phylum Chordata; class Actinopteri; order Scombriformes; family Trichiuridae; genus Lepturacanthus; species Lepturacanthus savala. The sequence goes on along the minus strand of CM060471.1, from coordinate 16,595,813 downwards.
CACCAAATATGGTTTGAGTGTTGATAAAGCTTCATACAACCACTGCAGTGTGTGATGCAGAAACTAATGAAACACCGGTTAACTGTGAACAGTCCCGCTGCTGGGCTCAGTAAGAACTGAACGGGGATGTCGGACTTTACGATCCACAGGAAGGTTTATTGAAGTTGTTTACGGTTGCTTTGTGTTACGCGCATAACTTCCAAGTATGAGACAGTGAAAGTTCTCTCTCTTCAACTGCCGGACGCCGAGTCGCGATGCTAGTTGATGTCACTAATTGGTCAGGCGTCTCAAGAAAAAGCAGGCGGCACTATGACGGTTGATGGCTGAATGGGGTAAAACATGAGGCAGTTTTATAGGTTTGATTATGTTTCAGCTGTTGTGTGCAAATACACTTTTAGTATGGATCCCAGGCACTGTTTTATAAATGAGACACCAGAGCTGTCTTTTGAGACGAGTAAGTCTCAGAGCATGTGCACCAGAGACTTCTACCGACTTGGCCTTCAGTCTAACTTGAATGGGGTTAAAATAATTCCATCATTTAGATCCACCATTTCCTTTTCCCGTCCTTTTAGACACCATAGCTGTAATTAGATGGTTGGGCCAATAGAAAACTTGGGGCTCCCATCTAAACACTGTTTGACATTTTTTTGGGGGGGTTCAATATTGAAGAAAGAAGAAGAGCTTGGTGAAATGTGCTTGTATTCTGCCTTTCATCCATAAGTAAGTCAACTATCACAACACTTATAGTCAGTCAGTCCAGATCCAATTTCAATTCATCCAATAGCTGTTGGGGTATTTTTAGCGTGGACCAAACCGGACCAATTGCCAGCCATAAAAATATGCTGCTTACAGTATATGGCTGAAAAGTAATGTGCAAAATTGATGCAAAGGCCAAGATATTCTGACCTGTGGTCCCGACTATGAGTAAAGCACCAAAAACACTGGATCCTAGATTTCTCGTAAAGCAACTTTTGTAAGACTCATGATATGGTATATGCCCCAAACTCTATGCCACCTTTTTTTAATTGTAAATGTTTTCTCAGACCTACCATAGCTCCTCCTGAGTAACAGCCAACATATAGACGAGTAATATGACTATATACACAGTATAGCTGGAGTCCAAATGTTAAAGCTATATCATACAATCTCACACACATGAAGATACACTGTACACACCAGGTTCATACTATTTATATGTATGTAACCTGTGTATGTGTATGTCCATGGAGAAAAACACAACCACAGAGAGAACGATGCATATGTAGATACATACTGTGTATATATATATATATAGAAAGGAAAACATAGAATAGCCCACAGACAGGTTTCGTAATGTGAAATGTGAGTCACTCTGACAGAGTTCCACTTTGCGCTGGTCAGTAAACGTCCCACAGGAGCTTCCGTGTAGGTAAAAAGAGAATCAGGTCCAGGGATTTACTCTCTGCACCGTTTAGCTAAAACCACATACACACACACACACTGACGAACAAACGCTCGTAGGCGACACGTGAAAAGCGAGTCGGGGTAAACACACGCCGAACAAACAGAGAAATAAAAAATAACGATGGAGGGAGACAGATGGAGAGACGGAAGAACAGATGGGAGTCAGGACAAAGAGGAGGTCAGACAGGAACATGGACATACGAGTCACTGTGACCGCTAAAACTAGACAACAGGTGATAATGTGAAGCTGCAAGATTTGAACTTAAAAATAAACTTGAGCAGCCTGAACCCCATGACGCAACAACGTGAAATCTCCTCGGCTCACATCCCTCCATACGAGGCCATTTAATACCATAAATGTCTTGTCATAACTGTCCGATTAGATCGCTTAAATACAGTCTTCATAGCCAAAGTCACAAGAAAACAACTATTTCATTAGAGATACCGCTTAGAAGTTCTATAAAATCCATTTACCTCCATTGTATTGGAGTGGAGACAAAATCCTTGGAGACAGATATCTTAACCTCTTAAGACACGTTGTACTGTGAGCGGTGAGGGTCATTCAAAATCATCCATATAGCCTGGGCTTCTGAATGACTTACGACACATGGCATGTAACGTGTGGGAACTGTACTACTTACAACTTGGGCACACCATTTTCATAAAGCTGAAAAAGGGGGCGTCTCTTAAGAGGTTAAAACTACAACTACATTATATGCATTGCATATGCACATGCATAATATGCATTAATATTCATTAAGACAACTACAGAATATGCATAATTAGTGTCACTAGATGTGAATATGCAAATATGTTGACATTTAGGTGAACCAACCCTTTAAAGGTCCCATATTGTAAAAAGTGATATTTTAATTGCTATTATATGAGGAAGGTCTCGGTGTTCCACAGAGAAATGTGCCTGTGCTTTTAAACAAGCCGTCAGGACTTCTGCGTACAGTAATTGTGATTATACAATTATACAGTCACCACCCACTGTCCCATTCACAGGCATTTCAATCAGCCAATCAGAGGAGAGGATCATCAATAACAATGGGAGAGACACAAAATGACCTGTTCTTTCTAGAGAAGCTTGAGAGAGGAGATGTAAAACTATAGTGACTGTTGGTACTTAAAAAACACAAATATATCTTGTTAGTGACATCACAACTTCATCCCCCATCGCCCACCCCACCCCACCCATCCATACCCTGGTGTTGGAGCTGGTCCAAGTCCATGAATTTGCTGGGTTTGGGGTTGAATCCCATGGCCGCCTCCCGCTCTGCCTCCCTCCGCTTCTGCTGCTCCTGCTGGCGGGCTCTCCTCGCCACCTCCTCCTGCAGCTCATCCAGCTCACTGCGCCCTGAGCCTGCAAACACACACACGAATACACACACAGCAGAGTCAGACGACTTTAAAATACACTCAAAAACAAATGCAAATTTATGGAGATACATGCATTTATGTCTACAAATGCACACCTGTGCTGGTGCCGCCACCCCAGCTGGGAGAGGGCAGCTCCTGCAGGATGGCACCGCTGCTTTTTGACTTGGGCACGGAGCGCCATGAAGGCCCTGACATCAGTACCCGTTTCTGTTGCCCCACCTCCCTGTGGAGAGAAGGGGAGGAGGGGACCAAAAAGAACAAGGAGCGACAAAAATGAGACAGAAGGGAAAAAAAAATGTTGAGCAGAGCAGATTGTACATCTCTAGACAGATGTGTCCATTGATTGAATTATCGTTACGGACCGCTGCCGCCTGGCAACTTGTTGTTGTTGATGCTAGGTTTGTGTTCGATGCTAATGAAGCAGCTTTGAAGTGTGACAGAGAGGCAAATTGTCCCTCGATTTGTGTTTCCTACCTGTCGGGGCTGCTGCTGTTCCTCTCGCTGCTCTCGTAGCCACTCTCCATCCTCTGGATCAGACGTGGCTGGTGCTCCACCCCTCTCAGAGGTGGAGGGGCAGGGGGACCCATCGTCCGCCCGCCGCCCAGAGACCTGGGCTGCCCGACCAGCCCAAATCCCGCCTCCAACTCCCCGGCCTCCCTCCCTTCCGCCTCTTGCGAGCCGGGCGGAGCGGGCGGTGCGGGTCCCGCCAAAAGCGGGGAGTCCTGGGGCTCTGGAGGGAGAGAAGGGCCGGGCAGGGTGTGGTAGCCCAGAGAGCAACCTCTCTGCTGGCGGGTGAAGATGCTGTCGATGTTCAGGGCCTCTCTCCTGGGCCTCCAGGTTGGCCTGTAGCGGCCTCCAGAAGAACTGGAGAGCAGAGTTACCCGGGATGTTGCATGAATTCAGGAGCGAGAAGGATACTGTAACATCCTCCTCCTTGAAAACTACTCAAATGTGCAGAAACGCAAAAACTGTGCTCTGGGACAAATAGGCGAAAGCTTGACAGAAAATATGCGATTAACGCATACGCACATATAGGAGGAAGGAACATTGAAAATTCTCAACGTCTAAATTCACAACAGATAACAGATAAAAAGCAAGCGGTGGTGAAGCAGCGAGGATGCAGAGCTGATTGTTGCTGTGTGAGGACAGAATGAGCCACCAAATGTTTGTATGAAACAACCTACAGTCGTGTTAGAGAGGTCTAATATTATTGGAGAGTAGAGGGAACAGTATCAAATGACCTACCTGCACCATTAATGAATCAAGCTGTAATTAGATCTCTAATTTTTATTTTCTAATTTATTAGATTTTTTTTTATTAAATCATTAATGACAGCAAATACAGTATATCATCCTGTTCAACGGCAATTACACCCCCATCCATAATACTGACTAAAAAAAAAGAAAACTGCTAAATATGTAGAAACTGATATCATAAAAGAATATAAAACCTGTTCGCTGGCAGGATGTCTGAAGTCAATGTGTGTAGTGGTTACTAGTGCTGCAGTACCTGGACTTGCTCTCGCTGCTGGTGCTTTCATCCTCCCAGTGGGGCCCCCCGACCCCGCCCTCGCAGCCCCCGACTCCTGACGACGAGGAGGAGGACAGGGGACGAGAGGAGGAGGAGGAGGAGGTGAGCGGCCGGCGCGAGGAGAGGAGGAAGACGGCTGTCTCCTTGTACTTCTGCAGCGGAGGAGAGGGAGGGCGGGGAGGCCCCTCCACTGCAGACTCTGAGGAGGGGGGGGGGGAGGAGGAGGAGGAGGCAGCGAGACAGAAAGTAGATCCTGTCACATCTTTATCTATCCCACGGGGGGCAATTATGTAGACACCGGTGCCATTAAATATGAGAGGAACCGCTAACAAGGCCCATTACCTGAAGGGTCTGCATTGATGAAGAGTAAGAATAATAACTCACCCATTTCCACTAAAACTGACCGTTTGTTTGCTCATAATTGTACCTTTTCCTCTCACTCCCTGAAAGCACTGCGGCCTTTTGTGTGTGTTTGTAACTGGAATGTGCGGCTGCGCTCTTTGTGAGAGAAGATAACTTTGCTCCTGGACATGAATGCAGCATTTACCTCCGGCGTCGGCGATGTGCGGCGGTGTGCCGATGTCGTAATTACAGACCACCGTGGTCTGGGACTCGCTGGAGAGGTGGCTGCCCGTGGACTGGTGGAGGGACCGGCTGCGGGAGGCGCGGTGGCTCGAGCTGTCCGTCGACGAGTCCGTCCGAGTGTCGCTGGAGATGGACGGCTCCCGACCTGTGAGCGGACAGGACAAAGAGAGGTGACCCCTTTTTTTTGTCTTAAATAATCCCTGAGATCTCCATATGTTTACAGTCAAAGGCAGCAAAATAAGTTCTGTCTCTGTGGCGCAGCTGAAGCACAAGTTGGATTTACTGGGGGGGGGGGGGGGGGTTGAAGGTCGCAGATTTTAATCTGCGACCTTGCGTCCCCCCCCCCCCGCGCAACGATAAACACAGAGTAATCTGATCTGATCTGTAGCAGAGCGTGTCGTCTTTACTGTACCGGAGTCCTCGCTGTCGTAACCGGCCTTGCTGCTGCAGTGCTGGAGCTCCAGCTGCGGGTTGGAGCTGGTATAGGGGTTGGGGCTCTCCTGCAGTATCACCGGTGTCCCACGGGGGTCAGCGTAGAGCAGCAGCAGGGGCTGATAGTGGCCTTTGATACAGCGAGACACCACGTCCTTCCACTTAGGGCCGATCTAGAGGTGCAGCAGGGGATCACACACGTATAAAAATACTCATAAACACACATAGGAACCCACACATGCATATATAGAGAGAACAGCTATCCCTATTAGGTAACACCAGTATGCATATCCCACTAAAAGCAGAAGGTCAAACGCATCCTGTGCTGCTGTGTGTCCTTATTTATACCATATCATCACACTTGTTCATTATCTCAATATATAATGTAATACAATACAGTATGGTCAAGGACATATACAGTAAGTCCACTTTATAGATCAGACTTGGACACGACCCAGCATCCTCTATTCATTCACCACAGCAATCTGACACAATAACTCGCGCTTATATCATAAAGTATTACAATGTAGTAACCGAGACGGGGACTCAGTCTCAGGCCGCCACAGCCGCAAGAGGACTGACCATGCAGCACTTGAACTGAGACACGAACATTAGGTCCCGCTATCAGAGGCGCGAGTGGGGCTGCAGCAGATGCTCCGCAGCGCATCCTCCATTACCCCCACCCCCCACCCCCCACCACCACCAGCATGCAGACACCGGACCTGCGTCTCACCTCTTTGACGTGGGCGTCGTCGAAGTACATCCACTTGCGTATCTTGGTCTGGAAGAAGAAGGTGGAGTAGTGCTTGCCGTAGTAGCACACCATGCCCACCAAGTAGAGCTCCGCCTGGCGAGCTCTCTCCTCTGTCACACGGTAGAACAACTACAGAGAGAGAGAGAGGGGGAGAGAGAGAGAGAGAGAGAGAGAGAGAGAGAGGGGAGGGGGAGGAGACAGGGAGGGAGGAGGGAGGGAGAGATGCAGGGGAAGAGAGGGAGAGGTGTGCGGTAGGGGGTGGAGGGGGGGAGACAGAGGAGTTAATGTGAATAGAAGCACATTTTTGCTCACCTCGTATATATATGCCGTATGCAGTAATCCTTCAAACTCCTCACTTCCCCTCTCATCGCTCTCTGCACACGCTGCACAGTTCTGCATCCACTCTGCACCTGCTCATGCAGAAACGATGCACAAATCTCTACACCGGCGCCTCGGTAAGGTCAGCCGCTGCAGATACAGCGGGCGGTTGTGACGAAATAACTGTAGCTGTTCAGGAATGTCACGGTAACCTTATCCTTATCCCGGGTTTGACAGTTTTCTTATCTCGAAACTGAGAATTATGCAGTAGTCAATGAGTTTTCAAAATGTCAGAAAACAGCCCATCGCACAACTCCAAGATATTCATTGTACAATCATGTAATACTGAAAAAAAAAACTCAGCAAATTCCCACATTAAAGAAGCAGGGACCTGAGAGTGTTCAGCATTTTTTTTTTTTTTTTTGCTAGATTAATGACCTACAGTAAAGGTTGTTTCAGCACTGTAATAATCTAATCTAACAATAGAAACAGCATAAGTGAGTAACAGGGAATGCAGAGCAAAAAGGGAGAGAGAAGAAAGCGGCAGAACAGGAGGAGGGAAACGGCGGGCAGATGGATTCGGCTTTTTCCTTAAGTAACGGCTACACAAACGCGGAATATACATCACGCCTGTGATTCATATCCAACAACCGGCTTCATCTCACAGCGCGGGATAAAAAAAAAAAATAATAAAAAAAACGAGAGACAGCAGGCGGAGAAAGAAGATAGAAGAGGGCGGGGGACAACTTGACACACTATAACACATATTAATTTTTCACTGATACATTATTCATGGATATCACTTCGGAATGCAGCCGGAGATGTTACGGTGGCATTAAAATGCACCAACATTACTCAGTCATGACACAAAGTTTTCGAACGCGCGTTTGTGTGAAAGCTGCAGCAGGAGAGGATGGAACCACGTCCTGAGCTCTACACGACTGTACATGAGAGTAGCAGAAGTTACTCGAGCATTGCGGCATGATGCACATATCTGTATTCTGCGTTTTGCTTTTGCGAGCAAGCGATTTGTCCTTGCATGTGTCTGGATATCTGAGTATGTTTGAATACTTCTTTCATATTTCTCCGTCATCAAGAACTTGTTTGGAAAATTCATGTGACGCAGATGGATGGTTCAGCCACGTGCCAGGGGATCCGAGCAAATCAAATGTAATATATTTTATGACAACTATCCTACGACATGAATGAAACTACTCTTGTGCCTAATGATGGTATTTCTGAGCAGCCAATAAGAATATTCACCAGGGCTGACTGAGTATTTATGACACCTTCAAATAGGGTAGTTTTATATCTATTTATATATAAGCTCCAAGATGTGATATATGTGATATATTTTTTTTCAATGTTAGAGCCCCCAAAGTACTTTGTGTCTTGTCCATAACAATGAAACGCAGGAAGCTCACAATTATTTATTGTTTGTGAAACTAGAACAAGGCATCCTCTGTTTTCATTGTCACCATGCACACCGCCTACTGTAAATTCCAAACATACCGTTTACCTGATGTTGAATATGAATAGAATAGAATAGAATATAAGCTATATGCTTGATTTGAGTCAAGATGTTAGAGAATTGTAAGTAACATTCACTTTCTAAGTGGATGAAATGAAATAAAAGGCCAATTCCATTGAAATATCAGGCCTTTACTTGAATGAAGAGTCTACGGCTATGCTAGCGCTTCTGTGAGGCTATACGTTAGCAGGTCGCTTTGAGCTAAGTGCTAATGTCAGCTTGCAAGCTTGCTTACAATGCTACCATGCTGATGTTTTCCAGGTGGCCATCTCAGGTTAGTGTGTTAGCATGCTAACATTTGCTAATAAGAAATAAAGAGTATTTTTTGCAGGTATTCATTTTGATTCATCCTCTGGAGAACATGGCTGTGTGCACCCAATTTCATGGCAGTCCATCTAATATTTGTTGAAGTATATCCAACTGGACCAACTAACTCGACATCCCTATAATCTGGTGCATGCATCTAATAATCGTCAATGTGGTTTTGAATGATGTGGATTGAAAATATATATTGTGTTGTTCAAGTCACACCTACAGATGAAATAAGATAGGAAATAAGGATGAAACATTTTTGATTGGACACTTTTAGTACATAGCCACTACCACTTTTTATTATTTATGACAATAATGAGCCACACCTTGCATTTACCAGCATTTATTGCTCTTGCTTACTTATAAATTTGGAGTATTTGTCTGTGTCGCCTCACTGAGTCCAGAAAAAATGCCTTACATCACTCCAGTTATTATATATTTACACTGGCTTCCTGTCTGCAAATTTTAAAAAAATACTGTTTATAAAGCACTGAATGGTTCTTGGGGTAAAATATATTTCTGATCTGCTGATGCTTTATGAACCATACAGACCTCCCAGATCATCTGAAACAAGTTTCAGTTTTTAAGGCTCTACATATCTGGAACAAACTTCTATAAAGTTGCAGGTCTGCTGCAAATCACAGTTCTTTTGAATCAAAGCTGAGAAGTTTTCTGTTCGCCACTGCCATATTATTAAAACAAGCGTGAGGCTTTTGATTAATAACTCATGCTGCAACTTTTACTCGCCTTTTATCTCTAATTCTATTGTAACTTAATTTTATTTTATATTTAAAGGGGTTCCATTATGAAACACTTTTCAGTGCTTGTGTTCAAATATTCAGGTTGCCGGTGTTCCTGTTAACACACAAACAGTGATTAAGACCATCCGCTCATTCTGTTGTGGTCTGGCCTAATCTGAAGTGCTGCTGAACACAAGCCGTTTATAAATTACTCCTGCTGTGATGTCACAACAGGAGCTGTGGATCCATGTGACCGAGTGATTGCTTCTGTTTTTCTGACCTTCCCCAGTTCTCTGAGGGGTGTGACATTTACGATAGCGCTAGCGCGACCCAAAAAGCATTTTTCCCATGGACGGCAATAGTAAAAGAGAAGCCGATAAAACTGTTGACAGGGCAAACGCAACTATAATACTGTTAATTATAAATCTTTGTGTTCTACGTTTTTAAGTCATGGACTTTTTATCCGTCAAAAACCTTTCTAACCGCCAATGTTTTTTGATGTCGTCAGGGAGTCAATTAAATGACTTAAATGTGAGTTTGTTCGCAATTTACACGTTCTCATCACCCCGTGGCATGATGGGAGGCCCCAGAGCATCATGGGGGGTAGCACAGTCTCTATGGGTAGCATAAGACGGAAATAAACTTTTTCGGGGTAGGCGCCAGAGGAGCAATTTATATTGAAATCAAGGGCGGCCATTTTTCAGTCCGGTATCCAGTTGGATATTACATCCATGGTCACCGTACAACTTGGCTGTTTTTCATTTCATATGTAGTGTACCCCTTACATATTGTGCAGATAAGGTGTGACTGTATTCTTCTTCTGCGTCTGGATTTCTCGGTTGTTTTTGTTCGGGGTCATACACCGTCACAGGGGGTGTGGAGCATGCACACATGCACTTCAGCTGTCCAGCTCTACTGAGATTTTTCAAGTGACATGTCAATGTACTGAATGAGCGGGTGTTTTGGGAGGGGAGAAACCAGAATGAGTGTGCCAGAAGGCAGACTGCAATGCTGCCACAGGTCAAACTAGGAAATTTAGAAAGGAAACTGCGATTTTTGTATAAATACACCATGAAAATTTAAGCAAACCTGGAAAATGACAAAACAGGGCCCCTTTAAATCATTTTAAATTGTACTTAAATGTCTTTTTATATTGCCTTATGTTGCTTTTACAGTTTGTCTCGATGCCTCTTTGTGTTTTATGTAAAGCCCTTTGAATTGCCTTGTTGTTGAAATGTGCCGTGCAAATAAAGCCGCCTTGCCTTGTGTGTGTGTATTTGGGTGTGGATGCTTATTAACATGTTATAACACGCGTGTGAGTGATTCCCTTACATCCCCCAGACGCAGGCAGGTCCCGAGGCTGTGTATGACGTCCTCCGCCAGGTCAGAGTGGTCCGAGTCCCACACCAGGCCGATGGACACGATCTCCGGCGAGTTCATCAGCACCCGGCGGATACGCAGCACTTCCCCACAGTTACTCTGTGATGCAGCAAAGGGAGGTAGTTAGGTGAAGAAAAAAAAAAAAAAAGTGTGATCAAACAGCTTTATTCAGAGAATGTGACAGTGGTGCACATCGCTACAACTGTCCCTTGCTTTTTGCACACGCACGGATAGACTGAGCGGTAGGAGAGTGAGATAAAAGGCGGGAGGGAAAAAAAAAGGCGATGAAAGGATCGTAAGAGAGAATGACAGAGGAAGGAGCGCTGTGCCGAGTTGAATTTGTCCCTTGGACCTTCTGTTGAGTTCAGAACCGCGTGTTCTGAATCCTTCCTTTGAGTCATGACCCACCGCAGAGCTGGTGCACACACACACACACACACACACACACACACAAACGAAAGCCTAAAATCATGCACACACACACACACACACGAGTACGCACGCAGCGCTGGCAGAGTGGGTTCGGAAACAGCCTGAGAACACCCCGGCAACCGGACACTTTGCCAAACCCTCGCACACACACACACACACACACGTATGCACACACGCAGAAATCTCCCTTTGGGCTGTCTTGCGTTGGCACCAGAGATGGCAGCAAGGTGTTTTGCTTCTCAATTCTTCGAAAGGGACACAAACACAAGGCACGGAGTGGCGGCCAAGCAGCACAGCGCTGAGACACGGGCTATCTGTTAGCCGAGGACACTCGGGCCTCAGTTCAGATCTCTGCGCTGTCTCACTGCTGACAACGGCCGGCGACAACGTCATTCATCAGATGGTCGTGCAAACAGATTCGGCCCGCTTCATAATACGGCAATGATCTGTGCATTCTCATCCCTGCATATGTTCTATTCAAATATTTCTTGTCTCCCCCCCCCCCCCCCCCCACCCCTCTTTTCTTTCTTTTGTTTCCGTTGTGGCTATGCAGACCTTTCCCAAAGAGCGTGAGTTATATAACACTGCTGCTGGTCAAAGGATACTGTAGGTTTGCAGAATGCTGATCGCGGCATTCTTCAGAGCAAAATGAAACAACTTTAGGGAAATGTTTGTGCTTATGCGTCCTCACGACTCGAACGGCGCTGAAATAAAGAGACAACCTCACTTTTATCAGTGTTCTGACAGCTGAGGAGGCGAACATAATGTTGATGTAGGATGAACGCGCGGTATAATTAGCATCCGGTTCCTTCGGCACAGAGGTGGAGAGCAACCGATACTGAACGCAAAGGAGCTTTACAACCCATTTTCTATCATTAATAATAACATATTATGCAAAGGTTATAATAAAAGACGGTGCTTTTTTTTTTTTAACCAGGAGGTTGGTTTAGTTTGAATAATAATTTTACTGCTCCCTTCCATTTTCCTCTCTCTATTAGGTTTAAATTTTCCCAGATTTTAGCATTTAAATTAGTTACAGTGTAATTACTACATCAAAGAAATAATGGCCTCTTATGACAATAAGAAATAATAAGAAATTGTAGGCAAACTGAATTAACCTTTATGTACAATTTGGAGGTACTTGCACTTTAGTTACCTTTTCTACTACAATTGAAATTGAAATACTCATACGGCTTTTTTTTTTTTAAATAATAATCCCCCAAAAGAGAATTATGTCCATGGGATGCATAGGTTTTTGTTTATGGACACATTTGTGCAAATTGCAACTATAGCAGCCATTAAAATGATATTTTCTGCAAAGAAAAGAGTACAAAATGGGAAAAAAATAAACACATAACATGAAATCTGGGCTTGAATGGGTGAATGCAGCAGTAATAAGAATCCAATACTTTTTAAAATACATTTTGTGGAAAATCCTTCCTCTAAAAGCAGCCGAGAACTTGGTATTTAAAGCGTAAGATTAGACCAGAGAGAAAGCCAATGAGAAAAGCGCCAAACACGGTTGCGGTACAGATGGCAAACTGCTTATAGTAAGAAGCTGATTGGGAACCAGCTGGACTTAAACCAATAACCGAACCAAATACCTCCGACCGGCGTCCCCACTATTTTTCCCACAGTTTTCCCTGTCAACTCTCTGGCAGCGAGCGAACCTCGCACTCTGCTATCTACGATCTGGCACCTACAGTATCTCTCAGCAGCCTCGGTCCCTTCCACATACCACCACTTTGTTTGAGCAAAGCCCAGTGTGGTATTAACAAAAGATCAGCGCTGGAAGTGATGAAAGATAAACAGAGGCGGCCTGTGCAGGGCCGTGCGCACAACGGCGTCAGCGTTTCGGAGGAGCGTGAATAATCTGATGGTGCGTTTCATAGCCGGGGCTGCAGCAGCAGCAGCAGCAGCAGAAGAGGCGGCGGTGGAGCTCTGTGAGGAGAGGGGCAGCTGCTCGACTGTGCCCAGAGAGGAGGCTCTTTGTGTGGACACTTTGGCAGAGAGGGATGGGCGAGCGGTGCCAAGCTGGATCTATTCAGCGGCAGCGCTTTCCCATGTGGCAGCGCAACACAACACACACACACACACACACAAACCTGCAGAACAAAGGGATCATACACTCTCCTCTGTTCACCTACTTCACACCCCTCTGTCAAACATTCCCTTAGTCTTTCCTCTCGTGACTATTGAAAACGCAGCATATCCGAGGCTCGTGTTTTCAGTTGCTTTTCCCCCAAGTTTTTCTCCGAATAACACCGTGATTTTTCTACAGCAAAGAACGTATTGGTGTCAGATGTTTTCCTGCTGCGAGAAGATGAGGATTGTACTGTAAAGGAGGTCAATGAGGACGACTCGGAAAGCGCTTCCGGTAATAGAAAGCGAGGATAAAAATGGGAGGAAAATGCAAATAAGTTGCTGATTATGTAATGCAGGCCCTCAAATATTATATTAATAATTAATAATATATATTTTTAAAATCCGTTTTAAAATCTGCTTTGATTTAGATTATAGATTTTTGGAAATCATCAGATTCATTTTTTTTCTTGACTGGTATATATTGTATTGTGCAGTGCACATTGTGCAGCTTGTTCCTGCACTGAATGCCACAGTGTGAAGCTGCTGAGTGGACATTGAAATGTGTGTGTATGTATGGGTTGTGTGAATCCAGGCGAATACGCAGGCGCACACGTGCTTATGTGTGTGTGTGTGTGTGTGTGTGTACTCTTACAGGGCAGTTGCGCAAGTCTCCCATGTTGCTGGCATTGCGGAGCAGTTCTCCAAACATGTCCGGTGTGGGTTTATCTCTGCACTCCAGCATCCTCACTGCCTGGTTACTGCAACATTGGACACACACACACACACACACACAACAAATACAGTAACTCGGTAAATGTGTACGCTCAAGGACAGAACAAATATGGATTCTTGTCAAATTCCCATGAGACCTGTGGCCATCAGAAATATTATTAATTTCATTTTCAAACCGTTTTTGTCCGTTTCGACGATTGTTTAAACCCCAAAAAATTCCAGATAGTTGCTTGGATGTTGGCGAGAATAGACGCTACCTTCTTACCTTCTTAGGTCATTAACACACCTTCCCAAAAATATTGCCCCGTTCCTTCTCCTTCCTCCGTAGTCAAACAACTTCTGCATCTCCCCACTCCCAATATGAAGATGAGCACATAGGAGTTTTTAAACCTTCTTAATATCTACCCATCTTTATCAACGAAAGCTGTGAAATTGTCTTCAGTCTCTAGTTGAGCCAAGTGTTTAAAGCCTGGTCTTGTGAGTCTAGCATTCAGGTGCAGCTGCTTCTATGAAAACTGTGGAAATCAAAATGTGATATAGGCAGAAGTACAACATTAAATGAAATCCCATTAAAACTAGGGATGGCACCTATGAAGGAAAAGCATGTTTGACCTGACCAATCTGACCGATCTTTGACCTTTGGCCTTCCAGAAGTAGTTCCTAAAAGAAGCGTTTATTCTACAGAAACACTGATATTTTTGTGGATTATTTTAAAGAAGTTCATCCACAAGTAGAATTTGTTAAAAAAAAAAGCTCTTCTTGTGGTATTAAATAATCAAGTGTTTGTGACAATGTCCTTCAACGAGGCTTTAATACAGCAGCATTTATCCTTTTTAACCCATTTAAGCCTAAGATTCTCTAAATCCATCATTTTATACTTAACACATTTAAGCACAGATTTATTTATTTTTTTTATTTCATGCATGTTTCATGCATTAGTTGAGTCATTAACAATTCTGTTATATATCAATTTTTCAATTTTTTACTCTTTTCTTTGCAGAAAATAGCATTTTAATGCCTATTAAAGTTGCCGCTTGCACAAATATGCTCATATACAAAAAACTATTTACCCCATGTACAAAATTCTTTTTTAAGGGGATTATTCTAGAGACTTCAATAATTAAATAGATATATATATTTTAGGGTTGAAAGTCATCATTTATATAAAATGACCTCTTTCTGGGAAGGTTTGTCTTCTCCATGTTCTCAGGAGGAAGTTGATGACGTCATATGAGAGGAAGGACTTGGAAACTTAATTTTTTTCCTTAAAACCTTTTGTCTAAGTTGTCTTCTATCATGTCATTGGGAAAAAAATCTGTATGAGTAACATTTACATTTTTTATTTTAAGTACAAAATGACACTCATAGACTTAAAGGCTCATAGGCTTAAACGGGTTAAGCACAACTGTCCTCTGAATATATGTTATTATCTGTGAATACAAAATGAACATGCAGCTCAGTGCATTTTTTTTGGTGAAGTACTCCTTTAAAAATAACAATTTAGGAAAAAGAAGCATCCCAAATCTCCTCCTCCTCCTCTTCCTCCTTCTGCCTGGCCTCCCCCTCTTCTCTCCTCACACCTCTCATTAGCCGAAATGAACCGAACCTCTCCCCTCCACCCTCCCACTCCCCCCCCCCAACCTCTTCAGGGCAGATGCGAGGCTAAGAGAGCAGAATAAAAACACAACAACGCACTCGTACCCCTGTTTACAGAGCCCTGTTGACTTTTGCATATTTGGCTATCTCGCCTGTAAACAACAGACTCCGCTAAAGGTAAAAATAGCCTGGCAGTGCTAACAGGCACAAACACGGAGTGGCGGCACCACTGTGCCCCACAACTACCTTGACACAGAGTGTTTATTTGTACTTTTGCCCCCACCCACCTCCCCCATTCATCCCTCTGTTTCCTCCTCCGCGTTCCATTCGGGACCCGGGATACGGAGCGATACATCCCCCTCATTTCCCTCCCGTTCACACTCTATCCGACCCACTGTTCCACTTATAGATTTATGTCGCCCCCTGGGTCCACTGAATCAAACTGCTGATTGATTACTTCCCTCTGTTCCTTATTTCATTGACTCGGAGCGTGCGTGCGATTTTATTTATTTATTTATTTTTTGCGTAACAGCTCCGAGGATGCACGCGCGCCCTTCTCCCGGGCGTGCAAATATTTACCTTTCCTTTATGCAGGGGCTCGCCTCCTCATGCATATGCATGAGCGTACACGTGCACGGGTCCGCATACGTGTGCGGCCGCGCTCGCGGTTCTGTGTTCAGCAGGGACCCATGCGAAGGGAAGAAGAGAACATGCTGTACCTTCCTTTACTGCCACCCAGCCTCAGCTTGCTGCCAGATTTACTGCAGTGTGTGGCGCACGAGCGTGTGTGTGTGTGTGTGTGTGTGTAGGTGTGTGTCTGGTCTTACCAGAGGGATGTAGTAGAGATGTAATGAACCATCTGAATGAAGGGCAGGGGGTCTGATGTGGCTCCACAGCTGTTACACACACACTGCAAAGACAGATACAGACGCAGTCTTAAAAAACAGTCGTGTGGTCGGGTTTAATCACAGTGACAAACCTGAGCTGTGTAGTTTGTGTGTGTGTGTGTGTGTGCATGTATGTGTCACCTGTTCAAAGAGAGTCATGGCAAACTTCTGGTGTGGTATACAGTGTTTGGCTGTGCAGATGTCTTCTCTACTCTCCGCGCTGATGTGGAAGTGGATACGCATCAGAAGATTCTCCTGAGAAACACAAATGGAAAAATGGACCTGAATTAGAGTGTGTGCCATATGTGCTTGTTTATATTGTATACATACAGTATGGACAGTCTGTGTGTGTGTGTGTGTGTGTGTGTGTGTGATCGTTCCTCTCTGTTGGTGCTCTTGTTAATCTGACCGCGGGGGCAGCATCTATATTTCATAAGAAGCCGATGGATTCCCTGACTGAACACATTTACTACCAATCGATCAGACAGCGCCTCTCAGGCACACACACACACACACACACACATAAAACACACACGCGCGCACACACAAACACAGACGGCGGAGGTCTTTAAGGCAGAAAGAGAAGAGGCCGAGAAAGTGGAGGAGTGAAAGCAACAGGAAGCTTCGAGGTGAGGAGGAAGACGGGAAATCGTGAAGGCATTACATTAATAAAAGCTGTGACTAATGGCGGCGTCCCGCTTTAATCTGCACTTTCAGTATACGATAAAGTTAATTACAAAATTAGACGCTCGCCGTCTAAAAAAAAAAAAAAGGATCTCTGCTTATGAGGGAGTAGTTTGGAGATATAAGCTATAACAGCTGGGAGGTGCAGCGGTGTTGATGTTATGTTCAGCTCCTATCCACAGTACAGCAGGGTGTCACTGACGTGTAACTTGGCAAGCTGCGACTTCTATTCCCACTAAATCTAAGACGAGTGCATCCAGATTACATTAGGGGTCTGGTACGCTCAGTTAGAAACTGCTTGTTCGAGAAACTTTGGAAAACCCCACATCTTTCTGATGTCAGATCCCACTTCTGAATGATACCCAGCTGTGTGGAGGCGGGAAATAAACCAGGGTTTGAACCTTGTCTCTGTCACATTTCAAATGCAACAACTGGGTGCCATTATCCCTGTATGTGAACTGTATTACTCCGTGAACCAACTAGTTATGTGCACAAAGGTGTAAATGAGACCCAGGGGCCTCATTTACACTTCAAATTAACATGCAAGACACATGTTAATACAAGGTGTGAATGCACAAACTGCATTTGGATCTGAAATGTGCCAGCCAGGCCCAATTTCAGGTGGTCAGTTTCACATTGTGAATGGATCTTAGCTGAGTGTAAATGCAATCAATTCAACGTTTGGATGTCATGACTCCACAAAATGGTGGAAACGTAAGTTTAAGATACATTTGCTCTTGTCTGTTGCATATGTCGAGAGGTGAAACCCTGCAGCATAAACGCTGTGGTATTAAAAAAATTCAACATACCCCTGTTTGAACGTAGACTACCGTTCAAAAGCTTGGGTTCACTTAGAAATGTCCTTATTTTTGAAAGAAAAGCACTAATTTCATGAAGATAACTTTAAACTAATCAGAAATACACCCTATACATTGCTAATGGGCGACACGGTGGCGCAGGGGTTAGCGCTGTTGCCTCACAGCAAGAAGGTCGCAGGTTCAAGACCTCCTTGGTCCTGGGTCTGGGACCTTTCTGTGTGGAGTTTGCATGTTCTCCCCGTGTCTGCGTGGGTTTTTACCGGGTACTCCGGCTTCCTCCCACAGTCCAAAAACATGCTCAGGTTAATTGGCAACTCTAAATTGCCCATAGGTGTGAGTGTGTGAGTGAATGGTGTGTGTGCCCCACGATTGGCTGGCGACCATCTGGGGTGTATCCCTGCCTCTCACCGTAACGCGCTGGGATAGGCTCCAGCAGACCCCTGCGACCCTAATGAGGAATAAGCAGGTATAGAAAATGACTGACTGACTGACATTGCTAATGTGGTAAATGACTATTCTAGCTGCAAATGTCTGGTTCTGGTACAGAAGCCCATTTCCAGCAACTATCACTCCAGTGTTCTAATGCTACAATGTGTTTGATTAGAAAACCATTGCACAATCATTTTAGGTTGTAAATAAAAGTGTGACTTTTCATGGAAAACACAATATTGTCTGGGTGACCCTGAACCTTTGAACGGTAATGTAGGTCTAAATACAAAGGACACTTTTAGCCCAATGGTAATGATACGTGATTATCATGCATCATCATAAAATGCTGACATCCATGAGCCCTATATCAGTCTCCTTCTTCACTTCATGTATTTTTTTTACAGGTATTAACTACATACAGCACAGTGCATTGTGAATAAATGTCTACCGCCATCTGAAGAACACATGCTGTGAGACATCTGCTTCGGAATCGGGGAAAAAAAGTGCAACAAATTGTCAAAGTGCAGCATCACATCAGGTGCAGTCATGTGCTGTAGATACCCAAATTAAAAAGTAACACCTGTCCGCTGCAAAATAACCACATGAACATCAAACTAGTCGGGTGAAATTATGCAGTTACCACAAAGTGTGTGCCGTCTATGGGTTTTAAGAACCAGTGATCGGACAAAGAATCCCTAGTATAACCTAATGCAGTAATAACATCAGTTACTGCCACACACACACACACACACACGCACAAACGCACATAACAGAAGTCGAATGCTAAGCTTGACAAACCACATTTCTCGTGAGGCTGCTGGATTTCTGACTGCAGCAGAGATCTGGCAGGCACCTGCAAAGCAATCTAACTTTGTGGTGCTTGTGTGTGTGTGTGTGTGTGTGTGTGTGTGTGTGTGTGTGGGTGTGTGTGTGTGTGTGTGTGAGACACTCACGAAGCACTCGGCAGCGTCGTCCATGATGCCCAGCTGAAAGCGTTGTTCGTCTTGGAAAGTCTTGGCAAGAGCGCTCCGCAGTGCATCTGACGGCAGCACACGCTCACTGCTGAACTGGAACTGGGCAAAGATACTCTGGAAACACACACACACACACACACACAAATACACAAAGAGAAATGCATTAATTCTTTATTCCACTGCTACAAACTACAACCATACCCTATGCCAAAAATGATTTTCCTGAAAGATGTCTGTGAGGGTGTCTTTTATTTCTGACCGGCTGAAAGAAAACTCAAAAAGCCCAAAACCCCAAAATCGGCACCGTGTCCTGTCAACTGACCCATAAAATAGAACCAGTGGAACTGGTTGTCGACTTGTTCGGAACCAAAGCGCTGCGCGAAGAATCCAGACTGAACTAAAACAAACACGGCGGCCGAGCCTCGCAGCGCAGCTGGCCTCAATATCAGACTGTATCAATAATAAATGGCATCTGTAGTGCACTTTCCACCCCCCCCCCCCCCCGAAAAAAAAAAACACAGCTCTTTGAGTGGTTTGTAGCAGTAAAATAGAAACCGAATCAAACTGTTGCGGGAGGCTCAGAGAGAAAGCTAGGCCACTGAAGTGTGTTTCGAGGGCAGCGTTCAGGGCCCGAGGAGGAGGAGGAGGAGGAGGAGGAGGAGGAGGAGGAGGATCGGTTAGTTTGGAGAGGACTTGTTGTTTACACTGTTTACATCCGTGCGGGTTCCAGGAAACTGTCAGACCGGTAATCACAGCAACAAACAGCCTTACATATATCTCCTAAACCACTGGTTCTGCTTGTTGGCAGCCCTTTCCCCCTTGTGACAACTTCAAAATGTCTACATATAAGTAAAACCAAAAAAAAAAGAATAGTGTAACGATAGGTCCAACATACATGGATTCCGATTCGTTTTAATCTTTAACAAATTTGCTACATAATATATTTGAATATATATTTTGATGATTTCTGTAGTTGCTCCTATATGTGTGTGTGGCCTGAACAGTAAATGCGTTGTGCAATTCCAACCAAATTAGAATGACGGTTATACAATGAAATCTATCAAAATGTCATGATATTTAACAGGAGGTGGCATCACAGCAATAATATTTCATTTTAATAGTCATAGCTAATTTGAAACTTTGTACAATTTGTCCTGCAAAGCGCTAATATCCCTGCAAAACCTTTAAGGTAATAAATGATTGTCTATCACTGTTTGTTCTGATGTAGATCTGCACCCATTTTCCACATTATTGAGACTCTATAGACTCTTTTCCTATTCCTCACTAAGGTCACAGGGGTCAGCTGGAGCCAATCCTAGTACATTACAGGGCTATGGGTTATTTGGGGTCTCTAATTAACCTAAGCATGTCTTTGGCCTGTGGGAGGAAGCAGGAGAAACCAGAGAAAACCCACGCAGACATGGGGAGAACATGCAGCTCATGGTCCCGGCTCAAGGACTTGAACCTGCCACCTTGTTGTTGCGAGGCGACAGCTCTGAATCTAAACTGAAATATCAATATAATGCCTTATGGTTGGTTTATTATAACAGTAACGGCGCTAGACCATCTCGCCGTCTTGGAAATTACTTTGCGCTTCTAATTAGCTGAAAATGAAGGGATCAGGTTAATCTGTACCTAAGACGCAGTGATCTAAGTTTAAACACGGCGCTCCGTTCCAGCAGAAGCAGCGAGAGCACCTTTTCGAGGGAGCCGCAGACGTCTAAAGAGGAAGGGGATAAAAGCGCGGCTGACTTCCTTCAGATTGCCCGCGGATAATTGGCTGGAGAGAATTCTCAGCTGGATAAAAGCAACAACAAAAAAAAAGTGAGCAACTGTTTTTGATTGATCGGCGGCTGATGCTCCGTGGTTTTTCTGTCCCAGCGGTAACTCCGTCGCTGATTAGGGGGCTGGGCTGAAAAGCAGCAGGTGTTCCATTTACCGAGGACTGAGAAATGCTACATTAAGTGACAGGAAGATGTTCGCCAAGGCGGTCACATGAGCGGCACGCACGCGTCACTGGTTCGCATCCACAGAAGCAACAGAGCGGAATCATTGAAGCAGGTAATATAGACATATATAGATGCCTTGATACTTTTTATCCAGATGAAGCCGCTATTCTTTATAAAAGATTCAATTACCGACTTTTAACACCCCCTTTAAGAAGTGAGCGTGATGCTCCTACTTTAACATATGCATTGAAACACATACCTAAGATTTAGAGTCAATGGTAGAATAAGAAAATAGACCATTTAATTGAATAAAAGTTGAAGAAATGTACTTAAGGTGTTAATTGTCATGCATGATTTATCACTACTGTGGAGTTTAGTTAACTTTATTTAACAGTTGAGTCTAATTGAGGTGATGCTATTTTGTGATTTTACTGAATTACAAACATTTTAGAAGATATAACCATGTGTTTTTTATGTACAGTTGTGACTTGGAAAGTATGAAGTAAATAAATAAATCTAGTTGAATAAAAAAATGCAGTGTTTCCCTCTGAAATGCATTGGAACTAGAAACAAAAGGAGAAAAGAAATCTTGATCTGGTAGAGTTTATCTTGATCTGGTAGAGTTTTTCTTGATCGTTTACACATATTTTCTAAAAAGATGCCTCATACTTTCAGACCTCTACACTCAAATAAAACAAACATGCACACAAACTTTGCATTCACAATCTTATTTTGTCTCAAAATGGTATTTCGTTTTCAAATGACACGCAAAAACCATCCCGTGAAGAGACATTATGAATGAAAAACACTTTTTGTTCAGTGTTGCATTTACTACAGAGAGTACATACATAAATGTGTTGTAAAATATTGTTTTTTATACTCAGAAAATTCCACACAAAAAAAAATGTTCACAGTTTACATCCCAACCAACACAAAGTTGCAAATACTGTGGTTTCCCTACAAAACAGAAGGATTTACTATATACATTTACAGTAAAATATATATATTTATATATGCTGCATCCTCTCTTGTGTTTCTGTCTGTCTACAACAGATCATCCACATCACAACGCTGTTTTTTCCTGCACAAGCATCAGGGGAAAATATTGTCTTGTGTGGTGAATCCAGCCATGAAAAGCGTCGACTGGAGGAACCGTGTAAACTTGTAGTTTGGCAGATTTGGTTCTGCTGGATGGTGCATGAGTTACATGCAGCTGAAATATAGCTGCACAGGCTCAAAGTCATCGCTGTGACTGCTGTTAGCCGATTGGTCGGGCAAAGATTAGTCCGAAGAAAAGTAACTGAGTAACATCACTGAAGGAAAATGAAAAATTAAGCAGGAGGGTGGAGCCAGGCGTAGAAAACACACACACACATACAAGCTGCTAAGTAAATTGTTTATATATGTAGTTAAGGGACATTTTACTGCAAGTTCTGACACAAATGTCTGCTTTGATGTGAAAGTACCTTAGGCCCATAGGAATAAATTCATCCAAAGAGACAAGTCTGGTCAACATTTGTTTCAGAGATATACTCTTTTAGTCAACAACACACTAAAACACATGACTTTGCTTCTTCTGTTATAACTCTCATAACAAAGCTTATATGTAACTGTACATTATTAAAGTAAAAGAATCCAAATAGGCAAGTATCGAGTCTAAAAATTCAATTGCTTTATCCGTAACAAGATTTTAGCAGCAAATTGTGCACATTTTTATTTAAAAAAGCAACATTTTAGAGGGGATTTTTAAAGGAAATAAATGAATGTGCAACATTCAACACAAGTATTTGAATGCAAAGGTATTGAGTGATGGCACAGAAAATTCATAGCTAAGTTTTCAATTCAACAGTATTTTATATGTATGTTTATCTACATTTTTTTTGCAGAACCTGCAGTAAAACCATTTAAAAAATGGGGAGAAAACTGCCTGGAAATCTGAAAAATACAGGTCAGAGTTATGAGGATGGACAGTAATTAACACAATGACATGAAATGCCATGCTTAATTAGCAGCAGTTACACCAATTTGGTGTACATTAACCCAACAGTTAGTGTTTGGGTAGAGTGTAAAGTGCAGAGAACTTGGCTTTTATAAATTCTGTTCCTGTTCAGTTCGGAGGTAATATTTACAGAGTGAACATTTCCTCAAAGTGTTCGCTGCAACCAAAATGTCCACAGAGAACATGCAGTATCTGCAAAATCTCCACTTCAATGTATTTTTCCTCCCACAATCCATCCCTGGAAACCGTCTTTGCCAATGTTTTTTTTTTTCATAGATACAACTTTATAAACACACCACTTTGAAGGCAAATCTTGATCTCTAAAATGTTGCCATGTTCCTCATGGAAACTTCACAGATTATCAAACCTGACCATTAGCCAAAAATGCTCTTCTTTTCCTTCGCCAGGATTCCAGAGGGTTGTTTCAGTTTCCACACGACGCAGAGTTCACGACGAGTCGCTCGGACCACAGTGGCGTGACCCCTTCTTCCCCGATGCACCAGTCACAGGATCCGAGCCGAGTGTGAACGTGTGACACGGCGGTTTGAACGTTTTAAAACTTCTTTTTATCGTTTCATGTCTTCATGCGGTTGGTCATTTCTGAATTGAAATGTCATATTTGACAATTTTGGAAGCGGTTTACGGAGATGGCTGTGATCATGTAGAATGAAAACGTTACGAAACAATAGGCCTTCGGTGTGCAGGCGGAGGGCTGGCAATGGGAAAGGTAATGCAGTCGTGCTGACAGTGAGCAGAGTGTGTGTGTGTGTGTGTGTGTGAGTGAGAGAGAGAGAGAGAAAGAAAGAGAGAGAGACAAAGAGAGTGAGAGAAGAGGAAAAGGGGCAATGTGTGAGCAATAGGGTGCATGCACGTGTGTGTGTGTGTGTGTGTGTGTGTGTGTGTGAGTATGTGTGTGTATGTTAGTGCCAATTTCTGTGTGTGTGTGTGTGTGTGTGTGTTATGGTGGCTGTGCTGACTGCAGCAATGCGCCAAGGAGAATGGAGGGGGAATATACCCTACAGAGAGGGGGGGAGGGAGGGGGAGGAGAGGGAGGGATGAGGCAGAATGAGTAAGAGAAGGAGGTGTGTGTGTGTGTGTGAATATATGTGTGTGTGTGTGCGCGCGCACTGGTCCAAGTGTGAAGACGGGCGCAATCTACACCAACTCCCACATTCATTCATCTTTCTCCTTCCCTCTCCTCCATTTCCACCTCTTTCCTTTCTATTCTTCGCCTTCCTATGCCTTCCACGCGGTGCGTACGTGCATGTGTGTGTGCGCGCGCGTGCGTGCACTTTGCTGTTGAGAGAGATAAAGTGTTGCAGTGATTTCTAGAGGTATAGCCACAGGCAGCCTCGGTCTGAACTTCTGTTTACTACAGACGTCTTTATCTGCCGCAGATAAACAAAAAATTCACACACAATCGTCAACATTCCCCTTCAGAAAATAAAAGCTCCTCCCCTCCCCTCCCCGGTAATCCTCATGCGTCTCTTTGCTCGTCTATTACGGCTATTTGATCATTTAACGTGCGTCAACGTTCGCTTGGCACGTCTCGCCCTGTTATTCGAAGACTTTGATCTCCTTTGCCGTGGGGAATAGAGCTGCAAACACGCAACGTTACATCTGTTCCCCCCTTTTTTTCCCATTTTGACAAAGGAGATGCAGTGACAGGAGGGTTAATGAAAACTGACATGTGACCATTTAACATGGTGACAATACCTACGCCCACAAGCCTATGTGCATGTGTGTGTGTGTAGTATTCCAGCATGATATGAAATATTTGTGCACATCTCAAAAGTGCATGTCTGTAGCAGCCTAACGTGTGCGGCATGCAAGTAAGATTTGTGTGTGCACGCTTAGTTGTGTGCGTGTGTGTGTGTAGCATCCCAGCGTGGGCTCTGCTAGCTCAGCTCTTTCAGTCAGCCAATTAATTACAGAGAAGCGCTGGAGATAGAACAGCGTGTAGAACACACGCATCGACGTCGCTGCACACACACGCGCACATGCGCACGTGCCAACACACACATACACACACACACACACGGCTGCACCGCAGCACATTACACACAACGTTTCCCTTCAGACACATATTTGTCTTCATTGATGCAACAAATGGCTGGAACAGAGCTGCATAAGGCTCGTTCATTATGAGGGTTTCATGATGTTACGGGTCTTCATCTCGTCTTTTGGCTACTTGCTAGCAGCAGCTGCAGGAAGAACAGCAGCGATTCACGCCATAACCGCGTTAAAAAGCTTTTTTTCTTCTTTTCTTCGCTCTCTGTGTTGCGAGGCAGCGCTTACAGTGGTGTAAAGTGTAAAGCATGCGATGCATTTTACACTATGGTGGAATGATGAGTAGCAAAACCACAATGGAAAAGCACACCATTAGATATATATATATAAAAAAAATCTGCAGTCCAGATTTTGGTCCAGACACATTGGAATTCTTGTGCAGGACTTAGTAGGAGTAGGTTAAAGGTTAAAGATTCACTGGACATATTTTTACACACTACACATCTACACACAGGTAGATTGTTCTTTTGCAATCGTGTAATGAAGAGTATAAGCAGAGAGCGGTTGCATAAACCTTTGCCAGAATGTCCGCTTTTGTGTTCATGAGGAGACGGTTCTCCCCTTCACCTCTAAGAACATCCAAACAAGAAACTGGACTAACATCGGAGGGATTTATTGGCTTCTTCAAGGCTTGTTACCTGCCTTTGAGCAGGGTTCAAATTAATTATGCTTCTTATTTTTCCCTTTCTCTGAAGTTTAGTCCATTTTTTTTTAATTTATAACAAGGAGTCTACTTTTATTACTTTGAAAATACACAGCCCCATTTCTGTAATACTGCATATTATATTTCATTTGTACTATTTGTGGAAGCGGGATCACTGCTAATGATGTTATATTTTAGAGTTAAAGTTCAGGAACAGGACCAGAAATGCCTTGTTTTCACTCTCTCTCACCTGTGTATAGTTCAGGACTAGTGGAGAAAAATAAAATATCTTCTTCTGAAATGTAGTGAAGTGAAACTAGAAAGCTCTAAAAGGTCAGACTCAAGTAAAGTTCTTGTACCTCAGAATTTCCTCTGACACTGCGACGGTTTGTGCGTGTGAGACAAAGCAGCGCAGCAGCGCAGGAATAAACAGAAGATTAAATGATAGCGTTAGGATTAACAACGGCTGGATTCTAAACTGTTTCGCAGCAAACCCGAGGGAAGTCGGACAAGTGGTCTGTGGGAAACGTAACACAGCGAAATGACCCCCGCTTCAAATATGCAGCTCCCATTTCATGCACTTTTCAGGGCGACATTTGAAGCTCTGATGCCCTAAACATGATGTATTTGCAATTAAAAGTACAAAAAAAAAGAAAATCAACCCAAGGTATTTTTACAGAGCTCTCTCAAGCAACTCAACTTGAACCCTAGAAAGCACAGGTCGCTTTGGGTCTGTCTCATAAATATTCTTGAGCCTCTCTTCCGCTGGCAGAGGGTGCTTCTGCATGACATCACATGGCACCCCATCAAGGAAGTACAAACAAGTGGTAAAAAGGTAAAGTTTTGGAATCTTTCTCTGTATTTGATGCATGGGGCAGTTTTTATATAACCAGTATACCTTATCTGGACTCAAACAAATCCATTAAAGTGGTATTTGCATGATATGGGACTTTTAAGCAGTCCCACCAGGATTTCATATATCTTTTTTGTGATTTTTGCAATCAAAAACACAGATTTTGTTGCGGTATTTTCCTCATAATTTGCAAGGATAAACCCCATCAAAGGCCTAAATAGGCTTAAGTCATACAAATAAATAGATCAACACTGATGCTGTGTTCCGAGTCACGTACTTCTGCATTAACACCTAATATTTTAAAGACACTATGCAGTGTGAGAAAATGTAGTGCACTCAAATGGAATTTTATGGGTGGATACTAGTAACTACGTAGCAGAAGATAGAAAGTTACATAGCAGCAGAAGCAGCAGCAATGGAGGAAATTATCCATACTGATTACAACTAATTGTACTTACCACTTTGTAAACTCTTGCACTTTTGAACTGTGGCCTTACACTAAGCAAAATGCACCTCATTTTCCCTTTTATTGTACATTTCAGCTCCAACATTATAGTCATAATCTAAAACCATTCAGAGGGATTTAATATACAGGTTTTGTGAAAGACGGGCAGCATTTTGGGGTTTATTTTGCATATTAGGAGATGTGCGGCATCGCCAAAATGTGCGGTATCTTGCTGATTTTGCGGGGATTCGTTCAGCCACAAAGGGTCAAGTGTTTTTACCTTCAATGCGCAGAAGATACAGGAGTCCTCCATGCACTTGTGTGTGGTCAGCTGTCGAAAGCTCCTGCGGAAGATGTCAAGATGCCACAGTACCTGCGAGACAAAACACACATTTACACACGCGGGAAAAACAAAGCAACGGACCAACTTCTGTTATTTTAATAAGTCGTACAAAAGGCTTTTCTCCTTTAAGGCTCCACGTTTTTCTTCTTCTGTTCATCCTCTGTTCTTCTACCCGCTCCTGATCTGTCTCTGAGGGTTAGCTGGTGTAGAGATGGAGGGTTTTTGATTTGTTGTTTCAGGTTGGTTGGCAACCTTTTTTTTTTTTTTTTAAAGAGAGTTTGCTGGAGCTGTTTAGTGGGCAAACTGTTTTTTTTCCAGCCCACTTCTGATATCTAGATCAGCGGATGAAGCGTTACCCTTGGGTGCTTTAAAGTCCACCTGGAATTTAAAAAAAAAACAAAAA
Source organism: Lepturacanthus savala (assembly GCA_030544235.1). Lineage (NCBI taxonomy): Eukaryota > Metazoa > Chordata > Actinopteri > Scombriformes > Trichiuridae > Lepturacanthus > Lepturacanthus savala. The sequence continues at coordinate 16,568,063 of CM060471.1, read as the reverse complement.
AAGTCCTTTTTTATCCTTTTAGATCACATCTCTGATTATATTTTCCGCTTAATTAATTATATTGGACAATTAATATATTTAGAAATGGGTTTGTTTGTTTGTTTGTTTTTTAAATTTCTGTAAAGCCAGAGGAGAAACCAGTTTGTTTCTGCACAAAATACATATTCATCCGTTTTCATGTCAAAATTGACGAAGCTGCTTTTAACATTTTCACTTCGAGGGGTTAAAAGGTTCAGACAAACAGTTTATGGTTGTAGGAGGGCGACTCCTCTGCTAACTTTAAACACAGTGCGCCGCAGTTCAGCTATCGCCATGGCAACCTCATCCACAGCGATTTGTCGCCGACGTGTCGAGCCGTCTTAGTTTCTCTTGATTCGTTTGATCTGCATGTAAGAGAAATGTCGCTGCAGAAATGTCCTAGTGTCTAATCTAAGGCAAGGAAATAATGAGGGGGGGGGTCATGTCATAATTCCTGTGGCTTTAACAGATGAAAAAAAATAAAAAAGTGGTATTATTTGTTCTATTAACACTGAATCAAAGGACGTTCTGTAATGTGAGATGGTTGCTGAGAATCGACACTCCAGTCTGCAGCTCTGCGTGGCTTTCAGCCATTTTCAGCTAATTGTTTTATCCCCAACTGCGCCCACTCAGTGCGCTTTCTACTTTTGTATATTTTCAGCCACAAACGCAGGCAGGGACTCTGGGGCCCGAAAGAAACGAGGAGGAACGCGTGGAAACTAAGTGGGCTGCATGAGGTAGACCTCTTTGTGTCCTTCTCTCCCTCTCCCCCTCTCTCTCTCTTAGTGCATAATTAGGGGAAAGAGCTCCCACTACATCCATTCACCACGCTGAAAGATAATATTGACACAACAGTGTCCCTTAGGCTTTCGACTCAGATCTGCAGCACGCATGCACGGGACCACACACACAGTTACAGTGGACGGCTACAGTACAGCAGAACAGTGTGTGTGTGTGTGTGTGTGCGCTAAGGAGAGAGTGATAGGTGGAGGAAAGAGGGGGTGGAGGATGACAGACTGCATGCTGACGCCAGTGTATGCATTCTATCTTTTCCCCCCTCTCTGTTTCCCCTCCTCACTCTGTAGTTTATTTGGTCGTGATGAATCGGCGCCTGCACAGCACTGCAGCAGCCACAAGGAGGGCACACTCTCTCCATGCCCATCCGTCTATCCATCCATCCATTCATCCATCTATCGAAAATTTCAATATAAGAATTCAGAGCACAGGCATCCTTTTTTATTATAACTTTAAATCATTTACACTGTTGGCAGCATGATGCATACATCATTAGGGGGTTTATAGGTTGTGACTGGTGGTCTGGAGCTATAAATGTCAATTAATTGTAAATAAATAGAATTTGGGGGCAGGTCTGCAGGTCTACCGTCGAGAACAGATTAGAAAGTTTGCACCAAAATTAGTTTAAATAAATTATGGATGGATTCCTATTATATCGGAAAGGATAACACAACCAAAAGTGCACATGGCTTATTTCAAGTAAAGGATGAAGAGAATCAAAGCTAAAGCTTCAGTTGATACAATTTGATTGGGAAACAGCACAATAAAAGCCTGCGACGTGTATGAACCGCATGTTATTCTGCAGCTATGTTGGTTTTTTCGCCTCCCATGACTCCAGTTTAGTCTCCCATTACCAGACCTGATGATGGTGTCTCTTTTCCGCTGCATTTTGCTGTCATTTTCCTGCAGCTTTTACCTTGTTATTTGTCTGCCAGACATGCTTTCTACTGTCATTCCTCCTATCCCCAGCCGCACACACTTGCTCTCAGTGTTTCCCACCTCCCATCGTCACGTGACCTTCGCGCCCACCTCTCGCATATTTGCGCCATCGGAACCATAGAATGTAGTTCTTGTTTGTTCTTGTCTGTTTTTTGCATTCGTATTTTTTCCTCTGTCACTGGCCCCTGGCTCCAATCAAGACCAATTAAACTCCCTTTTAATTCTACCCGTTGTGTTGTTAAGTCCAAACAGGAGCTAACAAACGTTACAACTGCATGGTTTGTTGGATTCTCCTGCCCTGTCGGTTTTATTGTTCTTCTTAATAAATCCTGCGCTGTTGCTTTGGAGTTAATTAGGGGAGCGAGGCCTGATCCGGCGCGTGAGACGATTTATGCAGCACCAGGTCCCGCATCCTCCAACGCAGGGTTGTCCGACTCGAACTGACCCGAGGGCCGCTGCTGCTGTCGTGGTCTCACAGGAGGGGTCGTGACGATACCACGGGGCCTGAGCTCAATGGGAAAGTTACTTATAGTGTGTGTTATGAAATTTAAAAACCAATAAACACTGTTTCGTTGTTCCCTGCCTTCCATGTCCGATCTTTTAAATTGTGGAGATTGTCACAGAAGGACAATCTACTGAAGATAAGGGGGATTTCTCAAGTGTGTGTCTGGTTATTGTTATAAGTATTATTTCCAGGCCTGGGTATTTGTGACATAAACAGATAAAGTTCAATTTCCTATAGTGATTATAGCAAATGCTACTTCTTACATGGTGACGGTATTACGGTTGACGTCGGCTACGATGGAGGATGGAGTCATTCGATTCAACGTTGTTGAACGACTTCATTGTTGGCAGATGGCTGGACATTCTCCTTCAGGATTTTTTTTTTTTTTTAGTAGACAGCAGAATTCATGGTTCCATTTATCACAGCAGGTCTACCAGGTCCTGAAGCAGCAAAACAGGCCCCAGACCATCACACTACCACCACCATATGTTACTGTTTGTATGAGCTTCTTTTTTTTTTTTAAACTTTTTGGGACACGCACCTTCCAGAAAGTTCGACTTTCGTCTCGTCAGACCACAGAGTTGTTTTTCCCAAAGGTCTCGGGCATTGTCTCAAATTTTGTCTTCTGGCAAAAATTGAGACAAGCCTTGAAGCTCGTTTTGCGAAGCAGTGGTTTTCATCTTAGAACTCTGCCATGCAGACATTTTTGTGTCTTTCTTACGGTGGAGTCATGAACACTGACCTTAACTGAGGCCAGTGAGGCCTGCAGTTCTTTGGATGTTGTTGCGGGGTCTTTCGTGACCTCTTGGATGAGTCGCCGCTGCTCTTGGGGTAATTTTGTCTTTTTGGGCTACTCCTGGGAAGGTTCACCACTCTTCCATCTTTTTCGCCATTTGTGGATAATGGTTCTCACGTCAGAAATGGCTTTATGACCTTTTGCAGACTGATAGATCTCAGTTACGTTCTTTCTCATTTGATTGTTGAGGATCATTTGGTCTACTTCACTTTGTCAGGCAGGTCCTATTTAAGTGACTTCTTGATTGAGAACAGGTGTGGCAGTAATCAGGCCTGAGTGTGGCTTAAGAACTCAGGTGTGATAAACTACTGAAAAAACTTTATTTAAAAAGTGCATTTTGTGTTCACTTGTGTTGTAGAATTTGTGTGATAATCTGAAACATTTAAGTTTGAAAAACATGCAAAATAATAAGAAATCAAAAATGAAAATGATGTCAAATGTAAGTTACAGGGTATCATACGGGTTTAAAAGAGGAATTTGAGTAAATCACCACATTTTTCCAGTTTTGCTGAGCAAGAATTTTTCCAGGAAGGAATTAGTCACCTGTTCCAAACTCAAATAAAGTCCTGATCTGTTAAGTGATTGAAACAAATGAACACCCTGGCTATTATTTGGTAATTTATGGCATAAGTACTTGTTATAGAAGAAACTTGAGGATAAATTCAAAATTCACTCAACTGATTGTAAATGAAAATACAAGAATATGGTCTAAAATATATTCAGTGAAAACACACACACATAAACCACACAGCCTTTGTTGAATACTGGCTTCTGATTGTATTTCTACAATGTATTATATGGACACTGCTTTGATCACACAGTAGACTTCTTTACTCCATTTTTAGATAAATACATACATGTTTAAGTCAATTTTAAAGTAGGTGTGTAATAAGCAGGATAACATAGAGATAGCAGTTAGGATACTTCATTGTCATTTCCTTAAACCTTATCCATATTCATGTTGGAATATCGTTATAGAGGATAAAACACTTGAAGGGTTGGTAAATGTGCAGTTAGAGTTAGTGCAGTTGCACTGCAGAAAACATAGGATGTCTCCAATGGATAGATAAGTATTATTGCTGATGTTCCATACCACTGCATCACACACATGCATACAACACGCCAAGTCTGGACGAGTGGAGCGAACTTGTGTTTTTGCTTCATCAAAGCCAGTATAACTCCTTTTAACTATTATATTTTCACCTTTATTTACACAGTGGAAAGTTGCTGAGCCTGCACTCTCCCTACACCTTCCTCGGCCGACAGGCAGCGGGGGGGTGGGGGGGGGGTGGTGACTGCCTTGCTCAAGGGCTCCCTTGGGAATAAGTAAGCAGGCGAGAGACTTCCACTTACTGCATTGTACAGTAAACATTTCAGTAAACAAACAGAGCCAGGATCCGCAGTGCTGCAATGAATAGCTGACGGCTATTTTGATCGATTAATCATCAGGAAAATTGCAAAACAGTTCCTAGTATCCGCATCTTAAATGTGGGATTCATTTGAATATCTCTCACTAGACACCACTAGCGATGCGAAGCTGTCGTCTTAGTAACCGTGCTTTATAACTGTTTAGCATTTTGCATTTTTTTTTTGCATTTTATGGATCTAACAAATTGAACAATTGAAGATAATCCTTGGTTGCAGTCAATTACTCATTACTGCTGATGGCACAAGTCTGTCCTAAAAGAGAACCGGCAACACGCCAGACACCAGCTATAGAAATTATACAAGTAAATGTGTGCACACACACGCACACACTAAGAAATAACCAACAAGCATCTCACTACTTTTACATTCACTGATTTTATCCTCACTCGTCTTTGTCCTCATAAACATCCTCTCTTCTTTGTGGTGTATGTGTGTGTGTGTGTGTGTGCATGCGCATGCGTGTGTGTGTGTACATGTGTGTGTCCTTGAAGTGGCCCACTTCTCTCCACGCTGAACCCTAACCCTTCCTTCATTTCATAAATAAACTTTATGTCCTTCGCTGTGCCTTTTCCTCTCCCCCGTCTTTCTCCCTTACCTTATTTGACTCTTTAATTCCACCGTGTCTCCCGGCAGCATCTCCTTTATTCTCCTCTTCACTCCTTCCATACTGTATACTCCTCATCCCTCTTTCTTCTCTCCTCCTCCTTCAGCAACTTCCCTTTCTTCTCATCTATCCCTCCGCTCTGTTCAACTCTCCATAAGCTTATGCCCCATCACCCCCCTCCTCTCCAGCTTCCTCCAAACTCCCTCTCCTCCCCTCATCCCTCTCTCTCTCTCTCTTTCAAGCCAGTAGTCAAGAGGCATTGATGTGTGTGTGTGTGTGTGTGTGTGAAGGTTTGTGCCAGCTGAAAATCTTGGGAGGAGGGAAGATTGTATTTGTGTGTGTGTGTAAAGAGAGAGAGAGAGAAAGAGAGAGAGAGAGCTGCAGCAGTAGCAGCGCAGTGTAAGCATCTCCACAGACAGGCTGGATATTCACACTGAGGCCAGACTGGCAGCGCTGCCAAAACCCACCAAAACACGCAAACACCTGCTAATATGGCGCTAATCTCATCCCTGTCGCGCTTAAATATCCGTTTACTGCAGTGTGAGGAGGAGGGGGGTGTGTGTGTGAGCAGTGGGTGCAGGTACTGTGTGTCAGCATTGTGGATACCGGAGAAAAAAAAAAACTGTAATATAGATATATAGGATACCTTGAACGTTTCAAAAGTAATGGATAGTGGCGAGTAAGACTCTGATGCACAAACGCAAATGTTGTGAAGACAAAGCAAAACTTCTTAAATATCTTCAGCGTGCAAGCGTGAACAGAAAGAGCGATTAATTCCAGCAGAGCACTCATCAAAATTCATGCATTTTTATTTGTGAATAACTGTATTTTCAAGTTTGTTTCGGATTCACATTTTTGGGCTGTGTGCTCGCTGGATTTCTGAACGAAACGATGAGATTAAAGTGCCGATTTTTCAGCTTTAGCGTGCGGGGGACAGATCAGATCAGCAGTGGACACGGACCCCGTGTTTTAGGGGAATCAAGAGGTAAGTGGGCAAACTGCAGTAGCAGAAAACTCAAAGATCGTCATATTCGATATGAGCTCTGAAGTTGTTTCCTTTACGTCTGGTCTTCAGCGAAACGCCCGATAAATGTCGAGATCTTTCTGGAGCCTTGAGAGTGAAAAGTGTGGACCGTTTCAACTACTTTTGTGGAAATTGATTTGTCGACTGAAAATGCTTGACACAAGGGTGGTGGATTGAGGTCAACCGCCTCACTTGGCCAAACAAAACTACCTCATGGGTCCTAAAAACGTCCCGATACGTACCGACTGGCCTGAATTAGCGTCCGTGTAAGAGTGTGTGTGTGTAATCATCCGACTGACCTGCAGGGCGCTGTTGAGGAAGCAGCTGTTCTGTCCCGGCTCGTTGCTCAGGCCTTTGCTGGGTGCGATGGAGGTCATGGTTCTCGGGGTCACCAGCCCCTGAACTCCGCCTACTGCTCCGCCACCCGACGCAAAGTAGTTCCTCTTCCACGACATCACTACCCGGACGCCCCCGTTTCCACGGCGGGGCGGGGAAGGGGCGGGGCAGCAGACGAAGCGACGGCCTCTATGTCACTCCCATGGGAGAGAAAGAGGGCGAATGGGACTACAACTGAGGAGGAGGAGCAGCAGGAGGATATGGAGGGAGGAAGAGGATGGAGGCGGCGGTAGAACGAGGAGATGCGGCGTGTCTTGGACGGGGATTTGGCACCCATACAACCCTCCCCCTCTCCAGCCGTGTTTTGCTGGAGCCAGCGTTGGCTTTTTTTTTTTCTTTTTTTAGCTCCTTGGGTTTAGCGGTTTATGTTTAAGGACATGAGAGCGTGTCCAAAGCGTCCTTTGGCAGATTCTGTCAGATGTTGATTAAGCAGCACTGCTGCTCTCATGTGTGGGGGGGGGGACTCCTTCGATGCACTCGATGCTCCTCTTTTCGCTTCGCCTGCAAGACACAAAAACCAACCTGTTAGGCCTTTTTTACACAAAACAGCTAGCCAGGGCTACTTTAATTAAAACTAAATAAAGAGTAACTTAGTTAACACAGCCTGAAAATCTTGTTTTTGCTGACCTCTGGTGGTTCCACCTCACAGTCAGTGACGGCAGCAAAGCTCAGTTTTATTTACAGCTAATTTACTCTTTAAAGGTGCAATGCGTTAGCCTGGGTATACCCATCCTTCCTTTTATGCAAATTCACTTCATTCTGCAATTCAGTCTGGACACCAAGGGCCCAATTTTCCCTTCAGCGAGGGAGCCAATCACAGAAAAGGAGAAAATGCAGCAATTTTTCAATGGTTCTAGCTATATATGCCGTGTGAAAGCCGTGTGTAGCTCTAAAATCAGCTACAATATATGGTCTTTTAGCCTTTTTAGCAAATTTTGGTTTTATGTCACATTTGTTGTAGAGCAGTCAGTCCCTCAACGACTTTTATTTATGCAAGTGACCTCTAATAAACTTACACCTTCCCAGCACCAAATAGCAGACAGACAAAATTACCAATTTAGCTAGTTAATGTAGTTAGACACTTAGCACCTGAGTTTGTGGAGACCAATCTGAAAGGAGCACGAATCTGGGCATGGCTGCATTTAAATGATAATGCTGCTCTGTGTCTGCTGGATTATTAAGCGGGAAAATGCTTGCTAACATGTTAGCCAAGCTAAGGTAATAGCTGTGTATTTGTCAGCTTGCCGTGATGCTCCTCTGACCCCTAGAGGCCAAAATGCATTTAAACAGATCGTCTCATCGCTTCAACCACATGAACATGTGTCAGTCAGGGTAACATCGCAGCGGCGGTATGACACAGGCACCGATGCACATGACGGAGAAATCCGTTATGTCATTTCACACTCGGTACTTAGGGACATTAGCTGGAGCTTATGCTGGTTCAAGCACCACTGTGCACATAGCTTCAGAATCTGTGCGTATGAGTGTTTTGTCACCCTACAGTATGTGTGTATGTGTGCTTCAGTGTGTGTGTGTGTGTCAATGAAGTTGCATAACACCACAGGGCAGTAGCTAACAGATCCGCAGTGCCCGCTCCACCCTCCCTCTCTTCCTTCCCCTATAGCTTCCCCACTTTTGGCAACGCTCCCTCGCCTGGCTGCCGGGCTGCGTTGCCGGCACAGCACCCCCTTTGGCGACAGGCCAGAGGGCACAGGGATGCTGCGGCGAGCAGGCGAGCAGCGTGGGCAGTCGCCATGGCGACGGCCACATGGGACCGGGGCGGCGAGGTGAGGTGATGAGGGGGTGGGACGGAGGTAGGGGTGAGACGTCGTGACAAGGATGGCAAGTAAAATGCATCAGAGAGAAAACGGAAGCGTTGTGCACCTGTCAGATGGCTTCTATCTATCTATCTATCTATCTATCTATCTGATACATTCATCTATAAACAAACAAATCCAAATTGTCAGTGGATTTATAAAAGGATTTGGCTGTCATGCTCCTGTGTGCTATTTTTTCCACTACAGAACAACATCCTGAGCTTCTGCCTCAGCATACTGTGTGTGTGTGTGTGTGTGTGTGTGTGTGTGTGTGTGTGTGTGTGTGTGTGTGTGTGTGCGTGTGTGCGTGTGTGCGTGTGCGAGTTTGTCTCCCGCTGCGCCCATGTGGAGTGTGTGATCACACATCCTCTCTCTGACTGCACCCTAAAGCCACTCACAACTGAGAATTGCTCTGGCGAGCTCTCACACAAGCGCTGTTTATGTGGCCCGTGCGTGTGTGTGCATGCGTATTGTCCACATCTTCGGCTAGTTACCATGGAAATAGGCCAAGCAGCAGGCACGCGGGGGAAAAGCCGAACCATGTGATTTAACTGAGACACACTGTGCTGCACTGGTTGAGAAAGAACACACACACACTGAAAGAAAGAGAGAGAGAGAGAGAGAGAGAGAGAGAGAGAGAGGGCTGGCAAGTGATGATGATGTGTATTGATGGTGGAGAGTTCCTGGAAGCCAGAGTGAGTCAAGGCACAAGTCAATCAAACTCTCTGACCCTGCACTGGCAGCCATAAGGAAACAAGGACTTGTGGTCACATCCCAGACAGCAGCCACACATGGATGACATTTTCCACGTGTGACGTTGGGGTGAGGACACTGGTTGAACATCCAGGCACAGGCACAGAACGTGTGTGTATGTGTTTGTGCGTGTGTCTTCATCTTTTATTCCTGTGAAAATCAGTCCTGGCTTGACTTGGGTGCGTGAGGGCATAAATGCAAAGTGAGGTACTTTTAGAATCAAGGAGTTTAGGTTTTATTTAAAGGGCCAGTACGCTCCCAATTCAGAAAAAAAGGATTCCTGCTGCCACCCCAATACAATGGAAGTGAAAGGAATGAAGTTTTTAGTGCTCAAAGTTTTGAAAAATGACAATTGAGAAACAACATATGGGTTATTTTTGGATTATTTAGATTAATCAGGGAGTAAAGTTTTTATTGGGATTACTTTCTACTGAAGAAATAGTCCCAGTAAAACTGCACAGAGAAGCAGGTGTCTCAAAACCAATGCAAGTAGAGCCACAGCTACAAACATGGCTGCATGTTCACTGCAAATTTCACTGCAACATCAAAATGACCACAGTTGACATGACAATTAAGAGATAAGTCGGAGGATATTGATCTATATTTTTCTTCATAAAAAGGACAAGGCTTCATCAAAGCCTGATATATATTATTCCTCTCTGCTGCAAAGGTCTGTTGTTTTCCCCCCAAGATGACTAATATCATGTCAGTAAGCCTTTAGGTGACACACTCCTTCATTACCGTCAACACGCACATCGTTTACTCTGATTTAGTTCCGCAAACACCATCCTGCTGCTGTAAATAGCCACTAGAGGACCAAATGCGTATCAATCCACCACTGAAAATAGTCCCTAACAATGAAGAATTTACTCCTGTTTGAGTAACTAGTGCAGTGTCCACAGGAAGTAGATGTATTCCTATAAAAAACTGGAAGCTTAAGTAGTTTTTTTATGCTTGGTTAAATGAGAGTGTGTTGGACTATTAAATCTCTTATTAGACAAACTGTACATTGGGTAAGACATGGACACACAGTACCTTTCAAAAGTTTGGCCTCACTTAGAAATTATCCTTATTTTTGAAAGAAAAGCACTGTTTTTTTCAATGAAGATATCTTTAAACTAATCAGAAATGCACTCTATACATCACTAATGTGGTAAATGACTATTCTAGCTGCAAATATCTGGTTTTCAGTGCAATATCTACATAGGTGTATAGAGGCCCATTTCCAGCAACTATCAGTCCAGTGTTCTAATGGTACAATGCGTTTGCTCATTGCGTCAGAAGGCTAATGTAATAACATTCCATTCAATTTTCATGGAAAACACTAAATTGTCTGGATGACCCCAAACATTGAGATATGGGGAAACATGCAAATATAGTTATACTCAATTTACACAATTGAAAAGTTGACATATCAGTTTTGAAATTGTAGTGATAGGCCAAGTAAAACCAGACTTATGATAACTCTGTAACTGTAACTGTTACTGTTACTATACTTTTTACCTATATAGTGTAACAACATTGTCATGTTACTGTCATATGATCCTTCTTCAAAGAAGAAATCTATAGAAATCGATGGGATCTGAGCTGGAACAAGCAAATACAGAAAGAAAAGGTTTCAAATCTGAGAGGGTTTGCTCGGACTCGATTTAACCCGGGAGTTAAGTTTGCACTAAGTCTGACTTTTAAAGGGCCGGTTCGTTAAAATGATCCGTGCGCGTCACTGTGACAGGAGGCGATTACTTATGGATCGATTAGGAGCCGGCGAGGCCACAGCTGGGAGCACCGAGGACAGACAGCTGTTTTCATGGTTCCACTCCGCTGCTGCTGCTTCGATTAATACTGCAGCTGCCGGCACGAGTGCTGCAAATACTAATGCTACCGATACCCCCGCACTGATTTGCTTATATTCCTTCCACTGCGACCCGAGCTCGCTGTTGGTTTTAGAGACGACAATTGCTACATGCATTATTACATCCATGGGAGTAGACCAGGGATCAAACACCATGCCATCCACTCAGATTTTTTTCTTTTTTTGTCCTCGGTTAAACTCCTGCAAACCTCTGAAGTTGTGTGTGTGTGGATAAAGAGAGAGGGGGGGGGGCAAAGAGAAAAGAAAGGATGGGAGAGAGCAAGGAGACAAGCGGGGAGGGAGGGAGGAAAGCAGTTGGTGTGGCGGTGACGGTGGAACGAAAAGATGGGATGAGAAATGGGACAGGGAACAGTGGGAAGGGGAGAGAACGATAAAAATAGGCTGAGAAATGACAAACAAGAAGGAGAAGAAACATTTGTTTTTGAGGAATCTGAATCAGGATCAGAACCGGGCTTAACGCCGCTTTGCGCTTATAAGGGATTCACTTGGCAGTAAAACGGACGCGCTGCAAAATTAGAAAAAGAAATCATAGCAAGTTTACCCTTTGGGCGGCAAAAGGATGGAAATTCTTAATTTCAAAAGGCTTAAATGTGACAAGAGATAAGAGACTTTCTGTAAATTAGAGAAATATTAAGTTTATGTAGGGATTACCCATCTAATTTGCATTGTTAAGACGTCACAGGGCGGGAGACATCTTGGATTGCAGAATATTCATGAAATGTCATATATTTGAATCCTCTGTTGCGTAGTGTTATCTTAATTTTTCCAAAAAGCTGTGATGGTTTTACAGTTAGGCGTGAAAAGGGGGCTTTTATTTTGAAGGACGTACAATTTATGATTCTCATTTGACATGTGAGCATCATTGTCTCTCAATTGAAGGTTGTCTTTTATTCGGATTTTAGATCATATTCAGCCAATAAAAAATGAACTTGAATTACATTTTTTTTTCTAATATGCTAAAATATATGTGTTGCGGCATCTTGTCAGATGAAGTATTTTGCATTTGGAACAATAAGGTCCAATATTTTGTAGAATTGGCATTTAACATTTTCTTAAAATGAGATTAAATTGAGCAAAATCCTGAAAAAAAAATGCAAAATTATCATAGCGTGAGATAATTCTACTCAACATTTGACTGATTACCCCACAAACAAGATATTTTCACCCGATGAGTTCACTTTTCTTTTGGTTTGTCATCTCTCCGCCTATTTTTTTTCTTCTTTTCTCTCCCCCTTTCCCACTGTTCCACGTTCCCATTTCTCCTCCGATCTCTCCTTCCCGCCGTCGCTGTCACACCGGCCGCTTCCCGCCCTCCCTCCTCGTCTTCTTACTCACTCTTCCGTCTCAGAGTTTAATCGAGGACAGAATCTGAAGGATGGCGTGAAGCCTGTTTGATCCCCGGTGGGAAATGGTTCAAAGAGGAATGTGGATCAGAGAAAGAGAGAGAAAAAAAGCAAAAACGCGTAAACACTCGGCGCCAACATCCCTCCACGTCCTTCCGTCATGATCAGACAAGAGCGACACATGACACGCAAAATCGTGCGTTTCCCATTTTTCTCATATAATCTGAATTCGGATCCCTTTATTTTTTCTTCTCCATGTCGTCTGCTGTCTTTCTCTTCCCCGATTTCTCACTCATCTTACAATTTTCTATCCATTTCTTTTTCTTTTTTTTGGATACAGAGCATTGGCAGTGATGCTTTGGTGATAAATTCTTAAAATTTAGGTCATTTTATTCCTCCTTCGAGGCTGTTTCACTGTGGTCTCAAAAAAAAACAGATTTATCAAATTAGAAAAGCTGTGTGAAAACAAACCACTATGTCCATTATATCAAATGAAGGATTTTCACGCTCGTTTATGCTGTTTGTGTGTGTGTGTGTGTTTTTTTTTTTTTAAATAATCCATGAGCAATTCCACTAAAGGGCGATGTTCCCTTCTTTAAAATATTTTAAAGGGCTGTAGATGTACAATAAAAATAGATTAAAGTGATTAAATGTGAAGAAACTTTGTGTCCAGAATTTATTTCCTATTTTAATAATAATCCTGCCGCTTCCCCCAGAGTGCACCACACAGTGTTGAAATCACAATTTTATTATATCATTAAAATCATTATCGAATGCTGTAGCGTTCGTATTTCCATTAATTGTAAACCCAGTAACCCCAAAACAACCAGAGCAAAAGTATTCCGGTAGAAGCATCCGCATGCTATCGACCTAAAATACAATCGCTGGAATTTTCACTTAGTGTGTCCAAAATTATCTGCAGTGATAGAAAGGATCAAGAATTTTTATTATTATTATTATTATTATTACTGGATGCTGTTTTTTTCCTCCTTTTTAATGATCCTATTTATTCCATCAAGCCGAGGAAAAGTCGTTTTGAAATGCAAAACTGGGATTGGATGGAAATAAAAAAAAAGTAACGACACTGTTTTGGAATTTAAATCACTGCCATTGTCTCTCTCTCTCTCTCTCTCTCTCTCTCTCTGCTGTGGGTCAGTGTGGCTCGGTGACAGCGACGCCGGGGTCAAGCAGGCCGAACAAAGAGCTGATACTGTCCCCGAGGACAATGGCCCGTCTCTCACGCTGCCTCCCTCCCGCTAAAGCAAACATAAAGACGGGAAGTAGTATTTATACGTCGCTGTTAAAAGGTCTTGATGTTTTCCCTTCTCTCCCTTTTTTCAGCGGCTCTCTTCTCCCTCCCTGCTCTCTGTCCCTCGCTTTCTTCCACTGACCTCTATTTTCCATTCTCATTCACTCCGTTTTCTCCCCCCCCCATCCATTCATCTCTGTCTTTTTTCCTTTCCGTTTCCGAAAAACTTCGCTTCACATGCATGTGGTCGCGGTCTCGCAATGCGCGCGCGCGCACACACAGTGGTTTCCCTCTAACTGGGTTATATGTAACTTCAAATAGCCCTGGTTGACAATAGGGAGAGCCCAGAGTTCATCTTCCCCTCTGTACTTCTCCCCCTGTTTCCCACTAACAATCTTAAGTTATATAAACCGTGTGTGTGCGTGCGTGCGTGCACGTGTATGTTCAGACAATAGGTACACGTGCGGCTGCATGTACGTGTGTATTAGCAAGACTGTGATTTGCTTTTTTTTTTTGTTTTTGCAACATTCAAGGTCATTTCCCCCCTCAGACTATGGAATATTAAAATATACATGTGAGAACACACATGCACGCTCACTCACACACACACACACACACACACACATGCATGCATGCTATTACCCTAGATGCAACCCATTATCACTGTGGCACATGTGCATATCCAATCCTATTTATAGAAGATATAAAGAGGTGTGAGTATTTGCTTAATATTTAGGCTATTACATAACCATCCTTATTTATGATGCATGCCGGGAATCATGTAAGGATTTTACAGTTTGGGTCAGAGCGGGAGGAGACGGGGGGGGGATAAGGAGAAAGATGGGAGGAAAGGAAAAGAGGATGACAGGGGTAAGAGATAAGGAAAGAAGAGAAGAAGGAAAGAAAAAGAGAAGAGGACAGAAGGAAAGTGAGGGTCGGAAGGAAAGAAAGAAGAGGAAAAGGAGGAGTGAAAATGAAAATGATTGGGAAAAAAAGATAAGAGGATACAAGGGGAGGGGAGTGGGATGAAGAAGGGAAGGGAAAGGAGGAGAGAAAAGATGAGGAGAAGAAGGGAGAAAACTAAATATAAGAATAGAAGAGCGGGAAGGAGAGGACAGGGGAGAAGAAAGGAGGAGAAGAAAGAGGGAAAACAGAAGAGTAAATAAGATAAGAGAGGAGAACAAAGGAGTGGGGTAAATGATAGAAAAGTAAAGGGGAGGAAGAAAACGTGAGAGGAAACAGAGGAGAGAAAACGAGCTGGAAACGAAAAGGAACACAGACATTTGATTGAATAACAAGCCGCATGTGGAATAGAAAAAGCTCCAGAAGATGTTAAAGGTCACAGAAGACATATGCGGGTGCTCCTTTCTTCTCCTCTCCTCCGTCTTCATCCTCGGCCGTCATTTAATCTGCTTTTCTTCATACCTCAACCTCTTATAATCCATTACATGTGGAGCCAACTCTGATCACTGAGGCAAGAAGACTTTAACTGAAATGTCAACAATAGATTAATGCCCCGGGAAAACCGAGACACAAGCCGGGATCAGTCACACATGGCTGGAAAGAAAGAAATTCTCAGAGGAATTAAACCAATTAAGTGAATTCGAGTCAAATTTAAGTGATTTTAATGGGTTTATCTCCCAAATTGTTCCACCACGTGATGGCGCGTAAGCCAGTAATAAGACAACGTGCGGAGAACAAATCGCCCTTCGGCGTACGTAAAAAAAAAAACCCAAACGATCGCGGAGAACTGACGAGAAAACGGCCCCAAAAATAGCCCCAAATCCTCCACAGCGATTATCGGAGCCGAGTCAAAATCCTAAAGTCGGAGACTGCTCGTCCTCAGCAGAGAAGATGCTCGCGTCACGTGTCAAAGTTGCCCCCCGATTGTCCGCGCGGCACCACATAAATCCCGCTGATTGGTTTGGAGTATTTAAATACCGCCGGTGGCAGCACTCCCTCTGAGAGAGAGGGAAGCCAGGGTTTTTTTGGCAGCACGTTCAACCCGACTGGGGCTGAGGGCAAACTGTTTTGTAGGTAAAGGTTATGCGAGTTTACCTTCCAGCACATCTCCGCTCGTTGTGCACTCAAAAGGTTGCGTGTGGCCTGGGACCAGGCTACTGTAAAGCCAGAGGCGGGTCATCGACGGCGGAGGTAGATTATTAAACATCCGCTGCTACTGCAGCTTCTTTTAATTCACTTTACCAGTACAATAGGATCGCGCATACAATAAATTCAACGTTCAATAAACGCCGTTGCGCTTTAAATAAAGGACGAGTTCGCGATATCTCAAGTCTTAATGCAACAGTTAGGTGCCAAAACCGCATTCCTCCTTGTTCATACAAGCTAGGGTTTAATGTTTTCAAAAATGACATTGATAAGATTCAATGATTAAGATTAAGATTTATTGCATTTTTTTAAGAAGTCTATAATTATCGGGAGTAGTACAGTAGCAGCCTCCCCAGAAATTGCTGCTTTCACGTGGTATGGGAAACATGATTCTTTCCACTTCCAAAATGTGTTCAAGTGCTGTTCAAGTTTGATGCCGGACCCATAAAATGGCAATAAGTGTCCACGGCGATGTTATTAAAGTGATGTATGCGGGTCAGTGACAAAACCTAAAAACTTGGTATCAGATTGTTTAACCATCTTAAAAAGTTTTTTTAAAAATTAAAAACACATGCTATCAACTAGTTTTCTATGCTAGGTGGATTCAATATTACAAATGTATCATTCATTTCATTTTTGTTTCCATTGTACATTTGTAAAGACCTGATGAATGCTCCTTAAAACTGTATTTTAAAATTTTTTTTGACTTTCTCATCTTGCCAGACATTATTTGTCACTGACCCGTGCCGCAGCATCATGTAGGCTACATGCTAACCAGTGAAAGCAGCAGAGAATGTTTAACAGCCTGAAATGCTTAGCATTAGCAACAGATCTGCTGCTCTCCACCATTGAAAGGTAAAGGTTTGTCTCATCTCGTCAGCTTGTGTATCATAAACATCTTTCCAGTGGGTGTTCATGGTAAATTTTGATGTTTTTTGGCGTTCACATTAATTACTAAAGGCACAGAGATTTTTATTTGTTCAATTGTTCAAAAGGAATTGTTTGTACAATACCCTTCAAAAGTTTGGGGTCACCCAGACAATTTGGTATTTTCCATGAAAAGTCACATTTTTATTTACCAACTAAGATAATTGCACAAGGGTTTTCTAATCATTCATTAGCCTTCTGGTGCAATGAGCAAACACATTGTACCATTAGAACACTGGACTGATAGTTGCTGGCAATGGACCTCTGTACACCTATGTAGATAATGCACCAAAATCCAGACATTTGCAGCTTGAATAGTTATTTACCACATTAGCAATGTATAAAATGCATTTGTGATTACTTTAAAGTTTATTATATTGAAAGAAGTGCTTTTCTTTCAAAAATCAGGAAACATCTAAGTGACCCCAAACTTTTGAATAGTAGTGTTAGTCCTCAGTCATTTTCTATACCTGCTTATTCCTCATTAGGGTCACAGGGGTCTGCTGGAGCCAATAGAGGCAGGGATACACCCCAGATGGTCGCCAGCCAATCGTGGGGCACACACACCATTCACTCACACCTATGGGCAATTTAGAGTTTCCAATTAACCTCAGCATGTTTTTGGACTGTGGGAGGAAGCCGGAGTACCCGGTGAAAACCCACGCTGACACGGGGAGAACATGCAAACTCCACACAGAAAGGTCCCAGACCCAGGACCAAGGAGGTCTTGAAGCTGCGACCTTCTTGCTGTGAGACAACAGCACTAACCCCTGCGCCACCGTGTCGCCCTAGTGTAAGTCGTTCCATATTGAATTTCAATCTATAATTTGCTTTATCAGCCATGATAAATAAGGTTAAAGTATCCAAGAGGGTAAAAAGAGAGAGACGTGTGCAAGAAGGAACTGGGTGAGATGAGGAAGATGAGTGTTGGAGATGGTAGGAGAACTAGTATGATGTGGCACACAGTTCAAAATCTGAACTTGCAATACGGCATTTTATGACCTTTTTACGGACATCAGCCAGCTGCTGTTCGTATCTACGAATGTTACGCACATATTGAGGCATGAGGTTACCCATTACTTTATATCACCCCAATGTTTCAGCTTAGGGTCAGCACCATCTTCTTTTCTCTGGAGCTGTGAACTTCCGAAGAAGGAGAGCGGGATGTCGCCTTTCACGCGCTGGAAACACGACAATAGCGAGCGCTCGCTTAAGCTCGGACCACTTGGTAACAGGGCAGGGATCATAATCAGGTGACAAGTTTACTGAAAGATTGTAACAAGATCGTTAATCAAACCCACAAAAGCATCAAGACATCAAGGCTACAGCAAGTCTTCAGATCGTATATATATTCAAATGTCTTTGAGCACTGGGAAAAGCACAATATCAATCTGATGTATTATGATTATTAACGGAGCAATTATCTTCTAAATGCCGGAATCACCAGCATGTTAATTACAGCGGTGGTTCTCAAAGTGGGGGGAGACTCCCAAAAAATAATAATAACACAACGCAGATATTTCCTCCTCTCCAAAAACTAAAATTGATGACGAGTCCAATTTAAATGTCAAGGTGACATTTCGGCTCAATTGAGAGGGTGAAGTCGTGCTGCTGTTGTGTGTGTGTGTGTGTGTGTGTGTGTCTTATTCTTCACACTGTCACATTGTGGGGACTCACATCCCATCTAAGGACAGAAAGCTGCTCCACACAAGTTAAACTGTTCATTTAACCCCTACATACCATTCAGGGTCAAATCTGACACATTTTTAGTTTTGAGAGCAGTAAATACATACAAAGCTGAAATTTTACAACAAATATTCAAATATTCCAACTTTTTTTATCCCAAATTTACTTCTTTCATTTAAATTATGTTCTCCCTTTTGACGTGACATTTATAGTGTTATTGTAAATGTTTTTCCCCATTAACAAAAACCTTTGGTATGCTATAGAGACAAAGGTTATATATACATACTGTATATATGTCCAAACACATCTATTTAATTATATATAACAATTGTAACAGCGAATATTATCTTCAACCTTTGCCTAGATGTAAGGTTTAATGTGGTTTCCACATTTCTTCTCTGCTTTGATATTTTGTAAATGCAACATTACATAAGTGTGAGCACTTACTGCATATTTACATAATTATTCATTCAGGTAAAAGATGTTTTTATAGATAATGCCAGGTATGTCATGACGTGACCAACTACTACTGGCAAGCTTACTCTGAATCTTCAAGACACATTATGTTAAGTTGGTCTGGTAGGAGGCGATATTTAATTTACTGAAAGTGAAATGTGGAGAAAGAGCCCAAATTCAGACGTACATCACCCTATCTAAGCTTCACCAGACCCACATTTACTGTCAAAAGAAATATTTCAAGTTCAAAACCTTCCTAATGGAGCATGAGTAGGGTTTTTGGAAACAAATTTAACAAACATATATTCTACTGATATATATTTCCATCCATATATATATATATATATATATATGTTTAGGGTACTGGTTAATTTGTTTAGTTTAGCTCTTCTTAAATTGACTCCTGAAGCTAAGAAGCTTCAAAACCATAGTTCAAAGCATGCAGCTTTTACTTTGAAGGCGAGCTGTGTCGGTTCAAAACTGGGATATAGGTGTAAATGAAAATTACAAATACTTTTAAACACATATATTTGTGGCTTTCAATATTTATAAACTAGACTATATACACTAAATATCTGTTTGTGCATTAA
Organism: Lepturacanthus savala; assembly: GCA_030544235.1. Classification (NCBI taxonomy): domain Eukaryota; kingdom Metazoa; phylum Chordata; class Actinopteri; order Scombriformes; family Trichiuridae; genus Lepturacanthus; species Lepturacanthus savala. The sequence continues at coordinate 16,548,755 of CM060471.1, read as the reverse complement.
AAAATATTTGTGGAAAGTCCTTAATTCCTAAATGTCCTAAAATCCTTAATTCAAAATGTTACTAAAATTAATTAATTCTAAATGTTTCCTGAGTACAAGTATATAAGTATTATCAGGAAAATGTACTTCAAGTATCAAAAGAAAAAAGTACTTCTTATACAGTACAGTGTTATACTATGTTATACTACTATAGTATATTAGTATATTATATTATTAGCACCAACAAAACATATTTTAACATTGTATTGCGTCAATGTGCAGCCAATTCTACTTTAATTGGTACTTCGGGTAGATTAATAGTTAAAGTACTGCATTGTATTATATATGTGCTTCGCATATTTGTTTAAAACATTTTATGCAGCAGCTTTTACATTAAATGCCTAACACATTTTATTTTAGAGAAAATAAAACAGTAAGAATATTAAAACATTATTTTATGCCACATTTTTAAGCTACCAAATAAATACAGTGGAGTGGAAATATGGAAATATTCAAGTAAAATAGTACCTCAAAACTTAAGTAAAGTCCTTGAGTACATGTAGTTAGATACTTTCCACCACTGTTTATTATACTGTTTATTATAGGTGCATATATATATATATATATATATATATTGCAAAGGGTCAGTATATGAGCAGTAAGAGAAGGCTAAAGCTGTGAGAGGTTAACAGGTTGAGTTTTAACATGTAGCAGCCGTAGCTGAGGGTAAAATTAACCTCTGTGAACCGCTGTAAAATAAAACAGAAATGTCCTCACGTGTCCAAAACAACAGGAAAAGGAGCGGACGTTATCCCGTTTTCCCGATTGTGTAGCCTCGAGCGTCCACCGCGCGTGTGCCCGCGTGAGGCTGTGTCACCGTCGCCGGCGTGACGGTTCGAGCCCCGGCCGGTGCGCGACCAAAGGCATCAATCACGCGGGATCGAAACCGCAACGTTAAATCGATGGAGGCCCCCCTCCTCCTCCTTCTCCTCGTCCTGCCCCTCCCCCCTCCCCTCTCCCTCCCCGAGGGCAGCGTGAGCGTGAATCCGGCTGCGGTCTCTCGCTGATCCATCAACAAGTCCCACGCGCACACACGCGCGCGGGCAACCGTACAGGACGGACACGGTTCAACCTGTGGCTGGACGGGGACGGGGTGAACTATGACACCTGTAACTGAGCAAGAACCGCGACTGTGATGCAACCGGGATGAACTTGAGCTCGAGGCGGGGGAGGGAGGGAGGGGGAGGGGGAGGGGGGCAGGAGACCACCTGATAGAAAGTGACAGGATGCAGAAAGAGCAGCACGAGCACAGACTCGGCATCAGACCGGAGTGATGATGATGATGATGATAACGATGGAGATGATGAGGATGAGGATGATGATGATGAGGAGGATGGAGGAGATGATGACAGCCATCCTCAGAGTAACGGGAACTCATCTGGAGGGGATCACATCTGGCCTGGCAGACCAGTCCACTCCCCCCACCCCACCCCCCACCCCATCTCTCTCTCACACACGCACACACACACACACACACACTAAAAAAGCACGCACGCACACCTACTGATGGCATTCAGTCCGCTGTTTGCCACATGCGACCCCTCGCCCCTCCCCCTCCCCATAAGATCCCCCCCCTCCCCTCCCCGGTAGCAGTGATGGACCCATGCGGTGCGCGCGGCGTTGCGGGTTTTTTTCACTCACCCCGGGGTGCTGTCGCCGTCGGTCTCCGTCCGATCGCGTGTCCTACCGTGTGACTTAACGGGAGAGAGGAGAGGGCGAGGAGCCGTGGGCGCATCCAACCCCCACCAGCGCCATCCAGCGCTGCGGTCGCGGCACGCCGCTCTCGCGATACCGTGCCATCTTCGCAGCTCCCCGCGTGTGTGTGTGTGTGTGTGCGTGCGTGTGTGTTTGTGTGCGTGTGACGTAGCAGATTTTATCGGCCTCTCAGCTCAGCCCGGTGCCGCCGCCTTCTGGAGATCGCGCGCGGGGATGGTGATGATGTCATCTCGTGGATGCAGGTGTCGATTTCCCTGGAGGGGAAGGGGGGGGGGTTACGTCCCCCTCGGTATTAAGAGCACGTGTATGTCCCCAAATAAAATAATGACGAAAGAAGCATAGGGCTTTTATTTTGAAAAATATATATATATATATATTAAATAATTTCTGTATGTGTGTTGACTCAGCAGGGCTGATATTAAAAAAGAAAAGTTGATTTACAAGACAAGACATTCAGAATGAGAAGCTTAAGATTAAAAAAGTTCAGGAAAAAAGGCATTGTGTGCTAGAAATTCAACAAAAAAACTCACCATTTTAAAACATATATTCACTAGAAGACGAAAAACTATCCACAAAGGAAGAAATCTCGGATGAATTGTACTCTGTTAATCTGTAAAAGAGGAAAACTAAAGCCATTTCCTCTCTAATTATATATTTTTTTATTATGCTATTATTATTATATGCTTTTATTTTTTCTATCGACGTGCTATTTCCTTCTCTTCATGTTCCCCATGTTGTAAAATCATAATACCGTTTCACTTGGTTTTTCCTCGCTCCCATTTTCCTCTTCCCTCTCGCATTTAGAAACACTCAGTCACAGTTTTTCAGATGTAACCTGCTGTCAGCAACATGCAGACATCTGTATAATTGCTCTCATTGGAGACCTGCCAGCACCGGTTTACAGCCACAGCCTGGAAATTATTCATAGAGCAGGTGAGAGGTCGTGGGGAGGTTGAGTTTAGAATGCTGGTGTGCAAGAGACACAAACATGCTTTGTTTTGTCGAACTACTCAAACTTTTCATGTTCTGTGCTTTTAATGTTGTGAAGCATTTTATTCTGTCTCTGAATGTTATATTCAGCTAAGTCTGTTCAACCAGATGCTGTTAAATGAAAAATCTTACCTAGCAGCATAGAAGATCTTTGAATTGAGTGCCTCTTAAGGGCATTAATCCTTTCCATTTATTAGACCTACAATTTATTTATAGTGTTTTGGGGCATTATCTGATAGTGCCACATATAAATGGGAGAAAATGAGGGTGACATCATGCAGCAAAAGTACCAAGCTGAAACTGAACTGGAAACATTGCATGATAGGTATGTGTCTTAAGCACTTTTACATGTAACTACAATGAATATACTGTTACTACTTAAGAGGTCATTGTTAAGAAAAATACATTAAACCTGGTTCTGATTCTGATAATTAAAAAAAAATAAAGTGCGACCGATGCAATAAAGTGCTTGGTGACTGTATAATAGAGTTTCCTGGCTCTACATGAGAATAAATCACACATTTTGTAAAGGGGAACTTTATTGCATGAATACATTGTTTTAAGAGTGCAGAGTGCTTTATCTATTTCTATTCATACAGGTCTGTAATAAGCACACAGTATGCAAAATCATAGTAAAACTCCTCCATAGTTTGGGGATGAAAAGGTAGGGAGGCACAAAAGAGACCAGGGAAGATAAAGTACATTTCCATACATTTTCATGCAAGAATCAGCAGTTGTAATAGTGCTTGTGTTGGGTTAGCGTTAGCGACTTTATGATCACATGCTGTCGCGTGACGGTGCATTCTTCGTGTATCTTTATGGGTTCCAGTGCATGTACTTAAATATGCGTGTCTGCCTGCGTTTTCACAGGTCGTCCGTCTCTCCGTCAAACGGCAGGGTCTCCAAGTCCATGTGGATGTTTGAGTTGTCCTCGCTGCAGACCCAGCCGATGGGTGTGCGGTTGAACGAGGGGCGTGAGAGGATGTCGGCCTGCAGGGAGGGCACGGGCTCCGGCTCTTCGGTGACGACGTAGATCTCTGGGAGCTCGAAGGTCAACATCTTGGACCCCTTTTCGAAGCCACCGAAGGGCAACGCTGTCCTGGAGAGGAACGGGGGGAAAGAGCAGGGAGCAGCGTCATGTGGCTACATGCGTGATATGAGACCTTAAAGGGATGGTTCAACATTTTTAAAGATTCACCCATCATCATGGTTCCCATAGTCATAGTAATCGGTGCACTAATATTTCTTCATCAATACCAGCTGTTTCCAGACCAGTGGAGCAGAGCCATGAGCTGCTCACCTACTACTATGCGGCTAATGGTATTTTTTGGTTTCCCTCATCAAACTCAGAAAATACACAATCCAGCAATTTCTGAACACTGTGGTGGACAAGTTGTGATCTGCACATTCACCAAGCTATCAGATAATATTGTAACATTACAAGATTGAACTGTTTTCAAGGTAAATGTAAAGCCAGACTTCACACTCCAGATATAGCTGCTTGGCAGAGTGATCTCAAAAGCGCAGGTTTATTGCAGCCACTCAAGACACACTGTCACTCCACCCAGTGGCTTACTGAAGAAAGTAGTCATGACTATTTGCTTCATGTGTTGTAAAGTTACAGTGATTGTTTCATTGCATGGTGAATGTGCAGATCACAACTCCACCGCAGCGTTTGTAAGTTGCTTGATTGTGTATTTGCTGAGTTTGATAAGGGAAACCAAAAAATACCATTAGCCACACTGTAGTAGCTGAGCAGCTTGTCACTCTGCTTTGCTGGTCTGGAAACAGCTTATATTGACAAATAAAGGCAAAACACCTATTGCTATGACTGGAATCATGAATTTTCAAAAATGTTGAACTATCCCTTTAAGGAGACAGGAGCCATAATGTCTGGTTTTAGGCACAGCCTGGACTTAAGAATGAGTCATTTTTAACTGTAAATATAACAAATATATTCCAGTAGATCCCAGATAGATACAAGATAGATACAAATCTGTAAATGCAAAATAAAAAATAGCATATGAAAAATGCTCATATACTATGAATGATTACAAACTACTACAAGATAGAACCTGACTGACTTATTCAGACCCATTAGTAATTAAGGGGGATAGAACTCCTCTTACTGGGGTCAACAACAACTAATAACACAATTAGAATGGACAGAGATCAAGGGTTCAAATAAGATTAAGATAATTACATCTGGGCCGAAATGCTGTCTCAGTGGTAACTATATGTGTGTTCATTTCTAACCGTCAGCGCTGTGTGGTCTGTAGCTGCTAGTGAGTGGAGCCATGGAAATGCAGCCAGGAAGGAGGCCGATTTTTACCGCCGATGAAACAGCAGGCAGCTGGTTGTCATAGTGATGTGGGCTCTGAGTGGGTTAGTGAAAGTGGTTTTCTGACCTTTTCTGACTTTTCTTTATAACAGCGGCACTTGTTGCCCAATAGCGAGCCACATACACTGATGCATACCTATCCAATACAAATACAAAAACACATGTAATATTCCAAAATAATTCATAGTCATAATTTTACTAAACATATGCCTTGCACAAATTTAACAGAGCTCCTCCTGTGTCCTTTAACTTACCTTAACTAGTGATTTCTTATTTCTTAACTTATTCTAAAGAATAAAGGTCACAATATCTTGACCTTTGTGCTTTCAGTTTGAACATTTCATAGACCAAATAAACGTTTAATCAGAGTAAAATCAAGTGGTTTGTTGTGCATAAATAAGGTGTGGATGCATGTATTTCCTGTGTGTGTGTGTGTGTGTGTGTGTGTGTGTGTGTGTGTGTGTGTGTGTGTGTGTGTGTACCTGTTGAAGCTCTTGTAATGGGGCATATCTGGGTGCATGAAGATGGGTCCTGGCATGCAGGCCTTCATGGTGGCTGTCAGTTCCTCGTTGCCCTTCATGGCCCGTTCCCATGGCGATACATAGGTGCGTACATACTCTTTTCTCCTCTTCTCCTTCTCCACGTTTTTATCCTCTGTCTCCTCCGCCACTGAGAGACACAGGGGACAGAGGGGAAAAGAGACCGTAGAGATGAAACGCAAAGTGAAACTACTGAAAAAAAAAACATAGTAAAATATATAAAGAAAGTGTATCTGTGAGCCTACCTTCTTCTTTTGGTGTCTCAGGCTTTGGCGGAACGGGGGGCGGGCACATCAGCAAATTTTCGAGGTTCCCCTGGAGACCAAAAGAGGAAGATACAGGATACAGAGAAAGATGAAACACAGACACACCCTCACTCGTAGTCACTCACCATGTTCTCGTTGGTCACGATGAACTTCTCAACTCTCTGCTGCCTCATCCTGAACATCTTGGAGCCCTTGTTCGAGGCCAGGGAGAGCTCCTCCAGCATCACGTCCTTGGGCGTCTTGATCTTGGTGCCCAGGTTGAGCTCAGAGGCCTCGGGGTCTTCCTCGTCCTCTGAGAGGAAGAGGGAGGAGGATCAAATGAAGAGACTGAACATGAAATTATTTAAAATTATCTATGTTCTCACATATGAAAAGAAATGGAGGGTTATTTAAAAATGGGCCAATGAATGAGTGATGACTGCAAATTCAGGAATATTTTTAAAGGAACAGTAACATTTGGGAAATATGTTTGTTTGCTGCCTTACTGACAGTTAGACGAGAAGATTGATAACTATCCCACGTCTGTGAGCTTACAGTAATACGAAGCTGCAGGCAGCTGCTGGTTAGCTTATCTTAGCATAAAGATGTGAAACAGGTGGAAGTAGCTTAGTGTGACTCTGTCAGACCTCCCAGCACCTCTAAAGCTCGCTAATTAACATATAGATTGTGTACAAAAAAACAGACAACGAATTCTATATATAATATCGATATTCTCATCTAAGTCTTAGCGAGAACGCCAATAAGAGTGTTTCCTAAAATATTGAACTGTTCCTTTAAAGCACATTAGATACTTAGCTGTCATATATGCATCCAGGAACACTGGGGAATGAATTTAACTAATAAAATAAAAATAAGAAAAATCAATTCAAATACATTATGCACATTCATACAATGAGGGAGTTGTGCATGTTATATTTAGTTGTACAGTATATGTTAGCTTAGAGCAGTTAAAGAATAAATATTATATGTTTTTTTTATTTTTATTTATTTTTTATTTTATTTTTAAAAACTTTTTTTCTATTTTCTCACTCATAAATTACAGCACTTACACTCACAAGTGTCACTGCTCAATTTTCCAAAGTTGTTTTTTTTTCATGTTAAAATAGAAGGTTTGGAGGATCATGCACACTTGAAGTAAAACAATCTTGTTTTTAGTTTACCGTCCACTGCATGGCCGATATTGAATGAAGGATGCCTGAGGCTTGTAAAGGGCATTTTTTTTTTATCATCTGGCTTCCATCTTTGTTGCGATGAATTAGGGTTGAAACCTGTTCTGCGGTGTTACATGATGTGTGTTTGTAAAACCAGGGGGAGTTGTAGAGGTTACTAGGCCAATGCAATATGGAAGGAAAGGCCACTCGGGGAATGTCACTGCAGCTTATCTGGTCGAAAAGTTTATGGAGGGAAATCCTTATAAGACTCCTTCTTTCCCTCTCTCTCTCTCTTTCTCTCTCTATCTCTTTTTCCTCCTCTGTGATGGAGAGATCTGATGGATTTTACTGCTCCATGGAGCTCCTCATAAAACACTCTTCTCATCCACCACATATACACTGTAATATCACCCATAACACCTGGAGTCCAGCCATAAACACACACACGCACAGAAACACACACACGCAAAGAAACACATACAGATCTGCACGAACACATCTATAAAGCAGGGAGTTGGCATTGCAATGCTGCAGAGAGCTGTTAGCAGTACCTCATAAATCAGACTTCTGCAAGTGGGTGTGTGTTAAGTGAGTGTGTGTGTGTGTGTGTGAGAGAGAGAGAGAGAGAGAGAGAGAGAGAATAATTGAGGCTGCTGAGCAGAGCGAACTCTCCCATGGGGATATTGATTAGAGTGTTAGAGTGTTCAGAAGAATGTGGAACTGGAGCCGGCTGCTGACTGGGAGGAAAGTGGACAGACTGACAGAGACAGGAGGGCGGACAGACGGACGACACGCAGGAGAACCGACAAAGGCACGGGACAAGCAGCAAGAATGGCAAAGGGATGATGGAGAGATGAGTGGGCATTAACTGGGGCAAAATGAGGGATAAGCAGGATAAGCTCCTGAGTGACCGAACGAGGACAAACTGAGGGAAAGATACAGATGTGGCCGCAGATGTGACAGCAAAAGAGCAGGTGGGAAAAAAGAGGGACAATAGTAAACACACATGCAGAGAAAAACTGTGCTGTCAGATCAAGGTACATAACTTATTAAAGTTTTAAAGCCATTTCACACATTTTCAAGTGAATGTGGACTGATAGAAAACACAATATATAAAAATAGTTTAGATTTAATAATTGACCTCATGAAATTTACTCTAATTTCAAGTTTATTAAATAAAAAAAAAATCTGCAGTAGGTCAATGGTAAAAGAAGGATCCCAATACTTAAACTATGGTAATGTACAAAACACATTTTATATAATGTTAACATAAGTCCTGTATTCAAAAAGAGTATTGTACTTAACTTGAAAATGTAAATGTAATATATGTATATAAATCTTCTGTAGACAAAATGAGTATTTTAAATTATTTGATTAAACAATAATTAGATTATCAGATTTAATTAATTATGTATTAATTACTAAGATTCATTTTTATGAGTCTTAGCCTTTTTAATATAGAACAAAACATTTTTATATACATTTATTAACATGTTTATTAACATGTTTAGTAGGTAAAAACTGAATCTGAAAGTCAACTAATAATGATATAAATATAATATAGTGATATTATATATATATATATATATATATATATATATATATATATATATATATATATATATATATAATATAACTGATACTGATTATTATGGCTAGACCAACTCATAATGGAAATATCAGAGACAAACAAAAAACCTAACCTGACTGTGGTATTTACCACACTTAAGTTCTGTCAGTTTGAACCATATCCAACTGCACAGCAAATGTTTAAAGTAGAGAATCTGGTCTGAAATGCAAAATGCAAAAAAAAACACTATCTGGTGGGTCTTTTCTTTCAATAGGTAGCATTTGCGGTGCACAGGGTATTGGAATAAGAGGCAGAAATGAACACATCACAGCAAAGATGCCAAGATTTCCCTCAAATAAACTTATATATCCCGTGGTTGCGAAGTTTCAGAGATGTGAACAACATTTTTACAAGTTTCCCTCTCACGGTGACAGGATACAGTAGGGTATCTCCTGTGTACAGTTGTGTGTGTTCAAAACTCAGTGAGTGACTGCGTGTTTCTTACCATGTTGGCTGATGTTGGATAGGTCAGTGATGATCTTGTTGACCTTCTTCCTTTTGTTAGAAGGGGCGTCGATTAACAGAGGCATGGCTTGGCACCGAAAAACAAAAGATGATTATGATTATTGAAACTTTTTGGATAGAAAAATATGTCATTGCACATAAATACACACAGGATCGAGTTCTCCTTACCAGCTTTTATCAGGGTTTTAACTAAATCTAACATTCCTCGTTATTAGATTGAGTAAAACTTAAGTAAAACTACTCAGGAAGTCACAGGAATCTGTATTTAGATTAAGATTCAGCATTTCGCATATTTCAGATCATATTCTTTGGTTTTAAAGCTCATGATTCTACTCTTTGGTTCAGTTGTCATTAATCTTGCACCTCCAGCGAGATTCTGTCTTTTTAGCATAAAAGCTTGAATAAAACCTGCACCAAACGTGCACAGACAAAATCATCTAATGGAACAACTCATGAATATTGGAATTACACAACATTATAGACAACTGTTTGTTGACGCATTCACCTTAATGAGTTTTTTCTTAAAACCTTCTGATCTAATTTCTTCTGAAGACTCTAGTTCAGTCCTGAAAGATAAGAAAGACAGTGGCCATATTTGATCTTCTGTTTGTATTACTCCCAAACATCTGCACTTTATTTGATGTGTCACTTATCTATAATTTTTACTTCTTAATTATCGCTGCTTTGTTCTTTCATGCAGTTTTGTATACTGTCGATTTACATTATGACCTGTGCTGCCGTTGCCTTAGCCGGGTCACTCTTGTTAAATACAGGGTTAAATAAAGGTCAAATAAAAAAATCCATGAGGTTCCTGTTGTGTGGGTTTGGATCTGAACCTGCAGAAAGCAGGTTCACCTCAGGGCGATTTCAGATTTACAACTCGCATCAAATTACAATTTAATTTACATTTTCTTTCACTAAATGAGAGAGAAAAAGTGCTTTTGGACATTGAAATAACCCGATTACGCACTGCAACCTTATAACAATCAAGAAATCATGATTCTTTTTAGTACGTCCATTACGCTTACCTATTTATTTACATTTTTTAATAAGCGTTTTCTGTCAATTTTGCATTTTGTTCAATATTTCTTCTAAAATGTGCTCTATACTGTGAACAAATCCATCTAACTTGATCGAGTATTCCCTCAATAAATACATTTGACTTGAATTCACCTCATGCAACACACAAACATTCAGAATTATTTTCCAAATGCCTTATGGCATTTGGTATGTCAGGCATACAGCAGGGAACATGACAGGATTAGCAGCAACAACTGGCAGTGAAACACGACCCAACAAAGTGTTCAACTTCTGTATAGTATATCTTTAGTGCGACAAAGTCCGCGGAGATTTCCGAGCTGTTTATGATGAAACTGCACACCGGGGCCCCCGGAATTCTAGCGAGCTCCAGCAGAAATCGTCCGGCTTCCCTTATTAAGTTAAGCGCACTTTTAAACATCAGCGTATAGACCCCCGCATGCCCTTAAGAACACTAATTCCCAGTGGCGGCTCGTGTCTCTCTCGCAGTATGTCGCCATCTATTCCGCAGGTCGAAAAGCAATTATACGAGGCTGGAGGTGAGCACCGGCGTAAGAGAAAATGCTGGAGGGCCCGTCTACAGGGAGACAGTTAATGTAATTGCTTTTCATCCGCTGTAATTGAAGCTCATTTCCTAGCCTGGGATTCGGTCCTGTGAGAGCTATTTTTATGAACCCATGTTCTTTACCGCGGCGCTGAGTGTGGCCGTCAACAGCACAGGACATACAAAATGGACACGGGCGAGCCGATTTCCCGCTCGAATGGCTTTCCTCTTGTGATTAATGCGACTCGGTGGTTGCGGATTTTTTTTTTTTTTTTTTTTTTAAAGTGGGGATTACAGGTGTTTTTGGATGTTCTGGGAAAGGCAAGGTGGAGGAGTACCGCTGCTGATGCCAACTACAGAAGCCGCGTGAAAGGCCTGGGTCCTGTTACCACCTCTCTGAGCAAGGAGGCTCTCCTGTCCCCCCCCACGACGGCCTGTTTTAGCTCCCCAGATAAATCTCTTTGGGACAGCTGGGGCGGAAGGGCATCAGTCAGCACATTGCCAAATACACACATCCATCCATCCCCAAGCACCCTGCTCACGGACTAAAAAACTCCACTGCTGTGGGCCACATTCCTCGCCCACCGTCAGCTTTAGGTGAGAGCTGGTGAAAGAAGATTTTTTTTAACGGGAGAGAGCAAAATCCTCCACCAGCTGCCTTTTATTATTCACATTTTGTTCAATGGGTATTCTAATTACGAAGAAGCTGCGTATCAGCGATATACATGTCAAATTATAATGATTTTATCGCCTTTCTTGAGCAAGCACAGCACCTTTCGGCTAAATACAACGTCCATTCCGTAAAACTGTTGCGCACCTGCTTCTGAATCCCTCAAAAATTTCGCTCATCTACACAAGTCTCCTCAGGCCACAGATACGGTTTCTCCTGTAGGCCTTTCCCAGAAATCCACCGACCGCGGGCATCAAAAGACTATTCGACTGTAAATATCTCCCCAGATGAATTGTTCAACAGCTCTCAGTCACCATCAGCACCAGATAATCCACAAACACTCCAGGCATGTGCGAGGGAGATCACACACACATTCGCTTCTCTTACCTAAGACCTAGGTATCCACAGAAAGCCACAGGTCCCACAAGATCCCAGAACAGGTTTACCTGGAAGAGGAGAAATATAGATTCCCAGGTAGGCTTGTGTTCCAGAGCTTGTAATTGTACTGCCTGCCCTCCTCTTGCCCAGGAGAGAGTGAAATCCTATCAGCAGGGCTGCCCCCAGTGCTACGGACCAGGCCTGGAGGGTGGGGTGATATGAGTAGGGGGGGGAGTAAGGTGGGAGGTGGCTGTGGTGTTTCAAGTTAAGAAGTTGGTAAGAAATGGTTCATGCGGATGTATGTGACACCAATAGAATTGAATAGATATGACCAGAATATACCAGACATATGCACAAAATGTACAGAAGATAGAGGCACACGAGTTCATTGCCTTTGGCAGAGTAGAATAATTATTAAATTCGGGGAAGGGATAAAAGTAATAATTGAAAAGGTTGTTTCCAAATCGGGCGACACGGTGGCGCAGGGGTTAGCGTGGGACCTGGGACCTTTCTGTGTGGAGTTTGTATGTTCTCCCCGTGTCTGCGTGGGTTTTCACCGGGTACTCCGGCTTCCTCCCACAGTCCAAAAACATGCTCAGGTTAATTGGCGACTCTAAATTGCCCGTAGGTGTGAGTGTGTGAGTGAATGGTGTGTGTGCCCCACGATTGGCTGGCGACCATCTGGGGTGTATCCCTGCCTTTCGCCGTAACACGCTGGGATTGGCTGCAGCAGACCCCTGCGACCCTAATGAGGAATAAGCAGGTATAGAAAATGACTGACTGTATAGATCTAAGATTGTTAAATGCCCAAAAACGTATTGCACTTCTATGGAAGAGAACCCATCAACCAAATACCAGTCAATGGTTAAGACAAATGTTATCAAGCCTACCGTTGGAAGGAATTACCTATATTCTGAAAGCCAAACAGCATGTATTTGAAGGCATATGGAATCCCTTTATTGAATATGTAAAGAACTTAGATTTAATAAAGGACCAAACTGATGATGACTAACTGTGGGGTATGGCAACGTCCAAATTGTGAAGGCCTTTTTGCAATTTCATTCAACTTTATATTTATTTTGTTATAATAATTATCTAATAACTTGTCTATCTAATAATAATTTGTGTTTTGTGTTGTGATTGTTTTATTTTGAAGCTGTTTTTGTTATGAGTGGCAGTTATTCTATGAGAAATGACATATGGCCATAGCTAGACTATTTATGTCATGGTTGTTTGTACTGTTATGTTGTGCTGCTATAAAACTCAAATAAAGATATTGTGGGAAAAAAAGAAGAAGATGGTAAGATGAGTGATAATATTAAAACAATAATGCTTTTATTTTCTTTAGGTATCAAATATCTGTGTGAGACAATCGTGTTTTCATTATTATCCTTCTTTTAAAGCCTCACTGAGATTAAAAATCTCTTTTAAAAACCTAATTTTTCAATTTTTGGGTTACAGCCAAAAGACAAAAATAAATGATTACACACAATGTGCCACACAATTAATCAGAAATGATTCACTTTGTCTGTAAGCAGTTTTGGTAACTGTGATGGTTCCTCCTGTCCATAGGAAAAGATCACATCCTCATGCAATGCTTAATGTAAGAGATGACGGACAAAATCCACACACCTTGCAAAGAAATATAAATAGTCACAGGCTAAAAGGTTTTTTTTAGCGTTGAAGTGAACAGAATATTGTTTGGAGGTCTTCCTTTAAAACAGCTGTAAGTGTTCCTGAAGACCTTCATTTTTCAAACATTGCTAATATAGAAATCAATTGAAGCTATAATTTGGAATTATTGTATTATCACAATGAATAAAACCTGACTTTGGAATCACATTTCTAAGAAATATTTACATGACTAATAGCTATAGAGAAGAAGAGCAACTTTACAATATTACGCCAATATCCCTTACAATGCCCATAAGGACATGTGTAGTATATTGAGAGGGACTTGCAAATAATCAAATATCAAGATTTCTAAAACAATCAATGAACAGCTGATCTGAAAATTAAAAGCCCAAATTGTCTATATACATTCAATTCTTCTAGAAAGTTCTAAATGCAAATATCCCCATTTGGCTTGAATCTGGCTTTGGAATAACCAGAAGAGGCATCAAATATTACAATGTTGATCACTGGAGTAACTTTGTGTTTTTTGATCGTAGTTTGTATAAATCCATAAGTTCCAAGTGCAATTGTAGTACAAAAAGAAAAGCTGTGCATGCATTTATTTCATAACTATGTCACTTTGACTGACTGTGACTTATCATCTGGAATATGAAGAATTTCCTCATTGGGTTGGAAGATCCCTGGTGCTGTGGTGAGTCTGACAACATGGATAACACAAAACAAGCAGTGTACAGTCATGCTAGTGTCTCTATGAGGCTGCACAGTGAGCTAAATGCTAACATCAGCATGGTAAAAATGCTCACGACAATAATGCTAACACTGGGCATCACCATAAATGTCAGCACCAAATTTCATGGCATGCCATCTAGGAGATATTTCAGTTTGGACCTAAGCGGTGGCTCAACTGTCAAATCAACATTTCCATCCCATCCATCCTGATATTGGATGGGCCAGGTGGCCTTGATAGAGATGTGTGTGTGTGTAGCAGAGCTGTAAATCCATCGGGGAATGAGTGAGTAGGTGTATCACCAAGTTGTTGGAGTATTACAAATGATCTCCTACTTCAAAAGAGCTCCTCTTTTTTTTAAAAAACAATAACCCTGAAACGATCGACCCATGACCTGCCCCCAAACCCTGACCATAACCCCAAACACTCGACTCTGTTGACCCAGAAACACCGCGTGAGGAAAGCGCCTCTTTGGCTCTGAGCCGAGAGGGGTGGCAGGATGTACGAGGTAGCGCTTCCCTTCCGCTCTCAATCAAATTGTAAAAAAAAAAAAAGCCATCAGAATTAAGAGTTTAACACCGGCTCAAACAGCCGGAGATTAACTGCTCCAAAAATAGGTGTAATTGCAACTGAGCAAGATGCGAATTAACAAAGAGGAGAGACCGAAAGAGTGAGAAATGTAGAACTAATTTGGTAATGCTAAGAGTTAAAAGAGAAACACGTCCGTCATTGCTCTGAGTGCAGTTGGAGCTTTTATATATTTCTGAAAGCTAGTTACCCAGTCGGTATGAAAATGACTATGCTGCACACTGAAGGGTAAGGGTTAGTTTTTTTGTTCTACCTTCCACTAGCGCAGCAGCTAAGCTTACCACCAGACCTGAACAGGACTAAAGTTAGCAGCTAAAGTTAGCACACTCTGTCACCTGATCCGAGTCAAGGGTCATAGGTTAGATCGCTTTCTGTAGCCATGGGTTGGATTTCACAGCTACAAGGCCGTCAGGTGCCTTTCATTAAACTGCTGTGAAATGTAGGCCATCACCCCTATAGGATATTTAACTACAACTGCAACGGCCAGATAATTAAGCAAAAGTAAAAGAATAAAAAAAGAAGCAGAGGGGTGTTTCGATTTGAAAAGATTACAATTTTCTCATTCAGCTGTGGTAGCAGATATATACGGCTACAGTCTAGGAACAAAATTATTTAACAATAGCAAATAATATTTCCAAAAACCAAACAAACCAAGCCACGTTTTTTTGATGTGTTGCTATGAAGATAAATGTTACTGATCTTATGCTGATGTAAAAGCTGTGATGAAACTTGGGAGGAGGCCATAAAAGGTTGTGGTACATGTCTGAATATGAATCCTATAGTGCCTCCATGTGGTGGAAGTTTAAAAAACATTTTCTTGAATGCCCAGAACTCATGTGTCATTGATCTCAAAAATTCCTTAATACTGAGATGTACAGAGAACAATCCAGCAAAGACAAGTAAGTGGAAGTCTGGCATATACAGGAGGAAAAACTAACTAATCACTGCATCGGCTACACCAGCGTGGAAGTGGGTGATGACGTGGGTGCCATAGGAAGAAACAGAGTGACAGCTGAGGTGAGTCATGTCTATTTTTATTCACTTGCATGTCTCTGTGGAAAAAAAATCACAGCTAAACAGACATGTTAGAACTCACATTTAATATCAATTCTACTGTAAGAGGGTTCTCTTAGCTGTGTTCCTCACCTTGTGAAAAGCCACAGGAAACAAAGCATGCACCACTGCAGAGTGCAACTACAAAACTCAACATCACAAAACACATTCTAAAATAGTGGCAACTTGTAGTACATGATTCATATTTCTTAGTAAAACAACTAATATGATATTGTTGGATGGCCACAGGTAGTATATGTTTACATATATGATCTATATGATAAGTCAGATCTGCACTTTTTACAGTTTTATTAGACATGTTTCTGTCAATCAACAGTGCCTCCTTCCTTTTCTTCTACCATCTAAGACTACCTCTCTCAGGCTTGTCTTTTTCACATCCTCCATTCTTCTGTTTTTATATTCCACCTTAATTCATCATCATTCAATACAGTATTTACAGAACTTTTTTATCAATTTTCCCAGACATCTCTCTTTGCGTTTTCAATCTGCCTTTGATCTCTGCTTGTGAATCTTTCTCAGATTACCACACTACAATAGCGAAACACAGTGCTCCCTTTAATTATAATTAGGCACATTGGATAAATGAGTTAACAAGATTACATGAAATGTGCTACATGGGTGGCCAATCCAAACAGATCTTGTGATAAAAACTTTGGGCTGGTAAAACCCCAAAGCTCAGCCTTGACTAACAATATTACAATACTAAAATAACATTGAAAATTAAAAAAAAAAAAAAAAAAGAAAAAGGAAAAAAAGTGTCTCTTTTTCCCATTGATGTCCAGTCCAGAATCTGTTCAGTGCATAGAAGATCCAGGACGCCAGACGCAGGGCTGCAGACCCATGGTGGAAGTGCTGAATCTAGGCCTGGGAACCCTGGTAGGTTGAGTGCTGCTGGACACTGGCCGAGCAGCTCCAGTGGGGCCTAGGGGACTCAGATCTGGGGCACTCTTAATCTGCCTGTTGGCCTGTGCAGTGTTGGGGGGCTGAAGGTGGGAGAAAGTAGGGGATTGGACTGGATGTGAAGCAGGAGCAGTTGAGAAGGTAGGGAGCTGAGGGAGTGGGGCGGTAGGAGCAGGGGGAGCTGGGGGAGACAGCGGTGAGGTAGGCCATTGCGATTGGTAGGGAGTAGCAGGCGGTTGGGGTTGAAGCTGATAGGGTTGGTAAGGGGCGGGGCCAGCTGTGGCTGGCGGAGACATGAGGTCAGAACGCCACAGGGGTTCTCCAAGTGTCGTGGCTGATCGAGGTACAATTACTTTTAGGGCGGGCCCTGTGGCTGTCGGTGGGGGCGTTGAAAAGCGCTTCACCTCATACACCCGTGCAGTCTTCTGAGGACCTCCTGCCATTCCTTGTTGCTGCTGATAGGTGGAGGTGTCCTGGGGAACCCCGCCCCCATAGCTGAACAGAGAGGAGTTGAGCTGGTAGGGCTGGTGGCTCATAATGTCCACAGGCTTGATGCCTGCTTTCTTTCCTTTAGGTCGAGCTGGTCCAGACTTTGCCACCTCAGATTTCTTCTGTGCCTTAAGAGGACAGGAAGGAGAGAGAAGGGGGTTGTAGTTAATGGGAGGTGGAGCACGGATGTTTGACGAGTACTTCCAGGTGGCAGGAAGGGAAGGCGTGGGTGAGGGCTCCCTTATCTGGGCCGGAGAGTAAGGTGCTGCAGCAACAGAGGGAGATCTCTCCACCACATATGAATCCATCCTACTCTGTCTCCGGGCAAACAGCTGTCCACCTTTCCCCCCGAGCTGTGGCACCTGACTGGCCTGTGGTTTTGGGGCCACAGGAGGTGGCCTGGGTCCCCGTTGAGCCTGCATGAAGTTGCAGGCCTCCGCCCCCAACCGCAGCCAGTCCTCTTCTGGTCCTGACTCATGCCCGGCCTCACCACTGGGTGCAGTGCCAGACTCAGCACCTGGGGTTCTGCCATAGTGGTCATCCATGTTTTGGACCATTGACATCAAGGCAGGGTTTGGAGAAACTTCTTTGTTCTGGACGGAACAGAACATTGGCTTCTTGTTGCTACGATTACGGGCATCGAGCAGGATGCCGGTACGGGCAGCGGGGACTGAGATTCGTTGTTCACGTGTCACCAGTGGATCAGCAGCAGGGGCCTGGGGAGAGGATGCAGTTGCTATGGCAGCATGGGGGCTGGGAGTCACTGCACCTGTCAGGTTGACGTACGTCTGGGAGGATGGAGTTGGAGAAGGTTGGGCAAAAGGATGAGAAGGTGGGGTGGGCTGGGCATGGACCGGGACTTGGGCCAGATTAGGTGCATGTGGTTGGGAGGTGGGAGGAGCAGATATACCAGTGGAGGCAGGTGGATAAACAGGACCAGGAGGAGGGGCAAATGACTGTGGAGCTGAAGGACAGAAGGGTTGAGCAGGTGATGGACAAACAGGAGAAGCTTGAGGTGCGGAGGGAGAGTATGGGATGGAGGGAGGGTATGTAATGGTGGGGGATGCATGCACTGCAGGGTGAGTAGAAAATGTTGGTGGATTAGTGGGAGGCTGGGAGAAAGGTACAGATGATAGCGAGGAGGGAGGGGAGAGAGCTGAGGGGGGAGAATTAATAGAGGGGGGAGTGTTGCTGTTGTTATCCCTTGGAGATATGTACAGAGAGGTGCTAGACACCGCTCTCCTTGCATCTGGCCCTGATGGATGGCGAGTAGGTTGGATAGTCACCATGGAGATGGCTGCCACAGGCTTGGTCGCTGTGGTTACAGCCATCGGTCTGGGTTGCGGAGGGCGAAACATCACAGAAGTTACATTTGGACGAGAAGGGGTCGGACCAGGGGTGAAGGGCCGTGCAGTGCGGTTCAAAACAGATGGATTTGGACTACAGTTGGTGTTCAGGTGATGGTCTGAGTCTGTGATTGTGCTAGGACTAAGATTAGGGTTAGAGCCAGGATTAAAGTTGCTATGTTGCCCATTTTGCGTTGGAAGTGGCGTTTGAGAAGGCGGGCTTAAGACAACACTAGCCCGACTAACAGCTACTGGCCCCCCATTGGCCAGAGCCACAGCTGGGGGAGACATGTGTACAGGCGTAGCAGCAGAGTGAGAACTAACTGGTTGCTTCGTGATGCTGCTCTCCAGCCTCGAGCCCTGATAGGCTGAGCCTTCTACCCCTGAGACCGCCAATCCTGGGTTTTGATTCACAAATCCCAGACTCGGATAGGCTGAGATATCCAGCTCTGAGCTGTGATTGGTTGTCGGCGTTGTCGGAGTAGTCGGTGTGGTTGAGGGACAGGCAGAGCTTCTCCTGTCCAGCAGGTCTAAATAGCCAGTATCCCACGTGGGGTCAAACGATGCTGAGAATCCCTCTTCATCAACTTCTGAGCCACTTCGGATGGAACTTCCTTCCTCCTCCTCTGTCTCCCCTCCCGTGTCCCCTTCGGTGTCCCCTCCTCTATCCCCTTCAACTTTACCAAAGCAGGTCAGTGTGTACTTCTTGGCCCTCTGCCGACGTTTCTTGAACATAAGCACCCCTTTTGAGTTGGGGTTGGGAGCATCAGTCAGCAACGAGGCAATGGAGCGGCATTTAGTACGAGCTTCTTTCACCTGTTTCTCCACCACACTCTCCCCACGGTGTAACTCTGCAAGACAGGGACAGGAACCACAGAGGGACCAAAATGAATGTGACAGGAAGCAAAGGCGAGAACTGATGTTCCCTCTTTTTTCTTTCTTTTTTTTTCCATGAACACATACTGTAACAAGGCACAGATGACAAATAACAGAAACAAACCGGTGTGATGGCCCTTGCTGACTCTTAGCAGAGGCTGATTTATGCAGCATTATCACAGTGTGGAGCTGCTATGAGGATTACCACTGACAGACAGGAGTGTGTGGTTTGGATTTACAACAAAGAATTCCTGCTGCTCTCCAGCATTGAGTCACACACTTTGGGAAGGTTAGATCAGAGTGTCTCCTGCATGAATGCTTGTTTGTTCCTGTGTGTGTCTGCATCTCTGCAAGGGTATTTTAATCTTTTTTTACTATCTTGGCTGACCTCACATAGGTATCATCAATACATAACTACAGCTCGATGCAGTTTGTGTGACGCACATCTACTTACAGCTCATATATGGTTAAATTGAGCTTATCAAGACTCAACAAAAGTGTTAAAACTTGTAGGTGAAAGCACAAAATTCCAAATCAAACTTGATATTTCAGTTTTATGAGTCTTGCTCTCAGATTACTGTCATTAAGTCATTATATAACAAGGGTAAAAGGAGAATAATAAGTTTTGGGCTTTGGGTTTCACCCCCTTATGAAGCTCTAAGTACAGACACATTGAATAAATAGGTACAGCCACAGGTAGAGTTATAACTCACTTGATAAATTAACCTAAATTTTAATTTCATGTCAAGTCCTTTCTTCAAAGTCAAGTCTATTAAACACATAATGTAAACTTACAATTTCTATAGTGTAGGCAGAGCAAAGGAAAAAGAAAACTTCTCTATAGTGAGTCAATCTGTATATAAATAAAGTTAAATATAAATGTGTTTTAATGTCTTACCTGCGTACACGGTGTGTGGGGCCGTGTGTCCTCCTACGTCTGAATCTGAACGAGATGTTGGGTCCCTCATCTCACAAATGTGAGTTTGTTTATGTGTGTGTCCCTAACCTCCCTCAGACCCTCCCACACACTCTCTCACAGTGTCCAGTTCTGCTCTGTGCGGGGCACCGTATAGTCTCTGTGTTCCAGCTCTCCTCTGAGGGCACAGTCCATGTAAAGACCTTTGTCTCTGTCCCTCAACCCAAACCAACCCATGATGTCAACCCCCTATTCCTGTCTGTCTGACAGACATCAAACACCTGTCCAGTCTCTGTCTCATACACACACGCACGCGCGCGCGCACACACACACACACACATACACAAGGATGGGGAGACCCCTCACCAGGGGATATTTGGATAGTAGTGCCATTGAGTGTGTGTGTGTGTGTGTGTGTGTGTGTGTGTGTGTGTGTGTGTGTGTGTGTGTGTGTGTGTGTGTGTGTGTGTATGAGTTCATGAAGCCAATTATAGGTTATTGAGGGAAGTGTGGTCGTAACTCCTTGGTGCTGCCGACACTTCATGCCTAACAACCCCTGCATACACAGAAACACAGCTCTATAGCAGCAGAGCTAACAATCCCATGTCTAAAGTCAAACACAATACATATGTGGCCGTCAGTGTGTAACGTGAGAAAGGCCAGGTCTCTCCGGACACCTCGGTCATCATCGGTCCGATAAGCCCTCACCGAAGTCATTCTGGCTTTCGGCCATTGTGCCGGACAACAGGCCTCTCAGTACTGCAACTTTCATTGATATGGAATCACAGCTCAGTCAGGGCATAGCTATTCGGTTCGATCATTACCGCCTCGTTGAGATGATAGCCAGACAAGGTTAATGAAACTTTATGACTTAATATTACAGTAGGAATCATCTAAGGCTGTAAACAACTATGATACTCCATGTACCTTTATGGAGTTTGTCTCGCCGCTCTTAGGGTGTGTGTGTGCACGCGTGTGTGTGTTTTCTCATGAGACATGCATAGTAATAATTCATTTTTGAGGCCTGAAGCGCTAACACTCGACAATATAAGAAAACAGAAAAAAAGAATAGTATGAAAAACAAACATTTCTTACATTTCTTACTGATGTAATCTTATCTTAAACCCATCTTAGGTTCATTTCGTGACCCTTGGTCAGGATCCTGGTTTAATCCGTCCACTCATTTTTCACATTAACCAAATTAAAATGTCAGAAAACTGCCTCTTCTAATTGATTGTTCTGCTTTCTCACAAGGCCAGATCAGTACATTTTTATGTTAAAAAAGCTGTTAGCATTTTCCTTGTTAATTGACCTTATCTTTGAACCAGTTGCACAACTATCATTGAAACTCCATTCCCGATACCTAGGCTGTTACTGCACACATGGCTCAAATCTTGACAAACGCAAAACCAGAATTTGCACGTACACATATAGAACCACACACACATACACCCACACACCACATAGTCAGCTGTGTGGCCTGTAAGTCAGAGTTTTGTTCAGTGTGTCCGTCAGAATCTTCTATACCTATAAATATAGTGAGTGAGGCAAATGCTTAGAATAGTGACAGAAGAGATACACTGCTGTTTCTGGAGACAGGAGAGGGGCGGGGGGATGGAATACCTCTGTTAGTATCTGGTATATGTCACCCCACCGCGGACGGCCTGGAAATGTTACAGAATGCTCTGGTTACAGAAAGTAACCACTAGAGGGTGATCTAGCTACAGATATAAGCTTCACAACTGCTGATGCCTTTAAGACACCATGAGAATCTATGAATTTTTGGTCAAGACGTACACTACCATTCAAAAGTTTGGGGTCACCCAGACAATTTAGTGTTTTTCATGAAAGGTCACACTTTTATTTACCACCATGAGTTGTAAAATGAATAGAAAATGTTTATTACATTAAACTTCTGACGCAATGAGAAAACACATTGTTCCATTAGAACACTGGAGTGATAGTTGCTGGAAATGGGCCTCTATACACCTATGTAGATATTGCACCAAAAAACAGACATTACAGCGAGAATAGTCATTTACAATATTAGCAATGTAGAGAGTGTTTTTTTGATTAGTTTAAAGTTGTCTTTAGTGACCGCAAACGTTTGAACAGTAGTGTATTTAAAACTTAAAGGAATTATTGTGAAATGCCTACAAAATTATTGTTTTTTTCTTAAACAGGCATGGGTCTCAAATTAAGAAGCAAAGGGACACCTTTATTAACTTCAATCCTGTGTTTTTCATGAAATGTCACACTTTTATTTATCACCATGAGTTGTAAAATGAATAAAAAATTGACAGGACTACAATTTAGGGCTGAAGTACAAAGGTTATTTTCACTAGCAATTAATCTATAGTTTAGTTTCTTTGAATAATAAGCATATAAAATATATAAATGTTTGCATTTTATTGCTGGTTGGTTTTTCCTACTTTCCGAAAACCGCCTGCCCCTCAAAATCATAACAACCTATTTTCTGTAACGTTTTGTAAAAAGATGTTCCGTATACTCACTGGCTTGCCGTGCTTTGTCCATGTAGGTTGTGGAGAGCTCATCGCTGATGGGGGTCTGCTGTGGTCCCACCATGGGTACCAGCTGTTTACTGGATCCCAGCATCAGAGCCTCTTTCGCCCGTTCAGGGCACACCAGCGGAGAGCAGGCCAGCGCGATGCAGCCCCCCGACTCCTGAAAGCCACTATCGACCTCTCCCTCCGCTTCCACCAAACCTTGATCAGGGGTCGGGGTCAGTGTGTGAGGGGTCAGGGTGTGTGGGGTGTGCGTCGGAGTGGACCACTCCGTCTGGAGGGGCTGGTAGACCAGCTCTCTGCGGGGCACACCAGGAAGACATTGACCCTCCCACTGCCCCGGGATGGAAAGTCCTCCATCTGTGGCACTCTCGTAACTTAGAGCGAAGATAGAAAACAACATTGGTCATTGATTGATGAAACTTTGATGTCGCTATTGTTAGCAGTTGTGACATTTGTGGATTTGAACAAATGTCTCATCTCTTTTCCCATTGTTGGAAATGCAGTAACAATTTATATGCAGTCCAAAAGAATATGAATACTCCTCAACACAGGATTGGAAGTTAGTAAAGGTGAATCACTTCTGTCCCTTTACTTCTTAATTTGATAACATTGTCTGCCAACAATCATTTTCTTGGCATTTCACAATAATTATTTTGAGATTTAAAAACACTAGTGTTCAAAAGTTTGGGGTCACATTGAAATTTCCTTATTTTTGAAAAAAAAAGCAATAAAGATAACTTTAAGCTAATCAGAAATACTCTCTCTCTCTCTCTCTCTCTTTCTCTCTCTCTCTCTCTCTCTCTCTCTCTATATATATATATATATATATATATATATATATATATATATATATATATATATATATATATACACTCTACTAATGTGGTAAATGACTATTCTAATGTCTGGTTTTGGTGCAATATCTACGTAGGCGTATAGAGGCCCATTTCCAGCAACTATCAGTCTAGTGTGTCATTGCATCAGAAGGCTGATGTAATAAAAATGTTCTATTAATTTTCCAATTCATAGTAGTAAATAAAAGTGTGACTTTTCATGGAAAACCCTAAATTGTCTGGGTGACCCCAAACCTTTGAACGGTAGCGTGCGCCTCTGCAGGTAAGACTAAATGCTCGTAAAACTCTTCCTGTTTTTTGTTGGTAAAATAACACAAGTTTCACAGAATTTACTCCCAGTATAGCGACTTTTTCTGTAAGATTGCTTGAAGAAACCTTATAATAACAGAAGTAGTGTTTACCCGCTCATCTCTGAGGTCTCCTCCTCTTCTTGGTTGTCATAGCGAGCAGGTGAGCGGCGTGGAGACGTGCGTCGCGGGCGGCGGTACATCTGTGCCTGTGTGTCTGCGTCGCTGTCTGTCTCTCCGTAGTAGGCCTCGCTGTCAGGAGGGGAAGTGATGCCCTTTGGTATCCCTGCGGAGGACAGGATAGTGCAGTGGGAGGGCAAGGGGCCGTCGGGGGGAGACAGGACCCTCATTGAGGAGCAGGGAGATGCGGATGAGGTGTGGAATCCAGAAGGTGCCCTGGAAACGTACGGTTTGACAAGAAGTGAAAATTTCTACGATGTGCGTTTGTGTAACAAAGTCAAAGAGTGCGTGTGAGTCCATGCGCTGACCTCTTAACCTTCAGGTTGAGCGTGGCGCTCTGCGTATCTATGAGTCTCATGGCCTGAGCATGGCTAAGCTCCGCGCACATATGGTCGCCAATGGCAACCAGCTCGTCGCGCTCCTTCAGTCCAGCTCTGCATGCTTTGCTGCGCTTGCGTATCTGTAGATAGGAAAGGAGTCAATAACACAGGCGGCACGGTAGATAAATCATTCTGTCAGTACTAGGTCTGCTTGTCTTACCTAATCTTTACTTTATATTAGTTATTTCATATTTTAGACTTTTTTTTCCTTTTTTTTGGCTTGTGACCCTTAAAACAAGCATGACAAGAAAGACCTTCTTGCTAGTTAGGATTATTATCTCAATGTTTTGAATGGGGATGAGGCTCAGTTGAATGATTTTTGCTCATATCGCCAGGACCAGATTAATCCACACACCTTATAAAGTGGTAAAGTTGTCTAGTATTCTTAATTAATAATAGGGATGTTGTTTTTCTGGCATTTAATTTGAATGTTGCTCATGAAGTCATGATAAAGTTAAAGAGAAAAAGCACATTTGTAAGGCTACTGATGGACAGTAGCCCTCCCCTAACGGCAGCCATCTTTGCTCATGTATCAGAATAACTCTGGAAGTCATGCAGCTATTGCTGGAGGTCGCTAATAGATGATGTCAGAGGATCCATTAGAAAGTATGTAGGCTCCATGGGGGTTGGGCGATTGACAGGAAGATGAGTATTCTTATCCACTAGATTGCGGTTTCCTCTAAAAGAAGTGAATAAAACCGCGCCCCCCCCCACCCCCCCAATCATACACACTAACACACATCTTATCACAGCAAAAATGTTGAGGGGAGTCAAGTGTGTCGCCGCACCTACTTGGATTCTCAAGGGGATGCGGTATTTGCTGTTATCAGTAGCTTTTGACCCAGTATTCCCATTGCACTGTCACGCAAACACATTCAAGGACACGCACACACACACACACGCAACACAAGCATCATGAAAGAGGGGGTTTTGAACAGCTGCATCACCAGTCCAAACTGGTGGGGGGGGGGGGGGGGATGCCTGTCATTCACCATATGTTCCCCTGGTACCCAAAATAAAACGTCACCGGATAAATCAACGACATTCCTAGACGGACGACAAAAGGCAGGCGCTCTCATGTGGAGTGAAACTCCAAGAAAAAAAGAGGAATTAAATCCTTAATGAGCTTGGAATGCGCGCATGTGTGCATATCTGTATCTGTGTGTGTCAACAAGAGGCCTTTTTTCCATGCCCCGCTTCCAGCTCCTCTTAAACGAGCTATTCTGATCCTCCAGTTTGCGCTCCATGCCCAACCAGGCTTATCTGAGGCATGCCCAACCACACACACACACACACACACCAACGAGAGGGGCGCATACGCCGATTAAACCCTTATTAAGGTGACGTATTACTTAATCATCCTATTGAATATCCTGACGAAAGACTGTTCTTTGGTTCCTAAACGACATACTCCGCCTCCATTTTGAAATGGAGGTTATGACTAAGCTTTTGAGTGACTAGCCAACTTTTCAGTGTGAGCGAGGTCACATTCCGCCTCTTCAGAATAGCTTTTCTTATTAGAGAGAACATTCTGGTCTGTCATCGAATATAAACACAGATACAAAAGGCCTTTGGAGGAGCCAAAATTAGTAAAAAAAAAAAAAAAAAAAAAAACTTAAAAGGTTTATAATGGAAAATCTACTTCATTTGCCTTTAATGTATAAATACAAGATCAGTATAATCCTTGAAAAGTACCTAGGCTTTTTTTTTTTCAACTAACTACCTCTGCTACTGTTTGATCGCTACCAGGATGTGCTGTTGAAACCTGAGACGAGAGCAATACTCCAAACATGTGTTCATGCTGTTCCCTGACCCACAAACAATCGCTGGATTGAATTGGACTGAGGCTAAATGAAAGAACCTTTGCACTCCTTACTTTGTAAATTCCTAGACATTAAGTAGACGTTAAGTAAAAGCAGAAAACGCAGGACTACTGAGGACTCATTTTTAAGATCGAAAAGGTTCATATTCATGTTCAAAGGTCCTAATTATGAGCATTTCGGTATGATTCGATGTGGCGAGTTAAATGATATTAAAACTGATTGTAGAAAATGCTCCAAAATGTGTCACTTATACTCCTTATAAGTTACTTCCCACCAACAAATACCACCATCGCCGCAGATTTAAGCTTTTAGAGCCACCAATGCATTAAATTGTTCAGATTTAATGTTGACTATAAAGCTTTCGAACAAAGATTGAATTACAAACATGGAAAACCACAAGACTGGCCGCTGAGGCTCAGCTGTAGACGCTCATATTTCCACCTTGGCAGTAACATCTTCTCTGTAACATATACACACACACACACACAGGTCCCAGTATACCTTTGCCACCTGTAGAGGCTTTTGCTGCTCTGCTCCTCCCTGCAGTCTGAAACCCCATGGAGACCCTCCAGACAGGGAGACCACGATCTCCTCCGCGACCATCCCTGCTGCGTGCGTGAAGGTGTATGATTGTTGTTCTCCCCTCCTTCAGTATCAATGAGCGAGCGCGAGGCTTCTACTCTCCGCGACCACAGCAAATCACTCCACCCATGAGGAGACGGGGCCCGCTGCTTTCATCTGCTCACACAGGAATGCTGCTGGGGGGGTGGGGGGGCAATAGGGAGGGTGAGAAAGGGCAAATGTGTGTGTGTGAGTGGATGCGAGCATGTGTGTCCATCCTCCCCTTGTATCCAACACTTGCCATGTCACTCTCAAGCACTCTGCGGACGAGGGGATGCTTGCTGATATACCGTCCCGAAAATAACCACCACCACTCCCACTTCAACCCCCCCCAGATCAGCCGGACTGGCCGGACGCCACGGCCACTCGCAGATTTGTCTCCATCTCCCCAAAGCACTAAGACTTTAGGTTGAGCAGTGGTGGAAATGCTTGTGTATTTGTATTTTATGTATTTTGGGGGGTTTTTTAGCTGAGGGTAGTTTGCAACCCCAGTCCCTGGTTAGGCCTTTCTAGAATATACACTTATCTACCTAAAGGTGAGTTTTTGTTAATTACGAAGAAGCTCGACACAGGTACAATTCCAAGTTTTCGGTGGCAAATACATCATTCTATATATGATGCAAGCTATGACGAGAGAATTGCAGTGTCAAATTCATAAAAATCAATAATTTCAACAATTTAATTACTACAACTAATGTTCACACACTCGGTTGGTTTTCAACCAGGATTTAAACTTTTTATTAAATACGTTTTTCAGGGGAGCAGGGGTTAGCGCTGTTGCCTCACAGCAAGAAGGTCACAGGTTCAAAACCTCCTTGGTCCTGGGTCTGGGACCTTTCTGTGTGGAGTTTGCATGTTCTCCCCGTGTCTACGTGGGTTTTCACCGGGTACTCTGACTTCCTCCCACAGTCCAAAAAACATGCTGAGGTTAATTGGTGACTCTAGATTGCCTGTAGGTGTGAGTGAATGGTGTGTGTGCCCCACGATTGGCTGGCGACCATCTGGGGTGTATCCCTGCTTCTCGCGTGGCGTGCTGGGATAGGCTCCAGCAGACCCCTGCGACCCTAATAAGCAGGTATAGAAAATGGCATGGCATGGCTCTAGTTAGCATTACAAGTAGGATATGTGGGATAATGTCACGGCATGCATAAACATGTATGAAATCTTTTAATGTCTTAGAAAAAGCAGTGTGTACTCAGGGTTACATGTATAAAACTTTAGTTTCCACAAATAAATGACAAAGGTGCTTCCACCCTTCTGATGCTCCTGTATGAAACAAATGTACAGTGTAAATAGCTCCTATCTGGACTTTGGAGGCTCTATTGTAGAGAGATGATCAGCTTCTTTCTCTTTTTCATTTCCACATTTCCTTTTCTTTTACATCGTGAAAATGCATGGGCTCACTTACAAATCAGAGCTGTAGGGCCACTTATCCACATAACGGCTGATAGCACAGAGTCATATTAATAGCAGCGTTTTTGACATTTGACATGTTGGTAGATTCTGTTATACATGTGCAATAATAAACATAGGCCTCATGTATGTTCACTGCTCACTTCTTGCTCCTCTGGGAATCAAGTAAAAGTTATGATTTGTTAGCCTATGCTATGTCATGTCCATGGATCTGTTATAATATATCATGTCTAACATTGGAACGCTATAAACGTGTAAATCTGAATCCATTAATTGTTATTATTATTATTATTATTTTATTTTTAACTGAAATTCTGAATGAATTTTTTACAAAGTTATGATTAATAAATGACTGAATAGTTTAAACATTATGTACATTTATAATATGTTGTTCGAGTCTAGCCATTTATGCTGTGGGGTTACATATTTTATACACATTACATTTAATACAAACATTATATTTAATACAATATTATATTTAATACAAATATATTTAATACAAACAACAATACAACGTGAGAGCAGATACAAATAAATAAAACAAAACATGTCATCACTAATTTAAAAAGTTACTTAAAAATATTAATAATTTTATATGACAACAGGATATAAATAATTTAGTTTTCATATTTTACGGTTACTTTGTAGGCGGGGCGTTTTAGCGGCGTCGCCTTCGATCCAAAATGGCGGAGGCGTAAATTAGATCTGCTGCAGCGCGCAGATGTTGCAATGGAACAACCAAGCGAGTAGCTTTCACTTTTCATCAGTGTACTTGTTTCACGCTGCAGTGAAGGACTCCTGCTTCTCTGAGCCGCCGCTCACCTCCGCCACAGCGCTGGAAGTGAGTGTGGAGGAAGTCGCTCCGCGGGGCCCGGATGTGGACGTGGCACAGCTCTGCAGCAGTTCCGCCGAACGTCCGCTTCTGATAGCGAGAAGGGATTAGTGAGGAACACCCCGGGACGACGTCGGCTTCACAGTTCGTCGGTAACCGGGTATAACAGCTTTTCCCCGAGCCTCACCATCTACACCACTTCGGAGGTAGGATTCCATTTCAAACCAGTTCACGTGTGAGGTTCCTAACCTGCCTGGACAGGGGGAACTAGGTTTTTTAATAGCTAATGCTAAAGCTAAAGCTAGCACGGCTAGCGTAGCTCTGCGAAATGGCTAGAAGTCATTAGCTTAGCTATAAGGCTAACATCTGTTAGCTCCGGTGGTGGCGATTTGGTCACAGCTGATTTCAACCATTTCTGCTATCATCGTGATCCAAGTTGGCCGGTTAACCTGTTGTAAGTTAGCTCCCACAGCTTAGGAGGTATTGTTAAATGAAAAGTGTCCCGGGTCATTTTCGCTACAGTTAGCCGTATCATGTGTTGACCGAACTCCTGTGTTTTGAGGCTCTGGTTGACATGTTGCGAGCTAACTCACGTTAATGCGGCACTCAGCTTGTTCTCGCTCGTAAAGCTTTTACGCACTTTGTCACACTTTGTTTGATTTGCCAGAACACGTTTATTATTCTGTGATAACCGGTTTCTTCGCGAGTTTTTGTTTTAACCGCTAAACATGTTTAAGATTTAATTGTGCAACCCACAGCCACGGCAGTAGATGTGGTTCATTTAGTAGGCCCGACATACTCCAGCGATTGTGTTTCTCGTTGTGGCACCTGCACTGCTGAATTATTCAAAGGCCCCGCTCGTTTAGTCTGTTAGATGATACTCATCACGCTGTCATATAAGTTAAGGCAGTCTCCAGAAGCCAAGTTAGTGTGTAAACATCGCCACTTAGTTGAAAATGACATGCAATATACAGAAATAGCCATGCTTATAAAGTTAAATTACTTTCTGCCATCTGATAATATCACATTATTTAAAGAGATGCTGGAGTGCACACTGTCTTCACAGTAGCAAGCATTTACTAATCATGTCTCCATTGATGATAAATTATTCTAAGTGCTTCAAATAATTGGATTTGGTGTGTTGTAACATTGACTTGTGTTAATTCCAGCATGGGAACAGTGCAATTGTAAGGGTTGTGATGTCAAGTGTGTAAACTCAAAGGTGCTATGTGTGGGTGTGACCAGTTCAAACATTAAGACAATTAAACGTGTCACCACTTAATCAGGAAATATCAACGTCATGGGTATGTTTAGTTTGTGTCCGACTGCTGAAACTTGATGAACTGAAAGGCGTGCAGGTTTGAATGTCTCAACACTACTTTTCTTGCTCGTTCGTTCAGGTGATGACAAAGTCTGCTCAGTTAAACTTCTCAGGACTGCTTTCACTTCTTCTTTGTTTGGTGATAAAATAGTTGATCACAAAAAAGAACAAGAATAATACACTCAACTAACTACATAACATTTTGTGTTATCTTTAAAGGGAAAGTGGCAGTCTAGCATTATTGGATAAAAGGGCTGCTTTTGCTTGTAGTTGTTTCGTTAATGTAAAGTTATTAATGTTGATACATCTTGTCCTTTTGATATACATTCAATTTATATTCTTTGTATGGCGGTGCCCTTCATGTTGTGTGTACCGTTATACCTACCCAACTACATTGGAAAAAACAATACAAAAAATTGGTCACAAAAAAAAAACATTCTCTCAAAGATCAGTTGTTGATGTTGCTTTCAGGCTAGGGAGAACCCAAGGCATTCTTAGCTATCTCTATTATTGTAAACTCTCTCTGGCCTGATCCTCTTGTACCTGTGTAAAGCACATCCCTCATGCCTGCTTCCCATTGGCCTCCACTCACATTACTCTGTGGCTGACCTGGCCTGAGCATGCTCGCATCATCACTGCGCCACACACACATCGTCACATCATGACACGACACAGGCATGAACTCATGTCAATGAAATACACTAACACAGATACTGAGATAAACTTGTTGCTCTGTCTTTCAGTAATTCCTCACTGTATTGGCGCAATATACACTACCGTTCAAAAGGGTTGTTGTTGGGATCGCTTAGAAATTTCCTTAATTTTGAAAGAAAAGCACTGTTTTTTCAATAAAAGATAACGATAACCTAATCAAATACTCTATACATTGCTAATGTGGTAATTGACTATTCTAGCAGCAAATTTCTGGTTTTTGGTGCAATATCTACATAGGTGTATAGAGGCCCATTTCCAGCAACTATCACTCCAGTGTTCTAATAGTACAATGAACAAACACATTGTACCATTAGAAGATCCAGAAGGCTAATGGATGATTAGAAAACCCTTGTGTTGATGTTAGCGCAGCTGAAAACAGTTTAACTGGTTAGAGAAACTATAAAACTGACCTTTCTTTGACAAAAGCAAAGTTTGAAGGAAAAAAAATATTATTTCAAATACAGATCATTATTTCTAACCATGTCAATGTCTTGGCTGTATTTTCTATTCATTTTACAACTCATGCTGGTAAATAATAGTGTGACTTTTCATGGAAAAACAAAATTGTCTGGGTGACCCCAAACTTTTGAATGGTAGTGTAAGTTCATACATACTGTGCACAGAACACTGGTCCATTGTTGTGTGTGTGTGTGCATGAGAGAGAAGTGGATCCACTCCACACAGATATTAATGAAGGGACTGAACATTAAACCTGTTTGTGTCATTTTTATTTTATTTGTGTTGAAAACAGACAAAATTGATAACAAAGGTTGAAAACCAGGACAGCTGCTGCTAATAGCTAGCACGCTACGCCTGTGTTCATGCAGCTGTACCATTCTGTCCACCTCTTGCAATCTTGAAGGGCCAAGAAAGCAGTGATCACACTAGTTAAAATAACTGACCTGTGTTGTACAGAGGTTCCTGGGCACTGTACTCCTCACCCAGTGTATGTGCGCTTTTATTTTCCCAGCATTGAGGTATCTGTTTACGGCCTGGAAACCCAACAAACAAGCTCTTGAATATCTATATTGTGTGACCGTTCATGATTGTGTCACCGTTTTCTTCAGATTTAGGGATGAACTGAGGATGAATGTAAACCAGCACACTCCTATGGCCTCTCCTTATGGCCAGCCCCAGCCTGGCTATGGCCAGCCCAGCTATGCTCCCCTGGATGGGGGATACACGGCCCCCTACGCGCCCTACAACGTCCCAGCATCAGCCTACCAGCCTGGCGCTCCACCACAAGGTGAAGTACAGTTCCCCCTCAAGCGTTCTTGAATAAGTATTTGTACGATAGGCAGAGAAGGCGGCCGCCAGGCTCCTCTTCCAGCTCTCGCAGAGCTGTAACCTTGGAGTGTCTTTCTGCTGCCTGCCGTGACTGTTCATGTATATGTGAGAAAAGCAGTTGCCTATGCATGCTAACCAGAATCTCAACTGCCCTCTCATTTCTTCTTCTGGCTTTACTCATTTCCCTACATCTCTGTATTTGCCCTTTTTCCTGCTTCTCTTGTATTTCAGGTTATTCTCCTTTCACAAGCTTTCCCTCTAAGGCTATGGCAGCCAACCCAGTCTCTGACCTCACTTCTCCTCTTGACTTAGGTAACTGCTCCCCTTCTTTTTCTCACTCCTTTCACACTCCACATGCCCAGGCATTATTCTTCTTTCTGTGTCCTTTTCTCAATGTACAATAGATGGCAATCCTTTAGGTCTGCTAGTGATTGTTACTAATTCTTCTAATTGTCTAGAAGTTTGAGCCTTTATTATTTGTGCTATATGTTTTAAATTAATTCTCTTCCTCTGCGTCAATGTGTCCACAATGTGGTTTGTCTTTTCTGATTTTAGGACCCAGAAGGAAATATGCTGTGTTTTTGTTTTTTTCTGGACATTACTACAGGACACTTCTTAGCTAAAAACGTCTCATGTTTGAAATTAAAAACAAATGCGATAAAGAACGTTTTACAGACTGACCGTACCCTAAATTGTCAGATGTGGTGTTTATTTCCAGCAATGATTCCAGTAACCTGGCTGGCCGTTTAAGCACACAGTCTTTGCCAACCTGGGTTCACTTTATAGTCTGTGCACCTAACCCCCGAGACCAAATGTGGGAAAGTATATTTAGTACTATTTGTGTATCCTTTTAGTTCTAAAGATGGGTTTTGGCACCACAGCAGCCTATAGCCACGTTGAGCTTGCGCTAATCTCATCACATAGAAAAAGATTGAAATCAGAATGTATTCAGGATTATTTGTAGCAGGAATGATGCTTTTTTTTTGAAAATGCGTATGTGTAATTTGTTGTCTCTGGATTTCAGGTCCTACCAGGGGCCCTCCCACCTCCGGAGCTCCTCCTGTATCAGCCCCTCAACAGTACAATCAGTACAGTCACAGTCAGGGGGACATGCATAATGGACCCCCACATATGACACAGGCACAACCCAGGTAATTACATTGAAAATCCAATGATGTTTGGAGGCTGATGTAGCCCTCCCCTGTTATAACTGTAACTCCCCCCTTCCACACAGTGGAAAAGAACAGTGCTTTTGGGACTGCTGGTCAGGGACCATAGAAAACAGCTAAACACAGCAGAGACTCAACTGTAATGAAACAAGACTAAGCTGAATGTTTCGTATTCACTAAAAGTTTAATAAAGTGTGTATCCCAGCAGGTAAAAACAGTAAGCAGAGAGTAGCTTCTTGTGATGAAGTAACCGATATCGCTGCATTTAGTGCCGACGGAACCGGTGGATGCTCCTCACTCGAGCTCACGCACGTACACTCACCCCTAGAATCAGGAGGAGGCAGAGAAATACAACTGATGCCTACCTAGGCACTTTTTTGATTGTAATTTAAAAAGTCTGTGATGGAAAAAGAAAGAGGCATTTTCAATTAATCAGAAGTAGGAAGTAGATTTTGTCTCATCTTTTTTTCATCAACAAAAAGATGAGACAAAATCTGATTAATTTCATCACAGTCCGTAATTAAGGACATTGATGGGAAAAAAACATCATTGCCTAAATTTATTTCATCTAGTCAGTGAGGACAGGAACTTGTGTTTCCTGCCTTCACATGCAGTGCTGACACAGATAATTACTCCTTTTGAGATCTACACCTGTTAGAGTAACGCTAACATTAAGTAGCAATGAGTGCTAATTGAATCCATGCGTTATTTAACCCAACTATGGCACAGACCTTGTCAGAGAACTTTAAAAAAAAACATATAAAATAATTGTTCTTTAATCATAATCAAGGTAAATAATAATAAGTGAAATAATTGTAATATTGAAATTATATCACCCAGCCCTAGTAAACACACAATAAGTGCAGTCTGCAACCTCAGAACTTGGTGCTCCTCTAAGACTGTTATGTGGTTAATTAGGAGTAAAAATGTGCTTCAGACAAATCAAAGCAAATTATTCAACAGCTGTGTAAAGAGACGGATTTATAATTCTTATAGACAGCCATTGCTGGTGCCTGAAATGAGTTGAGAGAAAACGGTCACGTTCCAAAAGCTGATTATATACAGAGGCAATTAAGATGCAGATTATTTTCCTGGCTTTTTATCTATGAAATGTCAGAAAATAGTGAGGAAAAAAGATCCTTTGGTGATGTCTTCAAATGTCTTTAGATGGTCGGCCCTGATTTGTTCTTTTTTCGTGTACAATTATTTTAGGCTCAGTGCGGTGAGTAGACAGGCTGAAAAAAAACTGAACTTCACAGCCCAAGTGTGTCTGAGTTGTTAAATAGTCCGTTTTTCAGCTCTTGAAACAAACCTTTTTGGACTTTTAGAGGCTGCTTTGTGGCAGATTGAGTTTGGGTCGGGTTGCTCTTTCATTAACTCGTACTGCTGCTGCCGTGCCCATGCAAAGTCTCCGTAATGCATTTCTGTGAACAGCCTGGGGAAACCATGTTTCTCTAATCCCGTACCCCTCGTTACAAAACAGTTGTTTTGGTTAGCTGACAGCTAGGAAGTCAGTTCACTGGAGAAAAGACGAGCGTATATATAACCTCCCTGAATAATTTGTGCTTCCAGGCCTGCTGTGTCTCAGCCATACAACCAGGGAGCTATGAACCTGTCAGGACCACCACCCTCCTCTTATCCCCAACACTACGCGCCTCCACCCTCAATGCAGCAGGTCACCAACCAGATGACTGGGATGCAGATCACCTCTGGACCACCCACCCCTGCTGGGCCAGGATATGGTAAACGTTAGACAGATTTATACTCAAGTTCAATATAATGATGTGATCAATGAATTGCAAGTAGAGTTGATGTCTCAGCTAGGGCTGACCCCCTCAAAAAGAATCAAAGGTTCAATCATTGCCATGGTAATTGGTCATTCAGTCTTTTTTTTTTTTTGACATCCGTTGTCATCGGCAAGTAATAGGTCGAAAATTCATGTGTCTGGAACAATTTACAATTTTAACTTAACTTGTGAAAACAGTGACTCCCATCCCCTGCACCCACTGGTTGTCGAGCTTCGATCACAATTGATTTTTAGCCCTGTCAAAATCGGGTCACCTAGTCTCGATATAGAATTAACTGGGTAATTGCAGAAACAAGTCTGTTATCGATATTTTGTCACCTAGAGGTAATCACCCTGTCCCTCTCTCCTCAGCTCCGCCTCACAGCTCCCAGCCTCCCGTCAGTAACGCCTACACGGCCGCACCTCCGCCCTCCTACACCCAAGCCCCACCCCCCGCAGCGTCCTCTGCTCCCACCCAGCCCCTCCCCCCCAGCGGCCCTGCAGCGTCTCAGCAATACTACGGAGGCCCGCCGCTTTCTCAACAGCCATTCAACTCTTCTGTTCCCCCTACCTCTCAACAGCAGTTCACCTCCTCGGCGCCGCCGCCTCCTCCTTCGTCTCAGCAGACCTTCCCTCCCTCCTCCTACGCGGGTCCTATGCCTCCACCCAGCCAAGCTCCTGTGTCAGGGCCACCCGTGTCCCAAGCACAGCAGTCCTTCCCCCCGACTCAGCCCCCCTTCTCCTCAGCGCCTCCACCCGTCAGCCAGCCTGCCTTCATGTCAGGCCCTCTCCCCCCTGCCCAGGGGTCCTTCCCACCTCAAGCAGGCCCTCCAACCTCTCAGCCCGGGTCGTTTCCTCCTCCTCCTCCTCCAGGCTCAGCTCCCTCTGGACAGTACCCAGGCCCCATGCCACCACAACAGCAGCCCCCTCCACCCCAGCCATCCCCTTACCACTCAGGTCCACCTCCTCCCAGAGCTCAGATGCCTCCCACATCCATGGCCCAGAGCAACCATCTGCCACCAGGACCACAGGGCCCACTAGGTCCTCCTGGGCCCCTGCAGCAGCCTCCATCTCAGCCGGGCATGCAGGGAGGATGTCCTCCTCAGCAGAATGGTGGGGACACCACCGCTATAATGAAGCTAAATGGGTTAGTGTTAGATTTCTGCATTACTCAGTTGTTTTTCTCTTCAGGTGCATTTGGGCAAGTGAGAGGCCCACAGCCCGGCTATGCAGGCCCTTACCCCGGGCAACCAAACTATGGAGCTCCTGCACCGGCACCAGCTCCTGCTCCACCTGCGCAGAAAAGACTCGACCCTGATGCCATTCCTAGCCCGGTGAGCAGATATAAAAACACGTGCTCTGTTCCCCTCTAAGTATTCGCGGTTATGACATACTTGCCGTCTGTTGATCGCTCTCCATTAATGTTTTAGAATTTATTTATGAGGAAAGTTGACTTTAAGGCATTAGCCTGAGTGAGTGTGAAAGCACCAGTTGGGGCAGGGCACTACTCACAATAAGTTAGGGATATTGTTATTTACCTGAGTGCCTAAGTAAAAGTTTGCTTTGATATCACTAATAATGAATGAGAAGAAACACCATTTTCATTAGTTTAATATTTATTACCCCCAAAACGAATGAAATCCACTGAGTCTCTCACAATATCCCCAACATATTGTGAGTAATGTGTATATCCTCATATTACTGTATTTTGATGAAAATATATTTTAGTATCCCGATAAGCAGTTGAGTCAGCTAGATGTTGGATGCTAAACGTGTATAAGTGTAGTATAACATGGCTAGTGTCTCTCGGCCTGTTAATTGTCACAATGTTTTTATGCTGCTCTCTTGGCCAGAACAGAGTTGAATCTCAGACTTTTTAATTTAAGGAATGTACTAAAAATGAATTGCTTTATTTATTCTCCTGCTAGCACCACTAAAGTAATATTTGACCTCAGTGCGGAACCTTTTTCAGTTGTTTACGTGCAGAGCTGCTTAGCATGTGCCTGTCAAATTGACTTATTGGTCTATATCTAATTCTGCTTGACTGTCATAGTCTACAATACAGTTCCACTAATCTATAATCAATACTACTGATCAGTTTCTGTTTGAATAACAGCAATGCTGCTTGCTACTCAGCACCACCTTGCTGAGTTTTCTCTTCTCACACTCCTTTTTTTAAATATCTTTTACTCTTTGTATTTATGTATTTTGTCCTGTTTTTGCACTATTTGCTGGACAAACTATTGAATGTAAAGCAAGCGTCTGACATGCCGGCTGTGCAGAAATCAAGACATAGAATAGATCCAGACGCTATCCCCAGCCCAGTAAGTTTCCTGTGTGCCTGCCTTTTCTTCGGCTTCACCCTGTCCTCTCTGCTTGCGTGGATTAACCCACCGCTTCCACCGCCTGTCCTTATCATTTAACCTCTCATAGTCCGTGATGTGAAAGATGGGCTCCTTTTTGGAAGTATTAACAACTTCTACTAATGTTTGTCATGTCAAGTCGAACGAATGACACAGAGAATTGTTCTGTACGAATTAAAGAATATCAGAATGATATTAAGAGAACATGATGTGGACTAAATAAACGTGATAGTATCATGACCTTTCTCAGAATTGTCCAAAGATAGATTTCCATTTAAAGCAATCCCCTTCCACTTATCATTATCCTCTACTAAATCAACACTCTACCTCACTGTTTTTGTGTGTTAGGCCAGGATTTTGAGGAAGCCCATCTTTGTTTGGACAAACTGAGAGTACTTATAGTTTTCAGCGTTTGTCAGTCATCAAAAAAAACTCAATAACTCCAAACTTCTTCCGTTCATAACCGTCTCTGTGTGCTGCATGTTGGCCGACAGAACTTTGACTATCCCTTGCGTTATTGCGTAAATGGCATGCCTGAATAAATCCTCCCCGTTTTCCAGGAGACGCCATTTCATTCTGTTTTTACTTTCTGTTATATATTTGTGTATCTACACAACTTCGGCATTAATCTACCAAATGTTACCTTGACTGTTAAGTTTCTTTAAAATTATATAAAACGTCCACATATATTGACTGGTTCAGTTTCAGTTCGGTATTTGCGTGAAAGTTTCCTTTTGCATGGGTGTTATTGTTCCTCTTTTAGAGTTTGTGAGACCTGGGGTCATTGTGTCATGTGAACGTCTTTACAATGCAAACATGTATGAACGCTTGGATATTTTTTTGTTCTTTGTAGATCCAAGTAATCGAAGATGACAAAACTAAGAGCACTGAACCATTTACTACAGGGGTCAGGGGTCAGGCCCCACCACTGGTCACTACAGACTTTCAGGTCAAAGACCAAGGTACGTTCTACTTCCTTTTTAATTTTCCAAAAGGGAGATAAATTTGTGACCTTTTGATCTTAATTCCGCAGAATTATCTTTTAAGTTTCACTTCATTTCTCATTTTCAGTGTGAGAACGGTTTGATATTAATGGAAGAATTGTGTTTGTGTTAAGGGAATGCCAGCCCCAGGTTTGTCCGCTGTACGGCCTACAATATGCCTTGCACAGCCGATATGGCCAAACAGTCTCAGGTGCCACTCGCCGCTGTCATCAAGCCCCTCGCCACACTGCCGCCAGATGAGGTGAGCTATTCCCTCCTTCTGTATTGACCCATTTAGACACTGCTTTTTTTCAACTCTGTCCATTGGAGGTCTATCAGACAGAAAAAGGAGACAACTTAAAAGGTGTCAGATCTATAGCATTTGGTTGACAGTAGGTGGAATAAATTGCCGGTCAAAAGAGCTCTGAATACAAAAAATATCTAAAGCCTGTTTCCCTTTAGGCTGATGGCTGCCTGCCAGCAAAAATGTAATTATTTAGAATAGATCGTGGCTTAATCTGACCCAGCAACAAGCTTTGACAGTTTCGCCCTGAGCCTGATTTTCAAAAAAGATTAGTCTTCAGAGCGCTGATATGTCATTGTTATCACAGGATGCCAGTAATATGAGTGGGATAATCTGTCTCAAAATTACAGAGCAACACGCACTCACCGCAAAATTGCGCGAATCAAATTTGTCTCCAGTATCCAGATTATTGGATTAGATTTTTATTTATCTTTTCATCAGACGCCCCCATACCTGGTGGACCATGGCGAGGGCGGCCCAATCCGTTGCAACCGCTGTAAAGCCTACATGTGTCCGTACATGCAGTTCATAGAGGGAGGACGCCGCTTCCAGTGTGGCTTCTGCAGCTGCGTCACAGAGGGTGAGTAAGAACTGGTGCAGTGAGCAGATAAGTGTTAAATGTTTTTTTTTTGGTTTTGTTTAATAAACTTCAATATATTAATGTTCTCTGTTTTATTCTTTAATGTTCTCCTCTAGTACCTCCACATTATTTCCAGCATCTGGACCACACTGGGAAGAGGGTAGACTGCTATGACAGACCGGAGCTTTCGCTGGGCAGCTATGAGTTCATGGCCACTGTCGACTACTGTAAAGTAGGTCCTTGGATTGAAAGGAATCTATATGGTAGACTAAGCGTGATTTCAGTTGGATGTCCGATGTCATAACTTGCACACAACTTCATTTGTGTCTTTTTCCTGTCTCTAACAGAACAACAAGCTTCCTCAGCCTCCAGCCTTCATCTTCCTTATTGACGTGTCCTACAATGCCGTGAAGAGCGGCATGGTCAGCATTGTCTGCCAGGAACTAAAGACACTCCTAGACTACCTGCCCAGGTACTGGATGGATAGAAATAAGAAGGGAAAGGGTGAAGGAAGAAGCCAGGAGTAAAGAATAAACAAAGGAGAAATTGATGATCTAGTCTGAGTGGGGAAATTACGTAATAAATTTACAAAACCGCAACAGAAGTGAAGGAAAAGTTAATCGCACTCACGTTTTCTGTTTCTGTGTCCAGAGAGAACCCAGACATGGACTCTGTGGTGCGGGTGGGTTTCGTCACCTACAACAAGGTTTTGCACTTTTACAACGTCAAGGCGAGCCTGGCTCAGCCCCAGATGCTGGTGGTGTCGGACGTGTCGGACATGTTTGTGCCCCTGCTCGACGGCTTCCTGGTCAATGTTAACGAGAGCCGGCTCGTTATCGAGAGGTAAGCAGACACAAAGCAGACGCACACTGGAAACCACACAGAGCGCGTACACAAAAGGTCCAGTTTGGTGACACGCATGGTTTATGTTTTTCCTAGTTTGCTGGACCAGATTCCAGAGATGTTCGCAGACACCAGGGAGACCGAGACCGTCTTTGGACCCGTCATACAAGCAGGACTGGAAGCACTCAAGGTAACTACTTTTCACAGGTTTATCTTGATATATCCCCCAAATCTAAATATTAAAAATGAGAAGTGTAGAAATACAAGAACATTTTTTTTTTGGTTCAATTTAAAAGTTTAACAGAGAATATTTCATTTAAGATGAGGGAGCTGCACCATTTCCCAGAAGTTCCTGACTTACATTGTTGGCAGAACATTTTGGAGCTTGCGCTGTGATATTTTTGTTGTAAATAAAGCCAGTGTTTATATTTGCTGAGATATAACCGTCATATAACCTGAGCTGTTACCATAACTGTCAAACGAAGTGACAAAGGTTTTGAAACCTGAAATAAATGTGTAGGAATGAGAAGGCTCCCGACGGTCTTAATAATAACCCGGATACATGACACTAGGCCCATAGAGCGCTTTTGATGGTTTGCATGTTGCTGTGATTCTTTCTCAGGCTGCAGATTGTGCAGGGAAGCTGTTTGTGTTTCACACCTCTTTGCCCATCGCTGAGGCTCCTGGAAAACTAAAGAACAGAGAAGACAAGAAGCTCATTGGGACCGATAAGGAGAAGGTAAAGACAAGCGGAGCAAGATGTGCTTCATCGGATACTCATTTATATTGTCACAATGATTTAGGCATGTTGTAGCACCCATATATATCTTTTCATTTACCTGAAAAGCTCCAAATTGATTCTCCCTCTTTTCTTGTCATCTTCAGTCATTGTTTCAGCCCCAAGTGAGTTTCTACAACAGCCTGGCTAAGGAGTGTGTAGCCCAGGGCTGCTGCGTCGATCTCTTCCTCTTCCCCAACCAATATGTAGATGTCGCCACATTAGGAGTAGTTCCTGTCTCCACTGGCGGTTCAATCTACAAATACACTTACTTCCAGGTGAGAAAAACTCTCGTGACTTCAGCCCCAAATACATAAATGTATTTTATTTTTACTCCAATCCCCAATCCAAATGTTTTTCAGAAGATCACACATGATCAAAGCGCAGTTCACACATGTTCACACATGTCCACACATGTCTCAGGTTATCTCTGTGCTCTTGATACTTTGGGTATCATTTGCAGCTTTACAGCTGAATTTAAGATCAGTGCAGGCCAAGATCTCTTCTGGCAGACAAAAGCGTAGCACCGTTGGCGGTTGCAGTGGATTCTAAATTCCTCAGATGTGACAAAAATAATATCTTACTGGTAATTAAATTCGGGCGGGTGGCGAATCAGCAATCGTTTCATGCAGGTATTTGAAATTTTGCTTATCAGCTACTACTGGCCTGGCATGGTATCACAGGCTTTTAGGCCAATCGTATTCCTAGGTCTCCGTGTAGTCTGAGATATTTGTCGATCGGATCTGCCTGTGGAAAAAGATGCTTGTTTGTTTGTTTGTTTTTTAATAAATTCATTTAATACTATGATATTTTGTGTGTAATGCATGGCGTGTTTTCTTGATTCTAGGCTCAGTCAGACCAGGAGCGATTCCTGAACGACCTCAGGCGAGACGTTCAGAAACTAGTAGGATTTGACGCCGTCATGAGGGTGCGAACCAGCACAGGTGAGTCTCACTTCATACCACACCGAGAGATAGGTGAAAACCAAATCAGGATTCCTCATTTCCCACCTCTTCACCGCCGCTGTCGTCACCTTCTCTTCTCCCCAGGGATCCGAGCGACAGACTTCTTCGGCTCCTTCTATATGAGTAACACCACAGATGTGGAGCTGGCAGGCCTGGACTGTGACAAAGCGATCACTGTTGAGTTCAAACACGACGACAAGCTTAGCGAGGAAACGGGAGCGCTCATGCAGGTTTGCACATTTGCGTGTGTAACAAAATTCTTTGGAGGATAATTATTTTTCAAAAAGGAACACTTTTTGTTTGTTGTTTTCAAATCAGACATTTTTTGATTAGTCCGAGTTTGCAGCAAACCTGCCATCATGTATGCATTTTGTGCAGCTGGCACACGTTTTGACCTGCTTGTACAATTAGTTTATTCCAAATTTTAAACATATTTGCATTTCGTCAGGTCAAGTAGTCACTTAAGTTGATTCTGCTGCTGAGTAACAGATCCACAGAGATCCATACATAAGCAGAGTGCTTTCGGCCAATCGGAGCGCTTCATTTCCACCCAAATAAACTGCCTCACTTAATAAAAATTGATATATTGGTGTGAAATGGACATGGGGAGTATTGAAACATAAGTCGTACAACCTGTTGTCGAATAAGCCGTCGTCCCTCCCCCAAATACACTTCTTCCCATTTCTGATGATGGGTTGGGAATACTACAGTGAAGTTGGCTCATTATTGGATATTAGTTTGTCGTTTGGATTTATCTGTGTTTTTAATCGGAGATCAATGCAACGTCCATGTAAATAAAGAGTGCAGTATATAGCAACATCATCAAACTCTGATATATTATAATATTACTGTCATCAACTTTCCTTGTTTTTACGTTTTACCAGTAAACCCCGTCTCCATGTTGCCAGTCTACCGTCATTTGCT
Organism: Lepturacanthus savala; assembly: GCA_030544235.1. Lineage (NCBI taxonomy): Eukaryota > Metazoa > Chordata > Actinopteri > Scombriformes > Trichiuridae > Lepturacanthus > Lepturacanthus savala. The sequence goes on along the minus strand of CM060471.1, from coordinate 16,505,502 downwards.
GTGGGTGGTGTTGGTGACTGCCTGCAAGTTACATGTTTCAGTGTGAATAATTGATGAAAAATGTTCAAAATAAACATATTGACTTTTCCCTTCTCTGTTTGCTGTAGTAGATCATATTCCCAAACTTACTAGAGGTGAGGTTTGGTGAAAAAAATAATTATATGGATATAGTATACCTTTTAAAAATATTCACAGAATCGGTAAATAAATCTGTTTGCTGTAGTGGTGATTGGGAGAGTCGGTTGAGACAGGTGGGTCTGGACTTGTACTCAAAATTCTTTTAGCGTGGCAGGTCTGCTGCAGTACTGTATTGAGGATCCAGAGAACTACTACCAGGGGTTCAGCTCTTTTATTTTTTGTTTTTTTAAAGTGAAGTAACAACAGAATTAACGGTCATTCTGTTATTTACAAAAATATCCTCAAGAAACTTTCATAACTAGATTTTGTGTTTCTTTTGTTTCCCCGCAGTGTGCGGTGCTCTACACCAGCTGCAGCGGCCAAAGGCGCCTCCGTGTCCACAACATGGCAGTCAACTGCTGCTCTCAGCTGGCTGACCTCTACCGCAACTGTGAGACGGACACAATCATCAACTTCTTCTCCAAATACGGTGAGGGCCGCCTGATGCAGCAGAACGTTTTTCGCTTTGCTGTACTGGGTGTCAGGCCATGAATCAACAGAGGCTTATTACACATGCAGCGTTATGCTCTTAAAGTCTGAGCAAGGTGCGAGAGTCGAGAAAACGAAGGCATAACATTCTCTAAAAAATACTGCCAAGCAAGGCAGATTATCCCCAGCTGCCCCTGCTGAGCTGCAAATTAGCCATCAGTAGAAAGCCGCAGCTGTTCTTGGTAGAAAATACGCAGCCTTGGAAATTTGAAGCAGAACATTTTTCATTCACCTTTCATAAGATAAAGACTTTATTGCACATATCGGAATCTACTGCCTCAGTGCCTCGGTTTTGTGTGTGGTTCCTCTTATCTTATTAAATTGCTTATAACAAGCCCCCTACTGTCTTACATAATATCAATTCCTGGCTAATTTGTTGCGCCTGTCAGAGTTGATATAGGTAATTGTACATATGTATATGTGTATTTGTGTGTTACAGCTTTCCGTGGCGTCCTCAACAACCCCACTAAAGCAGTGAGGGACACTCTGGTTAATCAGTGTGCTCAGATTCTCGCCTGCTACCGCAAGAATTGTGCAAGCCCCTCGTCAGCTGGCCAGGTACTGAAAACCTCAGCAAATCCGCCGTCAGCAGACATTACATCCACTATCACTTAGAGCAATTCCTTAGAGAACATAGTCACATAGAGAATCATAATGTATAGAGTTAGAGTTTTTAAATGGCATATAACTTCTGTTTTCCAGCTGATCCTCCCAGAGTGCATGAAGCTCTTACCCGTCTATCTGAACTGCGTGCTGAAAAGCGACGTGCTGATGCCCGGAGCCGACGTTTCGTTGGACGACCGGGCCTACTTGAGGCAGCTGATCAGCTGCATGGACGTCGCCGAGACCCACGTCTTCTTCTACCCTCGCCTGCTGCCTCTGGTGAGAGCATCCACACGGCAACATAAAGCTTCTCCTGAATTGTTTTGTAAAAGAACACCTTGTAGAAATATGAGCAAATTTACATAGTCATAGCTTTCATGCAGACTTTGAAACGGTTTCAAAAAGAGATTTCAAATCATTTGCATGTCTGAGAAGCCATGGGATGTGGTTTTATTAGGAAGGCACACGGAAGTCTGTGATTCACTGCAGCTGCTGAAACCTGCAAGCCTCGCACGCTCTAGTGTCGCAACAGTGAAGAGGAAGTCTGCAGCCGCATCCTCTCTCTAGTGATTGTCGACAAAATGTCAATACTTGACATTTTTATGAATAATTTAAAACCAGCAAAGATGCATTATTTGGTCGACATTTGCTTGAATAGTCAATCATAGTTAGTTATCACATGGAAATCAAGTAATGGTTTGTTGCTTTAAACACGAAATAGACAGAGCGCACAAGAGAGTAAATGAGGACGTGCTGCTGTGATGCATTACTCTGAAGGAGCTGCAATATAAATCTAACGTTAATACTCTGGTCTAACTTTTCAGACTAAGTTGGAAAGTGGCTCGTTGCCGGTCGCAGTGAGGGACTCGGAGGAGCGGCTGTCGAAAGGCGGCGTTTACCTCCTGGAGACGAGCCTCCACCTCTTCTTGTGGGTGGGAGCCAGCGTGCAGCAAGAGCTGCTGCTCAACATCTTTGGCACACAGAGCTTCAGCCAGATCGACCCGAACATGGTGAGAGGAAACAGATCTGCTTTCATGTATTGTTTGCGAAACTTGGCCGACAGGCCCGCCGCCTGTGGCTTCATCCCTGTTTGAGAAGAGAAGGCCATCCGAGGGGCGAGGTCATTTATTTATCACGTTACACGATGAACGCAAAACACCAAGGCCATCTTTTTGAAACTAAATACAATAATATCAACCTAGCACTGGATAAATATGGATGAATGTCCATTTTTCATTCTTTTTTGTAAAGTGAATTATAACTCTTAGGGGCACGGAGGCAGTTTCTGATTAATGTTAGTTTATTGGGTCAGTAGGAACACATTCTCAGTACTTCAAATAAAGCAGTTATTGAGTGTATTGTTTGATCAGTCCTGGCTTTGTAGTTTTATTGCTGGGGATTCTTTTACATAGACTATATATGAGGATTTTTATAAACAGTATATTTAGACAACCACCCAGCTCAATGTAAAAAGAAATTAAAGTCTTGTCTTTTTCTTTCAGACAAGTCTGCCGGTGCTGGACAACCCTTTCTCCCAGAGGCTCCGAGAGATCATCGACTCTTTCAGAGCACAGAGATCACGATACATGAAGGTAAGCGTTGTATTTGCCTTCATCTTCTCACCTCCTCCTCCACATGTCTCTCACCTCTATTCCTTCATTCTCACCTCTCTCTCTTTCTCTCTCTCCCTTGCAGCTGATGGTGGTGAAACAGGAAGACAGGGCCGAGCTGATATTCAGGCACTTCTTGGTCGAGGACAAGAGCGCCAGCGGGGGAGCGTCATACGTGGACTTCTTGTGTCACATGCACAAGGAGATCCGCCAGCTTCTCAGCTAGGCCCACAAACTCCCACCTTCACCCGTATGAACCCACCGACCCTCCCCGGTCACCTTTCACCCTTCCTTGTGAAAGAAAGAAAGCGCTTTATCAATTTTTTTCTTCTTCTTCTTGTTTTTTTTTTTTTTTTTTTTTAAACCTAATAAACTAAAGCTCTCCTTGCTGTCTGTCAGCTGAGCACCAGAGACTAGCTGGCAGATCTCGGTGTGTGAGTGAGTGTGTGTGTGTGTCTGAGCGTGAGCAAGAGTCTGACGTTAAAAGAGCTTTACTCTGCCTCAATCTACTGCTCCAATATGGCAGGAGAAAAATAACTGACGAGGGAGGGTAACGTGTGTTTGTGTGTGTGTGTGCGTGCGTGTGTGTGTATATACAAGTGAACAATTATGTATGCAACAAACCGAGTGAGTGAGGGAGACGGCTGATGTTAACTGTAGTCGGTTTACTGTCTGTATTACTAGCACTGAAAGGCTGTTTTGGGTGCATAAATGACCCTCTGATAGCAAACTTTTATATGATTGAATCCCAATAGAGTGAAGGATACCTACATACCAAGACATAAATGGAATTAAATAAATAAATGCTGTTTTTCTGTCTCTTCTCCCCTTTAATCATGGCCTTAGTACCCTCTCCCCATGCTGCTCCAATCATCCTTAATTTGTGTGTGTGTGTGCGCACGAGCGCATTTTGTTTCCAGATGTGAGAGGACTTGTCTTTTATTTCCTGGTTTGCCTCCAGGTGCGAGCCTCAGTTTAAACTCTAAACTGCTCAAAAGGGGAGTCCGGTGACCTTTTTACCCGCGTTAAGCATTTAAATAAATGTATTGAAATCAAGTCCTTAAATGTTAAAATAAAGGTGCACACGACTTCCAGGACTGATAACCCTCATTACGGTAATTGCTATAATCCAGATTTTGTTCAAATCGGCTTCAGTTCTTTATTAGCGCGAACATCTGGCTTAGATGTTCGGTCACCGATGAACCGCGTTTCAAATCGCTGTCGTGATTCTGTTCTGAGGGGAAGCCGTCAGCCGTTCAAAGTCTATGCAGCACTGTGAAATAAATACAATTTAAAAAAAAAAAAAAAAGCGGAGGAGGCACGTGAACGTCACAGTGATGGGGAAAATGATTCTAACGCTGACATGTAGTGCTGCAGACTTTGTTGATGTTCAAAATTGTATTTAAAAAGGAAAAAACAGCAATTTTACAGCAGAGAAATGAGCACAGAATAACAGCGGATAAACGGACATCACTTAATTTTTTGAGTTGTCTCCGCATTGACAATGTTCAGTGTGTAAATAAAAAAAAAAAGTATAAAATGTACAGAATTAATAGGAAATAACAATTTTAAAGACCTGCCTGATACAGCTGTGGTTTGATGGTTGATTTCTCTGTCACAGTAGCCTACATATAAAATCATGGCTTTTACTGAAGAGGGGGAGACACCTTGACTGGCTTTTTGATGTGTGTGTTTGAGAGAGTGAGCGTGTGTGTGTGTAAATGCGGGGTAGGTCCTGGTGAATTTCTCTTGAGGAACAGAGGGATCAGCCAACACACACATACAGACATACACTACCCATGAGATTAAGTTCTTCATTTATCACTTTATGTTCTTTTCTTCTTCTTTTTTTTAACAACATGACTTGTTTGGTGTGTGTGTGTTTAGCCCTCTGTTCCTGTCTTCATGTTTACTGACTGATTGATTCACTGTCTTGACTGTAATCTTCATTTCTGTCCCTCTTTTTTTTTTTCTTTGATTTTTCTCTTTTTTTTTTTGTTTTTCATTGCCTCTTGGGACTGCTAATAAAACGATTGTTAAAAGTGAAACTCAACTTCATGGTTCTCCCATCCAAGTTCATTTTGCAATGCCGCAGGAGTAAGGCTTTATTAAAAAATGATTTATTAAATCACTATCAAAATCCATTTATCATTCTGCTGTACAAACATCTAGATCGCATAGTTTTGTTTTTTTCCTTTTAATTGTGGGTCCGTTCACCCGAATTAAACATTTTCTCATTTCCTCTTAGCCGCACAGATAGATTATATTTGTCCCAAGTTTTAAGATGCCTTGACTCTAATACAATAGAGATAAAAGGAATTTTGATTGTGAAGCTAAACTTAAAAATCCTATGTTTTTTTGTACTTTTTCATTGGAACTCATTTCTAGTGAAGAGATGGTCCCTAAAATAATGTTCAGTTCTTATCCTGAGAAACATCAATATGATTCTGTGAGGAATTTTGTTGCTTTCATTTTTTTTTTATGTTCACAGCCCTACAAATTAATTTCTAGTGGCCTCCTTTGTATAGGGAAATAACCTATAAATAATCCAATTTGCTATATCGGCCCATATAATGCAGATATATTGGTGGTGGCATGTCTGTCAAGTGATAAGCAACATGGGGAAAAAAGGTTTGTATGAAATAATTTAGATACCCGAGTGTTGCTATTACTTAGTTTGTGCACCAGGGAGCAGTGACGATTTATTATCAACTGTGAAGTACAGATCTTGGTCACAACTCTTGAAGTATCCAAAATGTTTGTGTTTGTTCTGTAAAGCTGAAACAGTCTATAAATCGATAAGTTGGTTGACACAAAATGAATCCACTGTTTTGACAAATAATTTAATAAATTTGTTTTTAAGCATAAACTCAAATCCTTCAGCTTTTTAAACATTTACATTTTCAGTTTTATTGTAATGTGAACCTCAACTCTGTCTATTGATTTTTCATTGTACAAACAAGAGCATTGTTATACAATATATTACACCAAGTTAACCCCCCCCCTCCCTCCCTCCCACACACACACACACACTTATTCTCTCTTTTAACCCATTAAAGCCTATGAGCCTTTAACTGACTGATTTTATACTTAAAATAAAAAAATACTCAGTTACTTTTTTCCAATGGCAAGATAGTAGACAACTTAGACAATAGGTTTTAAGCAAATTAAGTTTAAATAATAAAATAATACAATTTTAGTGCCACCTGTCATGACATCAACTTCCTGTCCCTCCCTCCTAAGAACATGGCAAGAAAAACCCTTCCCAGAAAGACGTCATTTTAATTAAATTATAATGATTTTCAATCCTGACGTATGTATTTATTTAATCAATCTAGACTCTAAAATAACCCCCCCAAAATAACTTTGTACATGGGATAAATAGGTTTTTGTTTATTGCCGTATAAAATGCTGTTTTCTGCAAAGAAAATAGTACAGAATTGGACAAAAATAGATACATAACATGATTGTTAGTGATTCAACTCATATGCATGAAAACTAGAAAACTAGAAAAATCTAAAATCTGAGCTTATATGGGTTAAGTAAAAATTGACGGTAATAGAATTAGCAGCTCTTAGGCTTAAATGGGTTGACATCTTGAATTTAAAGCCCATGGGACAATATCAGGTCGTGCAAATTATTGGTATCTCTAACAATATAAAGATAAACTGTACTGTGCATGATTGCAACGAAGTTTCCGGTTTCCACTACTGACTCTTGCAGTGGAAGAAAGGAAAATACCACATCGTGTGAGAACTCCTGGCAGCATGGAAGCTCCATCGAAGGTAACACTTAGACTATGTACACTGTGGAGTCCACCCAGCCCAGATGAAACCCTGGGTACACGGGCTCGGTGAACGTGTCTCGGAAGGTGTGGAGGAGAGTCAGTGCGCCGCAAGAGACCCCGAAGAAGGACACCGTCCCTGCTGACCAGTCCAGATAGACTCCCACCGTATTGGAGCTGGACGGGGCAGTTACAACGGTGTTTGTGCCTTTGTGCAAGGCCCTGTAGCCGTCTTTGGTGCAGCTCAGGCCCCAGGAGGAGTCGTTACGGCCTAGCCAGCATTCGTGACCCTCTCCCTTCCTGCTTATCCGTCTGTAGGCTACGCCGATGACTGCTCTCCCTCTCCACTCCGTCTCCCAGTAGCAGCGTCCTGTCAGACCCTCCCTGCACAACACCTGCGTCCAGAAGTCAAACCTTTCGGGGAGATCGGGATACGGCTGCTTGGTCCAGCGTGTTGCTTTCCTGTCTCCTTCGGCCAGAGTCAGGTCTCTGTGTGCTGTGTCTGGGTCCAGGGTGAGTTTGTTGGTATCTGGTGGAACCAACGGAATCAAGACTATCAGTAATGTACATCGCATAATCCTGTTTTATGAATTTACAGCAGCTCTGGAAAAAGAACAAGACCACTCCAAAATTATCCGTTTTTCTGATTTTACTACTTATAGGTATGTGTTTGGGCAAAAGAAACATTTCCCCCAAATTCCAATTAATAATATAATCATCTAAAGCATTTATTTGCAGAAAATGACAAATGTTTTCAGACCTCAAACAATGCAAAGAAACAAGATCTACATAATACTAATGTTTACACCTATAAAGAGCTCAGAAATCAATATTTGGTTCAATAACCATTATTTTTAATCAAAGCTTTCATGCATGCTCTCCACAAGTCTATTGTTCTTGGTTCAGGTTTTCACCGAATCAGTACCTCTTTATGCTGGAATGGAATGGCTGTAATACATGTAGAAATACAGATTTTTAGAAGAAAATGCAGTGGTTTCTTATATTTTTTTTCCCAGAGCTGCGTATAGAAACAAAGAAAGCACTGGTCACTCACATTTCTTTGGACTTGGCTGAATTCTGGATGGACCGCACTGTTCAACGCTGAAACGTGACGTTATTCGATAAAGTTAAATATACAAGAAGCGGTTTTGTCCAAGAAAAGCAAAGAGCGATGTTACAGAAAGCCGAATCGAGTACTGATGCCGAGACTACCTGAGTTTTCCCAGGGTGCATTGTGGGTCGTGCAGCAGGGCGTACAGCAGCTCCAGGCCCGAGTTACCCGGGTGGTTGAAGCTCAGGTCAAGCTCTCTCAATTGGGAAGTGTTTAGGGCGGATGCCAGGAAAGTGCATCCTTCCTCTGCCACTCCGCACAGGGACAACCTTTAAAAAAAAAAAAAACACTAGGTATTTAATGCAATCGATCCCCATGGCAACAGCGACAGCTGGGTTTGCGTGCGTGATACAATGCTGTTAAATAATTCATCCGGGATGGAATTTCACTCACAGGAGTATTTTCAGATTACAGTGAGGACTTGCCAGGCCACCAGAAAGACTTTTGACTCCTACGTCCTGAAAGTCATTGTCAGCGAGGTCCAGCTCTTTCAGTTGGCAGCAGGCCGAGCTCATAACCGATGCCAGGACGCCAGCGCTGTGTTCTGTTAGGTTGCAGCTCCTCAGACTAGACAAACGAGGCAAAACATAAAGAAAGGGGCCAAAGTCCACGTCCAGATTTCTACAGAGCTTGTGAACAATTTGACGTAGATAAACACAATTGATTTGGACCTGAGTTTCTCTAGTTTGCTGTTCTTCAGTCCACTAGAGAGCAGCGTTAGTCCCGCATCCGTCAGGTTGTTGTTACTCAGGTCCAGCTCTCTAATTTGGGATGAGCTGATGCCATTGGCCAAGGTGTCACAACAAGTCACAGTGAGGTTACATGCGTTTAGCCTACAGTTAAAACAAAAGATTATCAGCGATATAACAAACAAAACGTGGACCTTTAAAAACATTCATTACAGCTGCTTAAAGTTGCAGATTTGAATAGTTTTGTGCAGAATGATTTTGTCATCATCAACATACTCAAATGATTATTATAGATGATTTCAACCTGGCTTATTTCCCATAAACTCTCGAAGTGATGTTAGTTTTGCATTCACTGGCTCACTAGTTTACTTACTTTTCTCTATAGAAGAGCTGGCCAATGCAAAACTAGCATGACCCGTAGAGCTATAATGACCACATAACATTACCGTTCAAAAGTTTATGGTCACTTAGAAATTTCATTGTTTTTGAAAGAAAAGCACTGTTTTTTCAACGAAGATAACTTTAAAATCAGAAATACACTATAAATTGCTAATGTGGTAAATGAAACAGTTAGAGAAGCTATAAAACTGATCTTCCTTTGAGCAGGTTGGGTATCTGGAGTATCACATTTGTGGGGTTGATTCTAACATTGTCAATGTCTTGACTATATTTTCTATTCATTTTATAACTTGTGGTGGTAAATTAAGTGTGAATTTTCATGGAAAACATAAAATGGTCAGGGTGACCTCAAACTTTTGAATGGTAGTGTACGGGAAACATCAGGTTGAAATTCACCAGAATTAGCCAGAATTAGTTTTTGTTGCACCCATCCAAACGACCTTGCCTACGCTGCAACCTAGTGACAAGACACTCTTTCTTGGGTCACGCTTTCCTCATGCCAAAAAATACTTACTTTGCCACGCTGGCTGTTTTCCAGACAGGCAGAAGCCTCAGAAGACCCTCCTCTGACTTGGTGTATTTGCTCAGTTCAAACACACTCAGCTCCTCCTCTGAAGTCAGTAGCACGAAGACCAGAGTGGCCCACTGGGCAGGTGAAAGTCTGGCTCTGCTGAGACTTCCTAAGGTGATGTATTGCTGAATCTCATTCACGAGAGTGTGGTCGTTCAGCTCGTTCAGGCAGTGAAACAGGTTGAGGCATCTGTCCGGCGATGAACTCGACCTGATCTTCTCCTTGATGTGTTTGATGATCTCTGTCCTTGTCCTTTGGTTCGTTCGGTCGTTGGTCATTAGATGTTTCAGCAGGGCCTTATTGGATTCCAGGGACAGGCCCAGAAGGAAGCGCAGGAACATGTCGAAATGTCCGTTCTCGCACCGCAAGGCCTTCTCCACCGCTTCCTTGTAGAGCATCAGCTCCGACGGTTCTCTGAACAGGAAGCGCCTCGAAGCCGACGGCTTCTTGACCAAGACGTTCAGGTTGTCGTTGTGGAACGCTAGCTGAACGTACAGCGCGGCGAAGAATTCCTGGACGCTCAGGTGCACGAAGCAGAACATCTTCTCCTTGCACAGCGTCAGCTCCTCGCTGAAGATCTGCGTGCAGACCCCAGAGAACATCGACGCCTGTGCGACGTTGATACCGCTGAGGGCGAGGTCGCTCTCGTAGAAGATCAGGTGGCCCCTCTCTAGCTCTTTAAAGGCCAGTTTACCCAAAGCCATGAGGTTAGCTCTCATGCTGTCGCTGGTTGACGCTCGTCTTCCAGACAGCTTCTTCTTCATGTCCTCCGCATACAGGGACAGGAACTGTATGTACATCTGAGAGAGAGTCTCTGGCGTTTCTTTGCTGTCTGCCGTCGCCAACGTCTTCTCAAGAACGCTCGCCGCCATCATACAGAAGACCGGTATGTGGCACATGATGTGGAGGCTCCTGCAGGATTTCACGTGCGCAATGACCTTGTCCGCCACGCCGTCGTCACAGATTCTCCTCCTGAAGTACTCATCTTTCTGGGGGTTACTGAACCCGCGGACTTCTGTGACGAGATCAACGTGCTCCAGAGGGATCTGGCTGGAAGCCGCGGGGCGCGACGTTATCCAAACAAGAGCTAGAGGAAGCAGGTTCCCCCTGATGAGGTTGGTCAGGATCACGGCTACCGTGGTCCTCCGCGTCACATCCAGCATTATTTCGACGTTGTGGAAGTCCAAAGACAGACGGCTCTCGTCCAGGCCGTCCAGGATGAAGAGCACTTTGTTTGCGTTACCGTTGGTGAAGATCCCCGTGTCTTTCGTGTAAGGGAAAAAGACACAGAGAAGCTCGACGAGACTGAGAGTCGCCTTTCTCATCAGGTTCAGCTGCCGGAACGAGAGGGGGAATACAAATTCCAGGTCTGCGTTGGCTTTCTCCTCAGCCCAGTCCAGAGTGAACTTATTGGCTGACACGGTTTTTCCGATGCCGGCGACTCCCCTGGTGATCACAGTTCTTATCTGTTGGTTTCGTCCCGGCGGGGGAACAAAGAGGTGATTGCAGTGGATCGATTTCTCCTTCGCCACATACATCCTCGATGTTGACTCAATCTGTCTCACCTCATGCTCCTTATTGACATCACCATTTCCTCCCACAACGAGGTAGAGCTGTGTGTAGACCGTACTGAGGGGTATTTTTTTCTTTGTTTCCGTCATCCCCTCATGCAAATGGCTGAAGTTCCCCTTCAGAGTAGCTTTTAGTTTCCGATGACATTCTGCGATCTTATTGTCTGGAGGAAACAATGCAATTTGAAAGTTTTTTGTGAAGAATTAGGTTTCTTTTGTCAACACGTCACATGCCCAAGTGTGATGAAAGTAAGGGAAGTATAAAAAAGACTCACTTTGGGGCTGCAGAGTTTCAAAGATGTCTGCAGTCTCACGGTTTGATTCTTCTTTTAGAGCAACGACAGACCCTGCGCAACGAGGAAAACCATCAGAAGAGCCCACCCAAAAGTTTCCATTTACTTACTGAATGCGTATATTTACCTTGGTTGGTCGAGGTGACGGTGATGTTTAAGTTGTTAAACCTAGAGCCAAAGAAGCAAGGAGCGATCACGTTGCCTCCAGTCTGAGCGGAGAAGTTGGGATGGAAATGATGAACTGCAGCTTGAATAGAGAAACCACAAGTCACATTCAGCATTTCTTTTCCCTTTTTTTTCGTACAAAAAGTACAGGGAAGAATGAGAATTACAAAATAAAGAACTGAACGTGTATACTCTTGGTTCTTCTTCTGATGCAATAAAGGCATTTCTGATATGAAGGTATGTAACTTTAACTGAGCTTAAGGTTAAACGTGACCTACCGTAACTAACCTTAACTTTCCATTATATATTTGCACTCTTAATGATTGTGATGAGTCAAATTCCCTGCTTTTTGTTCTTAGTTTGACATGCTTACCTGGAGAGACCTCTTCTGTTCTCCCAGCGACACTCTTTTCCTCCATTTTTTCCTCATCAGGTCCCTCGTAATATCATGGTTTTCTGTGGACTGATGTTCTTCATGGTGGCGACAGTCTTGGGGACGTTCCTGTACACTTTGAGTCACTTACATCCTGAGAACAGCTAAAAGTACAATCAACATCAAATGTTATATGTTGCTCTGTTCATCCAAGGTTAATACTAAAACCCTACAAATCAAAATACGACAGAAACGCTTACCTAACTTAGCACGATTGCCATCTGATTCTCACACTGGCGGTAGACTGCTTGCATGCAGAGGGTTTTTTTTGCCGATATCAGAGAACTGTCTGGCTTCCTTCCGGAGTAAGCAGAAAACAAGATGAAAAGAAGGAAGTGTGGTTTCTTGTCTGTAAAGTCTGGTAACTTAAACTCACTTTCAAATTGGTTTCATTTACTACGAAATGAACCTCTGTTTGTTAAAATCTTCAAAGATTTTGCATCAAGTTTTTTGTTTCTTTTTTTAAAAAACAAGATTGATATTATGTGTAAGTATTTCACATGAATAGGATTGTTTTACATTTATTACAGGGAGTTTATATGCATGCCAGTATCACAGTTTTTCTATCATGTTTGGTGTTTACATGGAACATCAGAAAACTGATTATTAATATCCCTGTTTACATGATTCAGATTTCTAATCATTCTGTCTTGATTCTTCAACATCTAAGATGCTAATTTCTCTTCCAGTAGAGGATACTGAACAAACCTGGATATACTGTTCCATATGGGAGCAGTAGCATATCTTAAAACCACAAGCTTAAAGCATAGTGTCAAACCAAGGACCAAATTTTAAGTTACTCTTAAAACTGAGCACCAGTGTGAAATATTTTCTTTATGCACAGCAAGTCCAAGGTAGGTGCTCCTTCATTTTAAATAAGTGAAATAGATTGAACTCACCTGATGTGGTGGCCCGTTTCTGATAGATCAGCCTGATTGGAAAATTAATTGGAGGTTCAGTGTTTTGTATGATTTGCAGACAAAGCTGGGATTGGCCGGAGCTTTTCCCCCTCCGGTGGTCACACGCTACACAGGTATGTCTTATTTTGGCTGCAGATCTAAGTTATAAAGGCAGATTATTGCTATTTTCCTAAACGACAGCCATAATGAGCTAACTTTAATGCATTTTCTTCAACCTAAAGAGAATGTTAACTACAGTCTGGATCCATCTCTCTCATTCAGAACCACTGAAACATCATCTTATTTTCATCCAGCCGGTCCAAGTCTTTCAGCAATGGCTCAGTTCCCTTTATTAACTTTCATTCCAGAACTCCACAGTAAAGTTTGATTAACTTCTATATACCTGTGGACTCACTGTGAAAAAGCAAGAAGTTACAATAATTTAATTAAATATAACACATTTTAAAGTCCCAAGGGAGAGCTTATTTGACATTTGACATGGGTGTGTTAAGACAGCTCTATTCAAAAATAAATCTAAATCTTTATTGATGCATTGAGCATTTACTGTTTTTTTTTTAGTTATGTTACTCAGTCTTCTTCTATCTACTATATGACCGAGTTACTCCACATTCCTGTAATAATTTATTTAAATTGAAATGTCATTTAATTTACTGCAGTCCAGCTAACAACTGCATCCTACTCGCTGTAGTTGTGTCTGTTGAACAGAAGATGGAAGCAAATTCCAAGTTTTGCTATCTCCGTTTTTATTGCCTCTATGCACAGAACAGTACAATCTTTGACAGATTTGAGTTTTCAAGGCAGATTTTCATACAAATATTTGTTTGTCTTTTTGAGGGAATCTCAGAGAGCTGAAATCTGGTTATTCAGCAAATAGGGAAGTTACAACACTGATCGTCATAATTACAGCATTTTGACTAAAATTTAAGCAAAACTTGATCGGCAAAACGGAAATTGATTACGTTCTGAAGGTGGAAATACCTTTGGAGATTGGAGCCTATACATATGCTGTCTCAGGCCTTTTTAAAACCAGTAAGCGAACTTGCCAGGTTTCAGTGGCCTGGAATAACATTTCTGCAGTTTCCTACAATATACATGGGCTGAGATGAACTTGAAACAAATTAAATATACTAAACAAACCATCGTACCTGTGAAGGGAAACTGCAGTGGAGAAACAGTGCTACATGATGAATAGGCTAAATATAGTAAATCCAGGTAAGCTACTGATCAAGTTAAGTCGAAATCAATCAAGACAATTTATTTATTTGCTTGCGCAGAGTAACTAGTTTAACGGGCACATCAGCTGCTCAGTTAGAGTTAGAGTTAAATCCAATATGTTCAAAAATATTGAATTAACTATTATGAGTGCTGCTTGTTTTTTTTCTTTATTTCCTTGCAGGTGCTGCTAATAATAGACCGATTAAGTGTCTGTTGTTGAGCAGCGCTCTCAGGTGACCTCTGGCGCTGAGGACCATGTACTGCATTACATCGACCCAAAAGAACAGAAAAAAAAGGATTTCTAAAGCCGCTATTATACATTTGTAATGATCAGGGCTGGATTACCAACCAGTCATGGTGGGATACCTGATTAGGTTAATTCTGCTTTTTAATACAGAGGGCCTCTATATCAGACTTTCATTATTTCAGCTGACATTGTGCTTTTTTTGCTTCATATTTATGAATATTAATACAAAAAACACAAGGACCATGTCATAATTTAGCAGAAGAACCCAACGCAAAGAGGGGGGTTAAAATTACCTTGTGGATCTTGTTTGAGATTTGTGTATGCATGTGTATAAATAGCAAGTTTTTTTTATTATTCTGAACCCTGCATTGTTTGCATCCGCTTTTAATGCATGATAAAGTTTTGTCTGTGAATATTCTCATTCATCCAGGTCATTGTTCTCTTTCGCAATTTGAACCGTATGCAACTGGACTTGTATTTCTCTAGGAACTAGGTTCAGTTCAGTTTGAGAGGGGGATGTTAAATGATTCCCTTTTTAATTTTTCAAAGCAGATTTGATCTCATCGACAGCTGGTGGATCGGAAACACCTCGAGCGACCGGAGAAACTTGAACACGCCGGGTTATTGAATTCATTTGACAGGGATATTGTTGATCTGCAGCTATTTTTTCCCCCTTAATAGGAGACTCCAAACAGAAAAAAAACAACCATCAAGAGCAGGATCTACATGCCACCGCTGATTTCTGCTGTCCATAAATGTACCATCATTTATTTATCCTGGCCGACTGTTGGAGGTCAGCAGCTCGGTCCTGCGGGGCATCACGGCAGCGTCTGTCTTTCAAAGGGGGAACTAACATTGCTCATTCACTTCCCCCAGTCAGATTATTTCTTTAAAGTGGCGTCAGAAAAAGAACAAGAGTGTCATGACTCAGCTCTTTGGCCTCGTCCAGCCTCCCAGTTGTGATGATGTAACAGATGGCATATTCACCCTCATTAGTCACAACAAAGGAAACGTCATGCCTAAATGTTTCGCAGCTACTGACGCTCTGATTGCACAATTAGTCTAATCTGGATGCAGAGCTGCAGTCGGCCACAGGAGCCTGTGGTATTTTGACTCTGCAGATAGCAGAAGCCTCAGTGAAGGGAATTTCAGCTCTTTTTAGTGAGTCGGATCGTTTGGCTCAGCTCACTAGGAAGTGCCGAGCGGCTCTCCATTTTACCATTTACACCTTTTGTAATTGGGGCGACACGGTGGCGCAGGGGTTAGCGCTGTTGCCTCACAGCAAGAAGGTCGCAGGTTCAAGACCTCCTTGGTCCGGGGTCTGGGACCTTTCTGTGTGGAGTTTGCATGTTCTCCCCGTGTCTGCGTGGGTTTTCACCGGGTACTCCGGCTTCCTCCCACAGTCCAAAAACATGCTCAGGTTAATTGGCAACTCTAAATTGCCCATAGGTGTGAGTGTGTGAGTGAATGGTGTGTGTGCCCCACGATTGGCTGGCGACCATCTGGGGTGTATCCCTGCCTCTCGCCGTAACACGCTGGGATAGGCTCCAGCAGACCCCTGCGACCCTAATGAGGAATAAGCAGGTATAGAAAATGACTGACTGACTGACCTTTTGTAATTCAGCCAAATTAATGATGTCTTGAATTGTGATTTGTATTAAAAAACAATGAACACATTTAAAAAAACGGGTGACACGGTGGTGCAGGGGTTAGCGATGTTGCCTCACAGCAAGAAAGTCGCAGGTTCAAGACCTCCTTGGTCCGGGGTCTGGGACCTTTCTGTGTGGAGTTTGCATGTTCTCCCCGTGTCTGCGTGGGTTTTCACCGGGTACTCCGGCTTCCTCCCACAGTCCAAAAACATGCTGAGGTTAATTGGAGACTCTAAATTGCCCGTAGGTGTGAGTGTGTGAGTGAATGGTGTGTGTGTGTGCCCCACGATTGGCTGGTGACCATCTGGGGTGTATCCCTGCCTCTTGACATAAAAGGCTGGGATAGGCTCCAGCAGACCATGTGACCCTAATGAGGAATAAGCAGGTATAGAAAATGACTGACAGACAAATTAAAATTAAATTGATTCAAAATTTAAGAAAATTAAAACAGTAAAATCTCTGATTAGAAATAAAATAAAAACACTAAAATATGGATTCTAAATTATAATAAAACACTAAAACCACTAATTCAAAATTAAAATAAAAACACTAAAACCACTGATTCAAAATATAAATTTAAACACTAAAACCACTGATTCAAAATTAAAATACAAAAAAAAAAGAAAAAAAAAAGATGGTTGCATGCGGACGTGAGCCGGCTCCCATCGTTCACTTCAAAGAGCCGACTCTTGAACCGGATCGTTCGCGACGGCACATCACTAATGAGCCTCTTTTAGCGCCGTAAAAGCTTGTAGAAATTCAAGTCCTGCACGGGAGTGCGCTTCAACTGAACCTATTCAAAAAAAAAAGAGACAAGTGACATGTTACACTACACTGTAATTTTCTCTCCGCTGCCTGCAGCTAGAATGAATAAAGGGAAGTTTTTGAGATGTGCCTGAGGTGCACACGCGGCGGTTTCTCAACATGCAGCTAAAATAACCCGAGACCGTAATTATCCGGTCAACAGCTTCCGCAAATGAGAATTTTAGATCCACATTCGCGGGGTGCGGGAACCTGTCGGTGTTTTTTTTTTTTTTTTCTTTTTTTTCACAGCAGCGTTGCATGGGAACAACAAAATGATGTCAATGTAAATAGATGCCATCCCCGCGTGCCTTTTTTTTTCCATTGCAGAATCAAGAGGGAGGTTGACATGAAGGGATGCCTGGCCTTTTCCTGCGACTGTGGAGTCGTGGTGGTGGTTGCGCACATGAATGTCGTCGCGATCTGGACCGCTTTCTTTCTTTTTCCCCTTCACTGAGAGCTGATTCCCCCACTTTCTCCCGTGCTCTCACTTCTCTCCCCTCCTTCTGCTCCTCCGTCTCTCATCGGGCGCAGTGTGTGGTTGCTTGTGAGATAACAAAGGGCTGAGGAGTTCAGCGTTATATAACTCGTGTGGAGGCTGAGGAGGTGGAGGAAGAGGAGGAGAGGCAGCGAGGGTTCGCACGTAGGAAAAGGAGGGCAGGAGAGGGCCAGTAGCCTACGTTCGCAGCGCTCGTTTGTCTTCCACATAACACACACACGCGCACGCGTGCACGCGCGAGCGCACGCACACACACACGCTGGCCTCCTTTCCCTGCGCACCGTCACGCGTGCACCCGCAGATATGGCCTCGATACAGCTGAACTCTTCAGCGTTTGCAAGCTTTGTGTTCCCACGCTGACGACCACGCATGAAGATTTCCGAGTGAAATCGCCGTGTTTTTGTGTTTTTTTGCTCTCTTTCTCTCTGACAGCGTCTGCTGTCCACCTTTTGAGCCAGAGTGCTGAGCAGACACACACACACACACACATAGGGCCGCTAACTCTCAAACTCCATGGCTCCCTCCAGCCCCACCCGCCTGTCCTCTGATGGCCTCCCACTCATGCCACATTAAACATTTAGTGAGGCACTCTGGATCTGTGTGACACCATCTTTTAGTGCCGCCGAGCCGACAGCCCCCTCACACACACACACACACACACACACACACACACACACACACACACACACTGTGGAAAAAAAACATAGGTGCATGCTCGCCGGTGGAAACCCGATACAGCAGTCATGTTATTCCCCTCTCTCTCTCCTATCTCTCTCCTGCACGCGCACGTTTTCCAATGCAAAAAAAAAAAGAGGCAAAATCAGTGGCTCAGAAAGGACCCGCCGTGTTAAGAGCAAGACCTGCATTAATCAATATTGATCCCCGGAGTGTGTATCTGCGTGTGTAGCTATGTACTAGACGTGTGCGTGTGTGTACGAGTGTGTGTGTGTGTCACAGTTTGCCTTGCTGCTGCAGTGAGGTGTGACCCAGGGTTGGGTGTATCCCAACCAGTGCAGTAAAAAAAAATGCTGCTGTGATGTTCCCTGCATTACTTTGAAGGTATGAGAATTGACAGGAACTGGATGTGAAAGCTGTTGATTAGTGTTTGTTTGTTTTATTGTTGTTTTATTGTTTTTCAAATCGGAAACACGCCGTTTTCTTTCCTCTGGTGCATTCTATTGTATTCCCCCATAAAATACATGATAATAATAATTAGACAGTAAGATAAATAAATAAATACTATTTATTTGGCCTTAAGTCCATTCTCAGTGACTTCATTGAACTGGAGGCCTTAGTCTCATGCTGCACGAGCCAATTCTCGCGAGGATTCCTCCCCTTTACTACACACATACACACACACACACCATCATCATCACTCCTCCTCTCCCCAGCCCCTCCCTTTCCGTCTCTGCTCGCCTCTCTCCTCTTCAGCCTTGCCTGCCTGTCAGATCGGTGCTCCAGTGTGTTGGAGGCTAGGCTACCCTCCTCCCGGACCCCCGTACGAGACCCAGCCGCCGTCGTACCCCGAGGCTCGGGCTCCAACCATGGCAACCCCCGTCACTTCCACCCGGTTCACCGACGAGTACCAGCTGTACGAGGAGCTCGGGAAGTAAGCAGCGGTCGCGGCGGCTACAGTGTGCATCGTGTTTGTCTTGTCGTTTTTTTGTCCCCCACCCCCGCAACCTCGCCTCACATTATCTTCTAGTTAACCGAGCTAGCGGGCGGCGGCGACCCCGAATAGCCGGAAGAGTGGCGAAAACCCGCACTAATGCGTGAGTCGGTGTCGTGGTGCAGTTAGTAGCTGCTAAAGCTAGCTGCTCCCCCCCTCCTCCTCCCTCCTTCCCTCCCCGCAGTAAGGTTCAGTCACTAGCAGCGAGCTACCACGCTGATATTGATAAACTAGCCGAGTTAGCCACTAGCGTTGCGTCTTTTAGTCGCTAATGGTGATGAATAGCCCGCACGGAGGCTGCTGCATTAGCAGCTGTTTAGCCGGGGCCGGTATTTTCTGCTCTGCCGGAGCCGTCACGGGGGCCCCGAGAGACGCCGGAGACGTGTGACATTTCGCCGGCCCGCGGGTCTGACAGCTCCGTTGCGGGCTCGGCGGACCAGAGGCTGTGGTCGCGAGCTAACTAGGCCGACCACTTTTTTTTTTTTCTCCTTTTCTCCGAGCAGCTGCAGATGATTTGTGTAACCCGCGTTGAGTAACGTTATGTACCACTTTAACGAGGAAGTTGCTCGCTTTTATTTTTTTTATTTTTAATATGTGTGCACCGTTAATGTCTTGAACCAGCCGGCCCTATCATCACGTTATCAATAAACGCTTTGTCGTGATGCCTCTTATAAACGGAGGGTGATCGTAAACACCGGTAGTTATAGCGGAGCGAATTTGGCGTTTACTGTTTAAGAGGCAATGACGTGTTTTCTCGGTATTTTGATGACGGCAAGAAAAACCGGGCGACTACCTCCTCTGTTTCAACATCATCATCGTCATCGTCGTCATCATCATCATCATCGGCAGCAGCAGCATCTGTTGTTCTTGGCCGGCGAAGGCATTTTTTTCCTGATGTTCCTAAACCAGCGGCAGCAGGGCGACATTGGCCTTTATAAAGATACACCGGCCTTCATTTCCAGCTGCCGTTTCCACTCTGCCTAATAATTGACAGTAATCAATGGCACTGATTGCATAGCCAGTGCACTCACTCACTCACACACACACATACACACACCTACACATCCTCCATAGTGAGCCTGGGCTCGCCTGCTCCTGATTCTGCACAAGACTGACCACTTGGTTCGGCTTATGTTTCTGCACCCGTTTGTTAATTCATTTTGCTCTGTCATAGGTTATTAACGTCAAGGCCCTGACTTGTACTTCTGTTACCTGTCACCTCTCATTTACTGGTAAATAATTGAAACTAAGAGCAGAGTAGCGAGAGCGGGAGTGCAGCAGGCTTGAAAGTAGCGAGCCCTCCGTATATCATCTGGAGAAGTGAAAGTCTGGTCTACTTCTTTCAGGAAAGCTGTAGAGGGCCTGATACTGCAGGTTGTACAGGCTGTGATGTAGACACTATATATATATATATATTTAAAAAAAAAAAACATGCATAATTACTTTTTCTGCAATGCATAAAATTGAACCATAACAGCAAGCAGGTGAAAAATATGGAGCATTCATCTAGGTCAATATGAAACTCCTCAGAGTAGGAGGTGTTTTTTTTTTTTTTTTTTTTTTATATGGCACACTGCTCGGTGCGCTATGCACTTCCTTTTCTGCTTGAGCAGATTTAACCGAACGTTGTTACCCTGTGAATGTATTAAATGTCGCCCATTGTTGGGGCGAGATGCTGCCCATTCTTTGTGTCGTTTTTTACAAATTGAATTTCCTCCGGGGCGGGAGGTTGCATTGTATTGTGTGCCTATCAAAGATTAGCAAAAGTACTTGGCCATTCACTTCTAATCCAAGACCTGAGCTGATATCAGCACTCACGCTGGAGGAGCTTGTTGTGTTGCTGCCGGTTTGCTTGGCTGTGGCTCACCTTTTCCAGCTTGTGTACGTTGATGCTGTGGTGGTAATGACTGTAAACTTTGTGTGTGCGAGGAAGAGAGAGACCCAGGTTGTCAGCATACATAAACAAACCACTGCCACATGCGTGGATGCATTATCAAATGTCAGACTGTGTGTATGTGTGAGAGGGGGCATGTGAAACGCAACTGATCTTTGGTTGTTTATGTTCTGTTTCTTCTTAGGGGAGCGTTTTCAGTGGTGCGTAGATGTGTAAAGAAGTCATCAGGACAGGAATATGCTGCAAAAATTATCAACACTAAGAAGCTATCTGCAAGAGGTACGTTAACACCAATGCACAGTTACACGTTCTGATATGTGCATGTTTGCTTTTTCTTCTTTTTGGTGATGAATATTTTCTTAAAATTGTACTGAGGAATAATTCATAGATTTTTTTGTAATGTAATAAGTGGAAATGTCCGCTAATGGCTGTGAACTCAAAAACGAAAGAAAATCGAGGTAAAATCCTGTCAGTTCAATATCGCCATGAAACCGCTAACTGATTTGCAACGTTGCCTGTCATGGCCTACGACAGACAGGATATTGAAAGGATTGCAACGCCTGTGTTGGGTCTTAAAATCTTTTGACTTACCGTGCATATCGCCATATTGTAAAATATGCACATAAACGGGGAGTCCCATAATTCCAATAGCAGAGGAAATCTTTTATTCAATCACTGTGCCTGCAGGGAATTCTTATCAGCAACCTCTTGATGGCATATTGACCCTCTTTATAAACATTGTATTAAATAACTAGTGATCGCTCCTCTGTGGTATCATTAGACAACCGCTGTACAGTGAATTGATCCATGTTTCTAAAAAGCACTTCATGGAAAGCGCATGTCGAAGGCTCGGAAGTGTAAAAAAACCAAACAAAAACAATACAAAAGGAGCTGGCAGGACATAGCTTTTCCTCGTCTGATACTGGTTTAATGATGCCTCTGTGTATTCACGTAGCTCTGCAGTCCACTCCTGAATTTCATTTGTTGCGTTACGTGTGTGTCTCAGCATCACTCTACACCCACGTGCACGCGCCCCGCTGTGGCGTGCTGCGTCGTAAAGATGACGCGAGCTTGTTTCAGTGTGTCAGGACCTCCCCTGGCTTCAGACTGCTTAATGGCTTTCTCTTCTTTTTAAATTTTTTTTAAATATCTGACACATTAGGCCTGTGCTTGTTCCTCACACACCTGGCTTCCTTTGTTCCTGCTTTCTCTCTCTTTCACCTCTCTAGTCTGTCTTTCTGTACTCGCTTCTCTCACTCATTGCCTTTCTCTCGTCTCTTTCTATGAAGGGGGATTGGTTTGTATTGAGGCTAATCCACTTATGCTAAATGTATCTCATCAACCACTAAGACCCCACGGATTCCATAGGCGTCTCCCTATTTGTCCTGTTGTTGTCTGTGCCTGATGGCATGCATGCGTGTGTGTGTGTGTGTGTGAAAGAGAGACCAAGAGAGCGAGGAGTTACACTAATAGAGCATGTCTGTATTGTGAGGCATCTGTGAGTGTGTTGTAATGCCGTTATTGTTCTATCCCTGCCATCAAGTGTCCACACAGGGCAGCTCCCCGTATTAATGTCCCACCAAGGAAAAGTAAGGGCTCAGCAGAAAACTGCTGGCTCTTCACAGAGGCAGGGAGTACAATGTAAGCCTGTGTATGTGTGTGTGTTTGCCAAGGGGAGAAGAAAGCCAGGAGAGGAGGAGGTTTTTTTTTTTTTTTTTTTTTAACAGTATAGTCTTGCAAGGAGATCATTGACACTCCACACCAGGAAAGCAAGGTGAACCGAGCCCGAGAACAAGACACGATAGAGTGAGCGAAGGAAGAGGTGTTTCGTGCTAAGAGAAGAGACGCAACGCGCACCTACATGCTACACAAAACAACGTCCATAGACATCGGCACCCGGTGCGTGAGCAGGCAGCTTGCCCTGTAGGATTTGAGTGGGTTTTTTTTAGCCCGACAGGGCGAGTGTGACCTCACGCGTGGCCTGGTGGGTAAGTCTCTCAAAGCTCTGGTAAACACTGCAGTAATCTGAGGAGGGGGGGGGGGAGGGGGACGGGGAGGTAAAGGAAGGAAATTAAGGAAATGAAAGAAGGAAGGAAGTGAGGGAGGATGTGCAGGTCAGGGATGGATACGCTTTAGGTAGGTGGCTGCGGGATAGTCCTGCCTACAGGCGGCCGGGGGCGGCTGCGAGTGCGAAATGGGGCACACGAAACCCACGCGGTAAAAAAACACACACACCTGATTCTCATCCTAGAAAATCAGGAGTCGTAAACACTACTGTTCAGGCATCTGCTTCGTAGTGGTTTGCTTTTTCAGTTGTAGACATTTATAAGTGAGGTTAGACAAGCAGCTTTTTTAGGGGCCAAAGACCAAGAAGATGAAAAAAGAAATAAATCATAAAAATTTCACCCGAACAGCAAGATACGCCAAAATCTAAATAATATGAGAAAATTGTAAATTCTGTAGGTCAGAATATTAGTAAGGAAGGTTTTATTTGTATAGCACATTTCAACAATAAGGTATTTCAAAGTGCTTTACATAAAACATTAAAAGCATTAATATAAGCAATTTGCACAAAGTAAGGGAAAAATGCAACTTTATGCAAACGAGGCTGAAATTCAGCTATAAACTAGTGATTTATCAGACAAAATAGTGATGTGGCGGGACATGTACGGAGTCGTAGTCTTAACGTTCTGTTGACCTATACTAAAGACGGCAATAGTTTCTAACATCATTCATTTTCATTGTCCAAAGATTGACACAATAAATAAAGTGTTGGGGGTAAAAAGTCGCGTTATATAAATCAATCGTTTGATAACGGATGTCGGTTTAAAAAAAGCTCGGTACGTGCTCCCTTTCAGGAACTAACACGTCCACAATGCTGACCGAGAAGTGTCAGAGGTGACGAACGATTTATTCGCTACTTGCCTGTTTTCGCCATGAGGGCAACGTCGTGAGTTTGTGCACCGGCAGTCGAATAGCTGTTGATTCGCAAAATGAATGATGTTTTTCTTGTGTCGATGAGTGAAGTCACCGGAATGTGCACGGCTGCTACATTGTCTGCTGCAACACTGCTGAGAGTGTGTTTGTGTGTGTGAGTCAAGGTGCGACACTTAAGTGCATTACCCAAATACTTTTACTACTCAAGGGTTTTTGGTCCAACAGTTCAGGGCTGTATTATTGTCCCATGTTGTGCTACTCTACAGTATAATAATGTTATATATTGATGATCATGATGCTAAATATCCAAGTGAGTTCAGTTGGTTCCTTGCCTTACCTCTTGTAGCTAAAGTGTCTATTTAGTATTTAATGCTAAAGCAGTCAAATCGAGTAGTTGCAGTCCCTGCTGAATGTCGCCTTAATCCAGACCTCTGAATCACCACACTAAACTCAAACTATTCAATGATTTAAATGAGTCTAGTTTAGCTGTTTTTTCACTGTTCAAGAGGTAGTGAACTAATCAGAGCGTTGTAAATCAGGATAAAGAATGAGGATGTCATCTTTGTATATATTATAGCAGTGTTTCTCAAAGGACCACTTAACCAATACAAAAAAAAACCCTCATGGACGAGCTTATTCCCAACATATCACCCAAAACAATAGCTCTACTTCAACAGTATATTGCATTACTTACAATTAAATTTACAAATAACATAGCCTACTCACCCATTGTCTCCGGTGCCATTTTGAGCAGTGCCAGAGCAATCGCTGATTCCAACTGGGGAATTCAAGTCTCATACTGGGGTCCACACACATTGATTCAGTTATACCGCTTTGTTTTCAGACCCAACAAGTGTGAAAATCCAACTTCACAGTTGTCCGTGGTTGAAAATGGCCGAGTGGTGCCAGCCAGCTCAGTGTCAGCCAACTCAAAAGTCCACATTTTGTTTCTTCATGTCTTTGCACAGAGCTTTAAAAAGGCGCGTTTTGTCTTTGATGATAACTATTTTCACAGACATGTCTAGTACTGTTTTGAGGCACTGGGGCATTTTTTTCCCCAGCCAGTTAGTGCGTGTATGTGTGTGTGTTGGTACTGTTGGTGCTAGCGTGTCTACAGGCAATACTAGTACTTTTTTTTTTTTTTTTTTTAATACAGCAGATTTGAATTATAGTGCAAAAACTGTCTTTGGCATAAAGATGTCACAAGCCGATCTTCACCATTCTCAGTCATAGATGTTATTTACTGCAGGACAGTGTCATCGGGCAGAGGTACGCTGTTAATTTCATCACTTGCTTTCCCCCCCAAGCAATACGTTATCCAAAACCTTCACAGCTGGTCTGACTCCATTTTCACCTCTTGAAAATGAGGTTTTTCTGTTTCTGCAATCAACTGTAATCCCCCCCGTATGAAGCCTCCGTAGCCTTCGCATCTTCTCTCAAAACTCTTAGTAGGTTTCTATATGTAATACTTGTGTTCAGCTTCTGAGTGCTACTTGAGCGAGCAGGTTTCAAGCACAAAACATACTGTCACTGTGGTATTTCTGTTCCACTTTAGCATTTCCCACGTTCATGTCGAGTTTCACATTTTTGAGGGTTCTCACACGACAGAAAACCGACGTCCTTGGAGTCGACAGCAATACTTGCTGAACCAGTTGCATGGGAATTTTCATTTACTTTCTATATATATATATATATATATATATATATATATATATATATATATATATATATATATATATATATATATATATATATATATATATATATACCCAATGCTTATTTTAGAGCAAAACAATATAACCCTCCTCCCAACATGAACAGATGTCAGATGATCAGACTGAATAATGAAGTGGAAAATGCTGTTTCAATCTGATTATCAGGCTACACTGAGTGCGTTTATCACTGATCAAAAGGTAGAAAACAGCAAGTGCTTCAGGTTACAATGTAAAAAATTCCAGTCAGCCCTGATCGTTTTTTTTTCACTAGGAGTGGATCTGGCTGATTACACATTCTGTATAATTTTCAAATGTGCATTTTGATATATTCAACGCATCTTACTGCCAGATGGGTGGGTGGAACCTTTCTTCCAATTAGAAAAGTTGCGTTGCAAAAAAACAGAGTCACTCGCAGCAGAATTGACATTTGTGCGAGACATTATTCTCTAGAATGGTTGGAATATATCTAAGGATGGCGTCATGCCAAACCGTTGATCTTCATCTGTTAAAATAAATAAATTTGAGTTATGAGTGCGCGGTGTCTCCACTTCTTTTTATGTCGACATTATTTTTTATGAGCAAAGGCCAGCACCTCACTAGGCTAGGTGTACACTATCTCTCAATTTCCCTAATATTAATACATAAAACTGAAATACGGCCTCTCTTGGCTTTTTGACATTCATTACAGTTTAAGGAAGATAGTTTAGTATTTTAGTGATAAAAATGTGAAACGAATGCCTGGAATCAAACACACCCTGTGTGTAAATATTAGGTTTGGGTGGGTGTCACTTTTGATATAAACCACTGACAGATGCACCCGAAACATGTTTATATAGTCACTCTTTGTGCAGACTGTCATCATCATGTAATGGAAGTAGCCATATTCCTGTTGGGCTAGTTATCCGAATTATAATTTTTTTTGTTGCCAAATTATGCTTGTACTTTGATCAGATTCTTAGTCTCATTTATTCATTCTTTGGTTAAATTGGATAAAAATGTATAAAATTTCTAGATTACATTTTACCTCGGCAGAGTTCTCGTTTCTTCTGCCTTTTACAATCCTCGACGACCGTGACAATCACCACACCCGCGACTGCTTCTGTTCCCACCTGCCATTAACAAACATCTCCAACAGTGTCTGGAGTCACCATTTGTGATCAGATCACTTCCCCGCCGTATATGCAAATAAACAGATAACATAATTTCCCTTTACAACTCTGACTCAGTCTTATTGAATTTACAGTAAGTTACTGTTGGTGTTGTCTAGGGTTGTAAAGGGGTGGGAAATTTCAGGTAAATTTCTAGAAACTTTCCATGAGAAATTAAGATGGGGAATTTTAGAAATGCGTATATTTATCTGACTCTGATACAGCAGATTATTTTTTTTTCCCTGGAGTGGAACTCCACTGTCAACTGTTTTGAGCCTCGAGGAAATTTTTGGCATTTTGCAATATACTGCTGCATTTTGTAGCATTCTTCACGTCATGTCACGTTTGTGTCTTTCCGCAATATCCACACATATACATAGACTTTCCTAGAATATTAGCTTGTAAGAAATGCTTCCACAAATCAGATGGTGAACGTGGCATTTTTCTGTAGAATAAAATAACAAAAAAACTTTCATGCGATGGCATGAACAGAAATATAGATCGCTAAACAACTGCAATGGTCCTTTAAAAATACCTACTTGACAATTGATGCATAAATTATTGTATGGTTACAAAAAAAGGTGAAAAAGGCGTACATTTAGCAACTAGCTAGCTACTGCATGAATATGTTTTTATTAAATATTTGCACTATTATAGATCAAATATTTACCCTCTGGTATTATCAAAACATGCTTGACTTTATATAGATCACGGCTCAAATATGTGCCTTCAATAATCTTGTGCTTTGGGCTCAAAAGCATGTGATTGTAGAGTGTCGTTGCATTAAATCTGGTTGTTTTAGCCAAAATTATGCAACTATATATTTTCCCCCGCTATATTTAGGTTCTCTGTTTAAAGGCCAACCTTCAATTTTGTAAATTTTGGAATTATTCCTGTTGATTTCCATATATTTCCATTAATTAGAATAGGCTCCCATTAATTCCCAGGGAAAGCTTTGAAACTCACAGAATTTTTGCAACCCTTGTGTGGTTGCTGTCTCTCTCCTCTAATTCATGTGCGTTTGTTGAGCTTCTGCTTTGTTTTGCTGTAGTATATTATTGTGCAGCTAGTGGGGCAGAACTATATTTTTCCTGTTTTCAAACAGGTTGGACACAGTTGTGGACAGAGCATAAAGTAGGTGGTCCTTCAGTGCGGCCCAGGACACACATACAGCGATAAGAACATGGACCACCTCCACAATGTGGTTTGAGTGATCTGAAGTCGGTCCGTCATCGATGCACCGCAGGTGCTTAAGCATGTGTTATTACAACTATCCATATGTGAACAGTTCACTCAGGACTACTGTTAATACCACGGCTTAAAATAATACATGGCTGGCTTCAAGAATAAAAGAAAAAAATGTGACATGCGGTCTCATCTTCTGAAATGTGTTAATTTAAAGTTTTTCTTTGTGATAAAACAAAGCAAGACATGACTTTAACTTTGACACGAGATGAGTAATCGACTAGTCCAACACTACTATAGCAAGCAAGTCAAAACAGCTGGTTTCTAGCCAACACTAGTAAATATTCCCTGCAAACACCTCATCCTCAAAATACTGTTACATCATTGATATTGAGACACTCTGTCAAAAAATAACCCATCAGTGTTTCATTTTTAGATCGGACACAAGCATGCCTGAGACAGATTGAAGTGGATGCCTACGCCTTCAGTCAGATTGTCAGTGATGTAAGATGGCTGTAGGCCCGCCCCATGGCAAAGCAGATGGCCAATTAGAGAGCAGCAGGAAGTGCCAGTAATTACCCTCCAGCCCTCTCGTTCCTGTCTTCTTCTACCACACTCTCGCACCAACAAATAAGGAGATTGAATGAATTAGTGAGTGCTGCAGTGACACTGCACCAGAGTCAGCGGCTATACACAAACACGCACGCACGCACACACTGGGGAGCTGTGATCCTCTTCTAGCAAATGGACGTTCTGTGTAATCCTCCCTCCTTCTCTCTCTGTCTGTCTCTCCGTCCTGCGTCACCCGGTGTAAGTAGAAGGAGGTTCAGGGAGACGGGGAGATTTGTGGAAGGTATATGTGGAGAGTTAAGTGAACAGAAGAAGCTTCAGAACCAGCTGACTGCAGCTTTAAAACTAGTTAGCAACAAGTTAGACAAAATGAGACGGAGAATATGACAGCGGAAGACGGTGTGGAGGAGGGACCGGTGGCTGCTGTTAAAGCGATGCAGCTTTTTTTTTTTTTCATAATAAGGTGCTCTTGCATTCCCCCTGTACACACTGCATTGCATTTGTAAAAGAACAGTTGGGTGAGGTGATTGCTCAGCAACAGCATGTGAATTTTATCTGCAGCAATTGCTACACTGGGGAAATGAATGCAAATCTTAGCGAGGCTGCCTCTGTGCGCCGCAATCGCCATCGAGCTCCGGAGTCGAGCAGGCTTCACCACAACGATAAAAAAAAAAAAAACATGCACACGTTTAAACTAAGTCATACAGGCTCGTCAATTCAGTCCCCCCCCCCCCCCCTCGACCTCTGACCTCTGCTGCAATGGCTGTGGCATGATTGTGCCTGCACCCGTCTTAGCGGCGGGAGGATGTAGTTGAAAGGTGTCATGTGGTTTACACACCCACATCTCATGCAAAAACACACACCCACTGCTACAGCGTTCACGGACATCCTCAAACAAGGATCTTGGCTTGGTCTGTTCTCTCAAGCATCCCCTCCCATTCCAGAAGTGCGAATACTGCAATGTTCTGTAAACCGGGCTTCCGCAGCCCTTTGCAACACGCAGCCTCCTTAAATAAAACCCGAGCTTTGCTTAAATGCACCTTGCGACCGTTACCTTTCATAGGCAAATGCAGCCTCTCCGCTTCAGCGGTTGTATTATGAATCAGTTGGTTCAGGCAATATTTGTCTTCATGTGCAGAACAATTGTATACATCTATTTAGAAAAAAAACCCTCAAATATTTGCATTCACATGCTGCCTTGCTCAGCATAATTTGGCTTCATTTGCGATTGCAGGTGTAAATCATTATTAGAAAAGAAACAACAGAAGAGATGGCAATCAGCAAGTATTCACTGACTCGTGTATTAGGCTGAGACACTTTTGTTTTGGAGAGATAATTTACACACAAGGATAGGATGTAAAAGTGGACATGGGTCACACAGGACATTCTTCACGGACTAAGACATTTATTGGGTGTTTTGACACCCAATTTGACAGGGAGTGCATTGAATCCTATAAGGACTGCAAATACATAAGGACTGCAACTTATGATTATTGTCAATATATAGTGATTGCTTTGTCTATATAGTGTCTAAAATAAT
Organism: Lepturacanthus savala; assembly: GCA_030544235.1. NCBI lineage: Eukaryota > Metazoa > Chordata > Actinopteri > Scombriformes > Trichiuridae > Lepturacanthus > Lepturacanthus savala. Next base: position 16,475,618 of record CM060471.1, on the reverse strand, counting down.
GGAAAGCAATGGGTGTCACAAAAGTCTAATTCAACTTTGAGCCGATTGTTTTGTCATCGAGGAGTTGCAGCTTTAAACATTAGACATGTACAACTCTACTACAGGAATATGAAATGATTACTTGATTCAAAATGGCTTCTGTCCTCTACAATAGTGAAAGTATAGAAATTGTACTTGTAGAGCACCATTAACCATTTACAACCCAGGCCAGTTATTCAGTTTTACTGGTATAAATAATAATACATATGGAATATCTCTTCAGCTACAAAAGGTATGCATTTAAACCTGGTATCAAAGGAAATCTATAATATGTGAGGTGACTACAGAGGTGTCAATCAATTTATGTTGCTGCGGCAGAGCAAATATATATAGAATATAGCAAAAAAAAAATTTTCTACGGATAAAAATATATTATTTAAAACTTAAAACAAGGCCATTCTGATCCAAATCGAGATAGGCTAAATTATCTTCCAAGCAAAGTTCAGTGATTAAGATAAGAGTTCAAAGATCAATTATTTGTCTATAAAATCACAGAAATCATACTGAGGATCATTACAGAATATATATTCTGTAAGATGATTATAAAGGACCCAAATGAAAAATTGCACAAATGGCTCAAATCTAAATTAAAAATCATTATAGTGGTTTGTTGCAGCCCTACAGTTGATATTATATTAAACTATTTTCTCATTCTATTGATGATGTGAATGTTGACGATATATATTGATACTGTAACATTGTGTTTTACTACAGACGAAACTACTTAATTTAATGTTGTAGCTGAGGTTTTCTTGTAATGCAATGTCTGCATCAATGCTGTCCCCATATCAGGGGGTTTTGGATTTTAACAGGTTTTTGTATAAAGTACCGGTATATCTTCAACTAAATTAAACAAAATTATCATGCTGCTTGAGTCAGCTAGTGAGCATTTATCTGACCATAATGTCATATAACTTGTCTAAACTGCGACTTTTTTTTTTTAAACTCCTCAGACCATCAGAAGCTGGAGAGAGAGGCTCGAATCTGCCGTCTCCTGAAGCACCCCAACATTGGTGAGTTGCTGTGCATGTGAATAAATGTGATGTGTGTGATTCTGTATTATCGCCCATGCTTCCAGGATAAAATTCTTCACACAACCACGGATGTGCCAACGCTGTTGCAGGCGTAACAGTTTAGTCCTATGCTATGATAATGTAGGGTGTCTATAACAGTGAAAACAACTTGTATCTAATCTATACCAGATTACTTTTTCCAATAGATTCCATTTTAAATTTCTGTAACCAGTTTAGGTTCGTGTCCTGACACTTGCATGACAACTTTTGCATTTGTTCTTCTCCCCTTCATAAGCACACCTGTGGTCTATAGTCACCACTACAGTCTGCAGTGTTTTTAATGTTTTTTTTTTCCCCTAATTACCTCCAAATAAATTTAGAAGAATTCTCTATGAGGCTCATCGTCCCTCTGCCTTTTCCATTTACTAAGCTCCAAGTGTGCACTCTGCTGCAGCTTGTGACTCCATGGGGGGACATTAGGGGGTTTCTGTTACTTGGCGACTGGCGACGTTACGTTTCACGTCCAAGAGTAAATTCATAGGGGGAAGTTAAGGTGAAAACATCAAGTCATCAAGCCTCAGTCATTTATGCGTTTATTTATCATAACCTGCCATAACACCCCCCCCCCCCCCAAAAAAAAAAAACAAAAAAAAAACTGAATGTCTCCACTTTTAAACTCGCGTCACATGCGATGAACAGGTAGATCAAAGGTTGATTCAAACATGGCAGATGTGTTTGTTATAATCTAAGATGCAAAAGTTTGTTTTTTGTCAGAAAGTGATCAGTCATTCAATTACTTTTTAGATAAAAAAAGTCCAAAAATAATTGGTGAAGTAATCTGATTGAATAGTAGAGAAAGTAATCAGTAAATTGATTGGATTTCTTTTTTAAGGTACTGTAGTATTACTATGCATGCATGGAATATTCTTTTTTTTTTTTTTTTTTTTTAAACATGCAAGAATCTTTATCCAGGCATTTTCTTAAGCGATTGCTGTACAGGTCATATCATCATGAATGACGGTGGTTAAATCGGAAGAATAAACAATATAATTCTGAATGCATCCGTGTCATCTATGTTGACACAAAAGCCTGAAATCTTGCTTCAATGAAGGAAGCATTGACTGGTTCTTATTTGTCTTTGCTAACAACCTTCGTTTAACAACTTTATTTATTCAGGTTAGCCTCACTGAGATTCCTAACCAGTGAGAGATTTACACTTGTCTTTGAAACAGGATATGATTCAACATTACATATTCCCAATAAAGTAAATAAGTGACTAAGTGTATAGTTTAACAGAGGCAGTAAATGGACTGATAAAGGTGGAGTGACACTATTTGTGCATCTGTTGCAACTGAGCAGCTGTAATGTTTTGAAGCATATGGGGCTAGCACTAATGTTAGCCACAGTGAATACACATCATTCAATCACGTAGATCAGATATGTAGATTATTTTATATGAAACTATCTTTATCTTTAACTTTTACCAATTCAATGTTAATTATTTGTTAGATATATCCAGTAAATCCAGTCTAATCTAATTATATCCTCTAATGAAGCTGGAAGTAGTAGCTCTGTAATTTTTTTAAGTCATTATTTTGTGTTATGCCATTTATTATTCAAGTAACTTTGTGTTTTTTTTATTATTATTTGTTGTTGAAGTAATTACTAATGTAGCATACTGTGGTTACATATTTGTGAAAAATGCTTTCTTGACTCTCTTCTTGACCGTTCGGGTTTTGCGGGTAATATCATATCATCGGTGGAATATCACATCGCAGTGATTATTAAATAATAAAATGCATTGTGCATCTCTAATGGAGATGTCCAGAGGAGCTGGGTGTTAAAAGGCAGAGCAGGAAACGACAAAATCAATGGCACCTTCACACCGCGCTTCTTCTCATTTCTCTTTTTCCTCATGTCCTAGTTTTCTGTTGGGGCCCCCCAGGCACTCATTCGCCCCTCGCCTTCTTTCCCTGTTCTCCCCCCCTCGCCGTATAGATTTTTCTTTCCTTCGTGTCCTTTCCCCTCTTTTTGACATGTTTTGGCATTGCCCGCATTCAAACTTTGGACAAAAGAGGGCACAAAAAAAAAGAGAGAGAGAGACAGATGGAGAGACGAAAGCAGGAGGAGTTGGAAACAGATGGAGGGAGAGCGAGAATATGGGAGGAGGAGGAAAGAGCAGTCGCTCTTGTTTCTTGCTGCAGGGCCATCCTACTTCATCTTATTATACAACTGATATTCATTTTACATAACGATAACTGTGGCTCCCCTCCCATAAGCTGCATATCAGGCCCGTCCTCTAACGCCTGGCCCCTGCTGCCTGGATCCTGCTTCGTCATTCTGAAGCTGTTTAGTTAAGTTGACAGTAGAGCTGTGATGGTCGCCGCTTTACCGCAGTGTCGTGGTATTATGGTGCCTACTGCTGTAATAACCGCTGTTAGTTTTTTTTTCTTTTTTAAGGTAACGTTAGTGGCCACAGTGTTCCTTTTCGTTTCATAGCCTGTCCAAAACCTCCCGAGTTTCTGCCGATATCGGTGCTTTTATTTAAGATTCGCATCGGTCTTCACATAGATGTTGTACCTTTGACAGTGTTTCTGTGGTTGGAAAAGCAACTGAGAAAATCAGAGCTTTGTAGGCTGGTTTAAAAATGGGGAAATCCCCTTTTGTGTCAGAACCAAAAAGTAGTAATAGAAAAAAAATCCTGCTCAATACAAAGATTTGTCTATTCATTCCTTATTTTCATGTACACACAGCGGTAACACACACACACACACCTTCAGTGTCGCCACTTGTTACATATATTGACTAGTTTGTCATTGAGACTACCTGTCGTCAGATAACCGCTGGTGACGCGGCTTATTTATACTCAGAACCAGCAGCTTATTAACTTCTCATTATGCATGCTGCACGCATGCATTATGCATTACTGTATGTCACAGCATAGCAGCCTATTCTAGCCCTCTGATTGGTTACTTGGTATGCCTGTGTACTTGTATTACCAGTCAACGGGTGATATTGGTGCGCAGCTTTTCTCTCAACTGAAAATGTATGTAAAAGGACCAGTACATCAGTAACGTCTGATTGATTTGGATGAAACTCCCCTACATGGGTTCGTCATGCTACCAGCCCCGATTCCAATCTAGCCAGAAACAGTCGCTGCATGTCAGACCCTTCCCTTTTCTTGCCAAATTTTCTAGCTCTACGCTGTCGGCTATCAAACCGAAGCAAGTCCCCCTTCCCCAAAAGGGAAAGATTGATGATGCCCCTGAATAAATAAATCTCGATTCTGCTGAAGGTGATAGGGCAATGTGAGAGGCAGTTGGAAGAACATAAAACCTCTAACGCGTCACTAAAGTTCCCCTCGTATGGAATATCACTCATGTTGTGCTGCATCACAAGCTCCAATCACCGCTGCTTATGATTGGCTATTTATCTGATCCGTATAGAAATTCATCGTACGATGGGTGTTTGGGTGATTTTAAAGATTTGTTTTAAAAAAAAAAAAAAAGATCTGAAACTGTGTCCGCATTTGTGTGTGTGTGTGTTAATTAAGTGGTGGTCAACCACCGTCTCGCTGTCATATCACTGCGCTGAGTAAAAAGATCAATACATCAAAGCCATAGTCAATTGTGATTTTATAGGTGATTTTTCCAGTCCTGCTGGGAGTTCGAACCATCCGCAGCTATGTTTCCTCATTTCTATTAACCATGCTCATCTTCCAAACTCCAGTATTTATATCTCTGCCTCACCGCTCCCCTTCTCTCTTGCAGTGAGACTCCATGACAGCATTTCAGAGGAAGGCTTTCATTACCTCGTCTTTGACCTGTGAGTATAGTCTGTCACACACACACACACACACTGTGACATTTTATCCATGGGCGTGACTGTGGTTTGTTTGTGTATGCTAACAACTTCTCTCTCCTCTGTCTCTTTCTTTCTTCCTTTTTTCCTACCTCCTGCCTTTTCCTTCTTTCCATCCTTCCCTTCCGCCTCCCAGGGTGACAGGAGGAGAGCTTTTTGAAGACATTGTAGCCAGGGAGTACTACAGTGAGGCTGATGCCAGGTAAGCAACCCGTATGTGCACTCTGCTGCAAACCTATGTAATCCCATTAAATACATGAATCCAGACTCTCATTCTATGAGCATAAACACACACAGTGGTGGATATAATTGGTTTATTTATATTCTTATCAGCAACTGCAATGCCCCCCACCGCCAACAAGTGCATCAATATACTTGTCCTCTCTCCTCTTTTGCCATCCTTGTAGGTTTCACATGCACCACTCTCCGTCTTCCATCTACATTTATGGAGCGCCGCAACAAATAGTTTATTTAATTAGTCAGTTGGCAATCAATTAATTGTGGCTCATTTATATTAAAAATGCTGATTCTGCCTTCTCAAATGTAAAGATTTGCTGCTTTTGTGTTTCATATAAAATTGAATGTCTCTAGTATCTGGTTGTTAATTAGACAAATCAAGCACTTAAAGATATCGACCCATCCTCTGTGGAATTATATCAGGCATTGTTCCATATTTACTAATGTTTTCTAGACGTTGTCACATTTAAGCATCCTCTCTTTCCTCGCTACTTCCTCCTTTCTGACTTCCCGTACTTTCTCTCTGTCCAACACCCCCCCCAACTCCCCCCCGGTTGTGGTGGTGTGCAGCTTATGGAGTCTGTTGTACAATTGGATTAGGGGTCTTTGTCTGTTCATGCACACTGGGGGGTTTTAGAATCACAGAAACCCACACGCACCCAGACGCACACCAACCGAGCCTCTTGGATTAAGCCTCGGCCGCGCTTTCTCTAGCCGGGCCCGACCTTCGACCCATTAACCTTTTCCGAGACGTGACATGAACATGAGCCTGAAACAGTGGACACAACAGCGTGTAGGGTAGTAATACCATGGCTGGATACCAGCTTATAGGAAAAATTTTTACAACACCAAACATGAGCCAACGCACTCACCAGGCTAGTGTGAAAACATGTTCACCAGCCAGAATTGAGAAATAATGGCAATGGTATTAGTGGCAGCTGAATTGACGCCCCCATTATTAAAATTGCTACTGGGACAGAGATTTATTGACTGTGTGGTGTACGCCACCCACACAAGTTCCTCTGTATTGATTGTTTAAACTACAGTGCCTGTATTATGCGTATGAAAAAGAATAGTCATGGTAGAGTAAACGTTTATGCTACTTGCAAATTCTGCATCCTTTGGCTTCAGATACATAGTGGATATTTTATTTATGTTATATGCTTTAAGGTATCCTACTAGGGGTGAAACTAGCACTTGTTTTTCAATTAAAGTGAATCTACTGATAATTTGCTCGGATATATTTTTTTTTTATTTATAAAATGTCAAAAAAATTATAAATAATGCCCATGACAATTTAAAAAAAAGTCTTTATATTGATTTTTTTTTTCCAACCAAGATCTCAAATCCAAAAGACACTCAATTAACAATGATGTAAAATGGAGAAATGCATCAAATCCTCACAATTAAGAAGCTGTAACTAGTTGCTCATTAAGTCATTAATTCAAAGCAAAAACAAATAAACTGATCTAACCAGAGAAGTTGTTTCAGGGCTACATTTCTAATTTTTTATCTACTGTGTGTGTATAGCTTATTTGAAATGGCAACGTACTGTAAATTGACAGCTCTAGAGTGATGTCAGGATTGTCCTCGTAGTATTAGCTAAAATATGTTGCATTGAAATACACCGGTTTTGTAACCAGACCATGAACACTGACCAATATTAATGTTTGTGATGTTTTTTTGTAATGAAAGGGCAGTGACTGACACGTCCTTCTTCCCATTTGTCCCCTTTTCTCTCGCCGTAGTCACTGCATTAGTCAGATCTTGGAAAGTGTCAATCATATCCACCAGCATGATATTGTGCACAGAGACCTCAAGGTGAGTGGCTGCCCGTCGCCATGACAACCACACACTCACACACACCTCTGCTCGTGGCCATGGCAACACACAGATGGCTCTCGGTTGCTCCATCTCTCTCTCTTTCTCTGCATTTCTACTTCCATCCTTTTTTCTTTTTTTTTATTTTCCCCCTGCATCCCTCTCCCATCCACTCTTTTTACCCTCTATTCCGCTATCTGTTCTCACATCTGTCAGCTCGTCTGTCCTTGACCAGACCTGTGTGTGTGTGGTTGTCTGTCTGTGTGTGTTTGCGCGTGTACGTCTTTGAACGTGCACCCACATGCATTAACGCTGATGTTGAGCACAGAGTCATGATGACATGAAAGGACTTGTCTCTCACCTATGGCAAGGTAAGTACAAGGACTCCAACGGCACATGCGCGCACACAATTTTGTGCTGTCTTGAAGGGAGTCTGTTATGAGCGAGGAGGTGAAGGCATAGATGAACCTCAGGAGTTGCCAGGACAACCCATGTGACATCACACCACCCATAGAGCAGCAGGGGAAGGGCTCGAGTTGCCCCAAATTGCTGATTGGCTCAAATGCAAAGAGTAGATATGATGATAATAATCCTGGTAGGACGGCCGATAATATGTATTAAATTGTGCCTTTTCATGCAGAGACCGCACTCTGTGGAAAAAAATAATAGTCTCAAGGGACGTCTCAGACATGTGTGGGCGGCTTTTGTATGTGTATGTGTACGCTGTGTGTTCAGAGAATAATGCTATTACCTCCAGCGCTGCCTGTCTGATTTGTTGGCCTTTTATCCTGAGTGGGCTTTTACTGCGGCCCTTTATGTCCTACTGCCCAAACAACGGCCATTTAGAACGCTGCCACACACGCTGCCTCTTGCTAAGTACACTTTTCCATTTAGCATGCAGTCTGCAGTGCTGCCTAAATGACTCCCGAGTGGTTTCTATGGCTACGAACCCATGCCCATATAAGGCGTTGTGGAGATTCTCAACCGCCCATCCTCTCTCTAGTCTCTCCATCATCGCTTTCTCACACCTTTACCCCACCCCCACATGAGCTGCATCGAACACGTCAAGTGTAAATATTTCTGAAAAAGCGCCTTACTGAAGAGTGCCTGTCACTATCTGTCTCTCACTGTCTTGATCTCTTGTTTTACATTCTGCTTCACCGTATGTCTCTGTGTCTGTCTGTGTGTGTGTGTGTGTGTGTGTGTGTGTGTGTGTGTCTCAGCCTGAGAACCTGTTGTTGGCCAGTAAGATGAAGGGAGCTGCAGTGAAGCTGGCAGACTTCGGCCTTGCTATTGAAGTGCAGGGAGACCAGCAGGCTTGGTTTGGTAAGAAAACACAAACAGTGACACATGTATTAAACACGCTTGACTATTACATGAGCTGCTGTTTCATCTTGGTTTTTAGCACTGGACAGTTTTCCCACTTCAGCATCCGAATCACTGCTGAATGGGTTTCTGTTTCATATGTCTTAAAAGATGTTTAGCACTAATAGTTTCTCCACGTCAGTATGTGAATCACTGCTGAACAGGCCCTCTTTCATAAAAGCCTACGTAGATGCACGTTTGCCCACCCACTTGGAAGCCTAAAGAATATTTGTGTGAGCATTGCTTAAGAGGCTCACAGACACATTCCAGTTCATGCTTAGGTCATTGTGTCTTGGCAAACGGCCAAGCCGCGAACATTTGGCTGACTTTCCAGCGGGGACGAGATGATTAATGGGCGTTTGCTTGTGACTCTACACACGTCATAATCTGGTCTCGCATGGGAGTCCAATAGGTCACTATCGTCCGTCTGAACCATTCACATAACTGCACAAAAATAGCCCTCATCAGAAATGTAGTAAAAAACGTCATCTGTTTCCGTCCGGCAGGGTTTGCAGGCACCCCTGGCTATCTCTCCCCAGAGGTCCTAAGGAAGGACCCCTATGGCAAGCCTGTGGACATTTGGGCTTGTGGTGAGTCTTGAGCCTCACCTTTGAGAAGTTTAGTGGGAAACACCAGGGAAAGGATTTTTGAGTGTAGACCAACAAAGTGTTGAAATAACCTTGACTTGACATGAGTTTCAATGTCAGTCTCTTTGTTTTCTCTTTTATATTCTTATGTAACCTGTTGTTGTGAGTTTTAATGTGAAGGGCATTTAGTTGTCTTTTGTAAATTGTGCCATATAAGTAAAATAGCTTTGCCTTATCTTATTTTAATGGAATTGAAGGCAAGTTACTGTAACATGATCTTTCTCATCCCCCCCCCCCCCACTTGTTTTCTGTCAGGTGTTATTCTCTATATATTGTTAGTTGGATATCCTCCATTCTGGGATGAAGATCAACATAAACTCTATCAGCAGATCAAAGCTGGAGCATATGATGTAAGTGTGTGTGTGTGTTAGGTGTAAATTTGTGAAGGGTGCAGTGCAGGGGTTTGCTAAGCAGATTTTGAATGTTTAATAGTGTCCAATTGAGAGCTGGTCCAAAGCTATTGATCCTATCAGAGCCTCCCTGACGCATTGCAGAGAGGTGTGTGTGTGTGTGTGCGTGCGTGCGTGTGTGAGAGAAATGGTCTCTCTTTGTGATAATCAAGTCTTGTTGCAGATTCCAGAGAGAAGGAATGTCTTAGCCAACCTGTTTGTAATGGATATACTCATCATTTCAAAAAACAGAGCAAATAAATCTGTTCTGCTTGTCAAAAAAAAAATCAGTTTTACATTCACATCATCTTAAATTGGAGAAATTGACTAACGACCTGGTGCCCAGATGGTGTGGATTAGCCAAAAAGCTGCAGATACACACTTCTAACTCAGTCCTTCAGGAAACATGTATCGTTTCCAGTCCTCCCTCCTTTTCCAGCTGTCACCGCAACTTCTTTCTCCCTCTTTGCCTCAGTTCCCTTCCCCAGAGTGGGACACAGTGACTCCCGAGGCGAAGAACCTGATTAACCAGATGTTGACCATCAACCCAGCCAAGAGAATCACTGCCGAACAGGCCCTTAAACACCCATGGGTCTGCGTATGTATTCAATCTTATTACAAAATTACATGATGCAGCGCTGAAGCAGTAGGTGTGCATAAGTCGCTCAACCTACCTCGATGATTATTATATTAGATCTTATAAACAGCCATATTTAAGGAGATCCATGCATACACTCAAAGTTCATGTTTTGTCTTCCTACAGCATCGTTCTACAGTGGCATCCATGATGCACAGACAGGAGACCGTCGAGTGTCTCCGCAAGTTCAACGCTCGCCGAAAACTCAAGGTACTTGTAACATTTTGATTTGCCACCTTTCTATACGTTGATCCTTCCCATTTTATTCGATGCTTCAGTTTTTGTTATTGCCCCAAATAGTACTACTTTTTCTGTTGTGTCTTCTTTTTCATTGTGTAGAAATAATTTTCCCCGCTTATCTTCAGCCCTCCAGCTTCTTTATGAAATTGTTAAATAAAAACATGTGCAGACTGAGTGCACTCCTTTGGTGCGTCTTTGACATTTTTAGTAGACTAAAATATCTTTTAATGTGAGCTTCATTCGTTGGCCTCTTAGTTCATCAACTGCCCTAATCTGTCATATAGGGAACACTGACGTTTTGGTCATCACATACACAGAAGCTCTGCATATAATTTCAAAATGGATTCAGTGCCATGTATTGAGCTTTATATCGTACGTTGCTCTCAGGCTATTTAAGAGTTGAAAAGACATCAGGTGCTGAAAGCTGCCATCAGATATTTGGTCAATTTTGTGCATTTATATTTTGATCATAGTTTCCGATGTAACCATTTTTTTTATATATGGTAACATAAATATGTTCGTTGATTTTGAAACGTGGTGTTACAGGAAAAAAAATATTTGAATATTTATCATAAGTATGATATGAAACCGTTATTTTGGTCTTATATTTGCATGTTGGGGAAAAAAAAACCAAATGATACTAAGCTCTAGTTTGTATTCTCAGTTGCACATGAAACTAATGGATGAAGTATCGGCTCCTCTGCTTTCTCTCACTATTTAAAATAATTTGCATAGAGGGAAACATTATGGGACGTGGAGATGTGAAGATTTACAGTTAATTGTGCATCTGCCCCGACACACACACGCGCACACACACACACGTTGATATACTGTTCTACAAGAGCAAACGCCCATTTAGCCCGGGCTGAATTTGTTCTGTTAAAGACAACGGCACAGCGGTGAAGGCATCGCTGTTAAAATAGCAGAAAGATAAAAATGTTGTTGTCCCCTTAGAAATGAATATAGAGCAGTGAGCCCAGAAGAAATACTGACATCCTGTTAAATAAAACGATTCTCCCAGCACTCATTAAACCTCCCTCACTTTTCTCTCCTCGTTCCTCTCTTCCCGTCTTCCTCCAGGGAGCCATTCTCACCACCATGCTGGTGTCCAGAAACTTCTCAGGTGGGTGTGCCCTATGCCCTCAGCCTCCCACGCAGCACATGCAGAGGGAGAGGAGGAAGGAGAGTGGATAGAGTCCTCTGCACCTCTTTTTAACCCCCTCACCACACACACACTCACTCACTCACCCACCCACTCATCTTCAAAATAATGTTTTTGTGTGCACAGGAGTTTGGTTGCTTAAAACATTACAACTGATTTGAAACATGAAGCTCCTTTGAGTCATGGTAGAAATTACGTATTGATAATGAGTGCACTGATGTATGTGAGAAGCCTAAAATGTGATATTCTGTCATTTACTGTACCAGACCATATGTGGGTGTCCGTTTCGTCCTTGTCCATGCTAATATATTTCTCCCTGTGTGCTTGTGTGTGTGTGTGTGTGTGTGTGCGCGCGCGCGTGTGTGTATGAGTTTGTGTCCTTTTTTCTGCTGCCCGTGGAGCATTTGCATGTTTGAGAGAGGGAAGGCTAGTCTTTAATGAGATTTTTATGTTGGGGGCAAGTGTGGTGTTATAAAAACAGGTGACTGCTAAGATTCTGTGTTTTTTTTTTTTTTTATCTCAGCTTGCTGAGAGTGACTTGTTTTCGCTGAAGCCTTGTTCCCAGCCTCAAAGTAATTGGACAGTCGATGGTTAATGATTTCAACCCTGGGCCTAGCAAACCACAGGGGTGCACGTCTTTTGCTTTTAGCCCATTTCTATCAAACTGTGATATATGTGGGCTGTAGCCAGCACGCCCCGTAGCTTTCTAGGCCCACGGCTGAACAGCGTGAGATAGACCTGAATGATTTGCCTAGCCCCTCCCAACTGTAGCATTTCTGTCCAATAGTGGGCCGGCAGCATACCAACTCCGCTGCTGCCGCCTCCTCCACGGCCTCACTGGCTCAGGAAGGTACGTCCCAGAGACACGCCCATCCACTTCCTCTCTACACACACCGCTACTTCTTTGGTTCATAGTGCAGGGTGGGCCCTCATTTCCACACCCAGACTCCTGCATGCAGCCTCTGCCAGCATCTTCATCAATATTCTCACATACACACACACATATATATATAAATGCATGCAAACTCACACATTTTGTTCTTTTAGGGTCTTGTAAATGTGTGCTGTCTTTGCTGTAATGTAGATGCAGACATTAGATTCAACACAGTCGTCATCAGCATCACTTACTGGTAATCAGTTCAGTTCAACCTGCACTCAAAAGTGCTTTTTTTTACATTTACACCTCACCACCATTCATCCTTGACACCCCCCCCCATTTCATTTCCCAAATTAGTTATGTTGTCACTTCTAGCGAGCTCCATACCGACCTCCAACTGACCCCATATGCCCTTCGTGCTCTCTGTGAGGACGGGCACGGGGCGGACTGGGGCAGGGGATGAGGAGGGGCATGTATCCTGGGGGCGAGAACTGACACTGCAGGGGGCCGGCAAGAGCTGGGTTGGCGTGCTGCCATCGTCAGACCTGGGTTGGGCGGGAGGGAAAAGGTGGATGACGAGGAGCCGGAGGGGGCGAGAGGTTACGGACCGAGGCGGAGGATGGGAGCGCTGCGTTCGGTCCTGCTACCGGAGCCAACTGAAACAATCACCATTGTGCAGCCGCAGCCTTCCTGAGGAAGCCCATGAGGTTAAAGGCATCCCTCGTCTCATCTCCCCCCTCTTGAGGTCTGTTTTAGTACTTCTCAAAAAAAAAAAAAGGATCCGTGCCTCCTTGAGGGAATGCCACTGGCTAACGTGGCAGCAAAGCTTTCGCCATGTTTCTAAGATACCGAGTGACACATTCCATCACTCAACGGAGGGATGAATACCTTTATTTGAAAGTACTAAAATCAGACCAATAGGGCTGCAACTAACGATTATTTTCAACATTGATTAATCTGTCAATTAAATTCTCGATTAGTTGTTTGGTCCATTAAACGTGTTTCCCAAAGCCAACTGTGATATCTACAATTCAAAGATAATCAGTTTTCTGTCAAAGGTACCAGTAAATACGTTTAAGAAGCTGGAACCAGAGAATTTTCTTTCAAAATAATTATATTTAGCGACTTATCCAAGTAGCTTGTGGTTAATTTTATAGTTGCCATCTAACGGATTAATCGGCTAATAGTTGCAGCTCTACAGGCTATGCTCTCATCCTGCTGCGGGTGGGGCGGGTGGTGAAGGTCGGCGATTCCGAAGGTGGCTCCATGGATTCAGTACATTAGAAACAGCCAGTGTAGAGCAGAGCGGGTTCTCTGTCACCTTTTTCCAGACGAGAGAATCTCCTTTGCTCTACAGTGCAATTCAATCTTCATAATGAGTAATTAGGATATGTGGGTAGGTAGAACAAAGGTAAAGTTCCCCCAGTGGAAGGTGCTACTCCTGATATGTGTGATTGGTGAGCTGAGATTCGGGGTGTTTGTGGTGGTTTGACTGTCAGCTACTGTAGAGCCCTCCGATTGGGGGCTTCCTCACTGAGACTGGACCAAGTTGCCTGTTTGTAAGTTTCTGTGAATATCATGTGTGACATCACTCCAGACTGGACTCATCAGCCCCTCCTCCTTTTTAATCGTCCAGCTGTGTTTTTTTTATTTTTTATTTTAATTTTTTTTTAGCTTTGGTCTTCTGATGATACCACTCATCACTATAAAATCCTGGCATTTTATACTATAACTGCTTCCTTGCACCTTTTTTTTTGTTTTGTTTTAGGAAAAAAAAAGAATATGGCTGAAGCAAGGCTGGACAATTTGCTCATGATGTCTCCTTTTTAATGACATTATAGCAAATTGTGACAGAAGCGTGTGTTTGAAGCATCTTTTTTTTTTTTTTTTTTTTTTTAGAAAGGTGTTTGCCTTGCTGCCTTTTTGCATGTGGGTGTCCTGTGTGGTTCCATCTTCTAAAAATGTTCTCAGGAGGTGCACTTTCACATGCTTTCTAATCCACCTTTCCCTCTTCATCACTAAACCGGTACTGCTCGAGTGGTGCAGCCCTCCCACTGTGAGGTCATCTTGACTTCTCTTATCTCGTGTGGAATTGGTTATCATTCTTCTGAGAAGTAAGAGGGAAGGTTGTATTTAAAGAGCACGCGAACGTGGCGGTCCCATGCTGTCACTACCCTAATGGCTGTAGGGTAGAAGTGCAGAGCAGATGTTTGCACTCTTGAATAATAAGCTCTTAATTTCTCTGGTTATGGAAGGAACCGTTTTCTTTATTTTTCTTAATTTGTTTTTCTTTGGATGCTGCATGGCCAGGCAGGGATGGAACTTGCATATCGACAAAACAGCCCAGATTATCGAGCATGAGTTGTCACTTGATATTGTTTGCTGCCTTAAACGCTGTGCCCCTTATCTCCATTCTGTTGTATCGAAATACTAAGCCCTCTCTCTCAACCTTCCCCTCTCTCCCCCTCTTCCCTTCTTTTTCTTATTGGAAGGTAAGAAACCCAAGATAAGATTTTTTAGAACCTGTGTGTTTTGTGTTTGTGTCAGTAGAAACCGAAAAAACCGGGAACAGTCGAGAGCTTTAGAGTGAGTAGAAAATTGACCGTGGCCCTTAAAGGAAATCAATGATTTGCATTAACCTAGCTCATCGCCATCAGTCCTGGCGGCAGTTTGAGTCTGACCATCACTCTCTTTTTAGATCTGCTGGGGTCTTCCAGACAGGAAATGGATTGAGGAAGTTTACTTTGCTCTCAGGTTTCTCTTCTATCCCCAGGTGGCAATGAATGGATTATGATCTGAATGGATTTTGCGGAGTGTAGCAAACTGTACCGCCAAGGGGAAAAAAATGCCCAAGAAATCCATTAAATGGATGTTACTCTCTCTGGCAACATCGAAGCTTACGGTGTCATACAGGCCCAGGATTTAGGATTTCATAGATCTGACCATTCGTCCGGTTGATCAGAATTTTTGCTAAATTTGCAGTTTTCTATAAAAGATGAAAAAGAGCCAGGTGGATTGGCATGGATGCTCTGGTTAAATGTGAAACTCAGTTTTCTGCCTTTTTCTCTCCCTTTCTATCATCTTTTTTTTTTTATTTTATTCATTTTTTTACAGCATGCAAAAGTTTACTCAACAAGAAGTCAGATTCCGCTAAGGTAAGGTTGTCTCGTCACCTCTCTGCTCTCTATTGTTCTCCTTCATTGTGTCCTGACCCCCTTTTTTTCTGCCTTCTGTTCTTTTTCTGTGCCTCTCACTGTTCCGCTCTCTGCCGTATCTCACTTTCTCCTCTTTGTAATATGTTGAGCAATATCTTTTTCATACAGGAATTATTTATTTGAGGGATCCAGTTCCCTTCACTTCTGTATTATACTTTACCTCCAGAGTTTCTCAATGTTTTGTGGCCCGTTTATAGAACCACAGATTCCTATCCACAAGTTTGAGCAACTCTGTTTTAGCAGTTTTTTTTTTTAAGTTCCAGTCACATCCTTCTAATTATCAGTTCACTCTTTTTCTTTCTTACTTTCTCTTTCCTTCTCTCACTGTTGGTTTTGGTTCTTTCACCTTTAAGTCAGGCTCAGGCAGAGGTTCGCGGCTCTCTTTTTCCGAGCAGTCTCCGTCATTCTCTGCTGCTATTAAGCATCCCCCCCCCTCCTCTCTCTCTGCCTCCTGCCTCCCTCTTTTCCTCCTCTGCCCCAGGGGTCTCTCTGTGCAGTTAAGTGGCAGAGGCATAGAGAGTTAGTGAGGCAGTAAAAAGGATGATCTAGAGGCCATTCTGTGGCACTCACCCTCTCATTTGCCCCGTTAGCTCTCAACAGCCTGGGAACCTTGGTCCACATTGGCCCCGTCCCCTTAAAAGGCGTCTAATTCTAATACATCTGTGTGTGTACGTGCGGGCGTGTGTACTGTGTGTGTTCACTCTGAGTGTCTGCGTTCTCATCCCAGCCTTCTACCAACAACAGTAAGAACAGTATAGTGAGCGCCATCAATGCCCTGAAAGACACCAACATGGCAACCAACGCCCAGATGGTACAGTAGGCCGCCGCAGTGTCAGATCCCACCTCTTAACCCCACCCCCTCACCCCAGTAGTTGCATAGTAGCTCGTTGTGCCTCATCCTCCATCGTCATAGTAGCTGCTTGTCATCCTTCATCCATCATCCAGAAGGTGTTGCACCGCGCCATCCCCTGTCCCAGCAGTACCCATCCTCCATTTTACCCCCCCAAGGTGCACATGTGGTCATAAATTCTAAATCAAGACACTTTTTTTTTTTTTATTATTTTTTGAAATTCTAAAATGCTCATCGGCAGCGTCGAATCTCAGGATGTACATGTGCACCTTGTTCAGATCTCTAAGGAGCATGAACTTATCTTCAGGATTATATGCCTCTAAAGTGGCAGCACAGAGAACTGTAGAGTCCTGGTTCAGCAGCTTCCTCTGTACATAATCCTTCTCTTCCATGCTTAACAAGCCTTCTTTTAACCTTCTCTCTAATGTAAAGCCCGCTTCGCAGCCATCTATCCTCACATCTCATTTTGTCATTAAAATTTTTTTAGTTTATCTTTCTCACTCTAACCCGTCACGCCATCATTAACATCCTTATCGTACTGCCAAACTTGACTGTTGTGTCATCATCCAATAGTGGCATGTTGTGATTTTTCTTAACACAATTTAATGGCATGCGTTGCATATTTAATCTGGTTTGCTTATGTAATGCACAGTCTGGTCTGATAATGAAGCGCTTCTCACCTATTGGTGCAGGACCCCACAGTAGGCCATGGGTAGGGTCAGGTGATAAGTCTTATATCAGTATATGCAAAGGTATGTTTTTCAATAGATTTTCATGTATTATATCTCATTTAAAATATGGAAATATATATTTTTAAAATCAGATAACTAGACAAATATTTAACTAAAAAGATGTCAAATTTTCAAATTACCTTTTTTTAATTTTGGTCTGTTTGTCAGACAGGAATCTGGGGAATTGTATTGATAAGTGTTTTTCGAAATTATCAGACATTTTATTGACCAAACAACAAAGCAATTAATTGAGAAAACAAACGTCCAGGGTTCAAATTTGTCATGATCAATGGAAAAAAGCCGCTCAATCGGGTAAAATTAAAGCCGAGAGCGACAGATCCGTTTTCTAGTTTAGTTCTGTTTAAAGGAGCAGTCACAATAATCACACGCTTGTTTCATCATCACAAAACCTGCAGACTTTCAATAATTGCGCACTGAATGGCCTCCATTTGTCCTGTTCATCAGATTTGAAAGAAACTCGACATGAATGTAGAGCAGGAGGCACATTGAGTTATGAACAAACATGTGATTAACCACGCCTACATTCATCCATCAATATGGCATGTAAGGTTTTGGTTAATACCTGTCCCCAAAGCATGCACATCAAATTTAGTTCAATATTTATTTTTTAGAACACTTTCAGCTCAAATGTACCAATTTTCAAGTCAATCAACTTTTCTGTTTTTAAATGCTTTTTTAAAGTGAATTACACAAATTTGTCTGATTGCAATCATGTTTCTGGTGAAGCATTTGCACACCAATTCCAACTATTCCAAGATTCGTGTTTCTAGCTCATTCCAGCTCATGTCAATTAGAGTTGTAGCAGAAGACTACAAATAATGTTAATATCAGTGAAACAGAGAGGGGTTCTTTCCCCTTGGGGTTTGAACCTTAATAATTATCTCCTAGGTGATTATTTTTACAGCCGTGGGCACTCTCGACTGTTCAGAAGGGAAACTAACCACTAGTAAGACGACGTTCTGTGGGGTCGTGAGTCATGTTTGGGGCTCCATTGAAAGACAGATAAAGAGGCAACGATCCAGGGTTTTGACGAAGATTACGGACTGTTCTGTTCTGTTCTGTGTCGCAGGAATCTCAGAGCACAGTGGTGCACAACCCTCCCGATGGAGTCAAGGTGAGATGCGTGCGTTTTGTCTGTCTGATCCGGGGAATTAAGCAGCTGCTTCGCTCTCAGGCCTCTCGGAATACATGCTGGCCTTGTTAATTTCAGCGTCTTCCTCTTTATTCCCTCTGCGCCCGCAGGGATCAACGGAGAGCAACGCCACCAATGACGAGGAGGAAATGAAAGGTAGGAAAGGTACTCAAGTGTTTTACTCCCTTTTTCCTGTTCTTATCAGCTCTCTCTTTCTCTGTCTCCCATCTAGTGAAGTGTGTGTATTTGACTGTAGGGACTGGCAGGTGTGCGGAGATGCTGCACGTGTCTCTCACGCTCTTGACCGTGTGCCTGTGGTGTGTGTATGTATGTGTTTATCGTGTGTCTGGCTGCGTTCTGTGTGTGTGTTCTAGCGGAAAGTTCGGCGCTGAGTCAGAGCAGCGCCACAGAGGAGATGCCCCCACTTCTGCCCTCACCTCAAAGTGCACCTGCCAGTAAGTTTATCCATGGCAACCAGAAGCTATACGGTCGCCCCTGGCAAGGACCTAACACAACCCCACTCCAATCACCCACCCACCCACCCCCCCCACTCCCACCCTGGCTTTTTGTAGTCACCGGCAATGACGTCTTACATCTTTAAGCTCCCTCACTCTGATCCACCAAGCTGTTCTTTGAGGGTTCCCACTGGTTTTGGAATTTGTGGAATATTGACTTTTTTTTTCTTCCATATATTCTATTATAAGGGCAATCTGAAAACTTTATTCTTCGGGAAAATCAGGGAACATCATAGTTTTTTGATGTTGAATTGGAAGTTTTTCTTTTTTGGTCATATTCTTGGTTTTCTCCTTTTGGAGAGAATAACTCACCAAGTTAATTTCAGAAACCCATAAATTGCTGGAAAGAAGTCCAGTGGAACAAGAAACACAAGAAATCAGATTGTTTTTTAAACATACCTCAGATTTGGGGGGAGGCTGACCATAAAATGATTACCCAAACATTGTTGAATTTATTGTTACAGTTTTTCCTAATAATTTCCTGGTTTCCACTCATTTTGTTTAGTTATGTAACAGTTAATATTTAGGACATTTTGGAGAAAGATATAATTTGGTACAAATGTATATAATTGTGTGTAAACCATGTTTATTTTAAATGCTTATCAATTGTTGAATTGACTGTGCACTTTTGTGTCAATCTACATATTAGCATGCTAAGTTCTTTCTATAGAAGGAATACAGAGAAGCTGAAGAAGAGTGTTATCTATATTTTACCCATCTTTTACCTACCTTGCATGCTACAGTTGTGTTAACAGTGTTTCTATAACCATAATGGTAAGAATAATCTGACTAAACAGTTTATATTCTATCTCTGACTTTTCCCTCTCCTGATACATCAACTCAGGGACAGTACAGAAGCCCAGTCTTATACCACTGCTCTCTTATTTTTTAAATCTATACAGCTCATTATATGGATCTTAGTATAGGGGTAACACTGAATTTTATAATGACAATTAGGAAATAACTGTGACTAAGTGTCTTATTGCATCTAATCAACATTGATCCACTTTGTAAAATCAGCAGCAGCCCTGACACGAGCCGTTCAATCAAATTATCACTTTATATCCTGTTTGATCTTCTGGTAGCTTGTGTTCCTTGCTCTGCCCAACTTTGCCGTAGCACTGTTGTTTCCAGATCTCAGCATTACATTGCATTAGAGCAATGCCGTCACAACATATCAGCTCAGTCTACAAAAATAAGATTCCGCCTTGCGATAAGCTGGAATTACCCTTTAATAAGGGTACGTTACTAGAATGCATTTTACAAGTTCTTACACACTGTTTGCAGACAGTAATCTCCTGCTGTGTGAATATTATACAGTACGTTCTGCGCTCGCTTCTGAAGAGCAAGACAGCATTTTGACTGCCTCGCTAGCTGAACTCTCTCACAACAAACTTCTTTTTTTTCGTTCTTGTAAACGGCAAGAACATTCTTTTTTTTCTTTTTTTTTTTAGGCCATAGAAGCTCACTGTAACCTAATTTTGGAAAGTCATGAAAAAGTCGTGGAATTTGTTTTTCATCAGGGCCACTGTGGGAACCCTGAAATGTGTGTGTGTGTGTGTGTGTGTGTGCCTGTGTGCGTGCGTGTGTGTGTCTTCTTGGTGATCACTGCATCTGTCCCCTTTGTCCTCCTAATGTGACAGCTCCAGCTGGAGGAAGCCTTGCTTACCTTGCAGCTGTGCGTCCTAAACTGGCCTCCCAGTCTGCCAGACGCTGCCCGTCTGACTTTACTGGAGCCATGCACCACCATACGGCATCATGTCTCTTCTTTGTCCTCCATTCTCTTTATTCTCTCTCGTCCCATTTTCATACTTCACCTTCTCTGCGGCGTATTATCTATTTCCTCTCTTAATACACCATAATCTTTCCTCTTGTCTCTTGACCTCTTGTCGGCCACACCTGCACCACCTCTTTTTTTCCTCTTCTTCCTCCTGTCCTGTGCCCTCTTCGTCCACTTCTCCCCTTCCTTCCTAAACATGCTAAGTTTCCCCACAGGCAGAGCACAAGCTAATAATAAACAGCGGCTTTGATCCTCTGCGCTGGGTGCTGCAGTTCATCAGAGGGTGCTTTATGAATGTCTATGAGCATTAAGAGTAGAGTCAATGTGAGCAGAGCAGGCAGTTAAAGTGACTTCCACATCACACAGCATCACAATCAGAGCTGCACTGATCTTGCTTCCAGCTGCCATCCTGTCCTTGTGTCACCCATCTGCATGTCTGTCATAAAAAAAAACCCTAAAAAAAACACACAAACTCCCGAGTGCTGTTTGTTTCCGATCATGATGCGTGCAGACCCACATCAGATTTGCCGTGTTTTGTTGTGTTTACCTGCATGAAGTGTGCAGATGATCCCATGTACATGTTATCATCCTGTCTGTTGTCCATCCACACGTATGTATGTGTGTGTGTGCGTGCGTTGACCATCCATTGTGTGTTTCAGTTCCACCGCATGAGGTAAAGCGCATGGCATGGAAGAGCACAGGCAACAGCTCCTGCCCCGACTCTGAGCTCTCACAGTGCTCCGTGCTTGCTGCTCCACTAGGGAGCAACACTGTCGCTGCTAAAAGCAACACTAAGCCCAGTAAGAACACATCTGCACCGACCTGACTCTGCTTTCCCTGCCGTCCACTCACTAGCTGTCGCACACTGAAACGTCTGCATCGCTGAAATGGCAGTTTTCTCATTAACGAGGGAAGCGGGCTGCTAAATGATGTAATGACACAAGTCATTTAGGCAGTTTGAAGTGGAGCTTCAACCATTAATCAATGAGTTTATCGACAATCAGCATTTTTCACAAACATGAGGACTGTTGATCAAACAAAGACGGCTATTTTTCACTCTTATCTTACATTCTGCAGACATTATTTATAAAATAATCGACAGATGAATCGATAAGGAATATTATCCACACTCTTGTTTCAAGACTTTTAAACATCTTGAAATAAGACAAGACGTGTAGCTCAACACATGACAAATTCTTGAAATGTTTCTAAAATCAGATTTCAGGGCTAAACACTTGGTCAACTGACTTGTTAATTGCTAAGACCAGTGTCAGCAAATCCCATGGAAAAAAAGGTTTTTTAAATGTATTGTTGAATTTTTAAGAAAGGGTCATTCAGTTGAGCTTTACCGTTTTTAGCAAACACTAGTCAAATAAAAGTAAATAGCCAAAGTGCATTTGTTAGGGACTATTTTTTGGAACGTGTGATAATTTGCTACTGCAGAAAAATAAATGTGGGATTAACCCAAAAGAGCATGTCAAACCTGTGTGGCTCATTCATGTGTTATAATAGTTTTTAGATTCTGTAGCTTTGTACTGTAGCACAGAACAAAATAAGCAGCATATCAGAGTTCGGATGCACGTGTTGGAATAAATTCATTGATGGCTTTAGTATTTTCAAATCACATCTTATATAGCTCTAGACTTACCATTTTTTTAAAAGGGCTGTAGAAAGCAGAGTTATGTATCATTGATGCTCTTTATTCTCTTTACTTTGGTGGTAGAGTTTTCTCAAGTCTGCTGTCGAAAGCTTCAGAAAAAAGCCAGTAAGTGGACCGTGAGTCGATATTCGTCAAACGGAGCTTATGGTGTTTACAGACAGAACTTGTTGTGTTGTTTCGGTGTCAGCGTGCGCTCACGCAGCAGGGAGGAGTGTTCAGTCAGTTTTCGTGTCGTACAGAAGGCGAGGAGCGAAGCGTCAGACAGCGATGATGTCACGCCGCGGCGAGGAAGCCGCTCCGGGCCGAGTGTTGAAATTAAAGAGGAGTGTTTAACCGTAGCCACAGACGGAGGGACCCTGAAGGAAGGCAGGAGCCGCAATGATGAGAGGAAATGCCATCAAGAGAAACCACATAGCTTAATTGTTTCTCACTTCTAACTGGCTTCTCCTCCAACCTCCCGTTTACCATCTGTTTGTCTCCTTCTCTCTTGTTCTTTCTGTAGCTCGTAAACAGGAGATCATCAAGATAACCGAGCAGCTGATTGAAGCAATCAACAATGGAGATTTCGATGCCTACACGTAAGTACGACTTCATGTTTGTAAAGAAAGCAGCAGAAGTAGAACGGAATACTAGCACACATCTAAATTAATTTGAGTCGTCTTTATTTTTGCTCCAAGACTGTTCTAATTTCCTTATTTTCTTATCAGTCTTCTTTTTTTTTTTTTTTTGTTTAAATCATTGCTCTTTCATTTAGGAGGATTTGTGATCCTGGACTCACCTCTTTTGAACCAGAGGCCCTGGGAAACTTGGTGGAGGGAATGGACTTCCACAAGTTCTACTTTGAAAACTGTGAGTTTATACCGTAAATTCCCTAATATAGGCTCAGGCCTTTAGAAACAGGCCTCCATTTTTATTTAAGCAAAGCAAAAAATTGGATTTTATGTCTATTTAAACCTATAAAATATAAGGTTCTTATTGAAAAAATATAGTTACACGCATACAGAATATTAACAATAACAAAAGGCAACTTACTGGTTTAGACAGTTTTCCGCTACAAAGTTGAACTGTCCTTTAAAAAAAAAAATACTCCTATTCTCTTTAATCCTCCTTCTCAAGTTCCTCCTCCTCTTCATCTCTCCCCGTAATCTCCTCATCATTCGCGCCAGTTTCTACAACAAGCTCGGCACCTGCCATGGTAACAACATTAGCCTACCGGTGATTTGCTGTTTGTGGCACGTTTGGCCCTGTCAGCCACCGTACATGTCACATGACCAGGCGACTGTAGCCATGGCTTAATATTTCAGTGCTCTGGTGGCTTTCTAATGAGCCGAGTAGTAAACATTGGTTCTAATAATAGCCTGAACCCGTATTAGAGATTGGCCTTTATTTACAATGGAAGATAAAGAATTTACCATATGATGTATGGTAAATGTATTTTAATCAGCTTGGAATATGGGATGAGGAACACCAGGGAGTTACTAGCTATAGTTGAGTAGTTAGTTTCATCTTTATTTGCCGTTTGTTTTATTATACTTTTTTTTTTGTGAAAAAAATCCATCACAGGTGTCAGCATAAAGCAGCGAATCTTACATTTGGAAGGCTGTAAACAGTTTTTTATGCTTTTCCCCTGAAAGATAGAAAATAGCTAATCAGTTATCAGAACTGTTGCAGAAGGATTGTCTGTCAAGTAATTGATGGAGTGTTTCAACTTGTTCGTTCTATTTTTTCACTTCTATTTTTCTTTAAAATAATTTGAGTGTTTAGGATTTTAGTATTTGAATAGAACTGCAACGATTAGTTCATTGATCGGTTTGTTGATCAAAAGAAAATAAATCTACAGCTATTGGGTGTAATTTATGAATTGATTTAGTCATTTTTCAAGCAAAAATATCAAATTCTGTTTTTTTTAACAGTAAATTGAATATCTTAAGTTTTGGGGCAGTTTGTTACACAAAACAAGCGAATTCAAGACAGAGAAATCGTAATCTTTAGTCGCAGCTTGATGCTTGGATTGATAAATGGATGCTTTCTGTTTCTGATCAGTCACTAGATGGACATAAAACATGCCCGGTTGTTAGCTGTCCGTCTGGTGTGTGACGGCCCCGTCTGACTGAACACGTTGCTTCTGTCTCTTCCTCTATCCGTCCAGTGCTGAGTAAGAACAGCAAGCCCGTGCACACCACCCTGCTCAACCCACACGTGCACCTGATCGGCGAGGATGCCGCATGCATCGCCTACATCCGGCTCACGCAGTTTGTGGACTCCACGGGCCGCCCTCGCTCCAGCCAATCAGAGGAGACCAGGGTGTGGCATCGTCGCGATGGAAAGTGGCTCAACGTTCACTTCCACTGCTCAGGCGCTCCTGCTGCACCACTACAGTGATCAGGTATTCAACTCACACACACACACACACACACCAGCACGGATCAGACCCGAGGAACGAGCTGAATAGAAACCCATCGACTGCATCAGTTTTCATCAGGAAAAGAACTTCCTGCCATCAGATTATTCTGGAACGCCTTTCATCACATATCATTATACAGTTTTAGCGTATTTTGTGTGTCTACTATACCGGCTACACCGACCTGTAGCATCTTCTAATGTGCTGTACAAGGCTGTAAAAAAGTGTTAAAGCTTAGTCTCCACCACATAAATGTGAAATGTATCCACTACATCTACTATTGAAGAAACATTTAAGGTTTGTGTTTATTAACTGATCGTATGTATCAATATAGGCCGTTTTACTTGCTTGTATAGAAATATCACTGATGCAATAAAGAGCATCATAACACATTAATAACAGATTAAGATTGTCCAGCTTTAGACCTTCTACTAAAAGTCCAATTGTTTTTTGTTGTTTAATTTTGTGCAGAGGTGACCCGCTTTGACTTTGCTTCTATTGGTAACAATAAATATATATTGGGACATGATCAAATATCAATATCACATAAAGAATTTAATCAGATGAAAGTGAACAGCCCTGCAGGTCATAACAATCCCTCTGTTCCTGCGGCAGATCACTTTCAGTAATAACTTTAGTTTGCCCTTTTCTAACTAAAAGGTTTGGTTTACATTTGTGACGATGGGGAAATTCTCTGCTTCCATTTTATCTCGTATAACAATTTACTATTTGTCTTTATCATATTTAACACTACATTGAATTTGTTTGTTTTACTGGTAGTCTGAGTTCAAATTAAATGACTTATGAGAAATTGTGAATCGTTTTTTTTCCCCCACATTTTAGTTGAATAAATGATGAATCGATTAAAATCTGCAAATGGAAGTGTAAATTGCAACCATAATTAACTCGGTTGACACGATAAAAGTGGAAATTGGACTTGTCCTTTAAATCTGGGTTAATTTCGTCCTCTGAAGAGCCAAATACTAATTTGTCCGTCCTCTTCTCCCCTCCAGTGGTCCTGAGCCTCCAGTCTACTGGAGTGTGTGTTTTGGGGGGCAGTTTTTTTCAGCGAGCGTGTTTTAAAGGCACGTCCTCTGCGTGGATTGGCTAGTGCCAGGAGCCCGGACGGGCGAGATCGCATCCCTCTCCACGATACCAACCAATCCTGTCCCTCCTTTGACCTGCTGGGGGCCGGCTGAACACAAGACTCCGCCCCCGTGGGATGATGCATGCATCTGGCGCCTTATTGGAGGGCGCGTCTTTGCCCTCTATCCCTCCCCTGGCAGCCATCTTTTTTCTGCCCGCGCGAGATGAGACGTCCTGGGGGAGGAGAGGATTTACAGTTGAACTTGTGACAGTTTATGAGTATGAGTTATGAATATACTGTGTAAATTATGACTAGATGTACAAGAAACCACCAAAACCCAACCAAGCATTTATATTCACTATCTAATAAGGGAGGAACAGAGAGGAGTTTGAAGTTAGCAGCTGAGATTTCGGACACATTTTGGCATTCTAGGGATTACCGAAGTGTTGTGCTTGTTACCCGGACGTTGATGTAAAGATGTAGGGAGATTTTTTTTTTTTTCTTCCCCATCCGGATTCTAGGGGGAGGGGGGGTGAATCAAGTGGGCTCAGTCAGAGAACTTGATGAGAGAAACTTGATATCAAAAACATGAAGCACCAAAGTGTAGAACTTTAGGCTTTTTATGTGTTTGTGTTTTCGTTTGTGTGCTTGTTTTCCAAGAGAACAGAAAATGGTGTTGTTTGGGGAGGGGGAGGGGGGGTTGATTTGAGGTTATGTGTTTTTGTTGTGTTTTTAGCATCCTGTTCCTGGAGCCTTCCTTTATTTTACTTTTTTTTTTTTTTGTCTGACCGATCCTATAATCGAGGCTCCTTTTTTTTTTTTTTAAAGCAGCTGAGTTTTTAAAAGAGGGATTTTATTGTGCAAGTTTAAAGCTACCTGCGCGTGTAAACACGTTCTGTTGTCTGTATGCAGTGGCGGGAGGGAGCGAGTCGGGGAAGGCGTCTGCGTTTTGCATGTTTGCCCGCCGCCTCTCCTTCATTTGTCCTTCCACCTCCCTCCCCCTTTTTTCTCTCTATTTAACCATTCCCTCTTTTAGCCTACCTTCACACTTCTTTTTCCTCTGCTTTGTGCAAGGGCCTGGTTTGTTTATAATCAATGTGTAAATAGATATGTGTAGAAAAGTGTATTATATGTACATGTATCTAAGAGACACTCATCCTGTGCACCTGGGAATGGGAACCACTCCATGACCTCTGTGACCCCAATCTAGTTTAGAATCGACATTTTCCACACCTATTTTTGATTTGCCTCCTTAAAATAATTCCTTAAAACGTCAGTAGCTCTTGATCACTCAAGAAAATAAAAGACTAATGAATACACACACCCGTGTAGGCTACCAGATCTTGTCCCATGGCCGTAAGACTGTTTTTGGAGATGGGGAATAAAAAGAAATAAGGGGCGTGAAATAGTTTGACCTCCCCTGTGCCCACCGATATTTTTTTTTCTTCTTTTTTATATGAAGACCTTTCATCATAGTGTCCTTAAAAAAAAAAAAAAAATCCTGATTCCACAATGCTGTGAGCCGTCTCTTCATATCATATGCACACACACATGCACACACACACGCCTGGTGGTGTGTTTAAGGCTTTGTAACATATCTGCACCACTGTTGTGTGACCACGGCACCACCCTCGCTGTGCTGCTTAATTGTCTCCATCCATCCGCGACAGTCGTATCTTAAACCCCAGATATCCCACCCCCACCTCCCCTCCGTGACCCCCCCCCACGAGTCTTTGCTCTTGAGATGTTTATTTGTA
This sequence comes from Lepturacanthus savala, assembly GCA_030544235.1. NCBI lineage: Eukaryota > Metazoa > Chordata > Actinopteri > Scombriformes > Trichiuridae > Lepturacanthus > Lepturacanthus savala. Next base: position 16,448,181 of record CM060471.1, on the reverse strand, counting down.
CCTCTCTCTGTTGTTTCTCTGTTCCCGTGTTACTGGTTTGAGTTTTTATTTGTCGTCGTCGCTGTTGCTGTTAACTTTTTGTCGTTTGGTAATTTGCCGATCTGCCAAGCTGGAGTTCTGCACTCTCCCTCGCACACAGAAGAAAAAAAAAAATAAACAATTAAAAGGGAAAAGAGGGAGGAAAGTAAAGACAACACAAAAATTACAGATTCGGTGATCACGGATTGATCGGGACTAAATTATTTATAAATGTAATCTGCCCTTGGTGGTTTTTAAAATCGTGCCTGCTCAGTGGAGAGGAGTTTTTGAAAAGCCAGAGCGAGAGAACGAGTTGGTGTGGGTGTGCAGGTTTCTGTGACCTACACTGTCAAACCAGAGCGGGAGACCTAGTTATATGCATGTTTCAGTTACGCATTTCTACCATGTACCTACCTGAATAAGGATGGAGCTAGTGTTAATATATGATATTTGCATCTTTTGAAATAAGAATTTCCTCCATCCAGAATGTTGAATAGGTGACATGAAAAAAAAAATATATTTAAAAAATAAAAAAATTTAAAAAAACGCAAAATTTTTAAAAAAAGGATTCAGGAGCCGTAGCTTGGTATGAGGCCCTCGATGTTAGCGTTTTTTCCCTGCGTTGTAATGATATACTGTAATATTGGGCTGCGCTTTCTCCCCCAGCCTTCACATGGATGCTGGAGTTTTTTTGCATGATCATGATGTACAATGAAATACAACCATGAATTGACGACTATCAAGTGTTTGTCTGAGTGTTAGTTGGTCTTCATCATAGCTTTGTTATTCTTCAAACTTGGATCTTGAAAGTATTTAATAAAAATACTATTTCAGCACTGGTTTGCCTCCCTCGACTCGTTTCATTTCTGCACGCTTCGCCGCCATCTCTCCCGCGTTGGATTTCTACCGGAAGGAGCCAGGCGGTCGACTCGGGATGGTCAAAAATGTGGGGAACGCTGCTGTCCTGCCTACGTAGTGGCGGGAGAGAGATTTTAAAGGCAAACTGCGTCCGCTTGGCTCAATAAAATGGCGTTCTGGGATAGGTGGTTGTGTACTTTCAGCCTGCTAATAAAGCCATTTATCCTTCGTCTGTGGATGGTATATAGTGTAGTATGAGATTTAAGACGGCATTGTTTTTTCAAGAAACAAAACAATGCTGAAAACATTTCATCCCTTCTCCGAGGAATACCTTAATTGGAAAAGCATCTGTTCAATCCATCCTTGGACCTAACAACCTGTCAAAACCATATCGGGTTTAACATCGCAGTTCATGGACTGATGGTCTTTCACACTTGTCTGGCGCTACAAACCAGCTGGAAACAAGTGATACAGGCAGTGGTGAGATTCAGGCCGACTGAAGTTCCATACATACACGTTATATAACTTAATCTCTCAAGATGCAGTCTAGCTTTTAAGGAGGATGCAGAGGATGCCCCCTTTAATTAGAACGTGTGCATTTCTCTCCCAATAAAAACATGGAGGAAGCATGGAAAACATGGAAAAATTAAGGCTAAATCTTGTCTGTGTATGTCAGACAATGATGGCGAATGAGAAAATGTGATCTACAGGAGAATAGATAATGGAAAGCAATATGAAATACCTGACTGTATTATAACCCATTATATGAACTGTCAACTGGTGCCATTAGATATTTTTGTCTTGAATTAATGCAGAAAAAAATCCCCAAAATACAAGGAGTTAAGTTTTGTGTCTTCTTTCTTTTTTCCCCCCACACACAAAAAGAAAAAAATTCAGTCTTCAGGGACGCACGCACATAACAAACCTGCTCGCTGTGCTTTCTCTGATTTTGAGACTTTTCATCAGCGCCGCTCTCTCCGACCTGAAATCACCAAATTTGGAGCTAGCAGAGACGCGGCCCAAGTTACAGATTATATAACACTGCAACATTTATTAGTCATGCCGAATATCTGCTCATGTACTCTCATGTCCAATTATAGGAAAGGAAGCCAGTGTGTCTCGGATGACATTTGGCACGGAGACACCGGTTTTTGATTTGAGCGGAGTGGAATAAATCCGGCTCTGATTCCTTCCGCAATAAAACCACAACATGTTTCTGTGGTTCGGCTGGATGCTCCGAACGCCACCCGGCATCACAGCTGGCATAATGTTTGCCCTCCATACTTATCTGTCATCACATAACAAAGTCAGATTAAGCCCTAAATAACGCAGCGTAGCCTCCAGGCCATTAGATCCACGTAGGATAAAACAATCGTCCCTTTCTACCCGTCTTGTGCTATTTTTGCTGTAAAGAGCACAGTGAAGTGTTGAGTAATCTGCAGCCTTATTTAAAATGGTTTTTGTGGTGTTATTTATGATAGGCCCAGTTATTTTAAGGATTTGTCTGTCTTTGTGTGTGTGTGTGTGTGTGTGTGTCCCTGGGATGTAGGACAGCTCCCCCTGGTTTATCTGCTTTCTGTGTGATTAATGAGAAGAGCTCAGCAGTTGGTTAACTTTGACACGTACTTTCTCAAAGACGCTCGGAGGGAGAAAGCCTTCGGGGAGCGCGTCTCGTTAGCTCTCTCGGACCTTCGACTCTCCGTGTCAATAGAATTAAGAGAAAAGCCGACCTATAACATCACATAGCACAGAGATTCCGTTCCATCTGGTCCTCGAAAAGCATTTAGAGAGCAGAAACCTCAAACTAAATCCGGTCAAATCCTAATAAGCCATATTTTCTATGTTCATTGTTTTCTCAACCCTTGTTCCTGTTGCAAATCCAACGTGACAGAATGGTTTCAGGACTTCTTCAATGGCGCGTTAAGTAAAAACAAATTAGAATAACAATTACGTGCATAAGTTGATGACTAGGATCCTAATGGCCTGAGGGTAGAGACGCTTCCTGACAGATAGCAAACTGTTTTGAATCGGAAATGAAAGAAAACCTGCAAAGAATCTCGGGAAATGTCGCAGAAAAACATGAATATGGTAATAATTTGATCTGTGGCTGAAAATAACAGCAGTTCCCATTGTTTAAAGTATATATATTTTGATGCATTTCTTAAGAAACAGTCTACAGGAACATTTGAATAACACCAAATGTATCGTAATCCTCAAGATTCACAGAGGGCAGATATGCATAGTGTGTTTCAGTAAAGGTAGGTGCTGCCCTTACAGCCGCCTGCCAGCTCTGTTGTCCAGTATCCACATTCAGTGGATATTGGAAACTGTTTCTTCCGCTCTACAGACTCTCAGAACGATCCGTTTTTTTTCTTCCCTTCCACCTGCATGTAGCCATTCTCTGCTACCCAATAACCCAATGAATCTCTTCCGGTTAAAAGGTCTCCTCTGCCACCTGCCTTCCCCCACCTCCTCCCCTTCATCAGAGAGGGTGAGGAAATGACGTCCACAGCCGACTGACGCATCTCAGTCAGCCTCCGAACAGAGGAACTCATCCATTTCTTTGTTGAACTTGGCTTTGAAGCCGGAAGGTTCTCTCCTCATGGTCTCTTGCAAAGATTTCCTGATGTTCTGCTCGTTCTATTCTTCCATGGAAGGTTGGAGTGAGAGCTGCTCCACCTCTAATTTCTTTTTTGAGAGCTTTAACGAAGCCCTTGGCCCTCCTCTCGACTGCCCTCTGCTTTGATTGGCTTCTGTCACTAGAGGTTTTCGTCTCATCTCATCTTCTATACCTGCTTATTCCTCATTAGGGTCGCAGGGGTCTGCTGGAGCCTATTCCAGCACATTACGGGGAGAGGCAGAGATACACCCCAGATGGTCACCAGCCAATCATGGGGCACACACACCATTCACTCGCATCTACGTGCAGTTTAGAGTCGGCAATTAAGTGGGAGAACATGCAAACTCCACACAGAAAGGTCCCAGACCCAGGACCAAGAAGGTCTTGAACCTGCGTCCTTCTTGCTGTGAGGCAACAACATTAACCCCTGCCCCACCGTGTCACCCCTCAATAGAGGTATTGCGAGAGGAAAACACTCGAATGCTGTCCGATATCCAGGTACCAGACCTGCCGGCCCCTCTGCAGCTTCTCCATGATCATCTGTCGACCCTCGAGGATCCGTCTCTCCAAGAAGGATCTTTCCATTCGGTCCAGTGGCGGTGTGCTGTGAGCGCTGTCTTCACTGATGATAAGCTGGCAAATGGGCTTTTTCGTCCACCCCTGTAGAACACGTCCAGGATGACATTGGACTTCTTGCAGGTCTCGTGGTCCGGTTTGACCTTGAGGTCGAGTATCATGTCTCTGCAGACCTGCAGCTCTGTGGTGAGGCTATAGGTTAGGGGTGGGCAATCCTGGTCCTGGAGGGCCGGTGTGGGTGCAGGATTTTGTTCCAACCAAGAAGTAACGCACCTGATTCTACTAATCAACCTCTAGAACCATTGCCAAGGCCTTCATTAGTAGAATCAGGTGTGTAACTTCTTGGTTGGAACAAAATCCTGCACCCACACCGGCCCTCCAGGACCAGGATTGCCCACCCCTGCTCTAGGTGAATTTTTCAATCGAATGTCACACACTCAGAGATCAGATTAGTCAGAGATTGGATTAGATGTATTTTCCCTGAGGGGAAAGTCTGAAAAATGTATCACAATGGCAACAAGTTGCATCCAACAACTCATGGTGGTAAATAAAAGTTTGACTTTTCAGGGAAATCACGAAATTGTCTGGGTGACCAAAAACTTTTGAACAGTAGTGTATAGACAACAAATACCACAACAGAACAGGACAGGTGGATGAAATAAAACTTTCAGGCACAGCGTGGCCTGTTGTTTAAAGCAGCAATGGCTGCAGGGATCAGGCTGTGCCTTCACCCTGGGGTGAGGTACTGGTTCAGTGAGTGGGTGATGGTCTGTTCTATTGTGGTTGTGATGCGTGAGATGGCCCTGTTGTTAAGTGCAGACGGATCAGGTGTAGGGAGACTGATTATTCTGCCAGTGGTGTCGGTGATGGATGACTCTAGCCTGAGTTACGACATACAGTACGGGAAAGGCATGAGGAGCAGTAGATGATGATGGGCCGGATGATGCTTCGGTATAGTTGTAGGAGGCAGAACGTTTCGGCCTTCTGTTTCCTCAAATTCCTCAAACTCAGTGAAAAAGCACGGAAACTGTTCTTTATGCAGGAGACTGCTGCAGGAAGCCATGCCTGCAACATAACTTATACCACAAACATTACTTCCTGGTAAATACGCCATGATTAGTTGTTGTTTTTTAATCTCTTAGACCAATATCATCACCCTATTTAAATAATGGCCTATGTCATTTTGTCCAGTTTTTGGGAAAACACAAAAAAACTTTATCAAATGCAGAAAATATATTTATAATTCTTTTCGGGAAACTTTAAACCTGGCTTAAACTGTCCTTTCATTCCAGAGTGCGAACTCAGTTAAATTAAACAAACTGCCAGGAGACAGTTTTCACTTTCCCAGGTATTCTTAGCCTTTTTTTATTGAATGCAACTCATTTCCAACATCCAATTTTTGGAAACCCCAAATTTTCAATGAAGCGATGACACTCAATGGGCATCGATGTGTTTAATGGACTGAAGATCCTGGAATTTCTTTCTTTCTTTTCAGCTACTTATTTAATAAATGTATTGATATGCACATCACTTTAAATTAACTCTAAATTACTATAAATCATTATAACCTATATGCTTTATCATTCTCCAGTAGAAATCCATTAGGAAAGCTTGTTAAATTAGTATTTTATCCTGACTTAGGAAAAAAAATAGAATGGCCTAAGTAAAATGGTCCTATAGGAATATAGAATATGATCCGTTTTAGGATTAAAGCAATCTTACCAGATGTGACAGCATCATCAAGAGATGATTGAGGCCAAAAACTCCCTTTTGTCAAAAAACAACTATTTGAACAGGGTGGCGATATGTGAGTTTGTGTTTTCGCTCCCCGAGTGCTCAAACACTCGAAATAAATCAGATTAACTCAGACTAAGCCTATTTGGTCATTTGCCTGCAGGCTCCGCGTTAAAGTTGCGCAGACAAACTTATCATCTGGCACCGTAGAACAGAAGCACACATGTACCAGCACGTACCAGATGTCTTTAGTAGTACTCACCTAGGGGTGTGATTACGGCTCATACACATGCTCTGCAAACTTAAAAGGAAGCACAACGCAGTAATTCACTTCCTTGTGATGTGTTTCTCTGTTGTCCATCAACTTTACCCTAAATATCTTTATGTAACAGCCCAGCCACCCCTCACTGTCACAGCATTGTCATGCTGTAGATCCTGTTTTAGACAGGTGGATTATGAGTTAACACCAACTGCTGCTGCTTTAGCTACTAAACTTTTTGCAGCTATAATTAATTAGCTATTTTTACTAAGGATTACTAGTAGGAAATATGTATTCCTATAGAAAAGTGGAAGCTTTAGTAGATTTTTTATGTTTTAGGCAAAATGAGGGTGTGTTGGACTGCTACATAGCCTTACTAGACAAATTATACATTTGGGTAAGACATGGACATACAAGAAAAATGCTACAATTTATGTTGAAAGTGCAGATGTGAATCTACATTTCAGTTTTGAACTTGTGTTGATAGGCCAAGTAAATTTGGATTTATGATAAATCTCGCTTCATACTTTTTCCACTATATTGTAACATGTTACTGTCATATGTCTATAAATAAGTACGTTTAATTTAAGCTAAGTTCTACACCACCACAGCACAACTTTTAACGATAGCAATGACTTTTTGCACATCCATCCAAAAAGTATCACAAAAAATGCGCAAGCTATATAATCGGAAGCTGAGGCTGATCTGAAATATATATATATGTATATATGAGAGAGATACACTACTGTTCAAAAGTTTGGCGTCACCCAGACAATTTTGTGTTTTCCATGAAAAGTCACACTTTTATTTTCAACCGTGAGTTGTAAAATTAATAGAAAATATAGTCAAGGCATTGACAAGCTTAGAAATAATGATTTGTATTTGAAATAATATTTTTTTCCTACAAACTTTGCTTTCTTCAAAGGAAGGTCAGTTTTATAGCTTCTGTAAATGAGCAAACACATTGTTCCATTAGAACATTAGACTGATAGTTGCTGGAAATGCGCCTCTATACACCTATGTAGATATTGCACCAAAAACCAGACATTTGCAGCTAGAATAGTCATTTACCACATTAGCAATGTATAGAGTGTATTTCTGATTAGTTTAAAGTTATCTTCATTGAAAAAACTGCTTTTCTTTCAAAAATAAGGACATTTCTAAGTGACCCCAAACTTTTGAACGGTAGTGCATGTGTGATGTGTTGCTGCTGTTTGTACGCGTTGCAGTTGTGATACATTTTTCAGAATTTCCCCTTTGGGATAATAAATCTAATCTAATCTGACCTCTGAGTGTGTGACATTCCTCTGAGAAATTCACCTAGAGCCTCACCATAGAGCTGCAGGCCTATAGACATGATAGACATCAAACCGGACCAGGCCTAGTTTATACTTGCACCTCTCAAATTGCCTCAATTGCTCATTTATATATATATATTTAAACAGTTTTGCTTGAAAATCTCCATCCTGAATCTAAATTGTGCAAAACCTGACACTCAAACTGCAATTTAATCATCAATGTCTGGGATAAAATTGTTAATAAAAGCTTATTGTTGAATACTTTGAGGTTTAATGAGCCTGTGGGAAAACAACAGAAAGAGAAACAACACCGGTGACTTGTTCTCACTGGGTATATGTTTTAATACTCAACCATGATTTAACACGTTAACACTGAGGAACAGCGGATGGGGTTCAACACAGATAAAGTAGGCCTTTAAACACCTTAGACACTTCACACTGTCCCCTCACTGTTCCGGCCACAGACACGCGGTATTTACATGAACCTGCTGGTCCCGCCTGGTCAAACATCAGGTCTCCAGGAGGAGCGGTCCGTCGGCCTCCGGTTTCTGTACAGGGTTGTAACAACAGGCGTCGGACGGGTCCGTGTTGGAGAAACAGCGGTTTGCAGGGTTACGGGATGCTTCACGACACGAATGATTAACAGTTACACCAAGCACGGGGTCAAGTCCGAACACTTCTAGCAACGGTATAAAAAAAAAAGAAGTCAGAGCTGCGTTATCTGACCGTCGAGGCTCCGAGAAAATAGAGCAATGTCGCCACCTTCTGGTTGAATCACGCCTCTGCTCAGAGAACAACAGAACAGACAACATTGGACTTCAACAGGTTTGACTATCTAACTCAGGTCAAGAATGAATGCAGCACACGTAATATCTAAACTCAGGAACAGTAGCTATCTATCCGTCTACCTGCCTACGCATCTATCTACCTATCGAGAGCCAACTGCTGGATTCAGTAGAAAAAGAGAAGGAATTAGGACCAGACAGTCAGCTTAAGATGGCTTTGAAAGGAGAGAATTGTCCTGTTCTGTACAGTTTTTAAAAGGACCAGACCAATGTTTTTGCAAGTTTTAACTCCTTCACTAAATATATATATATAGACAAACCATGTTGTTGTATTTCAGATGTTTAAGTATTGTTTTATGTTGCAGGTATTTTCTGTTTGGAATAGAAATCATTTAGCAGCTTTTAGTCGTGTGATCCATCAAAGCTGATGTTCCGTCCGTTATTGTTGTGGGGCTAATGCAGCTTAATGGACCCCAGAAAAGAATGCGTCATAATCATGGAACTAAATGCTAATTTTACATTTATTGTGGCAAAAATGTGCAACCTGTTCTGAGAGCTGCTGATTGACTCTCGTATTGCACAGAGACAGATGCTCCACAGGGAAGAGAGGGATGCTTTTGAGAAGCGTACAGCCGGAATGACACGATGTTTAAAGGCCCCATATTGTGGAAAGTGAGATTTGAATTGCTTTTTGATTATACGGCCTAGGTAAAGGGGACGTAAAACTCAACGGACCCAGGAAAAGTGCACAATACGGGACCTTTTTAAATTCAAGCGGGGCAGCATGAAACACAACAGCATGGCAACAGCAAGTATATACATCATTATTACTAAATACACATTTAAAAAAAAACTAAAAATGCAAAAACACTGGTACAATCCTAAGTTTAAGTAGCTTAGCCTTGGGTCGGTAAAGGTTTAAGACAACGAGCCCTGTTTGAAAATCACCCACGTCTGACTTTTCCCTTTTTTTTTGTTATCAAAACTGAACTCAGGAGGGTTTAAGGTTTTATCTACAGTAATAATTTAAGAGGGACGTTTCTACTAGATGTTCTGGTGGCTAGTTTGCTGAGTTATTGAGTCACTAAATGGGAAATCTTGAACAGCTTGCACAGGAGACGCACATGGTTAGTTAGACTTTAGCATAGATTCTCCATAACCTCCGCGTATTTTTGATGCTAACGCTATTGTCCTTTAAAATACATGCCATGCTGATTGTTGGATTTTTCAATATCAGTGAAAGGCCCTGGTCAGCGTCTAAACGATGCTGATCCTTCAGTCATTGTTCTGCTGCTTCGTCCCGGCAGCTTCAGGAAGTTGTGCACGCGCCGCTGCACGTTTAGCGACCGCGAAACACTCGGAATTCACAACACTGAGTTCAGATTTGAAATGAGCACAGAGACGGCCGTTTGGTACTGGCTATGTCAGGGAGCGTCCTTCTTTTGCTTTTAAAGTTTGACCTTAAAAGCAAAAGAATAGGTCACTTCTTTTAACTCTCCACCTCAGGTGGTCACATGGCACAGATGGTAAGCCAATGGCGAGGCCTCAATCAGACCAGGATTTGTGTGTTAGTGTCAGCATCCCCTGCATGGTGGGTACGCGGGCCCTTGCTGTGTGTGTTAACGTGTTGGTTGCTGTGTGTATGGTGCGCGCGTGTAATCGCGTTGATTTCGTTTGTTTCCACATCCTGGTGTTGCCGCTGCTGCTGCTCGTGTGTGTGTTTGCCGTGCGCGTGGAGGTATTTCTCCTTCCCCTCGCCGGCGTGGGTCAGGTCGCTTCCGGGGTGGGCCTCGCTCGCATTCGCCTCGTGACCGGTGACCTCGTCGATCCAGCTCCTGAAGCGGCTCACCCTCGTGTAGAGCGCGGGAGAGTTGGGGTCGGCGCAACCGTAACCCCCGGCGACGACCCCCGTGAGGACCCATCGCCCCTCCTCGCCGAGGCACACCAGCCCGCCTCCGGAGTTGCCCTGACAACTGTCGTCATGGAGGAGGCTGGTGTCCGGGGGGCTGCCGGCGCACAGGGTGCCGTGGCTGGAGAAGCTGTCGCCATAGCGCTTCTTACATTGCCATGACGACATCAGAGGTACCCATGACGCAAGAACTGAATCTGGAAGAGAGGATGGACAAGGTGATGAAAAAAGGCGACAATTAGTCCATCGATGGGAAGTTAATTAGCAATGAATTTGAAAATCAATCATTTTAATCGATGCTGTCAAACATTCGCTCTACAGCTCTAGAAAAAAAATGAGACCACTGCATTTTTTTTCTGTAATCAGCATCTCTACATGTATTCCAACACATGCCTATAAGTAGTAAAATCCTGAAGCGGCTAATTTTGCAGTGGTCTCTTATTTTTTTTTTTTTTCAGAGCTGTCTATATTATAGCTTCTTACCATAGAAAACTGTGTTTTTTCTGTTTTACATCACTGTAAACAGCAACATATACCACAGAGAAAACACATACCTGGTCCTGTCCAGCCAGCGGTTACCATGACAACACAGGAGGCTGGAGAACTCCCCCCTGAAGCTGCGTCCGTAGTAGGAAGGCATGCCGCATTGGTGTTGGGGTCAAACGTCAGGCAGTGACCCTTGGCGCTGGGCAGCTTCAGCAAAGCCAGGTCGTGACCTCCGCTCTGACCCTTGAACTTCCTGTGAACCACTACCTGCTCTGGGGAGAGCGTCTGCTCCGACGCCCCGACGCGAACCACGTACCTGGACGGATCGCTGCCGAACCTGCACGGAGGAAGGAGAGGGGGAGCGATGGAACGGGAGAGGAAACCGGAACGTGGATCTCTACTTTAGTGAGAAAACACCGACGACTGATGTACCTGCTGACGCAGTACGCCGAGGTCAGAGCCCAACAGGGGCTGATGAGCGTGCCGCTGCAGAGAGGAGCCTCGTCTTCACTCTGGGACCGAAGCCACACCGACACCTGCCAAGGCCACGTGGTCCTGAGAGAGAAGAGATTGCGGTCAAAATGCCTATCTGCTGCTTTAACACCTTTTTCCTGCACTTCCTTCCTTGAGGTTTGGAGCAACAAACGAAGGGATCGGCTTTCTGAGTTCAAGAAAAAGGCTTGGAAAGTTTAAATTATATTTATTATTTATATTTATATTAAAACACATTAACAGTTCTGTGCTATTTTTAATTCTGAAGCCCTGCACCAGCAAGTTAAGTCCTTTTTATAGCATTTATGTGATAGTCGTGACACCATGAGAGGAAACAACGATATAGAGGAGACATGCAACAAAAGGTTATATACAATGTTAAACAGGAACGTTGTATTGTCTCTTTAAGCAATCAACCATTAGGACGTCTTTATTCTTCTAGCTCAGCAGTGGTTTTGGTCTTAGAACTCAACCACACAGCCATTTTTGCCCAAAAAAAACTTTCATTTTAAAAACTGCATTTTGTGTTCACTTGTCTTGTCTTTGACTATTATTCAAATTAGTTTGATGATCGGAAACATTTAAGTGTGACAAACATTCAAAATAATAAAAAAAGAAATCAGGAACTACAAAATGATTCCACGTCCAACCTGAGCATGTTTTCCTCTCCTTGCTTCCTCCTCCTGCCCTCGTCCTCTCCCAGTTTCCTCAGGCCGCAGCTCAGCTCTTGTGGTTTGACCTTTGCCGCCGGCTCCTGCGGCGTGACTTCACACCTCACCCCTGCGTCCTCCCTGCGCCTGCAGCCCTGGATGCTCTGACCCAGAGAGGGACACTCTCCCAGGAACTCCTCCTTCCCCGTGCACCTCACCTGGTCCAGGTGGATGGGTCCTTTCCCCTGACCGAACCCTCCTGCTGCCACCGCTCCGCCGCTGTGGAGAGGACACATCAGGGAGAATATGGGAGTTTTCTAATTGTTATCCCTATATGCAGCAGTGTTCAAAATAATAGCAGTCCAATGCAACTTACCAGATTAATCCAGGTTTTTATTATAGTTTTTATTGCTACATGGCAAACAATTTACCAGCAGGTGGAGTAGATTCTCAGAAAACCAACAAGACCCAGCATTCATGATATGTATTGTATTAAGGCTGTGCAACTGGGAAATTAGTTGAAAGGGATGTGTTAAAAAAAATAGCAGTGTTTGCCGTTGACTTTACAAACTCAAAACTATTTTGTACAAACTTTTTTGTTTCTAGGATTTAGCAATTCTGTGAATCTAGCAAACCTGTGGCACCTTTCAGCTGTTATTTTTTTAAAAACATTCCACAGGCCATTTGCATTTCTTGGTTTTGCTTCAGAAACAGAAACATTTTTGACGTCAACCCACAAGTTCTCGATTGGATTAAAGGTTTGGCCACTCCATAACATTAGTTTTATTGATTTGGAGCCAAGATTTTGCTCGTTTACTGGTGTGTTTAGGGTCTTCGTCTTGCTGAAACCTCCATTTCAAGGGCGTTTCCTCTTCAGCATAAGGCAACGTGACCGTTTCAATTCTTTTGATATATGCAAATTGATCCATGATCCCAGATATGCGATAAATAGGCATTATACACCATAGTAAGAGAAACATTCCATTATAATGATGCTTGCACCATGCTTAACTACCTTCAGAGTGAACTGTGGCTTGAATTCAGAGCTCGGAGGGCAAATTGTAACCTCTTCTGCACATGCCTTATGTTTAACAGAGGGACTTATCTTAAATATCATGGATGCTGGGTCTTGTCGGGTTTCTGAGAAACTCAATAGTTTGCCATGTAGCAATACGAAATATAATAAAAACCTGTTTTATTTTGTATTTTGAGCACTACCGTAAGTTTCATGCGGACACATAAGCACTAACCTGTGTCCAAGCTGCCTGCAAACCACAGCGGCGTTCAGGTCGTTCCACCCGGAGTCACAAATACTTCCCCAGTCGCCATGGAGATACACCTCGACCCGACCCTCCTTCCTGCTGCTGCTGCCACCCACAAGACGCACCAGGGGACCTGAGAGAAGGAAAAAACACACACACACACACACACACACACACACACCTAAATGTCTGCTGACAGGAGTAAATGTCATCTGCAGGCTGGTATCTCTTTCTTCAGCATCTATTCACATTCTAATGGGCCGTGTGTGTACAGGAGGCGCAGGACCTCTGGGCTGCTGAGACACGCTGTCATGTCTCCCTGCTGTCGACATGTGGCATTTCAGCTCTCTGGACGCAGAACACGGACAAAAAGGAGCAATGACAGATTTTTTTTTTCATTATTCTACTAAAGGACTATTGAGAAACTGATATAAAACATCCAGAGCCTCACGTGAATCTCCTCTTTGTCTTTTCCTCCCAAATTTAGTTCCACTAAGCTGCGCACAGACGCCACCTAGCAGCAAATCAGCTAACTGCACCCTAATCCTGGACCTGGTGGCACCCAGGGAGTCCTTTAATCAAAAGCTGTCAAACTAATTAAAAGATTTCCAGGTGTCGCTTTTTTTCTTGCTGTAATTATCCCTCTTGTTCATACTGAATATTAAAAAATACCACTTTTTTTTGCAACTCATAGAACTCAATACACATATCAATAAACAATACAGCTCTGGAAAAAAATGAGACTTTTTTAAATATTTTTTTTCTGAAATCAGCATCTCTACATGAATTCCAGCCATTCCACTCTAGTGTCTGTTGAATTCCAACACCTGCACATCTCATTCTGCTTAAAGAGGAACCAGGAGTGGAATAAAGTCACCCAAGAACAATGATAAAGGTTCATGGAGAGCATGCCACGATGTATGAAAGCTGTGATTAAAAATAAAGGTTATTGCACCAAATATTGTTTTCTGAACTCTTCCTAAGTGTAAACATTAGTATTATGCTTTTTTTTATAATGAATTTTATCTTGTTTCTTTGAGGTCTGAAAAAATTGAATCCTTCTTGTTATTTTGACCATTTGTCATTTTCTGCTAATAAATGCTCTAAACGATAAAATGTTATTATTTGGAATGTTAGTAGTTTATAGACTCAAACTAAAATATTCCTTTTGCATGCCTATAAGTAGTAAAATCATTTAAAACTGATCATTTTGCAGTGGTCTTTACTAAAGTATAAGAGTAGTTCTTCCACCACTGTTAGTATTGTTATTGGATGGTCACCAGGTGAACCTCATTCAGGCCTTTGCTCATCCTCATCTCACGTCTCTTACCCGTGGCCGGTGCGATAACCGGCACCTCATTGGTCTCCTGGCTGGATCGGGCCCTGCAGCGCACCCCGACGTCCTCGCTGTGGGAGCAGTCGGTCCGACCCCAGATCCCGTGGGAGCAGTCCAGCAGTGAGGTCTCGGATCCCTCGCAGTGGACGTCGTCCAGTAGGATCAGGCCGACGCCCTCGCCGAACGCTCCGTCCGACACCACCTCGGCGTGACCCCTGCGGTTGGAGAAAAACGGCTGCTCGTGTGAGGTAGGATTCACCTCATTAGTAATACTGAGTTTTGTTTTACATTCTAAAGATTATCCAAATACCCCAAACTACAGGTGGAAAACGTTTTCAGCGAATCCCTGTGTATTTAAGCTGCAATATTAATGTGAGTAAAGTGTTATTTCCCTCTGCGCCTGAAATGGCTTAAGGGAAATAAGATGTTCCTGCAATTTCTCTTGGAATACTCTTTTTTCAAACTGCAACATTACAAAGTCAGTAAATTACAGCCAGGAAGAGACTAAAATGATCCCGAGGCAACTTAAATCTTACATTGCTACACTTCATAGGTTTATAGTGATAATAGCTTTATAACTAATGGAGTGACAGTGATATAACTGCAGTGGTTCAGAATGAAAATGAGTGAAAATATTCCAATTAACTATCTAGTGTGTGCATGTACAGTGACTGGCAATTTATTTTTTCATTGTCTTTCTATTTATTATTGTCTTTTATCCATAATTTTAATCTATTTAATTGCTTTCATCATTTGTGCTGTTTTATCAGCTTGTCATTCTTCCGTAGAACACATTAAACTGCTTTCCCCGGAAAGGTGCTAATACAAATAGTTAAAATTGCCAATTTATTGTTGAGGAATTAATTACAATCGTCTTAATAATGGAAACTGGATTGGCGAAAAAAAAAAATGTGGCAAGCTGTTCCAAACAAAAGACTGAATTATAATAATATCATTAGGTCTGAGTAATATAAAACCGCTGCTGATTACTTTGTAAAATGATTAAATTGTGTGTAATAAATCTCCCTGCATTGCTCCACTCCTGGATTCTGCACCTGTAGCCCAGCTGTCTGCAGACCACCTCTGCGTGCTGCTGCGTCCAGTGGTCGTCGCACACCGTCCCCCAGTCGCCGTTGTGGAAAACCTCGACCCGACCCTCCCAGGGACTGTCTCCTCCGACCAGACGCACCACGCCGTCTGAAACAGATTCGTATCATGCGCCCGTTAAGACAGTTCCCTCGGGACAGGAATGTGATTAAAGGCTCCAATCAGTTATGCAACTATAAGGCCAGAGATAACTCCTATATCTAATATCTTAAACATTAATGTAGCATTTGCACATTAATTATTAATCAGTCAGCATGGTCCTGCTCTCTGCATACCACATGAACTAAGGTCTGTGTCTTCTTTAACAACAACAACAAAAAAAAGCAGAGGAAAACATTATAAGCTTTATTTTGGTTCAATAATAATCTTAATAATAATATCTTCTACCTTGTTATTGTAATATCTTGCTAAATGTTTTTGTCATGTATGATCTTTGCCTTTGCTTAAAGTTATATGATCGTGGGTCACCCAAACAATTTTGTGTGAAAAGTCAATTTTATTTACCGAAATAATGATTTGTATTTGAAATAATATGTTTTTTTCCATCAAATTTTACTTTTCCCACAGGAAGCTCAGTTTTCTAGCTTCTCTAACCAGCTAAGACATTTTCAGCTGTCCTAACAAGATTGCACAAGGGTTTTTTAATCATCCATTAACCTTCTGACCTTCTGCAATTAGCAAACACATTGTACCATTAGAACACTGGACTGATAGTTGCTGGAAATGGGCCTCTATACACATATGTAGATATTGCACCAAAAACCAGACATTTGTAGCTAGAATAGTCATTTGCTACATTAGCAATGCATAGAGTGTATTTCTGATTAGTTTGAAAGAAAAACAGTGTTTTTCTTTCAAAAGTAAGGAAAATTGTAAGTGACCCCAAACTTTTGAATGGTAGTGAATGTTAGTTCTCAATTCTTGTAAATCCTGATTGTCCCGTTGAGGATGTTGCTGCTTCATGCTGTAATGATTTATTGATGTTCAGAGGCTATAAATAGCAGCTTTAAGCCTATATACAGCAGTGTGTGTGTGTGTGTGTGTGTGTGTGTGTGTGTGTGTGTGTGTGTGTGTGTGTGTGTGTGTGTGTGTGTGTGTGTGTGTGTGTGTGTGTGTGTGTACCTGTATAAGGGCTGCAGGAGACCCCAGCGTCCTCCATGTGGTCACAGTTGTGCTGCTCCCAGTCGCCATGGGGACACTGATCCAGGAGGAGCTCGTTCCCAGTGCACTTCACAGCATCCAGCAGGATGGGGCCTGAACCCTGACCGAAGTGAGCCCACGACCAAGCCTTCGCCACACCGCTGAAATAACAGAGATTCATGATACTTGATACTTTCATTTAGTTTCCAGCAGTGTATTGGTAGAACTGAAGACATCTGACCCAGTTTGGGTCGATCCAACTCATACTGGGTTAATGTTCCCCAGAAAGACACTCAAGACAGAAGGTAGATTCAACCCACTTTTAGATATTGGGATATACTAACCCAATATTGTGTTAGTAATATACTGACTTTGAACCTAGTGATCTTTAGTGTGTAATACACACTGACTCACATGCAACTTGAGCAGCTTCTTATTTAGATTGAATAATAAGCTAATTAAAACTACTATGAATGTAATGAACATATTAATGACCATTATCTTCCATTTCCACCAAGACCATTACACTAGATGCTGCTAAAGTTCAGTTGAGAACATGAATGTCTGCACCAAATTTCATTGCAATCCATTTAGTAGTTTTCAGGGTATTTCACTATGAATCTCAAATGTAAAACTTCATGGTTTAGCACTAAAATATATTGGTAAAAATTTACATTTGGGAACAAAATTACTGGCAATCAAATTAATACTTAAAACATAAACCTACATAAACCTGAGCTGCTTTTACTGCTGTCCAGTTCTTACAAAAGTAAAGAAAATCTCTCAAATAAAGATAAACTACCCCAAATAAATAATGTATGGCTTCTACATGGATGCTGTTGCCTTATGTGGTGATGACTTATTGATGCAGAAAAGCCACAAAAAGCACTTGTAGGGTTATTTGCGTGTGTTTACAGTTGAACTTTATGCTTAAGCTGAAAATAACGTGCAGGGATACAAGAGTTTGTTAAAAGCATAGTGAAATATGGATAGACAGGAAGCAGAGGGTGGATGGAAAGACTATTTTCTCCTCTGTGCTGATATGTTACATAGGAAGCTGTGAACAGGTGAATCCTTGTTGTTGTCACAAATCCTATTTGTTGGGAGAATTCAAACTTTCCAGCCGTGAGAGGTGGTTGTCATAAAAATCGGAGAACTTTCTTAAATATTTAATATGAATACCTATTGTAAAATAATAAAAAAAAAAGCCAAATCAAGTGGGGAAACAAATCATTTTCACTCAGGTTTGCCTTCAAATATCAAAACACATCAGCGGATGAGAGCAGCTGTGTGAGAACCTGTGCACCGGCGTCGGGGCATTTATTATTTACAGCCAACAAACACAGACGACGAGGTGTCACTTGGTGTTTGAGGAGATGAAATGCAAACTGGTGTCAAACACGGAGGACTGGCTCCCCCTTCACAGCTACAACTTCATCACTGTTGAGACACTCGGAATTCTCTGTTAGCTCCACCTCCTCCTCCTAGGGGGCTAAACTCCACCTGTGAAGGCTCAAACCTTCAGTTTCCTGACAAATGCCAGACAGACGCATCAGATAAATAACACAATTATATTACAGGGCTTATATTAAAAGAGGCGGCTCAAATTCACCCAAGGTAGCAGCATCCTCGATTTCTCTTTCTAGGGTTGGACAAGTGTCACTTTTGATTAATACAGGGTTCATTTCCGCTTCACTTTGCCTCTGATTGAGTAATAACGGGACACTTTTTTTTCCCCAGAATGTGGGCCATCTCAAACCAGCAAGAGAGGAAGTGGCCACAAAACTCTGATAGAAAGTCTCCAACCGCGTTGACTAATCTAACTTCACTACCCCTAAAGGGAAGTGCAGGGAAACAGGAAGTGAAAAGAAATACAAATATAGCACCCATTCAAGAATCACAGTATCTCATAGTAAATGGGCTCTTTGCCACAATGGAAATGTGGCCTGATCTTTTATTTTATTTAATTTCTTCAACAATAGTATTATATATATATATATATATATATATATATATATATATATATATATATATATATATATATATATATATATATATATTTATTTTAGCTTATTTTATCTTTGGTATATATTGTACATTTGTATATTTAGTAAGTAGTAAAAAAACACCACTTCAGTTCACATTGTAATGCCTGTTACTGACCTTTGTACCAAGTAAAATATTGCCATACATTACTTCATTACAGCAAAAATCAATGCATTGCAGTAATTTATTACTTTTGTAATGTGTTACTCCCATTCCTGGAAAGGACATACCTGAATCCCAGCTGTCTGCACACCACCTCTGCATCTCTGTCGTCCCATTGGTCATCGCAGACGGAGCCCCACCTTCCTCCATGGAAAACCTCCACCCGACCTTCAAAGTCTTCCTCTCCTCCGACCAATCGCAGTGGAGGCCCGCTGCCTGAGAAGGCGGAACAAAGATCAAACTATTGGTTTGATAATTAAATACAGTTATTATTACAATAGGAACACAAGCACATACTCAGGCCTGGTTGCCATGACACTCTAAAAGTCACACTGACCTTCCGGCGGCTCGCAGACCAGTGCTGCCTCGTTCCCATGGTTACAGTCTCCGGTGACAAAAGTCCTGCTCCGGCACATGCTCAGGGTGTTCTCGTCTCCGTGGCAACCCAGGCGCTCGTAGTGGAAGAGGCCGGAGCCCGAGCCAAACTGCGAGTGCTGCAGCGCCGTGCCGATGTCGCTGTGGGAATGGAATTTACAGGTAAGAGCCAATAGGAAGGCGCTGCGGTGTATGGCGTGTGTTCATTTCTTCCTACCTGAGGCCCAGCTGCCTGCAGATCACACTGGCGTCTCTGTCTGTCCAGTGAGAGTCGCACACAGCCCCCCACTGTCCGTTCAGGTAGACTTCAACCCGCCCGCTGCCGGAGGACGAGCCCCCAACCAGACGAGCAGCACCTGACAGGTAACAGCAGAAATAATCATCAGTCATTGATGCAGTCACATAGAAACCTGCTTCACAGTGTAAACAATGACTCACATTTACACACAATAGTCGCAAACTATGCATTAAAGGCGTTAAAGGTATAGTGTGTAGTTTCTAGCGGCTTCTAGTGGCGAAGCTGTAGATTGCATCCATCTTAGTGATAAAACCTACAGCGTTTTTTTTCTCTCCCTGTTTGCAGCTGGAAATGAGGTTAATGAAGCTGCGTTTGTGGGACAAAGGAAAAACAAAATCGCTGATTCAAATAGAATTAGACTTTCTATAGCGCTGCAGGGAGTTGCTGTCGGATGATAATTTTCTGTGGTTTAATCACTTCCAACAAGCGCTTTCACATTTAGCATTACTACCCACAGTCGTTTGATTCATTGTTAATATAAGATGTTTGATTAGTGCAGCTTGTTGCCATCGATTTGACATCACTCTGATCTCTGGAAAATTGTGATAAGCGTTTTTTAGATTTTCTTTCTGTTCTTTAATCTCTTTGTTAAGGTTTCCATATATATCTATAAGCTGCAGGAAGCTGAGCCAAAGACCGATTTTCTTATTTTATATTATTATAACCGAATACATTTTATATTATTTAATGATAAAAAAAAAAATAATAACAATTTCCGGAAAGGCAATTATCCAGTATCTCACAAGACAACTGCAAAGAATTACAATAAATTTGCGTAGCAGAAGATGCATTTTCCTATTTATTTATTCACCTCACATCCCATAAGATTAATTTTCTGTCCCTAGCTCGGGGTCCCATCCCTCAAGTTGGAAACCAATGGGCAATTAATCAGGATATTTAAAAAAAAAATGAATCAACAAATGAATTAATTGATTTTCAAATTAATTGCAGCCCCGATTCTGCCTGTTGTGACTAATTCCCTCAAAGAAGAAAATGGAAAAAATGGCTGATAAAAGTTAAACTAATATATTCTATATTTTGCTGTATTATAGTTGCTTATATGTGGTTCATTCTGATCTGTAAAGTACTTTCTAACCTTGTTTTGGAGATGTACCGTACAAATAAAGTTTATTAATAAGATAAATGGACCAGGATCAGTCACATCCTGGTGAACCGCAGTCGTACCCTGGTGGCAGTCGCAGTAGGCCCAGCCGATGGCTCCGGAGTTCTGTCTGAAGAAGCACCAGGGGTTGGACTCCCGGTCTGGGTTCCTGCAGTAGCTGTGGTCTCCCAGCCCTCGGCCCGGGTACTGCATGACGTAGTCCGGAAACTCGGTCCACTTCAGACAGGGGGCGCCAGAGTCCGTCTGGGACACGGTGCCGTTGTAGTATCCCAACTCAGTGAATCCCTCGGAGCAGGACAGAGGCACTGCACGGAGACAGGGAGGGAGGGGAGAGAATCAGCGGACGCCGGGAGAATAAGATGTTTCGGATGAAAGGAGGTCAGGGAGGATTCAGGTCAGAGAGGACAATGTGGTTAAAAGGGAGTGAAATGCGGAAAGTTCGGGAAAAGTGAGAGTAAAGGGGAGTTGGAATTGCTTTTATCAGAATAACATTATCCCCGTGTCTGCATTTTATCTAAACATAAAAGCCTACACGGCTGATTCTCATATCCTGTCCGCTGCCATAGCAGAATCCTCACTAATGCGTTCACCCCTGCTGATCCATGTTGAACTGGTGAAATTTCCATAACCTTAAACCACTCCTTCTTAACATGGTGCTGGTGAGATATTTTAATAATCTTCTCTGTGAAGAGGGAATGTGTGAGTGAGAAGCTTAGAGAGACTGCTGACATTAAAGTACAGCAAAATTAGGGCAAAAAAATAGGAGTCATGTATATTAACCTATTAAAATCATGCATTACTGAAAAACTAATTAGTGAAGGCAACAACAAGCAGAGCAATAAACACACACATAAAAAACACAAGATATGCTAATGCATACAGAGATGCAACTTGTTACTGTAAAGGTGCAAAATGGTTTGTTAAAGTGTTTTTTTAATGAACCACACATGCCTGTACAGATTTTTCACAGTTGAAATCTTTAAAGCACAATGAGATTTTGCACAAACAAATCAGTGAGATTGGTCTTTTCATCTGGTTTTCACATTCAAATAAGAAGCTACCACATGTGCCTACAGTTATATATGTTTTCTACATGTGAAATACCTGAAAAATACAGAGTTTCCTATATAATAAATACACATATGAATGCATACAGTAAATGAAATAAATCCACAAATAAATGTACTACACTACACTTGAGTTCAGTTAACTTTTTACTCTGCTATGTTTGTGTGACTGCTGGAGTTACTCTGTATGGAGCCACAATTATTAAATAAATCAATAAGAGATTGCAAGAGCAATGATCATATTAATGAATCAATCAATTCTTTAGTAAACGATTTAATAAATAATTCAAACTCAACTCGTTATCATAAAATGTTATTTAGTCATTTTATATTTTCCCAAGATTTAATAAATCATTCAAACTCAGCTTATTATCATTAAAATATGATTTAATCATTCTATCATTCTATATATATTTCTATAGTTTTATTTATTCTATTGGTTTTTCATCTCTCCACCAATCAAACTGTTTCAAAATGTATTGATTAATTTATATACTTTTGCTCTGTTTATTCATATGATTTTATATTTTATAATACATGTATATTTGCTTATAATATACAGTATATCTCATTTGATTATTTCATATTAAACACTCTGGTGTTCCATAACCCTGCAGTTTAAACTTTTACATCAATATCTTATTGATCTGTCTTTGCATCCTTCTGCTCTTGCATCCTTTCTTCTTTCCCTTATTTCTTTATTTCCTTCCAATCCTCCTTTCTTTCATCCACTGATTTGAAAGCCTATAGATTGCAGGAAAAAAAAAGGAAAGAGAAGGAAGAACAACAATGCTGATTTTTACTTGTAATGCATTTTCACTCTACAGTGATGCACTTTCTCGTGAGGATTTCAGTTCTTCTTTCCCCTCTGAAAGGAGGTGTTTGAGGCCAAGCGGTTACTAAACTATGATTAATGGCAGCGGCACTTCAACTAATCAGCAACGCTCTTATCTCCGACACACACAGCTCGGCGGGGCTGGAACATTATCTACTCGGTGCAACCCTCATGCCCACCTCGCAAGCCAACAGATTTTGCTGCATAGAGTAGTGGCCGAGACAGAAACACACACATGCAGACACACACACACACTGGGTCCAATTTGGAGGAAGATAAGAGGAATATAAAGGGAAGGGGGGGGAGCACAGGAGAGAAACAGGGAACCGGTCAGGCAGAAATGTACTAAAGCAGAAATATATAGTCAAACAATAAATAATACCCAGCAGCAGCACAATATCAGCCCAACATGACCTCTGGCTACAAACATTGTGACTGTCCCTTTAAGAAACAAGATCCAGGAATAGGAAGAAACGAAAGTGAAGTTCCTTCTTTGGGAAAAAAAACCTAAGTCCCTCTGTCTTGTCAGCGTTTGCCCCATCACACATCTACTCTGACAGAGGTAAGCAGCTTTTTCAAGGACAAATTCTCACTAGGACCTGTAAGATGTGAAATCTATTGTGCGCAAGTTGTAGTTTGAAACGTCCTCCTGTTCTTTTTATAGCCTGTTTATGTGCTGCTGCCTACTAAGTCAGTTTCAACTGTGTTGTTGTCCGCGTCTCTGGTGAGCTTTAATGTCATCTGATCATTATCAGCGGATGCATGTTTGTCCCATTGTCATGGAAATGTAGAAATTCTAAGGATTCAATGTGGACACTTTTGCTTCTCATTTCTTAATGTTTTCTTAATGACACAGAAAAATAAGAAATAACTTGTGTCCATTGGTTTTCGCCTAATATACATGGGAAAGAAAATCTGGGGTGATTTGCTAACCCTGCTCTTGATTAAAAAAAACAAAACAGACACTTGACCATTAGATTGTGGGTTGTTAGAGCAAGCAAAGCAACATCACAGTAAGAGTGTTTGGAGATCCGTTGGAAATGTAGTTAATGATTAATTGCTCCTAATCTAACAACTTCCAATAGTCAACTGTCGATTTAGGAACAATCCAATCAAATCTAAAGGATTTTATTTAAATCTGCATTCTGATTTCACTATGAAGTACAGATCATAACATTATAGAAGCTAAGAATGCTCCACTTCAAAGTAAATTTAAAGGTACCCTATGAAGTTCTGACCACTGGTAGCTCTTTGGTGCATTCTTTTGTTGAGGACACACAGCAGCTGGTATTGTGTCAATGTAGGTTCCCACTGTCCCACGGATCGGCAACGCACCAAAAAACATGGCGGCAAAATGTCGGCATGTGGATCTAAACAAAACAATTTTCTAAATTTTCCAAATGTTTGATGTAGAGGGAAATGCATTTAGACAGATCCAACCACAATTTTATAACAATGAGTAAACTGCTGATGAAGATGGTGCGATGTGAGCAAAAGCTCAAAAACAGCTACTAAACAGACCATGTTGAGGAAGAATGAGCTTTGAGCATGTGTGTGAATATTTCATCTTATTTATTATGTTTTTTTTCTTTTCTTTCTTTCTAGAAATGGCGACCAGCAGCAGTCTGTTATCCAAGGAGCAGTTTCTGTGTCCCATCTGTCTGGACATGTTCGTTCGGCCGGTCTCTACTCCCTGTGGACACAACTTCTGCATGTCCTGCATCACGTCCTACTGGGATGACGCCCCGGTCTGCCTGTGCCCGCTCTGCAAGGAGTCGTTTGAAAGGAGGCCCGATCTCAAGGTCAACACTTTCATTTCCGGGCTCGCGTCGCAGTTCATGGCGCTCCAAGTAACAGATGCTCACATCTGGAGCCAAGACCAACAGCAGGCCGGCTCTGGGGGCACGGTGCTGTGCGATATCTGCACTGACACCCAGCAAGTGGCTGTCAAATCCTGTCTGGAGTGTCTGACTTCTTACTGCGACGTTCATCTCGAGCCTCATCACAGAGCGGCCGGACTGAAGAGACACAAACTGGTTCACCCTCAGCCGAGCCTGGAGGACAGGATGTGCCTGGAGCACAACCGGCTCTTGATGCTGTTCTGTAGAAAGGACGAGGTCTTGCTGTGCGACGTCTGCGCCCGTTCCCAACACACGAGCCACAGCGTTGTTCCGGTGCAGCAGGCGTACAAGGAGGTAAAGGCTACGCTGGGGGACGCTGAGGACAAAGTGCAGCAGATGATCCAGGAAAGGCTGCAGAAGCTGCACGATATGAAGGAGTTGGTAGCGCAAAGTAATGCGGACACCAGAGATGTGACAGAAGGCAGCATCCAGGACTTGGAGGCGCTGGTATCCGAGATCCAGAAGAGCAAGGAGGAGCTCGTGAGGGTGATTGAGGAGAAGCAAAAATCAGCAGAGGACCAAGCAAGTGGTTTTATCAGCAGCATGGAGCAGGAGGTCGTCCGGCTGAAGATAGCAGCAGAGAGCCTGAGGGATCTAAGTCAGATTGACGACCAGCTCCGCTTCCTGCAGACCTTCCCGCTGACCTTACCCCTCCCACACACCATGGACTTGTCCACGTTCGCTTTCAACCAGCACCTGGGGATACAGCACCTACATATATCTCTAAGCAAATCGGTGTCTCAGCTGCGAGCGTGGCTGGACAAAATGAACGCGGATATAAATAACTTCCGCGAAGGCGCAGACGTGTCCAACGAGGCCGCGCTGAGCCACGCGCGGCAGTACGAAGTGAGCGTCCATCTCGACCCCGAAACAGCTCACCCTCTGCTCGTTCTGTCAGGCGACGGCAGACAGGTGAGGTACGACGTGGGCTTGAGGTGGATGAACCGGATCCTGAGCCCCAACATGTTCACGGCGCATCTGGCCGTTCTGGGACGGAGAGGCTTCTCGTCGTGTAAGTTCTACTTTGAGGTGTTCGTGGGCGAGAAGACGGAATGGTGTCTGGGCTTGGCCACGGCCTCGCTGCAGAAGAATGGCGCTTTGCTCCGGAATCCTCACTCAGGACTGTGGGCCATCTGGTTCCTGAGAGATAAGTTTGAATCCTTCTGTTGTCCGAACGTGCCGGTGCACCTTGGGAAAGCAGAGCGGGTCGGGGTGTTTGTGGACTATGAGGGAGGTCAAATATCATTCTATGATGTACAGACAGCCACCCTTATCTACTCGTTCACAGAGTGTGTCTTCACAGAGAATCTATATCCATACTTTAATCCTTGTGATAACGAATATGGTTCAAACTTGGATCCAATGATAATTGTATCCAGTAATTCATGATTTTATACAGTGAGGCCTCTGTGATTGGTGGCTTAATTTTTGTTAACAGTATTAGACAGTTTTCATTTTTGTAGGCGGTGTGACTTTAATACAGACATGACGAATAAATGTAGGATTGAATCTAGTGAATATTTATATATTATATTAATTTATATAATTAATCCAGTTAATCACACTACTCATGATAAGTTATCATCAAATCATTTTTGTTTAGTAACAATAACCCAACTTATTGTGAGAAGTGTATTCTCCTGATGAATAGTTTTACCTATAATATAAAAAAAAAAAATGCCACATCATATTTCTCAGAGCTGAAAGTGATTCAGTTTCAAGGGAAGCTATTTTTATATCCAGGGACTCTACTGGAATATCTTTGCATGATTTTCAGTAAAAGCAAATATATATATCTTATACTGGCTGTTTACGCAGCACCCTCTTTTCAGCTTCCGTCTGAAACAGGCCCCTTTTTTTTAGCCTCTGTCTCTTTAAAGGTGTGATCAGAGTGATCGAATAAGTAATCGATTGTCAAAATAACATCAAAGTAGCTGCAGATCAGTCTTCTGTTAATCAATAAATCAAATAGACGACTAATTGTTTCAGCTCTGGGAGCACACGACGCGTATTAGCCTATGAATGAAATATCAGCCTGGCGTTTTACAGTCCTCATCCCTAGGGTGGCGTTTGCAGCCCCGACACGTTCCCTCGCTCAGACACTCAGGACGATGACACACGTCATGACGTCAGCCAAAGTGCTCGGAGCTGGGCCACACAGACGCAGCAATTCATCACAGAGCTTTTTCACGGAAGACATTTTGGCAGGTGGCAGTAGGAGAGGGATAAAAAAAAAGAAAAGAAAAGAAGCAAAGGTGTATAAATAATAGAATTAACGATGAGTTTCATTTAGCTGCTCCAGTTTCAGGGACCCACTGTTGTTTCTGCTTGAACTGGGACACTTGAGTGAAAGTGAGCCGGTGTGAACGTTATTAGTAACACCTGTGCTGTTCCGCTGCAAGTCAAAGTGTCTGTGATGGGAAAAAGAAAGTGTCTGTGTCTGGGCAACAAGGCAAGAAGACAGGAAAATAAATCAATCACCATTAAAGGTTCCATCTAATACTTGTCCTGCGGCACTCGTCTACATTGGTGGAATCAATAGAGCGGTGAAGGAATTGTTATGTTGAAAGGTTAAAGCTCGATGAATTACGATTTATAGTCATCCAAACTATGACCATATAGAAATGTGGACATGAAATAAGAGGAACGAGTATTTGTAAAACTTCGTAGATTGTTTAATTTGAAGGATCTGAAACATCGGAAAATAAGTTGTTTTTGCATTTCCTCATTTTGGAACTGAAACTGTGAAAGCACTACTTTTAGTTGTGACACGAGAACAGCAGCCGATGTGAAGTCACATTTAAACAAATGTGTATCGGCCTTTTTTGATTTAATATAATGTATACTGCTATTTTAAAATGATTATGTTAAAGCTGTAAAATCATATATGTATTCATTATAATTATTATATGTTTATAATAAGACAACTGTAAATTGTAAATGTATATTTTTCTATCATTTGTGTTGATTTTGTTCTGCTATGCAGTGATTGAATAAATATATATATACATATGTATTTTTTTTTAAAAGCCCTATACTCTTTGTGTGAAGGTAGTGATGAAACTTTTATAGTCGGCTTGATGAAATTTTAATTCCATAAAAAAAAACGTTACATAACATTTTTTCATCTCTGTCTCAACCTTCGTTCCTTCTCCAGTGAAGCCGGGACATGTTAATATGAACATTTCTCTTTTTGAATGGATTTTAATGTCTCTGTCTGTGTGATTTTCAGCTTCAAATTCCCTTATCCGACACTTTTAAATTCCACTACCCCCACCCTGTCCTGTATGTCTCTTTGCGACAGTATGCAACCGAGATCAAGCTCTTTAATTCATCACCCGTAGCTTTCACACACACACACACACGCACCCTCCTCATTGCCACGACAACGGCATTCTGCCCATTGCCATGGGAACACTCAATCTCCCTGCTTCCATAATCCATTTCCCCACCACAATGAGTATTTGACATGGTTTAGCCTCAGAGGGTCGCTGTATGGGGGGTGGGTGTGTGGCGACGGCGTCTTCCGCACAAAAAAAGCACACACTTTATGAATCAATAGGGGGAAATATGGGTGGGAATTTGTGATTTACGCCTTTTAACCTCAGCTCACGGCACCTGATTTACGGGTTGTGCAAACATATGAGCGTCTTGTGCAACGTTTGCAGATTTCGACCCATTATCCAGGTGATCATCGCTTTAAAAAAGGCCTCGAGGTGGTTTCCACGCGATCAAACAAAGCCGGTTTAGCTGCTTCTGCACGGAGACGAGAGGCCCGTTTGTAATTGTCTGTCAGCGCGTGCCCGGCCGTTAGAGCGCAGATATTTCAGCGCCGGGAACGAGGGAAGGAGGAGCTACTCTGCCCCACCCCACATCCACCTCCCCCCACCGTCAAGGCCTCTGCTCCTCTCGTGGGGGGGAAGAAGGAAGGAGAGAAATGAAACGTATGCCGGAGGGAGGGAAGGAGAGGTAAGATTGAGTGTGGGAGCAGGGCTGAGGCTGGGCTGAAATAAGAGGAGGCAAACAGGGAGGCTTCATCGGTCAGAATGTGGGTTAAACAGGATGGAAGGGGGGGTGGGATGGAGCGGAAAGAAGGAGATGAGATGGTGTGGGAGGAAAACGCAGGATGGAGGACGAGGGTAAGAGCACAGGCAGGATGTGCCGAGTATCACCTCCCACCTACCTGAGTTCTGCACCTCGTTTAAGTAACTGTCCTCAGCCACCACCTGCACAGAAAGAGAGAGAGAGAGACGTGTTAAAACAAAGGCCCAGAAATTTCTATTAAAAAATTCTCAGCCTTTTTTTTTTAAAAAGAACTACCACATCGTCGTAAGAAGAAGAGTTAGACCGCAGACAGGCTGAGGTGAAGGATTATTTCAGGAATATCTCAGATTTCATTGTAATCATAAACCTCGAGGACATAATCGATTGTTTGTGCAGACAGCGCCGCCATTAAGCCGTTCATACGTGGTAAGAAATAGAGTAAATAGGGTGCAATACTAGAGACAAACGTGTCATGACACCCAAATACAAAGATGATTTATTCCCACTCATTTCTAGCTCTCGCTTTAATTTGTATATGATGGAACTTGCATTGAATTGTTTTGGTTTTTATTCAGCATTTCATGCGCTGTTTTGGCTCATAACTGGTGTCGCTGACGACTTAAAGCTCATTCTGATTATCGGTGGGGTTCCATTTATTCTTCAATATGAAATATTCTCAGGTCAAAGTCAGAAACCATGCGAACAAAAAAAAGTCTGTGATGTCAAGAGGTCAAATCATAAAGTGAAGGAAAATTCCACCGGTTCCAAAAGCACAGGGTGCATCAACAATCCAAAGATATTCAGTTTATTGCCATAGAAGACTAAAGAAACAGGAAAATATTCATATCAGGGAATCTCATCGAATTAGCCGATCTATTAACTAATTCACCTTGGCTCTGTTTCTCTGGTTTGTGAATGAGTTTATTCAGTGACAGTCAGCAGAAATCACCTGTCAATCCAGAAAATAGAAGGGAAAGAAGAATCCGCCCGGTTATGAGAGCTCACATAGCGTCAAACTCACACACACAGATAGTACTCGAGTGTTTCAGATGATGTCTGACAGAAGAGTGTTTGTTTCATTTCTCCAGAAATCAGGTCACACGTCTACACAGCGTGGCATCTGACAGAGGAGGAGAGGCCACACACACACGCATACACACACACACACAGGCAATGAAATTCAGCACATTTCACCTTGATCTCTGGTTGTCTGTTGATCTTCCAAAGCCCAACACACACACACAAATACACGTATGAAAAAAACCTGCAAACACACACACACAAACACATTATCCCATGAGGCGCCTCTCGGTCTAATGATATTAGAGCAAGAACAGGTGACCTGTGGTAGTGAACATGGCTGCTGATATCTCCATTCATATCAATCACTCGGCTCGATTGCGACGCTAATCGGTTATGACGCCCTCACAGCTGAGTCCAGTCCACGGCCCGGCGAGCGCACACACACACACACACACACACACACATGCTTAGAGAAACACTACAGAGCAGGGAAATGAACAGCTGGACCCGGGAGAAATCAGAAAACAGAGATTCTAAATGATGTTTTTCATCCATTTTTGTGAATTTGTGTCATCCTGCTATGATTCGGGTAAATCTTCCCATCCTCCTGGTGCGATCGCCTCCTCTGAGCTCGTTCAATACCGACAGGCCGCCAAACCAAAATCCGTAACAGGTAAAGTGCCTTCAGCCGCCGCTTCCTGCTGCCGATCATTAAAGCTTCAGGAGCTATAAAACACTTTTAGTGGGCAAGCGTCTGGCCGGCACCACGGGAACTCATTTAAACAGCTTCCACACGTTTGTAGCATCCACAACGATTAGTCGATTAATCCACAAGTTTGACAGCAAATGAATCAGCGGTTGGTCTAATGATCGATTAAGGAACATGATCATATCAATATTTTCTGGATCTTAGAGTCTTCAATGATCTGAATAGGTTGTGGGCTGATGGCTGTAACAAAACAAAGCCTTTAAGACATCTGGACAAATGTATACAGCAGATAGTTCTATGCTAGTAAATTGTTCATATATATATATATATATATATATATATATATATTACAAGGTGCATGTGGTGGTGGTGGAATCGGCCATGTGGGCATAATAACTACAACTTACTGCTTTTACATGGAGCTCTACACAGAAAAAAAGAAGAAATGTTGGAAAAATACACGGTTTGCCTGGTTACAGATTGAACAGCTTAGATGTTTTGTTGCTGAAATACGGAGCAGGATTCTCGGGGTAAAAATATTTGCCTATTGATGTAATAAAAAAAAAAAAATGAAAGAGAGAGAGATAAAAAAAAAAAAAAGCTGAAGCTCATCTGCAGCGATGCTGTTTGTGCTGCTTCCAGTGTTAGTGGGGCCTAATTAAATCCTGCACACCACTGTACTCCACTAATAACTGCTGCTGCACATTAGCACTACACACACACACTCTGATGCTTAAATAAGAGAAGGGGTGAAAACGAAAATGAATTCATCTCATGATTTATTTAAAAAAAAAATTTAATCATTTGCCCCATGTGGGGCCAGAATAAAAATATTATATATATATATGTGCCCTCTAAGTGACTGATCCTGGTCCAGATCCTGATTCCAGCTGATGCTCTGACCCGCACCTGAGAACAGCACCTGCTTCACCCACATTGCTTGAGTTGAATTGTTGTGACAGGCTCCAACCGCCCGTACAGGGTTAAACTCCCCCAACACCGCGGGGGGCGACGGGTTCTTCTCATGATATCCCGCCGAGGGGGTGATGGAGGAGGAGGAGGAGGAGGGTGGAGGGGGAAGGCGGAGGAGGCTGAGACCGTGCACGAGGTGTCTGGTGTTTGCGTGCGACAGCGTAGCGCGTTAATTGGACAATGCGCTCTGATGGTTAAATGACTGTTAGAGGGTTTTGACGCACCTGCTTTGTTGCGGATGCGATTCTATGTACGGTGAAGCATAAAAAAAACCATACACGAGCCATTAAGGATTATCAATCTAATTCATCTTTTGTTTTTATGCTTTTTTTTTTTGGTTCTTAAACGGAACTCAGGTCACCAACGCGTGACTGTGACGGGACCTCCAGAGAAAGAACGAATATAAAAAAAAGCCTTAAAAATCAGGCCACGTTGAAAAAAACCCTCCTCCTCCTCATCATCATCCTCCTCCTCCACAGACAGGCTACGTACAGAGAGGCTACCTACCTCCGCCAGCAGCGGCAGCCAGAGGCAGGCGGTTCCGATCAAGCACAGCATTTCCCGGCTGGTTAGAGCCATCCTTCCCGCCCGCAGCGTCCGTGTCATAGGCAGAAAAGCCGCCGCTCCGCTTCCATCTCCAGCCCAGCGCAACCTGCCCGGGAGGTGAGGCTCCGCTCGTCCCGCTCCGCTGCTGGAGGAAACGTGGTGAGTGTGTGAATGTGTGTGTGTGTGTGTGAGTGAATGAGTGGTGCTGAGGATGGTGTGTGTGTGTGAGAGGTTTTACGCGCAGGAAGACAGGGTGCGGCACTATAAACGCTCCACGGGATGGAAAACAGACGCACACGGATCCGATCGCGGTGAAATAGTGTTGAGCTCTGCACAACCTGAAGCCACAAGCATCTCTCTCTCTCTCTCTCTCTCTCTCTCTCTCTCTCTCTCTCTCTCTCTCTCTCTCTCTCTCTCTCTCTATGCTGCTTAATCATGGGTGAATATGACTGTTTTCTGAAGGTTAATCAGTTTGCACACATGACTCCTCCACTAATACAAGAATTTCACCCTCATAATCAAAACATAAAGACAAATATAAAGGTGTGTGGATTTTCACGCCATGCTCACACTTCTTAGAATCCCAGAGAACAGTGTTATATAGAAACAAAGTGTTTTAGGCCATTAAGAGATTCCATTGTGATTATCTTTCATTCTAAGCGATAGATCCACATCCCTCCCTATGTGCAAAAATACATTTAAAAGTTTAATCAAGTAGGTATCATTCAGTATTAGTCAGCCAAATTCACATCTATATGTTTTTGCTCAGAACGAGGACATTATTTGACCCCCATCACCTACATGATGAATATCAATGTTCACTCGGACACATGACTGTTGTTTTAAGACACTTATCCTCCTTAGTTACTGTTGCTAGGTAGAGCAAGCCTTATAAAAAAAAGGCCACAGCCGAGGACGTGTCCTCTTTTCCCTTGTGGGGACCAGTAAAGTAGCCTAAGTTACTCTAAGATATCTCTAAGGTCGTTTTTACAATTGGGATGCTGGGCGTCCTAATAAATCCTATAATCCCATAAATCCTTACTAAAAGCTTTACGGAGATAAAAACAAACAAAGGGACGTTGGCTTTCATCTTTTTCTGGTTAACTATAAATCATACTATCTGTCCACAGGAATAAGAAAAAATTCCCTTCATAAAGAGATGAAGAATATTTTGGTTTTTTTCCAGCATGTGCAATAAGAGGTTTTGTCTTCATCAGTTTGAATAAATAGACATATATACACCTGGTGCACATTTTTATGGGAATAAAGGGGAAAGTCGACAGTCGATAACTGTGTATTTTGAGACCTAACCTGCACCAGAGCAGGTTATAGAGAGCAGAAAAGAATCCACACAAATGTTCCCAAATGTATTTCAGGATAGCTCATAAATTAACATGATTTAGACCTGAGTCCGATTTCAGTGAAACTTGAGACTCAAGATTTTATTTGACTTTATTTGAAAAAAAAAAGACATTTATCCTTTATTTAGCCAAGTGAGTTCATTCCAAGGGAGCCCTGGCCAAGAGGGCAGCAAAAACTCCATCCTACAACATAAACACAGTAAAATTCATACAAATACATACAACAGTACACATCAAACTTACAAAAAGCAGTGGCGGGCGTATATGTTTTAACAGATAATAATAAACTCTTGAAAACACCCAAAAAACAAGATCAGTCAGTCAGACTCTTCTGAAGCTGGTTCCAGAACTGAGGGGCTTAGAAGCTAAAATCTGTCTTCCCAGTTTTCATGATAGTGCGAGGGACTGAAAACAACATGAAGGGAGGAGCCCTAAAATAGCTTTATACACAAAAATGTGCCAATAGATCCATATCCGATAATATAAGGATATCAAACCCAATGTGTTCGTATAATAAACAGTGATGGGTGAGAGATTTAACATTCAAAATAAAATGCATGTATAAAGGACTTAGGGATGCAGCAGAGGCAAATACATGATGTCACCATAATGGATCATGGGAAGAAACATAGTTATAACATAATACGTTATTATAATAAGTTATAATAAGTCTCTTTTTTTGCAGACAGGGTAAATCCCAATTTAATTATGGGTTTGTTGGTAAGATTATACACATGATAAGAAAATGTAAGTTTTGAATCAAGCCAGGCTGCATGACTTTTGTTTTACTAGAATTTAAAAGCAGTTTAGGATTTTAAGAAAAGACTGAGAATAACTAGAATCAAATACAAATACGCAAAATTTCCCCTCATCGTTGCTCTGAATCATTCTTAAAACAGCTCATCGTGAAGGAAAATGTCTGTCGTTGCAGAACAATAAACACTTTCTGATGTAAAGACAGCAACTCAACCAAAATTTGATTTCTGAAGCTGATACCAATGTCATTTATTATTATTTTTATTTTTTTTTTTAAACACAAGCAGAACACATAAACAAGATTATCTCAGATAAGAATCCTTTTAACCGTGGTTTTTACAGCACTGTGTGTTCTGAGGCGGGATATTTTACAGTTAAAAAATAAACCTGTCAGAACTCTGGTGGGGAAACTCAGTAACGACGGCTGTTTTCTCACTTACCTCGCGTATAAACCATCTCTGGCGTTGAAAATCTCGTAACTCTATTTCTAGAAAATGACTCGTCAGCTGGCAACATGCAAAACATGCAAAAATTGGCTCAAATTACAAATAGCTGTAATTATAGAGCAGCAGATCAACTTGCTGTTTGAAATGCAAACATTAAAAAGCATTAAATAGCCACAAAAGACATGAGACAGACTGGGCAAACCATCACTGAATGATTTGATGAACATGAAACTGATGTTTCATCATCTATTGGAGATTTTGCTTTTACACTGATCATGCCACCTATTTGTAAATGTGGCGCATGCCTGTTGTTTGTCCGCGCAGGAAAGTTGCGATCAGTGATTAAATCAGCGGGAAAAAACACGTCTAGTTCCATATTTGTCCTGTTTTTGAAGCTGATAAAACATAATCAGCTTTATGAGGAAAGTGGCTATGAAATACCAATCGGCGCAGCAAAGATTTTGGCTGACGGCGACGAAAATAAAAAAAAAACGCCTACATTTTGATTATGGCCGTCGACGATAATACGTCGCCTCAGAACGACGGACTTGAGGCTGATCCAAGATGAGGCATTTGAGATCAGCACAGATAAAAAAAAAAACAGAGCGGCCTGCCAGGACGTTTTGTCTTCGCTCAGCAGTTGGCCTAATATGCTGCAGCAGAGAAGTGGTCAGCTCAGCTTTTTCTTGCAGAAATGAACTAGATTTTGGGCGCAACTTAGGTTTTCTTGATTAACTGATTAGCCGCTTGGTTTTAAAGTTACAGAAAATTATGAGAAATAAAAAGCTTTCAAGTTGCTGGATTTGAAGGAGTATTTGGCAAAAAGCTCGGCCAATGGGGTGAGCCACTTTGACATGGGTGGAATCCTTAAATTATATCTATCTATAAAAGCAAGCGAGATCTGTGTGTCTGTGCCTCATGTATCTCTCTTATTCTTTGTCAGATCAGCCTCAACCTTTCAGATATAGCTTGCTGGTGTAGGGGTAGAGCGCTGCTATATAGAGCTTTGCTCTTGAGAAGTCGACCCCAGTTTGAGTCCCGGCCTCTGCATGTCTCCCTATCTCTCCCATTACTGTCTGGCTACTGTATAATAAAGGTGTTTATGCCACAAAAAAAAAAGTTAAAATCCCATAAACTTGCGTGTTACAGCTCTATCCTGGAGCAGTGTAAAGCTCCGTATCACAGCGCTCCTCCTCATGTTGCTTCCCAGCGCTTTCATTACAATTCTAAGCTTCGTTGTCTCGTTTCTTCCTGCCCTGAACGCATCAAAGTATCGTAATGTCTCTCAAAACTACACGTTATGACGTTAGCCTGTTTAGCTGCTTCTTTATTCCAGGTCTTACTCCAAGATGCATTCAAAGATCCTCAGGAAATCCCACTACTATCACCTAACAGAACACAATCTGGGCCTAAAATCATTTATTTATAGACGCATATGACAGTATCATGCCCGGGTTGTTACACTATACAGGACAAAAGTGTGAAGTAAGAGATTTAGCATAAGTCTGGTTTTACTAGGCCTATTAATGCAATTTCAAAACTAATATGTAGATTCACATCTGCAGCTTCAACATAAATTGGAGCCTTTTTCTTACAATAACTGTATGTCTATGTCTTATCCAATGTACGATTCGTCTTTTAAGGCAATGTCCAACATACCCTCATTTGGCCAAACATAAAAAAAAAATCTACTTAAGCTTACACTTTTATATAGGAATACATACTTCCCATGGGCACTGTGCTAGTTTTCTTAAAATAAAACCACTTTTCTAGTGCTTGAAAAGATTATTTTTCTTTTTAGACAAAAAAATGAGGCTTTTTTTTTGCGGTATAGGGCAACGTTTAGCAGATAAAGAGCCACATATTCCCTCAGGGGTTGGCGGATTGGAGTTAAATTCTGCAGGTGGACACGTTTCCAAATTAATGATAATCTCTCTCTGTAACTGCTGAAGGTGTAAATAAACAGCTGCTAACAAGTTCACCGTTTAAACTTCAACGTTGACGATATGTCAGTGTCGCGTTTTTTTAAGCTTTTTTCGTCTCTGCCCCAAAAACTGAGTTAATGCACGTTTAATCTGATTTATCCTGCAGGGACCTTGCTGCATATTTCACAATAGGTTGTCAAGATCACTTGGGATCGTAAATGTCAAATGGTGCGAGAGGAAACGTTAGAGGATCACCAAAGTCAGGAGGATCAAAAATTGTAATTTCATGGCAATCTATCCCGGTATAGTTGATGCGATATTTCAGTCTGGGGGCAATAGAGAGGTGGAGGGAACGTCATTGCCATGAAAATAACAAACAAGATGAGATTAATTGTCTGTTGTATGACTAATCGGTTAACCTTTTCAGTTCTAAACGGGCCTCGGTGAGACAGAACTTCATCATCTCGAAGATTCACGCAGCCTCCATCATCCCTTCTATCTGGAATTTTGATGCAACATCAGTCACGTACGTGTCTGCAGCCTTTCATGCACTCCTTTTTCCTCACGGATCCGAAACGTGTTTTAATTCTCGTGTCTGAGAGCTGAGAGAGAAGGAGGCAAACATCTAAGCGAAGGAGCTTCTGTTTCATGAAATTCCAGCTCCTAACGAGTGTGATTTTCTATCCCTGTGCCTCTCTGAGCCCCTGAAGCTGTGAGAGAGAGATTAGCTAAATTCATCTACTTCAGAGTGTTTTGTTTTACCCACAAGCCCTGGGGTGAGATATTACTTGTGAAATTAAACTTCTTTTACTAAGTTTTTTCTTTTTTTAAAAAAAAAAAAAAAAGTTTCCTTGTTTCCCCCTGACAACCGCGCCTTTGATGTCAGCGTTTGTTTTCCCGTCTTTAGCCTAAATGCAGCTAATTCCCCTTATCTCCATCTTTCTCTCTCTGATAATCTCCGAGTCTCCTCGTTCGTAAATCGTTATCCAGAGCTGCAGAGATCAGTCGATTAATCGATGAACAGATAATTAATCGGCGAAGAAAATGATTTTGTAGGCAAAAAATACAAATAATCGCTGCTTCAAGACTTTCAGTTTGAATTTGTTCCCTTTTTTTTTTGGTCTTACATTCCTCTAAATATCACATCGTGGGATTTTAGTTGGACAAAATAAGGCATTTGAAGATATCACCTTGGCCTCCACGATGCCGTGATGCCTTTTTCACCATTTTCTTATGTGAGCAAATGTTAAAGATGAATGGAAATGACTGTTGCAGGCCTGTAATCTTCCATTACAACATACATGCAGGTACATGTACAGCATGTGTTCTTGCTCCTGCCAGCCGCCTTTGTCTTTTTTTTTTTTTTTTTTTTATTCGCTTCCACACACACAGCCCATATGCGATCATGGACGAGAGTTGGCATCATGCTGATTTTTGCAAGCGCCCGGTTGTCATGGCAACACAGCGGCTCTGTTCTCAGTGTGAGTATATCCCCCATCCCTGACTGTTTATATATACGAGTCAGAACAAAAAACAGTGGGTGGGGGGGTAAAAAAAAAGAAGAAGAAGAAGAAGAAGGGGCCAAGAATCAGTCAGAAAACAATTCGCAACAAATTAAGATCGCTGCCGGCACTGTGCTCTCTGCTGTCATGATGGATTTCTGCAAAATGGAAGAGCTTTGAAGATAAAGCAAGCACTCTCTGACACACACACACACACACACACACAGACGTTTTGTCATATGTATTTTCCGCGCGTGCATGTGTTTAGGTCCTTCCCAGAAGCACTTCCTAAAATCCCATTACACCCTTCCTCGTCCCCCTCCCCTACCCCTTCCGAACGATCGTGATCATTCAATCCCCATAGCTGCGACAGTTGGTATGGAAACAGTTCAGTAAAGCTCCAAATCTCTCTTTTAACGACTCATTACCGGATGCTGCCGCCCCGTTAATGTCACTGCTTCCACGCTGGGCCGCAGGAGACGCCATCACTAACCCAGATCGCTGCAGGGATGAGGAGGAATGTGTGGATGGGCTGGTGAGCACAGTGGTAATCATCCAGTTAGCGTTTCCTCTCTTCTAATAGTACAATTTCATCCCTTAGTTTATCTGACTTGCTTTCATTCCTGTGCTGCAACACACATTACGCCCTAAACATGTAAGAGAATATGATTTGAGATGCACCGGTAATCATTTTCAGACATGGAAACAGAATATTTTGTCATTTAACGCCCCTCTAAAAAAAAAAAAAGGCATCAATAAAAGCAAAAATATGCCACCGGTGTAAGTGTAGATAAGAGGAAACACAAGCAGTATGTTGATTCAGCAGGAAGGAGAAGAAAAAAAAAAGGGATCACAGTTATTTTATCGCACCGTGAAGCCGAGTCCCCGCAGAGGGCTCTTGCTTCTTGCTCTGCCCTTTCTCTCATCTCGCTGACAGCTTAAAAAAAAACACACACACACACAGACGGAGGAATAACGAGGACGGTGGAGGACGTACTGGAAGAGAGGGAACACGCTGAGGGTGCAGGAGCACAAACAAGGAGAGAGCACGTACACTTCTGTAGGAGATAATAAAAAAAAAAAAGAAGGGCTGAAGCTCAGAGGCCTTAAAGGAGAAGCTTGTGATGTTACAGCTTCTAATCCCCCAAACCTGGGGGGCTGATGAGATACTGAGACGTTACGGTGACACCTACGAGACGCAGTGACGCCAACCACTCACGCAGTCTGTTTGTGAGAACACGGTCTGACTCATATCAGCTTTCTGGTTGACGCGACACTTATTACCCTACAGTCTTAGTCAGGAGTTGTAATGATGAATGATGAATGAACCAAAAATACTAAAAAAATCAGATGGTGTAAAACCTGCCATATTACAAATGTCTCATAGCCCATCTGCAACAGAATGACATGGATTTTACAGTCATATGCTTTGAAAAGATCAAATCTATATTTTTAGCATATATATTTAGCAGCATATTCGTGTAGCAGCTGCGGCTGAGGATCACGATTCATCCTCTGATGATCATGACTGACATTACACAGCCTAAACCATCATTACAAGATCATACAACACTAATCACTACAACAACAGTATGTCAGTCATTTTCTATACCTGCTTATTCCTCATTAGGGTCACAGGGGTCTGCTGGAGCCAATCCCAGCACATTACAGATGGTTGCCAGCTTATCTTGGGGCACTCACACCTACGGGCAATTTAGGCAATTTAGAGTCTCCAATTAACCTCAGCATGTTTTTGGACTGTGGGAGGAAGCCGGAGTACCCGGTGAAAACCCACGCAGACACAGGGAGAACATGCAAACTCCACACAGAAAGGTCCCAGACCCAGGACCAAGGAGGTCTTGAACCTG
The DNA here is from genome assembly GCA_030544235.1 of Lepturacanthus savala. Lineage (NCBI taxonomy): Eukaryota > Metazoa > Chordata > Actinopteri > Scombriformes > Trichiuridae > Lepturacanthus > Lepturacanthus savala. The sequence continues at coordinate 16,408,692 of CM060471.1, read as the reverse complement.
CGACCTTCTTGCTGTGAGGCAACAGCGCTAACCCCTGCTCCACTGTGTCGCCCTGCAGTAGTATGTCATATATAAAATAGTATTATATAGATCTATCCTTGCATATTGTATTTTTATGCATATTTTATCCTTTAATATCTTAACTTTTACTATACTCTTTATATATTTATATTAAGATATTTATATAATACATAATAATGTATATAATAATGTATACAGAATAGGTAACCATGTGTAATTTATTAATTTCTATTTTTCCAATAATTCTGTGTGCAATAATCTACTCATCTACCTCTTACCATGTGCACTTTAAAATAAACGTGTAGCAATAACAAAGGCATTTAAATTTAAATAGGCATTTAAATAGGCATTTAGGCATTTTGTTATTTATTTTATTTATTCTATGTTTGTATGTATTTATGGTATTTTTTTTCATATTGCTCTTCTGTTGGTGTGTCTTAAGTAACAGCGCTGTGTGTGACGTGTAGGAGCTTGAATTTCCCAGAGGGAACCTCCTAAAGGGATTAGTAAAGTCCTATCTAATCTAATCTAATCTAACCTAAGAGTTAGCAGTTATTTTATTTGATTGACTGAGTGATTCAGTAATTAATCTGGTTTGACCTTTTCCTGTTTTAATATGACAATAAGATACATGTTTTTTTCCCAGATTTGTGGCTAAATGGGAGAAAACGTGAAATAAAAATGTTAAAAATCCTCAGAGGTACAGTCATTTATTATATTAGTTATTTATTGTGATCCTGTTTATCATGAATAATAAAAGCCAGTAAAACATAAAAGTCCCTCAGAGGGAAAAAGTATCTCTAACTTGAATCTGCAGGATTTTTCCAGTCGTAAGTTGCACAGAGACAGAAACCAGATAAAAAAAAAACAGTAATATTACAGAGATAACTACAGAATGAACCATGATGTTCATGTCGCACAGTGAAAACTGTCCCTGATGCACAAAGAGAGATGATCTATTCATGTGAGTTCAAACCTAAAATAAATGTGATGAAAAATCCCTGAGCACATGCTGAAAAATTGAAAATGTTATCAGGTGAAAATGAATAAATTAGTAGCAGTCAGAGTAGAATTCTCTTATTCCATTTTTCTTGGTTTTGGTGACTTTTTTTTATTAAAAGTTAGACTTTTTATCTACTATTTTAATCTCATTTAATCATGTTTATTTAAAAAAACAAGATTAAATAGACCGAAATCAAGACAATAAATTAAAAATATGCAATGATCAGCTAATGGAATAAGATCGTTTTAATTTTTTTTGCACTGTACAGAAACAGACATGTTTACTGCTCTCCTGTATGTTTTTTGCTCATTATATGATGTCTGGGCTCCAGAGGACGCTACAATATTTAGTAAAAAAAAAAAAATCCTTAACTGTTTAAACAGAACAGATCTGTTTTCAGGAACTTCAGGAAGGACTTGCACTGTAAGACGAGCTGTTCTCATCATCATCTTCCGGACCCAGAGGTGCACGTCGTTATCAGCTGGCAGGATATTTCTCAGAGAAAATGTTTCCATGTGTCCGTCTGTATATTGAATGGAAGTGAAAACTCACTGCAGCTGATTAAAATGCATCATTTTATCTGGACCAACACTCCTTATAAATAACAATCTGTTCAGAATTGACCTGCCTGGTTAAATAAAGGTTATAAAACATACAGATATGTTCATTTATCTGGTCTAGTTCATTCAGTTTTAATGAAACTAATTAAAAATATATGGAAATCTGTTTCTTGTCTTTCTAATCTGTTCAAAAGAATAAGCTACTTAACCTAATGTGTAATTTGTCTTCAGTGCTCAGATAAAAGGCATTTTTCCCTTTGGTTTCTTGTGCTATTAAAAAGGAAATTCAGAGCTAATTATAAGACTACACTGCCACCAACTGATGGAGTATTATGCCTGCAATAAACCCAATGCTTACACGTCTTTCCCATTTAAATTGTCCTTTTAATAATGGAGGGTATTTACAAAATTAAAACGTACTCTGGAGCTTAAACAGTTGAGTCGATTTAGTTGGTTTCTGAAAGTAAAAAAAATGAAATTGTGAGAGATGCATATCCCTATAAAAAGTACAATCAGTTATAAATATCTGGCGTCCGGAGGATGAGTCATTGTCAGCAGATTTTACTGATTTCAGGAAAAAAAAAGTGAGATATGACTCAGTCGGTGACGTCCGACAGCTTTTCAGTCCACTGCTGTCAGGGGAAACAAGAGGAAATTTAGAAGTGATATTTTCTCTGCTCTGGAAGAGCTTTTTGTCTTTATGTTTGCTGTTTGTCATTAAAGTTTGTTTTTCATGTTTTGAAATGAATTTAAAAGTTGATCTGAAGCTTATATGAGGCTTCAGTAGTCACATTTTAGTTAAATCTGTAAAATATGTGACTTGTTTCTCTCAACTGTGGAAATCATCTCTGAAATTTAATTCAACAGTATAAAAAAACCTTCTATAACAGTAAAACACAACCTTTGAGCAGCGTGTATTGTCCTCTAAATGGTCACGGCTTCCATTATTTATCTTTATAGGAGAAATCATGGTCATAAAGGAATGTTTTAATTTATTATCAGACATGATTAGTTAACCAGCGTTCTCTAAATCCTTTCACAGCCCCTCACCCTTGCAAAGTGCATCAACAGAGTATTGAGCAAAGACTGTGAATATTTATGTACATGTGATTTCTTAGTTTTTTTATTTTTAATAAATTTGCAAAAATCTAAAAAAAAAAATGTTTTTTTCACATTGTCATTATAGGGTGTGGTGTGTGGAATCTTTGAGGAAAAAAATGAATTGAATCCATTTTGGAATAAGGCTGTAACATAACAAAATGTGGATACTTTCTGGATGCACTGTATATACACTACCATTCAAAAGTTTGGGGCCACTTAGAAATTACCTTCTCTTTTAGTTTTGAAGATTTCAATAAAGATAACTTTAAACTAATCATAAATAGACCCTATATTCATTGCTAATGTGGTAAATGACTATTCAAGCTGCAAATGTCTAGTTTTTGGTGCAATATCTACATAGGTGTATAGAGGCCCATTTCCAGCAACTATCAGTCTAATGTTCTAATGGAACAATGTGTTTGCTCGTTGTATCAGAAGGTTAATGGATGATTAGAAAACCCTTGTGCAATCATGTTAGCACAGCTAAAAACAGTTTAGCTGGTTAGAGAAGCTATAAAACTGACCTTCCTTTGATGAAAGCAAAAATCTGAAGGAAAAAAAATACTATTTCAAATACAGATCATTATTTCTAACTTTGTCAATGTCTTGACTATATTTTCTATTTATTTTACAACTCATGGTGGTAAATAAAAGTGTGACTTTTCATGGATACACTACTACTCAGTTTCAGTTAACATTTCTATGACTGATATATTGAATCCACCACCCACTTGATATTCTTTATATATCATTATATTATCATGTGGTGGTGTACAGTATATCTAGTGTTTTGTGCGCTGCAGCGCCCCCTTGTGGCCACGTGGAGTCCGTGCGCTGCGGTTTGAAAAAGGGGAACCAACGGGAGGAGTGTGCAGGTGTGGTGAGCTGCTGGTAAAACCAACGGTCAGACAGAGGCAACTACACCGGAAACTGCGCCATCTGACCTTCAAAATAAAAGCCATAGCAAAACTAAGGAGTAGACCTACAGAAAAATTTAAATAGTGAGATTAAAGGTTGAGATTAAACCATATATATTAATTACAGACCGCAAAAGTATATGGATTTAGGCTTAGTTAGACCCATTTTAAACATAGATATTTTTTAAATTATTTTTTATTAATATTTGTTTTATGTGACATATTTGCATTGTATATTACAAAAATGAAAACCAAGTAGTTGACATTTAGGAAATATAATAAAATAATATAAATAAAGCGTGTGTGTGTTCCAGTCAGAGATACATAGAAGCTGTTTGTAGCTCCTGTAGTGTACCAGATGGTAGAAGTGTGAAAAGTGTGTGTTGGGGATGTTTTGTGACTCCCTGATGACCCTAATGTGAAAGTGTCCTGAAGTGATGAAGGCTGCTCCTGGACCAGTTTTAATTACACACTGGAGAGCCTTCCAGTTTTTAGAAGCAGAATGTGATGGAACTCTGAAGTGAACAACTGTAGACGCTACTGATGATTTTGGCCAAAATCCCTCAGTCGTCTTCACAAATATAATCTCTGTGTGGATTTTTTACCTTCACCACCCTTGTCCCACCTATAAAAGTGGTGTTTGCAGCAGCTCTCTCCTCCTTCTTGGGTCAATAATCATCGGTGTTGTTTGCATTCAGGGAAAGATCGTTGTCACCAGTCCACCAGATCTGTCACCTCTCTTCCATACGCTGTCTCAACCCAACTCTAGTGTCATCTGCAAATTCCATGATGCTGGTGTTACCCTGGGAGGTGAACACTCATATGTGAACAGTGTATAGAATAGAGTGGAGGACTCAGCTCACAGCCCTGGAGGGTCCCGAGACTTAGACTTGTTGTACCAACTCTGACTAAATTGTGGTCTAGTTCTCTAGTCTATAAATAGCATTCTAACATATGTGTCCTGTACTTGTGTAGATGCTGGTGTTAACTGGGGTGAGTACACACTTTTACTTGGTTTAACCTTATTTATAAAGATAAAATATTGATTGCACTTTGTGTTAATTGTGACTTTTATTAAAAGTATTGTACATTTAAGCACACTGAAACGTGCCAAGGCAAGAACTAGAAGTGTTACTACACTTCATTATGTATGCACATAAGAAAGATGGTGACATGTTGCTGTTCATGGTCAGGAAAATAAATTCCTATCAACTCTGTTTACATGACAAAAAGGTAGTAGTGAACTGAATTAATATATGATAGCATTATATTAATGGTACCATATAAATAGTATATCATATAATATGTAGCCTATTATGTTAATATGTAAAATAGAAAAAATACAATAGGAAATGCAATTATCAATCAATAAATCAATCTTTATTTATATAGAACTTTTCATACATTTAAAAACATACCACAAAGTGCTTCACATAAGAAATTGAAAACACAACAGAAAACAGATAACTATGGTAACCCCCACACCCTTTCCACACATAGACACCACATATAACCAGCAAATGATGGCATAGAACCGATCCAGGATCCAGATCAGGAGTCCCCCCCCAGTGAGAGGCCCCAGGGGGGACTCATGAGGTAACACTCATGAGGAAAGTCAGTCAGTCATTTTCTATACCCGCTTATTACTCATTTAGGATCATGGGGGTCTGCTGGAGCCAATCCCAGTGCATTAGAGGTGAAAGGCAGGGATACATCCCAGACGGTCACCAACCTATCATGGGGCACACACACCATTCACTCACACACTCACACCTATGGATGATTTAGACTCTCCAGTTTACCTCAGCATGTTTTTGGACTGTGGGAGGAAGCCGGAGAAACAGACATGGGGAGAACAGGCAAACTCTGCACAGAAAGGTCCCAGACCAAGGTCTTTGACCTGCGCTTTCACTCCCATTAATCATCTCATGACCCCTCGGATTAATCTGGTGATGCCCATGTTGCTAAACTAGCTCAGTAGAATGCTGCTTTACACATGGATGCTTCAGTAACAATGATCCCATGACGTCATATATAATAACATGTCAGTCAGTGGACAAAACCACTACTTTTACTGCAGGTACTATTACTGCTTAAGTAGGATTTTTCATACAGGACTTTTAATTACAATGAAGTATTTTAACATTTCTATACTATTGTATTTATAAGTAAAGGATCTGAATACTTCTTCCACCACTGGTCCACCTGCAACTTTTTTTTGCTGTGAAGCAACAGCCCGACCGTGTCGCCCATACTATAATCATTTAATTATTATTTAGTTTTTCATATGCTGATTATGTTATATTTCCCTCACTATTTCTAAACAACATGTTATGACACCGACAACTAATGAAATGTACAGAACATATGGAGCATGTTGGTTCAACAAACCCTTCACCTTATATATTATGGCAATGATTTATATGCAATTACCAATTCTATTTATTGTCCATTATACGAATTTAGTTTGAAATTGCATAGCCACTGAATTTATATGCAAGCTTTTAAATAATGTATTCATAATTAATTATAATTGAATCATCTCCATATTGAACATTACTTGGAAATATCTGTACATAATTTGCCTACTTATAGTTTATAATTATATCCTATTACTTGTGTGTTATTTTATTCTATTTTATATTTTATCTTAACTTTAATACCCTGTTACTATTTTTTATTATTATTGATTCACGTGGACAGCAAGTAAGAATTTAATTGTACAGAGAAACGCACACGACGATAAACGCTTTGAATTTGAACCTCCAGTTATTGAGCGCGATCTCTTTTATTTTGAAATTCTTGACCGGAAGCCTGTAAGCAGCGCACCGGAGCCTGATGAGCGGTGAGCCGCTCGTGTCCGTCCAGTGATGAAACTCAGCTCCCGGTGCCGGCTGCGGGCTGCAGGCTGAACCCTCACGGCCGCTTCTAGTCCCACACTCATGAAACGAGACCAGGAGGATTTTCACGTGAGACCCGGAAGATGCTGACAGACATGATTGTGGAGGAAGAATTCGAGATGAAGGAGGAGGAACCGTGGTACGACAAGCAGGACCTGGAACACGGTAACGTGCAGTTTCCTCCGAGTCTTTGTCCTGAAACACGTCAAGAAACGTCACGAGAGGTTTCGTTACTGAACCCTGCAGGTGCACGAGACCTTACACTTTACCGTGGTGCCATTAACGCGTAATATCCACTCTTTAGGTCTTGATTTATTGATAAATTGTTTTATTTTGAATTAAAAAAAACACGTATAATTAAAAATAAATACTCTTCTTGACAGGAAGCAGGAAAAGCAGCAGTCAGCAGGACTCATATGCGGCAAAGCGGGAAGAAAATGTCTGAATCAAAGTAGCTTTGACATCACTCACCGTTTCTTTACATGGGTTTTGTCTGCAATGCTGCTTTATAATACAAAATAACGTCAGAACAGTTATTTTAGATTTTTTTTAATATAAAGCAATATAAAAACACATTTAAAATGAATAGAAAATGACTAATAAGCTAAAACAGAATAACATAATCAATTTAAAGGATAAATTATATACAACTAAATAGACTAACTCATGGTTAAAACATTCAAATAGAATCAAATCTATCTATCTATTTATCTATCGATATATCGATATATTGATATATATATATATATATAATAGAATATAGCTACTACTTGCATTAAATAGTGCAAATGAATAGGTGCATCAGATATGACCAGAAGTCCTTACACACGGTATTAAAACCTCTGATTTCATGTCCGTTATTCAACTGTTTTTTTTGAGCAAATTTGACAAAGTGCATCACTGGATTCCTGCCAAAAAAAAACTAGAAACCCTGCTTGTTCGCTGAGGTCGCAGCAACGGTGCTGAAGACTCCCCCCGTCTCTCCTGCAGACCTGCAGCTGGCAGCCGAGCTGGGGAAGACCCTCCTGGAGCGGAACAGGGAGCTGGAGCAGGGCCTGCAGCAGATGTACTCCAACAACCAGGACCAGCTGCAGGAGATCGAGGTAAAGAGCCTGCTGGATTTTATATATATATATATATATATATATATATATATATATATATGGGAGTTTTTCCTTTTGAATTCCTTGTTTACTCGTTTCTTGAAATTCCTTGAATAGCAGATCTGAGGCATCCGACACAAAATCCGTCTCACATGTCACAGCTGACGCGATTAATGTGTTAAGACATTTGCTTTATAATCACATGACGTCACAGATATGATTCCAGCTCATGACCTGCGTTGCAATTAATTATGTGCTCCCATGACAGCAAATGATGCTATTTTATACTTTTTGCACAGTAAAATCGTCAGTGTTAATTAAGTTTTAACCTTAGTAGTGTTTACTCCACTGATGCTCATATTAGTTACTCTAGTACACAGCTGTAGTTACTTTTCAGATGCAGATTTGACATAATGGATAATAAACAAGCTTTTAAAATCGGACACGTTGTTAAAGACGGAATCAAGAAGATGTTTCGCTCTGAAGAGTCAAACAACATGGCTCAGTTCAAAATTTAGTTTCAAAAGAAAACTCCTGCCTGTGATTGGATTGAAATGCCTCTGACTGCAGGAAATGTGAAAATCTAAAGTAAAGTGGCTGCGTCCTGTCTGTCATTTCAGGAATGTATAAAAATAAGACATGTCTGATTTCATTTGTAGCTCTGTGGAGAAAATCAGTGTTTTTAAACTCCCTGTACACGCCCAGAATTTCTCAATAAACAGATTTCAGATAAACAGATGTGAAAAGTTAAAAAATGTCCATGTTTTACAAGAAAATCTGGTCTGGTCACTTTTCAGATGTCTCTGGGGGGAAAAAGGAAGAAAACTGAGAACAAACTTGTGTTTTCTCTCCCATTAATCACCTTATGACCCCTCAGATGAATCCGCTGACCCCTTGGAGGGCCTTGATCCTCATGTTGCTAAACTAGCTCAGTATAATGCTGCTTTACTGATGATTGAGTAACAACGATCCCATGACGTCATATATAATAATACATCAGTCAGTGGGACAAACCACTGCTTTTACTGCAGGTACTATTGCTGCTTAAGTAGGATTTTTCATGCAGGACTTTTACTTGCATTGCAGTATTTTAACATGTCTGTGCTGGTACTTGCATTTAGAAGTAAAGGATCTGAATTCTTCTCCCACCACTGACTGGAATGAAGCAGAAATGCTATGAAAATGCCGGTTTATATGTTAATATACACACACAGTGTCATTCATTGACCGTGAACTGTTGACGTTCAGTGTCGCTGTGCCGGATCCGTCGTGTGGATCCGACATCGAGCTGTTGCGGCACGTCTGTGTTCATTTCAAAGTTAATGTTCACTGTTTTTTTTTTTTTTTAACTTTAGTATGTTGACTTTAAGCAGCAGATCAGATGATGAAAGGTTTAAAGTTTCCTGTCTGCAACTACTGATAAGATAACCTGTTCTTAAAGAAACTGTTGCAGATAAGGCTAATTAATGGATTATCGTGTTAAGCAACAAAATCTCGAGCAATTTTCTGTTTAGATTCCTCACGAGAAGAAATTAGCAGCGGTGCAGCTAATTGATCATGTCAATGCAAGTTTATTTGAACCAGACGCGTCTAGTTTTGTGGATAATTTTTCTAAATATAAAAGAAAAATAGGCATGTGAGAGGCAAGATAAGTTTATTTGTTTAGCACATTTCAACAATAAGGTAATTCAAAGCACTTTACATGAAATATTAATTATAAGAATTATACATTTAATTAAAATTAACTAGTAAATTAAAAACAAACAACTTAAAAACAGTTGATTAAAAGGGGAATCATTAAAAAATAAAGAGAGCATTACTATTAAAAAAAAGCACCTGTTTAATTAAAGAAAAATAAAAGTCTAGGACATGGCAGCACAGTGGTGAAATGTCATAAAAACTTTAAAATGCACCTTTTTAGTTAAAAATTGGCAGTTGGACACTATTTGCCTTTGCTGTCGTCTGTCAGTGTTTTCTATAATAAACATCTGTATTTCCTCGTCTCTCCTCCAGTACCTGACGAAGCAGGTGGACCTGCTCCGGCAGGTCAACGACCAGCACGCTAAGATGTACGAGCAGCTGGACGTGTCGGCCCGAGAGCTGGAGCACAACAACCACAAACTGGCTGTGGACAACAGGACGGCCCAGCAGAAGATCCAGGGGTAAGACCACGGCGTGTGTGGAATGCTGATGCTTGACGATGGGCTCGTTTCTCCAGTTCACATGAAAAAAAGAAATAAGAAACCACTGCAAAATTATCACTTTTTCTGATGCATGCATCTTGGCATGCTCTCTATAAGTCTTTACCATTGTTCTTGGGTGACTTTATTCCACTCCTAGTTCCTCTTTAAGCAGAATGAGATGTACATGTGTATATTAAATTAAAACCATCAGTCAATAGTTACCAGTGCTGTGTTTCCTGTGCAGGCTGACTGAAACCGTGGAGCTGCTGCAGACGCAGGTGGAGCAGCTGCTGCATCAGGTGGAGGAGATGAAGTTGAGTCCTTCTCAGCCTCAGAGGCCGCCGCACGGAGACACGTGGTCAACCCGCAGCACTCAGAGCGTGTCCTGCCTCAAAGAGCTGCAAAACAGGTCAGGATGCTTGAATACGCGCTGAAAAGATTAGCAGATTATTCAATTGCTAGATTAATCAGGCAGTAATCACAAACATGATTTAAGCTTCTCAAATGTGGAGATCAGACAGACGGATAAAAGAAACGTATATGTATAAAATATTACATGACAAAAAGCATATTAATCAAAGACAGAGGTAAAAAATCATTCGTAACCTGAAAGCAAACACTTAAATCCTGAAATATAAAGATTTGCTGTGTTCTCTGATTTCTAACATAGTAAATTTAATGTCTTTTAAAAGTCAAAGAAATGGAGTAAACATTACATGAGTTTTTGTGTAAAAAAAAAACAAAAGACTTAAAAGCTGCATCTGTTAAACAGCATAACAAGTCTCTTAGTTTCTTGCTGGGGGATTCTCTTTCTTGGAGGATGTTGGGTAACGTAGTCTGAGTCATGGCACCTTATCAAGATCTTCAGAAGTGAAGTTCTGACCACATCAGAGAAGCTGCTGCTGACTCTCCGCTTGAAGAAGTTCACATGCGCTTCGTTTTCAGAATGAGTGACTCAATGACTACGTTACCCAACATCCTCAAAAAAATGGCACAACCGCTGCGTTTCTGCTGAAATTTCAACTGCAATTTGACTGCAATATCGCCATGGTAACCCTTTCTGATGATGTGGACTTTAATTACGTGGAGGAGTTTGTGCGTCCCTTTCTACTCCTCCATTTTTCAGAAGTTGAAGTTTATCAGAACAGTGCTTTTATGTTGAAATCATCTCTTAATGCCTGGTATATGCAGGTATTCCAAAACATGTTTCTTAAAGTGGAAGCAGGCTTGACTGCTTCCACTTTAAGTCCCTCAAAAAAACTGAAAACTGACATGTCCACCGCACTTCTGCCAAAAGCTCAAAGTGCCACAGCTCAATTTGTGGTTATTTAATGCAATATCACCATGGTAACTGTTTCTGATGTCATGGATTTTAATTACCTGGGAGTTTCTGCGTCTCTTTCAACATGTAGGTGCAGAGCTGCACTATGGCTCCTCCAGTGAAGGAATACTACCATTTTTTTTTCTCCAGAAGTTGAAGTTCATCAGAACTGCACTTTTATTTTGAAATGAGTATATACAGGTATCAGCCTGAGACCAGTTTGATTATGTTTCTTAAAGTGGAAGCTGGTTTGACTGCAGTAACTCATCAGAGCTGTAAGTGTGGGCAGAGGTGGATGATAATAATGGTTTGTGAACGCCATCAGAACTCCTTCCTCCCATGCATGATAGTTGTTTTGATGCATAGTGTGCACAGACACGAGGGGCTATAAACAGACTCCTGTCATGTGCTTGAGAGAGGACGTGAGAGCAGGGCAAGGAGCGGCTGAACGGATCAATGTGCTGCTCTGTGTTGAAGTAAGATTTTACCAATTTTAAATAGAAAAAAAAAAATAATTAGTCAAAGTGAGTGCTGATATTTTGGCGGCTGCTCCATATAAATCAATGCATGGGGAAAGATTGATCACCTGACAGATCCAGAAGCTCTTTGTGAGATCTTCTTTGTAAGAAGCAGCAAATCCTCAGTATGTGTGTTAATCCTGCTCACTGGCAGGTGGACAGGTCTGCCTCACACAGTACTCCTGTTCAACTACTCTGAATGTTTCATGCAGAGTTGACTTCCTCCTGGCCTGTAGCCTGTGCGGGTTTAATTCTGTTAGTGCTGCTCCCTCTAAACATCCAGGTCAAGTAGATGGAAGTCGCGCCGATAAATACGGCAGATAGACGAGTCTGAACTCAACTCAGAGGTTGGCGAAGTTGGAAGGGAAAAGGTCAAAGTCGTTGCCGGAGGCCGGAATATGTCTCAATATCTCCGATCGACAGTTCAGCTGATTTCTAATCTGCTGATAAGTTCCCTGATTAGTGTTTAGTGTTCTTTTCTCTGCCTGTTTTCTTCTTCTTCTAGTTTGTTATCTACGTACTTAACATACTTAAATATGCATCAAAAATATGTATAGGACAAAAAAATACATTTTTGAATTGTTTTATTCATTGAAATCCTTGACCAACAATCTGAATCTTCTGGCTCTCTTCTAGGAATAATGATATCAATAAAAGAATAATTCTATTGGTTGAAATCTCTTGTATCCACTGTACAATGTGATTGAAGCTGGCTCCTGACCTTTAGCACATGCCTTCGTTATCGCTCTCCTCCTAATTAAGACACGTCACAGATCAACGTGTCTTAATTGGTCACAAAATGTGCCTTCATAGTCGTAAAGTTACATAAGTTAAATTGCTGCTGCACCCAAAACAAGAAAAACAGTTTATCTTCTTGTTGCCTAATCATGTTACATTTAATCCAGCACATAACACTAGTACTTGTTGCTTTTATATTGTATTTATATTGTATTGGTTCATTTAAGGACAGAGCCTGGCTAACTAACAGCAGTCTGCACTGAAAGAAGAAAATAATTGAACCAACTTAATTAAATTGTTTCAATTGGTAACACCTAAATAAATGACTAAGTTGTAATTACTCTAACTTACTAATTTGAATTTAATAAATTGAATTCCTTCAGGTGTTATCAATTGAAACAATTCAATTAAGATGGTTCTTTATTCAGTTTCCAGGTTAAATTGTGAACAGATCTGAGCCTTATCATCCAACTCTGGAAGAAGGCAAATATGCTTCTTTTCTAAAATGCGAACATTTCATAAAACTACCCCTTTAATTTAGTTATTATAGTATTTTAAAAGTACACATTATATTTAAAAATAAGAAAAATATTTCAATCCAAACAGGAAAAATAAAGATGACTATGACTGTGTCTTTGCAGGTTTTCTGATGACCCAGGCGAACCCTCAGGTGAGCCGGAGGCTCCCGACGTGTCGTGGCGTGAGGAGGAGCAGGCGTCGCTGCGTCAGTCGCTCCGCTCCCTCCAGACTCAGTTCGCCGGCGAGCGAGCTCGCAGGGAGGAGGCGGAGCGAGAGGCGGAGCTGCTCGCCGGTGAGAACGCAACGCTGGAGCAGCAGCTGGCCGGGATGGAGGTGTATCAGGTATGTTTTGACAAACGTCGCTAAGCACATTAGTGTGTTTGCACACACACACGTACACACGTACACGCACACACACACACACACACAAACAGTGAGTCAAATGGGCAACATGTGAGTTTTGCCATTCTTGAGTTTTAAAATTTTTGTCCAAAAAGAGCAAAGCATGAGTTACCACTCATATTTTGTAAGGAAATCTTTTTTTTTATCCTAATTTATTACAGTTTGTGTACAATTTTTATAAATTGGTTAGTTGCTTTAAGAAATAAAAAAAATAAATAAAACATAAAATATTTTTAAAGAAATAACAAAGCTTATTTTCCTCTAATATAATTTTAATCAGCAATAGCACTGGAAGCTTAAAGATACTTCAACATCAAAGATATGAATAATGTAGGGATGCAATGATCATTCTTATTAATTGATTGATCTGCTGTTTATTAATGATTAATCGATTGTTTGGTTAATTAAATGGTGTAAAATGTCGTTCACGGTTTCCCAGAGTTGATGATACAGATGTGGCTTTTTTTTTTGTCCAGACCAACAATACACAACCACAGATTGAGAAGCTAAAACACAAGAATCTTGATATTTCCTTCTTAAAAAATGACTCAAATTGATTTATCCATTATTGTAATAGCTGGCAATTAATGTAATAGTTAATAACTATTAGTTAGCAACTTATCGATGAATCAACTAATCGCTGCAGCGGAATTACAGACTTATTTCTTGGAGTTGACTGTGTTTGTTTAATAAATTTCTCCTCAGGCCAGAGTGTCCGAGCTGGAGCGTGAGGCCGAGGAGCTCCGTCAGCTCTGGAAGTCGGAGTCGTCGTCGCGGCCGGACGTCCTGCAGAGGCTGCCCTCTGACCCCATGTTCCTCAACCACCCGGAGGAGGACGGCGACGGGGAGGCGGGGGCGGCGGCCAGAGGCCCGTGGGTGCTGAAGCGCTGGGACAGCGAGCGTCTCACCAAGCTGCCGCCGGCGCCCGACTCCCCCAGCAGGATCTACGACCACGAGTGCTCGTGCGTGCGGCGCGCCGACGTGGTGAAGTACCGCGGCATCTCCCTGCTCAACGAGGTGGACGCCCAGTACAGTGCCTTGCAGGTGAAGTACGACGAGCTGCTCCGCCGCTGCCACCTGGGGCTGCAGGAGGACGAGCAGGACGCCCAGCGCCACAAGTCCATCCAGACCGCCGCCGCCCGTCCTGCTCGAGCCGGCGCGGAGGACTTTGAGGACGACTTCAGCCAGCCGGAGTACAAGGAACTTTTCAGGGAAATCTTCTCCCGCATTCAGAAATCCAAAGAGGACCTGAGCGAAAACAGGGGGAGACCCTCACCTGGTGCAATGCTGCCTGTTTTGCATTAATTTAAGAAAATACAAAAAAACAAAACAGAACAACAAACGGGTCGCTGTGAGATTTAATTTTGTCTTCCAGTCACAGAGGGACCTTTGGAGAGACGGCAGCGAACGGAGCTAAATTAACTCTTAGCTTAACCGTATGTTATTTGCCCAGAAATGTCAATTCATGCAAAAAAAAAAAAAAAAGTGGAGAGACGCGGGAGACAAGAAGGCCGAACACCACCAGCTCATGTCCCAGACGCACAGAAACACCGTCTCTACTGTCCAGTCACTCTACCTCACTGAGACAATCTCCTGAGGAACCATTTCTGGGGAATAATCTGGTTTTTCTAAGATGTATCTGCGGCGCTTAATTTTACAGGGCTCGTAATTTCCTGGCAGGTTAATTGTTAATTTCTAGGAAGGTTCCTGGAAAGGACGCAGTAATTTGGTACCAGTTATATAGAATAATGAAACATAGATAAATAAATACACTTCCTATTATATAATTCCAATTAGCTGCATGTAGGATTGCACTTTACTTTTTTTACCATTATTGCTGATTATTCTTATCATATAGTCTATTTCCTATCAGAATTTTTTGCTGTTTAATTACTTTTCTGTTGATCAGTCAGTCATTTCAGCTGTAAATGATTATTGATTGGTTGTGAAAAAGTGTGGTCAGTTATTAAAATTTGTCTGAATTTAATTATACAGTTATATGACAATTTAAAAAATAATAGAATAAAATATCCTCATTTCAAATAACACATCTAGAAATCACCAACATTTTATAAACTCACCAAACTCGTTTTCCTTGAAATTTGCATCAAATTCTAGATCTTTCCAGGAAACTTTCTAGAAAATGATTAGAAAAATGACAGGTCAGTAACATAAAGTTCTCTCTGCTGTTTGCTTTGTTTACTGGGCTCCCATGATCTAATGTGAACTTTTTAACTTTAGTTTTGTTTTCTTGCAAGCATTGTAAAACAAAAAATAAAGTAGTTTTCTTAGGGATCGTTCTGCCTACGCCTATAAGAGCGACCAGCGTCGCATGTGAGGGTAAATCGGTGAAGGAGTTTATCGGTTTAAACTGGTGATTCAAGGTGCTCAAAAAATACTAGGATTATTGAAATTGTAACATATCTCTCTGAAACAATACTTGATTATTGTATGTTAGGTGAATGTGGGTGAATGTTTATATTTAGGGGAAGTTCTGAGTTTTACCAAAATCCGAACTTAATGTACTTTGATCATGTAACGGCCTCGTGATCTATATTAACCAGTTGTTTCACAAAGCCATGGATGATTTAAAGCTTTTCCACAGCTGCAGCTCTGTTTCGCTTTTCGCTGCCTGGTGTACTTCTTGTGTCTTTAAGTTAAAAAACTGTGCACATAGTTTGTAGATGTGTTTAAAAAAAAAAGGAAAAAAAATCACATTGAAATGCACTTTAGTATTGCACAGGCATTGTCAATGCTCCTCTGACACTTTATAATATGGTCATGTGTAGTTCGTGTGATGTGCTACTGTTTCGATCTTGTTCTAAATCTGAATAATCTGCTGAATGTACGGTGCGTTTTTACCCGTTTCATTGTTGGACCTCTTGCTTTGAGCCATAAAAATATGAAGCAAGCCGAGATCTCAAGTTTTTGTCTTTTATTTCCCAAGTGGTGCATTTAAAATAAGATGGAAGACAACGGGGTTCAGGAGGAGACTAACAAACCTACTTCAAAACACACGAGAAGCCAGAAGTAGTGGAAGGTGATGCTTAGAGCAAACAGCCCCAACCTGTGTAAACTCTACGCTACAGAATTAATGATTAAAACTCTAGAATGTGGTCCCATGCTAAAGAGGTATATACATGGAAAACCCAGCAACATGGCATGTAAGGACATGTAGCCAGGAAGAAAGACAGATCTAAGGCCTCTTTATTTTTTATCAGTCTTTGTGCATCAATTTAATATTTACTAATTCAATATGCTTTATCTTATTAAATGAAGGGCAGTAGAAAACTAAATGTAATTCATGTTCCATTTAGATAGAACACTGGACAAGTCCCTGCTTGTCTTCTAATTACAGATTTTTAAATAATTTTGTCACTAATTCCAGATTTCTTTTAAACCGTAGATATAAATCTCACAACTGATTGAAATTATGCATTTTTCAAAACTAACGCTTTTTGGATATGATGCACATAAACCTCAGATCATCTGTTCAAAATGACCCGTTAACATCAAATGATTACCATTTTAAAATGCTATTCACACATTACATGTGAGATCATAATATCACTACAATGATCTAATTAATTGATAGAAATGACGAGTAACTGATGGAAACTGATGAATATTGCATGATCCATTTACACCAATTACCAAGGAACATGAGCTGATATATCAGCATTGTCTATAAGGTGTGATATTTTATCATCATTCTTCATCAGACACTTCTTCCTTATTGTAGTTGCTTTTCCAATATTACGCTGATTGATTTCACACTGATACGAGTCTATATGAGTGGTATCCACAACACCATAGTGTTGTAAACATCAATTGTGATGTGGCCAAATCCGCAAGACAAGGTTGATGGAAATATAGAAGCAGTTTTGCTTTTTTACAAAAGGCCAAGTTAGGAACACTTCAATTGATGTTTTAAATATAGTTTATTTTGGCTTTGATTAAAAAATATGAATTCATTCTATTTCATTTCTCATTTAAAACTGCTATGAAGGCAAAAATATTTATCTAACAGGAAACTGAAAATTGAACAAAAAACACATTGGACAAGTTGACATTACAATGTTTATTGAGCAAAGTAACAAACCAATGAAAAAAAGAAATGACAAGTGTCATTAAGCCTTTATATTTCCATTCATAAAGATCTTTAATGGCTTGGAAGTTTTTTCTATGATAATCAAATTGCTATCTGTAATGGTGTTTATGATTAGGGCGGGAATTTGTCCTGTAAGGCAGAGGCACTTCAGATGGAGGCTCAGGATAGCAGCACGTGGCGATACACCGACGTATCCATAGCAACGACTTCCCCCCATCACCCACAATCCACGCTGTTGCCCGAGTAACGAACGCCTTTTTTTCTTCTCAATGTAGCGAATTAAACACAGATTTATGATAAAACTATGACAACTTCAAATTGCATCTTTATTGGTAATCAAAATCAGTCACTCAATTGTCTGATAAAGAAAAAAATTTTAAACTTTACATATTCAACCAAAAAACTTAAAGTAAAACCTCATCAGTCATTTATTCCACTTATTTTTAAATTCTATATTTCACTACATGTTAGACTGAATAATACAGAGATGTGGGGGAAAAGCCACTTCCGATGTAGCCGTTTCCAGGTCCAGGATTGAAGGGATTTCAGTTCTACAACATGAGCATGGTAACACTGAAGGCTTTTTGCTCGTTCCCGCACCCCGCCCCCACCTGTCGTTAACACGAGTTTGGCAATTTGTCCCCAAGTGCCTCCACATTTTAATTAGGCGTTTGCATCATCCACCACTAAAGCAGATGTGTTGAGGGTGAGAAAAATTGAGGATTCAGTCAATTAACGATGTTAAAAAGAAATCAGGTTTGTTCCTTTGAGGTTTTCAATCCCCGCAAGGCATTAAGCAGTGTTGGCTTTGTTGGTGATGCAAAAAGGGAGACGTTTTTTTTACAAATCAGGAGGAAAAATGAAAGCAGTGTGAACCACAGCTGCTTACAGCAGTAAACGCCTGATCTTGTAGAAGTTTAATTCTTAAATAAAGTTCAAACATGAAGTCAGAAATCCAAAACCTATTGATAAACCGTATATGTATGTCATCTCTTCATTTTTTTTTTTTTTTTTAAATATTCATTTTTCCCCCCCACTCGCACTCCAGCAGTCAGTGTGAGTGTGAGAGGAGTTTCTATCCTCCGCGCAGCATCAGAGTGCTCATGTTAATGTCAAAAATGCTTCAGTTCAAAGGAGAAAAGCTTCGTGTTCTGAGCAGACATCTTTGTCCTCCAGTCGACCTCGACCTCAGAGCTGGGCGAGCTGTGATTGGCTCTCATCTCTTCGACTGCCCTCCCACTGGACACCCGGGAGAAGATTTGATTGGCTGACGGTGACCGCAGGGGGAAGGCTCTCAGTGTCAGGACTGTATCGTTCCCTTGAGGTACCACATCCCCGCGTGGCTGCTACAGCACTCCTGCAGGGACAGATGACAAACAGCTGATTAAAGACGTTCTGTTTTAAAGGGCACGTTCAAAATCACTGGACACACTCTGGATTTTGTCCCCCCCATCAATTACATTGAAAGCGTATTTGAAGGTGGATCTTTTAATAGCCAGCATGAACAAAGAGGAATGATTACAGTGAGGAGAACCTCTTCACTGTTCATACAGACACCTGATCTGTGTGAAGATGCACTCTTAAAGCAGTCGTCCTCTCACCTTGAGCAACCGGTCAATGTCGGCCTTAGAGACGTCTCCAAACTCCTCCGACAGTCTGGCTTGTATCATGTTCCTCCTGACGCGGTAGTTTTTCGTGAACAATTCAAAGAGCAGCCGACGGTGCTGCAGAGAAAGGGGAAAAAAAAAAAGACCCAAAGAATTAATTTAAAGGAATAGAATAGCCCTTTGTCATTGACCATAACATGTATAACGAAATTTTAAAAAGGTGAAGTTCAGTGGTCCAAGCTAAAAACTTCTAATCATAAATTACAAATAAATAAAACAAAATGAGTTCAGTGGTACCCACAGTCATTGCACAATCCCAGTCCCATTCCTGTACATATGCACTATATACATAGTATGTATGTGATGCTTTCATATTTCTCGTGGCATTGAATTGAGGGAGGTTATTGCTATTGGGTAAAAGCTATTTTTGAGTTGGTTAATATTTTCTAGTGTTGTTAAAGTTAATACTTTAACATGTGTGATTTATTTCATTCATCATAAATGTGATTAATGCATTTCTGTCTTCCAGAGGATTTTAAAGCTAGAGTAAACATACTGGTATCAAATGAAACTCCATGACCTGATGCATCCTTTGGCACTTTGTAGATTGATTGATTAAATAGGTCAAGAAGCAGACTAAATAATGGTTCAAAGGTAGGCTACAATTTGTCAAGGGAAAAGATTCCTTTGAAGACTTACTGTGTGTCATCAGAATCGTTTCTTACACTCTCTTACTTTGGATTTTAAAGACCATTGTTATTATTCAACTGGAACTTGAAGCCGGAAGACATTTATTATTATATAACAATACGAGACATTATTGCCGTCGTCTAACTTATTGTAAAAATCAGGTGCACTTTAAAGGTTATGCCATTTTTTTACCCCACACAAACATGAATTTTACTCATCCAGCAAACCAGCGAAGTTACAAACTAACAGCAACACAGACGGCCACAGTCACAAGTTCTGTCTGAAGCATCTTAACATCGGAAATTAAAAAGAAGGATGTCTAGTGCAGATATCTGCAGCTGAAATGTGCTGAAGAAGTGTGTCCTAGTTGTCTCTTCCGTGTTGCATCTAGCCAATCACAGCAAACACTGAACACACGAGTGGTTTTTTAAGTTCAGGTGAATTTCCGTGATCACTGAAGGCTTTGACTTGTGGTTTGTGGCGTGTTTCAGCTGCAACGGTTTGCAGGTAGTGCAAGACAGGGGGATATAAAGACGACTACAGGAACCCCTGTGTTCTGTGTTTACCTTGTCGAATTCCTCTCCGGTCTCCCACAAACCAAACACCTTCTGTTCATCTGGGGATGCTGTGCTCTGAGTCGGAAACTAAGTTTAGAAGGAAAAAGGAACGTTAGAATAAGCAAATTGACCAAGAGGTTGCCATATAAACAAGATTATGCTCTTCCCTTGCTTGCTTCCTTGTGTTTAAAACAAAATAAAAGCATTCAGTACTCATTAACACCTTGATTCAAGCAGTTTTATGCAATAGTTAAACTGCTTTTCTTCCTCAGACACTTGCTTTGTCTGTTAATTTGAAGTCTCGGCCAAATAAAAAAATGGTAACAAAAACCAGTCCAGACACTGCTGTGACCAGCGGGGCCACTGAGCACCGCCAACACAAGGATTAAACCTCCAGACACAACCCGCTGTTTTATAACTGATCTACGAACTGTCTACCGTCTTAACAATGATGTTTACAGTGGCACAGAAGGGGAATCACACAATTCCAGAATCTTTGAGGCTAATAATCTGTTGCATAATAACAAAGATGGCAGCCGTCTGGTCATTCCCTCCCACGTGACGCTTTTAAATCCTCTAACGTCAGGGATAGAGACGGGATAAGACCTAAGCCCGGGATAAGACTGGGCTGGTCCTGGCAGGAGAGCTGGCTGCCTAATGAAACAGAGGATGTGTGACAGTCAGACCGTGCCACTCCCCCGCCCTATAAGCAAACACCACACCAAGAAAAAGAAAACAAAAAAAAAAAAAAAACCCTAAGAAGAGCGATAACAGACCACATCAATCTATACTAAGCCTACAAACAGCGATCCTTAGTCAAAACAGAGAGGACAGACCATTACCCCTAAATGCAGATGTATCGAGTGGCTTTAAGAATTCAAACGGAACCTGAGAATCAGGGATACATTGCTTTACTGCGCCTACTCCTTTTCAAGCAACAAAGCGCTCACAAGCAAAACGACCGTTAACGCCGTTATTCTGAGAAAACCCGATATCCGCGTTTGAGCTGAGCTGGTGGCTGAAATCCTCAGCATCTCCATTCAGCAGCCACGGGCAGTTTTCACGAGGCTGTGACCTGAATAGCAGCAGCTCTTCATTCAAGACAAAGGCGACTGTATTCCTGATGCTTTAAAACTCTCTGTGCAGGTAAAACAAACGTTCTGCTTGTTCCTGGGGTGTTGCCCTTTGGTTCAGCAGTTTACACTTCAAGTCGTTAAATAATTCTGCATCAGCCTCAAAGATTATATCAGTGTTTAAATCAGTAAATGCATTGCATCCAAAAAAACGCAGCTTCTGCATTCATTTAATTATTTTCACTATACGCTCAATCCACAAAACGTACACAATCTGTATACGAGGAGACGAGAGGACTGCTGTGAAGTTGTGATGTCACAACTATGCAGTCATCGCCCACCTCCTCAGTAAAAGCTAATCCAAGAAAGACCAAAAAAAACAATCTGTTCTTTTCTGAGAGAAGATTTAAAACTATGTTAAGTTGATTTTTTTTGCACTGAAAAACTACAGGCAATTCTTGTTAGGGATCTCAAAACTTCAAATAAAACCCAGAAAAGGTTTACAATAGGAGACCTTCAACAAGCAAATGTTGAGATGGTGAAAACTCCATTCAGAATTGTACACTCCTGCCTCAAATTTGGCAGCCGGTAATCACACACATCAATGGAACTCCCTGAAATGTATAAATTCCACTCAAATGCTGAGGCGAGCTAGTAGAAATGTGACTAGACAAAACAAAGACTGAGGGAATGAAGGAAAACGGGAGAATCCAGTGGTAGCGAACTGGACATAAGCATCCCAAACTTTGTAAATCCTGAATTTCATTTCCTGTTTGAATACTCACAGGCACCAGTATCTGTTTGCACTGGCAGGACAGCACAGCGTCCTGCAGCATGTGGTCCGACATGGAGTGAAAGACGCCGTGCCCCGCTGGCATGGAAGCCAGGTGGAGGTTGAACAGCCTCTTCAGCTCGTTCAGCGTCAGTACAAAATGCTTTTTAAAAGTCTTAATCATGAAGTCCTGCAGCTCCTGGGAAGCCGTGTTGCCAGAACTCCCTCCGTTGCCGTTAGTGTGATCGAAGCCGGGGGAGGCGGCGCTGGGGTAACCGTTGACCGAACCGTTGGGGATGGAGGAAGACGACGGCGGGGAGGAGGTGTCCATTGGCTCGTCTTCCCTGTCACTGACGGGTTCCTGCTTGATGTGGACGCTGCCCGCTGTCCGTTTGGCATCCAGGTCCTTTTGTAGCGACGCCTGCTTTTCTTGCGCGCGCTCGTGAGCCGCCTTCAGACGCTGCTCCCCGCTAACATGGACAGGATCTGGAAAAACGGCGTATGAAGACGTATCAGCTCAAACGTCGTTTCTGCTGCAACTTGCAATGTATTAACAGCAGAACTCTATACGCACCGGGTTGAGGGGAATTCTTTGGCATGAAGTCTTCTTTAGAGAAAGAGAAGACTTTTTCCAACCTTCGGGGCAAAGAGAAGAGATTTGGACACATTAATCCTGATAAAACGGTGTACAATATATTTAACAGCATAAGTTCAATGACTTCAAGAAAAAGAAGACATCAGAAGGAAGTCTCCTGGCTTCTCCGAGTGTAACCTACTTGCTCTGAATGCCGAGCCACAGCATGTGTTGCCTGTGGGCAACATCTGGGTGTTTCTTAATGAAGTCTACATCAGTAGGCAACAGGAACTCCCAGCCCCGGTTTATCCGCGGCACTCCCACATGCTCCAGGAACTCCTTCACATCCTCTGGAGGAAGCTGAGAGAGACACACAGGAAGAAGTTATCAGTTCTGTTTAGCTCAAAGAACAGCATGCTTTGATGTGGCCTTGAGGTGACGGGAGAAAAGCTAGAGCAGGTGTTCCAAGATGCTCTCCTTCGCTTGGGAGATGCTCCGCCTGATCACAGCGGACATTTGCCAGCTGAAGAAATTTGTTTTTGCTTAGGCAGCACTCACACAAAGAACTCCCCTTGGTGTAGCAGTAATATTTCTGCAATCACTTCTCAAATAAGAATTCACTTGCAATTTCAGCCACAATCAGGTGAAATATTGCACCATCAAATGCAGCTTATACGAGGAGGATTGTGCCCTTAATGTTGATGCAAAGAGAGAAAGGAAACATTTTTGGGGCAATTCTACAACAAACAAGAAAGAAGACAAAAAATTAAAAGATGTAGATAAGTTCTGTGTGTTCTGCTGCATATGAAAAGCAGTTTTGGTGATAAAACATTGTTATTCACAGTATTTCAAATTTTCAAAAACAATCTCACTAGCTGGTATATTGATATCTTTGGTGTCCTTACTTTGATGATGGACGCTATCTCCTTTCTCATCAAGGAGCGCTCCAGAGTGAACCTCCACATCTAAGAGCAGAAAAAACAAAGGGGTCAGCAACACAGGACAAAAGATCAGGCCTTTCACTCTTATTGGCTTCATTTTGAGCAACTCAGTGACAGCAGCTCACCACAAAGTCCCGGCCACGACAGAGCACCTCAGCGGGGACGCCGCTGTGAGGACTGCAGGTGTTTTTAGGGTAGAGAACATCACTGGAAAAACAAACATATAGGAACATCAGTCATCTGCCAGGTCGCTGTGTTTTATTGGATTAAAAACAAAGTGTAATTAAAAACATTCATGTTTTTCATCTTAAATGAAGCATTGACTCATTTGCATTGTCTCACCTCTTGACAACCCAGTTCCCCTGGACCAGCAGCGCCACCTGTTGGATGCAGCGCAGCACTGCGGTAGAGTCGGTGCCAGAGGCGAGCAGACCCATCAGGTTAGCGAACGGCATCACCTTGACTGCAGATGAAACGAGACATCGAAAAGGGAGCCAGTGTTACATGGTGTAAATGTTGTTGCAGTTCATGTAGTTGGAGACGATGGTGCAGAACCTTCTTCTTTTAAATAAAGTAGCTGCCTTTAATAATTCTCTAATTGAGGAGGATAAAATGCTGAGCCATTTCTCACATGTCTGGTGTCATTACTAATGCTGTGTTGCCTCCATCTGGCACAAACAAAAAACTGCACTCCCTTAATAAACTACCATTTAGAAATAATTCATGTGAGGAATTAAGAAAACAAATTAAAAAAAAAGTGTGTGTGTGAACCCACCATTCTTCATCAGGGTCTTTACTTGCTCGCCCAGTGGCAGAGTGCGGAGCTGAGCCATTGAAAGCACATTACTCGGACCAACTGGCTTCACACTAACAGAAGAACGGTTAAAGAGAAAATGCTGTCAATCACTCTTTTAAACCATTTTCATTACTTTAACCTTTAATCAGAAGAAAGAGGAGTACATACATTTTTTCCTCTGCAAGAGGTGGCATCAGCATTGCAAGATACTCCCTAAGAAAAACAGATGGATAAGGATGAGCAGAGCAGGTCAGAAGAAATTAATAATCAGGACTTTGTGTTATCAAAATCAAAAGAATACAGTTAAGTAAAGTTGCCATTCAGATGTGTTTGAATGCGTTCAATCGAAACATGCAAAAGTATTAATCATAAATATTATAATTCATACTCACTTGGGAGTTTTGACCAGTTCAGAGTTTTCTGAGGCGTCCACTGACTGACAGAACAGGTACTGCTTTTCATGTTCCGAGCGGCTATCCTAAATAAATAATAAATAAAAAAACATGACATGGATATATTTGATGGGACAAAGCCTTTATGACAACATCTCTTGAAAACAATACAGTGAGAGAACAGCTACAATACCATTAATAATCTTTCATCGTCTGTACTTTTCTATCATTGTCACACATGACACAGGTAAACCGTGTCATTGTCATCAGAGATGGTTTAAAATGATATAAACTAAGGTAAGATTAAACACTGAAAGCAGTAGTTTGTTCTGAAGCTTATCAGTACTCTAGTACTGGCCCAATTAGGAACCAAAAAAAGAACCCATCCAGTACCAAATCAGATGTCAGCAAGCAATTAAGACAACATTACATTCCATAGAGGAAAGCAGAACCTTACACAGTGTAAATTTTGGTAAAGATGATTAGATCTATATGTTTCATCAGTTGATATTAAATGTTTAGGAAACATACAGTTACTAAATTAAGAAATGTTAAAATTATCCTCATGTTGAGTGTGCCACCGACCTTAAGACAGTGGTAGTGCAGGTGAACCCAGGGCTCCTCTGCCTGCTTCTTCTGGAGGAACTCGTACGACTGGAACCTCCTCTGCCGGGCCTGCTCCGACTCAGGACGAGAAAACCTCACCTGGGGAGAGCATGCGGAGTATTAGATATTACGACTTTACGTGTGTTAAGTATAAGCGATTAAGTGTGCACCAGTTTTTACCGTGATGGCTTTGACTTCGTCCTCGGCTTCATCCTGGGAGGAGTCTCCACCTGCAGACAGAAGACTCTGGTCATGTAGCGATGAAAAGTGAAAGCATCTAATTCAACGGTTTCATGTGTATGATTGCCTTTTAATAAAACTGGCACACCTTAAGAATTCACCTGTTATTTAAAGGAATGATAAAAGAAATTGTAATTTCTACTGCTTCATTAGTTCCATTCAGTCATTTTCTATACTTGCTTATTCCTCACTAGGGCAACGCGAGTCTGTTGGAGCCAATGCCAGCGTACTTTGTGCAAGAGATACACCCTAGAGAGGTTGCCAGCTTATCATGGGGCACACACCCCATCCACCATTCACTCACACTTACACCTACGGGCAATTTAGAGAAAACCCACAGACACGTGGAGGACATGCAAACTCCACATATAAAGATCCCAACCAAGTCCTTGAACCAGTGACCTTCTTGCTGTGGGGCAACAGTGCTGCCCACTGCTCCACTGTGTTGCTGCTAAATTAATTAGTTTTATAATTAAATTAAAAAAAGGCATTCTGCATTATCCATCCAAGGATATCGGGTTGCAACCTGGAACTGAATACCTTCATTGGCTGCCTCCCTTTCTCTGGTTTTGCCGTCAGCCTTGTCCAGGTAGGAGAAGCTGGGTCTCATCTGGAGGATTCCCGTCAGCGGTGTGACATGAAGCTCACCTGACCAAAATCATTTATTGAACAGTTATAACACAACAGTGGCAAATTGTGGACTATGTTAGAAAGTCATGGGGTCACTCATATCGACATGTTTGGTTATCTTCACTGTAAACAGTGAAACTGTTTGTGGCACAAATAAACATTAAAAGAAAAGATAAGAAAGGGAACACGGTTAAAGTTTGAGATGTGTGACCTTTGAGTATTTACGAGAGGCAGTGGTACAGTTTGAGAAATCAAGACACAAGCATGGTGCTATAGTGGACTACAGGATCAGACCTTTGCGGAACACAGCAGCAGCATATCTGGAAGTGTTGGTGGTGGCCTGGATGGAGGAGAACGTCTGTTTGTCCATAATTTTTCTGTAGAGGAAAAAAAAAAAGTTGAAGTCTCATGAATTGTGCCGTCTGTCTGTAAGAGGGATAAAATACTGGCAAATTTATGCATTTCTTTTAGAATCTTATCCCACTGACAAATGGTAATTTCACTCCTAACCCATTCAGTGTAGAAAGCAGAACAGGATTTTTTTATAGACAATATGTGAACGTACATTAATTCCAAGGCCGAACAGTTCTACTGTACAAATCTAGCTGCTGATTGTCAGTAAATACATCTATAAAAGAGATCACTGAAAGGAACTCATCAAGTTACCCATCAGGACGTATTACATTATGATTTTTTTTAACAAATTATTATAAATACAGCCGATCAATGAAAGATGAATTAAACTAAAAGGTTTAAAGTGAACTATTCTATATAAAGATGTAACTGTAGACATACGCTGAATATGTGTTGCTTTCATCATAGGTGGTACCATCCACATTCAGAGCAATCTGCTCTCCTTTACTGCGACTGTAGTTTGGACTCATTGTGTTTATGGCCATTTCCAACTCCACCTGTTTAACATATGGTAGAAAGCAATTGGAAAAACTTTAAAATGAAACAAAAGGTAAGTTATTTGAAAAAAAATAAAAGATTTATTTTTTTCTTACCCTTTGCTGTTTTGGTTTGATCTTAGCAGCTAAATGATGGACATCATCATAGGTCATAGTGGAGGGTCGTACAGGGTACTGTGTCAGGAAAAAAAACAACACAGGTGATTAGTTACCTGTGATTCTGGGTCAGGTTGTGAGTCCACATTAGCATCAAGTGTCACAACGGAAATTCTTACCTGAAAAAGATACAGCTTATCTGCAAGACTTTTGGCAAGATACACATCAATCTGAAAGACACATTGTTTAAAGTTATTCTCTGAGCTCACAAACTCATTCAATAAACCATGTCTGAGAAATCATTGTGCTACATTTAGATCAAGGCTGGATCACCAGACATCTTGTATGTTTGACAAGATATGGAAAAACAGGACAAAAAGCACAAACATTTAACTTTAAAATATAAAATACAGTTTTTTCCTCAATTAATGAATTAATTGTTTATGATGTCCTCAAACCACATGCTTTAAATTATCATTCTATATGTTTTTAGACAAGCAGAACTTTTTCCAACAGTTAGAGGAACTCGTCCCTTTTATTCTCTTCACACTACAGAAAGTGGGAATGATTGAGTTCTCTCTGTGGGTTGTTCCTCCAAAGGACTCATTTCTGCCTGATTGACAAAAAGCCATCACTTTGAACAGCTTGATGATGCCAGTAATGTTACATATTCCATATCCATGATAATGAAGAATTATATAAGGTATATGTGGCATATCTATGTGTTAGGATAGATACGCAAGTTTTTCCTTCTATTTGTACTGACGAATAAAAGACGCTTTTTTAAAGGTGCTTTCAATATAAGTGAGAGAACAAAATCCATAGTGTGCCGGCACAGTCATGAGGCTTCAGTAGTCTGAGTTAGTCATAAGGCAGAGTGGATATCTGCCACATTTACAGTCTTAAAATAAAATTCCCTTTGGACAGTGTTTCCTTGTTGAGCTGTGCTGGAAGTATAGAAACAAAAAGAGGCTGAAGCAACATATCAGCTTTAGATAAACTATTAACCCTCCTGTTACGTTCATTTCTCAGCAACATCAATGGTCTAAAAGGCGTCCAAAACCTAAAAAATCCTAACAAGCATTGTTAATATTTCATTATTAACTCCATTGCTGACTATTCTATCAGAATTTAGTACAATGGTTCCTTACCTCTAACACGTAATGGTTTAATGAGGATAAGTCACTAGTTTTTTTTTGTAAAAAAAAATCCTAATATTTCACCACTTGATTATTTTTAATCAAGCATTTCTCTCAACATATATTACACATAAATTTAGTTTTTGTGTGTTTAATATGTCTCAAAGTCGCAAAGAAATAAATATTCTGACATTTCTGACTTTTACCTCTAGTTTGATGCTGGGTCAAATTGACCTGATCATTATGAACCATTTTCATTCTATATGTTGATTACTCTAATTAAGGCAAGATGAAGTTTCATCCTGAAAACAAAACAATTCTTTTCCTAGATCTTCAAACTTAAAAGTCTAACATAACAGGAGGAAGCTTGTGGATTTTGTCACCCATCAGGATCCACTAATGGGCAGTATAAGGAGGAACGATTATGGCAAGAACAATTTTTTTTTATATATTTATTTGAGACCTGACTGTCTTTTTAAGGGATTTTAAAATTGTGAAATCGCCCTTTTTGACATCAATGGAGGTCTATAGCACAAGGGAATGTGATCAGGCAACATTCTGTGAGCAGAATGTATAACTTACATAACACTAATGATTAGAATAGCTGTAGTCTTATGCTTTAACCAGCCCTTCCATACCTCTTCTATAATGGGGTCATCATCATCCCCGCTGGCCATATTGATGTGAGCAGAGTGAGGAGATGAATCAAGAGAGGACCAGCAGCAAATCTCAGAAAATCCAACCTGGAAGCAAAGAAACACAAAGAGTCACGTGGATTTTTTTTCCTATAAAGACAAATTCACAACAGTCAACACTAAGTCAGTAACTAATAAAACAGATAACAGGAAGCTGCTGCAAAAATACCACCACCAATGTGATTTAACATCAAGGTTACATCAGCTCTCATGAGGCTCTATCTTAAATTATCCAATTTTAGAAAATAAACCATAAAAAAACCTTTAGTTAGTCAATAACCAGACCATGATCATGCATTCTGAGGAATAGCTACCATGATGTAAGAATATGCAATCACATCAAATGTCTCCTCTGCAGACAAAGACCTTTTAGTCAAACGTTATATCTGTATAGTTAACACATCAGACAGCGATTTCTGTAATAATACTCTTTACAGAATGTTATTCCTAAAAAAAGGCCTATAACTGGCTACGTTAGCTTTATTAGCAAGCTAGAAAACAGACACTTGTCCCAGGCCCAACATTACGTGCTAGCTTTTTACTCAGATACAAATATAACACACAAAGAATAAAAAAACAAGCTTAACATCCCCTTTTTAAAAGCAACCACATAAGCAACACAACTAGCTTACACTATGTTACATTGCTGGTGGTAGCTTTGCCTAAAACTAGCAGTCAAGTTAAACGTAGCATTTATTCGCTCGTGCCAGTCAAGATAAAACACAGATGTGGTTTTAAGCGTCAAGTTTCCTGAACAGCAGCCTGAGTAGATGTTGCTCTCACCTGCAAACTTCAGTCCAGAACTGTGGAGCCCTGAGGAGCAGCAGGAGAGGTGTGTTAACTCCGGCTAATGCTAACACAGCTGAAGTCAGTTAGTGTCGGTAACCATGTTGACTCCACGCAGACACGTGGGGTGGAGAGCCTGCCCATAATGCACAGCGAGACCACTACACACTAACCCAAACCGTTATACATAAAATAGCTGAATTGTTGTATTTAGGCGATAATGCGTGTGTACGTCCTGGAACAGAGTTGTAAATATATACTTCTAAACGCGGAGTATGAAAAACGCTTTCTGGCAGCGGTGGGATTCGAACCCACGCCCCCGAAGAGACTGGAGCCTTAATCCAGCGCCTTAGACCGCTCGGCCACGCTACCATAGACACGCATGTGTTACATATACTTTTTCATTCAGGACAACTTTCACGATGCAATAATTTGGTATTTTATTTTACCTTAAAGTTCAACGTTAATCATGTAAATATCTCCGACGCACAACTCGACGCCAGACGCACAGAGTCATCCACAATGGACGAAAAAGGTTCTCCACGCATCACAAACATGCAGCTGAACCAGGTGCTAACTTTAAGACAGATTCCATGATACAACCGAAGAACTGTATCACACTGATAAATTTGGCATCTTTTATTGGGGGCATTTCAGCTTTCAGATATTAAAAACTGGAATTACTTACTTTTATTTCTAGTTGTTAATTTTCTTTCTCTAGCCTAATTTGGTTCGGCAGGTGATGGTTGTCTGTGGTTGGTACCTAATGTGTGTGCGTACTCCGGTACAGTAGGTGGCGGTATTCACCTTAAATGAAAAGAAAACGAAGAAGAAGCGGCACCATCTGTGCAGTTCTGGAGCAGATCTTTTGTTCAATGCAGAGAGGTAAGACACCTACTTCAACTATTCATTAAACACTATTGAAATGCATGCCGAACACACATATATATAGTTCCCTGCAAAGTGGACTACACGGGGTATTCATCCGCGTTATGTGAGGTTTCAAACCATAGGGAGCAACACTTCACAGGGAACTGGGAACTGTGCAAAAAAGAACTGAAACACGGTTCAGATTTTCTTTCCTCACCCCTTCTTGAGGTTTGTAGATACAAGAATGAGATGTTAGCAGAGGCGAAAATGTTTACCAGCACATTTGGCCACAAAGATGTTCCTTGATATTTGCCAGGAACATTATTTTTCAAAAACAGAAAGGTAGGGGGTAGGGTTTTTTTGGTTTGTTTTTTTTTTAAGACAAATTCAGGTTACTTTTTTGAAACATGAATAATCTGATGTTGAATCCATTTCACAGAGTGAACCTATTCCTATGTGCTACCAGTGATCTTGTTGAGGAGCCAACATTATCTTCCACAGAAAACGCCATCTGTCCAGGTCCAGGCAGACGGCACCCTGCTGCTCCATCACACCAACATCAACCTCCATGCTGCTACCCTCCATTTCCAGCCTCCGGTGATTATACCTCTTGACCACTGTAACTTTATATACTAATTATGTTGAAAAATTGCACTTTTAGTGCACTTTTGTATGTTTCCTGTTTCTAGATGATGGAAGAAAGCTTCAAGATCATCCAACCCAGCTTAGAGGCACAAACTCCCAAAGAAGGGGTCAGTTTCTGTTTTTCAGATCATTTCCCTTAACAACATGACATGATGTATTATGCACTGCATAACAGGTATTTTAAAACAACTACTGAGTTGTTAAATTGTGTTGACAGGGAGCAGACATTCCTGCGCCAATCAAGACTGTTGAGACGGACAACACAAGAACTCCACTACATTTCCATAAAGGACAACCTGTAGATCAAGAGAACGGGATTATTAAGCTTTTTGATCTGAACGGAGATAACATTAAGCTGAATATTAGACCGCTGACACACACACAGGATCTACCGACACCAACTATGCACAACAAACTAGTACCGAAGTTACCAGTAGGAGGTGCAGGTGAGGACAGTTCTATATTTGACATGGCTATTTCTATAGCTGCAATACATAACATCCAGCTTAAAAGTGGCAACCCCAACAACGCCGACGGCAACTGCCTGTACGAGTCTATAATCGATAACATTAACTCAAGAGATTGCTTCAGTGAAAACCTTTCACAGACGCCAGAATACTACAGAATGGAGTGGAATAGCGTAGGAGAACAAATGGTGAAATCCACATCGTTCTATCCTGCTGCGTACTCCGAACAGCAATGGGAAGATGCGTTTTATATTCTGAAAACGACTAAACAATATGACTTGGAGTATTTCGGTAATTTAGCCATTCTTATTTGTGCCCATAGCATAAAAAAGGACATCTTGGTCATCAACACACCGTGGAAACTGGCGTATGCCAAAGCTGAAGGTCCACTAAGTGTTGTATACAGTGATACGCTGGATCCATCTAATGTTAGTGACACAAACATTCCTTTGGTTTTAGCCTACAATGGCAGTCATTTTGAAAGTTTGATTCCAGTATCCGCCAACGATATTAAAAAGACTGTTGACCTGGTAGAGGCGTTTAAACAAAATCAATATAATATTCCTACGTGTCTGAAGAAAACCTACAACTTCAACAATAATAGTAAATTAAACCCAGAAGAAAAAGAAAAGAACATAACAGAGGGTCAGTTTAATGTAAAGAGTAAAAGTGTGCAGAAAGTGTGCAAAGTATGTCACAAGCGGTTTATAAATTTGCTGATGCACATGAAGAAATCAAAGTCATGTCAAAATCAAAACGACATGGATCTTTTACGAAAACAAGCGAAATTAAAAAAGATCTCAAAGAAAGCCATATGTCAGGCCGCGTACAGGCAGAAGAAAAGATTGGCGGATTTAACGGGATGCGAGAAAACGCAGAATAAATATCCTGAAATTGAGAAGAACTTATGCAAAGTCTGTCAAAGGCAGTTTAAAAACCTGCTGATGCACTTGAAAAAATCCAAGACGTGTCAAGCACAGTATGACATGGATGTTCTACAAGAACAAGCCAAGACAAAACAGAGATCTCAACAAGCCAAATATCAAGCTGCTTACATGCGGAGGAAAATAAAAAAGAATCAGATAGTTTACGTTATGTGTGAGGACAACAGATGGAAACTGGAGGCTCCTTGAATCTGGTGCAACCATTTTTTTTTCCAAATTTATTTTAAATGGTCATCAGTGTTGTTTCTGTATGTAAACACATAAGTAGCATTAAACATTATACAGAGAGAGTGTGTGTATGTGTGTGTGAGAGTGAGTGTGTGTGTGTGTGTGAGACACACATTACACAAGTTAGATTACGTATCGTATTTAAATTCTTCCCTTCTGTCAAAATTGTATAATAAATGTATCCTTTGCTAGTGTTTGATGCTGTGCAGTTCTTTTTTTCCTTGTTCAACAATTGATCTATGACAACAACCTTGCTCATGCATATATGACACTATTTCCGTTTCCATCC